>JALAZF010000036.1:0-2400000 GCA_022829125.1 Lathyrus tuberosus | reverse complement strand
CCTCCACATAAGAAATCACCTTGCAGGCTATTAATGCACTTCAAAACCTTAACAGGGGCTTTATAAAAAAATAAAGAATAAATAGGCAAAGAGTTAAGGACCGAATTAATGAGAACGACTCGCCCACCTAAAGACAAACCTCTACCTTTCCACACAGCTAACCTCTTCCTAATATTATCCACAACATGAGCCCAAGAAGAAGTCTTACTAGGGCTATCACCAACAGCAATGCCCAAAAAGAAAAAGGGAAGCTTACATACTTTACAACACAGGAAATCTACTGCGGCTTCAGCAAAACTGTCAAGCATATTCACACCAAACAAGCTACTCTTATGAAAGTTAACTTTCAATCCTGAAACTAACTCAAAAGCATGCAGAATACCCTTAATACTCCAGAGATTCTCCCAGTAGCATTCTCCTAAAAACATAGTACCATCAGCAAACTGAACTATATTAAAACATAGATCGTCATTAACTTTGAAGCCTTTGAAACTTCCCAAGTAAGCCGCCTTTTTCATGAGCAAGGTTAAACCTTCCATAACCAGCAGAAAGAGAAATGTAGATAAGGGATCTCCTTGGCGCAAATCTCTACTGACAACAAAATCCATCAAAGCGCTCCCATTAATTAACATTGATGTGGTACTAGTGAAAACTAATGCTTCCATCCAAGAAGACCATCTCTTTCCGAATTTCATTTTAAAAAAGAGAAACCTCATAAATTCCCACGAAACACAATCATAGGCTCTTTAGAAGTCGACCTTTAGAGCCAAACAATCCCTCTTATTCCTTTTTTCCATGTCCAAAATTTCATTCACAACTAACACCCCATCTGCTATACTTTTGCCACTTAGGAAAGCAGACTGTTCCACCGAAATAAGCGATCCAGTAACCTTCTTGATACGGGTAGCCAACAATTTAGACCGATTTTTTTGATATCGATCCAATAACTTCTTGGTTGCTTAATTTTGGTCCCTTATCTACTGTGTGTGGTGTTTTCAGGGCTCTACATCTCCTTTCTATGTTGTTGGTGGATTATGGATGTATTTTACCAGTGTCTATAGGCTTAGTCGATTGGGACGAAAACTCACACATGAGTACCGATAGCTTCATTTTCGTATGCATTTTCATATAGTAAACTACTTGATCCAAAAATTTGCATAATAAAACTTTGTTGCTTGAGGACAAAGAACATTCTAAGTTTGGTGGAGTTTGATAAATGATTTTCGTACTGTTATTTCTATTAGTTTTTACTTAGCATTTCATCACTTTTTGATTGATTAATTTCCGTTTATCGTATTTTACGTTTTGGTTGTGTGTTTTTTCAATTTCACGGCCTAATGAGTATTCGAGGTGAAAAATGAATGAGAACGAGTGAAATATTGAAAAAAGTCAAAACTCGAAAAATCCCAATACAAAATCCAGAAGTTTGCTACGACATCCGTAGCAGCTAGTATGGACCGTAGTAGCAAAATCATAGGAGTTTCCACTTTTGACATCTCTAGTACATAGACCAGAGGCCTGCTTTGGCCACCCGTAGGAGTTGCTACGGGCCATAGTATGAGGGAAAAATCATCTTTTACTTATTTCCTTGTTTATATCGATTCTTATATTTTCATCTTTTAGGCATGATTTGATTTGGGATATTCTAATGTATTGACTATTGAACAATAAGATATTGAGTGAAGTTTATGTTTTTCTTTATAACTCATAATTACTTATGCGTTTAAGATCCTAGTTTTTATTCTATAAAGTTTTTACGTATTTTCCATTCTCTCTGTACTAAAGTCTCCTTTGGAGCAATTTGGATTAAAGTTATCAATTCAGGTTTTATTATTTGTTTTCATATTCAATGCTTGTTGATAAGTGCAAAATGTACCTATTTTTGTATATAAGTTTTGTTGCACTTATCGTTACTTTTTGGTTAATATCGTTCAAATAAACCCTAATTTGTTTATAAATGCGTATAGTTTATATTTTAGTGTATATATGCGTTTCGTGTAAATATCATTGAGTTTAATTGATTTTATCTCATTTTTGTAGGTATTCAAGCAGTGGGATTTTGCCATTGTTGTATAGAGCATTGAATAAGCTTTCCAACGCTTCGAACCGGGCGAAAAACGGAATTACGGTTCAAGAGTTATGAAGAAAATAAGCTTTGGATTTTCAAGCATGCTTGGAGCCCGCCGAGCGCGCTCCAAGCCCCAGGAAGCATGCTTGGAGCGCGCTCAGCGCGCTCCAAGCCCCCAGAAAGAGCTACTTACAGCAGGTTACGCGCTGAGCGCGCTCGTAAGGCGGTTTAACTTCAAAAAACGCGCGCTGAGCGCCCTCTGCGACTTTGACAGCAATAAATATAGTGAAAAAAACACATTTTTTGGGATGGTTTTGGGTATTTTTTGCTCCCAACTCCATCAAACTTCATTTTTCTTGTAGATTAGCTTAGAAAACATCATGGAAGCTTGCATTTGGATGATCCGGTGTGGATTTCTCATCAATCAGCGCCGACAAACCGTGAAGTGTTTGGTTCATTTCTGATTTTCTTCATGTTTTTCTTCTATGTTGGGTTCGTATATGTCTTACTTTGATCCTATGTATATTTTTCGCCCATGGCGTTATATTAAATTTGCTTTACAAATCTCTATTGGTGATTGTTCTTGATTTTTGCTTTATGCGCGGGGTTTGGGTCGTGTTATAGATAAACTTCACAAACTTCGATTAAGGATAATTATCTGTTAGTTTCTGGATGCTAGAGATAGATTTAGGGCTAACAATCCGTAAGGGTGTCAAAACTTAATGACGTCCGTGTCTCGAGGCTTCGTGCGCGAGAGTGACGAAGAGAGTGATACGGGTGATTTCTCAACTCAGTGTGCCAGAGATGGACACTGTTGTGAGCGATATCGGGTGATATTGAGGAGTATTGTAAGTTGAGTGTAATTGGTCGGTAAGTTTAAGTCTGTGATGAGTCGAATATATACACGCCTGATAAGTTCGTATGTTTAAAGAATGAATTAGTTTTTATGTTTTTATTTACTTTTCTGTTATTTACTTTAAACCCATTTTAATCCAAACTTATAAACTTAGAAATTTTCGAACGGCAGTTCAGTAGCACCGATCTCTGTGGACACGATAAATTCCCGAAAAAATACTTCCAAATCTTTTTGCTTGCTTGCCCTATTCCGCAACCAACAAAATGGCGCTGTTGCCGGGGATCGATGTTTTTATTGAATCGCATTGCGATAGTTTCTTTGTTTTTGAGTTTTGTAGATATCATATATATTGTCTATTTTCACTTGTTTATATTGATACTTGTATATGTTTACCATATTTGTGAATTTTACATGTTTTTTATAATTGTAAATATAGTGTATATATTTGTTTCTCTTCACGTTTGCTAAGTGTTTGGTTAGGTTTCGTCGTCGGTGAGCGCTAACCGTGTAAAGAGACAACTTGGAGAAGTGTGTATAAATAAAAGGCGTCGAGCTTACGACGTAAAAAAAGCATGTTTTATCGTTTTTTTTTTTCGTTATTACTTTTCATTGTATATGAGATTGTGTAGGTGTTAAGTGGAGGCCTACACCAGAACCTTGTTGTTATACTGTTTTTTCTGGTTCTGGTGTAGCGCGCTGAGCGCGGGCCTGCACGCTGAGCGCGCTCTGCTGTGCTGAACCAGTGAATTCTTTTGATTTTGTCACTTGGTTCCCCCTTTTTTCCCACTTCCACCAAGGCCTTATATATTAGTAATTATTAGTAATTTTTCTAATTCTTTTGATTGATTGTTTGGACTCAAATTTTAGCCCGATTGCTTGAAGTCGCATTCGGTGATTTTCCGATTTTGAGTGTTTCAACTTGCGAATGCGTGGTAATGATAGTGTTTAAAGTTTTGTACACGTTCAAGGTATGTGTTTATCGCTTTCTTGACTTTAGCATATTCATGATACTTAGGCTTTTTACAACTTTCATGCCATTTATTCTTTTGTATACTTGTTCTTGTGTGAATCACTTTAGTTCCTACCCTTTTGTGAGGAAGCCTTCCATTGTTATATGCTCGGAGTACCGACAATTTTGTTTTACTGGATTTTATTATGTTGAATCTTTTGTTTGAATTGCTTATATGAATGCATGAAAAGGATCAAGGCATTTGTTTCATTTTGAGCACAACCACCTAGCCAAATAGTCAATTCACCTTGTGAGTGTGTGAGAATTTGTAACCCCTTTGATCTTTTTGATCCATGTTTTTATTTGAACTTAATGCTTTTCTATGAGTATTTAGTTCACTTATTTTTGAATGGATTTTGTTTTTTCTTGGACCTCAATTTTGTGTTGTTGTATGGATTTTTTCCTTGCCTTAGAAAGTAAGGAGTATTCACATGATGGTGCGGTTGAATTCAAGTTGGGGAGAGAATGATTGTGTACTCATTGGTTGGATTCTATGAGGATTGAAAAAGAAAAAGAAAAAGAAAAAAAAATGTGACAAAGAAAAGGAAACAAAAAAAAAAAAAGAGAAAAAGAAAATCCTTGAAAAAGGAAACAAAAAGAGTTCCAATAATTGTGCTAGATAAGTTGTGTGTTTTGTGTAACACTTTGGATGAAAGAAGAAGTTTCATTGAAATTTTGTGTTTGAACTTTTGTGAGTTGATCACTCCCTTAGGTTTAGGCAAGTTTTTGTTCCGATTAGCTTTAGGAATTGCCCCTTGTTTGTTTATCCGACCACATTACAACCTTGAAAAATCCTTGTGATTCTTGCCTTTGTATGTTCAATGTGAATTTTTGGATAGATGCATAATTTAGTCTTTTATTTGCAAGATTGTTGTGTGAGTGATAAGTCCCTTATTTTATGTTTTTCATCTACCGATGATTGTTTTTGCTAGGTGTGATTCACATTTGAACTTGGGTTGTTTTAGAATGTTTGGCATGACTTTTGTATTTAGCATTTGCTTCGTGATTATGTTATCGTTGTAGTTTAGTGGTAAGTGTTTACTTTGTGTGTACCATTTTCGATTGAACCATTGCATTTGTTTTTGTTTGTAAAAACTTGTTGTTGCGTGATTTCTTGGATTTCACTTTTGTTCCTTTAGTTTGTTGGCTTTGTTTGAGGACAAACAAATATGTAAGTTGGGGAGAGTTGATAAGTGCAAAATGTACCTATTTTTGAATATAAGTTTTGTTGCACTTATCGTTACTTTTTGGTTAATATCGTTCAAATAAACCCCAATTTGTTTATAAATGCGTATAGTTTTTATTTTAGTGTATATATGCGTTTCGTGTAAATATCATTGAGTTTAATTGATTTTATCTCATTTTTGTAGGTATTCAAGCAGTGGGATTTTGCCATTGTTGTATAGAGCATTGAATAAGCTTTCCAACGCTTCGAACCGGGCGAAAAACGGAATTACGGTTCAAGAGTTATGAAGAAAATAAGCTTTGGATTTTCAAGCATGCTTGGAGCCCGCTGAGCGCGATCCAAGCCCTAGGAAGCATGCTCAGCGCGCTCCAAGCCCCCAGAAAGAGCTACTTACAGCAGGTTGCGCGCTGAGCGCGCTGGGAGCGCGCTGAGCGCGCTCGTAAGGCGGTTTAACTTCAAAAAACGCGCGCTGAGCGCCCGGAGCGCGCTGAGCGCGCTCTGCGACTTTGACAACAATAAATATAGTGAAAAAACACATTTTTTGGGATGGTTTTGGGTATTTTTTGCTCCCAACTCCATCAAACTTCATTTTTCTTGTAGATTAGCTTAGAAAACATCATGGAAGCTTGCATTTGGATGATCCGGTGTGGATTTCTCATCAATCGGCGCCGACATACCGTGAAGTGTTTGGTTCATTTCTGATTTTCTTCATGTTTTTCTTCTATGTTGGGTTCGTATATGTCTTACTTTGATCCTATGTATATTTTTCGCCCATGGCGTTATATGAAATTTACTTTACAAATCTCTATTGGTGATTGTTCTTGATTTTTGCTTTATGCGCGGGGTTTGGGTCGTGTTAGAGATAAACTTCACAAACTTCGATTAAGGATAATTATCTGTTAGTTTCTGGATGCTAGAGATAGATTTAGGGCTAACAATCCGTAAGGGTGTCGAAACTTAATGACGTCCGTGTCTCGAGGCTTCGTGCGCGAGAGTGACGAAGAGAGTGATACGGGTGATTTCTCAACTCAGTGTGCCAGAGATAGACACTGTTGTGAGCGATATCGGGTGATATTGAGGAGTATTGTAAGTTGAGTGTAATTGTTCGGTAAGTTTAAGTTTGTGATGAGTCGAATATATACACGCCTGATAAGTTCGTATGTTTGAAGAATGAATTAGTTTTTATGTTTTTATTTACTTTTCTGTTATTTACTTTAAACCCATTTTAATCCAAACTTATAAACTTAGAAATTTTCGAACGGCAGTTCCGTAGCACCGATCTCTGTGGACACGATAAATTCCCGAAAAAATACTTCCAAATCTTTTTGCTTGCTTGCCCTATTCAGCAACCAACACTTATTTATTTCAATTGGCCATTATGAACTCATTTGTGAACCTCGAATTGGATGTGTCTTCCCTCACCATAAACAAGTATTCCATTAGGGACTATAGGTTATGGGGATCATCTTATAACTGCTTGTATGATCCGTCACATGTCTATTACGAGAGTATTTTGTCTAAATTTATTTTATTGCCCAAGTTCATGCATTCCAACTCTTATACTAAAGTAAAGAGCTCTCAGGTATTGACTGTAGTCTAAAAGCATATGTGTCGGTACCGGAGCACAGGTTTTTAAACAGACAAGTTCAATATAGCAAAAGTGCTTGGATGAATTTTAGAAAGTTTTATAGTCGAGCAAAAGACACGAATCCTTGACAAATAATCCAGCTATGTGAAAGAAGACGAATTATTCGTCATCGATAGGGCAATGCACTGGCGAAAATAGGTATTGCACACATTTATCTATTTTCTGTAAATTATGGGTATTTCCCACATTTATCTATTTTTTATAAATTATGTCTGAACTCTCGTAATAGAAGTGACATGGATTGTACGAATGTGTTAGAGTGAGAACCATAACCCTAAGTCCTGTTTACCTCAATTGGAATTTAAGTCATTTTGCAATTAAGATGTTTTTATTAAGTGCTTTTTAATTAAGTTGTTTTTACCAAAACTCATATTATTGATTCCTCTAGATATACATCGATATGACAGAATTCAGTACTTAAACCATTCGTCTTTGTGGTTCAATAACATTTTACTACTTTTCATAGTCGTGCAGTTGCAGCGTGTCAATTGGCTATATGGGCGACAAGAATCCTAATTGGGGATCCGTCAAAGTGTTCACCTCTGAGGACGGCAAGGACCCCACTAAGGGATCTAGCGAAATGATCGCCACCATGGGCGAAAAGGATCCTATTTGGGGATCCGACAAAGTGTTGGCCTCTGTGGGCGAAAAAGATCCTATTTGAGGATCCAGTATGGGCGACAATGACCCCAATTGGAGATCCGACAAAGTGTTCGCCTCTGTGGGCGAGAAGGATCCCACTTGGGGATCCAACAAAATGATCGCCTCTATGGGTGAAAAGGATCCTAATTGTGGGCCCAACAAAGTGTTTGCCTCTATGGGCGACAAGGATTCCACTCGAGGATCCAGCAAAATGATTACCTATGTGGACAACAAGGATCATACTTAGGGATTCAGTGAAATGACTGCCTAAATAGGTGGCAAAGATCACGCTAGTGGATCTAGCAAAATAATCGCCTATATGGGAGGTAAGGATCCCACTAGGGGATTCAGCGAAATTATCGCCTATATGGGCGGCAAAGATCTTACTAGGGGATCCGGCGAAATGATCGCCTTTATTGGTAGTAAGGATTCCACTAGGGGATCCAGCGAAGTGATTGCCCCCTTTATGATGCATTCTCTCGGGATATTAAGTCTCATGCAAAGAAAGGAATAACCTACAAATATGGATAATAGGATAATAAAAGTGAGATTCCTTATTAACCCTCTCTCCCCTTATGAAAAAGTGTAGAGGGAAAATAGTGCACCCAACAAAATAACTTGCCTTTATAATCGGAAGAGATGTAATACTTTCCTATAAAAGTTGTTAATAAAGTAATCAAATAAAAATAGAAGATAAATGACAACTATGGTAATGTCTCTAGAGGGTATCCCTTCTGGGCCTTCAACCTTTATTCTCCTTAAAGGTTGGAGATGAATCCTCATCACCTTCAAGGCTTTCTCTTGGTGGCGTTATTTTCGAGTTCATTCTATTGGATTTTTCTCCTGGAGTGCAGGTCCTTTTTAACTTTAGGCTTTCTGCATAACATTTCCTTGCAATCTCCTTGTATAACTCCCACTCTAACCATCGGGGAAAGGGTACTTCATGCACAAATACAGAGTAGCAAAGGAGACGCCCAACCGATTAAATCTCGATCTCCTGTACTAAGATGGGGAATAAATAACCAAGTACTTAACCTTTGTTTCTTTGGCCCGGTCCTGCTCTCCAAAATTGATTCCTATGGTGTTGTATCCCTTCACTTGTACCTGTTCTCTGGAGAATCCAACCAAATATCCTTTGAAAAGCTTTGAGTATGTTGGGTTGAGGAAAAGTTTTTCAAATGCATCCTAGTAAAGTATGTCTGCAGAACTCGCTTGGTCAACGAGAACTCTCTTAGTTTCCAAATCTTCGCACTTGACGGCAATGACAATGGGGTCATAGTTATGAGGGTGGATGTCAGCTGCATCTTTCTCCGAGAAGGCGATCTTGATTTTTGGCATTTGGCGTTCGCCTTTGGTCTTGACTTCAGGGAGATTTTCTACACTTAGAATATGGAGAACGTATCTAATTCGGGCGGAGCTGGTTTCCTCGCCTCCGAAGAATCTTCTTGTTATGGTATTGAGCATGTGGCATGCAATTTTACTACCGTCTCCCTAAGGTGCCTCTTTGACTTTGTTGGGCCTAGGGCTTCCAACGTGATCTCGCGCTTGCGAGTTAGTCTTGTGTGGAGGATGGGAGGAGTCACCCTTCACATATTTCTTGAGGTATCCATCCTCTATTAGTCTATTGAATTCCTTTTTGAGTTGGTAGAAATCTTCAGCGTGGCATATGAATTTCTTCCTGATCATTGATTCACAAAAATAGATCTTTTGCCAAACCAAGTCCCGTGCTCACATCTCTTTTTAGTTAACTTAGCACTGACAGATACATCATCATTTGCCACCCTTTGATCAACCACATTAAAACTTTTAATTGCGTCTTCAACTTCTAAGTATACTTTCTTAAAAACCTCTAAATTTCAACTTTTTAATCTTAAAGGGTTAAGGGCCCCCAATTTGAAAAGTTGGCTCTGATCATTATAAGATAGTGATCTGAAATTTCCCTATTACCAAGGAATCGCCGCCCTTTTAAAGCTTTATTTATTGGACAATGATCCGAAATTTCCCTATTATTGGACAATGATCATAACTTTCTCTATACTCCATTTATCAGTCAAACGCTCAGAGATAAGAAATCAATCGAGCCTCCTCATAGAATTTCCAGCAGCATTGAACCATGTAAATTTACTCCCCAATGGTGGTAGATCAATCAATTCCATCTCAGTAATGAACTTGCTAAATTGAATCATCTCATAATTATTTGAATGATCTATACGCCTTCTTCTTTCGCTAACACTCTTGACAACATTAAAATCGCCTCCCAAGCACCACTTGCCTGGGAAAAATAATGAATTTAATCTAATTAAATCGGTCCATATTCTCCTTTTGTTATTGAGGCATCACAAAGAATATTTGTTGCTCAAATGGATAAAAGAGTCTTTCCATGTCAATTGAATCCCCGTGAAACCATGTCCTCCAAAACTGAACAGAGTATTGAAAAGATCTGATTTCCACAGGAGAAACATTTCTCCTTACCTACCTATAGCTCGCATAACCGTCCACATAACTTTCCTACGTCCTCACAAAGAATGAACCACAAATTCGTCCACCACTTTTAATTTCGTTGTGGCATGTTCTTGTCCGTTGCAAAATTTGTTTTATTAAATTTAGGCAGCTTTTACGTGCAATAGTTGATGAAAATATTTGCAACAAAGTAGATGAAAAATGTGCAATTGTAACATATTTCTTGACTTTTTGACGTTATTAGATTTTTTAGTTACCGGAAATGTTTGTATTTCTTGTAGTAGAGTTGTGTAATGAAAATATATTATTAGTTTAGGGTCTGTTTGGTTGGAGGTAAATGGAGGAGAGTGGAGGAAATATTTAATAATTTATGTGTTTGGTTCAAATTTTAAAAGGGAAATGGGAGGTAGATGGAGGGAACCAAAATTCCTCCTAAACCACTTTTTGCTTCTCCCAATTTGGAGGGATTTGGAGGGGAGGGAATATTTGATTTTAATTATAATTATATTTATATATTTATCCTTATTATTTATTTAAACATAAAATTAACTCATTACAATGTTAAAAGTTTTATTTTGAACGAATTTAATCTTTCTTTTTATATTTTTTTGTATTTTTATATCTTCATCTAACTATCATTATATCAATTTAAATTTTTTTTATTTTATTTTTTATATTCTAATGTTAATTTTTATTTATCGTAATATTTTTGTTTATAATAATAGAGGGGACAAAACTATAATTTAGTCAATTATGTATTATAATCATTACGTTTTTATCAAATCTTTCACAATGATCTCTGATTGAATATTTATATTTCGTTCATATTATTTGTATTTGAATTATAAACCGTAAATATCACAAGTTTCACTAGGGCAGAGAGAGTAATTTACACCCGTTTTTTTTTTTACACCCGTTTTAAAATGGGTGTAAATAGATGTTATATTACACCTTTTTTTTTGTTAAAATCAGGTGTAAATGTTTACATATATACATTTATAGATGGTATATTACACCCTGTTTTATAGAAATCGGGTGTAAATGTTTACATGTATACGTTTATAGATGGTACATTACACCTTTTTTTTTGTTTAAAACGGGTATATTACACCTATTTTTTAGAAAACGGGTGTAAATTTTTAAGTAATTACATTTAAATTAAACATATTTACTCCCCATTTGATAAAAATCGGGTGTAAACTTAACAATATTTACTCTATATATATTGACAAGTTTACACCCTATTTTCTTCAAATTGGGTATAAAAATATGAATAGCCTTATCTCTAGTCAGATTCTATTTTGCCAAAGTCTCCACACAAGGAAACTAATTTCCCATAGCCTTATCCTTAATTTCACAATCACACCACACCATAACCAATTTTTCAATAAAAACCAACTTAAACCACTCATTTAACTTCGGATAAAACCTACAACCTTTAATCAGTCTATTGTTACAGTTTCTCATCCTAAGCATTGAGATCTACCCCATCATAACGCCACAACAATTGACTGCTAAATAACATCACAACAGAAAAATGAATCAAAGCATTAAGAAAAAGAAAGAATGAAAATGTTTATTCTATTTTTTGAATTTGTAATACACTGAGACTAAACAACTGAAGTAATCAACAAACAAAACGAAAATGAGAAATTACACGAAAACTCTGAAATCAACATCTATTTATTTTCATATTACGCCTCAAGCAACTCTTCTTTTTTATTTACAAAACTACTTGCCACCAATCTACCTGGGCTAATGAATAGCCCATGGGCTAACTATGGGCTTAAAATTCTTCGCAACCTTCTCCGCATATTTCGGAGCTTCAGCCCATCCACAAGATCCTCTCCATTTCAACGATCCCAACGAGACCAACTCTTTCCCATCTTCGTGTTCTACATGCGCAAAAAAAACACCAAATCCATCAGCCAATGTGCTTATCTGTGTCTGGGAAAATCCTTCCAACTAATTTCCTACACATCTCTAAAAGACCAAACAAATAAGTCAATTGAAACAGACTCGTAAGTTGTGACAATAGAAAGACTAACCTTTGTGTATTGCGAACCCAGTTGGTTGCATGTTTCGTTTCTTCATGCAATTTGAACTAGAAACCAATTAAGGTAAAAAAAATGGAGACAACATCTTGAATCAGATCAGAACTAATTGTCTTTTAGAGTGTTAGGAAATGTATATTGATAGTATCTGAAAAGCTTAATTAGAAGCTGAACTTTAACAGTTCTTTCTACCTGTTACATATCCAGTAAGGGTTTATTCCTTTCTCTTCTATGCAATGTGGACACGTCCATTCCTTATTCTCTCGCACTTCTTCTATTTCTACAGCAGAAACACAGTGAACAGTTTCAAACTATCAATACAATTTATAATTTTCAGAAGAAACAAATTTTCGTGTCATATTTGCTCTCCACCCTAATTTGAAAATAATGAAAAAAAAACCTGTTTTTTATGAAATATTCTATCTCAATAAGCTGATAATTTGACTTATAATATAAGTAATATCAAATACACATGACCATCTAGGCTCTACATACCATCTATCTCAATAAGTTGTTTTCACAAAATTTTATGTTAGGATAGAAATTCAAATAATTCAATCAAAATAGGCTCTTATTTCTTTGGTGCATGGCTTTTTGTTCTTACCTTCACCATACCGAACCTTGAGACAAGCTCTAGAAAAGACACCTCGCCTCGAGTGACACACTGAGCAATCAGTCTTTCCTGTTTAGTAGAATATGCAGTGAATCACTTAGAACATAGTGAACACCCGTGCAAAGAATAAAAAACAAGACATTACTCAAATCTTACCTATACAAGGTTCATTCACATCACAATTCCCACATCTTTTGCAATTTTCTTCCCCACGTAACTTCTTTACCCTGCATTGATGTTTTACATAATTGTGTTGCTGTCATTACTCATTCAATACAACAATCATAAAGAATGCATAGTCGCTACTCGACAACACTTCGTACTAAATTTCATATCGTGGAACAATAGTGATTTGTTAGAATTCGGCTATGTCATATTGCTACAGTGCCACTATATAATACCTCTTTCTTTATAGATGAACAAGATTTTGCAAGAGACTGGACAACATTACCTCACCTACATTCATTTTCTTTCAGTAAATGCGGGGGTTTTGGTTATTGCTTATGTAAGAAAAATTGCAAACAACTCTTATTTGTTTAAAAGAAATTCTAAATTTTGCCATTATGATTTTCAAAAATTAAGCTTAACATTTTTACAGTAGAATTAAACATCAAGCAGGAGTCATCATTGACCACCATGTACAAAAAGTGAATGGGAACAAACCATGGACAGTAATTTTTAAATCTTCTTGTATGCTGTAACAGTCAAGTGATATTCTCCCTCCACCACCTCCACCCCACCCCATCCCACCAGCAGCACTGATAGTACCATATCCCTTCCTACACTCATCCAAAAAAATGAAGGCCGTAAGAATGATACAAGAACATTACACTAGACAACATGTGTTAGTTCCCTGATAAATCTATGATAAATACAGTTGTATAAACCAAAAATACTCAAAAAACCTTCAATAAAGACACTGATTTGTCTTTGACAATACATTTCCAAAAATATCAGTACTTCTTCGGAAGAAAAATAATACTACCATATGCAAATTGTAAATGACCATGGGCTAAATGCCAAAGGAAATCCATGTAAACAGAAATTTAGACATGTCATCGTCAGCAGAGACAACAAATTTCTAATATTCACTATTAACATAATTTTCCTTTTTAGAGACATATGCTACTATCTAATCATCGAAACTTTGGAACCGTTTTATATGTATTAAAACTACTAATTATAGTGTAGCAACTAGAAATTAGAAAGTAGAAACTATTAGTAAGAGCGACTTCAGATGCTTTAGAAATGCATTTCCCTCTTCAATTAATAGTTACAGACAACCATAATAGTTACAGGCACCTTAAAAGTAGTTTAGAAGCCATAACATGAAAAACAGGTATATATGATCACAGACTGACATGTACTTTATACTCACAATTTTACGGCATGTACTAAAATGCATCCACCAGAACCACCTCCCCCATCATACCCTTCATCTCGTCCCTCTGCAGTAACAGACCCATTTACATATAGAGTGTCCTTCACTATGAGCTCAATATGTCCCCCGCCATTCCCTCCATATTGTTCTTCAGTAGATTTTCCACCACCCTTGCTCCCGTAACTCTTCGGTTGAGACAATGTAGACCATGAATAAACATCACCACCCCAGTTTGTCTTATCGTTTTTTAAACAAGATGCACCATGTCCTTCATGCCCTCCACCAGCTCCTACATTATCAACATGTGTGCCACTAGTTTGGAAGGTGGCAGCCCACCCAAAGATGATGAGTTTATAGAAGACTTGTAGTCCATAGTCACATTAGCGGCTGCTAAAATAATAGAACCAGCAATAATATATGCATTTTGACCAGGTTTAAAGTTGCCAGACACATTGATTTTTATCATGCACCCATCGACAGGACATAAAAGTGAAACATGGGAAAGTATCTCCAGGTTTCCAAGACCATATATGAGAATATCAGATTTCAAGTAATGAGTTGAGCTGCATAATCGAGTAGTTAGAGACAAGGTATACATCGTGTTTTGAAGTAGCCCATACCAAGTTTCTCAGCTGCGTTCAACGGAAAAAAATCATGTCACCAGTCTTTAAAACTATATAAAAAGAAAGATAACTCTTGACTCTTCAGTTTTTTATTTTAAAAATCTAGTGAATTCATATCTAAATTAAAATTTATTTGACATCTTACCTAGTGTAACACGGAAAATGATATTGATGAAACTAACATCTTTCCAGCAGATCTAATTGCTATAAGACTTGATGAGTATATAATCCCCAATGAACAAAGCTGCGATATGAAACTAGCGTGCTAAGTAATAAGATTCCTTTCATGGAATGTTGAAGTTTCATGAATCTCCAAGGCCTTTTGCAAGTATATCGCTAACAGAATCAGAATCATCAAACATCAACGTTGCTCGACTTCTTCCTTCTCTAACATCAGATCCAATCAATAATTTATGAGTAGTTGTATCAGGAAGCCAACCCTTTTTTAGCATCATATCAAGTAATCGTTGTGCGTCATGTTCCTTACCCTATTTCAACAGGCCAGTTATCAGTAAGTTATATACCGCTGAACTCAGTTTTTTGTTGTAGGAAATTTTTTCAATCGCACTAGAAATCATAGATAGCTGAGAATGATTTGCTATGAATGAAAGTTGATCAAATAGTTTGTCTGGATCAGGTATCAAACCATCATTGACCATCATATTGAAAAACAAAACACATGTCTTAACTAGATTATGTTTAATCATCCCACGGATAAAGATACAATATGCTTCCTTGTCAAGAATGCCTCCAACAATCAACATTTGTGAGAAGAATGCGAACAGATTTTTTGCGTTATCTAATTTAGACAACTCGTGCAAGAGAGTAGTTTGTACGACATTACAACAAGAAATACCACAATAATAAGCTAATTGCCATAGTTTTACGGCTACGTTGACCTGTCCCAAGTCACATACACATTTTATCAACTTGTCGAAGAAGAAGGAATGAAGAGGGCATTGCTTCATCGACATATAGTAAAACACTTCAATGGTGTGTTGAGAATGGTTGATCTCACATAAACCATCTAGTAGTTCAGAATAAGAGGCAATATCTAAACTCCAACATCTTGCAGAAATTTGACAAAATAGTTCCATTGCTTCATCGTACTTTCTCAATCTACAGTTGCCAACCACAAGAGCTGAATATGTTGCATAGTCAAGAACAACCGAGTATTTGATCATTCTGCCAAGAAGTGCATATGCTCTCTCAGTCGCTTTGTTCTCACAAAGCCATCTAATGAGAATATTCCAAGATAAACAATCATCTACATATCTCTCCGACATTGTTTCCAGCAGAGCATTTGCTACGAGAATTTTACCAGCATTGCAGCAACCTTCAAGTAATGCATTGAAAGGAGCAAGTTCATTAACTTGCTTATCCTCTAAAAACACTATAGCCTCGTCTTTAAAAATAGTTTCATTAACTTGCTTATCCTCTAAAAAAAATCAACAAACCTGAAAATGAAGAATGGTAGGCTTAACCACCCTTGTATTATAGAAGAATTCAGAGTACTTGTCACCGTTCGCCACTTTTTTGTAATCCTGAAACACCAAACAAAGAAACATAAATTTTTCAGTATCAAAACATTTACCAAACAATTTCAACTCCAATAAAATAATTTCATCAAATCGATAAACAACGATACGAACCATAGGGCAAACACACCTTGGTAACAAAGATGAGATTGCAATCGGTCTTACAGATGCAGCAACGGCGATCATCGCAAATGAAACGAAGTCTCGCGACACAGGTAGAACAGACCTCGCGGTGCAAATAGGGTCTATACGAAACCCATTCCAATGGCTCAGTGCAAACAGCACAATAGTTATCCATGGCTTCTTCGCTTGAACCCTAATTTCAGTGTTCAGATCAAAACATGATGTTAGATTGTTATTGATATTTAGGGGAAAATTATAAAGATTGAATTTCTGGGGTTTGAGATTGATTGTGATTGTTTGAAATAATTAAATATAATGGGTTTAGAGAAATGGGGGTTTTTACGAAAGAGTTTTGATGGATGCAATATTTTTATGTGTTTCCTCATTATTTTATTTACACAATATTAATTTAATAAATTTATATTCATTAATTTAGTTACTTATTCAATTTACACTTAATAAAATATATTATGGTTTATTAATGTGTTTAAGACTAATATTTAAAGTTATTAAAATAAATATTTTTTTTCAATCAATTCAAATTTACATCCGTTTTACCTTTATCGGGAGTAATAGAGATTTGATTATAATAATGATTTTAATTTATTATAATAATATTTTTAATTTGTACCCTTTTTTAAAAAATAGGGTGTGTATTGTCAAGTGTTAATATTTAAAATCACATTCTATTTACAAATTTGCCACCGGATTTTTTATTTACACCCATTTTCGAATAATAGGTGTAAATTTTTAAATTATATTTGTCATTTTGCACTAGTGTTTTATGGTAAAAGTAGAAGGATAAAAAAGTAAATTAGTTTTAAAATACCTCATCTCCCGTTGTGTAAAGGTGTCAATTTAGGGGGCTGGGGCCTAAATTTCAAGGCCCTCAAAAATAGAAAGGCCCAAAATTTTGAAAACAAATGAGCCCCAAAATATATAGGCCCCCTAAATTAAGGGCCCTTAAAATTCAAGTAGGGCCTCAAAGCCCCAAACATTCTCAAAACTTGATTTTTTTTTTTAAAATAGATTTTCTCAATCAATTTTTTTTAAAATTCTTTTTTTTTTTATTTTTGAAAAAAATCTTTTTTTATTTCGAAAAAAATCAATTTTTTTTTATTTTCGAAAAAAATCAATTTTTTTTTTATTTTTGAAAAAATCGGTTTTTTCATTTTCGAAAAAAATCGGTTTTTTTTATATCCGGAAAAAATCGGGTATTTTCATTTTCAGAAAAAAACCAGTTTTTTTCCGAAAAAAATTGAGTTTTTATTTTCGGAAAAAATTGTTTTTTTTTATTTTGGGAAAAAATCAGTTTTTTATTATTTTCGAAAAAAATCGTTTTTTTTATATTCGGAAAAAATCGCATTTTTTTCAATTTTCAGAAAAAGCCAGTTTGTTATTTTTTTCGGAAAAAACACTGGGTTTTTTAATTTTCGGATCGATTTTTTTTATTTACGAAAAAAACCGGGTTTTTTTCATTTTCGGAAAAATCCGTTTTTTTTTTATTTTCGGAAAAAAAAACGGTTTTTTTTTTATTTTCGGAAAAAGTCGGTTTTTTTTCATTATCGGAAAAAATCGATTTTTTTCATTTTCGAAAAAAATCGGTTTTTTTTTCTGAAAAAAATCGTTTTTCTTATTTTTCAGAAAAAATCGGTTTTTTATTTTTTCGGAAAAAAATCGTGTTTTTTTTTATTTTCGGAAATAATCGGCTTTTTTTTTCATTTTCGGAAAAAACCGGTTTTTTTATTTTCAGAAAAATTGGTTTTTTTTTATTTTCGGAAAAAATCAGTTTTTTTTTGTTTTCTGAAAATATCGGTTTTTTTTTTTTTTTTGGAAAAAAACAGTTTTAAGAAAATATATGTTTTAGAAAAAATTCGGTTTTATAATATAAAATATTTTCTTTCAAATAAATTAGATTTTGGGCCCGTCACTTAAGCCTCATTAAAGACAAAAATATGAAGGGGCTTAAAAATAAGGGGCCAAGAAAATATTCATTTAGTAAGGGGCCTAAAAAAATGGGGCCAACAAGGGGCCTAATTATTGGGGCTTTATCATTTAGGGCTTTTTTGACACCTCTACCCTTGTGAACTAAACATATTTGTAAATAAAATGCCTCATCTACTCTCCCCTTTCATATTTTGAACCAAACATATATATAATTAAAACCCCTCCCATCCATTCCGAGAATTTTACCTGTCACCCCCACAATTAAACCTGGAAACCCCCCCCCCCCCCCCCCCCTAAATTACTTGTGAAAAGACATATTAGTCCCTCTCAAAAAAACATTTCTCCATTTCCAAATATCCGGTAGACGCACGGATTTTTCAAATTCTTAGAGGATACCGGGAATTTCAAGCACCTACCGGGAATTTCGAATTAACAAGTAAGAATTTCTGGATTTTTTGAAATAACTGGTGAATATTACCGGTAATTTCAAAAATCCTGGTAACATCCTACTGGGAATTTTGAAATTACCGGTAATCGCCACCAGGGATTTCAAAAAATCTGGTAGTTGTAAATTTTTCCTTTTTCCGGAAATTTCAAATTATCCGGTATTTTATCAATATATTTTTTTTTAATCTTTTTTTTTCAGTGAAAACTAGAGGCCGTGATGGTAGCATTTCTAGGAGGGTGCTTGATTTGGCGGGAGGTGGTAGGGGTAGAGGTACAGTAGTTCCTGATGCTGAGTCTGAACATGTACGGGCAGGCTGGATGGTCCCAATCGGTTCCCACCGGAGGCGGATGGCCGAGCAGCGGGGGCGTTTCCAGGCACCTCGGTCTGTTATGTAACGCCCCGATTCCAATTATTCCCATTTTTTTTAGTCTTTTATTTTAATTGGGTGATAAATTATTTTAATTGTGAATTTGGTGTGTTAAATGATATTTGGCCGTTTTGAGAGTTTTCGGGGAAATTAGAATGGAGGATATTTTAGACATTTCTCAATTAATGTTAAGTTAGAAATTTAGTAATAATTGTTGGAAAAATGATTAAGTGTGGAATTTTGTGAGAAAATGAATTAATTGATTGAGAGAAAAGAAATAGAAAAGAAAGAAAAAGAGATAAGAAGAAATAGAATAGAAATAGAAAGAAAAAGAGGATTAGAGAAAAGAAGAAGAGAAAGAAAGAGGAGGAAGAGAAAAGAAGAGGAAAAGAGGAAAACTTAGAAATTCATCAAGATCAATCGCATAGCAAGTTGGAATCCAGGTAAGGGTGTGAAATCTTGTTATCTTAGCAATGTGTACGATTATGTATGATTGTATTGTGGATTTTGTTGATTTTCATGAGTTTTGGGTATAAACCCAATGGTGTAGAAAATGGTAGAAATCGATGTTTTCGCGGATAGAAATCGATATAATTTGTGTTGTATAATCTCCATATGCTTATGAATCATTGCTATTAATTATTTTGCTGATGGAAGTGATTTGGGGGAGAAAATGGAGTTTTTGAGGGTTTTGGAACAGTGAAAACGAAGCAGAAATTCTGCTTCTGGTGTGAAGCGCCGGGCGAAATGCTCAGAGCGCCGGGCGGTTCGTGCCTTCGCCGGGCGAAATTGAGAGGCGAGAGGGTGTCAAGCTACTGGTTTGGTTCACGTTTGGGGGAATTTCCTTCGCCTCTTCTTCGCCGGGCGAAGCGAAGGAGAAATTGAAGCGTCGCCGGGCGAAACTTTCCTGTCGCCGGGCGCTTTTGTTTTCTTCATATAATTTTCATTTCTTTTAAAAAATTCATAATTCTCGAACCGTAATTCTGATTTAGGCGTTCTTTATATCGTTGGAAAGATTTTGAGCTGTACTTTGTGATTATGATAATTTTGAATTTGTTAGCCGATTTAATTATGTCAAGAATTTGGGAATAGTGTCATTTACCGACTTTTGTCGTTTTAAATGTGTATATTGGTTGTGTAACATACAATGTGGCATTGATATTAATGTGTATGCCTTGTATGATGTTAGGTAATGATAATGCACTTGATGACATGTTGTGATGATAAAGTATGGCCGAAAGGCAAATGAATGTGATATGTTGTAATTGGTGTTATATGCATGTTCATGATTACATGTATGTGTGAAAATGAATCGCTTACGTGAAGTTCAATGTATGTTAATTGATGGCCGTATGGCAAGAAAATGCATTGTTGGATTGATTTATAATGCATGAATAAAGATGGTGAAATAATTCTTATTGATGAATTGTATGTGATTGTAAGAGATGAATGCATGACAATGTTTGTATGCATGTATGCATTATAAGAATGTCTTGTGTCATTTTTCATGTGAAGCATCATGAAATACATTCTTGTGTGGAGCGATTCTAATGAGAATCCGTGGTAACATCGTGTGCCTATGTGAGGTGTGAGCGATGATTACGAACGATTGTGTGCCTATGTGAGGTGTGAGCAATCGGATTGTGTGCCTAGGTGAGGTGTGAGCAATCGGGTCGTGTGCCCAGGTGGGGTGTGAGCGATCCATAAACATTGTGTGCCCATGTGGGGTGTGAGCAATTGGTGAACATCGTACGCCCGACGGGGAGTTACAGTGATGTAACGAGCGATGGTTCCAGCAGAGTTCCTGAGTGAACTTGTGATGATTGAGTCGGTACCGCATTGCATCTGCATAGAGTCGTGAGTCGGTCTCTAAGATTTGCATTTATCATCTTTGTATTTATGCCTTGATGAATAAACATGAATGTGTATGTTTATGTGGAATGATTGAGAATGGCGAAAGCATGCCTGATGAATATGCTTTGTGATATATATATATATATATATATACATTGTGATGTATACGGGTGAATTTTGATGAATTGTGGTGAGAATGTGGGATATGTGTATTTTTATGTTAAGGTATATATAATTATATGCATTGTTATTATGATATTATTTCTCACCCTTCTGCTGTTTTATAATGCTCTATGAGGCATTGCAGAGTAGGTATGCTGGTGGTCTTTTTGTGGAGCGTGTCTTCATTCTTTTGGTCGGTCGGCTCTGATATGTAGCACCGGGTAGCTAGGATGGCTATGATTCTTTTGTGATACATTTGTATATGTATCTTGCTGATGAATGTTTATGTAAACATGTATGATGTTGGTGGAGAATACTTGATGATTCATGTATATATGTATATATGTATATATGCTTGTTGTTATTCAATGTTTAGATTTTCCGCTTTTATTCTAAATATTGAGATGTGGGTGTAAGGACTAAGTTCCTCTGTTGCAAGTTACCCCACTGTTGCATATCAATGGTTGAGCAGGTGTTGTATGTTTTAATTTAAAGTATAATGTGACATATCTCTTTTTTACCATGTTTATAATTATACTCTGACGAAATTTTTAATATGTGCCTAAATGATTATGTGATGATTTGGGGGTATAGAAAGGGGGTGTTACATTAAGTGGTATCAGAGCCAGAGTTAAGTCAGTTGTGTTTGTCTTGTTGTTGTATTGTTTGAATTGTTCTTTAACTTTGTTGTTATTTTTGGGAATGATTAGAGTATGGCTGGTAGAAACGACAATGCGATGGCTGCTGCTTTGGAAGCAATGGCTAGGGCGGTGCAAGGTGCGTCGAATGTGAATGCTAATGACGAGTTCAGGAAGAATCAACCACCGGTTTTCAAAGGAAGATTTGATCCCGATGGTGCTCAACTTTGGTTGAAAGAGATTGAAAGAATCTTCAGGGTCATGGACTGTGCGGAAGAGAATAAGGTGAGGCTTGGGTCTCACATGCTGAAGGAAGAAGCCGACGATTGGTGGGTCGGTATACGTGAAGTTCTTGAGGTGGATGATGAAGAAGTAACTTGGGATTTATTTCGTACTGAGTTCTTAAGGAAGTATTGCCCTGAAAGTGTGAAAGGGAAGAAAGAGATGGAGTTCCTTGAATTGAAACAAGGTAGTATGTCCGTAGTGGACTATACTGCTAAGTTTGTGGAGTTGGTTCAATTCCATCCTCATTATGCTGCGATTACTGCTGAGTTCTCAAAGTGTATTAAATATGAGAATGGTTTGCGTCCTGAGATTAAACAAGTTGTGGGGTATCAAAGGATAAGAAGGTTTTCGGATTTGACGGAATGTTGTAGAATCTTCGAGGAAGATAGCAGGGCTCGTTCTACACATTATAAAAGTTTGAATGAGAGGAAGGGAAAGCAGCAAGCTAGGAGTGGACCTTATGTGATGCCCGCTGATAAGGGCAATCATAGGGGAAACTTTGAGAAGAGATCTGGAGGAGGAGGTTCCGGTCCCATTAAGTGTTATAAGTGTGGTGAAATAGGTCATAAATCATTTGAGTGTGGGAAGACTGTGGTGAAATGTTCTAACTGTGGAGGTCTTGGGCACGTTGCTACTGATTGTAGAAGGAATATGGTGAAGTGCTATAATTGTGGAGAAGTGGGTCACATTAGTACTAAGTGTACTAAGCCGAAACAAGCTCAAGCGGGCGGAAAGGTGTTTGCATTGGCGGGGACTCAAACTACTAGTGCAGACCGTCTGATTAAAGGTACTTGCTTTATTAATAGTACACCTTTAGTCGCTATTATTGATACTGGAGCGACTCATTCGTTTATTTCGTCTGAGTGCGCGAAGCGTTTAAATCTTGTGTTGTCTCTGATGGATGGTAAGATGGTTATTGATACTCCAGCAATGGGGTCAGTAACTACTTCTTTGGTTTGTTTAATGTGTCCTTTGACCATTTATGGTAAAGACTTTGAGATGGATCTAGTGTGTTTGCCGTTGGAAGGATTGGAGGTGGTCTTGGGTATGAATTGGTTGCAATTTAACCGAGTTCATATAGATTGTTATCATAAGTTAGTGAGGTTTCCTTCTTTGGAAGATGATGAAGATAAGAGTTTCCTATCCAATAAAGAATTGAAGAAACTTTTAGCGGACGAAGCTCAATTGTTTGGTTTGTTTGCATCATTGTCGGTGGGGAGTAAAGTTGAGCTTGATGTGTTCCCAGTGGTGTGTGAATTTCCAGAAGTGTTTCCTGAAGATATTAAGGATGTACCGCCGGAAAGAGAAGTTGAGTTTTCTATTGATCTAGTTCCGGGTACTAGACCGGTTTCGATGGCACCGTATCTTATGTCGGCATCGGAGTTGGTAGAATTGAAGAAGCAATTAAATGACTTGTTGGATAAGAGATTTGTAAGACCAAGTGTTTCTCCTTGGGGTGCTCCGGTATTGTTGGTAAAGAAGAAGGATGGGAGTATGCAATTATGCATTGATTATCGACAATTGAACAGGGTGACAATTAAGAACAAGTATCCGCTTCCAAGGATTGATGATTTGTTGGACCAATTGGTTGGTGCGCGTGTTTTTAGCAAGATTGATTTGAGATCGAGATATCACCAGATTTGTGTGAAAGAAGAGGATATTCAAAAGACGGCCTTTAGAACACGGTATGGCCATTACGAATATTCCGTGATGCCATTCGGGGTTTCTAATGCGCCGGGTGTGTTTATGGAATACATGAATCGTATTTTTCATGAACAGTTGGATCGTTTTGTGGTTGTGTTCATCGACGATATTTTGATTTACTCTAAGTCTCAAGAGGAGCATGAAGAGCATTTGAAGACTGTGCTGCAAATTTTGAAAGAGAAACAATTGTATGCTAAGTTGTCGAAATGTGAGTTTTGGTTATCGGAAGTAAGTTTTCTGGGGCATGTTATTTTCGGTAGTGGTATTAGCGTTGATCCATCCAAGATTGATGCGGTGATGCAATGGGAGGCTCCTAGATCGGTTACGGAGATTCGAAGCTTTTTAGGATTGGCGGGTTATTATCGGAGGTTTATTGAGGGATTTTCGAAGTTGGCACTTCCGTTAACGCAATTGACTTGTAAGGAAAAGGCTTTCATTTGGGATATTCATTGTGAAGAGAGTTTCAATGAGTTAAAAATAAGGTTGACAACGGCTCCGATCTTGATTTTACCAAATCCGACGGAACCATTTGTTGTGTATTGTGATGCTTCATTGGTTGGTTTAGGTGGTGTTTTGATGCAAAATGGAAAAGTTGTGGCTTATGCTTCTAGACAATTGAGAGTGCATGAAAAGAATTATCCTACGCATGACTTGGAGTTGGCGGCCGTGGTGTTTGTTTTGAAAATATGGAGACACTATCTTTATGGTGCGAGATTTGAAGTTTTTAGCGATCAAAAGAGCTTGAAATATTTATTTGATCAAAAAGAATTGAACATGAGACAATGGAGGTGGTTAGAGCTTTTGAAGGATTATGATTTTGGTTTGAATTACCATCCGGGTAAGGCAAACGTGGTGGCCGATGCTTTGAGTCGGAAGTCGTTACATATGTCCTCATTGATGATGAGAGAATGGGAACTTTTGGAGAATTTTAGAGACTTGGGTTTGGTTTGTGAAATGACACCGAGAAGTGTGAGACTTGGTATGCTACATGTTACGAATGATTTTCTTGCAACCGTATGTGAAAAGCAAAAGTTGGATTTGAAGTTTGTTGATTTGATAATGAATGAAAATGAGGATTTCAAGGTTGATAACTTTGGAGTTTTGAGATTCCGTGGTCGTATCTGTATTCCCGATGATGCGGAGTTGAAAAAGATGATATTGGAAGAAGGACACTGAAGTAACTTAAGTATTCATCCGAGAGCGAATAAAATGTATCAAGATTTGAAGAAAATCTTTTGGTGGTCCGGATTAAAAAGGGATGTTGCTCAATTTGTGTATGCATGCTTAACTTGTCAAAAGTCTAAGGTGGAACATCAAAAGCCTAGTGGATTAATGCAACCGTTGGATATTCCGAAATGGAAATGGGATAGTATATCGATGGATTTTGTTACTGGATTGCCGAATACGCAAAGAAGTCATAATGCTATTTGGGTAATTGTTGATAGGCTTACTAAATCTGCTCACTTTATTCCGATTGATATTAGTTATCCTTTGGAGAGGTTAGTCGAGATTTATATTCTTGTAGTGGTGAAGTGGCATGGGGTTCCTAAGAGTATTGTATCGGATAGAGGTCCTAGATTCACGTCAAGGTTTTGGGAGAGTTTACAAAAGGCTTTGGGTTCTAAGCTAAGATTGAGTTCGGCTTATCATCCGCAAACGGATGGTCAAACCAAGAGGACAATTCAATCGTTGGAGGATTTATTGCGTGCTTGTGTGCTCGAGCAAGGTGGTGCTTGGGATAGTTATTTGGCATTGATTGAGTTCACCTACAATAATAGTTTTCATTCAAGTATAGGTATGGCACCATTTGAGGCTTTATATGGTCGGAGATGTCGAACACCTTTGTGTTGGCATGAAACAGGTGAGAGGACGATAGTTGGACCGGAGATGGTACAACAAACGACGGAGAAAGTGAAGTCTATTCGGGAGAAGATGAAATCTTCTCAAAGTAGACAAAAGAGCTATCATGACAAGAGAAGAAAAGATCTTGAGTTTCAAGAAGGCGACCATGTGTTTTTGAGAGTTACGCCGGTTGCAGGTGTGGGTCGTGCTTTGAAGTCGAAGAAGTTGACTTCTCGTTTTATTGGTCCGTATCAGATTTCTGCACGAGTTGGTGTTGTGGCTTACCGTGTGGCGTTGCCTCCGAATCTTTCCAATTTGCATGATGTATTCCATGTTTTGCAACTTCGGAAGTATGTTCCGGATCCGTCACATGTTATTCCTATGGACGAGGTTGAAGTGAGAGATAACCTTACGGTTGGAACTTTACCGATTAGGATTTTGGACCGTGAAGTTAAGAAGCTAAGAGGCAAGGATATTGCACTTGTGAAAGTAGCGTGGGGAGGCGATGCGGAAGGCGATATGACTTGGGAGTTAGAGAGTAGGATGCGAGAGTCGTATCCGGAGTTGTTTGAATCAGGTAATATTTTCGAGGACGAAAATTTCTAAAGTGGGGGAGAGTTGTAACGCCCCGATTCCAATTATTCCCATTTTTTTTTAGTCTTTTATTTTAATTGGGTGATAAATTATTTTAATTGTGAATTTGGTGTGTTAAATGATATTTGGCCGTTTTGAGAGTTTTCGGGGAAATTAGAATGGAGGATATTTTAGACATTTCTCAATTAATGTTAAGTTAGAAATTTAGTAATAATTGTTGGAAAAATGATTAAGTGTGGAATTTTGTGAGAAAATGAATTAATTGATTGAGAGAAAAGAAATAGAAAAGAAAGAAAAAGAGATAAGAAGAAATAGAATAGAAATAGAAAGAAAAAGAGGATTAGAGAAAAGAAGAAGAGAAAGAAAGAGGAGGAAGAGAAAAGAAGAGGAAAAGAGGAAAACTTAGAAATTCATCAAGATCAATCGCATAGCAAGTTGGAATCCGGGTAAGGGTGTGAAATCTTGTTATCTTAGCAATGTGTACGATTATGTATGATTGTATTGTGGATTTTGTTGATTTTCATGAGTTTTGGGTATAAACCCATTGGTGTAGAAAATGGTAGAAATCGATGTTTTTGCGGATAGAAATCGATATAATTTGTGTTGTATAATCTCCATATGCTTATGAATCATGGTTATTAATTGTTTTGCTGATGGAAGTGATTTGGGGGAGAAAATCGAGTTTTTGAGGGTTTTGGAACAGTGAAAACGAAGCAGAAATTCTGCTTCTGGTGTGAAGCGCCGGGCGAAATGCTCGGAGCGCCGGGCGGTTCGTGCCTTCGCCGGGCGAAATTGAGAGGCGAGAGGGTGTCAAGCTACTGGTTTGGTTCACGTTTGGGGGAATTTCCTTCGCCCCTTCTTCGCCGGGCGAAGCGAAGGCGAAATAGAAGCGTCGTCGGGCGAAACTTTCCTGTCGCCGGGCGCTTTTGTTTTTTTCATATAATTTTCATTTCTTTTAAAAAATTCATAATTCTCGAACCGTAATTCCGATTTAGGCGTTCTTTATATCGTTGGAAAGCTTTTGAGCTGTACTTTGTGATTATGATGATTTTGAATTTGTTAGCCGATTTAATTATGTCGAGAATTTGGGAATAGTGTCATTTACCGACTTTTTTCGTTTTAAATGTGTATATTGGTTGTGTAACATACAATGTGGCATTGATATTAATGTGTATGCCTTGTATGATGTTGGGTAATGATAATGCACGTGATGACATGTTGTGATGATAAAGTATGGCCGAAAGGCAAATGAATGTGATATGTTGTAATTGGTGTTATATGCATGTTCATGATTACATGTATGTGTGAAAATGAATCGCTTACGTGAAGTTCAATGTATGTTAATTGATGGCCGTATGGCAAGAAAATGCATTGTTGGATTGATTTATAATGCATGAATAAAGATGGTGAAATAATTCTTATTGATGAATTGTATGTGATTGTAAGAGATGAATGCATGACAATGTTTGTATGCATGTATGCATTATAAGAATGTCTTGTGTCATTTTTCATGTGAAGCATCATGAAATACATTCTTGTGTGGAGCGATTCTAATGAGAATCTGTGGTAACATCGTGTGCCTATGTGAGGTGTGAGCGATGATTACGAACGATTGTGTGCCTATGTGAGGTGTGAGCAATCGGATTGTGTGCCTAGGTGAGGTGTGAGCAATCGGGTCGTGTGCCCAGGTGGGGTGTGAGCGATCCATAAACATTGTGTGCTCATGTGGGGTGTGAGCAATGGGTGAACATCGTAGGCCCGACGGGGAGTTACATTGATGTAACGAGCGATGGTTCCAGCAGAGTTCCTGAGTGAACTTGTGATGATTGAGTCGGTACCGCATTGCATCTGCATAGAGTCGTGATTCGGTCTCTATGATTTGCATTTATCATCTTTGTATTTGTGCCTTGATGAATGAACATGAATGTGTATGTTTATGTGGAATGATTGAGAATGGCGAAAGCATGCCTGATGAATATGCTTGGTGATATATATATATATATATATATATATATATATATATATATATATATATACATTGTGATGTATACGGGTGAATTTTGATGAATTGTGGTGAGAATGTGGGATATGTGTATTTTTATGTTAAGGTATATATAATTATATGCATTGTTATTATGATATTATTTCTCATCCTTCTGTTGTTTTATAATGCTCTATGAGGCATTGCAGAGTAGGTATGCTGGTGGTCTTTTTGTGGAGCGTGTCTTCATTCTTTTGGTCGGTCGGCTCTGATATGTAGCACCGGGTAGCTAGGATGGCTATGATTCTTTTGTGATACATTTGTATATGTATCTTGCTGATGATTGTTTATGTAAACATGTATGATGTTGGTGGAGAATACTTGATGATTCATGTATATATGTATATATGTATATATGCTTGTTGTTATTCAATGTTTAGATTTTCCGCTTTTATTCTAAATATTGAGATGTGGGTGTAAGGACTAAGTTCCTCTGTTGCAAGTTACCCCACTGTTGCATATCAATGGTTGAGCAGGTGTTGTATGTTTTAATTTAAAGTATAATGTGACATATCTCTTTTTTACCATGTTTATAATTATACTCTGACGAAAATTTTAATATGTGCCTAAATGATTATGTGATGATTTGGGGGTATAGAAAGGGGGTGTTACATGTTAGGCGACGTGGAGGTCTTTCCTCATTGCAGACCACAGATGGGGACGTCCCTGTTCTTCAGTCGGAGGAGGCTATTATTGGAGATGTTCCGCAGGAGACTGCAGTTATGGATGTGGTAGAGGAGATTGATTTTACAGGGGCAGCTGAGGTTGAGGTTGAGGATCAGGAGGTGGGTGATGCTTATACAGGAGAGGCGGCTGGTACAGCAGAGGCACCTGGTACAACAGAGGAGACCATTGAAACCATTGAGACCGATGTCACGGTCCCATCGACCGAGCCATCGGTGCATACTGAGCCAGGATTCTCTGGCGGGCCAATAGATACGTCTGTGCTTACAGAGTACAATGAGCATGTGGCGTTGTGATTATGGCTGGGCGAGGTATATGTTTTTTGCATTTCATTTTAAGTTTTGTTAGCTTATACATAAATTTTTTTTGTACTAACAAAGTTGTATGATGGTTCGTGTCACAGGTACGACCTGTACTGAGGGTCCAGTCTCGTGGGGCGAAGATGAAGAACTTCCAGCGTATTCCGTTCCCCGCTGCGAGGAAGAGGATCGTGGAGGAGTTTGACCTCCTGCATTTTGGGAACTGCTCTCTCACCATGCTCGATGCAGATCTGCTGAGTGCCTTCGTCGAGAGGTGGCACAAGGAGACATCATCATTTCATCTCCTATTCGGAGAGATGACTGTGAACTTAGATGATGTTGCCTCCTTGTTTCACCTCCCTATCGGCGGTAGATTCTGGACGGCCCCGATCATGAGTGTGTCTCAGGCACATGCGTTGGTGGTATGTGATATGGAGCTGCCTGAGGCATTGGTGTATCAGGAGTTCACCGATACACGAGGCGCTCACCTACGCATGCGGTGGCTCCGTGATAAGTACGATGAGCTTGTTGCTGCTGGGAGGTTCCAGACTGCCGCTAGGGCGTACATGCTGCATATAGTAGCATGTACTCTCTTTGCGGACAAGTTAGGTATGTATGTTGATGCTAGCTACCTATGCCTCTTCAGCGATCTGCAGATGCACAACTTTGCCTGGGGTTATGCAGCCCTGACTCAGTTGTATCATGCGCTCGGGGAGGCGACCTGATTTGAGATGAAGCAACTTGCTGGGTACCTTAGTTTGTTGCAGGTATATCTTAATTCATGTTCTTACTTGTCCTTCTATTTTTATTTAAATCATTCTATTTCTAGTTTATTGTTTGTTGTGATCTCAGTGCTGGATCTATGAGCATTTCTATATGATATGCGATAAGAGGTTCCAGCCATATACCCAAGGCGAGCCACATGCGAAGAGGTGGAGGGCGAGGCAGAAACACCCGGGGGGCATACTTGAGTACAGGAGGAGACTGGACGAGCTAACCGTAGAGGATATCATATGGACACCCTACGATGATCACAGAGCCGTCCGTGAGTTTGAGGAGTCGTCATTATACTCCGGATATATGAGATGGGAGACTCTGGTTGCCAGGCACCTGCCAGAGAGATGCTTGCGCCAGTATGGCTACATCCTGAGGTGACCACCACCAGTTCCAGATACACCCTCTGAAGGTATTGATCGGTGGTTTTAGATGCACTTCCTCAGCTCCAGTCGTGCCATTGTAGCTGGATCTGCACCGGTTCAGTATCCCTCGCAATGTGAGGATGGCTACTTGGAGTGGTTTCTCACCGTATCACATCCACGCATTACTCCACCGCCGGCTGAGGAAGCACCTTCTGAGGATGCACCTTCTGGGGGTGTACCTTCTCATGACGCAACTCCTCCTCCTCCTCCTCCTCCAGCACATCACCATGTTGACACATAGCGCTTTCAGATGATAGCAGTGATGGCAGATGAGCTCATGGGCTTGGTAGATCCTGATGGCAGTGTTTCTGCTGGATTAGCTAGGATTGCACACCTAGCCCGTGGGGGTCCTATTTAGTATTGTATATGTATTTTTGTATTATATGTATATTTTATATTATATGTATATTATTGTATTATATGTATATTATTGTATTGTATGTATATTATGTCAGAACAATATATTGTATCATATGTATATTATTGTGTTATATGTATATTATGTCAGAACAATATATTATTATTATACCTTCGATTACACTATTACATCGTAGTGATATGAAATAAACAACTTAAACAAATCAACATTTAACATTACATAAACAACTTAATTAATCAACATTAAAAACCTAAACACTACCAGATGCTTCAGGGCGTTTCAGCATCTCCATTATTTCATCAACAGATCTTGAAAGTTGCACATCAAACTCCATCGGACCCCTTGTTAGCCTATGGCGAAATGATCTCCACATTTTGATGACATCTTCATCGTACTTTAGCTCAATTAGGTTGTATTTCAGACTACCATCCACCCAATCCTCCCGAAACTCGATCTTCGACACCTTTCTATTGTCACCTTCAGGCAACAATCCCTTCAACTTCGAAGTTAGGCCGGCAAAGGAGGTTGTGTCATCGGGAAGCATGAATTCGACAGGACGATAACCTCTCTGGAATTAAACTTCTGCCTTAAGCAAAAATGCGAGAGAAGCCATTTTTTTCAGATATGTTTTACCACAAGACCAAACCCCTATTTATACACACGTTCATCCATTCTGGACCACACAAAGTGTCGGTGCAATCACAACCATACAAAACTGTCCGCAAAATCTCGGCCGTTTAAAAAAAACCCTAAAATTATAACTACCGGGAATTTCAATTGGGGTGAAATTTCCGGTATCAAACTGTGCTTTTCAGGGCATAATCGAATTTTTAACCACTTACCGGGGAATTTGAAACTACCAGTATACCGGGTATTTAAAATACACAACTGGAAATTTTGAACAATACCGGAAATTTTTTTAACATTACCGAGAATTTCGTCCGGAGATTGTTTGAAAAAATTTAAGGGACATTTTCGCCATTTAAAAAATATGGGGGGGTGGCAGGTTTAATTGGGGGGGGTGTAACACCCGTTTCTATACCCCCAAATAAACAATTAGATCATTTAGGCACGTATTGAAAATTTCATCAGAGTATAATTATAACTACGACATATTAAGGGAATTTCACATTATGCATGAAATTAAACACATACAACACCTGCTCAAAATATTGATATGCAACAGCGGGGTAACTTTCAACGTAGGAACTCAGTCCTTACACCCACATCTCAATATTTAGAATAAAAGCGGAAACATCTAAAATATTGAATAACAACCACATATATACATCAACATATATATACATCATCCAGTATGAATCACAAGCAACATCATGTTTATATACACAAATTCATCATCAAGATACATATGCAAATGTATCACAAAAAGATCAAAACGTCCTAGCTACCCGGTGCTACATATCAGAGCCAACCGACCAAAAGAATGAAGACACGCCTCACAAAAAGGCCTCCAGTATACTTACTCTGCAATGCCTCATAGAGCATCATAAAATAGCAGAAGGGTGAGAAATATTATCATAATACCAATGCATATAATTATATATATATAAACATAAAAATACACATATACCACATATTCTCACCATTCCATCATACCACATAAACATACATATTATGTTTACTATGTCACAATCATCACATCTCACTCAATATACATCGCAAGGCATATATATATAAAACCAAGCATATTCCTCATAATGCTTATCATTCAACACAAACACACATATTCATGTTTATCCACCCATGCACACCTGCACACCTGCACAATTCTACTTACTCCACAACAACATATACATCATGCGTAATTCACCAATCCAATCAAGACCCGACAATACCACACATCACATAACTGGGAATGACAGCATAGTCATTCTACCCCAATACATACCTCACTAGGAACGACAACATAGTCATTCTACCCTAGTGCACCTCTCATTAGGAATGACAACATCGTCATTCTACCCCAATGAATATCCCACTAGGAATGACAACATAGTCATTCTACCCTAGTGCACCTCTCATTAGGAATGACAACATCGTCATTCTACCCCAATGAATATCCCACTAGGAATGACAACATAGTCATTCTACCCTAGTGGACACCACACTAGGAACGACATCAACGTCATTCTACCCCAGTGCACACCTCATTAGGAATGACAACATAGTCATTCTACCCCAATGAGTATCCCACTAGGAACGACAACATAGTCATTCTACCCCAGTGGACACGACAACTCAATTGTACATCACTAGGAACGACATATAGTCATTCTACCCTAATGAGTACTCCACCAGGAACGACATATAATCGTTCTACCCCAATGGACCCAACGACACACTCGCACTTCACTAGGAATGACATAAAGTCATTCTACCCTAATGAGTACAACAACAACACTAGGAACAACATACAGTCATTCTACCCTAATGTGTTCGACCAAAACGTAATACCTCACTAGGAATGGCATATAAGCCATTCTACCCCAATGAGTATTCTAACACAATTGGAACCCATTCCATGTAACGCCCCGATTTGTTTTGTGGTATTTAATTATTTCAAATATGTGAATTTATGGAATGTGTGAATTTATTTTATTATTTTCATTTATATGAATTAAGTGTTTTACCCGCTAATTGGTTAATTTCATTGATAGGTAAAATATTTGCATCAAATTATAATTTCTTTTCAACTTTTATTTCCCGAAATATATTTTTATCGCTGTTTATGTTTTATCGCATTTTGAGAGCGTTTGGGAGATATTTGAGCTGGAGGGTAGATATTTGTTATTATAAGGAAATAGAGAGAAATAGGGAGAAAAAGAAGAAAAAGAGAAAAGAAGAGGAAGAGGAGAAAAAGAGGGAGAAGAGGAAAATCATCAAGAACAAAGCGTGATCTTCGAATAATCGGGTAAGGGTGAGAAGTTTCAATTATCTCTTGCTTGTATATGTATATGTGTATGTTTTGTGTGATGTGTGGATCGTTTCGTATAGTTTCCGTTTAGGTCGCAATTAGGGAATTTGTTAGAAATCGATGTTTTTGCGGATGAAAATCGATATAAATCGTGTTGTATGAGCACCCTGTGTTTATGAACCTTTGTTGATACTTGTTTCACTGTTTGGAATGGATTTGGGAAGGAAAATGGGATTTTTAGGGGTGATGAACAGTGTGCACGCAGCAGAATTTTTCTGCATCTGGTGCAGAGCGCCGGGCGAAAGCTTTGGAGCGCCGGGCGGTTCGACCTTTCGCCGAGCGGTTTCGAGAGGCGCAGAGGTTCCAAGTTTCTGCCTCTTTTGAGTTTTAGATGAGGACGTTTCGCCACTGCTTCGCCGGGCGATGCAGAGGCGACGGGAGCACCGCCGGGCGGTCTTTGGGTAGCGTCGGGCGCTCCTGGGGAATTTTGATTGTTTTGTTTTCTTTGAAATTGCATAACTTTTGATCCGTAACTCGGATCGGGACGTTCCTTGTACCAATGGAAAGCTTATAAAATGTACTTTCTGATTATGATGATTTCGGGATTGTTAGCCGATTAAATTTTGTTGGGAAATTGGGAATGTGTCGTTTGGTTGACTTTTAACGTCATATTTGTGTGCGACTTGTGTGTTATCGTGTTATATGTTGTTGAGGCGTACCATATGACTTGTATGACGTTATATGATGTGAATGTAAATGATGAAATGCTATTTGTTGTGGGTTGTAGTTAGTGATAAATACATTGTTTAGGTAAGTATCAATGTATGTGGCTTCGAGTGTATGATTAATGTATGATATGGCGGCCTCCGTGGCGTAGATCCACAGTAAGATGAATGGTAAGGTATTGATTATCATGGGATTGCTATAATAGTAATATTTGGTGTGTGGAATGGATTCCAATTGTGTTAGGATACTCATTGGGGTAGAATGACTTATATGTCATTCCTAGTGAGGTATTAATGTTTTGGTCGAACACATTAGGGTGGAATGACTGTATGTTGTTCCTAGTGTTGTTGTTGTACTCATTAGGGTAGAATGACTTTATGCCATTCCTAGTGATGTACAATTGAATTGTCGTGTCCACTAGGGTAGAATGACTATGTTGTCATTCCTAGTGGGATATTCATTGGGGTAGAATGACGATGTTGTCATTCCTAATGAGAGGTGCACTAGGGTAGAATGACTATGTTGTCGTTCCTAGTGAGGTATGTATTGGGGTAGAATGACTATGCTGTCATTCCCAGTTATGTGATGCGTGGTATTGTCGAGTCGTGTGCCCATGTGGGGTGTGAGCGATCCATAAACGCCGTGTGCCCGTGTGGGGTGTGAGCGACAGATTGGTTCCAGAGGGAATCCGCTATAACCTCGTGTGCCCAGGTGGGGTGTGAGCGATGATTATAGACGATTGTGTGCCCATGTGGGGTGTGAGCGATCGGGTCGTGTGCCCGGGTGGGGTGTGAGCGATCCATAAACATTGTGTGCCCATGTGGGGTGTGAGCAATGGGTGAACATCGTAGGCCCAACGGGGAGTTACATTGGTAACGAGCGATGGTTCCAGCAGAGTTCCTGAGTGAACTAGTGATGAGATATAAAATCTTGGAGTCGGTATCGCATATACATTTGCATAGAGAGTCGTTGTGTTGGTCTCTTTGCATCTGCACGAATTATGATTGCATTGGTTATATGTGGAAAATCATGATTTGATTGATTATGTGTGGGAATTGTGCATAGACTTGTGATGTGTTAAGATTGTGATAACTTTGGTAAATTATTATGCATAGGTGATAAATGCATTGGTTGTGAGTGTTATGTTTTGTGTGAAAACGTATGGTATGTGATTAGATTGGTATAATCGTTATATGCTATGTGGTTGAATTGTTAGGGATATGTTATGTATTGGTGGCATGCTATATGTGTTAGTATGTGATGTATGTGGTGAGAAATATTATATATGTGAATTTATTTGTGTTGTGGCATATTATTATGCAATCTTGGTTTAGTTGTTATTTCTCACCCTTCTGCTGTTTTATAATGCTCTATGAGGCATTGCAGATTAGAGTTGCTGGAGGTCTTTTTGGTGAAGATTAGTCCTCCGTTCTGTTATCGGTCTTGGTGTCTGCTCTGATACGTAGCACGTGAGTCGGGGAACGATTATACATATAAGTATATATATTTGTTGGATATATTTGGTAGTACTTTTGTATATATAGTAGAGGTTCTAAAATGATTTATTTTGTAAAACAAGCCAGTTATGGATCTTTCTATTTTATTCCATAATTGACCTTTCCTTTTTGTTGGAAAAAGTTTCCCCTTTGTGGGCATTATATTTGTGCTATGTATTAAAAATATTCAGCAGGGATTGTATTTTATTTCTTTTAGTGTGACATCCCTGTTTCTGTCGGAAAAATAAATTTTTAGCTACTCTGATTTTATTTATGTATTATTTATTCACGATGGGAATATGGGTGTTACATTCCACACACCAAATATTACTATTATAGCAATCCCATGATAATCAATACCTTACCATTCATCTTGCTGTGGATCTACGCCACAGAGGCCGCCATATCATACATTAATCATACACTCGAAACCACATACATTGATACTTACTTAAACAATGTACATACTTTCCATAAGGCCACAAACCATCATCACAACATGTCATTACATGTATTCAGATCATATAACAGCACACAAGCTATACGTTATATAGCAAAAGCATATAACATGATACCACATCAATCGCACACCAATACGACGGGAAAAGTCGACAAAACGACACGTTTCCAAAACCACGACTTAAATAAATCAGCCAATAATCCCAAAACCATTTTTACAAGAAAGAACTTTTCATTAGCTTTCCAACGATATAAAGAACGTCCCGATCCGAGTTACGGATCAAAAGTTATGCAGAAAACAAAATTACACGAACAGCACTGTTCGCTGGGCGAACCTCCCTCGCGAGCATTCGCTAGCTCCTTCGCTAGGCGAACATCCCTCGCGAGCATTCGCTAGCTCCTTCGCTAGGCGAATGTTCCAGCGAACCAACTGTTAGATAAAAACAGAGACAAAGTTCGCTAGGCGAACCCCTTGGCGAACCAAGGCAGCAACTACCAACATTCAAAACACCCAAACTTCGCTAGGCGAACACTCTAGCGAACCTTCTCTCACGCCTTCGCTAGGCGAATACCCGTAGCGAACCTTCGCTACCCTTCGCTGAATGGTTCGCTAGGCGAACCTGCGAAAACTCAGAATCCTTCAGCGCTGTTGAAAACCCAAAAACCCTATTTTTCAACCCAAAACATTTTCAAAACAACATACATCCATCAGAACTCAATCTAATCATGGCAACAAGCATTCTACCACATTTACGTCGATTTCCAACCGCGAAAACATCGATTTCTCATAATTGACCTAAAATGGAAAACTACGAAAACACAACAAACAATCCAATACACACATACATAATCATACACATTGATGAGATAATAAGATTTCACACCCTTACCCGATTAAATCGACTCCGAAAGATTGATCTTGGTGATTTTCCACACTTTTCTCCTTGTTCTTCTCTTCCTCTTTCTTTCTCTTCTCTTTCTTTTTCATTCTCTTACTATCTCTCTCTATTTATACTTTTTCTCTCTTTTCTTTCCATTCTGTTTCTATCCTCTCTATTTCTTTCCTCACAAACACAAACTATCTACTTAACATAAATATCTCATAATACCCTCTATTCTAATTTTCCTCGCAAACTCTCAAAAAGGTAAAATCACATAATACGCGAACATAACATATTAACACATCATTTCACAAATGAAATCATTATTACTCAATTAAATAAAAGACTCAACCCAAATAGGAATATTCGAAATCGGGGCGTTATAACTCTCCCCCACTTAGACATTTTCGTCCTCGAAAATAGGCTAAGTACAAGCAACCTCAGATACGACTCTCGCGTCCGACCAACCACTATCATGTCAACCAAAGGTACACCACGAATAACACAAACAACAAACCAGTACACTAACCACAACAACAACGACACGCCAACGACGACAACAACCACGACAAGATGCAATGCCCATACAATGCACTTGACGACCAACTCACAACTCAAAGGATAACCAAGATACAAACACCCAGGTTCACTCTTGAACCAGAACACAACAAGATCGTTACCAACACCATAGGTAACACTCTTCTAATCTCCAAACATAGGAATTAGCTACTCGTACTCGAACCATCACAATGGAAACAAGGCAACAACCAGACAAGAACATAAGCTCCATGACACAACTCCGCCTCAACAACATCCACAAAACCAGAATACCTACATCCTTGTCTCACAATAACCAATACAACAATTCCACACTTCCGCTGCGCACTCCGATTACTCGCGACTAACAAAACCACCAATTTATATTCAACATTTGACTCTTACTACTATTCACCAGAAAGTCATAGTTCACTGGTTATATACACAACCTCACACTATTCTGCAGTAGCCTACACACCGGACACAAGCCTCTGAATTGCTCAAACAATTCTAATTCTCTCACCATCCAAACATACATATGCAAAGGCCTTCAACTTAACTCATCCGGCACGACATTAATTCTTCTCAAAGAATAATCCAATTCAAATTTATAACTCGTTTTGGAATCCCAACCGTCAATGTTGTCTCATACTTATTCCTCTCGACCAAGAAAACTCGTCTTTATTAACCCAAAATCCACTCTTGACAACTTAACTTAAAGCTTCATCTCTTTTCAACACTTGCGACTCAATCTTCAACGCCCTACATGTTCTTCCTCTGATTTTATAATCGATCAAAATATCCTTAAAGGACACCACTACAAACTTATCCAAATAAGTATGAAGATATAATTCCCATACTCCACAACCATTCGCCGAACATACCAACTAAGCTGGATAAACACGTCTATTCCTTCCAACACAATTTCCGTCTGCTATCAACAAGAGATTAAGGGTGATCAGTTCCTCAATTTGTCAATAGACAGTCGACAATCATGATGGGGCATAAACCATCTTTACCAAGCCATAACAACATTCCTTGCATCTTGTGCACAAAACCACCTAAGGTACCAATCCTTACTTGACATAAACCTTACCTCCGTATTCCCTTTGGAATCGGAAACCACACTGTCCAAACAACACTTACAATCAGTCAAACAACGGCACCCTGAGCCAACGCTCCTCACCTGAAGCCACTTGGAGAAGTACCAGCTTCTCCCCCACTTATAACATTCTCAATCCTGAAGATAAAGGATTAGAAAAACCAGGAAGCACTGATAGTGTTCTACACACTTATCACGTACTAGTGAATAAACAATATCGACAATATACAACTGCCATGCCACACAGACTCAACAACTTGGCATTACCAATCTCTTGTCCAACAAGTCATAAACAAATTCAAACACTTGTACACACATGAGAAATAAAAGAATAAGTCGCTCTCATATCCATAATAGCAATTAAAGGCGTACTATTAATAAAACATATACCTTTAATCAAACGATCCGCACTGGTAGGCTGGAATTCTGCCCATGCAACCTCTTTTCCTAAGTTTGCTTCGGTTTCTGACAATAAGGACTAATGTGGCCAGGTTCACCACATTTAAAACAAATAACCTCACGGTCCTTACAATCAGCCGTCATATGCCCCATCCTTCCACACTTTACATATTTCTTCACATCCGTTCTACACTCAAATGAACGATGACCAAGCCCACCACATTTGAAACACTTAACGGAACCGGAACCTCCTCCAGATCTCTTTCAAAGTTTCCCTTATGCCCGCCCTCATCAACGGGTGTCACATAAGGTCCACTCCTAGCCCGCTGCTTACCTTTCCTCTCATTCACACTTTTGTAATACGTAGAACGAGCCTTGCTATCTTCCTCGAAGATTCTACAACATTCCGTCAAATCCGAAAACCTTCTTATCCTTTGATATCCCACAGCTTGTTTAATCTCGGGACGCAAACCATTCTCATACTTAATACACTTTGAGAACTCAGCTGTAATTGCAGCATAATGAGAATGAAATTGTACCAACTCAACAAACTTAGCAGTATAGTCCACCACTGACATACCACCTTGTTTCAATTCCAGGAATTCCATCTCTTTCTTCCCTTTCACACTTTCAGGGTAATACTTCAGCAAAAACTCGGTACGAAACAATTCCCAAGTTACCTCTTCATTATCCACCTCAAGAATTTCCGGCATACCGACCCACCAATCGTCGGCTTCTTCCCTCAGCATGTGAGATCCAAGCCTCACCTTATTCTCCTCTGCACAGTCCATAACTCTGAAAATCCTTTCAATCTCTTTTAACCAGAGTTGAGCACCATCGGGATCAAATCTTCCTTTGAAAACCGGTGGTTGATTCTTCCTGAACTCTTCGTTAGCACTCACATTCGGTGCACCCTGCACAGCCCTAGCCATTGCTTCCATAGCAGCAGCCATCGCAGCATCGTTTCTATCAGCCATATTCTGATTACTTCCTATAGAACAACAAGGTTAAACAATAGTTCAACCAACAACAACAACAAGACAGACACAAACTGACTCAACACTGGCTCTGATACCACTTAATGTAACACCCCTTTCTATACCCCCAAATAAACAATTAGATCATTTAGGCACGTATTGAAAATTTCATCAGAGTATAATTGTAACTACGGCATAGAAAGGGAATGTCACATTATGCATGAAATTAAACACATACAACACCTGCTCAAAATATTGATATGCAACAGCGGGGTAACTTTCAACGTAGGAACTCAGTCCTTACACCCACATCTCAATATTTAGAATAAAAGCGGAAACATCTAAAATATTGAATAACAACCACATATATACATCAACATATATATACATCATCCAGTATGAATCACAAGCAACATCATGTTTATATACACAAATTCATCATCAAGATACATATGCAAATGTATCACAAAAAGATCAAAACGTCCTAGCTACCCGGTGCTACATATCAGAGCCAACCGACCAAAAGAATGAAGACACGCTTCACAAAAAGGCCTCCAGTATACCTACTCTGCAATGCCTCATAGAGCATCATAAAACAGCAGAAGGGTGAGAAATATTATCATAATACCAATGCATATAATTATATATATATAAACATAAAAATACACATATACCACATATTCTCACCATTCCATCATACCACATAAACATACATATTATGTTTACTATGTCACAATCATCACATCTCACTCAATATACATTGCAAGGCATATATATATAAAACCAAGCATATTCCTCATAATGCTTATCATTCAACACAAACACACATATTCATGTTTATCCACCCATGCACACCTGCACACCTGCACAATTCTACTCACTCCACAACAACATATACATCATGCGTAATTCACCAATCCAATCAAGACCCGACAATACCACACATCACATAACTGGGAATGACAGCATAGTCATTCTACCCCAATACATACCTCACTAGGAACGACAACATAGTCATTCTACCCTAGTGCACCTCTCATTAGGAATGACAACATCGTCATTCTACCCCAATGAATATCCCACTAGGAATGACAACATAGTCATTCTACCCTAGTGCACCTCTCATTAGGAATGACAACATCGTCATTCTACCCCAATGAATATCCCACTAGGAATGACAACATAGTCATTCTACCCTAGTGGACACCACACTAGGAACGACATCAACGTCATTCTACCCCAGAGCACACCTCATTAGGAATGACAACATAGTCATTCTACCCCAATGAGTATCCCACTAGGAACGACAACATAGTCATTCTACCCCAGTGGACACGACAACTCAATTGTACATCACTAGGAACGACATATAGTCATTCTACCCTAATGAGTACTCCACCAGGAACGACATATAATCGTTCTACCCCAATGGACCCAACGACACACTCGCACTTCACTAGGAATGACATAAAGTCATTCTACCCTAATGAGTACAACAACAACACTAGGAACAACATACAGTCATTCTACCCTAATGTGTTCGACCAAAACGTAATACCTCACTAGGAATGGCATATAAGCCATTCTACCCCAATGAGTATTCTAACACAATTGGAACCCATTCCACACACCAAATATTACTATTATAGCAATCCCATGATAATCAATACCTTACCATTCATCTTGCTGTGGATCTACGCCACAGAGGCCGCCATATCATACATTAATCATACACTCGAAACCACATACATTGATACTTACTTAAACAATGTACATACTTGCCATAAGGCCACAAACCATCATCACAACATGTCATTACATGTATTCACATCATATAACAGCACACAAGCTATACGTTATATAACAAAATCATATAACATGATACCACATCAATCGCACACCAATACGACGGGAAAAGTCGACAAAACGACACGTTTCCAAAACCACGACTTAAATAAATCAGCCACTAATCCCAAAACCATTTTTACAAGAAAGAACTTTTCATTAGCTTTCCAACGATATAAAGAACGTCCCGATCCGAGTTACAGATCAAAAGTTATGCAGAAAACAAAATTACACGAACAGCACTGTTCGCTGGGCGAACCTCCCTCGCGAGCATTCGCTAGTTCCTTCGCTAGGCGAACATCCCTCGCGAGCATTCGCTAGCTCCTTCGCTAGGCGAATGTTCCAGCGAACCAACTGTTAGATAAAAACAGAGACAAAGTTCGCTAGGCGAACCCCTTGGCGAACCAAGGCAGCAACTACCAACATTCAAAACACCCAAACTTCGCTAGGCGAACACTCCAGCGAACCTTCGCTCACGCCTTCGCTAGGCGAATACCCGTAGCGAACCTTCGCTACCCTTCGCTGAATGGTTCGCTAGGCGAACCTGCGAAAACTCAGAATCCTTCAGCGCTGTTGAAAACCCAAAAACCCTATTTTTCAACCCAAAACATTTTCAAAACAACATACATCCATCAGAACTCAATCTAATCATGGCAACAAGCATTCTACCACATTTACGTCGATTTCCAACCGCGAAAACATCGATTTCTCATAATTGACCTAAAATGGAAAACTACGAAAACACAACAAACAATCCAATACACACATACATAATCATACACATTGATGAGATAATAAGATTTCACACCCTTACCCGATTAAATCGACTCCGAAAGATTGATCTTGGTGATTTTCCACACTTTTCTCCTTGTTCTTCTCTTCCTCTTTCTTTCTCTTCTCTTTCTTTTTCATTCTCTTACTATCTCTCTCTATTTATACTTTTTCTCTCTTTTCTTTCCATTCTGTTTCTATCCTCTCTATTTCTTTCCTCACAAACACAAACTATCTACTTAACATAAATATCTCATAATACCCTCTATTCTAATTTTCCCCGCAAACTCTCAAAACGGTAAAATCACATAATATGCGAACATAACATATTAACACATCATTTCACAAATGAAATCATTATTACTCAATTTAAATAAAAGACTCAACCCAAATAGGAATATTCGAAATCGGGGCGTTACAGGGGAGGGGGGGGGGGGTGACAGGTAAAATTTTTCTCCATTCCCCTCACCTCCCTTCCCTTTAATAAAAATCTCTCCCCTCACCTGCCCTCGTTGGAACCAAACAGACCCTTAGTTTTTCTCCAAAGCATCGTTATAAAAGTTGTTCAATCATGAAAGGTGTTCCCTTTTTGTTCCTTGTGACCAAAAGTTTTAATCAACTAAAAAGAACTTTTTTTTTTAAGAACTCATGAAATATATATTTATTTTAATATAATAAAGTTTATTAAAAAAATAAAAGGAAATTATTAGTTAGATATCTTCTAATAAGTAATGCCCAATTAAATTAATTAGTATAATAATATAAGACTAATCAAAAGCTAACAAAGCAAATATAAAAACGGATTAGTTTATAAACTTCATTCGAGAACAATTAAGGGTATGTTTAAAGACATTATTCACAACAGAGTCGTGAAAATAACACAAGCAATGAATCACTAGTTTTTATTAGTACATATAACAATATCAAGGAGAGAACATAATGATATTCAAAGAAATAAGGCTACATTACTCAAACATAAAAAGTTCAAACTTCAAGCAATAATATCTTAATATTTGAAAACACCGACATCAAATTAATTCATTCTTCTTCGATTTGCACTGCCTCTGTTGCGTGTTCTTTTCATTCTTACATTAAACATACGTTCGAAGAATCTTACCAGCCATATAGGTTTTCCAAAGAAAAACACATTATATCCAAAGAGCAGCCCAGATATTGCCCCACACACATATCCTGTTGCTACTGCTTTCCATCCAAATCCTGATTTCTCTTCATCTTTTGATGTTGAATGTGGTGGTTGATCTTTATCATATATGCATGATTTAGATAACGGGAATCCACATAACATTGCATTTCCATCATAGGAATTATTTTCAAATGTATCAAACTGGTTACCTTTAGGTATGATTCCCTCAAGGTGGTTTTGTGAAAGGTTTAAGACAGAGAGAAAAGTCAAATTTGTCAAAGCTATTGGAATCTCACCTATCAATTGGTTCCGTGAAAGATCCAACCACTCCAAATTTCTCAAATTACTCAAAGATTGAGGAATATTACCAGTGATTTCATTGTTTGAAAGGTTGAGACCTTTGAGAGAAATTAATTCTCCAATGACATGAGGAATTTCTCCTTCAAACATGTTGTTTGATAAATCAATTGTTGTGAAAGTAGTCAATATCCTCGTTAGCTCCCTGGAAAAACCTTTCATCACAACCTCGACTGAGTCATTATAGTAATAGTCAAAACCCCCATTAGTACCCATGTATTGCAAATCAGTTTTGTTGTCATTCGAAATCATCATTCCTTGAAAGTTCTTGATGCATGATGTTGGCAAGGGTCCTCTTAAATTGTTATGAGAGATGTCGAAAATTCTTAACATAGAAAATGAATGCTCGGTGCTCGAACATGTCATTTTACCATAAAGTTTATTTGATCGTAGTCGGAGAACCTGTAACTCTGGTAGAGTTTCCAACCAATTTGGAAATGCATCCTCTATGTTGTTATCTCCAAGGTCCAAAATTTTGAGTTTTGTGCAGTGAGCCAAAGAGAATGGTAATGGTCCTTCCAAATGATTGTCATTCAACTTTATTGTATCAAACTCATTTCCTTTGAAAAAAAAATTAGGAACGCTTCCATAAAAGTTGTTCATTTGCATATCCATAATATAAAGATGAGGAAATGTTCCAAGACATTGGGGTATTGTGCCAGTTAAATTGTTGTGAGCCAAATTAAGAACTTGCAGGGAACTTGCATTGCACAATGACAAAGCAATGTCTCCTGTGAAGTTGTTATTTGAGAGTAAAAGGTATCGAATGCCATATGATGGAATTGGAAGATCTCCTTGCAACTTGTTGAAACTAAGATCAATGTGTTGAATGTTCTTCCACGAGCTTAAGAGATTGCTTTGAAACCATTTGGAAATTTTCCCATAAATGTTGTTATTAGAGAGATCTAAGTCAGTAAGATTTTGGAGTTCAAATATTGAATTCGGAAAATGACCGTGTAAGTTGTTATTAGAGAGATCCAAATATTCTAATGAATGAGTTGAGAAGTTACCAATGAATCCTGTGAGGTGATTGTCATTGAGGTCCAATTGAAACAAAGAAGGCAAATAATAACACCAATGTGGAATTGTTCCATTTAACATGTTATGCCCTAAAAGCACAATTCTCAATTTTGAATGATTTGTGATTTTACTTGGAATTGGGCCAACTAGTTTATTATTGCTAAGAAATAAATATTCTAATTTGATTAAATTTTCAAAAACATTTGGAATGTTGCCGCTAAATTTATTAAATCCAAGATCTAAGGATGTGAGGTTTGTAAGTTTTGAAAGTAATGATGGGATCTCACCCTCAAAATTGTTGGCACCAAGGTACAAGTATGTAAGTTGAGTTAGGTTCCACAAAGATGGAGGAACCATTCCATTGAAATTGCATTCTTCAAGGACTAATACGGTAAGAGACGTCAACTGACCTATGGAATAAGGAATTTCACCTGAGAAAGCAATTTGGGAGAGGCCCAAGTACCTAAGAGGAGTGCTCCAGTTGGACTTTGGAAGTTGACCACTAAGATAATCATTACGTGACAAATCTAAGTTTTGAAGATTAGGTAGAGAGAGGATGTCACTTGACAAATTTCCTTTCAGCCTAGTGTATACTAAACTAAGAGAAACCAAAGAGGATGACAAATTATTTAGCATAGACAAAGAGGTCTCTTTGATTGAACTCATATCCACATGATCAAGGTAAAGCTCCTTTAAATTAGTAGAGCATTATGAATGAATTTCTTCCATGTGAAGGGATTGAGTTTCATAGAAGAGTCAAATCCACGACTACTACTAAGATCAAGTGATACTAATTTTGATAAATGAGAGATTGCGGAAGGAATATTACCAGTGAGGTTACAGTATGATAGATTTAGATATGTGAGACTCACCAGATCACCAATTCTAACGGGCAATGAAGAGGTAGAAAAATGATTAAAAGCCAAGTTGAGTTGTTGAAGGTGTCTAAGTTTGAAGAGAGTGGTATTGGGACGTAAATGACCTCGCAGATTGTTGCAACTAAGGTCCACACCAATGACAAAGTCCGAGACGTTGTCACAGGTGACACCATCCCACTCGCAACAGTCTTTACTCTTTTTCCAAGATTCTGTCTTGAAAGAAAAAGAGGAACAACTAGGAAACTGAAATTCCCCAGGTTTAGATGAAGTGTTGACAGAAAATGAGTTCTTGAATTGTAACAATGCAGTGCTTTCATGGGGGTTGTATAATGAGAAAGATTTGGAAGTAAAATAAGTAAGTAGCAATAAAAACAAGTGAAGGGAAAAATAAGGCAAAACTAAAAGTAAGGATCCCATTTAGCGAAACTTACACTTGCACTCTTTTCTTCAAGATTCTTTTTTACTTGTTTTAGGACATGTTACCAATTGATTATTTTGTGTTTATATAGAAAACATAGCATTGATATAAGACGGAGAAGAAGCAAAGAAGTTTGTCTTATTATAGTTGTTTACATATTGAGTGTTGGTATGCTCTTGTTTTGTAGTAGGGGATGCTTTTCTTCAACCGTATGGAGCACTCTGGTAGGAAGACTTTTTGTGGTTGATAATTGACAACATTAACTTTTTTTATATATAAAAAAATTAATAAATTAAATAACATTAAAATAAATGACAAAAAAATAAAAAATAACATTAAAAATTAATAAATTAAATAACAATAAAATTTATTTTTTGTTATAAAAAAAATTGATATATTAAATAACATTAAAAATTTAATAAATTAAATAACACTAACTTTTTTTTGCAATTTTAGTAAGAATATGATACTTGACAACATTAATTCATATGTTTTGGAAGATAATGAAAATGCATTGACAATGTAAAAAAAATTTATACTATTATTTAATGAAAATTTTTCACTTTGTCATGTTATAGAAGTAATTTAAAATTTTCAATTTGACTTGGAGGAATATATTGTCATCATTGATTGATAGTATAAAATTAATTTACATTGTCAGTATATCATCCATTTTTCTCAATGTTTTATATATATTTAAAATTAGAGGTGACCGAAAATAAAAACATGCATTCTTCCTGAGATGAACACCAAGAAGCCTTTTGAGTATATGTTTTGACCTATTCGTTAAGTAGAAATCACAATGAATAATTTGATAAAATATGCCCGTTTGTTTTGACTTTTTTTAAAAATGATTTTTATAGTGGAACATAATTTTGTGGGAAATTTTTTTACAAAGAAACTTTTTATAAAAGCATCAAATGAAATTTTGATTTGAAGCATTTTATAAAAGCATCAAAATTTCAAAAAATCACTCAATTTTGAAGCAATTTCAAATAGCTTTTCATAAAAATCATTTTTAAAATACAACTTTTTGAAAAAATTGTGATTTTGACTATGTTTTGATCTTCAATAATGTATATTTATGTTATAGAATCTCAAAATTAGTCTTTTAATTTATAAAAAACAAATTTAAAAAAACTTGTAATATTTTGAAAAACGTTTTTGTAGAATCCATTTTCAAAAATACAAAGAAAAAATCTATTTTTTTAAAGCTAAAACAAATTAACTGGCCCATACGTAGATTAAAGAATCAACGTCGATTTTATTCATGAGAAATACTTAGTTAAGTCCTAGAGAAAAACAATAATACCTCTTCTAGAAATATGTACTGGTATAATCAAATCACTCTTTTTGGAAGAGTAATGGTTATCACTCTTTAATTCAGGATTGAATATGAATCATAGAGTCGTATTTTAATACAAGTCTTTATTTCAGGTGTTAAAATAGATGTGAGAAAATTTTATTGCATACCCCTACAATTATACCCATACCTCTACACTAAATTTTTTTGACCAAAATACCCTCATATAAATAGTTATAATTTTAGAAATTTTCATTTTTCATTTCCATTTCTTGCTGAAGTCTTCCGAGAAAGAGAAAGTTTTTCTACTGTTTACCGGAACACATACAACAAGTCTTCCGGTTCATAAAGTGTATATCGGAACTCATATCACAAGTCTTCTGGTTCATAAAGTGCATACTGTAACACCCCCAATCTATACCCCACAATAATATAAAGCGATAACAAAATAATCAGAGTATAATTAAAAATATTCATGGCATAGACGGAGGCATCACATCATATGAGGCGAATTACAACAACCTGCTCATATAGATATGCAACAATCAGGTAGCAACATAAATAGAGGAAACTCAGTTCCTAACACCCACAATTCAGATATAGAATAAAAGCGAAAAATCTGCAACTGAAATCTCATATATAAACATAGAAGTGTATCTGTCATAAACAGAGTCATACATGTACAATCCAAAAAGATATATATATACACATAATCACATAACGATCTCCCCGACTACCCGGTGCTACATATCAGAGCCGACCGACAAAAGAATGAAGACATAATCTTCACAAAAAGACCTCCAGCATCTAATCTGCAATGCCTCGTAGAGCATTCAAAACAGCAGAAGGGTGAGAAATACAATTGTAATATAATTGCATACAATTATGTAATAACATAAAATACACATACAAAAACATTCTCACCACAACGTATACCATAAATCAAATACTAAACAAAACAATTCATAATTCATGCATCCATCACAAGGCATATCAATCATGCTTAAAACATTCATCCCCAATGCATATCAATTAATCAATCCCATTCACAATTCTCACACATAATCAAATCATTCGTGACTTGTGCAAATGCACAGAGACCGACACAACGACTCTATGCATGCGGTACCATTCCATCCATCATTCTCATCATTAATTCACTCAGGAATTATTGGAATCATCGCTTGTTACTTAGTGTAACTCCCTGTCGGGCAAACGATGTTCACCGTCGCTTTAGGTCCTCTTTGTATAAGACACACGACGTTTATGGATCACTTTAGGTCCTCTTTGTATAAGGCACACGATCCGATCGCTTTAGGTCCTCTTTGTATAAGGCACACGACCGTCACAGCAGATTCCCTCTGGAATCGTTTCGTCGCTCACACCCACTAGGGCACACGACATCACAAGAATGCATATCATGATGCTTGGCATACAATGACTCATGACAATCAAATGCATACATATACACATCCATGTGAACCATTCCAACATCCATAATCATGCATATACAATCAAACACAATCACAATGCATTTACTTGCCTTTAGGCCACCAACCATCATCACAACATTTCATCACATGCATTCACATCATACAACAGTACACAAGTCATTCGTTATATATCAAAAGCATATTGCATGATAACACATCAAATACACACAGTTAAGACGGTAAAAGTCGACAAAATGACACATTCCCAAATTCCCGATACAATTAAATCGTCCGCTAATCCCAAAACCATTCCTATAAGAAGGAACATCTCATAAGCTTTCCAACACATCCGACCTCGCCTCAATCTGAGTTACGGATGAAAAGTTATGAATTTTCAAAGAAAAGAATTTATTGAGAAACAGCCAGATTCGCCTGGCGACTTAGGATTTCGCCTGGCGGATCCCCCTTCGCCAGCACTTTGCCTGGAGAACTAGTGGCGAACCACAATTTTAGAAAAACCCCAAGAGTTACAGAAGCTAGCACATTTCTGTCTCCCCTTTTTCGCCTGGCGACTTACGATTTTACCTGGCGAATTCCCCCTTCGCCAGCACTTCGCCTAGCGAACTAGTGGCGAGACCTAATTCGCATGGCGAATCCCAAATTCGCCTGGCGAATCGCATCAGAACCAGAATTTTCTGCTGCGGGTTACATGGTTCCAAAACCCCCAAAAATCCCATTTTTCCCAACCAAAACGTTATCAATCCATCAAAACAAGTATCAACAATTGTTCATAGACACAATGTGATCATACAACACGATTTATATCAATTTTCGACCGCGAAAACATCGATTTCTATTCATTTGCTCATTTCAACCTAGAAGTGAAAACTATGGAAAGACAAGTAGACATTCAAACACACACATACATAATCATACACAAGCATATAATAACCGAGTTTCGCACCCTTACCCGATTAATCGTGTTTCAAAGTGTCGGTTGAATCGATCTCTCAAACTTCAAGTTTTTCCTCTTTTTCTTCTTCTCTTTCTTTTCTTTCTATGTTCTATTTTAAATGAAAAACATAATATCTACCCAAGCAAAAAACCAAAATACCCCTACACTCAATTTTCTCGCAAACGCTCCCAAAACGCGATAAAACATAATAACGATAAACATAACAAATTTACCAAATAAAAACCAAGAATAAAATAATATAAAGACAAAAATAGTTAAATCGACTCGATTAAATAAATCTAACAAAAACTGGGGCGTTACAACTCTCCCCCACTTAGAAATTTTCGTCCTCGAAAATATTACCTGAGACGAATAACTCCGGATACGACTCCCGCATCCGACTCTCCAACTCCCAAGTCAAATTGCCTTCAGCAGCGCCCCCCAAGCTAGTTTCACAAGCGCAATATCCTTGCCTCTTAACCGCTTCAACTCGCGATCCAAAACTTTCATCGGTAATGCCTCAACCGTAAGGTTCTCCCTTACCTCAACCTCATCCATCGGAATCACATGCGACGGATCCGGAACATACTTCTGAAGCCGTGAAACATGGAACACGTCATGCAAATTTGAAAGATTCGATGGCAACGCCACCCGATAAGCCACAGCACCCACTCTCGCGGATATCTGGTAAGGACCAATAAACCGAGAAGTAAGCTTCTTCGACTTCAATGCCCTTCCAACACCCGTCACCGGTGTAACTCTAAAAAATACATGATCGCCCTCTTGAAACTCAAGATCCTTCCTCCTCCGATCATGATAACTCTTTTGCCTACTCTGAGAAGCCTTCATCTTCTCACGAATAAGTTTCACGTTGTCCGTAGTCTGTTGAACTAACTCCGGTCCAACCACCGAACTCTCACCAGATTCATGCCAACACAAAGGTGTTCGACATCTTCTTACATACAACGCTTCAAAAGGTGCCATTCCAATACTTGAATGGAAACTGTTGTTATACGTGAACTCTACCAACGAAAGATAAATATCCCACGCACTACCTTGCTCAAGAACACAAGCTCTCAGCAAATCTTCCAATGACTGAATAGTTCTCTCGGTCTGACCATCCGTCTGAGGATGATAAGCACAACTCAATCTCAACTTGGAACCTAACGCCTTTTGCAAACTTTCCCAAAATCTGGAAGTAAACATCGGATCTCGATCTAAAACAATACACAACAGAACACCATGTAATCTCACAATCACACGGATATAAATCTCAGACAACCTCTCTAAAGAAAAACTGATATCAATCGGAATGAAATACGCCGATTTAGTCAGCCTATCCACAACCACCCAAATGGCATTATGTCCCTTCTGAGTATTCGGCAACCCTGTCACAAAATCCATAGAAATGTTGTCCCATTTCCACTCGGGAATTTCCAATGGTTGCAATAAACCACTAGGCTTCTGTCGCGGTGAAAATTGGATAACAAATTATTGATTAACTTGTATCGTATTTTTAATGTCACCACCGGTCTTTGATTTATCCAAAGGAAGGGAGAAAAAACCGAATTCCCACAATGCAATGCAAATGCACTAAGATTCTAAGTTCGGGGGTTGGTTATACCTAGGGAAGGTGTTAGCATCCTAGATATCTGTAGTACTCTACAGGAACCTCTTGATTCAATTATGTTATTTGTTATCTGTTTGCTAAAGGTTCTATGCTAAAGGTTGGAAAACCCTAGGGGTTAGTATCTAAGTATACTCGATAAAGCATCGCACTTTACGCCTACGTATCCTCGGGAATAGAATCAGAGTATGCGTAGTTCTACGTCTACTGATCTATTGACCATGGCCAATATTCAGAGGGGAAATGAGTACAATCTCATTGTAGAGTTTAAGAACTCTCTAAGTCTAGTTGAAATGGACCTATGTTGAAGTTTAATCAGTAGGGGAAAGTGATAAATTCATTATGATGAACATCACTAAGAGTTTAAGAACTCTCTCCTAAAGCTAGTTATGATTTCGTGGCTCTGATGAGGCCAAGAAACAAAGTTTCTTCCTAAAAGGTTACTTAGGTCAAGGTAAGAGTCGTGACTTATCTTAAGGTAATGATTATGAATGCAAATGATATGCACCATACACAATAACATGGTCATCATGCATGGGATTTTCCTTTGGATATTAATGCGATTAAGTTACGTTGTTTAGGCGATGGTGCTAGCAAAGTGATGCTAGACTTGTGTCTGGTGACCAAAAGGTTGAATGCGATACCCGAAGGCGATCAACTTACATGGGTAGAAAATGGGCTCGACGTTGGATCGAGAATTTTTATGAAGTTTGAAAAAGGTTTAGATGATAACAAATAAACATACAGACAGAAGTAAGATATGATAAACATACGAGTGATAAAATAACGATAGTTAAGATATGATACAAGTTAGAACATTGATATGAGATAATATGATGGAAGTAAAATAAGCATGAAGATGGCAATATGTTTCACGACAAGATGGATGAGATGAATATGCCTCAAGTAGAATGATTAAGAATGATATCAACATGTTTAAATCTTTAGGAAGACAAACATGGAGGAAGATATTAAGGATGACAATCAACATGCTTCAATCTTTAGGAATACAAACATGTAGAATGATATTAAAGGATGATAAGGAAGAATCATATTCATGCAAAAGTCAAACACATGGCCAATCAACATGGATATATTGACTTAAGAATTAAACAAGGGGGCTTAAAATCACATTGATAATTAGACCAAGAATTGACAACACAATAGAAATTAACAATTAACACACAATTAGGTAATTAAAAATTGGCTACACATGGATAATTAACATTTAGAAATTAAACATCTAACCATGCAAATTGACAAATCTCAAAATTAAGGCACACAATTGATAATTTAAAGTTAACGACCTAATTTGAAAATAACAATTAACATCTCAATTAGAATTAACAATACCATTCAAAATGCAATTGATAATTAAAGTCAAAAAGCTACTAGAACAATTAACAATAAAAATATAATTAACAATTAGAAAACATAACGCATATTAATTAATGATAAAATAAATAATTAAGGGACAAATTATAAAACAAAATAAAAATATTTTTAGAGTTTTTGAATATATAACATTTTAAGCAAAATAAATAAATAAAAGAGGTTTTAAAAAAGGAGAAGATTTTGAAGTTAGGAAAAAATTTGAAATAAAACGTAGGGGGGTGCATTAGTGATTTTGGTTTAGTTAAGAAATAAAAGGAAGTGAATTGGGCCTGGATGGTGGGGTCTATATAGGAAAGGGCGCAAGGCCCAGGATGAATAGTGATGAGCAAAAAATGGAAAAAACCAGAGACTGGGGGCGAGGGGGATTCGAACCCCCGTCTCAATGGTTTTCAGTACGTTAAGGGCAAGTGTGCAGCCACTGGGGTGGCGATACGTCCGGTAATAAACACGCATCCATAAGCTAATGAACCAAAATAAGTCGTGAGGATTGAAAAATGAAAACACAACGCGTGCGTGCGGCCCTGTAGAACATCAAACCAAAGCTTCCCACTTTGAGCCAAACTAACTTCAACAAGACTCAACCAAATCATGCGCAATAAAAGGCTAAAATGAAGTGCATTTCAAGAAGAACATGATGCAAACAAGAGCTGAACAACATAGTAAATACAATACGAGCAGTTAGCCATTGAAAACCATGGTCCAAACATGAGAAAAATGAGAAATATAAAACTTTCTGTTTTAGATGTAATCCAAATATTCATGACATGGAAGCCAACCTTAAACATATCCACACGAATTAAGAGTTTCCACTATGACCAAACATCCAACATGCTTTGAAGCAATAGCTCACATAAACTTAGAACCGAACATGGACATAGCAAAGCATAAAAGAAATACAGCCTACTTGATTACTGAGGGTCGTGTGAGATTATCTCATGGTTTCTAGCATAAGGAGAGCACACTGCAGATCATACTAAAACTTCTAACATAAACATTTACATCAATTACATCAACAGCAACACCATAGAGTCTAACATCCTAACCGCGAGCATGACATAGTGAGTGGATAACAAGAGTAAACAACATTTATAATGCAAATTATTTGCACATATGCACCACACTACAATCACGACAGCACTGCACATGGTTTACAATACGAAATTAAATGATAAACGATCATTGACATGGAACACACACCACGATCATATTAACCTACCACACATAATCACACATACAACACCTCACACAATTCAAGATACGAGTGATCGCCAGAATATCAGACAACACATGCTCTCCACACATACACGGTTACACTACATTTCTTACACATAACGACTATCATTGGTAGCGACAGCAAAGCCACACACAGAACACATACCATGCTTATGAATAACCAAAACAAACACCTACATATATTCCAAAAGGCTACGTAGAGGCAATTATGGATTAACATTATGCATCCAAGAAGATGTGCAAGGCTTCTAAAATAATCTCAACAAAAGTTCATACACTATGCATTGAAACAGCACACGGTTAAACTGAAATATATTCAACATAACATATGCTTTCAAACATAACAAATGGAAGGTTGTAGAACTTACCTGGTTTCCAACACTTATAGCAAGAATCTCCTGTTCCTTTTTCCTCTGCTAGCTCACGTGTGCCCAAGGAAAAGTTTTTTCTGAGAGTTTTTTCGTGTTGTTGTTGGTGATTGTGTGTTTCCTCGTGTGTGTATTTCTTCTCTTTTTTGAATGACGATTCTGAGGAAGGTGGGGCCTTGTTTTATAGGTGAGTTTGATGCATGGCTTAGGATGCATTAATTGGATGTTCCCTGCATGGCTGCAAGCGTGGCTTGTGATTCTTGAGCCGTGTGAAAGTAAGTTTGCCTTTTTCCTCCTTTTGCATGCTTGGGACAAAACATATAGCTATACCTTGGGTTATTCCCTTTTTGCACGGGCTAGGGGAGTGTTAGAATGATGTGGTGAGGTCAGATTATTGCATTTGGAGAGAGGGGGAGAAATTTAAAAATCCAAAACTGATGTGTTCTTGGTAGGAAATACAATTCGTATGGCCATGTTTCACACCTCATATCTCTTAACTTAATGATCCAAATTTAATGCTCTTGGGTTTAAATGAAAGCTCATGGATGATACTACAAGTTTGATGTTGGAAATTAATTGAAATAATGCCTTGAATTGGTAGAAAAATCCCTCACAAGTCGTGTCCCCAAAACTGCCAAAAGAACTTAAAAAAAATTCTAAGTTATTGAAATTTGACAATTTCAAGTGCCCTACTTTGACGACCCATAACTTGAGAATGGTTTGTCCTATGGAGATGTCCCACATATGGTTGGAAAGCTCTCAACAAGCTCTACAACTTTCATTTGAGACTCGAGACTTGAATCCAAATGGAAATTGGTGAAAAGTGGTGTCAAAGTTGAGGAAAAGAGTGATGAAAAGGGCTGAAAAAATTTCTAAGTGTTGGGCCAAAACGCCTTGTAAGCTCCATAACTCAAAATCCAAGCATTTTTAGGCAAAAAGTCATATGGAATGAATTAAATATCTTGATGAAAGCTTTCCAATGAGCCTTGAGTCGCTTAATTTGAGTGCACGGTTTAGGAGTTATGGTTATTTCAAATCGGGCTATTAGGGGAAAAATGTCGTATACGAAGCCTTTCGCGACCAAAACCCTACTTATCTTGCAAGAAACCTCATGAAACTTGGTGTGGATGCTTTTAATACTTCATGAGACAATATATGATGATTAGAGCCATTAACACTTCAATTGATCCAAGATTCCAAAAGATTAGGGTTTCAGTCGAACCCTAATTACGCCTGTGAACACACTGAGGTCGATCCTTGTGAATTTGTTTCTTCCTTCCCATCTAAAGGTCTTAGGAGACCCTTGAGGATGTTGATAAACTAAGGGAATTGATAATTAGGTTTCAGGAGATCATCTTGATGAGAAATCAAAGTTGTTGTCTGATAAGCGTCATAGAAACCCAAATTCTGAGATACAGTGGGACTGAGGCTCAAATTCCGCTTGTTGAGAACCCATAGACCTTGGATTTTTGTTGAGTGGATTCCCTTGAATATAGGTGATCTCAAGTGGTAAGTGGGCCACACAGTCTTGACTTTCTATAGAGCCCATTTCCTAGTGATTTCTTCAGAGCGAAACCCTATCCCAACATTCTTGCGCTGGAGATCTTTGGTTGACTTGACTTACTTCAAACAACTTTTGGAGCTTCATGATGATAGGTAAACCTAATTTGAACATAAAGACAAACTGCAAGATATGGGTCAGCTCAAACAAATGCAGAGATGCTCCTAAGATGCACAAAAGCTGGATGACATCTAAGGGTAAAAATTTAGGGTACAACAGTTGCCCCTATTTAAATAGCTTCACCGGAGGGCACGAGGAACGGAGATTCCAGGGGCATCAAGTGAAAGGTATTTAAATATAGCAAACCAAAAAATTTGCCCTTAGATGGAATGCGAATGCTAAGGACACGCTACGGACATGCAAATGCTGGCATGCCATGACTTCTAAAATGGTGATATGATGCCAGGAATGCAAAGGATGCAGACAAGCAAGACGCCAGGGACCACAGGAAGCAAACACACAAGAAAAGCTTCGCCGGGGAAAGACGGAAACTAGTATCCACAAGCAAAGACTCACTGGGGATACTGGCCAACCGACAAAGGAGACTCACTGGGGAGATCCCGAAGAAACACTGGGGAAAAACTAAAAGACAATCTCCACTGGGGAGAGATCCAGGGAGATAGACTTCACGGGGAAAGAAACAAACTCACGCTCTTCCTAGGCATGAAACCAGAAAGAAAAACCTGATCACTAAGGATCAGTCTAGAGGAGACAAACAAACAAATGAAGACTTCCTGGGGACCTCGAAATGAAGAGTTCAAAATGGGATCTTCAGAAAGAGCCAGGAAGGCGGAGACTAACTCTGCGCACCAGATAGGAGTCTTAAAGTTGAAGAAATTTGTTCCAAGAAACTAAACTTAAAGTAATTTTATTATTTTTTTATTTTTATTTTGAAGAGAAACAATATTAGGGTGTTCAATGTCCGACACGATTCGAACAAGAACGGTTTTAAAACAAATGACAGTGCTTGACACGATTCAAACAAAGCCTCAATTCGAGTTCGACACGATTCGAACAAGAATGGTTTTAAAACAAGAGTCAGTGTCCGACACGATTCGAACAAAGACTCTGTTCAGGTTTGACATGATTCAAACAAGAACAAGTTTTTAAGAAGACAATGCTTGACACGATTCAAACATAGTCCAAGTTCAAGTTTGACACGATTCAAACAAGAACAAAGTTCAAGTTTGACACTATTCCAACAAGAACACATAAGACAGTGTTTGACACGATTCAAACAAAGTCCAAATAATACAATGCTTGACACGATTCAAACATAGTCCAAGTTCAAGTTCGACACGATTCAAACGAGAACAAAGTTCAAGTTTGACACGATTCAAACAAGAACACATAAGACAGTGTTTGACGCGATTCAAACAAAGTCCAAACAAGACAATGCTTGACACGATTCAAACATAGTCCAAGTTCATGTTTGACACGATTCAAACGAGAACAAGTTCAAGTTTGACACGATTCAAACAAGAACACATAAGACAGTGTTTGACACGATTCAAACAAAGTCCAAACAAGACAATGCTTGACACGATTCAAACATAGTTCAAGTTCAAGTTTGACACGATTCAAACGAGAACAGCTATAAAATCCTTTAAAGTTAAACCTCTTGGGGAACAGAAAAAAGATTCATATTTGGCGCGCAGAGGTTAAGACCGAACAAGCACGACACAAAGCAAACCGGGAATATCTTTACTTCACTGGGGAAATAAAGACGGGCACCAACAAAGACCGCAAGCAAAACGGAGCACAAGGATGCAAAGATGCTAGGGGGTGATGTACATGCTTAGCTATATGCTAGGAACGACGCGAACGACGCAAAACAGGAAAGAAGAAAGGATAACACAAGCCGACAGCCTGAAACCCCTCATCGAGGATAGCCTGGGGCACTCTTCCTTTCACTGGAGATGGCAGATCCATGCCAAAAATGCAATACTGCAAAATCTTCTTGTGCGAACCTGATTCCAGAATGTCTTAATTCTAGAGTAAAACTTAGATTATCTTTGTGTTGTCTTAGTAATTGTAACATTTTCGTTTTCAGAAATCAAGTGATAATGACTAAGTTTGCAAAAAGATGATAACGTTTTAAACAAGAAAATGATTCGATAACTGATATTCATTGAAAAATGGCGACTCGCCAAATAGCATAGTCCCATGAGATGTTACAGATGCATCAAAATGGCAATTTAGCAAAGGTTACATTGTATTCAATGACCAATGACCCTAAAGACTTCATTTGTAGCAACACTTGAGCTTCTCTGGGGATTCTTGGATATCACAGAGACGTCCTAGTCTTAAGCATAATACTTCCGCACCGAATCAGCATTCACAGGATGCGCAAGCTGTTCACCGTCCATAGTTGTAAGAAACAATGACCCTCCTGAAAACACTGTCTTAACTATGTAGGGACCTTCATAATTAGGTGCCCATTTTCCACGGGCGTCTTTTTGTGACGGCAGAATCTTCTTAAGTACTAATTCGCCTGCTCGGAATTCCCGAGTGCGGACCTTTTTATCAAATGCTCTCTTCATCTTCTTCTGGTACAACTGACCATGACACATAGCTGTCAGGCGCTTCTCATCAATTAGATTCAACTGGTCGTATCTCTCTTGAATCCATTCAGCTTCGTCAAGCTTTGTTTCCATTAATATCCTCAGAGATGGTATCTCAACTTCTATAGGGAGGACCGCATCCATTCCATATACCAGCGAAAAAGGGGTTGCCCCTGTTGATGTTCTGACGGACGTTCTATATCCATGTAGCGCATATGGAAACATCTCATGCCAATCCTTGTATGTTTTGACCATCTTCTGAAGAATTTTCTTAATATTCTTGTTCGCAGCTTCAACTGCTCCGTTCATCTTCGGTCGATATGGTGAAGAGTTATGGTGCTCAATCTTGAAGTTGTCGCACAATTCCTTCATGGTTTTGTTATTTAAATTGGTCCCGTTGTCGGTTATGATTCTACTTGGAATCCCATAACGACAAATGATGTTGTTCTTGATGAAACGAGCAACTACTTGCTTAGTTACATTCGCATAAGAGGCGGCTTCCACCCATTTGGTAAAGTAATCTATAGCCACCAAGATGAATCGGTGCCCATTGGATGCTTTAGGCTCAATTGCCCCAATCATATCAATCCCCCACATAGAGAATGGCCAGGGCGATGATAGCACATTTAGCAAAGTAGGAGGAACATGTATTTAGTCTGCGTAAATCTGACATTTATGGCATTTCCTAGCATACTGGATGCAATCAGTCTCCATAGTTAACCAATAGTATCCAGCTCTCAAGATCTTTTTAACCATGGCGTGTCCATTGGCATGGGTGCCGAAGGCTCCCTCATGAATATCGTGGATCAGCAAGCCTGCTTCTCTCTTGTCGACACATCTTAGCAACACCATATCATGATTCCTTTTGTATAGTACACCGTTGCTGATGAAGAATTTAGCTGACAACCTTCGCAGAGTTTTCTTATCAAGAGCGGAGGCGTTGGCCGGATATTCTTGATTCTTCAGGAAGTTCAAAATGTCATGAAACCAGGGTTTGCCATCTGATTCTTCTTCAATGGCCTGGCAGTAGGCAGGTTCAGCCCTTCTCCCAATACTGATAACCGGATCCTCATTGATAAATCTGACTTGCCACATTGAAGCCAGCGTTGCTAAAGCATCAGCCACGTGATTCTCAGTACGTGGCACATGGCGGAAAGTAATCTCATCAAAATGCTCAATCAATTCCAAAGCATATGCCTGGTAGGGGATAAGCTTCTCATCTTTTGTCTCCCATTCACCTCTAATTTGATAAATAACTAAAGCAGAGTCACCCATAACTTCGAGAAAACAAATTCCAAGATCGATCGCAGCTTCTAGTCCCAGGATACATGCCTCATATTCAGCAATATTATTCGTACATCCGAAATCCAATCTAGCTGTAAAAGGGGTGTAGCCACCTTCCGGATTAATCATAACAACACCTACTCCATGCCCCTTGTAATTGGACGAACCATCGAACATCATCTTCCACCTGTATTCGGCCCTGGGATCATCTTCAGAACTTGACTCTTCACCATCTTTCACTGCCATAATGTCCTCATCAGGGAAATCAAATTTGAGTGGTTCGTTGTCTTCAACTGGTTGATCAGCAAGATATTCTGAAAGAACACTTCCTTTAATAGCCTTTTGAGTGACATATTGAATATCATATTCGGACAATAACATGTGCCAACGGGCAAGTCTACCCGTTTGAGCAGGTTTCTCAAAAATGTACTTTATCGGGTCCATTTTGGAAATCAACAAGGTGGTATGACAAATTAGGTACTGTCTCAGGCGTTTGGCGGCCCAAGCCAGAGCGCAACAAGTCTTTTCAAGCATTGAGTAACGGCTTTCACTGTCTGGGAACTTCTTGCTCAGATAATAGATTGCATGCTCCTTTCGGCCAGTCTCGTCGTGCTGTCCCAAAACGCAACCCATGGATTCTTCCAAAACAGTTAGATACATAAAGAGCGGCCTCCCAGGTACTGGAGGGATCAGGATAGGTGGTTCTTGGAGATAACTCTTGATCTTCTCAAAAGCTTGCTGACATTCAGTATTCCATTCTACCGGCTGATTCTTGCGGAGTAGTTTGAAGATGGGAGCACATATCGGAGTCATATTGGAGATGAACCGGGAGATGTAATTCAGACGGCCCAAAAATCCTCTGACTTGAGACTCTGTTCGCGGAGCTGGCATTTCTTGAATAGCTCGCACTTTATCGGGATCCACTTCAATGCCTTTCTGGCTAACAATGAAACCCAATAACTTCCCTGACCTAACTCCAAAAGTACATTTTGCAGGGTTTAACCTCAACTGATACTTTCGAAGCCTCTTGAACAACCTTAGCAGATGTTCTACATGTTCTTCCTCATTTCGAGATTTGGCTATCATATCGTCCACATACACTTCTATCTCTTTGTGGATCATGTCGTGGAACAAGGTTACCATAGCCCTTTGGTAAGTTGCCCCAGCATTCTTTAGTCCAAAAGGCATGACCTTATAACAATAAGTACCCCACGGGGTAATGAAAGTGGTTTTATCCATATCAGATAGATCCATTTTGATCTGATTGTAGCCTGAAAAACCGTCCATAAATGAGAACATGGCGAAACGGGCAGTGTTGTCTACTAATGTGTCGATATGTGGTAGAGGAAAATCATCCTTGGGACTAGCTTTGTTAAGATCCCTATAATCCACGCACATCCGCACCTTTCCATTCTTCTTCATAACTGGAACAATATTAGCTACCCACTCTGGGTATTTGGAAACTGCTAGGAAACCGGCATCCAACTGTCTCTTGACTTCGTCTCGAATTTTGAGGGCCATGTCTGGATGACTTCTGCGAAGCTTTTGTTTCACTGGTGGGCACTCAGGCTTAAGCGGTAGCTTGTGAACCACAATATCTGTATCTAAACCAGGCATATCTTGGTAGGACCAAGCAAACACATCCACATACTCTTCAAGGAGTGAAATCAGCCGCTGTCTAATTTCTGGCTTCAGGGATGCCCCAATCTTAACTTCTTTCTTCTCTTCCTCGGTGCCAAGATTGATGACGTCCACCTGCTCTTCATGAGGCTGGAGGTCTGCATACTGGTAATCACACATATCTGCTAGATCCTCGGACACTTCATAATCTTCCTCCTCCTCAGCTTGATAGACGGGGGAGTCGAAGTCAATGGTAAGATCAAGGTCATTGAATACAAGAGGTTTATGATTCATTCTGCATAGTAGAATGACTTATATTATTAAAAGCGCAATAATTCAAGAACATGCGGGATGGAGATGCTTTTGTTTGAAAAGATTGCCATTTTTAGAAATAGAATGCAATAAAGCAAAACAACAAATTTTAGCAAAAGAGTCATTTCATTGATTTAAAGTTTGAAAACGGAGGCCCGTACAAAACAATCCACTAGCTTTGGGCAAGACTAGGGAGATGAAAACAACAAATCTAGACAAGTTACTCTGGTTCCGGGTACAGAATTGGGATCTCAATGGACTCCCAGTTGCATAATGCGCCTTCTTGGCGAAAAATCAAACGATCAATATCTTCGTCTTCTTCAGTGTTTCCTATGATTGCGTGGACTTGATGGCCACCGCTGATAAATGTCTCCTGTACGGTCATTATCTTCATTCTTCTTTCTCTTGAACCTGAAGCAGCCTCTTCTTCTAGAGTTGGTCTGTAACCCAACCCTTGGTGTCTGACTCTCTTCTCGACCTCAATCACTTCACCCCAACCTGCGGGCACACCGTCTTGAAGGGCGGACTGAATACTCTTATACGAAGCAAAAGATGGATATTCTGGTACCACTGTCTCCTCATTGTCAACCGTAACTGCGTTGGCTATTTCCAGGGCTTGAAAAGAAGTTTCCAATGCATCTTCGTCAGCCTCAATATAACGGAAAGACGACAAGTTACTAACCATTAAGTCTTCTTCCCCATGGATGATGACCAGCTTGTCATCGGCCACAAATTTCATTTTTTGGTGTAAGGTTGAAGTAACAGCGCCTGCCTCGTGGATCCAGGGTCTTCCCAGTAGGCAGCTATAGGCAGGGTTAATGTCCAAAACCTGAAACAAAACATTGAATTCCTGGGGTCCAATCAAAACTGGCAGCTCAATTTCCCCCATCACGGATCTTCGTGAGCCATCAAAAGCTTTGACAATTAACGACGTGGGTCTCATGATCCCTCCTTTGTATGCTAGCTTGTCGAGGGCCCTCTTCGGTAGGACATTTAGAGAGGATCCTGTATCCACAAGAACTCTGGCCAATGTATCCTCCTGACACTTCATTGATATATGCAGGGCGAGATTGTGATTCCGACCTGATTGGGTTAATTCTTCATCGCTGAAGCTGAGCGTATTGCAAGCAGTAATGTTAGAGATAACATGATCGAACTGTCCGGCGGTAATGTCCTGGGCCACATGAGCCTGAGCCAGTACTTTCTGTAGTGCTGACCGGTGGACTGGTGAATTAATCAATAGGGATAAAATAGAAATTTTGGACGGGGTCTGGTGAAGCTGATCCACAACCCTGTAGTCACTTCTCTTTATTATCTTGAGAAATTCTTCATCGTCCTCCTTGGAGATTACTTCTTTACTTTTGTCGTTGGTGGGTACACGCACCTCATTCTCTTTATCTGACGTTTCTTTGTTAATAGGGGGGAGAATCCTTCCACTCCTCATCATTCTTCCTGTTCCCGCTATATTAGACACGCTCTTTTCATCAGCCCCCACCTCTTTCCTTGGGACCGGTTCTTCTATAATGACCCCCACCTCTTTCCTTGGGATCGTTTCCTCCTTCCACTTTCCACTTGCACTGCCTTCGTAGACCCACGGTACTGCTTTGGTTCCCCTGAATCTGAACGGGACTGGTCTTGGGAGATTATTCCTCCTTGTATGATTATCAAGAGAAACAGTTTCAGACCTGTTGAATCTTGGAACTGGTTGTCTGAATACCGGACTCACGGTATTTGCCCCCGGATTATTGAACACAGGGCTCACGGTAGCTGCCCCTGGATTGTTGAACACAGGGACTACTGATACGTACTCTTCTTCAAGCGCTGGCATCCGTTTTGGTAAATTAAACACTGGTTCAATCACTGCTACCTTGCCTTCCTTTCTAAAAACCTGTAAGAAACCTTCATCGATCAATTGTTGGATATCATTTCGAACCAACTGACACCCTTCATTATTACTGTCACACTTTTTACAACCATCGTGGCAATCTTTGACCAAACCGGCGCTGAATAGCTTAGCATGAAACATCTTCAAGGGAGTCTTAATCTTTGTTACATCTGAGACTAGTACTTCACCATTCTCATCTTCGATGGCATTGGCTGACCCATGTGTTGGCAAGGGGTTGTTTTTCACATCTGGCTGGTTGTTAGCGAAAGACAAGATATTTTTCTCCATCAGACTCTTTACTAGATTCTTTAGCGCCAAACACCCTTCTAAATCGTGGCCTACTCCTCCTTGATGGAAAGCACATGATGCGTTAGGGTTGTAGAACTGCATAGCTTTTTTAGATAGTGGCCCCAATGGCCTAGTAACGATTAATCCTTGCTCCACCAGCGAAGGATACAATGCCGTGTACGTCATTGGTATGGGCGGAAAATTTGGTGTTACTGCTTGTCTTCTTGGCGGGGTATTTTGCTGTGGCACTGGCCGCCGTTGTTGCTGGTAATTCTGATTCTGGTTCTTCGTCCACTGTTGCTGATTTGGTGACTGGGAAGCAGGAACTTGCTGCATTATCTGATGATTAAAAGTGGGCATAACAGACGCCACGTATGGTTGTTGTGCAAACTGTGTGGGATAGATTGGCTGCTGAGGAAAGCCGGGACTCGGTTGTGGTTGGAATAGAGATCGTTTCCAACTAGGATTTTGCCTCTTTCCTGTCAAAATAGCGTTAGTCTCGCCTTCCTTCTTCTTATGGAAGTTACCCGGAGACTTCTTGATACCGGTGCTAGTAGAACTGTTCGGTGAGCTGGCTACCTTTCCACTTTTCAGACCTGCCTCCACCTTCATACCAATTGCAATGATATCGGAGAAATTAGCGCCGATATTACTGATCATCTTCTCATAGAATTCTGGTCTTACAGTATCTACAAACCAATCAGCTAATTCCTTTTCAGTCAATGGCGGTTCAACTTGTGATGCAGTCTCTCTCCATCTTTGAGCATATTCTTTAAACGACTCTGTGTTCTTCTGAGTCATGGTCAATAGCTGTCTACGATCAGGAGCTAAATCCAAATTATACTTATAATGCTTTATGAACACGTCCATAACATCCTGGAAACACTTGATCTGAGACTGGTCTAAGCTTAAATACCACTTTGCGGCAGCGCCCTTCAGGCTGTCTTGGAAACAATGGATCATTAACTTATCATTATCCATATAAGCCGCCATTCTTCGGAGATACATGACTAGGTGTGCCTTAGGACACGTGGCACCAGAATACAATTCAAAACTTGGTAACTTGAATTTCGGTGGAATCACTAGATCAGTGACTAGACACATATCTTTAAGGTCAGAACTGAAAACGTTGTCTCCTTCCATAGCCTTCAGCTTTCTCTGCATCACCTCCATGTTGGCTCTCAACTTCTCGTTACTGTCACCCTCTTCTACAGACATACCATCAAAATACTGCTGGTTCTGGAAAACAGGTTGGAATTGGGTCTGTACCACAGGCGGAACATAAGTCGGAATAGCTTGTTGATTCTCACTGAGCAATGGTACCGCTTGTTGCGTGGATTGAGGGGCTGTGGCTCGCATGAACTCGAATGGCATCCCCAGAGTGGGATTTACGACAGGTATAACCGGTGGCACAACAGTCGTAGTGACGATTTCTGAGACCACAGTGGCTTGTGTGTCCATCGTTGCTCGTATGATACTCAAGGCTTCCATGATCTGCCCCATTCCTACTCTTAATTCAGCGAGCTCGTTGTTAACCTGATCCAGATTCTCGCAATTTTCAGACATCCTTTCTCTTCAAGGTTGTAACGGTGCAGGGCACTCAGGGTGGTGGTTCAATGACGACAACTGAAGAAGATAAAAGGATAATGAGACACCGAAGGAATGCACATGTATATGCGAAAATGCAGATGTGATGCGAAATGATGCGTATGATGCAACATGATGCAACATTCACTTCAAGGAGCTCGAAAGTGTAGTTAAATATCGCAATTGGAAACTTGTTTTTATTAAAATTTTAAAACTTGTTTACAAGCGGTACACCCTCAGGGCTTTCAGTACAACAAAATACAACAAAGAGGAACTAGGGCTTTGATCCGCTGGATGATGCTCCTTTCCTTTCGCTGAGTTCTTCCATCAACTTGTCAATCCTTTCCTGCAATATGTACTTGTCCAGTGTCAGCTTCTCCACTTCTACCTTTAGTCTTGAAACTTCATCTGATTCTATTACAGGAGGCTTGGGCCGAGGATATGGCATCGTCAGAGCGAGGGCTCGTTTGCGTGACCACTCTAGGTAAGATTCTGTAACCGTGCAGTCAGGGTTTGTTGTTGCAGTCATTCCTTGTCTGTTGATTTGACGCCAGGCGAATAGAATTTGCATCTTCAACTGGGGGTCTTCTCCTTCATAGAGGAAAATTCTTTTCAAGTTCTCTGGATCTGGTATCTCATTCATCGGATGCCCAAGCTGGCGACGAGCGAGAACAGGGTTGTAACTGGTGCACCCTTTCGTGCCAAGAAGAGGCACGTTGGAAAAATCTCCGCAACTGTGAATCATGGGAATCCCTCCGTATATCGGATCATACCAAACAACATCTGAGTGGGTCAGGTCCATGAGTTTAACGGGCCATTCTGAGCCATCCCTCACATCCCAGAAGGCCATGGTCTTTGGTAGGTGCGAAATAAACCACCTATAGAGGATAGCAGTGCAACATACGATCTGACCTTCTCCTTTCAGGATCCTTGAATGGATCGAGTGGTATGCATCGGCCAATAACGTTGGTACCGGGTTCTTGAGCATGAAGATCCTGATTGCATGAACGTCGACGAAATTCTCAACATTCGGAAACAAAAATAGACCATAGACCAGTAGCGCGAAAAGATTTTCGAAAGCCCTAGTTTTTTCTTGGTCGGCGAACTCTCGAGCTTTCTTAAATAAGAATTGAGCAGGCAAGCCGTCGACCCCTCTTCTGCACCTCATGTGTGTCTGGATCTCTATCATCTTGATGCGAGTCACTCTCGCGATGTCTTCTTGACTGGGTCTTCCTTCTCCACCGTAGAACGGGGGTGAATCTTTGACGGGTATCCCTAATAAGGCGGAATACTCTTCCAAAGTGGGCATCAACTGGAAATCTTGGAAGATGAAACAGTGGTAGATCACATGGTAGAGTTGAGCCAATGTCTCTAATAAGCCCTCAGCTACTTGTACCTGCAATAAAGAGAGCATATGCCCGTGCTTTGCGGCGAAGGCATCTGGATCCCTTATCCGACCTCCTAGCTCCCTCAACTGTTCCACATCAAAAACCCTGAAGGTGTATGGTACCGTTCCTTTCCTTCCATGATCCATTTTACGATATCTAAAAACAGCAAACTTTGAGTTCTTTGAAGTGAATGAGAATGAGAATGCAAATGCAATGAGATGCAAAAGTTCGTGGAATTTTGAGTATTTGTAATCGTCACAGAATACCAACGGACCTGATTTCATTAATCATACAAAATTTGTTACAAGTGAAAGAAACGGGAATTAAAACTTCGTAAGGAAAACATTACAACCGTTGATATTCTTACAAGAGTTTTAATAATTAAATAAAGGCTAATAAAAGACCTAAGGAGATTCCCCCAATAATCTTAGCTTGTACTTCTTAATCTCTTCTTCCATTCGGGACTTCTCGAGAACCAGCTCCTCTATTATCGCCTCCCACGAAGTAGTCTCAGGGTTTGAGGGACTCGGGTCTTCTTGTAACTTCCTCCTTTTGCAAGAGAGAACTTCCTCACTTTTTGCCTTTAGTTGTCTTTGAAGCGCTTCGTTCTCTTCCACAAGCACCTCACACTTATCCTTCCAAGCATTCCCTATCTGCTGAGCTTTCCTTAAGGCGATCTTTAATTCCTCTGTCTCAGATGCAAAGATGAAGACAGGTTCTTCATTCAAGACCATAGGCTCTTGGCGATCATAGGGCATCCTTAGTTCAATAGCCCTTCTTCTGACCCATTGTAGGTAGGGGTCCATGGAGACACAGTTATGCTTCCCCAAAGCATTCCTATCTTTCTTGTGTTTGTCCCTCCAGGCTTCTAAAATTCTGCTCCTTAATTCCTCTTGCTTTTCGTAATCTTTGGAGAAAAATCCTTCTGTGTGAATACCAAGAGGCTTGACCTTCAAAGGGTAACCAAACTGTCTGCGAGCTAAGACCGGATTGTAACTGGTTATTCCTTGTATGCCAAGAAGAGGCACGTTCCCGAACTTTCCACAACTGTCAATGATCACAACATCCTCGTACCTATGAGGGTTATACCAATCAACGTCAGAATGAGTAAGGGCCATGATCTTCTTAGACCACCATCCTTTTTTAGGGTCCCAAAAAATGTTAGCCTTGGGCAAGTGCGAAGTAAACCACTTGTACAATAAGGGTACACAGCATGTGATCTGCCCTCCTTTGGCATGCTTCGAATGTATGGCGTGATAAGCTTCAGCTAACAAAGTAGGGACAGGGTTCCTCTTCATAAATATCTTGATGGCATTGAGGTCCACATAGTCTTTGAGATTGGGGAACAGAAAGGTACCATAAATCATTAAAGCATATATAGCCTCAAAGGCAGCCATGTCAGAACGCCTGGCATAATGATGAGCTTTCTCCACCAGAAATTTCATAGGCAAAACAGAAATCCCTCCTTTGGTAGTCATATTCCCTCGTATGTCTGCTAACTCCAAATGTGTCGCCTTAGCAATCTCTTGTTCCTTAGGGTCCTTACCAAAAATGGGAAAAGGGGACTTATCCAAAATAGGTATCTCAGTCAGACATGCATATTCCTCAAGAGTAGGCACCAGTTGGTAATCAGGGAATGTGAAGCAATGATATACCGGATCATAAAACTGAAGTAGGGTGGAGAGAAGTCCTTGATCAACCCTCACCTTCAATAGAAACAAAAGCGCCCCATATCTACGCTCGAATCCTTTTGGATCAACCAACAGAGTCTCCAACCTCCTTAGGTCACTTGTGTCAAAACTCTTGTAAGTGTACTTCACGGTGTTCCTTCTTTCATTGTCCATGGCACCCTACGACGTAAATAAAAGACTCAGACTCCACGAACTTGAACGAAAATGATGCTTATGTATGCATGTATGCACAAACACACAAACAAAAGGGCACACAAACAAGCAAACAAAAAGTCCTAGGTTCAAAGGAGCATGAATGGAGTCAAGGTCTACCCATCCCATGGGGTGGTGTGGTTTTAGAATGTACCTGCCGAACGGGTTCTAAGAGTTCCCAGAGTCTACGACCCATCTTTCGGATATTATCGACTTCCCAAATTACTTGGTTAGTCAATAATATTCTCAAGAGAATCTCGTCTGAGTGTAGTATCGCGTGACAACTATTTGGAAATGGACTCCCGCATAGTCACCGCACTACGTCCTAAAAGGCCAAGTTGGGTTAAAGGTGCTACGGTCCTCAGTCTTAAAGGTCCTTGGTCGAAGTTAATATCGTTTTCACGAATGTACTCGTTCAAACAATATTAAGTTCAAAAGAACCTAAACTGAGCGATGATTTTCTCAATTCGACTTTTCAGGAATCGACTCCGTCAAAGTACCCTTGACCGTATCATCTCCTATAATTATACTCATGTCCGGGTCTAGGACTCCTCACCACTCAAAGTGACAACCCAAGCAAGCATTACAAATATATATAACAAATAACATAATTAAACAAGTTAGGGGGAACCCTCTTATGAGATTCCCCAGTGAAGTCGCCATTTCTGTCGCGGTGAAAATTGGATAACAAATTATTGATTAACTTGTATCGTATTTTTAATGTCACCACCGGTCTTTGATTTATCCAAAGGAAGGGAGAAAAAACCGAATTCCCACAATGCAATGCAAATGCACTAAGATTCTAAGTTCGGGGGTTGGTTATACCTAGGGAAGGTGTTAGCATCCTAGATATCTGTAGTACTCTACAGGAACCTCTTGATTCAATTATGTTATTTGTTATCTGTTTGCTAAAGGTTCTATGCTAAAGGTTGGAAAACCCTAGGGGTTAGTATCTAAGTATACTCGATAAAGCATCGCACTTTACGCCTACGTATCCTCGGGAATAGAATCAGAGTATGCGTAGTTCTACGTCTACTGATCTATTGACCATGGCCAATATTCAGAGGGGAAATGAGTACAATCTCATTGTAGAGTTTAAGAACTCTCTAAGTCTAGTTGAAATGGACCTATGTTGAAGTTTAATCAGTAGGGGAAAGTGATAAATTCATTATGATGAACATCACTAAGAGTTTAAGAACTCTCTCCTAAAGCTAGTTATGATTTCGTGGCTCTGATGAGGCCAAGAAACAAAGTTTCTTCCTAAAAGGTTACTTAGGTCAAGGTAAGAGTCGTGACTTATCTTAAGGTAATGATTATGAATGCAAATGATATGCACCATACACAATAACATGGTCATCATGCATGGGATTTTCCTTTGGATATTAATGCGATTAAGTTACGTTGTTTAGGCGATGGTGCTAGCAAAGTGATGCTAGACTTGTGTCTGGTGACCAAAAGGTTGAATGCGATACCCGAAGGCGATCGACTTACATGGGTAGAAAATGGGCTCGACGTTGGATCGAGAATTTTTATGAAGTTTGAAAAAGGTTTAGATGATAACAAATAAACATACAGACAGAAGTAAGATATGATAAACATACGAGTGATAAAATAACGATAGTTAAGATATGATACAAGTTAGAACATTGATATGAGATAATATGATGGAAGTAAAATAAGCATGAAGATGGCAATATGTTTCACGACAAGATGGATGAGATGAATATGCCTCAAGTAGAATGATTAAGAATGATATCAACATGTTTAAATCTTTAGGAAGACAAACATGGAGGAAGATATTAAGGATGACAATCAACATGCTTCAATCTTTAGGAAGACAAACATGTAGAATGATATTAAAGGATGATAAGGAAGAATCATATTCATGCAAAAGTCAAACACATGGCCAATCAACATGGATATATTGACTTAAGAATTAAACAAGGGGGCTTAAAATCACATTGATAATTAGACCAAGAATTGACAACACAATAGAAATTAACAATTAACACACAATTAGGTAATTAAAAATTGGCTACACATGGATAATTAACATTTAGAAATTAAACATCTAACCATGCAAATTGACAAATCTCAAAATTAAGGCACACAATTGATAATTTAAAGTTAACGACCTAATTTGAAAATAACAATTAACATCTCAATTAGAATTAACAATACCATTCAAAATGCAATTGATAATTAAAGTCAAAAAGCTACTAGAACAATTAACAATAAAAATATAATTAACAATTAGAAAACATAACGCATATTAATTAATGATAAAATAAATAATTAAGGGACAAATTATAAAACAAAATAAAAATATTTTTAGAGTTTTTGAATATATAACATTTTAAGCAAAATAAATAAATAAAAGAGGTTTTAAAAAAGGAGAAGATTTTGAAGTTAGGAAAAAATTTGAAATAAAACGTAGGGGGGTGCATTAGTGATTTTGGTTTAGTTAAGAAATAAAAGGAAGTGAATTGGGCCTGGATGGTGGGGTCTATATAGGAAAGGGCGCAAGGCCCAGGATGAATAGTGATGAGCAAAAAATGGAAAAAACCAGAGACTGGGGGCGAGGGGGATTCGAACCCCCGTCTCAATGGTTTTCAGTACGTTAAGGGCAAGTGTGCAGCCACTGGGGTGGCGATACGTCCGGTAATAAACACGCATCCATAAGCTAATGAACCAAAATAAGTCGTGAGGATTGAAAAATGAAAACACAACGCGTGCGTGCGGCCCTGTAGAACATCAAACCAAAGCTTCCCACTTTGAGCCAAACTAACTTCAACAAGACTCAACCAAATCATGCGCAATAAAAGGCTAAAATGAAGTGCATTTCAAGAAGAACATGATGCAAACAAGAGCTGAACAACATAGTAAATACAATACGAGCAGTTAGCCATTGAAAACCATGGTCCAAACATGAGAAAAATGAGAAATATAAAACTTTCTGTTTTAGATGTAATCCAAATATTCATGACATGGAAGCCAACCTTAAACATATCCACACGAATTAAGAGTTTCCACTATGACCAAACATCCAACATGCTTTGAAGCAATAGCTCACATAAACTTAGAACCGAACATGGACATAGCAAAGCATAAAAGAAATACAGCCTACTTGATTACTGAGGGTCGTGTGAGATTATCTCATGGTTTCTAGCATAAGGAGAGCACACTGCAGATCATACTAAAACTTCTAACATAAACATTTACATCAATTACATCAACAGCAACACCATAGAGTCTAACATCCTAACCGCGAGCATGACATAGTGAGTGGATAACAAGAGTAAACAACATTTATAATGCAAATTATTTGCACATATGCACCACACTACAATCACGACAGCACTGCACATGGTTTACAATACGAAATTAAATGATAAACGATCATTGACATGGAACACACACCACGATCATATTAACCTACCACACATAATCACACATACAACACCTCACACAATTCAAGATACGAGTGATCGCCAGAATATCAGACAACACATGCTCTCCACACATACACGGTTACACTACATTTCTTACACATAACGACTATCATTGGTAGCGACAGCAAAGCCACACACAGAACACATACCATGCTTATGAATAACCAAAACAAACACCTACATATATTCCAAAAGGCTACGTAGAGGCAATTATGGATTAACATTATGCATCCAAGAAGATGTGCAAGGCTTCTAAAATAATCTCAACAAAAGTTCATACACTATGCATTGAAACAGCACACGGTTAAACTGAAATATATTCAACATAACATATGCTTTCAAACATAACAAATGGAAGGTTGTAGAACTTACCTGGTTTCCAACACTTATAGCAAGAATCTCCTGTTCCTTTTTCCTCTGCTAGCTCACGTGTGCCCAAGGAAAAGTTTTTTCTGAGAGTTTTTTCGTGTTGTTGTTGGTGATTGTGTGTTTCCTCGTGTGTGTATTTCTTCTCTTTTTTGAATGACGATTCTGAGGAAGGTGGGGCCTTGTTTTATAGGTGAGTTTGATGCATGGCTTAGGATGCATTAATTGGATGTTCCCTGCATGGCTGCAAGCGTGGCTTGTGATTCTTGAGCCGTGTGAAAGTAAGTTTGCCTTTTTCCTCCTTTTGCATGCTTGGGACAAAACATATAGCTATACCTTGGGTTATTCCCTTTTTGCACGGGCTAGGGGAGTGTTAGAATGATGTGGTGAGGTCAGATTATTGCATTTGGAGAGAGGGGGAGAAATTTAAAAATCCAAAACTGATGTGTTCTTGGTAGGAAATACAATTCGTATGGCCATGTTTCACACCTCATATCTCTTAACTTAATGATCCAAATTTAATGCTCTTGGGTTTAAATGAAAGCTCATGGATGATACTACAAGTTTGATGTTGGAAATTAATTGAAATAATGCCTTGAATTGGTAGAAAAATCCCTCACAAGTCGTGTCCCCAAAACTGCCAAAAGAACTTAAAAAAAATTCTAAGTTATTGAAATTTGACAATTTCAAGTGCCCTACTTTGACGACCCATAACTTGAGAATGGTTTGTCCTATGGAGATGTCCCACATATGGTTGGAAAGCTCTCAACAAGCTCTACAACTTTCATTTGAGACTCGAGACTTGAATCCAAATGGAAATTGGTGAAAAGTGGTGTCAAAGTTGAGGAAAAGAGTGATGAAAAGGGCTGAAAAAATTTCTAAGTGTTGGGCCAAAACGCCTTGTAAGCTCCATAACTCAAAATCCAAGCATTTTTAGGCAAAAAGTCATATGGAATGAATTAAATATCTTGATGAAAGCTTTCCAATGAGCCTTGAGTCGCTTAATTTGAGTGCACGGTTTAGGAGTTATGGTTATTTCAAATCGGGCTATTAGGGGAAAAATGTCGTATACGAAGCCTTTCGCGACCAAAACCCTACTTATCTTGCAAGAAACCTCATGAAACTTGGTGTGGATGCTTTTAATACTTCATGAGACAATATATGATGATTAGAGCCATTAACACTTCAATTGATCCAAGATTCCAAAAGATTAGGGTTTCAGTCGAACCCTAATTATGCCTGTGAACACACTGAGGTCGATCCTTGTGAATTTGTTTCTTCCTTCCCATCTAAAGGTCTTAGGAGACCCTTGAGGATGTTGATAAACTAAGGGAATTGATAATTAGGTTTCAGGAGATCATCTTGATGAGAAATCAAAGTTGTTGTCTGATAAGCGTCATAGAAACCCAAATTCTGAGATACAGTGGGACTGAGGCTCAAATTCCGCTTGTTGAGAACCCATAGACCTTGGATTTTTGTTGAGTGGATTCCCTTGAATATAGGTGATCTCAAGTGGTAAGCGGGCCACACAGTCTTGACTTTCTATAGAGCCCATTTCCTAGTGATTTCTTCAGAGCGAAACCCTATCCCAACATTCTTGCGCTGGAGATCTTTGGTTGACTTGACTTACTTCAAACAACTTTTGGAGCTTCATGATGATAGGTAAACCTAATTTGAACATAAAGACAAACTGCAAGATATGGGTCAGCTCAAACAAATGCAGAGATGCTCCTAAGATGCACAAAAGCTGGATGACATCTAAGGGTAAAAATTTAGGGTACAACAGCTTCTAATGTTCTACCTTTGACTTCTGACACGTCAAACACGCATAAACAAACTGAGCCACATCCCTCTTCAATCCGGACCACCAAAAGATCTTCTTCAAATCTTGATACATTTTATTAGCTCCCGGATGTATGCTCAAACTACTTCGGTGTCCTTCCTCTAAAATCATCTTTTTCAATTCTGAATCATCAGGAATACAAATTCTACAACGGAATCTCAAAACACCCTTACCATCCACTTTAAAGTCACCATTCACACCTTTACTTCCAACCGTCATCAAATCAACAAATTTCACATCCAACCTCTGTTTCTCGCTAACGGTCAACAGAAAATCATTAGTGACCTTTAACATACCAAGCCTCACGCTATCAGATGTCAATTCACACACCAAACTCAAATCTCTAAATTCTTCCAAAAGTTCCCACTCTTTAACCATCAAAGCAGACATATGCAAAGATTTCCGGCTTATCGCATCGGCTACCACATTAGCTTTACCAGGATGGTAATTCAAGCTAAAATCGTAGTCCTTCAAAAATTCCAACCATCTCCGTTGCCTCATATTCAACTTTTTCTGATCAAACAAGTATTTCAAACTCTTATGATCACTAAAGACTTCGAATCTTGCACCGTAGAGATAATGCCTCCAAATTTTCAATACAAAAACCACCGCAGCTAATTCCAAATCATGAGTAGGATAATTCTTCTCATGAACCCTCAACTGTCTCGAAGCATAAGCCACAACCTTACCTTCTTGCATCAACACTCCACCTAAACCAATCAAAGACGCATCGCAATACACCACTAACAATTCACTAGGATTCGGTAAGATCAAAATCGGAGCTGTAGTCAATCTTCTCTTCAGCTCACTAAAACTTTCCTCACACTGAATATCCCAAATAAACGCTTTACCTTTACAAGTCATCTGGGTCAATGGAAGTGCTAACTTGGAAAAGCCTTCAATGAATCTTCGATAATATCCAGCTAAACCCAAAAAGCTTCTAATTTCAGTAACAGATCTAGGAGCCTCCCATTGTAGAACTGCATCTACTTTGGATGGATCCACAACAATACCATTACCTGAAATTACATGCCCAAGAAAACTCACTTCTGACAACCAAAACTCACACTTGGACACCTTGGCATAAAGTCTCTTTTCCTTCAAAATTTGCAATACAATACGCAAATGTTCCGCATGCTCCCCCCGAGACTTAGAATAAATCAAGATGTCATCAATAAACACAACAACAAATTGATCCAAATGTTCATGAAAAATGCGATTCATATACTCCATAAACACTCCCGGCGCATTAGAAACCCCGAACAGCATCACGAAATATTCGTAATGTCTGTATCGTGTCCTAAAAGCCGTCTTCTGAATATCTTCCTCTTTCACTCTAATCTGATGATATCCTGATCTCAAATCAATTTTACTAAACACACACGCACCTGCCAACTGGTCCATCAAATCATCAATTCTCGGAAGAGGATACTTATTCTTAATCGTCACCTTATTCAACTGGCGATAATCAATACACAATCGCATACTTCCATCTTTCTTCTTCACCAATAAAACTGGAGCACCCCAAGGCGATACACTCGGCCTCACAAACCTTTTTTCTAATAATTCATTCAATTGCTTCTTTAACTCAACCAACTCAGATGCCGACATACGATATGGTGCCATAGATACAGGTCTAGTACTAGGAACTAGATCTATAGAAAACTCCACCTCTCTTTCTGGCGGCACATCCGAAATATCCTCCGGAAACACCTCTGGAAAATCACACACAACTGGGAACACACCAATTGCAACTTGGCTATCCACGGTCAACGATGCGAACAACCCGAACAACTGAGCTTCATCCGCCAAAAGTTTCTTCAACTCTTTGGTAGATAAGAAACTCGATTCCTCGTCTTCTTCAAGAGAAGGAAATCTTACCAACTTATGATAACAATCAATATGAACTCAATTGAATTGTAACCAATTCATTCCCAAAACCACGTCTAAACCCTCCAACGGCAGACACACCAAATCCATAACAAAATTCTTACCATAAATGGTCAAAGGACAACTTAAACAAACCAGAGAAGTAATTACCGACCCCAAAGATGGAGTATCGATAACCATCTCTCCACCAATCGACGATAACAAAAGATTCAAACGCTGCGCACACTCAGACGAAATAAACGAATGAGTCGCTCTGGTATCAATAATAGCAACTAAAGGCGTACTATTAATAAAACAAGTACCTCTGATCGGACGATCTGCACTAGTAGGCTGAGATCCTGCCAATGCAAATACTTTTCCTCCAGCTTGAGCTTGCTTTGGTTTCGGACACCTCGTACTAACATGACCAGATTCACCACAGTTGAAACACTTCACCACGTTCCTCTTACAATCAGCTACTACATGTCCTATACCTCCGCAATTGGAACACTTCCTCATATCCTTTCTACATTCAAACTGACGATGTCCTAATTCACCACACTTAAAACATCTCGGAGGATTATACATACCTCCCCCACTTGACCTTTTATCAAAATTAGCCCTTTGTTTTCCCTTGCCAGCTAGTGCCACATAAGGACCACCACGAAACGGTTGCTTTCCTTTCCTTTCGTTCACACTCTTATAATGAGTAGAACGAGCTTTGTTATCCTCCTCGTAAATTCTACAACAATCCACCAAATCGAAAAACCTTCTAATTCTCTGATAACCAATTGCCTGTTTGATCTCGAGACGCAACCCGTTCTCAAACCTCACACATTTGGAAAACTCCGCAGTTGCTTCAGCATAATGTGGATAAAACTGAACAAGCTCCACAAACTTAGCAGTGTAATCAGTAACAGACATGCTACCCTGTTTCAACTCCAAGAACTCTATTTCTTTCTTTCCTCTAACATCCTCAGGAAAATACTTCCTCAAAAACTCACTGCTAAACAAAGCCCAAGTGACATCTTCACTTGTAGCTTTCCACACATGACGCATACTAACCAACCAATCATCAGCCTCTTCACTTAACATGTGAGTACCCAGTCTCACCTTATGTTCCTCAGCATAATCCATTACTCGAAAGATTCTTTCAATCTCCTTAAACCAAATATGAGCACCATCAGGATCATATCTCCCTTTGAAGACAGGCGGTTTGTTCTTCCTGAACTCATCATTCCCATTAGAATGAGGTACATTCTGCACAGCCTCATCCATAGCTTGCAAAGCATTAGCAAGAGCAGCATTATTCCTACCAGCCATATTCTGTTCATCCAATAACAGTAATCATGGTCAAATAAATAACTCAACAGAACACCACTGCCGCACAACAAACAACTTGGTCAAACTGACCGACCCGGACTGACTGACTCAAACTGGCTCTGATACCACTTAATGTAACACCCCCAATCTATACCCCACAATAATATAAAGCGATAACAAAATAATCAGAGTATAATTAAAAACATTCATGGCATAGATGGAGGCGTCACATCATATGAGATGAATTACAACAACCTGCTCTTATAGATATGCAACAATCAGGTAGCAACATAAACAGAGGAAACTCAGTTCCTAACACCCACAATTCAGATACAGAATAAAAGCGAAAAATCTGCAACTGAAATCTCATATATAAATATAGAAGTGTATACGTCATAAACAGAGTCATACATGTACAATCCAAAAAGATATATATATAAACATAATCACATAACGATCTCCCCGACTACCCGGTGCTACATATCAGAGCCGACCGACAAAAGAATGAAGATATAATCTTCATAAAAAGACCTCCAACATCTAATCTGCAATGCCTCGTAGAGCATTCAAAACAGCAGAAGGTTGAGAAACACAATTATAATATAATTGCATACAATTATGTAATAACATAAAATACACATACAAAAACATTCTCACCACAACGTATACCATAAATCAAATACTAAACAAAATAATTCATAATTCATGCATCCATCACAAGGCATATCAATCATGCTTAAAACATTCATCACCAATGCATATCAATTCATCAATCCCATTCACAATTCTCACACATAATCAATCCATTCATGACTTATGCAAATGCACAGAGACCGACACAACGACTCTATGCATGCGGTACCATTCCATCCATCATTCTCATCATTAATTCACTCAGGAATTATTGGAATCATCGCTTGTTACTTAGTGTAACTCCCCGTCGGGAAAACGATGTTCACCGTCGCTTTAGGTCCTTTTTGTATAAGGCACACGACGTTTATGGATCGCTTTAGGTCCTCTTTGTATAAGGCACACGACCGTTACAGCAGATTCCCTCTGGAATTGTTTCGTCGCTCACACCCACTAGGGCACACGACATCACAAGAATGCATATCATGATGCTTGGCATACAATGACTCATGACAATCAAATGCATACTTATACACATCCATGTGAACCATTCCAACATCCATAATCATGCATATACAATCAAACACAATCACAGTGCATTTACTTGCCCTTAGGCCACCAACCATCATCACAACATTTCATCACATGCATTCACAACATACAACAGTACACAAGTCATACGTTATATATAAAAAGCATATTGCATGATAACACATCAAATACACACAGTTAAGACGGTAAAAGTCGACAAAACGACACATTCCCAAATTCCCAGCACAATTAAATCGGCCGCTAATCCCAAAACTATTCCTAAAAGAAAGAACATCTCATAAGCTTTCCAACGCATCCGACCTCGTCTCAATCCGAATTACGGATCAAAAGTTATGAATTTTCAAAGAAAAGAATTTATTGAGAAACAACCAGATTCGCCTGGGGACTTAGGATTTCGCCTGACGGATCCCCTTTCGCCAGCACTTCGCCTGGCGAACTAGTGGCGAACCACAATTTTAGAAAAACCCCAAGAGTTACTGAAGCTAGCACATTTATGTCTCCCCGTTTTCGACTTGCGACTTACGATTTCGCCTGGCGAATTCCCCATTCGCTAGCACTTCGCCTGGCGAACTAGTGGCGAAACCTAATTCGCCTGGCGAATCCCAAATTCGCCTGGCGAATCGTATCAGAACTAGAATTTTCTGCTGCGGGTTACATGGTTCCAAAACCCCCCAAAAATCCCACTTTTCCCAACCAAAACGTTATCAATCCATCAAAACAAGTATCAGCAATTATTCATAGACACAGTGTGATCATACAACACGATTTGTATCGATTTCCGACCGCGAAAACATTGATTTCTATTCATTTACTCATTTCAACCTAGAAGTGAAAACTATGGAAAGACAAGTAGACATTCAAACACACACATACATAATCATACACAAGCATATAATAACCGAGTTTCGCACCTTTACCCGATTAATCGTGTTTCGAAGTGTCGGTTGAATCGATCTCTCAAACTTCAAGTTTTTCCTCTTTTTCTTCTTCTCTTTCTTTTCTCTCTATTTTTCTCTCTATGTTCTATTTTAAATGAAAAACATAATATCTACCCAAGCAAAAGACCAAAATACCCCTACACTCAATTTTCTCGCAAACGCTCCCAAAACGCGATAAAACATAATAACGATAAACATAACTCATTTACCAAATAAAAACCAAGAATAAAATAATATAAAGACAAAAATAATTAAATCGACTCGATTAAATAAATATAACAAAAACTGGGGCGTTACACATACCCGAGGTGTTAGAGTAAGTCTTTTGAAAGTGTTTTCGTACCGGAAGTTATGGACGAAGTCTTCCGGTACTCTGATTTTTTAAGTTTTTGTACCGGAAGTCTTAAGTAAAGTGTTCCGGTTCTTTTACATGAAAAGTCATACCGGAACTCTTACATGAAGTGTTCCGGATCGTTTTTTTTTATACTTTTTTAATATATTTTTTTATGTTTTTATTTTGACAATCGTGCGCACATGAGGCTGGGACGGTAAGATCCCTAATCGCGGTCTAGGACGGGGAGAATCATCGAGAATGGCTGAGGAAGAGCATATTGGTGCATCTGCATCAGCAGCACATCCTGTTGGATATCCAGGATGACAGTACGATACCTCTCTTTTGGTTAAGTACGAACATCATATTGCTAGACATATATGGTTCAGTGAGGTAAGTAAACGACAATTATTTGATACTGAATAAACTCTGAATTTTTAATGTTGTATTTTATAATATATTTACTTTTAATTGTTTTCAGGAGAGGGGTCTGTAGCGAGCAATTTTGGAAGTGGTAACGACTAGTTTTGGGCACCTCTGCCCGTCCCAACGGCTAGTTTCTGGCAGTTACCTGTTCTTTGGGGAGCAGATATCTCGCCCCGAAAATAGGGACCAATGGCCAAGCGCTAGGGGCATTATAAAAACCCTCTCAATTATCCTAAGATACACATACTTTGTACTTGCCTCCTTTCCTCCCGATTCTTACTTTACCATCAGAGTGCCTTGCAGGTACACCCCCTTCTCATCTTTCACACCCAGCATTGCAGACATAGTCTCTGCCCCACTTCAGATTCTAATCAGCTGGTAAGATCAACTATCATTCTGAATGATAGACATTTAAAATTAGCTTAGTTTGCTACTGCTTTTACAGGTTTCTTCAAGTGACATATTTAGAGGTGTTCTCCTATAATTATCTTGAAAACAATTTCTTATTGAATTCTTAGTAATGATTAGGTTCACTGTTTATTTTTTATAGCCTAATTCAATATTAGATGTATGCAGATGCATATCAAACAAGGGGATACTATAGAGTTCAATTTTGTCTTTCACTTTTACAGAAGCAATTGAAGATGTTGAATATTAAGGTTAAAATTTTGAAAAATCTTATATGATAGCTTAATTATTTTTTTATCTTTTACCTTTAGACTCATAAATTATTTTTTTGTGATTTTTTTTCTTAAGGGTATCTTATACCAAAATGGTGGAAAGTATTGGCTTTGTTTAGGAATACAAACAATAATCCAAATCAAAAACAAATGTAAAGTTCCTTTAGACTCATAAATTCTTTTTTTGTGATTTTTTTTCTTAAGGGTATCTTATACCAAAATGGTGGAAAGTATTGGCTTTGTTTAGGAATACAAACAATAATCCAAATCAAAAACAAATGTAAAGTGATATGCAAAGATTAAGAGCACTCTTTGAGTCAGTGCCAAACTCCAAGGTATATTCCCTAAATATTTTTCTGATACTTTTCAAACGTTCTAGATATGTATTTATATACAAAATATGAAACTGAATTGCCTATTATTACTCTAGCCCATCAACTCCTATAAATCTGCATTCTTAGTTTAAAGGAACCCAAACAACTTGGTCATGCTTATTGCTATTAGATAGCAACAGACTTCCTTTATTTTAGCATTGCCATAATAAAATCGCGGGTCCACGCTGGTTTGTTACGACGTCGCGGCTCAAGCTTTTCTGCTGTTGAGCTTTGTTGTTCTGTTTCCTCTTCGTTGGGTTCTGTGGCAGCCCAATCTTTCATCAATTATTGGATGAGTCCGGTATCTAACGATACCTCGTTTTGACCAAAGCTATCACTACTTCCCTCCTCGAAATTGACCTTGTCCTCAAGGTCATGAATTCCGTAAAGATCGACGAGTGACGATAAGTCCTCCCAAGTAGCATCTTCTGGTTGGCTGTGGGACCACTGTACCAAGACCTGTTTGTGTGGACGACTTCGTTTATTGCAAATGTGGCCGGCCAGAATGGCTATGGGATACAATAAAGGTCGATTGGCGATACTAGCCTCTGGCAATGGATAAAACTTGTCAACTGCTGAACCTTTGAAAGCACGCAGCAAGGATACATGGAATGTGGGATGAATGCGGCTCCCAAGTGGCAGACCCAGCTTATAAGCTACTGGACCAATGCGTGCTATCACTGGGAATGGTCCAAAGAACCTTCTGCAAATCTTGGGATTCAACCGAGCAGCCACAGTTGCCTGCCTATAAGGTTGAAGTTTCACGAGGACCAAATCACCCACCTCGAATTGCATGTCAGTGCAATGTTTGTTTGCTTGTTGCACCATGCGTTGTTGAGCATGGATCAAATTCTTCTTTAGGTGTTGCAGAATTTCATCCCTCGTCAATAGGTCACCTTCTACTGCTTGAATTTTGGATTGTCCGCGCACGTACGTTGGAATGGTTGGGGGAGGGCGACCATAGACAGCTTGGAAAGGAGTCATGTTGATTGACGAATGATGACTAGTGTTGTAGTGATATTCAGCCCATGTGAGAAACCTGCCCCATTTCTTAGGATAGTCAGTTGCAAAAGCTCTCAAGTATTGTTCCACATATCGATTTGTTACCTCTGTTTGTCCATCGGTTTGAGGATGGTATGAGGAGGTCATCTTATGTTTAGTGCCCATTAGATCAAACAATTTACGCCAAAATTTGCTCGTGAATATCGGGTCACGGTCGGATACGATCGTGCGAGGTATCCCATGCAATTTGATCACCATGTTTGCAAACAGCTCAGCTACTGTCGACGCGGTGTAATGAGTGGGAAGGGCTCCAAAATGCGCGTATTTGGTGAATCGGTCGATCACTACTAGTATGGTTGTGTTTCCGTTGGAAGGAGGTAGTCCAACAATGAAATCAAGTGCCACATCTTCCCATACTCGCTCCGGTAGTGGTAGAGGTTGTAATAATCCATTTGGCGGGGAAGTTGAATATTTAATGGTTTAACAAGTAAAACATTGAGAGATAAATGTCTTAACGTCGTGACGCATCCCTTTCCATATAAAATTGGCACCAAGGCGGCGAAACGTGCGATCCACACCTGCATGACCCCTTGTATGCGACTCATGGAATTCCCACAACAGAAGAGGTTTAAGAGTAGAATGTTTGCTGATGTATAAACGCCCTTTATACTTCAGTAGACCCTCATGCTCATCAAAACCAGATTCCTTTCCTTTACCTTGTTGAATTAGTTGGTGAAGACTTTTGAGGTCTTCCATGGATGTATTCTTTTTTCTCAATTGCTTCAAAAAATCAAATTGACTTGATGATATTGCCATCTGTAGTGTGGAATTATCATCTTTGAATTGTCGAGACAAGGCATCAGCTACTGCATTCATAGAGCCTGATTTGTACACGATAGTGAAGTTGAACCCCAATAACTTGCGCAGGTAATGATGTTGCTCGGGGGTTTGTACTACTTGGGTTAGCAGTTCACGAAGACTCTTATGGTCTGTACGAACGATGAAGTGTCTGACCAACAGATATTGTCGCCATTTGGTGATGGCTTCAACAATGGCCCGCAACTCTCTGAGATACGCTGATGCTCCTCGCATCCGGGATCCCAACTATTTACTAAAGAATGCGACGGGGTGTTTATCCTGCATGAGGACTCCTCCTACTCCCACATTGGATGCGTCGGTTTCGACAACGAATTGCTTGGTGAAATCAGGCAACCTTAGTACTGGTGTCACAGTCATGGTATGTTTTAAGAGCTCGAATGCACTGTTAGCTTTCTCACTCCACGTGAAGTTATCTTTCTTTAGTAATTCGGTTAGAGGTGCAACTATTGTTGCATAACCAGCTACGAAACGTTTGTAGTAACCTGTGAGTCCCAAAAATCCTCGAAGTTGCTTGAGGTTCTTGGGTTTTGGCCAGTTATTCATCGCACTGATTTTGGACGGATCTACTCTGACACCCTCAGAGGATACTAAATGACCCAAGTACTCCACCGATTTTTGGAAGAACTGGCACTTACTTCCCTTGGCAAAGAATTCCTTCTCCTCGAGGCACTGTAATACTTGTTGAAGGTGAGACACGTGTTCTTGAATACTCTTGCTGTAAACCAGAATATCATCAAAGAAAACGGTGACGAAGCATTGTAAGAAAGGTCTGAAAGCGTCGTTCATGGCTGACTGGAAGGTGGAGGGGGTGTTAGTGAGTCCAAACGGCATGACCACAAACTCGTAGTGTCCGTTGTGTGTGCGAAATGTTGTTTTGTGAATGTCACGGCTGTCCATGCGAATTTGATGGTATCCTGCTCGTAGATCCAATTTCGAGAACACAACTGCACCACCTAACTCATCTAGTAGTTCGTCAATGGTGGGTATCGGAAACCTGTCCTTAATGGTAATACTGTTGAGGGCACGATAGTCAACACAAAATCGCCAAGAGCAATCCTTCTTTCTAACCAAGAGCATCGGTGATGAGTAAGGGCTGTTACTTGGACGTATATAGCCACAATCAAGCATTTCTCGAACCAATTTCTCCATAGTGTCCTTCTGAAAATAGGGGTAGCGGTAGGGTCGTACATTAACTGGTGAGGATCCGGTTTGCAAATGAATTCGGTGGTCACTGCATCGGTAAGGTGGTAACTGGGCTGGTGTGGTGAAAACCTTCTGGTGTCGTAATATGAGGCCTTGAGCTTCAATTGGTAGGGTATCATCGAGGGTACTAATTTTGACTTTCGCATTTGGCTGTGAAGTGGTGGTATCATCAGTTTTGGTGGCAGTGAGGTGGAAAGGGTCGTACATTAACTGGTGAGGATCCGGTTTGCAAATGAATTCGGTGGTCACTGCATCGGTAAGGTGGTAACTGGGCTGGTGTGGTGAAAACCTTTTGGTGTCGTAAGAGGAGGCCTTGAGCTTCAATTGGTAGGGTATCATCGAGGGTACTAATTTTGACTTTCGCATTTGGCTGTGAAGCGGTGGTATCATCAGTTTTAGTGGCAGTGAGGTGGAAGAGGCCACGAAAATCACCGGCTTCGATAATTGTTCGCATTTGTGCGAAGGTGACCGAACTAGGGTTGGGCCGTGACTCACCCACCAAGCAAACTTGTTTCCCTTTCCACGTAAATTCCATGGTGAGGGCATTATGATCATGGAGGCACGGGCCTAGCATCCTTAACCACTGCATTCCCAGAACAATATCCAGCCCACAAATAGGTAAGACAAAAAGATCCACTTCAAACAAATGACCCTGCATGATTAATGGCACATCCACACATTTTTGTTGGCAAACTAGATGTTGTCTGTTACCCATATAGACCTTAAAACGTTTAGTAGTCTCGATAGTTAGGCCCAGTTTCTGAACAAGGCCTTCTTGAACAAAATTATTATTGCTTCCTGTGTCGCTGAGCACCTCCAATGTTTCTGCCTTGTGTTTGGCTAAAATTCTAAAGATGCGTGGACTTACTAGGTTTGTGAGAGAATGTAAACTTACTTCTGGTTGCTCTTCCGGTGTTTCTACTGTAGAGACCGGATCGATTTGGGTCTCGGTGTTTTCTTCGCCCTCTTCGTGACCGCACATCACCATCATTCTGTTTTTGCAGCGGTGATTAGGGTGGAATTTTTCATCACAACTGAAGCAAAGTCCCTTGTCACGTTTTTCCCGCCATTCTGTTGGTGATAGCCACTTGATGGGTAGTTGTGATTTTCCTGCCGAAATTGATTGCAGCGAAGTTGGGTTGTTGGCTGTTGGAGTTAACACCTTGCTTTCTGGGTGTTTATAAGGAGGTCATTGGGAAGTATCGGGTAGGCGGTGGTTGTCGCGGCGGAATCGCCCACGAAGATCATCGTTTCTATCCTCATATAGTTGTGCACGGGCCATGGCGTCAGCTAGATTCGCCGGTGGGGAGAGAAGCAGCTCGCGACGGATCTCAGGTTTCAATCCCCAAACAAAGAAATTGAGGAACACGGCGTCATTAACGCCGGTGGTACGCGTCATCAATTCTTCAAATTCAGTTCTGAATCGAGCCACCGTGTCACGTTGGATAAGCTTAGAAACTCGCCCAAGTGGATCTTCATACGCAGAAGGGCCAAAACGTTTCTGAACTTCACGCAGGAAATCATCCCAGTCTCTGAACGCCCCACTTTTCTCCATCCATTGGAACCATGAGGAAGCTTCGCCGTCCAGATGGAATGACACCATGGTGAGGCGAGATTCGGGGGTTAACTGGTGGAGGGTGAAAAGTTTGTTGATTTTGTAAATCCAATCTTCAACTCCTTTACCATCAAAACGGGGGACGTTGAGGGGACGTGTCTTCATGACGGTAGTGATGTCGGGCGGTGGTGGTGGTGGGTTGGATGATCGTCGATTGTTGTTTTCAGTTAACTCGATAAGACGTGCGTCTGTGGATGCCATGTATTGTTCGAGGGAGGCAGTGAAGTGAGCTAGTTGGTTCTCAGAGTGTTGTTTGAAGTTTGCTTCCATGGCAAGAAGTTCCTCAGCAATGTCTTCATTATGCATGATGAAAGCACCAAATTGATATGCAAAGATTAAGAGCACTCTTTGAGTCAGTGCCAAACTCCAAGGTATATTCACTAAATATTTTTCTGATACTTTTCAAACTTTCTAGAGATGTATTTATATACAAAATATGAAACCGAATTGCCTATTATTACTCTAGCCCATCAACTCCTATAAATCTGCATTCCTAGTTTAAAGGAACCCTAATAACTTGGTCATGCTTATTGCTATTAGATAGTAACAGACTTCCTTTATATTAGCATTGCCATAATAAAATCGCGGGTCCACGCTGGTGTTCGCTGTGTATTTTGGCAAACAACCTCTGGTTTACCAATCTCTTATGAAAACTGGGTTACTTGCAGGACCAACCACACAAGTCCTGGGATACATGTGCCAAATTCTATCTAACTCTTAGGAGGATGTTGTTTTGGTTATATTTCTTATGTATGAATGGTTTGTTTGAAGGACTAAATGATAACTTCTGGCGAAAAGATAGTTTGAATGAAACTAAAACTTGCATAAAATAAATGACAAAAGATAAATGACTGGAAAAGATAAAAGGAATTATAAAAGACTTTGAATTTCTATAAACTTGAAAAGATGGTGTTTCACACGTACATTTCCAGATAACAAACTCTTTTCTCTCGCATGGGTACTTTGCGTATTTACAGGAATTTAGTACAAGTTTTCACACACTAAAATTCTACAACAACTATCCTATTTATATACAAATAAAATAACTGCCTAATAACGGAAAAATTCTAAGTTCTTGACACTTGGCCTTCTGCATGTTTTCTTTTCTTCTAAAGCTTCCACGCGTCTTCTACCAAACGTTATAACTCTTTGAATTTGAATTTCCCTTTTTGCGTCGAAACGTTGCGCCTCTTCATCTTGTCGAATAGTCGAAGAGTCACAAACATCCCTCCTAAACTTCAAAACCTTCGTCGAAAGAAAGCATTCTTTCCCTTGTCGAACATATTGTGTACTAAGAAGAATCTGGCAAAACTTTCCTTGAGCCATTGATTTTCGACCAGTCTTCCTACATCATGGAAACTGCCTGTCGAATGATTATGTCGAAATCCCTTATTGAAAAAATCCAATTTCCTTTGAACCCCTTTCTTGGCGTCGAATTTAGCCATCTACAGCTCGTTTGTTACGACGTCGCGGTTCAAGCTTTTCTGCTGTTGAGCTTTGTTGTTCTGTTTCCTCTTCGTTGGGTTCTGTGGCAGCCCAATCTTTCATCAATTGTTGGATGAGTCTGGTATCTAACGATACCTCGTTTTGACCAAAGCTATCATAAAGTTCCTAAAAAGTTTGATTATTCAAATTTTGAGGTAATTATTTAGCAAAAACTATTATGTATTATTACTATTGACCGTAGTTTTGTTTTGTTCTTATTCATGTGTTGATACAAAATTACAAAATTACAAAAAACTATTATGTATTATTACTATTGACCGTAGTTTTGTTTTGTTCTTATTCATGTATTGGGCTACTACAAAACCCAATACTTTTATGCCATTTTGAAGTGGGATTCATACTTGTCCTGACAATGAACTATTGGGTATAATACTCAATCTTATCGAAAAGAATATAAAAATTTAAGGATCATATTAGGGAGTGCTCATCGTGTTCCTTAGTATAATATTAGGGAATGCTTATTGTTATGTAACTTATTACAGTTTTGATGCATATAATATCATGTTTTTTTTCTTATTGGATCATGGAAGGTTACAATATTGATTTTCCTCAAATTTCTTCACGAGTCATCAATAATTACAACTAAATAATTAATAGTTCTGTCCATGTTAGTAGATAACTACAAAATTCTATATGCTTCAAAAATGGTGCCAGTAAGTATGTTTAGGAGAGTTTCTTGATTCAAATTCATGTTTGTAATTATTCATTAGTATGAACATAATTCATGTTTGTAAATATCAACCGCTATTGCGGGTTTTTCTGCCATAATCCACAATAACGGCGCCGCAAAGCGGTCAGTATGGAATAATCCGCTATACGTATCTTAAAAATATCGTATTCAATATTTTTTTAATTAGTGATGTATTGTCGTATCACATACGTGTAGTATTCGATACTCGTATCGTGTTTGTGCTTCATTGTTCCTAGTTGACAAGGGCAACTGTATGAATTTCACTTAAGGTTGCTTCAACTATAGGCCTTATGGTTGAGTAATTGACGGGTGATGATATGCTTGCTTTTGGAGTTGTGATTATTTTATCATTTGAAGATCTTGAATCCTTTATCAATTGTTATTGGAGTCAGACCTGCTGTGTAACAGTGTCTGCTATGATTCTCAAGGTTTTTTGTGTAGGGATCTAGTCAGGCTGGTGCGGTTCAAAGATTGAGGTGGCGTCTTTGGTTTCATTTTGTCTTGCCCTGTTTTTTGTTTGGTTTTCCAACTGTTGCTGTGGAGGTCGCTTCTCTGCTGGCGTTGCTCCGATCGTGGTCCTCGTTATTTTTTTTTATGTGTTGTTAAATTTAATCAGGTCTGTTAGCAAGAATTTGTTTATCTATGCTTTTCACTTTTCATTTCTTGGTAGCTATGTTGTGAGCTTCTATTCAAATGAGGAACAACAACAACACAATGGTGGGCAAACACCGAAGATACTAATGCGTAAGAAATTTTGCATGCTTAATGTTTAAAATAAATTTTCATGCTTAATGTTTTACGCTTTTTTATACATTTTTTTGAATTGCAATGCGTGATTTGGCGATTTTACATTCATGTCGTTTTCTGTTAGGTTGATTTTTGTGCATTTTGAGTACAAATCTCAAATGTAGTTTGGAATTTGATACTGTGACTGAGTTATTTAATGTTTTTTTAAACGCAATGGAATTAAAAGACTACAAGGGGTACTCAAACCCTTACAACAAAGCTCACAAAGGAGTTACGACTTAATACAGCAATGAGGAAAGTGATACCAATCGTAAAAGGTACAAGGGTTCACCAGTAAAGATTGAGATCCTAACCATCTCCAAACTAGCAACTTTATAGTGTACACTACATCTTATACACTTGAGAGAGAGTTCATAAATATGAAATTATTCCTTCTACGCCAAATGCACCAAACCGTAAAAGCCTAAATAACAGATTCAACGTCCTTCCCTTTCGCCTTTCTATAACTTTTACCAAACTACGTAAACGACTCTACACAACCGGTTCTGCTACTTAACTGAACATCAGTCCACTTCTCAACACCTTTCCAAACTTCAAAAGCAAAAGGACAACTCAAGAAAAGGTGATTTGAAGTTTCGACAAGAGTCCCACGAAAAACACATTCTCCATTGTTGTCATGAGCAACTATTCCTCGCTTCTACAACTGATCCATAGTTGCAATTTTATTCCAAACCAGCCTCCACACAAACACTTGAATCTTCGACGGTAACGACACTCTCCACATAATCTGCAGAGCTGCTATCTCAGTGCCGCTGTTCATAGACGACCATTCGTTCTCTGCAAACAAAACGTAGCAAGATAAAACAGAAAACTTTTCGTCAGCATTAGGATACCAAAAGAAAGAGTCATCCACACCCTCCACACAAGCCACACCAGTCAGCAACCCAGACAACCTCTCCATTTCACTTCGCTGGACTGTATCGATAGGCACACTAACCTGCATCTCCTTCCAAATCCAACCTTCATCAGACCAATAACCCAAGTCTGCAACAGCAGCATCCTTGGCACTAGACATGCTATATAACATAGGAAAAGTCTCCATGAGAGCCTCATTACTTATCCATCGATTCACCCAAAAAGATATATGGTTACCATTCCCCAACCTCCCTCCAATAGCTTTCGAAAACAAATCACTAGCATGATCTCTGCAGAACCCAACTAACATAACATCACGCCACCATATCGAGTCATGCCTACATCCTTTGTTGCCGTCATAAAACAATACAGTCTTAGCTAGATTCCCTTTACGATGCCCGTACCTACATTGCAATAGTCCAAACCACATACCTTCCTTCTCACATAGGAATCTCCACTTCCATTTCAACAGTAGGGCTTTGTTGAAGGAGGCTACACCCCTAACACCTAACCCCCCTGAACTTTTAGGCATACAGACCTTCAACCAACTAATCCAATGAATATGTTTCTTTTCCTCCAATCCACCTCACAAGAAATTAGATTGAATTCTAACAATTTCCTTTATGATTCTAACTGGAGCTTTGTAAAAAGATAACGAGAAAACCGGAATTACATTAAAAAAAAAAGGGACGATTGTATTACTGGGAAAGATATGAAATACTTATTAACTGGTTAATGCTTGTTTTAATGTTTCTGAGTAATAAATATTTTTAAAGTCATTGCTATAATGTAGTCACAATAGTTCCTTTGATACAATGTCCTGTTGAATTTGTTTCCACCAAAAAACTTACTATCCCCTAAAGTAGTACAACAATTTACAGTTCCTCTAGTTTACAGCTTTGTTGATCTCTCAAATGGACATCATTATCATTCAGTTTAAAAACATGTTGAAAATGTAATTGGGATCATGGATGCATGTTTGCTTATTAGGCCTAAAGGCATGACCCGTGATATTTAGGGTAAAAGGTTGGTTAGAGAAGCAGAAGATTGTGAGTTTTGATTTCACTTTTAGGTTTGGAAGCCAAAGGCTTTGAGCTATTTCTGTTGTCTTTTATTAACGACTTATTTACGATAAAATTAATGTTAAAATATTATAATATAAAATATTATAGTCAGTTTATTAATTTTCTATTTATGTTTATATCGGCGATTTAAAGAAAATTAAGTTTAACTTATTATTTAGTTATAAAAATTTATCTTATATTTAATTTTTATAATAAATAGTAATTAATTTATTATAAGTATTATCGTTTTTATTTAGAAATTATGTATAATTTTATTAATTGATTAATAAAAAATATTGTATCATATATATATATATATATATATATATATATATATATATATATATATATATATATATATATATATATATATATATATATATATATATATTTCCATTACACATTTTTAAACCTATTTATAGAAATAATACGTAAATAATATTGTGAAATACTAAACAATTTTATTTATTTTAAAATTAAAAAAATTGCCATGCGTCATAGTTTGTACCAAGGGTATATATTGTTTTTTTGTTCGCTAATTTTTTTTATAAACAAACTTTGCCACATATGAAAAATTATTATTTAGTAGATATTGTTTTTAGTGATAGGAATAATCATCAACAACGCTAATTCGTTAGCATTCATAAGTGGGAACCGAAGAAAATGAAAACATGCATTGAATAGCATCTTGTCTTATACAAGGGATGATCAAAACGTTTCCACAACACTCCCATAAAAAAGAACTTTTGAACTAACATAATCTCTCTCTCAATGATTTGCTCCGTATTTAAGAAAGTTGTTCACATGCTGAGTTGAAAAATTTGCCCAATAATAATTTTTACCCTAACATAATTATACTTTTACCCTAATAATTTTTTTGAAAATGTCCGATTAGCCTTTTTCCATAGCAACTATTTCTCATTTACTTTATGCTTCTACGTAACATTTTCGAATTTGGTGGAAGAGCACCCATATATCGTTTGGTTTATCGAGAAAATATAAATTCTTACATTACAAGAAAAATACATTTTAGTTTCAAGTTTTTAGCGTCGGATCTGACTCCAACACTATTAGCGTTGATGTTATGTCGCCAATTGCCGTCGCGAAGAGCTAAAATAATTTGTTTTGATTTTTTTAATAGATCATTATTAATTGCGTAGGTTTGGGCCGACGCTAGCTTTGGATTTATTTAATTTTGTTTTAAATAATTCTTTTAATGAAATAATAGAAAGTTTATTCACGTATTAATGTATTAATTTATTTTTGTTTATTTATCTTTTTTATAGTAGCGTCGACTACTTACCGACGCTAAGGTATAGTTATGTGTATATTCATTTATTTATTTTTTACCTTATAGTAGCCACTGTCAAAGACCGACGCTATTGTTGGTTGTTTGCCCCCACAATTTATGCTTACCTCCATTTGTTATTTATTTATTTAGTTAATTAGCTCTAAGTTAAGCGTTGCTAAAAACCAATGCTAATTTTGATGCGAAAATCTTTTGTTTCTCACTTGAACTTTATAGTTGCCTCCCTTTTTCTTTCTTAGTTTTTTAATATATTTATTTATTAATTTTTTATTTTTTGCTAAATAATATTTTCTATTTATTACCCACTAAAATAATTAATAAATTAATAATATTTTAAAATAATAAATAAAAATTTATACTTTAATATTTTAAAAAGATAAATTTTAAAATATAATATAAAGTTTGAAAAAAACAAAGTTAGCAAATATAATAAAATATAACAAATCAAAAGTTTGAAAAAGTAGATAAAATAGTGAATTTTTTTTAAGATAACCTATTTTTTTGAAAAAAATTACCAAAAAAACCAACATTTCAAATAAATTACTAAAGTGGCGTACTTTTGGAAAAAGGAAAGACCTGAGGCGCTATAGGGGATGGCGCCTTAGTGGGATGGCGCCTTAGTTGTATTTGGGTGCCCTAATTGCTTCAGGGGAGGCGCCATGTGGGATGGTGCCTCAGTGCAATGCCCTTTTTTTTTAACGATTAAAATTTTAATTTTGTAATATATAATTAATTATATTATTTAATAGGGTATCATGTGCTTATAAATAAGGGCTCACCCTCACTTGTTATTGCACAACACTTGTCACCAAAACCCTAATTTCCTCCCTTCCCTCACCAATATCCCAAACTCTTCCCTTCTCAACACCATGTCTGAGTAGTTAAATCATTGTCCGTCGTCATCATCATCAGCACCGGAGGAACCGTTTCTAGAATTTTCACTGATGAAAAGAGATGCCCTAGTTGTATACTCAACTGTCAAGCCTCCGATGAAGATGCTACTCTGGAACACCCAGACATTGGAGCACTTGCATAGGGAACTTCGCCGCTGGCTAGCAGATGAATTTTAGGCAGGTGAAAAGATCAGGAAGATTGAGAGGCTGGTTGAGAAGTCTGGTCCAGACGGAGTCACCCGGACTTGGAGGAAAGTGGAAAATGATGCTGACGTCCTCATGATGATGATGTTAGAACAGGAAATTAAGTTGATGGTTGTAATTTCCTAGATAAGTTGATTCTATGAGTTATTTTGTTTGGGTTTGTTTTTGTTATTTTCTGTTGATGGTTATTTGTTGATGTTTAGCTATGAAGTTATGTTCAGTTATGTTATGTTATGTCGTTGTAATCAGTTAAGCATGCCATCAATGAAATACAAATTGTTGTTGTTATAAATAGACAAGTTTATAGTTGAAACTATGAAGCTGTGCTAGAGTCCACATTTGCACACTAGGTACGATTGTGGCCTGGCTGCCGGCACAAACCACACAACCTCACCATTTTGTCTGCTGCATCCATCTCCGTGTGAATACGGGTGTTGTTAAGGCGACCCTTTTTATTTCTTCGCATCAAATCATTATGCCACACAATTTCGCCTTCGTATGGAGGCCAGTAGTCCTCCCTTGCTACCACTTGAAAGCTGATGCCGTAGACATTGCATATAGTAATGACTTGGTGAAGAACAAAGAGATGGTTGGTTGGGTCCAGTCGGACCTTGGAACAGGCTGCTATAACATGTGAGCAAGGCATACAAAATGCCTGACAATTCCACTCGAAAACATCCCCTAGGCCTTCCTCCGCTGTGATCAATAGACTCTGCAACACTGAAGTGATCTGTAATACGGTCAAAGACCGTGACGACATGTGTGTTGGCCTTTGCAGCTTCTTCCTTCATGAATGTCATTGAACTATCACTAAACAGCTGCCCAGATTGTATTACCGAACCCCATTTTGTACGTCTGGTATCAAAGAGTGCAGCGAGCCTAAAATATGTTGACCTCACAAGAGCGGTTATCGGCAGGTTTCGGATGCCTTTGAATACAGAGTTCATAGACTCAACCAGGTTTGTTGTCATATAGCCCCATCGCTGCCCATTGTCGTACGCCCTTGTTCACTTCTTCCATTGAATATTATCAATCCATCTAAATGCATCTGCGTTTGTAAGTCTGATCTCATCCCGGTAGTATCTGAAGGTAGGCTCTGTTAGTGCATAGCCCGCGTTAGTAACCATCCTCTTTAGCCCCTTGTCCTTGAACTCCCGCATGAAATTTTGACCGATGTGTCTAATACAATACACATGGCTTGAGGGAGGATCCTGCCAACCGTTATCAGGATTGTTGTAAGCACTCTCTATTGAGGGGTGTCTGTCGGAGATCAAACATAAGTTAGGCTGGGGAGCAACGTATTATCAAAGATATTTTAGGAAAAAACTCCAACCTCCAGTAGTCTCCCCTTCAACTAGAGCGAAGGCGATAGGAAAAATGTTGTTGTTGTCATCCTGTGCCATGACCATTAGTAGCGTGCCCTTATACTTTCCGTACAACCATGTTCCATCAATTTGAATTATAGGTTTACAGTACATAAATCCTTTGATGCATGGCTCAAACGCCCAGAAGAGTATGTGGAAAATGCCATTTCCACTGACACAATTCCTGTCTAGCGTATATGCCGGCAACGTCTCCAACAATGCTACAGTCCCTGGAGCATAGTGTTTTAGTGCCACGAGGTATCTTGGGAGTTCTTTGTAAGAGTCCTCCCAATTTCCAAAAACCTTTTCAACCGCCTTTGTCCTAGCAATCCACGCCTTCCTGTACGAAGGAGTGTAGTTGTATCGTTGAACCATAAAAGCTATTATTGTACTCACTTTCACAGAAGGGTTATCGCTAATGACTGATTGAATTTCATTGCAGATCAACTGAGAGCTGAGCTTGCGATGATCCTGACTTGGATTAGTGATTATGCATGTGTGCTCCGGACCCATTGACCCTATCTTCCAGGAATCGCTTCGCTTCCGGAAAGATGTTGTTAATCTAAACGGACAAGCCTCGTTACGGCAATAGATCTTGTATAGAGTCGGATTTGTTCGATCGACTCTATAATCTGCAGTAAAGTTCATGTGGTATTGTTTTATTGCTTGGACACAATCTTCTTTCGTACGAAAATTATCTCCAACTTTTAATACTCCCCCTGTCTGCATGTATGGGTCGTAAAAAATATCCGTTGATGGTTCGTCGTCGCCTAAGTTGAGTGTTGTCATGTGTTGAGGTGAGCAATAGACATGACTCCCTAGTAATTTGCATGTCTCATCGTTGTTTACCATTTCATCGACAATCTCTTCTGCTTCTTCTTCTTCCTCGTCAACGACATCCACCTCAGCTTGTTCGTTGTCGGAATCGTTAAAAACCTGTGATACTTCTAGTTGTTGCGACAATGGTTGATGTTGTAACGTAATATATAACTCAACCTCATTGAAACCAGAATGCTCATGACTCAGAAACATATTACGCACATCATCGCCATCCCGAATCTTCATCTGAAAAAATTTGCATCGGTCATGTGCGTCAACAAAGATAGGGTTTTTGTATACAATTTCCCCAACCGGACCGCACTGCATTTTCTATTCTAACCGGGCTTTCAAATGATAAAAATTTGTTCTTCTATCAATTAAAAACCTAGTCACATCTGTGTCTCTAAAATTGAAACCCGTGTTTAGACTTTCAAATATCTCACCATTTAGATGTGCACTTATCAGGTATTGTGGTCTTTGAGCCATAACTAAATTGTGTTTGGAAGAAATGGTTTACAAACTTTAAAGTTTGGAAGAAATGGTTTACAAACTTTAGTTGTTGCAGGTATATGATGATAAGTTGTATCTTGCATGTGTATTAATAGGCGTGTATTTGATATAACTTACCCCTCTTGGTAGTTTAAGTGCTTCAGAATAGTTTACCATTCCCTTGTATGAACCATGTGCTGCTCTGCCTTGACAAGACAACACAACTCTGCATGCCTACACTCTGCATGCCTACACTCTGCATCCACTCTTCTTTAGCACGCCTCTGCGCCATTATTTTTGGGAGTTTAATTGCTTCAAACTGTTACGATAAGACCACACTCTGCATGCCTACACTCTGCATGCCTAGACTTGCTTTATCATTATTGTTATTATTTTTATTTGTATTATTTTTATTTGCAAACTTTAGTCATGGGAAGAAAATGTAAAGAAATGATGTGATCTGCGTGACAAGACCACACTCCCACGCCAAGAATATAAAATTTTAGCAAATAATTCATCCCACTATTGTATACTACGAGACAAGACTAGACTTACACTTTCTCATGTGATTAATTTTTTAATAATGACTATTACTATTATATAATATTGTATACTATTACTATTGACATGACAATACAAGCATGCCTTCACTTTCTCATGCAAGACAACACTTGTCATACTATGAAGACCAATAATGCATGCAAGAGAACACATAAGAGAATCCAAGGCATGCATTACTACACATGTCAGACTACAAAGACCTAGAATGCATGCAAGAGAACACATAATAGATTCCAAAGCATGCATAAGTGCACTTGGCTGACTACAAAGACCAAGAATGCATGCATTATCATGTGACTCCCCCTCTACACCAATATAAATACCATCTCACCATTCTACAAATTTTTCTCATCCCAAACTCTTCTCTTCTCTTCAACTCACAAAAACTTCGCATCCATCACAAAGTCTTTCTCTTAAAACCCCTTACGAAAAAAAATGTCTCTGCTCACAGTGGGAAACGACCACCGAGGAACCCCGGAAAATGTTGAAGACTTCGTAAGTGTTTCGGCCTTCTTTTGTTTTACACTCCTTATCATACAAGTATTTTTTTATCTAAGTAATTTTATTTATTTTTTATGTTCAGGAGGTATCAAGGTTCCGTTGCCGTGGGCACGAATACTTCCGTCACGACCCTGTCATCGAAGAATATCTAATAAGATGTGGATTTGGTGACTTGATTAAAATCAAGTCATACCATGTAGACCCAAAATTTATTTTGGCCTTGCTAGAACAATAGAGGCCGAAGACCCACACATTTCACCTTCCTTTTAGTGAATGCACGATCACACTCCAAGACGTGCATATGTTACTCGACCTCCGCATAGATGGCACGACCGTCAATGGCCTCGTTTTTGTAGACAACCAACTATGCAACGATTTGTTGGGCATGCCCCTTATAACACCCCCTTTCTATACCCCCAAATAATCACATAAATCATTTAGGCACATATAAAAAAAAGAAAAAAATTCGCCAGAGTACGATTAAAACATAGTATAAAAGAGGCATGTCACATCATACACGCAATTAATACATACAACACCTGCTCATTCTATTGATATGCAACAGTGGGATAACTTGTCACAGAGGAACTTTGTCCTTACACCCACATCTCAATATTTAGAATAAAAGCGGAAACATCTAAAATATTGAAGAACAACCACATATATACATCCTCCAGTATGAATCACAAGCAACATCATGTTTATATACACAAATTCATCAGCAAGATACATATGCAAAGGTATCACAAAAGAATAATATACATCCTAGCTACCCGGTGCTACATATCAAAGCCAACCGACCAAAAGAATGAAGACACGCTTCACAAAAAGACCTCCAGCATACCTACTCTGCAATGCCTCATAGAGCATCATAAAACAGCAGAAGGGTGAGAAATATTATCATAATAACAATGCATACAATTATATATATCTTAACATAAAAATACACATGTTCCACATTCTCACCACAATCCATCAAAACTCATCCGTATACATCACAGTGTATATATATATACAACCAAGCATATTCATCGTACATACTTTCGCAATTCTCAATCATTCCACATAAACATACACATTCATGTTTATTCATCAATGCACAAATACAAAGATGATAAATGCAAATCATAGAGACCGAATCACGACTCTATGCAAATGCAATGCGGTACCGACTCAATCATCACTAGTTCACTCAGGAACTCTGCTGGAACCATCGCTCGTTACCGAAGTAACTCCCCGTCGGGCCTACGATGTTCACCCATTGCTCACACCCCACATGGGCACACAATGTTTATGGATCGCTCACACCCCACGTGGGCACACGACCCGATCGCTCACACCCCACACGGGCACACGATCCGATTGCTCACACCCCACATGGGCACACAATCATGCGTAATCATCGCTCACACCCCACATGGGCACACGACGTTACGACGGATTCTCATTAGAATCGCTCAACACAAGAATGTATTTCATGATGCTTCATATGCAAAATGACACAAGACATTCTTGAAATGCACACATATTCACAATATATTCATGCATTCATCTCATACAATCACATACAATCTATATACATTCACATCAATGCACCATTGTATGATTCACATTCAAACACACAGTCAAAACGGTAAAAGTCGCTTAATAGCACTATTCCCGACTTTCCAACATAATTAAATCGGCTAACAATTTTCAAAACATCATAATCACAACGTACATCTCAATACCTTTCCAACGACACCAAGAATGTAAAAATCGGATACTCGGAACAAAAGTTACGGACGAAACCGAAAATGACATTTTGAAAAATCCCATTTTTACATTCCTCCTGTCCATACGCGTATCACCCATGTCCATACGCGTACGGACAGAAACCATTTCCTTCACGATTCCACGTTCCAAAACCCATACGCGTACTGGCCCATGGCTCGCCCATGTTACGTGTAATGCCAAGATTCATACGCGTATTGGCCCAAAAACAAGCCAATGATACGCGTATCGCCTTGGCTCATACGCGTATGGACATGCCCCTTACGCGTATGGCCAGAGCATACCCAGAAAAATTCTGCAGAACGAAGTTCTGCGTTTTCCACTCCCCAATCATCCAAATCTCCACCTAACACTCAGAAAAATGCCAATTTGATGTATAACAATACATACCAATCATGTATAAACAACTATGAACACAATCAACATGAGTTTTAATACATTTGGATCAATTCCCAATCAATTTCTCAACAATGGTTTATACCCTAAAACTCACAAAATTCATCAACAACAACAACAACAATTCATACATAATCACATACATTGATAAGATAACAATGTTTCACACCCTTACCCGGATTTCCAAGCTTGCTAATTGATTGATCTTGATGAATTTCTAAGTTTTTCCTCCTTTCCTCTTCTTTTCTCTTCCTCTTCTTTCTTTCTCTCCTTTTTCTTTCTATCTTTCTCTATTTCTCTCTATTTCTCTTTTCTATCTATTTTCTTTCTTTTCTATTTCTTTTCTCTCATTTTCCACTAAATCAATTTAATTCATTTTTCTCACACAATTCTAATTCCACAAAATTTCTAACTTATAATTAATTGAGAAAAGACTAAAATACCCTCCATTCTAATTTCCCTGAAAACTCTCGAAAACGGTAAAATAGCATTTAACATACCAATTCAACAAATAAAATAATTTATCACCCAATTAAATTAAAAGACTCAGGAATAATGGAATAATCAAAATCGGGGTGTTACAACTCTCCCCCACTTTAGAAATTTTCGTCCTCGAAAATAATACCTGATTCAAACAACTCCGGATACGACTCTCGCATCCCACTCTCTAGTTCCCACGTCATATTGCCTTCCGCAGCGCCTCCCCACGCTACTTTCACCAGCGCAATATCCTTGCCCCTTAGTTTCTTAACTTCGCAGTCCAAAATCCTAACCGGTAAAGCTTCCACCGTAAGGTTATCTCTCACTTCAACCTCGTCCATGGGAATAACATGTGACGGATCTGGAACATATTTCCGAAGTTGCGAAACATGGAATACGTCATGCAAATTCGAAAGGTTCGGAGGCAACGCCACACGGTAAGCCACAACACCAACTCGTGAAGTAATCTGATACGGACCAATAAAACGAGATGTCAACTTCTTCGATTTCAAAGCACGACCCACACCCGTAACAGGTGTAACTCTCAAAAACACATGGTCGCCTTCTTGAAACTCAAGATCTTTCCTCCTCTTGTCATGATAGCTCTTTTGTCTACTTTGAGAAGCTTTCATCTTCTCCCGAATAAACTTCACTTTCTCCGTCGTCTGTTGTACCATTTCCGGTCCAACTATCGTCCTCTCGCCGGTTTCATGCCAACATAAAGGTGTTCGACATCTCCGACCATACAAAGCCTCAAATGGTGCCATACTTATACTCGAATGAAAACTGTTATTGTAAGTGAATTCAATCAACGCCAGATAACCATCCCAAGCACCACCTTGCTCGAGTACACAAGCACGCAATAAATCCTCCAACGATTGAATCGTCCTCTCGGTTTGACCAACCGTTTGCGGATGGTAAGCCGAACTCAATCTTAGCTTAGAACCCAAAGCCTTTTGTAAACTCTCCCAAAACCTCGATGTAAACCTTGGATCTCTATCCGATACAATACTCTTAGGAACTCCATGTAGCTTCACAATCACAAGAACATAAATCTCGGCTAACTTCTCCAAAGGATAACTAATATTAATTGGAATAAAGTGGGCAGATTTAGTAAGCCTATCAACAATTACCCAAATAGCATTATGACCTCTTTGCATATTCGGCAATCCTGTAACAAAATCCATCGATATACTATCCCATTTCCATTCCGGAATATCCAACGGTTGCATAAATCCACTCGGTTTTTGATGTTCCACCTTAGACTTTTGACAAGTTAAGCATGCATACACAAATCGAGCCACATCCCTCTTTAAACCGGACCACCAAAAGATCTTCTTCAAATCTTGATACATTTTGTTCGCACCTGGATGAATACTTAAATTACTTCGGTGTCCTTCCTCTAGAATCATCTTTTTCAACTCCACATCATCGGGAATACAAATACGACCACGAAATCTCAAAACTCCATAATTATCAACCTTAAAATCCTCGTTCTCATTCATCATCAAATCCACGAATTTCAAGTCCCACTTTTGTTTTTCACTAACCGTTGCAAGAAAATCATTCGTAACATGTAACATACCAAGTCGTACACTTCTCGGCGTCATTTCACAAACCAAACTCAAATATCTGAAATCCTCCAAAAGTTCCCATTCTTTCATCATCAATGCGGACATACGTAACAACCTCCGACTTAAGGCATCGGCCACCACGTTTGCCTTACCCGGATGGTAATTCAAACCAAAATCATAATCCTTCAAAAGTTCTAGCCACCTCCTTTGTCTCATGTTCAATTCTTTCTGATCAAATAAATATCTTAAGCTTTTGTGATCACTAAAAACTTCAAATCTCGCACCATAAAGATAATGCCTCCATATTTTCAAAACAAACACCACCGCCGCTAACTCCAAGTCATGTGTAGGATAATTCTTTTCATGCACTCTCAATTGTCTAGAAGCATATGCCACCACTTTTCCATCTTGCATCAAAACACCACCTAAACCTGTCAATGAAGCATCACAATACATAACAAATGGTTTATTAGGATTAGGCAAAATCAAGATTGGAGTCGTTGTCAACCTTCGCTTTAACTCATTGAAACTCTCTTCACAATGAATATCCCAGATGAAAGCCTTTCCTTTACAAGTCAATTGCGTTAAAGGAAGTGTCAATTTCGAAAATCCCTCAATAAATCTCCGATAATAACCCGCCAAGCCTAAAAAGCTTCGAATCTCCGTAACCGACCTAGGAGCCTCCCATTGCATCACCGCATCTATGTTGGATGGATCAACACTAATACCACTACCGGAAATAACATGTCCAAGGAAACTTACTTCTGATAACCAAAATTCACACTTCGACAACTTAGCATACAATTGTTTCTCTTTCAAAATTTGCAACACAATTCTCAAATGCTCTTCATGCTCCTCTTGAGACTTAGAGTAAATCAAAATATCATCAATGAACACAACCACAAAACGATCCAACTGTTCATGAAAAATACGATTCATGGATTCCATAAACACACCCGGCGCGTTAGAAACCCCGAATGGCATCACAGAGTATTTGTAATGACCATACCGTGTCCTAAATGCCGTCTTTTGAATATCCTCTTCTTTCACACGAATCTGGTGGTATCCTGATCTCAAATCAATCTTGCTAAAAACATTCGCACCAACCAATTGGTCCATCAAATCATCGATCCTTGGAAGCGGATACTTGTTCTTAATTGTCACTTTGTTCAACTGTCGATAATCAATGCATAACCGCATACTCCCGTCCTTCTTCTTTACCAACAATACCGGAGCACCCCAAGGAGAAACACTTGGCCTTACAAATTTCTTGTCCAACAAGTCATTCAATTGCTTTTTCAATTCTTCCAATTCCGATGCCGACATACGATACGGTGCCATCGAAATCGGTCTAGTACCCGGAACTAGATCAATAGAAAATTCAACTTCTCTTTCTGGCGGTACATCCGTAATATCTTTCGGAAACACTTCTGGAAATTCACACACCACTGGGAACACATCCAGCTCAACTTTACCCTCCACCGACAATGATGCAAACAAACCAAACAATTGAGCTTCGTCCGCTAAAAGTTTCTTCAACTCTTTAGTGGATAGGAAACTCTCAAATTCATCATCTTCCAAAGAAGGAAACCTTACTAACTTGTGATAGCAATCTATATGAACTCGGTTAAATTGAAACCAGTTCATACCCAAGATTACGTCCAATCCTACCAACGGCAAACATACTAAATCCATAATGAAGTCTTTACCATACATGGTCAAAGGACAACTCATACATACCAAAGATGTATTTACCGACCCTGAAGCAGGAGTCTCAATAACCATTTCAGCACCCATCAAAGTTAATGCAAGATTCAAACGATTCGCGCACTCAGACGAAATAAACGAATGAGTCGCTCCCGTATCAATAACAGCAACTAAAGGTGTACTATTAATAAAGCATGTACCTTTAATCAAACGGTCCGCATTCGTAGTTTGAGTCCCCGCCAATGCAACCACCTTTCCGCCCGCTTGAGCTTGTTTCGGCTTAGTACACTTAGTACTAATGTGACCCACTTCTCCACAATTATAGCACTTCACCATATTTCTTCTACAATCTGTAGCAGCATGCCCAAGACCACCACAATTAGAACATTTCGCTACAGGCTTCCCACACTCAAAAGATTTATGACCTATTTCACCACATTTGTAACACCTAACAACACCGGAACCTCCTCCTCCAGATCTTCTATCAAAGCTTCCCCTATGCTTGCCCTTATCAACGGGTGTCACATAAGGTCCACTTCTAGCTTGTTGCTTCCCCTTCCTCTCATTCAAACTTTTGTAATGTGTAGAACGAGCCTTACTATCTTCTTCGAAGATTCTACAACATTCCGTCAAATCCGCAAACCTCCTTATCCTTTGATATCCCACAGCTTGTTTGATCTCAGGACGTAAACCATTCTCATATTTAATACACTTTGAGAACTCAGCAGTAATCGCAGCATAATGAGGATGGAATTGAACCAACTCCACAAATTTAGCAGTAAAGTCCACCACAGACATACTACCCTGTTTCAGTTCAAGAAACTCCATCTCCTTCTTTCCCTTCACACTCTCAGGGTAATACTTCCTCAAGAATTCAGTACGAAATAAATTCCAAGTTATCTCTTCATCATCCACCTCAAGAACTTCACGCATACCGACCCACCAATCGTCGGCTTCTTCCTTCAGCATGTGAGACCCAAGCCTCACCTTGTTCTCCTCCACATAGCCCATAACTCTGAAGATTCTTTCAATCTCCTTCAACCACAATTGAGCTCCATCGGGATCAAATCTTCCTTTGAAAACCGGTGGTTGATTCTTCCTGAACCCGTCATTAGCATTCACGTTAGGTGCACCTTGCACTGCCCTAGCCATTGCTTCCAAAGCAGCAGCCATCGCATTGTCGTTTCTACCAGCCATCTTCTGATTATTCCCAAAAATGACAACAAGGTTAAACAACAGTTCAACCAACACAACAACAAGACAGACACAACTGACTCAACTCTGGCTCTGATACCACTTAATGTAACACCCCCTTTCTATACCCCCAAATAATCACATAAATCATTTAGGCACATATAAAAAAAAGAAAAAAATTCGCCAGAGTACGATTAAAACATAGTATAAAAGAGGCATGTCACATCATACACGCAATTAATACATACAACACCTGCTCATTCTATTGATATGCAACAGTGGGGTAACTTGTCACAGAGGAACTTTGTCATTACACCCACATCTCAATATTTAGAATAAAAGCGGAAACATCTAAAATATTGAAGAACAACCACATATATACATCCTCCAGTATGAATCACAAGCAACATCATGTTTATATACACAAATTCATCAGCAAGATACATATGCAAAGGTATCACAAAAGAATAATATACATCCTAGCTACCCGGTGCTACATATCAAAGCCAACCGACCAAAAGAATGAAGACACGCTTCACAAAAAGATCTCCAGCATACCTACTCTACAATGCCTCATAGAGCATCATAAAACAGCAGAAGGGTGAGAAATATTATCATAATAACAATGCATACAATTATATATATCTTAACATAAAAATACACATGTTCCACATTCTCACCACAATCCATCAAAACTCATCCGTATACATCACAGTGTATATATATATACAACCAAGCATATTCATCGTACATACTTTCGCAATTCTCAATCATTCCACATAAACATACACATTCATGTTTATTCATCAATGCACAAATACAAAGATGATAAATGCAAATCATAGAGACCGACTCACGACTCTATGCAAATGCAATGCGGTACCGACTCAATCATCACTAGTTCACTCAGGAACTCAGCTGGAACCATCGCTCGTTACCGAAGTAACTCCCCGTCGGGCCTACGATGTTCACCCATTGCTCACACCCCACATGGGCACACAATGTTTATGGATCGCTCACACCCCACATGGGCACACGACCCGATCGCTCACACCCTACACGGGCACACGATCCGATTGCTCACACCCCACATGGGCACACAATCATGCGTAATCATCGCTCACACCCCACATGGGCACACGACGTTACGACGGATTCTCATTAGAATCGCTCAACACAAGAATGTATTTCATGATGCTTCATATGCAAAATGACACAAGACATTCTTGAAATGCACGCATATTCACAATATATTCATGCATTCATCTCATACAATCACATACAATCTATATACATTCACATCAATGCACCATTGTATGATTCACATTCAAACACACAGTCAAAACGGTAAAAATCGCTAAATAGCACTATTCCCAACTTTCCAACATAATTAAATCGGCTAACGATTTTCAAAACATCATAATCACAACGTACAACTCAATACCTTTCCAACGACACCAAGAATGTAAAAATCGGATACTCAGAACAAAAGTTACGGACGAAACCGAAAACGACATTTTGAAAAATCCCATTTTTACATTCCTCCTGTCCATACGCGTATCACCCATGTCCATACGCGTACGGACAGAAACCATTTCCTTCACGATTCCATGTTCCAAAACCCATACGCGTACTGGCCCATGGCTCGCCCATGTTACGCGTAATGCCAAGATTCATACGCGTATTGGCCCAAAAACAAGCCAATGATACGCGTATCGCCTTGGCTCATACGCGTATGGACATGCCCCTTACGCGTATGGCCAGAGCATACCCAGAAAAATTCTGCAGAACGAAGTTCTGCGTTTTCCACTCCCCAATCATCCAAATGTCCACCTAACACTCAGAAAAATGCCAATTTGATGTATAACAATACATACCAATCATGTATAAACAACTATGAACACAATCAACATGAGTTTTAATACATTTGGATCAATTCCCAATCAATTTCTCAACAATGGTTTATACCCTAAAACTCACAAAATTCATCAACAACAACAACAATAATTCATACATAATCACATACATTGATAAGATAACAATGTTTCACACCCTTACCCGGATTTCCAAGCTTGCTAATTGATTGATCTTGATGAATTTCTAAGTTTTTCCTCCTTTCCTCTTCTTTTCTTTTCCTCTTCTTTCTTTCTCTCCTTTTTCTTTCTATCTTTCTCTATTTCTCTCTATTTCTCTTTTCTATCTATTTTCTTTCTTTTCTATTTCTTTTCTCTCATTTTCCACTAAATCAATTTAATTCATTTTTCTCACACAATTCTAATTCCACAAAATTTCTAACTTATAATTAATTGAGAAAAGACTAAAATACCCTCCATTCTAATTTCCCCGAAAACTCTCGAAAACGGTAAAATAGCATTTAACACACCAATTCAACAAATAAAATAATTTATCACCCAATTAAATTAAAAGACTCAGGAATAATGGAATAATCAAAATCGGGGCGTTACACCCCTAAGTCTGGAAGCACCTCAGCCAGCACAAGACGGTAGACCTAGGGGGTAAGGTATAAACATAAAATACCTTAAGGGTTACTATGACTCTATCGTAATAGACGAGGATTCCCTCCCCTATCACAAGATACTAAAAACTAGGTGCTATTTAATGCTATTGTTCGGTAATTTTTTGTTTCCAGAAAGCACTGGAAACAGTGTAAATATTATGTATCTGCCTTTGTTGACTAACATTAACAGAGTGCACAAATATAGTTGGGGTTCAGCTGTCCTGGCCCATCTGTATAGTTCACTCTACAAAACTGCAAAAAAAGATGCTTGTACATTTTATGGTTGCTCCTATCTCCTTCAGGCGTGAGGTTGGTCGAGAATGCCAACACTAGCTCCAATTAACCGGAACCCTTTCACATTCCCCTACGCATTAAGGTAAGCTTGTACACTTCCCTGCGCCTATGTCCTTTAATGAAATGTTTAGTAGTAACTAATTAATCTCTAACTACATTTTCAGGTGGGCAGTTCCGGGAATGAGCTACAATCGAAATCTCAGAAACGCCATAACAGTCTATCGCAACCTACTAGATCACATTGGCCCAAACGACGTAAATTTCCATAATACTTACATAAATATTTCTAACTCTTTAAAGCAGAATACAATTTCTCATTAAACACTGTGTTCTTGTAGTTTGTCTGGAGGCCGTACGAGGGGCTCGACGACCACCAGCCCAACGCGAATGATGCTGCTGTGTGGACTTCAAAAACGCCCATCATTCGGTTCACCACTGTGGAGATGCATCAGAGCGATCGAGTCAAACTTCATTTCGGAATGCATCAGGATATTCTGGTGGCTCCGACAAGTTTGGGAAAATGGCATCTGCGTAGAGTCGACACCTAGTGGGCAGTGGGTGAGTGGACTAACTTTGCAACAGACATGTGCCAACACTGGGAGAATCGACACCAACACGTCTTAACCGACCCCGTTGTAGAAGATGTTATTCCAACGTAACAATATATGAGTTGGTTTAGGTCTGTTACAACAACGTAACCATTCCTCTCTCAGCCGACGTATCTCATTGACCCCCGCCAACGTGCGTCTTCCTCGCAGCAGCATACCCAACAATATGCCCAACATCATACACCTACCTATACCCAACAACAAGAAGAGCCTTACCCCTACCCTAGCATGCCACCTACTCAATCACAACAAGAAAACCCTTACCACTACCCTGGTCCCGCCTATAGCCCTGACGAGTCTTTCGAACCCACCCCAGCCCACCATAGCACCCCACAAATGAACACCCCATCTTCCTACAACCAAGAACCACACTCGTCCTACAGCCAACAGACCGACCCACTTTTCGACTACCTAACCCCACATCAACCACTAAATCAGTATCAACAACCATCATTGAAACAATTCGGCCAACCATACCGTATGCAACCAACCCAACCCCCCATACAAACTACGCAAACATGGGCATGCAGCTGGATTATGGAAGCGCCGTCGGCGGCACCCCCCGACTATTGGGGATAGATGCTTCATCGTCTGAGGCGTCGGGGCCATCGTCTGATGCGCCGGGGCCATCTCAGCAAACGCAAAGACCAGCCACACCTCAACAAAATCATGGTGCTAGACAAAGACGCCGCGCAAGAGCCCCTGCATGTGGAACCGGTGGACGTTTAGATAGGCACGATCATTGATTTTTTCTTTACCGCCGATTGTACTAATGCTTGTCCTTAACATTCTGATGTATTTATGACTACCCTAGTTTTATTTCCAATAATTTTTTCATTTTACAATTTAAACAAAAAATTAAAAAAAAAATAATAACATGAACTGAGGCGCCATCCCAGATGCCCCCCCCCCCCCTTTGTAGAAAAAAAAAGGGTAGGCCACACCATTTGGCCTGATGCGCCATATGGTATGGCTTTTGCCTCTTAACTGAGGCGCCACCCTTATATTGTAACCCTAAACATAGCCATATTGGTAATTTATTTGAAATGTGTGTTTTTTTTGGAAATTTTTTTGAAAACCTATGTTATATTAAAAAAAAATTAATAAAATATAAAATAATTAAAAAAAAACATAGTTAGCATACAATTCTCATCGTTTCTCAATTTCTTAAATTGTAAACAAATTGTAAACAAAATTTTAGGGTTCTCAGATTCATCATTTCTTAGGTTTTTATCGTTTCTCAGCTTCTTAATTTTTCAATCCCTTACGCTTCTCAGGTTCTCATATTCATCTGTTACGCTTCTTAGCTTCTCATCGTGTCTCTTTCGCCTCTCAGCTTCATCTCTTACAGTTCTCATCTTCATCTCTTACAGTTCTCAACATTGTTCTCATAGTTTCTGGAATTGCTCATACTCTTCAAAAAATTATTTCAGAAAATCTCTCATACGTTTCAAGAAATCGATTTACAAACTCATTTCCAAGTTCGATTCATATTTTCAATTCGTATTCTTTATTCTCATACTCATAATTAAGTTTGTACATGATGTTAGGAAAATAGAAGCTGAACTCGCAGATTTCCTATCTCGATTCCACAACTTCCGTTGACACAACTCGATAGAAGCTACTTCGCAAAACCGTCTCAGGTAAGCAGTAGCCATTCTTGTGTGATTTTGAAATTTAACTAATTATTAGGTGCAGTTAATTGTTAATTATGTTTGAAGTTGAAGTTGATTGTTGATGCATTTGTACTAAAATTAAATTTAAGTGTGTTGTTCTGTTTGGTCTTTGAAGGAAGTGGAGAAATTCAACTCCTATATGTAAGTTCATTTGGATCTTTTGTTGTTATCTTCATGTTAAGCTTTTGTATGGAAATAAAATTAGGGGTTAAAGTTTGTTGTTTATGGTTGCTAATTATCCAATAGGAATATAAACTTTCAATTTGTAATTTTTCTTATGTTTGCTTTTTGGAGATTTACTAGAGTTAGTTGTTGTTTTTTTAGTTGTTTCCCTCTTACTTCCTTAGAAACTCTTTTTGCGAACTTCAGTTTGTTTTTGTTTAGTTGTAATTCTTTGCAAGATTGAAAAAAATACCTTTTACTTTTTTTTTACAATGATTTTGATTGAGATGAAATAGTTATGTTCAGCCATAAAAGGGTTTTATTTTGTGATTTGGAATTTGGTTTTTTCTTGTTTGTTTATGGAGGACATAATCCTATGCAAAGGTGGTTCTTATTTTCATGGTGGTGTTTGTTATTATGGTTGTTCGCATGTTGTTGTGTTCCGTGCAGTGTTGCGAGGTTGGGCTCTTTTTATCATGGATTGGCAAACGGTAATGAGGAGGGGTTTTCGGAACTTAGCTCCGAAATGGGATATTCACTCGAATGGGAAATCATCATTTGTAGGGAACTCTCAGATATCTTATATCTACTTCTCTGAGTTCCTGGACAGAATCAAATCGTCGAACATTTTTGCTCTCTTTGGATGTGAGGGAGAGGTGGAGGAGGTGATGATTTCACCTAGAAGAAATAAGTTTGGGAAGAGATTCGGGTTTGCAAGATTTCAAGAGGTGACCGATATTAGAATGTTGGCGGTTAAGCTCGATAACATCGTTATCGACGGCAAGAAGATACATGTAAATCCTCCTAGGTTTATTAGAGGGGGCGCGGAGGAGAAAGAGGAGGGATAAGGGACAACACTCGGGTTGAAATCAGACGTGCCTCTGATGTTGGTGTGAGGAGGAATCATATTGGCATTAGATTTGGATCGAAATCGTTTGTGGAAGTTGCTGGAAACGGAGGGATTTTAGCTCAGGAGTTAGAAGATAGGGGTATGGTGGGTGGTAAGGCTGTGTTTGAATACTTTACAGAGAAGGAAGTGATATACAATCTTAGGAAAGCTTACGTCGGCATCGTAATTACTCCGGGATCAACGCTCTCAGTTCAAGTGGGATTGGAAGCGGAAGGTTATTTTTCTATTAAAGCCACTCCATTGGGGTCGAATATTTGCTTACTGGAGGAAACGGAAGACGGCGAAATACACGACTTGATAGTTGACGGAGAAGTTTGGTGGAAAAACTGGTTTAAAGTCATAAGGCCATGGAAAGAAAGTGATGTGGATACCGACAGGGTTATTTAGTTGAGAGTTTATGGTGTACCTTGTCAAGCATGGCATACTGATTTCTTTATTATGGTTGGAAGTCCAGTAGGAGAGTTTGTTTGTGTGGATGAAATCACCCCTTCTGGTACAGTTAAAAATGTAGCGAGATTGTTGGTGATGGTATCGGCTGAGTTTGTAGCTAAAAACTCCATGGCGGTTTTGATTGATAATGTCCTTTTCTCTATTTTGTTAAGGGAGGAAATGTTTACTTCAGAACGTGGTGATCCATATTTTGTGCCTAGTCAGGAATCAGAGTCTGGGGGGAGTGATTTTGAGGTGAATGGGAGTTTGTATTCCAATTACTGTGAAGATGATTTTGTTTCGAATAGTAGAATATTATCTGATGAGGAGGTTCTGTCCCCGATCAGACCAGGGGTGGAGTCCGGTTGGAGGTTGATGGCGCTGAAGGGAGAGCCTTTTTTTATCCTTTGGTTAATAATCAGTCTCCGATGACACAGACCTTGTCAGCTAGTGATGGTGACGTTAGGAGTAAAGGTGGGAAAAAGGCAGATTTTGGTTCTTTTGACGAAGCAGTTCAAGCAGTAAAAGGGCTTACTTGTAGTATTGGTAATAAAGTGGATGGTGGGACCGCATATGATAGTACTCTTGTTTCAAAAGTTCCTTGTTCTATAATTAAGGTGACTGAGGGGCGACAGGACCTTTTGGAGGATAATGTGGTTAGCTTGAATGACACTGGGGTCCCACCTAGAATTGGAATTAAAAACAGTAGTAGAAAAAAGTTATTAAAGAGTATCAAATTAAAGAAGCTTTCTACAGTAGGTGGGTCTCACGTAGGAAGTAGAAGAGGTAGTACAAGGAGTAAATTTTTCAAAGGTAGAAAGCATAAAGAGGCGCATATTGGCAAGGGAAAACGTTTACTGGAAGATGCAGTAGTTGCTCACTCTGGGGGGTCTTTTTCAGAAATTATTGGAAGGGCGAATTTGTGCCATGGTGAATAATCGGATGTGACCGGAATTAATAGATGCAATCAGAAGATTTTGGAGAATTTAGATACCAATATTGGAGATAAAATTTGGAATACAATTTCTAATTTAGGGGTTGCGGAAGGGGATCACAAAGGAGATTTTCAAAAAAGAATTGTAGAAATGGAAAGAAGAGACAAAATCAAATTGATAGGGGGGAAGGAGGCCTTGAAATCTTTGAAATGATAGTAGGAACTTTGAACATTAGGGGGGAGGTAGTCGTATAAAAAGAAGAAGAATCACAAATATTATTTCTAGAGGAAAGGCGAATATTTTTTTGATTCAAGAGACAAAGATTCAGGATATGTCGGTTGGGATAGCTCGTAGTTTTTGGGGGAAGGAGGAGGTGGACTACTCTTTTGTTAACTCGGATGGTTTGTCTGGGGGGTTACTTGTGATTTGGAAAGTTAATTCGATGGAGGTGGTGTTTAGTTTTAGAGGTATGGGTTTCTTAGGGGTAAAGGTCAGGTGGAAAAACAATCTGTATTATATTGTCAACGTTTACTCGCCGTGTTCGCTGGAATTGAAAATAATTTAGTGGAGGAAGCTTTTAGATTTAAAATCTAATTTTGGGGATGGAGAATGGGTGATTGGAGGAGATTTCAATGTGGTCAAGAATTCCCACGAGAGGAGAGGTAGGACTGCATTTGGATCGAGTTCGGAGTGGAGAGATTTTAGTGGATTTATCGATGAGGGCAATTTGGTTGACTTACCATGTAAAGGGAAGAAATTTAGTTGGTATGGGGGCGGTGGTCATGCGAAAAGTAGGATCGATCGTTTTCTTGTCACTAACGGTATTATTGATAGTTGGGGGACAGTGGGTCAATTGATTGGCCAGAGGGATATTTCGGACCATTGCTCGATTTGGTTAATTGTTGATAAATCGGATTAGGGTCCGAAACTGTTTAGAGTCAATGACGAAAGGTTTTCTAATAGTCACTTCATTGACTTTGTGGAAAAGGAGTGGAAGAAGTTAGTAGTGGTGGGGATGAGAGATTATGTTTTAAAGGAGAAATTGAGATTGTTGAAAGACAGCCTCAAATGGTGGAATACTAACATTTTTGGGAGAGTTGATTTGGAGATGAAGGAGGGCGTTAGGGATTTGAACGAAGGCGACGACTTAATCTTTGAGGTAGAGGGCGGAGGAGGAGGAAATTTTGAGGAAAAAGGAGTTGGCTAGTAAAAAGTTTTGGTTGAATCTAAAGATCAAGGAGAATATGCTTATTCTAAAATCAAGACTTAAATGGTTAAATGATGGTGATTCTAATAGCAAGTTTTTCCATAGGGTTATGAAAGAAAGGAGGAGACGCAATTTTATTGGCTCTATTTTGACGAGTAATGGTGTTGTAGACAAGGTGGAGGAGGTGAAAGAGGAAGTTAGGAGGCACTTTGCTTCGAAATTTTGTGAGTTGGATTTCGATAGACCTACTTTGGATGGTATTCCTTTTTAAGGCATTAATTCTTTGGATAGAGATTCTTTTGAAGCGCCTTTTTCGGAGGAGGAAATTAGACAAGCAATTTGGAGTTGTGAAGGATCCAAAAGTCCGGGGCCCGATGGTTATTCTTTTCTTTTTATTAAGAAGTGTCGGAGCTTTATGAAGGAGGATTTTATTGCTTGTTTTCAAAGTTTTCATACCGGAGCTATTTTATCTAAATCATTCATTTCTTCCTTCTTGACTTTGGTGCCTAAATCGTCTAATCCTCTTTGTTTGGATGATTATAGGCCGATTTGTCTTGTAGGTTGTGTTTACAAGGCGATTTCCAAGCTTTTGGCGGGTAGATTAAAGTTGGTTTTGTATTCGATTATATCTATTTGCCAAAGTGCCTTTATCCCTGGAAGACAAATGCTTGATGGAGTTCCTGTGGCAAATGAAGTGGTGGACTTTGCAAATAAGGAGGGAAGAAGTTGCTTATTATTCAAAGTTGATTTTTAAAAGGCTTATGACAAGGTTAGTTGGAATTTTCTTAGATTCATGTTAAGAAAATTGGGTTTTGGTGAGATTTGGTTGGGATGGATGGAAGCTTTGGTCTTTACTAGTAAAATGTCGGTGTTGGTTAATGGTAGCCCTACGAAAGAATTTGTGGTGGAGAGAGGTTTGAGACAAGGCGACCCCCTTTCCCCGTTTCTTTATGTTATAGTGGCGGAAGGTTTGAAAGGCATGGTGAAAAAATCGGTTGAAAATGGGGAATTCGAGGGTTTTAAAATTAAAGATAATTGCTTGGTGGAAATCTTACAATTTGCGGATGATACTTTGTTGTTTGGTGAAGGGGGTTGGAAGCATATTTGGGCTATTAAATCTATCTTGAGAGGCTTTGAATTGGTTTCCGGATGGGGTATCAACTTCCATAAGAGTAAGCTAATAGGAATTAATATTAATTCTCGATTTATGGAGGTTGCTTCTTATTTCCTTTCATGTAGGAGGGAAGAGAGTAAATTTGTCTTCCTTGGTATTCCTATTGGGTACCCTTCTAATTCTCTTACGTTGTGGTCGGAGTTGGTGTTGAAGTTAAAGAAAAGACTTTTTTGTTGGAATAATCGGCTTCTTAGTTTTGGAGGGAGACTTACGTTGTTGAAATCGGTGTTATCTAGTTTATCGATCTTTATGTTCTCTTTTTACAAAGCTCCGTTGAAGATTGTTAAGGAGATTACTAGTATCCAAAGTAATTTTCTTTGGGGGGCAAGGAGGATAAAAAGAAAATTCATTGGGTTAGTTGGAAGGAGGTGTGCCTCCCGGTTGACAAAGGGGGGCTCGGATTAAAACGGGTGGATGACTTTAATGTGGCGCTTCTTAATAAATGGAGATGGAGGATTGTGAAAGAAACTAAAGCTTTGTGGCATAATGTTCTTAAGGCAAGATATGGTGACATTAATTTAAGGGTGATGGATTATGGGTGCACCATTGGTAGATCTAATCATTATTCCTTTTGGTGGAGGGACATTTATGGTTTGGATAAAGGGCTTCCGGAGAATTTATTTGCTTCGAATTGTAAATTTAAAATTGGCAATGGTTTCTCCTCTTCCTTTTGGCATTCGTGTTGGATTGAAGATTTCTGCTTGAAGAATAAATTCCCTAGTATTTTCAACTTATCTTGTTTTAAGGGGGTGTTGTTAGGTGCTAAAAAGTGTTAATATTTAGATTAATTTTTAGCACCTTTTTGTGAGCGTTAATTGTAAACCTAAGCCTTTTTCCCATTGTTTCCGTTTATAACCGTTTTCTTGCTAATTTCGTTATTTGATGTATCTATTTGACTTTTGCGTTTTTAGTGCAGATTTTTACATGGAAGGATCAAGAATGGAGCCTTGAGGATCCCACAAAAACAGTTTTGGAAAATATTAATTTTTGGAGCATGCTTGAAGCGCGCCCAGCGCGCTCCCAGCGCGAAGATAGAGGTAGTCACAGAAGCTAGCGCGCTCAGCGCGGATTGGCAGCCCGCTCAACGGGCTCTAGGTCATTTTTGCAATTAATGAGGCCGCGCTCAGCGCGGTGTTGCGCGCTCAGCGCGCTCTGCAATTTATGGCCCCCTTATAAATAGTTCTGTCTGGATTTTTCTAGAGGATCCTTTTGAGAATAGAAAGAAGAACACCTTGTGAACACTGTAGCATCCATTTGAGGAAGATTGGAAGCATCATTCTTTGAGATATCGTCATTGATGCTTAATAATCTTCTTCATCTTCTTGTTTGTTTAGCTTCCATGACAATGGAGAGCTAATTTACCTTTTGTGTCAAGGTTAGATGTAGGTAAACCGTTACTTTGTATGTATATGGATTGATCCTCTCTTGTGAACTCTTGGATGATGAATGTATGATGATAAACCTTGTTTTTATGTTTATTCTTTGTGTTGGATCATGATTGAGAAATGTACTCCAACTCTTTACCTAGGTTTTTCATCCATCAATGTATATTGGCTAGAGATAGCAATGTGTGTTGATGTTCATAAATATTGAACTCTAATGTTGTCATTTTGATAGTTTGTGTGAGAAATCAACAAAGGATCAAAATGGTAAAACTCACAATATGTGTTAGAGATAAACATATTGGGAGGATATGTGATTGTATTTATCATTTAAGCAAGTTCATTAGCGTCTCGATTATATACGTGCGAAGTGGTTTGCCGAACCCTAATCTTGACATGCTTTTATAAACCGTTAAAACAATCTTTTTACCGCTTTTAATTAACTTTGAATGCAAACGCTATGAAAACAATCTAAAACCCCCTGTTACTTTAAAGTTTGAAACGTTACGACTGTAGAACGGCTGCGATATCACCAAACAATCTCTGTGGAACGATAACTAAAACCCTAACTCTATTTGTACTTCAACAAATTGGCGCCGTTGCCGGGGATTGTTATTTGATATTGTAAGCATTGCAATAGTTGTGAAGTTTTAGACTTGTTACAAATTTTCTTGTACTTGTTGATTTGTTTTGTTTAAGTGTGCAGACTTTGTTTATGCGAGGGCAACTACCGGCGGACCAACTTCTCTTCGATCCTGAGATTGAAAGAACCGCTCGTAGACTCAATAGCCGAACTAGACGGAGGAGGCAACTTGCGAGACAAAGGCAAGAACAAGGAGAAAGTTCAACTGCTACACCACCACCCATTCCACAGTTCACGCCAATCATGGATCCACCACCGCCACCACCAGTTTCCACACCATGTGTGAACAGTCCGCGTCATACCGCTCAGTTTGCCAACAACAATCAAGGAAGGCAAGCCGAGATGAAAACTGGATCTTTGAACTTGTTGTATGGAAGTCCATTCACCGGAATGGACCATGAAGATCCTTTTGCGTTTCTCACCAAATTCTATGAGATTGCATTAGCGGCCGGAGTCGATCAAGCACAAGAGTTACCTCTTTTCAAGACACTATTTCCTCATGCTTTGCTTGGCAAGGCTAAGGATTTGTATCTTGATCAAACTCCCGCTGTGATGACAGATTGGAATGTACTGGAAGAAAAATTCATAGAACGGTTCTTTTCTCACAACCATTTTATGGAATCAAAAACTGCAATTTCAGTGTTCTCTCAGGGAGCTAATGAATCGCTAAATGAAGCATGGGAACGATTCAAGTCCATGATTCGCAAATGTAAAGGTCACGGGTTTGACGAGTTAACTCAAATTCACATTTTCAGAAATGGTCTCCAACAAAATTGCAAGTTATTATTGGATGCCACTTCTGGTGGAGCTTTGTTATCAAAGAGTGCCGAAGAAGCTGCGGATATCATCAATAGAATGGCTCTCAATGATCTTCAAAGTCAAAACCGTACAAACTCTCAAAAGAAACCCGGTGTACTTGAACTAGGAACGAATGATGCGATTCTTGCGCAAAACAAGCTTATCTCTTAACAAGTGGAGCTTTTGACTCAACAAATCAAAGCAATTAAGGAACAACCTAGCAAGAATAAACAAGTTGCTAGTTGTGAACTTTGCAAAGGAGAGCATGAAACCGGATTTTGTCCTCCTCCGGGTTTTGAAGATGTGAACTATATGGCAAATCAAAGGGATTATCAAGGTAGACAACAACAACCTTACCAACAACAACACAATTCTCAACCAAATTATCAAGGAAATCAAGGATTTCAACCGCGAGCAAATTATCAACATAATCAAGGTTATGGTGCCGGGCCTTCAAACCGGCAAAATCCGTATCTACCTCCACCGCCTCCAGTTGCTAGCTCTAAATTGGAAGACACTTTGACTCAATTCATGCAAATGTCTATGGCCAATCAAAAGAGTAGTGATGCGGCGATTAAGAATCTTGAAAATCAAGTGGGGCAGCTTGCGAAGCAACTTGCCGAGCAACAATCGGGTCCTTCATTCTCCGCAAATACTCAAGTGAATCCTAAGGAGCATTGCAAGGCAATTGTTATAAGAAGTGGGAAGGAGTTGGTAAATGAAAATAAAAAAAAGGTAGAGGAGGAAAGAATTGATGGTCTTGTGGAGGATTGTAGTGATGAAGAAGTAGTTGAAAATAATAAAAGTGAAGGTGTAGTTGAAAATAAAAGTGATAAAATGGTAGAAGTTGAAAATAATAGTGGTGATGATTTGAAGAAAAAGGAGAGACTTAGGAGAGTGAAGAAGGGAAAGGAACAAGTGAGCGCTATTCCAATCCAAAACTTACCTTATCCTCATGCTCCTTCAAAGAAGGAAAATGAGAGGCATTATGCGCGTTTCATGGACATTTTCAAGCAATTACAAGTTAACATTCCGTTTGCCGAAGCTTTGGAACAAATGCCAAGGTATGCAAAGTTCATGAAAGACATTCTTACGAAGAAGCGGAGGTATTCGGAACCGGAAACTATTGTTCTTGACGCAAGTTGTAGTGCCATTATCCAAAGAACTCTTCCTAAAAAAGAAGTTGACCCGGGGCGTGTGACTTTGCCGGTCACCATTGGTGATGTCTATGTTGGAAAGGGCTTAATTGATTTGGGCTCAAGCATTAATCTTATCCCATTGTCCATTGTGAAGAAGCTTGGGAATATTAAGATGAAAGCCATTCGTATGACTTTACAATTGGCCGACAAGTCCACAACTCATCCTCATGGGTTAGCTCAAGATGTCTTGGTGAAAGTTGACAAATTTTTCTTTCCGGTGGATTTCATTGTTATTGATATGGAAGAGGATGATGATGCTCCTCTTATTCTTGGACGACCTTTTATGAAAACCGCGCGAATGATGATAGATGTGGATGACGGTTTAATGAAAGTGAGGGTTCAAAATGAAGAGGTTTGCTTTGATCTTTTCGAAGCTATGAAGCATTCAAAAGATAAACATGATAGCTTCCGGATCGATGCAATTGAAGAAGCAACATTGGAGGTTTCTAAGCATGTGCATGAAATCTCTCCTTTAGAAATGACTCTTAATGATTCTTTTGAGGTGTTTTCCGAAGAAGAAGAAAGAGCTCTTGATGAGTGTTTAAAAGAGCTTGAATCCCTCAAAGAGTTGCAACCATGGGAGGTAGAACCAGAAGAGTTAAAAAAGGATGTGAAAGATGAGAAGTCACAACTTGAATTGAAGGTCTTGCCTTCCAATTTAAAATACGCGTTTCTTGATGACTGTGGTAACAAGCCAGTTATCATTAGTAACGTGTTATCCAAAACCAAGGAACGCCGTCTAATTCATGTTTTGAAGAAAAACCAAGATGCTAAAGGTTGGGTCCTTTCCGATTTGAAAGGAATTAGCCCGGCTTATTGCACGCATCGTATCTTGATGGAAGAAGATTTCAAGGCGGTAGCCCAACCGCAACGTCGCTTGAATCCAACAATGAAAGAGGTGGTGAGAAAAGAAGTGGTTAAGCTATTGGAAGCCGGTATGATTTACCCGATTTCCGATAGCCCATGGGTTAGTCCCGTCCATGTTGTACCAAAAAAAGGAGGAATGACCGTGATTCGTAACGAAAAAAATGAGTTGGTCCCGACAAAAACAGTTACGGGTTGGAGGATGTGCATTGATTATCGAAGGCTCAACACCGCGACTAGGAAAGATCATTTTGCATTACCTTTTATGGACCAAATGTTAGAAAGGTTGTCCGGGAAGCAATTCTATTGTTTCTTGGATGGATATTCGGGGTATAACCAAATTGCGGTTGACCCGGCGGATCATGAGAAAACGGCCTTTACGTGTCCCTTTGGTATTTTTCCGTATCGCAAGATGCCTTTTGGTTTATGTAATGCGCCGGCAACTTTCCGACGGTGCGTTCAAGCTATCTTCTCCGACTTAATAGAAAAAACGATGGAAGTGTTTATGGATGACTTTTCGGTTTTTGGAGGGTCGTTTGATTTATGCTTGGCAAATTTGGAAACTATTTTAGAAAGGTGTGTGAAGACAAATCTAGTGCTAAATTGGGAGAAGTGTCACTTTATGGTAACGGAGGGAATTGTGCTCGGCCACAAAGTTTCGTCCAAAGGCCTTGAGGTTGATAGAGCGAAAGTTGAAGTGATAGAGAAGTTGCCTCCTCCGACCAACGTGAAAGGGATCTGAAGTTTCCTTGGGCATGCCAGATTTTATCGGCGTTTTATCAAAGACTTTACAAAGGTGGCTAGACCATTGAGCAACTTGTTAAGCAAGGACCGCGTATTTCTTTTTAACAATGAATGTCTTCATGCTTTCGAATTTTTAAAAGAAAAGTTAGTTACCGCTCCAATAATAATCGCTCCAAATTGGACTTTAAATTTTGAACTTATGTGCGATGCGAGCGATTATGCTGTTGGAGCGGTGCTTGGTCAGAGGAAGGAAAAAAGTTTCCATGCCATACACTATGCAAGTAAGGTATTAAATGAGGCACAAGTTAATTATGCCACAACTGAAAAAGAATTACTTGCTATTGTGTATGCGCTTGAGAAATTTAGATCCTACCTCATCGGGTCTAAAGTTGTTGTGTACACCGACCATTCGGCGCTCAAGTATTTGCTAACCAAGCCGGATTCGAAGCAAAGGCTCATCCGATGGATCCTTTTATTACAAGAGTTTGATTTGGAAATAAAAGATAAAAATGGATCAGAAAATTTGGTGGCAGATCACTTGTCTCGCCTTGTGAATGTTGAGGTCACCATTGCTGAAAAGGAAATCCTAGAGGAATTTCCTGATGAAAAACTTTTCAAAGTCCAAGTTAGGCCTTGGTTTGCAGATTTTGCTAACCATAAGGCTACTGGTTGGGTGCCCGAAGACCTAACTTGGAACCAAAAAAGGAAGTTCCTTTCGGATGCTAGTTATTATGTATGGGACGACCCGTATTTATTTAAGTTGGGAAGCGACAACCTTTTGAGAAGGTGTGTCACGAGTGATGAGGCACAAAGCATTATTTGGCATTGCCACAACTCGCCGTATGGAGGCCATTTTAATGGTGCGAGAACGGCCACTAAAGTCCTTCAATCGGGCTTTTATTGGCCTTCTCTTTTTAAAGACGCACATCTCCATGCCAAAAATTGTGACATGTGCCAAAGAACAGGTGGAATTAGACAACGAGATGAAATGCCTCTCCAAAACATACAAGAGGTAGAAATTTTTTATTGTTGGGGCATAGATTTTGTTGGTCCATTTCCACCATCTTTTGGAAATGAATACTTGTTGGTCGCAGTTAACTATGTCTCGAAGTGGGTTGAGGCGATTGCCTCACCTAAGGCAGATGGCAAAACGGTGATAAATTTTTTAAAGAAACACATTTTTTTCCCGTTTTGGCACTCCTCGGGTGCTCATTAGCGATGGTGGGTCGCACTTTTGTAATGCACCTCTCGAAAATGTCTTGAAACACTATTGTGTATCACATAAAGTGACGACCCCTTACCACCCACAAGCGAATGGTCAGGCTGAGGTGTCCAACCGAGAGATCAAAAGAATCCTTGAAAAAACCGTGTCCAGTTCAAAAAAAGATTGGTCACAAAAATTGGATGAGGCTTTATGGGCATATCGCACGGCTTATAAAGCTCCAATAGGTCTAACTCCGTTTTAATTGGTTTATGGTAAAACTTGCCATCTACCGGTTGAATTGGAGCACAAGGCATTGTGGGCCTTAAAAATGCTGAATTTTGACAAGGACTTGGCCGGTACCAATAGAAAAGTGCAACTTCTTGAGCTGGAAGAAATGCGTAATGCCGCATACCACTCAAGCTGGTTGTATAAAGAAAAAGTGAAAGAGTACCACGACAAGAAGCTCCGGAAAAAGGACTTCAAGGCCGGACAATTGGTATTGATGTTTAACTCTCGGTTAAGACTCTTCCCGGGAAAGTTAAAGTCCAAGTGGTCCGGTCCTTTTCGTGTGACGGAAGTGAAGGACTATGGAGCGGTTGTTATCGAAGACCTGGAAAAGAAGGAATCTTGGACCGTAAATGGTCAGCGCCTAAAAATTTACCTTCTTAGAAATTTTGATCACACTTCTAGTTCTGTTCTCCTTGATGTTCTTAATTGAGCATCTTGGACCGTCGAGCTTATCCGACGTTAAACAAGCGCTTGTTGGGAGGCACCCCAACACTGTAAGTTTTTATCGTTTTTACTAGTAAATTTGCTGTTTAGACGTCTTTTGTGAAAAATTAATGATGTATGATGTTTAGGGTGATGTTTTGAACGTGGGGATGATGTCTTTTTGATGCTGGAAGAATTTTTGAAGTTGCTCTGCGCGCTCAGCGCGCAGGTAGCCCGCTCAGCGCGCGTTTGAAAAAAATGAACCTATACTTACAGGAGCTAGCGCGCTCAGCGCGCTATGGAGCCCGCTCAGCGCGAGTTGTGAATTTTTGAAAAAAAAATTATTTGATTTTCTGAGCCCACACATGTTTACCCGGCCCAGATGAATGTTAAAGTGGCTAGGGTTAACCAAACCTTGCCTCTTTCTCATTTTTCTCATTTCCCTCATTTTCTCTCTTTCAAAATTTTTCAAAAAGTTCCTTGGATTTTCAAGACCATACATCATCTCCCTTTCATTTTCTGCAGAGCATCATCATCATCAATCACAGTAAGTTTTTGTTTTCGCAATATTTTCGTTTTTCAATTAGAAACCCATTTTTGGGACATTGTTTGTCATTGTTGAATGTTCATGTTCTTCTTCTTCCCTTTGCCTCTGTAATAACGAAATTCTGTGTTAGAAGTTCTGTGTTAGTATGTTTGCATGTTGTTAGAAGTTAGGATTGAAGAAATTAGGTTAGGAAAATTTAAACTTAGGGTTTGTAGAAAGGATAATTTGTTTTGATTTTTGTTTTTCTTTAAGTTCTCTGTAACTGGCTGTGTAGTGCAAGCAGGGGTTGTGTTAATCTGTTTGAACCATTTGTGCAGAGGGGGGTTTTTCTGCATTTCGCAGAGCCCACTCAGCGCGCTCCTGTACGCTCAGCGCGCTCTGAGATTTGCAGAAAAATTCCCCCTTTTCCCAATTCTGTTCTGCTATATTGTCGCTGTTCTTCTTATTGTTTAAATAATTTAGGAATTCTACCTTGCTGTTTCACTAACTTGTGGTACCATTTTGTTTGTAAGTTGTTTTTCTTTTGAATTTTCTTTTCAGATGTCAGGAAGGAAGAAGCAGCGTGTTGGTTCGACGTCGAATCCGAACAGTAGAGCTCCCGCTGGCCAATACGATTCAACTCGTTTTGTTGGTCTCGAGTAACAACAAAGATACGTAGAGCTTGAAAAAAGATCAATTTGGCCGGACAGGTTAATCATGATCGATCCTAATGGTCCACATAGGAACATGAGTCATTTTGTGCAGGGTGGGCCATGGGATAAGCTTGGTGCTCCCTTTCCGGAGTACAACATTGATATTGTCAGGGAGTTCTATGTTAATGCATTGCCGGCCGTTGGAGAGACGTTCACTTTTCGAACATGGGTTCGGGGAAAAGTAATCGAATTCTCGAGTGAGTCCATCAATACCTACCTTGGGAGCCCACCTCAGCTGGGGGAAGATGGTTTATGTGATTTTGGACGGTCGTTAGTTCGGCGGAACTGGAATGCCGAGCAACTTAGGGAGTCTTTGTGCAGACAAGGAGGCACATACACTGTAAATGCTGCTGGTGCGCCGATAAAATTTGCTAGAAGGGTGTTGGATTCTGTCTCTCAGCTTGTCATGTCGGTTGTGCTATACAACCTTCGACCTCGAAGCCACACCTCATCTATTCCCATGGAGACCGCGGCTCTAATTTTTCATTTGTGCACAGAGGGGCATGCCGTGGACTTTGGGCAGATTATTTCTAGTGAATTGAAGAGAATTGCCACCAGTGGTACACCACTTGGAGATCGTGTGGCTTGCGCTCTTACTTATCCAGGTTTGATTATGGCTTTATTCCATGAGGCGCAAGTTGCATTACCTTCCCACCCTAATGTGAAGCTCCAGATCGTTGATGATAACTATGTCACTCGTCATTGTATGGGGGCGATTGATTTTGAGCAGGCTGTCCCTGTTGCTGCTGCTACTGCTCCTGCTCGTGGCCGTGGGCGCAGACGCGGGCAAGCTTTTGATCCGAGTGCTGAGGCCAATTGGGCCATGCACGAGGCTCATCAGCAAGCTTTATTATTTATGCATGATTCTATGATGCAGTTGCAGCTGCAGATTCGGGAGCCGCATATGGACCACCAGCTGAGGTCGCGCGACGAACTCATTGCTTATGCTCGTTGGCCTGAGGGCAGACCTGGTTTTCCGGAGGGGGCAGAACAAGGAGACCTTGATGGCGATGACGGCGACGGTGATGATGGAGCGTCTAGCTCTAGTTCAGATTGATGTTGGGTTTGACTGACCCTTATTTTATTTTGCTTTTATTTTGGTATAACTTTTATGTTGGGATTTTGTTTTGACTACCTTGTGTAGGAATTTTGTATTCTCCATCCGGGCGGATGTGAGTGATTTGGTGTTAAAATTTTTTGGTTAATTAATGAATTTAACATCCGGGCGGATGTGTTTTTGCTTATATGGTTAGTTTGTACAGGAAATTTTTGTTGTTTGCCCTTTATTTTTTAAGGTAATTGGTGGATGAAGCAAGTTTGCTTCTTTGAACAATAAGTGATGCACTTCACCATTCATTGATGGTGATGATAAAATTCTAAGTTGGTGCACACAAAGGTACTCTGTTTTGTGTTTTGAAGAATGTCAGTACGTTTCTAAACTTTTTGCTTCACACAATTCTCAAGCTTTTCTTCATTGTGCATTTTTGTTCATTTTGGAATCAATTAGGACACAACCACAAAAGTGAGTTCCTCCATTGTTCATAAATATTGAGTGATTTTGTAATTGTTGTTTAGCTCGTATGATTCATGTTTAATCTTTTATTCATGTGCAAACCGTAGAAACATTGAAATAATCTAGGCAATTTTTGACTATGAGAAAAACCACCAATCCATATAACCTTCAATTTTACCTTATGTGAGGTGTGAGCACTTGCTAGCCATGTTGAGCCTTGAATTGGAATGAATCTTGTATCTACCCGTCATATGATCAAAAGAATGCGCTTTATAGTGGGTTGTTGATGCTAAAGAAAAACCCTTGTGATTCATTCTAGTTCTTTTATTTTTACACTTAACCCTTTGTTTGAACATACTTTTGAAGAACATTGCCTATTAATTATAGTATGGTTTAAAGTTGGGGAGAGTTGTGCTAGTTTTTGAAAAAGAAAATGGAATGGTGAATTGGTGCCTCTTGTGAAGAAAGAAAGAACTTGAAGCACTATTTTGTGCTATGCTTTGCACTCCAAAGGGAGTTGTTTAAATATATATATATATATATATATATATATATATATATATATATATATATATATATATATATATATGAAAGAGTGCACCATAAGAAAAGAATAGAAAAGAAAAGAAAGGTTTGAATTGAATTGTTATCTGGTTTGTCTAAGTGGGTTATTGGCATGTTCTTCATTTGTTGATAATTTTTGTTAACCACTTTGTTTCATTGGCCTTTTACAAATATCCCTTTCTTGTTTAACCTTGCCAAGCTACAACCTTTAGAAGCCCTTAAGAGATCTTTGTTTCCTTGGTTTTCTTGTGAATTGGTTTGATGAATGCATGAATTGTTCTGGATGCTGACACTTTTGCTATGAGTGTGTTTTGTCCCTTGTATATATTGAGCTAGGCTCATTTGAATAAATTAGGTGATTCCAATTTGAACAATTGTTTGCCTATGATTTGTGCTTGTTAATTATGCTTAGAAATTAGTTCATTTACATGTTTTCATTCTTTGAAGGGCCGAGCGATGCTTGCGTGCGTGTTAATTTGGTTTGAACCATGGATGTCTGTTGGTTTGTGTTTCCGTTTTTTTTCCGCTTGTTTCTATTCTATTTTATCTTCGTTTGAGGACAAACAAAGAAACAAGTTGGGGAGAGTTGTTAGGTGCTAAAAAGTGTTAATATTTAGATTAATTTTTAGCACCTTTTTGTGAGCGTTAATTGTAAACCTAAGCCTTTTTCCCATTGTTTTCGTTTATAACCGTTTTCTTGCTAATTTCGTTATTTGATGTATCTATTTGACTTTTGAGTTTTTAGTCCAGATTTTTACATGGAAGGGTCAAGAATGGAGCCTTGAGGATCCCACAAAAACAGTTTTGGAAAATATTAATTTTTGGAGCATGCTTGAAGCGCGATCAGCGCGCTCCCAGCGCGAAGATAGAGGTAGTCACAGAAGCTAGCGCGCTCAGCGCGGATTGGCATCCCTCTCAGCGGGCTCTAGGTCATTTTTGCAATTAATGAGGCCGCGCTCAGCGCGCTCTGTGATTTATGGCCCCCTTATAAATAGTTCTGTCTGGATTTTTCTAGAGGATCCTTTTGAGAATAGAAAGAAGAACACCTTGTGAACACTGTAGCATCCATTTGAGGAAGATTGGAAGCATCATTCTTCGAGATATCGTCATTGATGCTTAATAATCTTCTTCATCTTCTTGTTTGTTTAGCTTCCATGACAATGGAGAGCTAATTTACCTTTTGTGTCAAGGTTAGATGTAGGTAAACCGTTACTTTGTATGTATATGGATTGATCCTCTCTTGTGAACTCTTGGATGATGAATGTATGATGATAAACCTTGTTTTTATGTTTATTCTTTGTGTTGGATCATGATTGAGAAATGTGCTCCAACTCTTTACCTAGGTTTGTCATCCATCAATGTATATTGGCTAGAGATAGCAATGTGTGTTGATGTTCATAAATATTGAACTCTAATGTTGTCATTTTGATAGTTTGTGTGAGAAATCAACAAAGGATCAAAATGGTAAAACTCACAATATGTGTTAGAGATAAACATATTGGGAGGATATGTGATTGTATTTATCATTTAAGCAAGTTCATTAGCGTCTCGATTATATACGTGCGAAGTGGTTTGCCGAACCCTAATCTTGACATGCTTTTATAAACCGTTAAAACAATCTTTTTACCGCTTTTAATTAACTTTGAATGCAAACGCTACGAAAACAATCTAAAACCCCCTGTTACTTTAAAGTTTGAAACGTTACGACTGTAGAACGGCTGCGATATCACCAAACAATCTCTGTGGAACGATAACTAAAACCCTAACTCTATTTGTACTTCAACAGGTGTCGGTGGCTTGTATGCGAGGGTGGAAATTCGGAAGTTGGCATTGGGGGGATTTAGGAGTGCGCCAAGATGAAGTCGGGGCTGCTACCCCCGATTTACAGCAGCTTTTAGCGCTGCTGGACCAGCTTGGTCCGGATGGAGACGACCGGGATTCGCCGACTTGGCTTGCGTAACCGGACGTGGGATTTACGGTATGTAGTTCTTACAAGATTCTTGGTTGTTATCGTATTCCTTATGGGTCGGTTAATAATTTTCATGAGGCCTTTTCTTATTTGTGGAAGATTGTGGTTCCTTATAAAATAAAGGCATTTGGTTGGAGGTGTTTCTTAAATAGGCTTCCTACTAAGGATTCTCTATCTCTTAGAGGATGTTCTTTTCCGGATAGTAATTTGGCTTGCGTTTTTTGCCAAGATGGGAACGAATCTTTGGAGCATATCCTTTTGAATTGTGTGGTTTCTAAACTGGTGTGGAAGGAAGTGGCCGATTGGATTGGTTTTTTGAATTTCGACACTAGAAATATTAAAGATAGTTTCTTAAAGTGGTCAAAGTTTTGCAATCGTAATAGGGTGGTGAAAGGGAAGGAAGGAAGTATTTGGTTGGCAACCTCGTGGTGCATTTGGTCTTTGAGGAATGGAATCATCTTTAGGAATGATAGGTGGAATGTTTTGGATTTGTTTTGGAATATCAAAGCGTTGGTTTGGAGGTGGTCTTTTATCGGGAATATTACTCAGTCCAATTATAGTTTTTATGAGTATATCAAGTTTCCTCTGTTCTATTTATCTTAAAGCTTAATTGGCGAGTAATTTTCTTTGTCGAGCATCGTCTCGCTCCTTTTTTGTAAGTGAGTTCGAGAACCCTTTCTTCTCGCTTTTAATGATATCTTGCTCATTGAAAAAGAAAAAAAAAATCTTGTGCAAAGAAAATCAACACATGGTTTGTGCAATCCAACACATTCTAAAGGTGCTGGTTTGAAGCAAAATTGTCTCTAATGAGTTGAGAGAAAATCTCTTGGATATTGTGGTCCAATTATCTCTAATGATCTAAATATAAGTGTTTCTTTTAAATGACTAGTATTATAACTTGACTGTTTTGTACTAGGTTCCAAATCCCCTTTATTGCTAGAGAAAAAAAAGACATGTCTCACCACTAACCAAGTGAGACCCTGATATTATAACTGTTTCTATTAATTCCTGTGTGCAATAATCAAGTCTGATCATGTGTCTTTCAATAACAGGGTTATACTAAGAGTTATTTGATGATGCTTAGAATTTAGAACATAGAACTACTATTTCCTCTCATACTATATGCAATATTTAGGTATGATTTGAGGTGTCCAGTGCTAATTTCATCCAACAAAATATTATTCTCTTTAAACCAACACTTGGCAAAGCCAAAACATCATACTATTCTGCTTTACTTGACTTAAATCTATGATAAATTAGCTAATTTGGCACATTGGAAAATCTGGCTCTTTCCACCCAACTCCTCACTCAAACTACCACTACCACTATTAAAGGTAATTTGTGATGAAAAATAGGAAAAAGTAGAAAATGAAGTGTATGATTATGAAAGACGTGTTGAACCAAAAAGAAGGAAAACAAAGACTTGATTCCAATTCAACAACTCCTTTGACAAATGAAATCACGTGAAAATCTGTGATCCTAATTAAATGTTTATTCAACCAATTCATTGCAGTGTCCAAAGTTTTTAATGAGATACGTGATTGATCAATGTCCTAAATTTATACCAAAACAATTATATTGTATCAACATACTATTACTAATTAAAAAGTAACAAATTTCTATATGAGTCACATTTATTTATTTATTTATTTGTTAGATACTGGGAAAGAAAACACACTACTGTAATGATAAGAACAGCGGATTAAAGATAATTGATCTTTACTTTATTGTTGTTGGATCGATTTTCCATAGCTTTAATGAGTGAAAGGTAAGAAAAATAGTAGATAGTGAAATGATATTATCTTTTTTTCTTAAAAGATAAAATGATAGTGCTATAAAACTAACTTTTCTATTCTCCTATAAAAATCAAATGACTTATGCACTAAGTTAGTGTAGTCATAGCAAAAAACCTAATATTATATCATACAGTCGGTGCAAATAAAACAACTGAAGTCCTAAACACTCATTCCACGAATGCATAGAGCACATCATCATTTTTAAAAAACAAATAATATATATATATATATATATATATATATATATATATATATATATATATATATATATATAATGCTTTTATCGCTTTTAAATTAAGATTTTCTTTCTTGTTTTTGTATTTTTATTTTTACTTTTATTTTATTTTCAAAGAGACCACATTTGACATGTAATGAAGATTACGACTATAATGGCTAGGAAAAACGACAGTAATGCAATCAGAAGATGTACATCCTCTAACATTTTGAAGAGATGACGCTCAGCTCGCTAGCAACCTTGACGGCTGTCATCTCCCCAGATTTGGTATTTTGTTTCTTCATTTTTCCTTTTTCGATTAAGATTATCACTACTACAAAACGTGTAAACAACAACGCCATGGTCACTACGCTTCTTCCCTATACCCTTGTGACATCTCTAAACTAAGGCGCTATCATAATATTATTGTTTTTTGATTAAAAATTATTTGTATATAACAACGGTTAAGGACCCAATCGTTGTGATACCTTTAAGCTTTCATGGGTTCGAACCTCAGGGCCCTCATATATGTTATTCCTTTAATGTTAAGTGGAGCCTTTTCTTTTTTAATTATTTTTAAATAAAAAACTTAAAAGTTTATGACGACGGTAGAAGGGTTCACTGTTGTTAAGTCGCGGCATTTCATTTTTAATTATTTTTAAATAAAAATTTTTAAAGTTTATGACTACGGTTGCTGATTACAACCGTTGTGATATATTTTGTTTTTTATTTAAAATTTTTAATTGTAAATACTCTAGCGTTTTTTATGAAATTTCACCATGAAAGTAAAATATCACTACGGTTGCATGTATTGGCCGTTGTGGTAGCTTGATAATATTATACACTCCTAGTTAGCTTGTCTCTTCAGTATCTTTTTTCCATTGCAAATAGAAACTAGACGAAACAATACACGATTTCAAACCAAAACCCTAACGTTCAATACTGTGAACCATTACACGATTTCATCCAAAACACCATCGTTCACCCTTCACCATGTATTTGTCATTGTCGTCATCATCGTCAACCAAGTTGACAAGACCATCACGATCAACCAAGTTGTTACCGTCTAGAAGGAAAACAACAACAACACCGTCGTCACCACAAGGAAGGAAGGCAACACCATCACCAACACCAACATCATTTACTTAGTCATCACGTTTAGGGTACGTAAAATATTTTTCCCTGTGCATCTAGAGTAAACTTCATTTGCCATTATTCTGGTTGTTGTTTTATTTTGTGGTTGATGTTTATGTTCTTGTTGTTCATGTTGTTGTTGTAGTTTTTGAACTTAGATGTCGACCTTGTCGAGTTCTACATCAGAAACTAGCGAAGAAACTTAAACAAATGAGAGGTTAGCCAATGAAACTCAAACAATTGAAACTCAAACGAAAAGATCACAAAGAGGTGTCACAATGATGCCCCAATTCACATCAGTCCGGAACTGATCAGGTGAAAAAATTCCTATCCAGTTTGATTCGTTGTACAGAGTAGTGGATTGTGAACATTACTCTACTTTTAAGAGTTATACTTCATTCCTTGCACATAGCAAGGTCAGTATATTGATTGATGATTGGAAATAAGTTGATGTAACGTCAAAGAAAGCATATGGACTGACGTTAAGGTATTACATACTATAATTTTCATATATCGCCGATTTTTTGTATGCAATTACATTAAAAAAAGTATATTATTGTTCCGGACTGGCCCAATGGCTAGGCATGGCCCAATCCACTTCTGCTCCCATAACGACCCAATTGCCTAAGTCCAGCTAACTTAGGGTAGCATTTACCTTCCCGCCCCTCTACCGGGGAAGACTGGTCGGTTGACCTCCAGGGTCGGTTACCCCTCCTCAGCATTTCCTGCCCGTCACGCACGGTTCCACCGTCCGGAAACAGTCACGACGCCTGTGCCCGTTACTGCACATGTGCCCGGGGCAACGACTAGTTTTGGGCACCTCTGCCCGTCCCAACGGCTGGTTTCTGGCAGTTACCCATTCTTTGGGGAGCGGATATCTCGCTCTGAAAATAGGGACCAATGGCCAAGCGCTAGGGGAATTATAAAAACCCTCTCATTTGAGAGGGCCAGGTATTCAAAATCATCCTAAGATACACATATTTTGTACTTGCCTTCTTTCCTCTCGAGTCTTACTTTAGCATCGGAGTGCCTTGTAGGTACACCCCCTCCTCATCTTTCACACCCAGCATCGCAGACGTAGTCACTCGCCCACTTCAGGTTCTGATCAGCCGGTAAGATCAATTATCATTCTAAATGATAGACATTTGCAATTAGCTTAGTTTGCTGGTGCTTTTACAGGTTTCTTCAAGTGACATATTTGGAGGTGTTCTCCTATAATTGTCTTGAAAACAATTTCTTATTGAATTCTTAGTAATGATTAGGTTCACTATTTATTTTTTATATCCTAATTCAATTATAAATGTATACAGATGCATATCAAACAAGGGGATACTAAAGAGATCAATTTTTTCTTTCACTTTTACAGAAGCAATTGAAGATGTTGAATATTAAGGTTAATATTTTGAAAAATCTTATATGATACCTTAATTGTTTTTTTTATTTTTTACCTTTAGACTCATAAATTTTTTTTTTGTGATTTTTTTTTCTTAAGGGTATCTTATACCAAAATGGTGGAAAGTATTGGCTTTGTTTAGGAATAGAAACAATAATCCAAATCAAAAAGAAATGTAAAGATCCTAAAAAGTTTGATTATTCAAATTTTGAGGTAATTATTGAGCAAAAACTATTATGTATTATTACTATTGACCGTAGTTTTGTTTTGTTGTTATTCATGTGTTGATACAAAATTACAAAGATTCAAGACATTGATAAATTATGTTAATCATTTTGTCGGGCTACTACAAAACCAAATACTTTTAGGCCATTTTGAAGTGGGATTCATGCTTGTCCAGACAATGAACTATTGGGTATAATACTCAATCTTATCGAGAAGAAATATAAATATTTAAGGATCATATTAGGGAGTGCTCATCGTGTTACTTAGTATAATATTAGGGAGTGCTAATTGTTATGTAACATATTACACTTTTGATTAGGGGTGTTCAAAAACATGATTAACTGAATTGTATACTTGATTTGAACTGCATTGCACAATAAAAAAACGGAACAACTTAAATGGTTAATTAAATGAACCATTTTATTAAACAATTCAAATTCAGTTTAAAACCGGTTCAAACCGGTTCAAAACCAATTTTCTTTTATAAATTGGTTTAATTATATAAATTAATTAATTTTTAATAAAAAGAAAAAAAATTAACTGAAAGTAAAAAAAAAATTCTGAAAACAATTTTTTTTTTCTTCAGAAATATGAAAAAGTAGAGTTTTTTTTTCCGAAATATGAAAAAATAGAGTTTTTTCAGAAATATGAAAAATTCGAGTTTTTTTTGAAATATGAAAAAATCGAGCTTTCTTCGAAAATATGGAAAATTCGAGTTTTTTCGGAAATATGAAAAAGTCGAGTTTTTTCGGAAATATAAAAAAGTCGACTTTTTTTCGGAAATATGAAAAGTCGAGTTTTTTTCAGAAAGATGAAAAAATCGAGATTTTTCTAGAATTATGAAAAAGTCGAGTTTTTCAAAAATATAAAAAAAACTAGAGTTTTTTCGGATATAAGAAAAAGTCGGGTTTTTTCCCAGAAATATGAAAAAGTCGAGTTTTTTCGAAAATATGAAAAGGTCGTGTTTATTTTTGGAAATATGGAAAATTCGAGTTTTTTCGGAAATATGAAAATGTCGAGTTTTTTCGGAAATATGAAAAAGTCGATTTTTTTCGGAAATATGAAAAAGTAGAGTGTTTTTTTTTTTCAGAAATATGAAAAAATCGAGTTTTTTTTCCAGATTTATGAAAAAGTCGAGTTTTTCAAAAACATGAAAAACTCGAGTTTTTTCGAAAATATGAAAAAGTCGAGTTTTTTTCGGAAATATGAAAAAGTCAAGTTTTTTCGGAAATATGAAAAAGTCGAGTTTTTTCGGAAATATGAAAATGTCGATTTTTTTCGGAATTATGAAAAAGTCGAGTTTTTTTTTTCAGAAATATGAAAAAATCGAGTTTTTCAAAAATATGAAAAATTCGAGTTTTTTCGGAAATGTGAAAAAGTAGAGTTTTTTTCGGAAATATGAAAAAGTCGAGTTTTTTCGGAAATATGAAAAAGTCGAGTTTTTTTCGGAAATATGAAAAAGTAGAGTTTTTTTCGGAAATATGAAAAAATCGAGTTTTTTCTGAAATATGAAAAAGTCGAGTTTTTTTGGGAAATACGGAAAATTCGAGTTTTTTCAGAAATTTGAAAAAGTCGAGTTTTTTCGGAAATATAAGAAAGTGGATTTTTTTTGGAAATATGAAAAAGTCGAGTTTTTTTTTCTTCAAAAATATGAAAAAATCGATTTTTTTTCTAGATTATGAAAAATTCGAGTTTTTCAAAAATATGAAAAACTCAAGTTTTTTCGGAAATATGAAAAAGCCAGGTTTTTTTTCCAGAAATATGAAAAAGTCGAGTTTTTTCGGAAATATGAAAATTTCTAGTTTTTTTATCGAAAATATGGAAAATTCGAGTTTTCTCGAAAATATGAAAAAGTCGAGTTTTTTCAAAAATATGAAAAAGTCGATTTTTTTTGGAAATATGAAAAAGTCGAGTTATTTTTCAGAAATATGAAAAAATTGAGTTTTTTTTTCCAAAATTATGAAAAAGTTGAGTTTTTCAAAAATATGAACAACTCGAGTTTTTCAGAAATATGAAAAAGTCGAGTTTTTTTTCGGAAATATGAAAAAGTCGAGTTTTTTCGGAAATATTAAAAAGTCGAGTTTTTTCAGAAATATGAAAATGTCGATTTTTTTTCGGAAATATGAAAATGTCGAGTTTTTCTTCAGAAATATGAAAAAATAGTTTTTTTTCCAGAATTATGAAAAAGTCGAGTTTTTTTTTAATTATGATGATGTGAATCTACTTCGGAAATATGAAAAAGTCGAGTTTTTTCGGAAATATGAAAAAGTCGAGTTTTTTCGGAAATATAAAAAAGTCGACTTTTTTTCGAAAATATGAAAAGTCGAGTTTTTTTCAGAAAGATGAAAAAATCGAGATTTTTCCAGAATTATGAAAAAGTCGAGTTTTTCAAAAATATAAAAAAAACTCGAGTTTTTTCGAATATAAGAAAAAGTCGGGTTTTTTCCCAGAAATATGAAAAAGTCGAGTTTTTTCGAAAATATGAAAAGGTCGTGTTTATTTTTGGAAATATGGAAAATTCGAGTTTTTTCGGAAATATGAAAATGTCGAGTTTTTTCGGAAATATTAAAAAGTCGATTTTTTTCGGAAATATGAAAAAGTAGAGTGTTTTTTTTTTCAGAAATATGAAAAAATCGAGTTTTTTTTCCAGATTTATGAAAAAGTCGAGTTTTTCAAAAATATGAAAAACTCGAGTTTTTTCGAAAATATGAAAAAGTCGAGTTTTTTTCGGAAATATGAAAAACTCAAGTTTTTTCGGAAATATGAAAACGTCGAGTTTTTTCGGAAATATGAAAATGTCGAGTTTTTTAAGAAATATGAAAAAGTCGAGTTTTTTCGAAAATATGTAAAAGTAGAGTTTTTTCAGAAATATGAAAAAGTCGAGTTTTTTTTGATAAATATGGAAAATTCGAGTTTTTTCGGAAATATGAAAAAGTCGAGTTTTTTCGGAAATTTAAAAAAGTCAATTTTTTTCGGAATTATGAAAAAGTCGAGTTTTTTTTTCCAGAAATATGAAAAAATCGAGTTTTTCAAAAATATGAAAAATTCGAGTTTTTTCGGAAATGTGAAAAAGTAGAGTTTTTTTCGGAAATATGAAAAAGTCGAGTTTTTTCGGAAATATGAAAAAGTCGAGTTTTTTTCGGAAATATGAAAAAGTAGAGTTTTTTTCGGAAATATGAAAAAATCGAGTTTTTTCAGAAATATGAAAAAGTCGAGTTTTTTTGGGAAATACGGAAAATTCGAGTTTTTTCAGAAATTTGAAAAAGTCGAGTTTTTTCGGAAATATAAGAAAGTCGATTTTTTTCGGAAATATGAAAAAGAAGAGTTTTTTTTCTTTAGAAATATGAAAAAATCGATTTTTTTTCTAGTTTATGAAAAAGTCGAGTTTTTCAAAAATATGAAAAACTCGAGTTTTTTCGGAAATATGAAAAAGCCAAGTTTTTTTTCCAGAAATATAAAAAAGTCGAGTTTTTTCGGAAATATGAAAAATTCGAGTTTTTTTTTCGGAAATGTGGAAAATTCGAGTTTTTTCGGAAATATGAAAAAGTCGAGTTTTTCCGGAAATATGAAAAAGTCGAGTTGTTTTTCAGAAATATGAAAAAAGTAGAGTTTTTTCGGAAATATGAAAAAGTCGAGTTTTTTCTGAAATATGAAAAAGTCGAGTTTTTTTCGGAAATACGGAAAATTCGAGTTTTTTCAGAAATTTGAAAAAGTCGAGTTTTTTCGGAAATATAAGAAAGTGGATTTTTTTTGGAAATATGAAAAAGTCGAGTTTTTTTTTCTTCAAAAATATGAAAAAATCGATTTTTTTTCTAGATTATGAAAAATTCGAGTTTTTCAAAAATATGAAAAACTCAAGTTTTTTCGGAAATATGAAAAAGCCAGGTTTTTTTTCCAGAAATATGAAAAAGTCGAGTTTTTTCGGAAATATGAAAATTTCTAGTTTTTTTATCGAAAATATGGAAAATTCGAGTTTTCTCGAAAATATGAAAAAGTCGAGTTTTTTCAAAAATATGAAAAAGTCGAATTTTTTTGGAAATATGAAAAAGTCGAGTTATTTTTCAGAAATATGAAAAAATTGAGTTTTTTTTTCCAAAATTATGAAAAAGTTGAGTTTTTCAAAAATATGAAAAACTCGAGTTTTTCAGAAATATGAAAAAGTCGAGTTTTTTTTCGGAAATATGAAAAAGTCGAGTTTTTTCGGAAATATTAAAAAGTCGAGTTTTTTCAGAAATATGAAAATGTCGATTTTTTTTTCGGAAATATGAAAATGTCGAGTTTTTCTTCAGAAATATGAAAAAATAGTTTTTTTTCCAGAATTATGAAAAAGTCGAGTTTTTTTTTAATTATGATGATGTGAATCTACTTCGGAAATATAAAAAAGTCGACTTTTTTTCGGAAATATGAAAAGTCGAGTTTTTTTCAGAAAGATGAAAAAATCGAGATTTTTCTAGAATTATGAAAAAGTCGAGTTTTTCAAAAATATAAAAAAAACTAGAGTTTTTTCGGATATAAGAAAAAGTCGGGTTTTTTCCCAGAAATATGAAAAAGTCGAGTTTTTTCGAAAATATGAAAAGGTCGTGTTTATTTTTGGAAATATGGAAAATTCGAGTTTTTTCGGAAATATGAAAATGTCGAGTTTTTTCGGAAATATGAAAAAGTCGATTTTTTTCGGAAATATGAAAAAGTAGAGTGTTTTTTTTTTCAGAAATATGAAAAAATCGAGTTTTTTTTCCAGATTTATGAAAAAGTCGAGTTTTTCAAAAACATGAAAAACTCGAGTTTTTTCGAAAATATGAAAAAGTCGAGTTTTTTTCGGAAATATGAAAAAGTCAAGTTTTTTCGGAAATATGAAAAAGTCGAGTTTTTTCGGAAATATGAAAATGTCGATTTTTTTCGGAATTATGAAAAAGTCGAGTTTTTTTTTTCAGAAATATGAAAAAATCGAGTTTTTCAAAAATATGAAAAATTCGAGTTTTTTCGGAAATGTGAAAAAGTAGAGTTTTTTTCGGAAATATGAAAAAGTCGAGTTTTTTCGGAAATATGAAAAAGTCGAGTTTTTTTCGGAAATATGAAAAAGTAGAGTTTTTTTCGGAAATATGAAAAAATCGAGTTTTTTCTGAAATATGAAAAAGTCGAGTTTTTTTGGGAAATACGGAAAATTCGAGTTTTTTCAGAAATTTGAAAAAGTCGAGTTTTTTCGGAAATATAAGAAAGTGGATTTTTTTTGGAAATATGAAAAAGTCGAGTTTTTTTTTCTTCAAAAATATGAAAAAATCGATTTTTTTTCTAGATTATGAAAAATTCGAGTTTTTCAAAAATATGAAAAACTCAAGTTTTTTCGGAAATATGAAAAAGCCAGGTTTTTTTTCCAGAAATATGAAAAAGTCGAGTTTTTTCGGAAATATGAAAATTTCTAGTTTTTTTATCGAAAATATGGAAAATTCGAGTTTTCTCGAAAATATGAAAAAGTCGAGTTTTTTCAAAAATATGAAAAAGTCGATTTTTTTTGGAAATATGAAAAAGTCGAGTTATTTTTCAGAAATATGAAAAAATTGAGTTTTTTTTTCCAAAATTATGAAAAAGTTGAGTTTTTCAAAAATATGAACAACTCGAGTTTTTCAGAAATATGAAAAAGTCGAGTTTTTTTTCGGAAATATGAAAAAGTCGAGTTTTTTCGGAAATATTAAAAAGTCGAGTTTTTTCAGAAATATGAAAATGTCGATTTTTTTTCGGAAATATGAAAATGTCGAGTTTTTCTTCAGAAATATGAAAAAATAGTTTTTTTTTCCAGAATTATGAAAAAGTCGAGTTTTTTTTTAATTATGATGATGTGAATCTACTTCGGAAATATGAAAAAGTCGAGTTTTTTCGGAAATATGAAAAAGTCGAGTTTTTTCGGAAATATAAAAAAGTCGACTTTTTTTCGAAAATATGAAAAGTCGAGTTTTTTTCAGAAAGATGAAAAAATCGAGATTTTTCCAGAATTATGAAAAAGTCGAGTTTTTCAAAAATATAAAAAAAACTCGAGTTTTTTCGAATATAAGAAAAAGTCGGGTTTTTTCCCAGAAATATGAAAAAGTCGAGTTTTTTCGAAAATATGAAAAGGTCGTGTTTATTTTTGGAAATATGGAAAATTCGAGTTTTTTCGGAAATATGAAAATGTCGAGTTTTTTCGGAAATATTAAAAAGTCGATTTTTTTCGGAAATATGAAAAAGTAGAGTGTTTTTTTTTTCAGAAATATGAAAAAATCGAGTTTTTTTTCCAGATTTATGAAAAAGTCGAGTTTTTCAAAAATATGAAAAACTCGAGTTTTTTCGAAAATATGAAAAAGTCGAGTTTTTTTCGGAAATATGAAAAACTCAAGTTTTTTCGGAAATATGAAAACGTCGAGTTTTTTCGGAAATATGAAAATGTCGAGTTTTTTAAGAAATATGAAAAAGTCGAGTTTTTTCGAAAATATGTAAAAGTAGAGTTTTTTCAGAAATATGAAAAAGTCGAGTTTTTTTTGATAAATATGGAAAATTCGAGTTTTTTCGGAAATATGAAAAAGTCGAGTTTTTTCGGAAATTTAAAAAAGTCAATTTTTTTCGGAATTATGAAAAAGTCGAGTTTTTTTTTCCAGAAATATGAAAAAATCGAGTTTTTCAAAAATATGAAAAATTCGAGTTTTTTCGGAAATGTGAAAAAGTAGAGTTTTTTTCGGAAATATGAAAAAGTCGAGTTTTTTCGGAAATATGAAAAAGTCGAGTTTTTTTCGGAAATATGAAAAAGTAGAGTTTTTTTCGGAAATATGAAAAAATCGAGTTTTTTCAGAAATATGAAAAAGTCGAGTTTTTTTGGGAAATACGGAAAATTCGAGTTTTTTCAGAAATTTGAAAAAGTCGAGTTTTTTCGGAAATATAAGAAAGTCGATTTTTTTCGGAAATATGAAAAAGAAGAGTTTTTTTTCTTTAGAAATATGAAAAAATCGATTTTTTTTCTAGTTTATGAAAAAGTCGAGTTTTTCAAAAATATGAAAAACTCGAGTTTTTTCGGAAATATGAAAAAGCCAAGTTTTTTTTCCAGAAATATAAAAAAGTCGAGTTTTTTCGGAAATATGAAAAATTCGAGTTTTTTTTCGGAAATGTGGAAAATTCGAGTTTTTTCGGAAATATGAAAAAGTCGAGTTTTTCCGGAAATATGAAAAAGTCGAGTTGTTTTTCAGAAATATGAAAAAAGTAGAGTTTTTTCGGAAATATGAAAAAGTCGAGTTTTTTCTGAAATATGAAAAAGTCGAGTTTTTTTCGGAAATACGGAAAATTCGAGTTTTTTCAGAAATTTGAAAAAGTCGAGTTTTTTCGGAAATATAAGAAAGTGGATTTTTTTTGGAAATATGAAAAAGTCGAGTTTTTTTTTCTTCAAAAATATGAAAAAATCGATTTTTTTTCTAGATTATGAAAAATTCGAGTTTTTCAAAAATATGAAAAACTCAAGTTTTTTCGGAAATATGAAAAAGCCAGGTTTTTTTTCCAGAAATATGAAAAAGTCGAGTTTTTTCGGAAATATGAAAATTTCTAGTTTTTTTATCGAAAATATGGAAAATTCGAGTTTTCTCGAAAATATGAAAAAGTCGAGTTTTTTCAAAAATATGAAAAAGTCGAATTTTTTTGGAAATATGAAAAAGTCGAGTTATTTTTCAGAAATATGAAAAAATTGAGTTTTTTTTTCCAAAATTATGAAAAAGTTGAGTTTTTCAAAAATATGAAAAACTCGAGTTTTTCAGAAATATGAAAAAGTCGAGTTTTTTTTCGGAAATATGAAAAAGTCGAGTTTTTTCGGAAATATTAAAAAGTCGAGTTTTTTCAGAAATATGAAAATGTCGATTTTTTTTCGGAAATATGAAAATGTCGAGTTTTTCTTCAGAAATATGAAAAAATAGTTTTTTTTTCCAGAATTATGAAAAAGTCGAGTTTTTTTTTAATTATGATGATGTGAATCTACTTCGGAAATATGAAAAAGTCGAGTTTTTTCGGAAATATGGAAATTTTGAATAGGTCAGATTGTTATGCAACAACAGAATACTAGGTTTGTAAGCTCCTTCTGAGTCTGTTATGCTATGGTTGAGGTTTGTAAGCTCCTCCATAGTTCTATGTACAAGAAAGTTAAAATGTGCCGTCTGGGCAAGATAACCATAATAACATAAATTTAAATAACCAAATTATAAATGACCATTATGTACAGACTGAATAGGTTCAATGTGTTCAGTTTCTAATTAAATACTTACCATCATTTCTCCCGTTTTTGTCACATCAAAAAGAATAAAATGGAGAAAGAAAAAAATAATTACATCCATAAATGCATAACAGGTCATCATTACAAGATCAATTTCTAAGAATTGAAAAATTACAAGTAATAGGGGTCATTAAGGATTGTGCAATGTAGTTATTGGTCGTAACAGTCCACAAAATCGAGTAAAGGATCTTTATTCCGTCGATTATGATACTCAGAAGCCATTATAAAAGTAGCCAAAACCTATTCACTTTCATCAACATCTACTAAAGTCATGGAGTCATCACCTGAGAGGTTACACAGAACACTTCAAGCCTGAATATCTAGAACCTTCCAAAGCCAGTAGCTTCAGAAGCTTCTACTACTGGTCCTATGCCTTCTTCCCTGAACACTTTAGATGAGACTTTGTCAGCAGTACCTCAAAGACCTACAGAAGCAAGTCCATCAGTAGTTATTTTAAAACCACGGAAGAGGCTCAACAAGATGTTTCATCGTCTTGTTGTCCCAGAAGTAGAATACGAGAGCATTGATGGAGATGAGCCATATTATGATTATGGCAATAGCTTCTACTACAAGGCACGGGATGACATAGATAGAGCTTAATCTTAGTTCAAACCAGTTTCTTATGTTATTTGTAATCCTTTAAGCTCGATTAATGAAAAAAAGTTATTTTGACCAGTAAATATTATGCAATCGTACAAACACCTTATTTACCCATTAGATTTCCTGATAATCACATTAATGAAGTATATTGACACCAGAAGCAACAGATAAACATGTTAACTATAATACTTACTATTGTTAAAGGAATTTTAATAGGTCAGACTGTTAGATAACATTTCCAAGAGTCATCATTAAATCATTGATTTGACTTAATCTTTAGAACACCAAGATGTATAAACAAAAACAAATCTGGGTTCCAAAGAGAGATTTAAGAAAGGTAGTCATACTAAATGCAGCAACTCAAGCAACCAAAAGCAAAGCAGCAGCTGAAGGATCTACTAACAAGCAGATGACTTCAGAAGCGCACACCTCTTTAGTATCCTTTGTGAAAACTCGCAGAAGCAGAAGAACTTCTAAGTCTAAACGCAGAGACCATCTGAGAAAGGAGGCTTTGGAGTCTAAATAATTTGTAATATCTTCCAGTTTATTAATGAGAATTGTTGCATGTTTTGAGTTCTTAATCCCATTTCTTTAATCCTTTTGAACAACAATATATATATATATATATATATATATATATATATATATATATATATATATATATATATATATATATATAACAGTTACACTGCACAGCATCATGAACAAACACAAATTATTAGTAAGATTGCTTAATTCAAAGGTTCTAACAATTACAAGGAATAACTATGTAGAAATCTAACATCAGAATCTATCATAGATAGCTTCAAACTTGTATCTCCAAATTTTAGAAGAATAAGCCTCTGAACTTATGATAACTCCCTGCTAAACAAGTAATTCTAAAAGAACTCGTCCATAAGGAATGAAGAAAATCTTTCCCTTGTGAAAGGAAGAAAGAGTCCGCTTCAAATAGTCAAACATAACTTGAGGAAGTCCAATCTGCAAGTCTGAATTGAGAATTAGTAGCATATCTTTTTCAATAGGTTCCACGAGGTTTAAATCCTTATCCTTAGGCAGCAAGTTTGAGTTCAGAACCTGATTTTAAACAATTGCATTAGGACGAAGATTTGATACCAATTATGTATTAGATGAATCTCTAAAGATACGCCAAGTAGGAAGATAGTGTTCCCAAACAAGAGTTCCTGGTATTTCTCCAATTTTCCACACAATTGATCACATTAGCAATTGCTTTAGAGGTTACTGTTATAGAAACATCAGTTGCTTTAGAAAGAATACCACACTCAGAATTCAATTAAACAATGGAAGCATTAATCCAAAACTCTTTGACAAGATCTGGATAAGTGAAACCATAGAGCACCTCAAAGTATCCATTCCAACTTTGTTCAGACACAATCTTCCAGAAGTTAAAATCCAACTTAAGCAACTTATCAAAATCAACAAACTTTTCATTGATGACAACCAGTTGATTCAAAGAAGAATTGACTAGGAACTCATCTCAAGTTTGGCTTAATAAGGACACAACCAAAGAGAAAACAAGAAAAAAAGAAATGAACAAGATTATAACGGAATAAGAATCTTGTCAGAAAAGGACACAAATAATGTTTCACAAGACAGGGGATAGAGACAACAAATATATAAAAAAAAACATCATTACCCAAAGGTTCTTATCCAGCATATCTGCTGAATCCACTAGATGATTTTCAAACTTATGAAATTTAAGTAATATAAGAGTTTAAAAAAAACTTTTTACTTAACTGCTTTATCAAAAGTAAAGAATCTTCTTCTGAATCTCAAAGTCTGACAATTTTCAGAAGCTATCATCCATTAGAGTCTGAAAAATATGTTTTTTAGTGGTCAAGTCATTTCAGGTCGACACATGCATAAACAGGCCGACCTATACGAGTTTCAGAATCAGAATAGGTCGACACATAGACTTTCAGGCCATCTCCCATGGATCAATATTAAAGGTTGTAGCCTCTGTCCATAGGCCGCCTCACTTAGGTCAACACATAGGCAACACGTAACCTTCACAGGTCGACCTGTGACCTTTATAGGCCGACCTAATTACCTTGATAGGCCGACCTATTGCTGTGATAGGCCAACACATACGATTTTTTCATCTTAAAATTTCATTTTTGCTCCAACAATTTTCATTCCTTTTGCTCATTATTTCTAATATCTATATATACTCATACATGCATCTTTTTCTAGTAAGGTACTAGTGTAAAACCTAAACAAAACCAGATTACAAAGCATTCCCATCATCTTCAACCTTTCTTCTATGCATAGATACAATCAAACTACACATAATCATTATTTGATTGGGTGACCATCTAGATTAGGGTTAATAACGTCCAATTAGGTTGGTGTAACTAAGAATAATGGGTTGGGATCTTTGTGTGTTTCAAATAAGAAAACCAAGGTGGTGTTTCCTTCAAGATCATTGGGATGATTTTGAACAAGATCACGTCAACACAGATTCGACCGAGTGAAGGCCTTTGGACAAAGTGGTTTCCTTGCAAGGGAACAACGCGAGACGGTGGATCGTGTTCGGGTATCTTGGGTTCAACAAGTGTGTGATCACGATAATCGGTGGATTGTAGCCGAATTGTTGGGTGACTTGATCAAGCTTTGATCAAGGGTTAGGAGGTGCTTGAATCAACAACAAACCATAGGGTTTATGGGATTAGAGTTATTCACCTCTTGTATATACATTTTTCCAAAGATAAGGTTAATTGCAAGTATCTCAATTCGATTTCGGATTGAGGGCAGACGTACCCATAGTGAGGCCGATTGGGGAACTGACTAAACAAATCATTGTGTGTCTTTATCTTTATTGCTTTCTCTCTTTAATTTTTGTTCTTGCAAATTATCAATTTCGTTGTTGTTTTGATTAATACGATTGCAAATTGTTTTCAACTATCTTTTAAAGTGTTGTTGCTGATATAATCATAATCACTTTGATTTGATTGGCTTTTAACATCAATAAAACAAATGGAATTTCCAAACAAGATTGACCAAACACAAAGTGTTTAATAAATTGTCTTTGATTATTTTTCTCGCTTTGTGTTAATTGGAAATAAGCTTTACGAATAACATTGCATTTGATTGATCCATGAATTAATCATTGTTGAACAATTTGTGTTCATTATCATTCCATAGGTTTACGTTACGTATATCCGAGCTTTTCGATAGTAGGTTCGGTTAGACGATTCCATTCGGGTTGTTTTTGCTGTGCCATAAATTTTTTAAAACAATTTTTTGCCAAGGGTTTTGGTTTTAAATTTGTGATCTTTTCACCCGCCCTCTAGATCGAAGCTTATCGTCTAACAATTTGCAAGTATATATGAGCATTTATTTTTTGTTTAAACATAGGATGTGTTCATTGTTACTAATAACATCTCTATTGTGTAAACATAGGATGTGTTCATTGTTTGTCCAAATAATGATTATGTGAAGGAAAGGGAGAAGTAGGATAGAAAGATGAATGAGGGTAGGAAGAAGTTTGAGGAGGAGAGGAAGAGGTGGAGGGAGGAGCAGGATAAGAAGTTGGAGTAGGATAGAAAGAAGTTTGAGGAGGAGAAGAAGAGGTGGAGGGAGGAGCAGGGTAGGAATTTGGAGGAAGAGAGGGAAAGGTTTTTGCACACGGTGCGGGAGAGTGTTCAGAATTAGCAAGAGGAGCAAGAGAGGATATCTGAGGTGAAGTTGTCCGAGAAGTGTACACGTGATGTGCTTGAGGTATAAGTTGTATGTTGTTGTTATTATTGTTAGCGTATTTTAATTTTGGATTGCATTAATGTTTTTTTATGATGCAGAAATTTAATTCATTGGGCCTATTAAGCTACACAAACTCAAATTAGTAGGAAATTCGAGAGAATGAAGTTTAGAAAGTTATGGGTGGTACAAATGCAAAAGAAAGTTTTTCTGCGAACCAGGGCAATACCACATCATCAAAAGTATATAATATTGAGAGACTAAGAATGATCGTTAAAAGTATTCCAGACACATGCTTGGGTATTAAATTAAGTTATGATCCAGAAAAGTTAGTCATACTTTCTAGGATTTCTGTCCATGAATTTTTGTCAGGAAATGTGTACCTAGACAACTTCTTATTACGAATTTGGTCCCCGTGAGTATAGTTTTTATGTTGATCTCTATTTATATTCATATGTTTTTCTTCTTTAACATAAAGATTTGCTCTTGCAGGTACATCCATAAATTATGTGTTGAAAGAAAACTTCAAATAGGTATTGTATCTTAGATCCGGCGCACATTGGTCTTACTTACGGTTCGACAGGACACAGTATCCGTAATTACTTAAAAGATAAATTGAAAGGAAACATCAAAGATTGTTATTTGACCTCGTTTTACCGCAAGTAAGTATATATTAATTTGTGTTTTCATTTATAAATCAATTTTATACATATTAATTATTCTGAATGTTTATACAGTGAACATTGGTAACTAATTGTTATATGTCCTAAGAGAAATCCTATAGTTGTGTTTTGCTTATTACACTTTGAACTGCCCGAAGAAGCGGTTAACGCTTTAAATGGGTAAGTGGTATTATTTTTAACTTTAGAGTTGAATAGTTTTTATTTATGTTTAATTTTAACCGACATGTGTAGAGCGATGAAGGAGTATAATGCATTCAAATAAAGTACTCGGTAAAAGGCCTATCTATGTTTCTCCAAAAATAAGTATGTTACTTGTGCATTTATTGACATTATATTATTTGTGTGTATTAGTGTGATATAAATATATGAAAATTATTTGTAATGGCAAAAACAACCCGACAGCCATTCACGTGGATACTAAGTTATGAGATATATGCTCTATATTGTCTCCACGGACATTAAAGCGGGATGGATGAAGTATAAGGTATTAACTTAATCCATGTCTTCTTAAATTCATGTTGTTGTTAGCTTATCATATAATTTAATTTTTCTTTTAATTATAGGAATTTAACAAGAAAACACCATAGTTTTTTTTTCTGTTATTCTGATTCTCTAAAACAATAGTTTTTTTTTGTTGTAAATGTGTAAATTTCATTAATTTGTTTTGTGTAAATATGTAAATGTGTGTATTTTATCTTGATGGCCAGAACAGTGTAAATGATATGATAAATTCTAATTCGGTTGCTTCTTTTGTAGTTTCTGTGTAAAAAATGATACAGGCAGGTTAATAGATTTGTAATGATATGCAATTGATGAGGATCGAACTCATGACCTTTTAATATATAACCTCGGTTTTAAAGTGATTGTTTTTCATGTCGTTGTTCATTACCTCAGTTGTGTAGCGAGGTTATTTAGTTTTAATTTAGTTTTATTTAGTTTTATTTTATTAATTTAGTTTTTGTTTTATTTTATTAATTTATAGTTTTGATTTTAATTTATAGTTTTAGTTTTAATTTATATATTTTGTTAAATTTAGTTTTTTAATTTTACTTTATTATATATAGTTTTGATTTTAATTTATTTGATTTTATTTTTTGATTTTAGATTTAGATTTAATTTATTATTTTAATTTTAGTTTTATTTGATTTTATTTTATTAATACACAATTTTAATTTTATTTGATTTAAAAAAAAGAATTTGGTTTCATTTAGTTCTACTTTTATTTAATTTAATTTTTTAATTTAAATTAATAAAAAGGGAGGTAAACTAAGACTAGGGGAATGAAATCTTTATCAAGAATAAAATTACCTTAGCATCACCGCTATCATTTAAATAAATAAATGGCTTAATATTTTTTTTGGTTCTGTATCTTAACTTCGAGATTTATTTTGGTCTCTTAACTTAAAAATGATTTATATTGTTCCCTTAACTTAAAAATGGTTCATATTGTTCCATTAACTCTCTAAAACGTTATATATTAGTCTTTTTTGTCATATAAGCGACGAAAAAATTCAAAAATCAGTTGCTAAATTCGTCGCTAATTAAACAAAAAGAATTAATATAAAATATTTTAAAGAGTTAAAGGACCAATATGGACTTTTTTAAAGTTAAGGAATCAAAATGACTCTCGAAGTTAAGATACAAAATTAAAAATGGTATTAAACCTTAATAAATAAATAAATAAATAAATAAATAGAAAATATTAGTTTGTGAATTAGCGTAAGCTAAACAATGTCACAAATGTTTAAATAAATAAATACATTAAAAATTAAAAAAGATGGCAAACAAAAATTGTGGGGGAAATGAAATTTTTCCCCACCAATAGAATTACACTAGTGTCGGACATGACCGCCACTAGTATTGACTTATATAAATAAATAAATAAATACGTAAGTAAGTAATGTCGGTCATATGTTATAAATAAAATAGATAAATAAAAATTTAAATAAATAATATAATAGCGTCGGCCTTGACTGAGACTATAATTAAAAACATTTAAAATACTGACAAAATGATTTTATCTGTTAGCGTTCGCTTTTTGTGATATAAGTCTGACGATAAATTGTTAAGACTAAAACATTGTTTTCTTATAGTGATAGTTGTGTTTGCTTGTGTAAACTATCATTATCATTGTTTTTATTATTTAGTTACAAATTTGTTAAGTGTATGATTTTATAATAAATTCAAATTAATATATTAAAATAAAATTTATTTTTATTTAGAAAACATAAAAAATTAATTAATTGTTTTGTGAGAAAAAAAACATTTATCCCGTATATTTATTTTCTTGAATAAAAAAACTACTATATATCGTATAAAATCAGGTTTAAACACGTATTTGTTCTTGGTATGAAGTATATGTGTCAACGACTATTTTAATGAGATAGAAATAATGTTAAAGTATTCAAATATAAAAAATTATATTCAATTATTATTTTTAGTTATATGTTTATATCGGTGATATAAAAATATTAAGTTTAACAAATTAGTTAGTTATTAAAATTTGTCTTGTATTTAATTTTTATAATAAATAATAATTATCATAGGATAATTATTATCATATGATAATTATTATCATTTTTATTTAAAAATATTATATAATTTAATAAATTGATTAATAATAAATTATTGTGTTATTTAGCATCTTCTCTTATGCAAGGGATGGCTAAAACATTTTCCACAACACTCCCATAAACAAGAACAAGTGAAAAGTTAAATAAAAAAATAAAATAAAAAAGGACCCAAGAAACATTTTCCACAACACTCCCGGTTGTGCACTCTGTTTTCAAAAGTCTTTCTTTTCTTATATTGTCAGTTCACCGTCACTTTTCTTATATTTCATTAGCATTTGTATGGTAGGGACCCAATAAAATAAAAACATTAATTCTTCGAAAGAAGAAAGACTTTACCTCACATCCTTACATTTATAATTTTCTTTCTAATTATTTTCAAAAATGACCAATTTAACCTTTTTAAATAGCAACTAATTTCGTGGAAGTGCAACCCTATATTAATTTACCAGATTACTTCAATCTCAATATTTCGACATGTATTTTTCTCTCACTGAATTACTTTCATAGAAGTGCACCTCCTATAATAATTTATCGGATTACTTCAATATCAATATTACAATATATATTTTTCACTTACCGAATGACATATGACCTGAGTAAAATAGACGAAGTTGTTGCATCAACAATATCTGATTATAGGGTTGGCAAAGATCAATATCTTGAGTTGGTTATTTTTGGTTCTTCAATAAAGGATAAGTAAGTCATTATATATTATCAGGCCCGACCCAGTGTAAGAGCAGCAGACTCTACAGCACAAGTCCCAAATTTTGAAAGGCTCCAAAATTTTTAAAATTTTAATTTTTTTACATTAATATTAATAAATATAAAAAAATATTTCTTAAAAAATAAAATAAATTAAAAAAATACTATAATAAAAACCTAGTATATTAATAAAAATGAGATTGATAAAATTCAAAGATACTTATAATTAAATTTTATTTTTATTAATATATAGTTATATTTTTTATGTGTCATTTTAATTATTATAATTGTATTTTTTTTTTAAATTTGGCCATTTTTTAAATTAGAACTTAACCTCCAGTTTGATTGGGCCAGCTCTGCATATTATAATACTGTTATCTGTTTAATATTTATTCTCCTAGTAACATTGTAGAGAGCAGAGATTTATGGAGGTGCTTAATAAATCTTAAAAATAGTTTGAATCCAGGAGAGTGGATACTAGGGGGAGACTTTAATTCGATTAAGTGCAGGGAGGAGCAGATTGGGTATACTCGACCTAATAGAAGACATATGTTAGAGTTTTCTGAGTTCATTAATACTTTAGGAGTGGTTGATCTTCCTTTAAGTGGGCTCAAATTCTCTTGGTTTAAGTCAAAAGGTACAATCTGCAGTCGTCTTGACCGATTTCTTGTTTCTCCTTCTGTTTTTAATGATTGGAATATGGTGACGCAACGAATTGGAGAGCGTGATATATCAGATCATAGACTGGTTTGGATTGTCGCTAAAAATACTAACTGGGGTCCCAAGCCGTTTAAGGTTATGTCATGCTGGTTCGATCACAGGGATTTCATCCCTTTCATTAAGAAGGACTGGGAAGATTTTAGGATAACAGGAAAGGCATCATATATTCTGTCAAAGAAATTGAAACACCTTAGAGATAGAATTCGATGGTGGAATACCAACATATATGGTTGGGTCGACCTTAATATTCAAAAAGAAGTAGAGTCTTTTAATGAAATGGAAGACCTGATTGTTTAGAGGAGTGGAGTTATCACTGGTGAGGAATTGTTATGCAGGAACGTAGCAGAAGACAACTTTTGGAAATCTATAAGGGTAAAAGAGAGCATTCTGAAACAAAAATCGAGATCCAAGTGGATAGCTGATGGTGATATCAATACTAAGTTCTTTCATACTACATTGAGGCAGAGGATAAACTTGAATACTATTAATGGTGTCAGTATTAATGGTAAATTTGAGGAGGATGTTCAGATTATGAAAGAAATAGCCAGATCTCATTTTGCCACTAGATTTAGTAGGGTGGATAGACCATTCCCTTGTATTTGTGGAACTGCTTTTAAAGCTCTTTCATCTGCAGACAGACAGGATTTAGAGACTGATGTTAACATTCAGGAAATCAGGGAGGTGGTGTTTGGTTTCTCTGGGGATCGTAGCCCCGGGCTTGATGGATTTAGTTTTGAATTCTTAAAGAAATGTTGGGATATAGTAGGTACAGAGTTTTCAAACTGTGTGCTGGAATTTTTTGAAGGTGAACAACTGCATAAAAGTTTTGCATCTTCTTTTGTGGTTTTGATCCCGAAGGTTGAAAGTCCCATAGATTTTGGTGGATATAGACCTATTTCTCTTGTAACCTCAGTGTATAAGGTAATATCTAAAATCCTTGCTAACAGACTCAAGAAGAAAATTGGAGGAATTATCTCAAATACTCAAACTGCTTTTTTGGAAGGAAGGAATCGGTTAGACGGGGTGTTTGTTTTAAATGAAATTTTGGAGTTTGCCAAGAGATCTAAGAAGGAACTTATGCTTATCAAAGTGGATTTCGCCAAAGCTTACGACTGTGTTGATTGGAATTATCTACGTGTAGTCATGAAACACATGGGATTTGGTACGAAATGGTTGAGATGGATGGATCTTGGAGTTTTTAACAGTTATTCCTCTGTTTTAGTTAATGGTAGTCCAACTCAGGATTTCAGAGTGACCAGGGGTCTCAAGCAAGGAGATCCCCTTGCTCCTTTCCTTTTCTGTATGGCTACAGAGGGCCTTGCATTTATAATGAAACGTGCTATAGCAGTTGGCTTATTTTCAGAATTCAAAGTCAACCCAGACATTGGTTTTCATTTGCTGCAGTATGCTAACGACTCAGTTCTAATTGGTGATGGCTCTTGGAAAAACATCACTGCTATTAAGTCCATTTTTAAAGGTTTTCAACTCACTTCAGGGTTGGATATTAACTTTAACAAAAGCTCTTTGATATGCTTAGGTTTGGAAGAGACTAAGACAAGAGCTGCAGAGTTGTTCCTTTCATGTAAAATCTCTCCTCCTCAGTTTTCGTTCCTTGGGATTGTAATTGGAGGTAATCACAGGTTAATTTCATTTTGGAAACCTGTGATAGATAAAATGCATGCTAGATTAAATACTTGGAGAAGCCGTTTTTTGTCGATGGGAGGAAGAGTTACTCTTATCAATTCTGTTTTGAACAATTTGCCAATACATTACATGGCTTTCTATAAAATGCCGGTCAAGGTGGTCAAAATTCTCACATCGATTCAAAAATCGTTTCTGTGGAATGGTTTGGAGAACAAAAGAGGGATTGCTTGGATAAGTTGGAATATGATTTGCAGGAAAAGAGAGGAGGGAGGTTTAGGGGTGAAAGACCTTAAATTATTTAATTTGGCTTTGATCCTTAAATGGTCTTGGAAGATTTTAGAGAACAAGGCCACAATATGGAAGGATTTTATTAATCATAGATATCCTGATAGTTATTCTGATTTTTTTAGTGGAGAGTGTTCAAATCTGCAGGTTTCTTCTTCTACTTGGTATCTTGATCTCATCCATGCCTCGATTGCAGTTAGATCTGGTATGGTGGCTGATTTATTTTCATTCGACATTGGAGATGGAAGTAAGGTGGACTTTTGGAAGGCTAAATGGGCAAGGAATGAAATTTTAGGTAGTCGGTTTCCAGCTTTGTTTGCTTTCGCAGAGAAGAATGCTAACACAGTCAAAGACAATGGATATTGGGAAGGTGAAAATTGGATTTGGGACATTAAGGTGCAGACCTCAGAATTGTCACAACAGGCTCTTATACAACTTATTGAACTTAATTTGTTCCTGATCGACATTACTGTAGACAAAGATGCCATGGATTCGGTCAAGTGGATGCTCGAGGAAGATTATATCTTCTCTGTTTCTTCGCTGTATGTTTTCTTGCAGGATAAATTCGGGGAGAATGATGTTCAGATTGGATTGGAGACCAAAGTTGCGTTCAAGTTAATTTGGTTAGCCCAAGTTCCGTTCAAGGTGAAAGTTCTCGGATGGAGGGTGCTACATAAGAGAATTCCAACGAGGGATAACTTGATTCGTAGAGGTATTATCACTAATAGGCATGAAATGAGCTGTCCATTTTGCTTCCTAGTAACGGAGTCGGTTGAGCATATTTTATTCACTTGTTGTAAGTCGATTTTGGTGTGGAATTTTGCTTGCAAATGGTTGGGAATTCCTGGTATATTGGTGGGGAATATGCTCACTCATTTAACATGTTGGGTTCAAGGTTTTGTAGATAGGGGATGGCTATTAGAATTGCAATAGGGCTATGGTTATCGATTTGTTGAATCATTTGGTCATCCCGTAACAATATCATATTTAGGGATGAATTTTGGGATTTAGATACGATCTCGAATCGAATTTTACTATACACGTGGTGGTGGATAGGCAGGAATTATAATAGTCCGTATTTTTGTAATTATTTCACTTGGGTTAACTCTCCTAGTGATTTTTGTAGCCGGTGATTTTGATATGGCTATAGATGTATACGGGTTGGGGTGCCCCTTTGTACCCCTGTTTATATAAAAGTTTAGCTTATAAAAAAAATTATTATGAGTAATACATTAAAATATTTATTATTTTGACCACATAATATTTTATATCAATTGTAGAAAATAAGTAAAATTAATAGGCAAAATTGTGTCAAATTTGAGGAAATCCATTGCATGGGTACAAAAACTCTCCTAAAATTTATAGATGAGAATGTTTTTTATATTTGTTGTACTTTTTATGATGTTAATTGTATTAAAAAAACAATTAACGTATAACTTTTATGTTTGAGTTTAGATGAAAAAAGGTAAAGAATTGTAAGTTTTGCTTATATGAAACTGAATTGAAATTCAACTCGAAATTGTTAAAATTGAACTCTTACTGCTTTATCTTGATCTATGAAAATGAACAATGATTCAACTTCATCGATTTGATTAGAATTATGAAACTGAAATTGAACTCACACTCGTCAATACTGAAACTAATATTGATTTTAAGTTTTGGTTGATTTGAAACTGAATCTTTTTGTTATCAGAATGATGTGCTTTAACTTCAGTATTAAAATTATGTGCTTTGACTTGTTTTTTTAGGATAAAAATCACTTGATTAATTCAGATAATTTGTTCTCATGTACTTTGTGTCATAGCTAAACTATGTTAGTTATTTTAAAAGTATTTTTACATTTCAGGAAGGAATTAAAAATATAGTAATGAGGTTATAACATCCCAATCGACCCAAAATATTCAAGGTTCAATGCCTTGGAATGATTACACATTTTTTAATGTACAAGGAATTACAAAGAGACGGACGTGTGTGATGTATGGACAAGTTTCCTAAATATATAAGATCATAGGTTTATGTGTCTGAAAATGAAGAGTTACATGATAGAGTTAAAAATATATATGGAGGGCACAATAAAAAAGGTCATGACCTTAATTTAAAATAATTTTTTTAGACAAGATGTTAATGACATAATACAAGTTGTTACACATGTTACTCATTCTTCTAGTGCACTTACTACTACAAAACGCGCAAACAACAATGCCAAAGTCACCACGGTTCTTCCAAAAACCGTGGTGATATCTCTAAACTCAGGCGCTAACTTTATATTATATTTTTTAATTAAAAATTTATAGGGTATAATAACGGTTGTAAGTATAACCGATATGATAGAATCAATCTTTCATGGGTTCGAACCTCAGCTGTGGCAAAAACTTTTTTCATTTAAGGTTAAGACGCTCATTTATTTTTTATTTATTTTTAAATAAGGGATATCACTACGGTTATTATGGGTAACCGTCGTGATATAGTTTGCTATTATTTTAAAATATAAAATATAATTACGGTTATAGTTTTAAACCGTAACGAAAAGTGATATTTTTTAATAGATAAACGAAAGTATCTGTTGTCTAGTTCATAACTGTCGTTTCTCTCTAAAGAAAACCCTAACACAACTCCCTCCTCTCATGAATCTTAACCAATACTGTTACAAGTGAATGGAGAAAAGAAGCTTAAAGGATATCAAGAATAGTTTAATTTTCAGATTATATATTTCTTTGCCAATTTGAATGGTTGTATTTCTTTAAATAGGTGTATGGTAAACCAAGCAATATACATTGGTATATAATAAACTATTGGTACTTTTCACGACAGTTGTCTACATTAACCGTGATCTAAAGTAATTTATTTGCTGTTGCCGGGTTTCGAACCCAGTACCTTATGTATCACAACGGTTGTTAAGCATAACCTTTGTGATATACCGCGTGCTTTCCAGAATACAACAATGGTCCCAGGGCCGTCATTATAAGTAGCGCATTTACCACAACACTCTACATAACAACGCCTTGATCTGCGTTATTATATGTATTTTTCAACTGTTGTTAAAGGGGTTTTCCGTAGTAGTGTCTTAACCATTTGAACTCTCCTACTCCTAATAATAATGAAGATAATGAAAAGGTTATTAACTATGTCGCACTAAAGTTGTTAATATTTTAAGGATTGATATTATCCATGTTGAATTGTGTTATTATTCATCTTCTATTTTTAATTTCTTGTAGGTGAAAATTAAAAGTTAGTGTGAAAAATTTGAATATGTAAACTTGAAGATGAAAGCTATAGGCTCTAAATGGACACAATTTGTTTTTAGGTAGGAACTTGTATGCTTATTTTATGATCATGAAACTATTTTTTATTATTAAAATAATACTTTAAAGTAGTCTACAATTGACATGATTTTGCTATCGATAATTTTAAGTTTGTAAAACTTAGAGTTAACTTTCTCTCTCTCTCTCTCTCTCTCTCTCTCTCTCTCTCTCTCTCCCCCCTCTCTCTCTCTCCTTTTATAACAATTTATTATATATATATATATATATATATATATATATATATATATATATATATGCTCATTTTTATTAGCACATGATCTCAACCATTACAAGCTAGGCATTGAGCTATTTATGTAGAATACAATACAAATTCAGTTTGTTATGCTAACAAACTCTTAACTGAATTAGTATGCTAACAACCTCTTAACTGAATCAGTTACACAACTCTACTGATATTACATTGCCTATACATAATACCTATACACATATATCTCTAACACTCCCCCAAGATCAAGGGGGTTTGAATGAAACCACTTTGAGCTTGCTTCACAAACCTTGAAATGCTGCAGTTCCTAGAGGTTTTGTGAGTGTGTCGGCCAGCTGAGCAAATGCAGGGACATGTTGAATGACAAGTTTCTTAGAAACAACTCGTTCCCTTACAAAATATATGTTAAGCTCAATGTGCTTGGTGCGAGCATGCATCATGGATTATGGATAACAAACTTGCACTCAAGTTGTCACATAGCAGAGTTGGAGGATAGAAAGGAACTTGAAGCTCAGTGAGGAGAGATTCCAATCACAACAATTCAGAGGTAGTGTGAGCTAGAGCTCGATATTGAGCTTTCGTACTAGACCTGGGAACAAGAGATTGTTTCTTGGAACTCCATGCAACACTGTTAGGGCAAAAAATATACATGAACCTGATGTGGATCTGCGATCATCTGGGTCACTTGCCCAATTTGAATCACTATAAGCTCTTAGAGAGAACTTCTGAGTTAAAGGTGATGAAGAGAAACCCAAACCATGAGAAATAATACCATTGAGATAGCGAAGAATTCTACGAACTGTTGCCCAATGAGTATCTAGTGGTACTGATATGAACTAACAAGCTTTGTTGACACTATAAGCAATACCAGGTCTGGTCAGGGTGACATACTAGAGAGCTCCTACAATAGACATGTACAGATGGGGATCAGAGAATGCATGAGAACCACTTTTACTAAGTTTGCAGGTACTTAGCATGGGTTTTGGCACACCATTGGCATTGCCCATTTTTGACCTTTCAAGAAGGTCTCTGATGTACTTTGCTTGTGTCAACACAAGTGATCCATTTTCCTGAGGAACAAACTCTATACCCAAAAAATACTCAGGATTACCAAGCCTTTTTAGAGAAAAAGCTTTATGAAGCTTAGTGATTAAGTCATGGACAAGTTATGAGGATGACCTAGTTAAGAGAATATCATCTACATAAACAAGAGCATAGAAAGTAGTACCTTGTTTGGAATAACCAAATAGAAAGTGGTCAAACCTTGAGTGAGTGAAGCCAAATAGCAGCTGAGCTTGAGTAAGCTTGTCATACCAAGCCGTAGGGGCTTGTTTAAGCCCATAGAGAGCTTTATGAAGTTTTGCATACTAATTCCTTGTTTTGGTGTGTGAAGCCTGTAACGCCCCGATTCCGATTATTCCCATTTTGTTGAGTCTTTTATTTAAATTGAGTGATAAATTATTTTATTTGTGAAATTGGTGTGTTAATATGCTATGTTGACATGTTGTGATATTTTACCGTTTTTGAGAGTTTTCGGGGAAATTAGAATGGAGGGTATTTTGGACAATTCTCAATTAATGATAAGTTAGAAATTTAGTGGAAATAGAATTATGTGAGAAATTTAGTAAAATTGGTAGAAAAGTGATTAAGTGTAGAATTATGTGAGAAAATGAATTAATTGAATTTGAGTAGAAAATAAGAAAAAGAAATGAGAAAAAAGAAAGTAGGAAAAGAAATAGACAAGAAAAAGAGATAAGAAGAAGAAATAGGAGAGAAAGAGAAAGAAAAGAGAAATAGAGAGAAAAAGGAGAGAAAGAAAGAGGAAGAAGAGAAAAGAGAAGAAAAATTGGAAAACCTAGAAAACCATCAAGAACAATCATCTAGCAAGCTTGGAATCCAGGTAAGGGTGTCAAATCTTATTATCTCATCAATGTATATCATTATGTATGATTGTGTTGTTGTTGTTGTTGATTTTTATGAGTTTTTGTATAAACCCTAAATGTAGAAAATGTTGTGAATGATGATCAAAACATGATTTTGTATGCATAAATGTGTTGTTGACGTTGTTTGAGGTTTGGGTACTGATATGGATGTTATCTATTGGTGAAAATACCAATTTTGGATGAACTGGAACGCTGCTGGGTTTTTCTGAAAACGCAAGTTCGTAGTGCGAATGGCTAGCGAGCGTTCGCTGAGTGTTCGCACTGCGAATGGAGTAGCGAAGGACTTGCTAGTTTCTGTCTTGGTTCACTGAGTGTTCGCACTGCGAATGGAGTAGCGAAGGACTCGCTAGGAGCTTCGCACTGCGAATGTAGCAGTTTTTCCCAATTTGTTTGCTTTGTAACATTTGATCTGTGAATCGGTTTGAGGTGTGGTTTGATGCGTTAGAGAGCTTGTGAAATGTACTTTATTATGATGATGGTTTTGAGAAATGTTGGCCGATTAAATAAAGTCGAAAAGTCGGGAATAGTGTTATTTAGCGACTTTAATCGTTTTGAATGTGAGTTTTGGAAGTGAATCATACAATAATGCATTGATGTGAATGTATATAGATTGTATGTGATAGTATGAGATGAATGCATGAATATATTGTGAATATGTATGCATTTCAAGAATGTCTTGAGTCATTTTGCATGTGAAGCATAATGATGTACATTCTTGTGTTGAGTGATTCTAATGAGAATCCGTGGTAACATTGTGTGCCTATGTGAGGTGTGAGCAATGATTAACAAATGATTGTGTGCCTAGGTGAGGTGTGAGCAATCGGATTGTGTGCCTATGTGAGGTGTGAGCAATCCATAAACATTGTGTGCCTATGTGAGGTGTGAGCAATGATTAACAAATGATTGTGTGCCTAGGTGAGGTGTGAGCAATCGGATTGTGTGCCTATGTGAGGTGTGAGCAATCCATAAACATTGTGTTCCTATGTGAGGTGTGAGCAATGGGTGAACATCGTAGGCCCGACGGGGTGTTACATTGGTAACGAGTGATGGTTCCAATAAGTTCCTGAGTGAACTTGAGATGATTGAGTCGGTACCGCATTGCATTTGCATAGAGTCGTGAGTCGGTCTCTATGATTTGCATTTATCATCTTCATAATTTTGCATTGATGAATAAACATAAATATGTATGTTTATGTGGAATGATAAGAATTGTGAAAGTATGCATGATGAATATGCTTGGTTTTGTATATATATACATTGTGATGTATATGAGTGGGTTGTGATGAATTGTGGTGAGAATGTGGAATATGTGTATTTTTATGCTAAGATATATAATTATATGCATTGTTGTTATGATAATATTTCTCACCCTTCTGCTGTTTTATGATGCTCTATGAGGCATTGCAGAGTAGGTGCTGGAGGTCTTTTTGTGAAGCGTGTCTTCATTCTTTTGGTCGGTCGGCTCTGATATGTAGCACCGGGTAGCTAGGAAGTATATGATTCTTTTGTACATGTATCTTGTTGATGAATGTTTATGTAAACATGAATTATGTTGGTGGATAATACTTGACGATATATATATATATATATATATATATATATATATATGTATATATGTTTGATGTTATTCAATGTTTAGATTTTTCGCTTTTATTCTAAATATTGAGATGTGGTGTAAGGACTAAGTTCCTCTATTGCGAAGTAACCCCACTGTTGCATATCAATTATTGAGCAGGTGTTGAATGTTTTAATTTCATGTATAATGTGACATACCTCTTTTATACTATGTTTATAATTATACTCTGACGGAATTTTTAATATGTGCCTAAATGATTATGTGATTATTTGGGGGTATAGAAAGGGGGTGTTACATTAAGTGGTATCAGAGCCAGTGTTGAGTCAGTTGTGTCTGTCTTGTTGTGATGGTTGAACTGTTGTTTAACCTTGTTGTCATTTTTGGGAATGATCAGAATATGGCTGGTAGAAACGACAATGCGATGGCTGCTGCTTTGGAAGCAATGGCTAGGGCGGTGCAAGGTGCGCCGAACGTGAATGCTAATGACGAGTTCAGGAAGAATCAACCACCGGTCTTCAAAGGAAGATTTGATCCCGATGGAGCTAAAAATTGGTTGAAAGAGATTGAAAGGATCTTCAGAGTCATGGGCTGCGTGGAGGAGAATAAGGTGAGGCTTGGGTCTCACATGCTGAAGGAAGAAGCTGACGATTGGTGGGTCGGTATGCGTCAAGTTCTTGAGGTGGATGATGAAGAGATAACTTGGGATTTATTTCGTATCGAGTTCTTGAGGAAGTATTACCCTGAAAGTGTGATAGGGAAGAAGGAGATGGAGTTCCTTGAACTTAAACAAGGTAGTATGTCCGTGGTGGACTATACTGCTAAGTTTGTGGAGTTGGTTCAATTCCATCCTCACTATGCTACAATTACTGCTGAGTTCTCAAAGTGTATTAAGTATGAGAACAGTTTGCGTCCCGAGATTAAACAAGCTGTGGGATATCAAAGAATAAGAAGGTTTACAGATTTGACAGAATGTTGTAGAATCTTCGAGGAAGATAGCAAGGCTCGTTCTACACATTACAAAAGTTTGAATGAGAGGAAGGGAAAGCAATAAGCTAGAAGTGGACCTTATGTGACACCCGTTGATAAGGGAAAGCATAGGGGAAACTTTGAGAGGAGATCTGGAGGAGGAAGTTCCGGTTCCGTTAAGTGTTATAAGTGTGGTGAAATGGGTCATAAATCATTTGAGTGTGGGAAGACCGTGGTGAAATGCTCTAACTGTGGAGGCCTTGGGCATGCTACTACCGATTGTAGAAGGAATATGGTGAAGTGCTATAATTGTGGAGAAGTGGGTCACATTAGTACTAAGTGTACTAAGCCGAAACAAGATCAAGCGGGCGGAAAGGTGTTTGCATTAGCGGGGACGGACACTACTAGTGCAGACCGTTTGATTAAAGGTACATGCTTTATTAATAGTACGCCTTTTGTTGCTATTATTGATACTGGAGCGACTCATTCGTTTATTTCGTCTGAGTGCGCGAAGCGTTTGAATCTTGTGTTGTCTTTTATGGGTGGTGAGATGGTTATTGATACTCCAGCAATGGGGTCAGTAACTACTTCTTTGGTTTGTTTGAGTTGTCCTTTGACCATTTATGGTAAAGACTTTGGGATGGATTTGGTGTGTTTGCCATTGGAAGGTTTGGATGTGGTTCTGGGAATGAACTGGTTGTAATTTAATCGAGTTCATATAGATTGTTATCACAAGTTAGTGAGGTTTCCTTCTTTGGAAGATGATGAAGATGAGAGTTTCCTATCCACTAAAGAGTTGAAGCAACTTTTAGCAGACGAAGCTCAATTGTTCGGTTTGTTTGCATCATTGACTGTGGAGAGTCAAGTTTCACTTGATGTGTTCCCAGTGGTGTGTGATTTTCCAGAAATGTTTCCAGAGGATGTTACGGATGTACCGCCGGAAAGAGAAGTTGAGTTTTCTATTGATCTAGTTCCGGGTACTAGACCGGTTTCGATGGCACCGTATCGTATGTCGGCATCGGAGTTGGTAGAATTGAAGAAGCAATTGAATGACTTGTTGGACAAGAGATTTTTAAGACCAAGTGTTTCTCCTTGGGGTGCTCCGGTATTGTTGGTAAAGAAGAAGGATGGGAGTATGCGGTTATGCATTGATTATTGACAATTGAACAAGGTGACAATTAAGAACAAGTATCCGCTTCCAAGGATCGATGATTTGATGGACCAATTGGTTGGTGCGCATGTTTTTAGCTAGATTGATTTGAAATCGGGATATCACCAGATTCGTGTGAAAGAAGAGGATATTCAAAAGACGGCCTTTAGGATGCGGTATGGCCATTACGAATATTCTGTGATGCCATTCGGGGTTTCTAATGCGCCGGGTGTGTTTATGGAATACATGAATCGTATTTTTCATGAACAGTTAGATCGTTTTGTGGTTGTGTTCATCGACGATATTTTGATTTACTCTAAGTCTCAAGAGGAGTATAGAGAGCATTTGAGGATTGTGTTACAAACTTTGAAAGAGAAACAATTTTATGCTAAGTTGTCGAAATGTGAATTTTGGTTGTCGGAAGTAAGTTTTCTTGGACATGTTATTTCCGGTAGTGGTATTAGTGTTGATCCATCCAAGATTGATGCGGTGAGGCAATGGGAGGCTCCTAGATCGGTTACGGAGATTCGAAGCTTTTTAGGCTTGGCGGGTTATTATCGGAGGTTTATTGAGGGATTTTCGAAGTTGGCACTTCCGTTAACGCAATTGACTTGTAAAGGAAAGGCTTTCATTTGGGATATTCATTGTGAAGAGAGTTTCAATGAGCTAAAAAGAAGGTTGACGACGACTCCGATCTTGATTTTGCCAAATCTGACGGAACCATTTTATGTGTATTGTGATGCTTCATTGATTGGTTTAGGTGGTGTTTTGATACAAGATGGAAAAGTTGTGGCTTATGCTTCAAGACAATTGAGAGTGCATGAAAAGAATTATCCTACACATGATTTGGAGTTAGCGGCCGTGGTGTTTGTTTTGAAAATTTGGAGGCACTATCTTTATGGTGCAAGATTTGAAGTTTTTAGTGATCACAAGAGCTTGAAATATTTATTTGATCAAAAAGAATTGAACATGAGACAAAGAAGGTGGTGCTTGGGATAGTTATTTGGCGTTGATTGAGTTCACCTACAATAATAGTTTTCATTCAAGTATAAGTATGGCACCATTTGAGGCTTTGTATGGTCGGAGATGTCGAACACCTTTGTGTTGGCATGAAACCGGTGAGAGGACGATAGTTGGACCGGAGATGGTACAACAAACGACGGAGAAAGTGAACTTTATTCGTGAGAAGATGAAAGCTTCTCAAAGTAGGCAAAATAGCTATCATGACAAGAGAAGGAAAGATCTTGAGTTTCAAGAAGGCGACCATGTGTTTTTGAGGGTTACGCCGGTTACGGGTGTAGGTCGTGCTTTGAAGTCGAAGAAGTTAACTTCTCGTTTTATTGGTCCGTATCAGATTTCTGCACGAGTTGGTGCTGTGGCTTACCGTGTGGCGTTGCCTCCGAATCTTTCGAATTTGCATGATGTATTCCACGTTTCGCAACTTCGGAAGTATGTTCCGGATGCGTCACATGTTATTCCTATGGACGAGGTTGAGGTAAGGGAGAACCTTACGGTTGAGGCACTACCGATTAGGATTTTGGACCGTGAAGTTAAGAAGCTAAGAGGCAAGGATATTGCGCTGGTGAAGGTAGCGTGGGGAGGCGCTGCTGAGAGCAATATGACTTGGGAACTAGAGAGTAGGATGCGAGAGTTGTATCCGGAGTTGTTTGAATCAGGTAATATTTTCGAGGACGAAAATTTCTAAAGTGGGGGAGAGTTGTAACGCCCCGATTCCGATTATTCCCATTTTGTTGAGTCTTTTATTTAAATTGAGTGATAAATTATTTTATTTGTGAAATTGGTGTATTAATATGCTATGTTGACATGTTGTGATATTTTACCGTTTTTGAGAGTTTTCGGGGAAATTAGAATGGAGGGTATTTTGGACAATTCTCAATTAATGATAAGTTAGAAATTTAGTGGAAATAGAATTATGTGAGAAATTTAGTAAAATTGGTAGAAAAGTGATTAAGTGTAGAATTATGTGAGAAAATGAATTAATTGAATTTGAGTAGAAAATAAGAAAAAGAAATGAGAAAAAAGAAAGTAGGAAAAGAAATAGACAAGAAAAAGAGATAAGAAGAAGAAATAGGAGAGAAAGAGAAAGAAAAGAGAAATAGAGAGAAAAAGGAGAGAAAGAAAGAGGAAGAAGAGAAAAGAGAAGAAAAATTGGAAAACCTAGAAAACCATCAAGAACAATCATCTAGCAAGCTTGGAATCCGGGTAAGGGTGTCAAATCTTATTATCTCATCAATGTATATCATTATGTATGATTGTGTTGTTGTTGTTGTTGTTGATTTTTATGAGTTTTTGTATTAACCCTAAATGTAGAAAATGTTGTGAATGATGATCAAAACATGATTTTGTATGCATAAATGTGTTGTTGATGTTGTTTGAGGTTTGGGTACTGATATGGATGTTATCTATTGGTGAAAATACCAATTTTGGATGAACTGGTGCGCTGCTGGGTTTTTCTGAAAACGCAAGTTCGCAGTGCGAATGGCTAGCGAGCGTTCGCTGAGTGTTCGCACTGCGAATGGAGTAGCGAAGGACTTGCTAGTTTCTGTCTTGGTTCGCTGAGTGTTCGCACTGCGAATGGAGTAGCGAAGGACTCGCTAGGAGCTTTGCACTGCAAATGTAGCAGTTTTTCCCAATTTATTTGCTTTGTAACTTTTGATCTGTGAATCGGTTTGAGGTGGTTTGATGCGTTAGAGAGCTTGTGAAATGTACTTTATTATGATGATGGTTTTGAGAATTATTGGCCGATTAAATAAAGTCAGAAAGTCGGGAATAGTGTTATTTAGCGACTTTTACCGTTTTGAATGTGTGTTTTGGATGTGAATCATACAATAGTGCATTGATGTGAATGTATATAGATTGTATGTGATAGTATGAGATGAATGCATGAATATATTTGGAATATGTATGCATTTCAAGAATGTCTTGAGTCATTTTGCATGTGAAGCATAATGATGTACATTCTTGTGTTGAGTGATTCTAATGAGAATCCGTGGTAACATTGTGTGCCTATGTGAGGTGTGAGCAATGATTAACAAATGATTGTGTGCCTAGGTGAGGTGTGAGCAATCGGATTGTGTGCCTATGTGAGGTGTGAGCAATCCATAAACATTGTGTGCCTATGTGAGGTGTGAGCAATGATTAACAAATGATTGTGTGCCTAGGTGAGGTGTGAGCAATCGGATTGTGTGCCTATGTGAGGTGTGAGCAATCCATAAACATTGTGTTCCTATGTGAGGTGTGAGCAATGGGTGAACATCGTAGGCCCGACGGGGTGTTACATTGGTAACGAGTGATGGTTCCAATAAGTTCCTGAGTGAACTTGAGATGATTGAGTCGGTACCGCATTGCATTTGCATAGAGTCGTGAGTCGGTCTCTATGATTTGCATTTATCATCTTCATAATTTTGCATTGATGAATAAACATAAATATGTATGTTTATGTGGAATGATAAGAATTGTGAAAGTATGCATGATGAATATGCTTGGTTTTGTATATATATACATTGTGATGTATATGAGTGGGTTGTGATGAATTGTGGTGAGAATGTGGAATATGTGTATTTTTATGCTAAGATATATAATTATATGCATTGTTGTTATGATAATATTTCTCACCCTTCTGCTGTTTTATGATGCTCTATGAGGCATTGCAGAGTAGGTGCTGGAGGTCTTTTTGTGAAGCGTGTCTTCATTCTTTTGGTCAGTCGGCTCTGATATGTAGCACCGTGTAGCTAGGAAGTATATGATTCTTTTGTGATACATTTGTACATGTATCTTGTTGATGAATGTTTATGTAAACATGAATTATGTTGGTGGATAATACTTGATGATATATATATATATATATATATATATATATATATATATATATGTATGTATATATGTTTGATGTTATTCAATGTTTAGATTTTCCGCTTTTATTCTAAATATTGAGATGTGGGTGTAAGGACTAAGTTCCTCTGTTGCGAAGTTACCCCACTGTTGCATATCAATTGTTGAGCAGGTGTTGAATGTTTTAATTTCATGTATAATGTGACATACCTCTTTTATACTATGTTTATAATTATACTCTGACGGAATTTTTAATATGTTCCTAAATGATTATGTGATTATTTGGGGGTATAGAAAGGGGGTGTTACAAAGCCTGGTGGTTGAACCATGTACACCTCTTCTTGGAGAGTTCCATTCAGGAAGGCGTTGTTGACATCTATTTGTTGGATGTCCCATTTGTAAGTGAGAGCTGGGATGAGGGTGACTATGATTGTTGTTGATTTCATAATAGGTGAGAAGGTCCCATTGAAGTTAAAGCCTTGTTGTAGATGGAAACCCTTTGCAACTAACCTGGATTTATATTTATTCACACTCCCATCAGGATTTTCTTTCACTTTAAAAATCCACTTACAACCCACTGCTTGTTTGTGAGGAGGTAGAGTTGTGAGAGTCTGTGTATGATTGGCCATAAGAGCATTATATTCAGTTTACATGGCCTGAACCCATTCTAGTTGTAGCAGAGCTTGTTTCACACTAGTTGGTTCTGTGTGTGCTACAAATACTTGGTTTTGAGTGACCTGTTTTTGCCCTAGTCAACATGGGGCCATCATTTTGTGGAGGAGGATTTGTGAGTGGTAGGCTGTGAATAGAGGGAGATAATGAAGTATCAGTGTTGGTTACTGGTAGACTAGTCAAGATGGTGTGGGAAGAGTTGACAAACCAATAGGTAAAAGGTTTGAGGGAGTATGGGGATCCTGACCAAGTGCCAAGTCATTGGAAGAAGCATTGTGTGGTGGAGGAGATAAAGGCTCACTCTGTGACAGATTAATTTGAGAGATGATGGGTGACATAGTGGCAGGTGAGTTGTCATTGTCAAGTGGGGTAAAATAAGGGTTGTGAGTAGCCTGATGTGACTCAGTTATAGATGTACCCGTGGACTGAGGAACTTGGATAGTGGGACAAGGTAAAGATAGAGCGAGTACAGTTGGACTAGGCTTGGTAGAAAATAGAGAGGAATAAGGGAAGGTTTTTTCATTAAAGGTTACATCCTTAGATATGTAGATTATGTCTGTTGGACTTAGACATTTATACCCTTTGTGCTGAGGGGAAGGTCCAAGTACACACATTTTGTACTTCTGAGCACAAGTTTGTTTTTATTGTAAGGCCTTAACAGTGGAAAGAAAGAGCATCTAAACACTCTCATAGACTTATAATCAGGGTCTTTATTATGCAAAGTATGGAAAGGTGAGTGAAAAGTAGGTAAAGCAACAGTAGATGTCCTATTGATTAGATATGTGATTGTTAAGAAGCTATGGTCCCAGTAGTGTAGTGGTAAATTGGAACAAGCTAGTAAAGTAAGACTAACTTCAACTATGGACTTGTGTTTCCTTTCCACATAACCATTTTGGTGGAATGTGTGAGGACAGGTCTATCTATGTCTAATACTAAGATCATGAAGCAATTTAGTGAAGGGTCTAAATTCCCCTCCATAGTTAGATTGAACAGACTTTATAGTGAGATTAAATTGTGTTTAAACATACTTAAAAAACAGCTTGAAAACACTTATGGCTTCAGACTTTTGCTTGAGTAAATAGAGCCAAGTATACCTAGTCTTGGCATCAACAAATGCTATGTAGTAATGAAAACCAGAAATTGATGAGAAAGGAGAAGGACCCCACAAATTAGTATACACCAAGTCAAAAGGTTTTTCATATGTGTTTACAGACCTAGGAGCATGTAATCTGTGTGATTTGCCTAAGCAACAAGACTTACAAAATTCAAGAGAAGTTTTATTATGAAATGGTATATTACACAGTTTAAGAATGCTTTTGACAGTATTGAAATTGGCATGTCAATTCTAATAGTCCGAGCCCCTCTTCCTTTCCATCCCATACTTGTGCAAGAGCAAACCGTTTTGAATTCAAAGAAATATCTCTTATGGAGTAATTTCAAAGACAAAAACCCTTGTGCTAGTGGCCGGGAAAACTAAGATGCAAAATGTGAGAATGAGAAGCAGAAAGTGTAGTTACATGGTTTTAGTTCTACCGAACATTGAAAGATAAAAACCCTTGTGCTAGTGGCCGGGAAAACTAAGATAATCGGAATGCGATTGATACAACAAATTCAACAGGTACTCAAATTGAATTTGGAGGTACAAAATTTTCATATTTACCGTGAGTTGAATACTTGTGCAGTTGTACTTGCCAACATGGAATGTGATTTAGGTCCTAACTTGATGCTTTATGAGCGAGTTCTTGTTCAAATTTGTCCTTTTTTATTAGCCAATAATATTGAAGTCTCTAGGTTAAAAAAAAAAAGAGATTAGTTATTAAACATAATTAGACAACAAGGGAGTAACTAAATTAATTTATAGTTTGATGGAGGTATTTTTCTCATAATAGAAAGAAAAATGTTCTGGGCATTTTTGTTTACTATCCAATCATTGTGGTGACTTATCCTAAATTTGTAAAATGTGATTATGCTTTTATAATTATTGTTTGAAATGAAAATCTTATTTACATAGAAAACATACAAAATAAACATTTGGTGACACACTTTTTGTCTATTCATTTACTAGCCAAACCTTCAAAATACGTCTTTCCGTAAAACCATCTAACTAATACATAAATCAGTTGTATAAGACGAGTAATTAAGGTTCATAACAATTGTTGGTGTACAAGGTGAATAATGGTGAAAAGGAGTAGAATATATTATAATAGAATGACGACTATAAAAAGGATTACAAAGTTACTTTACCACTAGTCTATTTATAAGCTAAAACTAGGGCTACAAAATTAACAAGCAAAATACTAAAATACCCTCTAACAAACTTAATGACTAAGTTTGGGAGTATAATTTAAATATAAATTATTATTTCTAATACCATCCCTTAATTTATATTTCCTCAAAACTAACAACACCAATTCCATCCCTTAAGCGAAGAAATTGATCAGTCTTGATAGCCTTCGTCAGAACATCTGCCAACTGTTTCTGAGTGCTACAGTGCTCAACTTCTAACACTCCATTCTGAACCTGATTTCTCAGAAAATGATACTTGGTCTCAATATGCTTGCTTCTCCCATGCAACACTGGGTTTCTGGCAAGATTGATTGCAGACTTGTTATCAATCATCATCTTCAGAGACTTGTTTACCTTGATCTTCAGATGCTGCAGCAAGTTTAGAATCCACACAGCTTGGCATGCAGTAACAACACCTGCAATATATTCAGCTTCACAGGTTGACAACGCAACAACAGGTTGCTTCTTGGAACACCAAGAAATTGGGCCTCCCAGGAACTTGAACAAGTACCCAGAAGTACTTCTTCTATCAACTCTGTCTCCACACCAATCAGAATCTGAATAACTCAGAAGTTCTGATTCAATCTTTCTTCCAGAAGGAAATAACACTCCATACTTCAGAGTTCCCTTGATATACCTCAGAATCCTGACAGCAGCTTGGTAATGGGACCACTTGGGTTTACTCATGAACCTACTAACCATTCCAACTGCATAGCAAATATCAGGTCTGGTATTACACAAATACCTCAGAGAACCAACCAACTATTTGAAGGTTATAGCGTCCACATCCTCACCATCAGAATCAGAATCTAACTTCTGATTCGTATCTGCAGGTGTGATAGTAGCCTTACAATTCTGCAGCTCAAATCTCTTCAGAAGTTCTCGTTCATACTTCAGCTTATATAAAATGAGACCTTTCTCAGAATATCTAAACTCCATCCCTAGAAAGCATGTCATTTTCCTGAGATCAGTCATTTCAAACTCACTCATCAGCACCTTCTTGAACATAGCTAGTTCTTGTTCAGAACTTCTGGTCAGCAATATGTCATCAACGTACAAACACACCAGAATCATATTGCCTTCAGAGATATGCTGAACATAAACACCGTATTCCATCTCACATTTCTGAAAACCCTGCTTCTTAAAAAATGAATCAATCTTCTGATTCCATGCTCTGGGTGCTTGCTTCAATCCATACAAAGCTTTATGTAATATGTACACCATCCCTTCCTGATTCTCTTTCACAAATCCAGGAGGTTGTGACACGTAAACTTCTTCTTGTAATGGACCGTTCAGAAATGAAGATTTCACATCTAAATGCATGAGAGGCCAATTCCTGTTAGCAGCTATGGCAATCACGAGTCTGATTGTTTCATGTCTCGCTACAGGTGCAAACACTTCAGAGTAATGCAGCCCAGGTTTCTGTAGAAATCCTCTTGCTACTAACCTCGCTTTATGTTTGCCAATTGATCCATCAGGCTTTAGCTTCTGCTTGAAAACCCATCTGACGCTGATGGCTTTCTTGTCCTTTGGAAGTTCTGTCAGCTTCCAAGTCTTGTTTCTCTCTATGGCATCAAGTTCTTATTTCATGGCCTTCAGCCAGACCTTCTGCTTGAGAGCCTCTTCCGTACTTACGGGTTCAGGGTCTACTAACATGGCACACTGAATAACTTCTCCTTCAGAATCTACTTCAGTGTCTTGTAACATGTCAAAATCTTTGAATCTTCTCGGAATGTTTTTTATTCTCTGTGGCCTCTGACCTCATTCAAAATCTTCTTCAGATGCTTGAACCCCAGAAGTTTCTCCTTCAGAAGTTCTTGCTTCAGAGGGTTGACTTCCTCCAGAACCTTGACCATCTTTAGAGTCTGGCATATTCCCAGAGTCTGAATCACCACCAGAATCTGGATCATCATCAGAATCTGGATCATCAGAGTCACCTTCATCTTATGAGTCTCCTTCAGAGTTAGAATCACCATCAGTTTTAGAAACTCTTAGTTCTGACCTTTCTTCAGAAGTTCTCACATCAGAGTCAGATTGAGACTTATCCCAATTCCAAACTTCTGATTCCTTCACAATAACATCTCTGCTGAATTCAACTTTATTAGTTTCTGGACAATAAAGCTTGTACGCACCTGTACTGTGGTACCCCACCAGTAACATTACTTTGCTTCTATCATCCAGCTTTTGTCTTCTGGATTTTGGAACATGTTTGTAACACACAGAACCAAAAACCTTCAGATGACTAACACTTTGCTTATCTCCAATCCACTTCTGAATATGAACTATTCCCTTCAGCTTCTTCGTTGGACATCTGTTGAGCACATATGCTGCGGTGGCAACAACTTCTCCCCACAAGTTCTGAGGAAGCTTCTTCTCCTTCAGCATGCTTCTCATCATATCAAGCAAAGTACGATTTCTTCTTTCAACAAGACCATTGTGTTGAGGAGTATAAGGAGCAGTAACCTCATGCTCAATTCCATTATCCTCACAGAACTTCTGAAACTCTTTGGAGTTATACTCACCCCCACCATCGGTTCTGAGAATTTTCAGAGTCTGACCACTCTGATTCTGAGCCTTCATTCGGAACTTCTTGAATTCAGCAAACACCTCGTGTTTGAACTTAATAAGGGATACCCATGTCATTCTCGTGAATTCATCGACAAATGACACGAAGTATTTATTCCCTCCGATCGATGCTACTGGAAATGGACCACACACATCAGAATGCACTACTCCCAAGGCATGTTTTGCTCTTGGAGCTACTTCTGACGCAAATGGTAATCTTGGTTGCTTTCCTTCCATGCACACGTTGCACGACTTCTCAGGCTTCTTAATTGTAGGAATTCCATGTACCAGCTTCTTCGAATTCAGATGTTCTAAGCTTCTAAAATTCATATGACCAAATCTTCTGTGCCACAACTCACTTTCCTCCACAACACTTGTTGCACTGAGGCATTCAGAGTCAGAAGTTCTGACATTCACCTTGAATGTTCTATTCTTTCCCTGTTCTGACTCCATAATCAGCTTCTGATTACAGTCATACAGCTTCAGAAGATTGTCCTTCATGGTAACTGAAAAACCTTTCTCAATTAATTGTCCCACGCTCATCAGATTGCTTTTTATGCCAGGTACATACCACACTTTCTGAATCAATGTTGTTTTCCCATTGTTCAGAACGACTCTGACATTTCCCATACCTTCAGCGTTAAGATATTTGTCATCAGCACATCTGATCTTTGTCCTCTTTTCAGAGTCAAAATCAACCAGCCATTTCTTATTTCCAGTAAGATGATTTGAGCATACAGTGTCCATATACCACCAGTCTGTCAAATTCGTATCATCTGATTCAGAAGCCATCAGTAGCACAGATTCATCATCAGAACTTCTGGCTATATTTGCTTCTTCTAACTTCCTTTCTTTGTTTGACCAACAATCTCTAGCAAAGTGACCAAACATCTTACAACCGTAACATTGGATCTTCTTCTTATCATACTTCTCTTTTCCCTTCTGAGCATTCTTTTGCCTATCAGAAGTTGAGGTTTATGACTTCTGACCACCATCATATCTTCTCCTGGCTTCTGACCAAGACTGCTTCTGATGCTTCTTATCAGAAACTGCTTTCAGAGCCTGCTGCTCTACTTCCCTTTCAGAAGTTCTCTCAGTCAGACGCAACTCTTGCGCCTCTAGACTGCTTTGCAGGTCTTCAATTCTCATGGTGCTCAGATCTTTAGAATGTTCTATTGCTACCACAATGTAATCAAACTTAGGGGTAAGGGATCTCAGTACCTTCTCAATGATTACTTGTTCAGAAAGAGTTTCTCCACACGCCTTCATCTCATTAGTGATCAGAATCACTCTGGAGATGTATGTGACGCCCCCAATCTAATACCCCCAAATAAACATCCATTTAAAGCAGTAAAAGAAAATTCGAAATTTGATCAGAGTATATTTAAAAACACGGCATAGACGGGGAAATCACATCAATTTGAAACCAAACAATTCATACAACACCTGCCCATAAAGATATGCAACAGTGGGGTAGCAAATAACAGAGGAAACTTTGTTCCTTACACCCACATGTTCAAGTACAGAATAAAAGCGGAAAATCTGTACTGAACCTCATAAAAATGTATATCAACTAAAAAGTTTGTCATACAACAAGTTATACATGCACAATCCAAAATATACACATATACACGATAAACATAAACGGCCACCCTAGCTACTCGGTGTCACATATCAGAGCCGACCGACAAAAGGGTGAAGATACAAAGCTTCACCAAAGACCTCCAGCAACTCTAATCTGCAATGCCTCATAGAGCATTATAAATCGAGCAGAAGGGTGAGAAAGACAACCATAATATAAATGCATATAATTATATATTACCACAAGCATACACAAGTAAACACATTTCTCACCACAATTGCACCACAATTTCACAAAGATCACATATAACATAATCCAGTACAATTCTTAAGCATTGATACCACTACACCTCGAATATACAAACATACACATAATCACCAACACAATCACACATATTCCGTCCCATCAATCACATTCACAATTACATGCACAAATAATTCACGATGAATGCAAATGCACAGAGATCGACACCACGACTCTATGCACATGCCATGCGGTACCTACTTTCATTGTCACGTCATGTCACGTCATTAGTCCAATCTGATTGCTTTAAGTCCTCAGGCAACGACTCATATTTTTGAGGCACACGGCGTTATTGATTGACTTAGGTCCTATTTAAGGCACCCACTCCGATCGCTTTAAGTCCTCAGGCAACGCCTCATATTTTCGAGGCACACGATCGTCTATAATCATCGCTTTAAGTCCTCAGGCAACGCCTCATATTTTCGAGGCCCACGATGTTATAGAAGATTCTCTCTGGAACCAAACCGTCACTCAGGACGTTTTCACAATGCATATCATGATGCTTAGCATACAAGGATTCTTGACATTCACATTGCATGCATACACACATTCATAATCATGCATATATCATCAAATACCATACTTAGCATTTTCTTGCCTTTCGGCCTCAAATCATCATCACAACCACACATAAGTCATACCACATTCAAAGCAATAACATGTAGCATAATACATGTCAATTACACACCATTAAAATGACAAAAGTCGAGATTCGACACTATTCACATTTTCTGACATAATTTAATCGGCTAACAAATCTCAAAACCTCATAATCACAAAGCACATCTCGATACCTTTCCAACGACACCAAGAATTCAAAAATCGGATAAACGGAACAAAAGTTACGAACGAAAACGAAAACGACATTTCCAAAAATCGCATTTTACCAATCTCCTGGCCATACGCGTACTGCCCAAGGCCATACGCGTATTGCCAAAATTCCTCGCCATGCCATACGCGTATTGCCCAAGGCCTTACGCGTATGGGCAGAACCATTTTCTTCACAAAATTCTCATTTTTAACCCCATACGCGTATGCCCAACACCATACACGTATCACCACACTCATACGTGTAATGGCCCAAACACAGGCCAATGATACGCGTAATGCCTAGTCCCATACGCGTATTGACATGCCCAATACGCGTATGACCTGCAGAAGCCCAGAAAAATTCTGCAGAAACGAGTTATGCGTTTTCCAACCAAAAACATCCCAAATTCAACATCTAGATCCAGAAAAATACCAGTTTGATTCATAACAACACATATCTATCAAGTATCAACAACAAGGAACACAAACACATCATTCCAACACTTTTAAATCGAATTTCCACACATTTTACAAAAATGGGTTTTGATATAATTTTCATATAATCCAACCAAACAATAATCAAACACATACATAATCATACACATGTATAAGATAATTGAATTTCGCACCCTTACCCGATTAAATCGATTCCTAGAAGTGAATTTTCTTTGATTCCCAAGCTTTTCCTCTTTTTCTCTCTTTCCTCTTCTTTCTCTTCTTTTCTGTCTTCCCTTTCTTCTTCTTACTATTTTCTTTCTTTTCTATTTCTATCTATTTCTATTTCTTTTCTAATAAAATAATTCAAAATGTCCAAAATACCCCTACACTCGAATATCTCGCAAATGCTCCCAAAACGCGGTAAAATATAATCATATCGAAAAATAACATAATTTCAGGTAAAAGTCGAAAATAAGATAATTTAATAATAAAATAATCAAAAACGACTCACTTAAATAAAAATTCTAAAACTGGGGCGTTACAATTCTCCCCCACTTAGACATTTTCGTCCTCGAAAATATACTGAGACGAACAACTCCGGACACGACTCTCGCATCCGACTAACAACCAACATGCCAACAAAAGGCACCCCACGAATAACACAACTGACAAACCACCTTGCCAACTACAACAACGACACGACAACGACGACAACTACAACGACAAGATGCAAAGCCCATACAATGCACTTGACGACCAACTCACAACTCAAAGAATACACAAGCACCAACTCACAGGTTCACTCTTGAACCGAAACACAACAGGATCGTTACCCTCACCGTAGGTAACCCACCTCTAATTCCTCACACAGGAATTAGCTACACGCACTCGAACCAACACAATGGAAACGAGGCAACAACACAAACAAGAACACAAAGTTCCACGACCATACAAGGTCTTCACAACATCAACAAAACCAGAACACCAACATCCTTGTCACACAACCTTATCACAGCAATGCTACGATTCGCCAATCGAACATATAACCAAACATCCATCTACTTAGTAGCCCATGAACATTATTCAAACTCTCACCTAACACCTCCATCTTGAAACATCCAACGGTCCCATCATTCCCATAGATTTCCAATGTTCAACCTAAGAACCCTTACAAGTCGCACACACATACGAAATATGCCACATCACGCCTCTACTGCGCACTCTAATGACTCGTAACCATCAAAACTACCAATCTCACGTCCAAAGTCTAGCTCTTCACATACTTCCCATCAACTACTATTCACATTCTCTCGTGTTATCTTACACACCAGACCCAAGCCTCTAGACTGCTCAAACAACTCTAATTCTCGGACCGCCAAAACTGACATACATAGAACCTTCGATTCAACTCCTCAGACACAACAATAACTCTACTCAATTTCTAACCATTCTCGTTGTCTCTATACATTCAGACCAAACCAGTATTCAATATTCTTGTAATTACCAAACACTTCAAATCAATAATCATAAAGATAATACTTCCAATACAATTGCAACTGCAACCAATTCCAATTTCCACAATAATACTGATCCTTTCACGAATCCTCGAATGTCGAAAAGTATAAACCACGACTTTACTCGCTTAGATTAATACACCAACTATACTCAACAAGATGCATCCCAAACAATCGACTTCACCTTTGCAAGTCAACGGAAGTAATAAAACGCTAATCTTGGAAAACCTCCCATACCCTTCGATAATAACCAATAAAGTCCAAAAAGTTTCCAATCACCTCAACCAACTTCGGAACCTCTCATTGTAGAACTACATCTACTTCCGATGAATCCACAACAAATACCATCTTCAGAAATAACATATCCAAGAAAACTAACCTTTTCAACCAAAATTCTCACTTGAATAACTTAGCATGAAACTTCGTCTCTTTTCAACACTTGTAATTCAAATCTCAAACACTCTACCTGTTCTTCCTCTGAGTTTTTTAACAGATCCGAATATCCTCAATCAAAGCCATTACGAACTTATCCAAATAAATATGGAAAACATGATTCATCTACTCCACAAACACTATAGATTCATTACTAACACCAAGCAACATCACCGTACTTGTAATGCCCAACCAAATTCCAAAAGATATCAATTTTCAAAGCTTTTGCAAAACCTTGCACTAGGCAACTGGCTTCTCACACACAAGCTTAACCGAGTAATTAACAGCCTATTCCGATGATAACAACACAACCAGTCACATCTAATCGATCAAAGCCTTAACTCACACAATTCACCACTCTTATCCAACATTTGAAACAATTGCAAGTTCACTCAAACTCAGCCAAACCATTCCAGCTATCTATTCCTGACAGTAGACACTTGCTCCTAATCGTTACCTTATTCAACTATTTGCAATCCATACACAATTCCTTCCCTTGACAATCCAAATTCCATTCTATTGCAACAACCAACCAAAAAGGAACTCTCAAGTATTACATCCACCCCTAAGGGTTTCCTCAAGATTTCTGCAATCTCTATACCATCACAGAATTCCCAATCATTTACCATTCGTCACAATTCCAAATTTAAGCTATGCAAAACACAACCGCAAGTTCCCATACTACTCACTTAACAGATATAGCCTCGACTATTCACCGTTGTCCACTTAAGTTCACACTCCACTCTCTGAAAACAACCCCTTATTCATACCCAATCATTAACCCTCAGAGACATTCCAACTTAATCCACATACACAAACCTCTAATCCGTCTCATCTTCTGACATAAGAATCCTCATCAACTCAACAACGCAACCTGTAACCAACTCCTTACATTTCAAGTAATCCATTCCGCACCACTATCAAAGCCGGAAAGACACGTCCATTCCAACCAATATAATTCCCGTCTGCTATCAACAAGAGATTAAGGGTGATCAGTTCCTCAATTTGTCAATAGACAGCCGACAACCATGATGATTCACAAACCGTCTCCACCAAACTATAATAGCATGCCTTACATCCTATGCACAAAACTACCTAAAGCACAACTCCTGATTTGACGTAAACCTTACTTCTGCATTCCTTCTTGAACCAGAAACCACACTTATAATCTTGTAATTCATAACACACTGCGCCAGCGCTCTACACCTGAAACAACACGGAGAAGTACCAGCTTCTCCCCCACTTGTCTCATTCTAATCCTTTCAACTGTAAACACACTAAATCCATCACAAGCCGTTACCACAAATGGTCAAAGAACAATTAGACAAACCCCAAGAGTAATTACCGACCCCTAGACCAAAGTATCAATAACCAATTTACCATCCAAGAAGACAACACAAACAAATACTTCGTGCACTCATACGAAATAAATGAACGAGTCGTTCCAGTACCAATAATAGAAATTAAAGACGTACTATTAAGAAAACAAGTACCTTGAGTCAGACGATCCGCACTAGTAGTCTCATCTCCTGCCAATGCAACAACGTTGCTACCAGTCTGAGCTCTCTTCGGTTTCGTACACCCCGTACTAATGTGACCTGTTTCACCGCAGTTGAAACACTTCACCCCAATTCTCCTACAATCAACTGCGACATGTCCCGAACCTCCACACTTGAAACATTTCAGTTTATTCCTCCCACAATTCATCTAACGATGTCCTACTTCCCCACACTTGTAACACTTACTGTAACACCTCGGAGGACTAGACATTCCTCCCTCACTTGCCCTTTTCTCAAGGCTACCCCTCGTCACATAAGGCCCACTACGAGACTGTTGTTTCCCTTTCCTGTCATTCACATTCTCATAGAGAGTAGCACGCACCTTACGATCCTCTTCGTAACTCCTACAACCGTCCACCAAATCAGAAAACCTTCTAATCCTCTGATAAGCGATTGCCCGTTTAATCTCCGGACGTAATCCGTTCTCATACTTCACGCACTTAGAAAATTCAGTAGTCGCTTCCGGATAATGAGGATAAAACTGCACAAGTTCCACAAACTTAGCAGTGTAGTCAACCACAGACATCTTGCCTTGTTTTAATTCCAAAAATTCAATCTCTTTCTTTTCCTTCACACCCTCCGGATAATACTTCCTCCAAAACTCTCGGCTAAATAAATCCCAAGTAACCTCTTCTTCATCATCCATTCCCAACACTTGGCGCAAATTAACCCACCAATCAGCTGCTTCTTCCTCCAGCATGTGAGTACCCAGTCTCACCTTATCCTCTTCAGCACAATCCGTCACATAGAAGATTCTTTCAACCTCTTTAAACCAAAATTGTGCACCATCAGGGTCATATCTTCCCTTGAAGATAGGCAACTCATTCATCCCGAACTCATTATTACCCGCAACATTCAGTACACCCTGCACAACCCGATCCATATTCTGTTCATTTCCAATTACAGCAACTATGGTTAAACAAACAGCTCACCGAACCACAAAGACCAACAAAGACTGACACCACAGACACAAACTAACACGGACTGGCTCTGATACCACTTAATGTGACGCCCCCAATCTAATACCCCCAAATAAACATCCATTTAAAGCAGTAAAAGAAAATTCGAAATTTGATCAGAGTATATTTAAAAACACGGCATAGACGGGGAAATCACATCAATTTGAAACCAAACAATTCATACAACACCTGCCCATAAAGATATGCAACAGTGGGGTAGCAAATAACAGAGGAAACTTTGTTCCTTACACCCACATGTTCAAGTACAGAATAAAAGCGGAAAATCTGTACTGAACCTCATAAAAATGTATATCAACTAAAAAGTTTGTCATACAACAAGTTATACATGCACAAGCCAAAATATACACATATACACGATAAACATAAACGGCCACCCTAGCTACCCGGTGTCACATATCAGAGCCGACCGACAAAAGGGTGAAGATACAAAGCTTCACCAAAGACCTCCAGCAACTCTAATCTGCAATGCCTCATAGAGCATTATAAAACGAGCAGAAGGGTGAGAAAGACAACCATAATATAAATGCATATAATTATATATTACCACAAGCATACACAATTAAACACATTTCTCACCACAATTGCACCACAATTTCACAAAGATCACATATAACGTAATCCAGTACAATTCTTAAGCATTGATACCACTACACCTCGAATATACAAACATACACATAATCACCAACACAATCACACATATTCCATCCCATCAATCACATTCATAATTACATGCACAAATAATTCATGATGAATGCAAATGCACAGAGACCGACACCACGACTCTATGCACATGCCATGCGGTACCGACTTTCATTGTCACGTCATGTCACGTCATTAGTCCAATCTGGTCGCTTTAAGTCCTCAGGCAACGCCTCATATTTTTGAGGCACACGACGTTATTGATTGACTTAGGTCCTATTTAAGGCACCCACTCCGATCGCTTTAAGTCCTCAGGAAACGCCTCATATTTTCGAGGCACACGATCGTCTATAATCATCGCTTTAAGTCCTCAGGCAACGCCTAATATTTTCGAGGCCCACGATGTTATAGAAGATTCTCTCTGGAACCAAACCGTCACTCAGGACGTTTTCACAATGCATATCATGATGCTTGGCATACAAGGACTCTTGACATTCACATTGCATGCATACACACATTCATAATCATGCATATATCATCAAATACCATACTTAGCATTTTCTTGCCTTTCGGCCACAAATCATCATCACAACCACACATAAGTCATACCACATTCAAAGCAATAACATATAGCATAATACATGTCAATTACACACCATTAAAACGACAAAAGTCGAGATTCGACACTATTCACATTTTTCGACATAATTTAATCGGCTAACAAATCTCAAAACCTCATAATCACAAAGCACATCTCGATACCTTTCCAACGACACCAAGAATACAAAAATCAGATAAACGGAACAAAAGTTACGAACGAAAACGAAAACGACATTTCCAAAAATCACATTTTACCAATCTCCTGGCCATACGCGTACTGCCCAAGGCCATACGCGTATTGCCAAAATTCCTCGCCATGCCATACGCGTATTGCCCAAGGCCTTACGCGTATGGGCAGAACCATTTTCTTCACAAAATTCTCATTTTTAACCCCATACGCGTATGCCCAACACCATACGCGTATCACCACACTCATACGCGTAATGGCCCAAACACAGGCCAATGATACGCGTAATGCCCAGTCCCATACGCGTATTGACATGCCCAATACGCGTATGACCTGCAGAAGCCCAGAAAAATTCTGCAGAAACGAGTTCTGTGTTTTCCAACCAAAAACACCCCAAATTCAACATTTAGATCCAGAAAAATACCAGTTTGATTCATAACAACACATATCTATCAAGTATCAACAACAAGGAACACAAACACATCATTCCAACACTTTTAAATCGAATTTCCACACATTTTACAAAAATGGGTTTTGATATAATTTTCATATAATCCAACCAAACAACAATCAAACACATACATAATCATACACATGTATAAGATAATTGAATTTCGCACTCTTACCCGATTAAATCGATTCCTAGAAGTGAATTTTCTTTGATTCCTAAGCTTTTCCTCTTTTTCTCTCTTTCCTCTTCTTTCTCTTCTTTTCTTTCTTCCCTTTCTTCTTCTTACTATTTTCTTTCTTTTCTATTTCTATCTATTTCTATTTCTTTTCTAATAAAATAATTCAAAATGCCCAAAATACCCCTACACTCGAATATCTCGCAAATGCTCCCAAAACGCGGTAAAATATAATCATATCGAAAAATAACATAATTTCAGGTAAAAGTCGAAAATAAGATAATTTAATAATAAAATAATAAAAAACGACTCACTTAAATAAAAATACTAAAACTGGGGCGTTACAATGTACTCAGAAACTTTCTCATTGTTCTTCATGTTGAGGTTCTCATACTGCTTACGTAGAGACTGAAGCTTCACCTTCTTCACTGATGCGTCACCGCCGTAACATCTGACCAGTGTGTCCCACGCCGCCTTTGCTGTTGTTGAATCTGCAATCTTCTCAAACACATTTGCATCCACACACTGATGGATGTAGAACAAGGCTTTCTGATCTTTCTTCCTTGTATCCTTCTGCGCGTTCCTCTGCTCCTCCAGCCAACACACCGACCCACTTTTCGACTACCTAACGCCACATCAACCACTAAATTAGTACCAACAACCATCATTGCAACATTTCGGCCAACCATACCGTATGCAACCAACCCAACCCCCCCATACAAACTACGCAAACATGGGCATGCAGCTGGATTATGGAAGCGCCATCGGCGGCACCTCCCGACTATTGGGGACAGATGCTTCAGAATTTGTCTCAAGCGCCGGGGCCATCGTCTGATGCGCTGGGGCCATCGTCTGATGCGCCGGGGCCATCTCAGCAGACGCAAAGACCAGCCACACCTCAACAAAATCGTGGTGCTAGACAAAGACGCCACGCAAGAGCCCCTGCATGTGGAACCGGTGGACGTTTAGATAGGCACAATCATTGATTTTTTCTTTACCGCCGATTGTACTAATGTTTGTCCTTAACATTCTGATGTATTTATGACTACCCTAGTTTTATTTCCAATAATTTTTTCATTTCACAATTTAAACAAAAAAAAAAAATAATAATAACATGAACTGAGGCGCCATCCCAGATGCCCCCCCCCCCCCTTTGCTGAAAAAAAAAAGGTAGGGCACACCATTTGGCCTGATGCGCCATATGGTATGGCTTTTGCCTCTTAACTGAGACGACATCCCATATGGCGCCACCCTTATATTGTAACCCTAAACATTGCCATTTTGGTAATTTATTTGAAATGTGTGTTTTTTTGGAAATTTTTTTGAAAACCTATGTTATTATAAAAAAATATAATAATAAAATATAAAATAATTAAAAAAAAAACATAGTTAGCATACAATTCTCATCGTTTCTCAATTTCTTAAATTGTAAACAAATTGTAAACAAAATTTTAGGGTTCTCAGATTCATCGTTTCTTAGGGTTTTATCGTTTCTCATCTTCTTAATTTTTCAATCCCTTACGCTTCTCAGGTTCTCATATTCATCTGTTACGCTTCTTAGCTTCTCATCGTGTCTCTTTCGCCTCTCAGCTTCATCTCTTACGGTTCTCATCTTCATCTCTTACGGTTCTCAACATTGTTCTTATAGTTTCTGGAATTGCTCATACCACTACCACAAAAAAGACCTTAGACAGCGCTTTTTTTGCCCTTAGACAGCGCTTTTAAGCGCTGTATAAACCTGCGCTGCTATAGGTTTAGACAGCGCTTTGGGTAATACCAAAAGCGCTGTCTAAAGGGGGGTATATTTAATGAAAAGCGCTGTCTATGGTACCTTTAGACATCACTTTTTAACATTATAAGGTATACCTTAGACAGCGCTTTTGGAAAAAGCGCTTTCTAAGCCTCACCTTTTTTGACATTTTTTTGGTATACCTTAGACAGCGCTTTCACCAAAAGCGCTGTCTAAGCCCTACCTTTTTTGACATTTTTTTGGTATACCTTAGACAGCGCTTTCACCAAAAGCGCTGTCTAAGCCCTACCTTTTTTGACATTTTTTTGGTATACCTTAGACAGCGCTTTCACTAAAAGCGCTGTCTAAGGTCAACCTTTTTGAACTTTTTTAGGTATACCTTAGACAACGCTTTTGTCAAAAGCGCTTTCTAAGCCCTACCTTAGACAGCGCTTTTGTCAAAAGCGCTTTCTAAGCCCTACCTTAGACAGCGCTTTCTCCAAAAGCGCTGTCTAAGGTATACGAAAAATTTTATATAAATTTTTTTAAACCACAATTTTTACCAGGTTTTTTCAACCAGAATTTGACCTGTTTTTCAACCAGCAATTTTTTTCAGAAATTGGCAATTCAAACCATTGGCAATTTACACCAAAATTATATATGCAAAACAATTGGCAATTCAAACCAATATATATATTTAAAATTACAAACCAAAATTATATATACACCTATTTATAATTACAAATCATTACATTTTTTCTACAAATGCACATATTACTTATACTAATACTTTTGCATCCAACCAAAGCATTGCTTCAAATCTACATTATAGGTCCTGAAAACACAAAGATTGTAATTCAATTAAAAGAATACATAAACAAAGTTACACATATTTAAATTCTCATCAATTAAAGTAAGAGTACAATATTATACATTGTAAAATTCCGAGCTCCATAATGTATTGACACCACTCCTCTTTGATTTCATCCAATTGGGTCTTTGAGTAATTAGCACACTTGACTTCTTCAAAGTACTACATAATAATATAACATAGTTTGATTTAGTTTTAACTATTTCATTAGACATGAGAGATATGTGTTAATATTAAAATAACTCATAAGTTAGAAATACATACATCGGATGGAATCTCTATTCGATCCAACAAAAGAGTGTCTCTCATAAATCTCAACATGAAATAGCCGCAATCTATTTGATTGAGTTGCCGAGGACACTACAAATGAAAAGAAAATATGGATAAATCCTAAGTTTTATCAAGTAGCATCACTAATATAATAAAACATTTGATAATTAATATACCTTCACATAATTCCATGTAATAATGGGGTTGACTCTCCGCAATGGTAGTGGGCCATCTTGTAGTGCTAGGAAAGCTTGTATTGCGCTAATAAAATATAAATGAATATTTAAAACAATTCACATAAATAAATAAATAAACAAATAAATATACACATTCATATTTAGAACAATCTCACTTACGTGTCAATACAGTTCTTCATATCCGGGTATGTTGTCCAATCATTTCCTAACGAATCTAGATAATACACCATTGCTCTGCTAGGATTGATTGCGACCAACAACCAATGGCCACTGTAAGATTAAACAAGTGTTAGATGGAAACTTTCTACGCGACGTCAAAATACAAAAAAACTATAATAGATGAATTTAGAATGAAAATCTAACCCAGTATTAAACGGTAAAAAAAACAACTTTTTCGTTTCTTGGTTGTTCATAAAGATGTCGCGTACATACGCCAGGACCTCATCTGTTTTAGTTAATATTAAGGTTAAGTTGACAGACGCCGGACATAGGAATGCAAATCTTTGCTGCAATCCTTGTGGGCGCATAACTTTGTCATACAGAAACCTTAAATGAAAACATCATTAACATTAGACTATTCATTTGAAACATAAAGTAAATAAGTTGTTCAATTAATATACCAAAGTAGATCGGATATATACCTGACGTATGTATTGACAACAGTGACACCCAATTCTCCATGATTGAAAACTTCATCGAAGTCTTCATTACCAATATTCTGCTCATATTCAAAGCCATAGATACCTTTCTCCATATGTATAAGACGAGTACCTCCAGTCAGAATATCTGTAAATTATAGGAACGTCTGGAGGCACGACCTAAACTTGGAGACAGGTTGTTTTCTAACCCTGGTATTCTTAGCACCAACATTTTTTTGCTTTGAAACGTTGCTAATCACTTTACCAGGCAGCTATATATCATATAATTTGTTAGATGAAGTATAAGATATCCAATTTATCATTTTCTATGCATAAATATCATATAATTGTGATGTACCTCTTTTTTTGAGACAACGGACTCGGTATGCTCCGGAATCCGCTTATCCTTTGTTTTGGATCTTGTTGGAGTCTAAATAACATTACCATGTAAAAAATGAAAATAAAATGCTCGTAAAATCTTTGAATCTACACATTAAGGTTAACAAAGGTTTATAACGGTTTTAAGTATACCTCATATCCTACGAGTATGAGGTTTGACGGCCATGCAACATACGACCCTATAGCATCTCGCACCAATGTTACATCCGAATCCTCGTCAGGATAGGGTAATGGTGCTTTCTCCTCTATAGCAATATCAACTGATACTTTCAAACTTCCAGTAGGGAGGGATTTATTGTGAAGTAATAGTACCCCATTGTTATACACTTTTCCCTTGGCAACCTTCCGATAAGTTGGTGAAGATAAGAAGAGCTGACATTGGGAAACGCCCTAAAACCAAAAATAAACATGCCATTATTAATGTGTATATATGTCATTTAAATAATTTAAGCTACTAATTTAATTTCATAAATATATATATATAATTACCTCTGGAATAATCGGATGAAAGCTGCAGTTGATACTATCTTTCTCTGATCCATCTCTAAAAGCTGAAGCGTTATCCCTTTCTTTTTCTTTTCGTAATTCCCGAACCTCAGCTTCTAGTGCTTCCAATTTAGCTTGAAGTTCTGAACTACTAGCAGCCTTTCCCTTTTTAATATTCAAGGAGGTCGGGGTGATCCCAAATGCCTTACCCCTCACCCGACCAGAATACTCAGTGACATCTAATGCCCGACTAAGTATGATCCTGGTATCATCTGGAGGTACAGACTGAGATAACGCCTCCTGAAAATCAGATGAATATCGAATATTTGTCAAATATTTGTTAATAAAGTTTTAATTTAATTAAATAAATATTATTATACTTACACATTTCTCAAATACTTGTAGAACCTCTTCTGCAACAACTCCAGACTTGCCCACACGGGCTTCCTTCCACAAGACATGTGTAGGAAGAGATGTTTCAGAGCTATTCACCTTTTGTAACTACATATAAAGCCAAATAATATGATCAAATATAACTCATGATGAACAATTATTATATCATTGCAATTTATTCATACTTACCAAAGATTGCTCCAAACGTCCATATCCAACACGTCCTTTCCTGTATTTATACTGGGGAGCTGATGCTTTTTCCCGATTAATTGCACTTAATTTCTGAAATTGCTCGGTTTTTCGTTTGGCTTTAAACGTTACCCATTCTTGTGGTGAAATCAAACTTGCATATTTAGATGGAAACTCTCCATCAAAAAAGTGACCTTCAGCATCCTTACAATAGGTGCGGTTTAAATATGTCCTAAACCCTCTTAGGAGCTTCCCTGCCAATCTCATCAAAAAAGCTTTTCTTTCTTCCTCGACGTTGAAGCACCTCTAAAAAAACCATACACATTGGTTAGTACAAATAATTTAAAAGACATAATTAGTTGGCATAATTAAATACATAATTATGGTACCTTTATCTCATTCCATATTTTTTCTTTGGTGTCCTTCAACTGTTTGTTTCTCCAATCATCACAAGTAATAGAAACCGCATTCCTTACAAGTGCACCAATGAAACTTGTCAAAGTATGACTGTTAGGCTCAATAAGTGTGCCTGAAGCGCTCCAATGCACATTATAAGTGATGCCTTGATCTCTAGCACGGATCACTCTCTTCATAATGGTTATTCCTCTTCTAATCTCTTCTTCCATAGCTCTATTACTTCCATCCTGAATATCGGGATCATCATCATGTGGGTGATCATCATCATATGGGTGATCATCATCATATGGGTGATCATTGTTAGTAGCCATCTAACCTGTAATAAATAAATCAAGGATATCAAATATAATATACACCAAATATAATAAAGAAATCAAGGATATCAAATATAACAAATATGACATAATATATAAAAAATATAATAAAGAAATCAAGGATATCAAATATAATATATAACAAATGTAATAAAAAAATCAAGGATATCAAATATAACAAATAAGACATAATATATAACAAATATAATAAAGAAATCAAGTATATAACAAATTTTACCTCTTTCACTAACATCTCTTTCTTTTCTTGGTTGGAATATGAATTACTTGTTTCTTAGCAATGCGGACGGATGAATGGATCCAAATTCCCTCGTTATGGTCATTTCTGATATATGACTCATCCGCTATAAGATCCTCATCTTGATCATTTCTATTCAACTCATTCCGTCTAATGCATGACTCATTCTCAACATCAATATCACATTGATCTACACCGCTATCATCAACCACTTTGTTAGATAGAAGCACTATAGACCATTTCGTACTCGTCGGGTCAGTGACATAGAACACTTGTCTAGCTTGAGATGCTAGAATAAAAGGCTCATCTTTGTACCCCACCCTATTAAGATCCACTTGCAAAAATCCAGACTTATCCATTCGTATGCCACTACTATTTACCCACTTGCAACCAAAGATTGGAATCTGAAACTTCTCGTAATCAAACACCCAAATGTGCTCAATAACTCCAAAATATGACAGATTTGCATATTTGGGATTTAAGTCCTTGATACTTGATATGTGCATTGCTTCAGCTAGGACGGTGACACCACTATTTTGCATAGTACTTTTATCGTCTTGTTCTTTGGTATAAAATGTGTATCCATTAATTGCGTATGCGCTATGAGAATACACATGTAAACTTGGACCATATGCCAAACATCTCAACTTTTCTGTTACTGAAGCAGGATCTGAAGAGCGCTTCGAATAAATATGATCCTTTAACCATTGTATGAAACTTTGATTGTGCTCTCGTACTATCCAATTTTCATTTCTGTTCTGATTTAACCTTCGGAGTACATCCTTGTGCATCTCAACATATGGCTCAACCTCATTATCATTGTGCAGAACATACACATGCACTTGATCCCGTTCATCCCTTGATACTGTCACAATTTTATTTCCAATTAATTTTTTACCATCCTTTTTTTCGAAAATATGAGCTTTGGGGAGTCCAATCGATTGAACATTGGACAAATATTCAATACAAAACTCAACCGCTTCTTCAACAATGTATCGTTCAACAATACACCCCTCTGGTCAACTTCGGCTTTCCACGTACCCTTTTAATATTTTCATATAACATTCAGCAGGGTACATCCATCTCATATAAGCTGGTCCACACAACTGTGTCTCTTTCACAAGATGAACAACTAGATGTACCATTATGTCAAAAAAAGAGGGAGGAAAATACATTTCAAGCTCACACAAGGTAATAACTATCTCTTTTTGTAGTGTTGGTAAGATATCGGGATCGATTACCTTACTACAAATTGACCTAAAGAAAAAACACAAATTAGTTATGGTGCTTCTTACTTTCACTGGCAAAATAGAACGTATACCTATTGGTAGAAAGTGTTCCATTATAACATGGCAGTCGTGTGTCTTTAAACTCTTCAACGTGAGGTCTTTCATTGACACAAGTCTTCTGACATCTGAAGAGTATCCTTCTGGAACTTTAACTCCACTCAGAAACTTACACAATATTTTCTTCTCCTTTCTAGACAGAGTAAAAGCAGCAGGTGGTAGATATGTTCGTCTTCCTTTCTTCACGGGTGCTAATTCAGTTCTAATCCCCATCGCTACCAAGTCTTTTCTTGCTTTAAGGCCATCCTTAGTCTTTCCTTTTATATTGAGTAGCGTACCAATAACACTTTCAAATACATTTTTCTCAATATGCATAACATCGAGAAAATGTCTCACATACAAAGACTTCCAATATGGCAATTCAAAAAATATCGACCTCTTTTTCCACCCACCTTTGACAACCTTATGTGCAAAAGGTTTGCCAAACTCAGTACGCATATCTTTCACCTTTTTAAAAACTTGGTCACCTGACAACATAGGTGGAGCTCTACCTTGTTTGGTGTCTCCATTGAATTCTTGTCTCCGCCCACGGTAGTGATGTTTGGCATTTAAGAATCTACGATGACCGAGAAAGACATTCTTATGACCAAACACCAATCGCTTCGAAACTGTTTTATCTTCACAAATAGGACACGCTTTTTCACCTTTTATGCTGTACCCTGATAGATTCCCGTAAGCTGGAAAATCATTAATTGTGCCAAACAACATCGCCCTCAAATTGAAACTTTCTTTCCTATATCCATCATAAACCTCCACACCGTTCTCCCACAATATCTTTAAATCTTCGATCAAAGGTGTCAAGTATACGTCTATGTCATTCCCTGGTTGTTTAGGCCCAGAGATTAACATAGATAACATCATGTACTTACGCTTCATGCATAGCCACGGAGGTAGGTTATAAATCATAAGAATCACAGGCCATGTGGTATGTGAGATACTTTGAAGACCATGCGGGTTCATTCCATCAGTAGATAATGCCAAGCGAAGGTTTCTTGCTTCTTCTACAAAATCAAGATAATCATTATCAATTTTCGACCACTGTGGTGAATCAGCCGGATGTCGCAACTTTCCATCAATAATTCTTTCATCTGCATGCCAAGTCAGGTGTCTTGCATCGGTTTCACTATGAAACATGCGCCTAAATCTCGGTATTATAGGAAAATACCATAAGACCTTGGCTGGAGACAATTTTTTCTTATATCGAGACAAACCGCATTTAGGGCACTCAGTTAACGATGCATATTCGTTTCGAAACAAAACGCAATCGTTTGGACAAGCATGTATCTTATCATAACTCATGCCAATAGAGCACAACATTTTTTTGGCCTCATAGGTTCGATTTGGAAGAACATTATCCTTCGGTAGCATTTCTCTCAAAAGGGCCAACAACTCTGTGAAACTTTTATCCGACCATCCATTGCCTGCCTTTAAGTTATACAACTTCAATACCGCAGACAGTCTTGTGAATTTAGTGCAACCTTGATAGAGCGGTTTCTCTGCATCGCTTACCAACCTCTCAAACATTTCGGGACAATCATGAAGATCTTCTACAACTGCTTCTGCAATCTCTTCGACTCGATCACAATCGTATGTTTCCGTGTCTTTGTCATCTAAAGCATAGGTCGTATTACTTTTCCCCGTCGGTTCAACATTCTCGTTAATTTTCTCACCATGATGTATCCAACACTTATAACTTCGATCAATTCCATTCATCAGTAAATGCGATTTCAATCCATCTGCGTCAACCTTACCCATATAACAACAACCCAAGCAAGGACAGTCCATTCGACTGGGGTCTTTAACGTGTTGAACAGCAAACTTAACGAAATCCAATACCCCATTCTCGTACTCTTTGGACAATCGATCGGCATCCATCCATTTTTTATCCATGGTTTTCCTACTTATTAATTCAACCAAATAACATTAATTCAACCATATTAATCAAGAAATGAACAAGTTTGATAGTGTTTGATATGTAACTGCTATTTTTTGTACGAAAATAAATGAAGGAGTGAATTATGCAGAAAAGTAACTAGGAGAGCTTATATCTAGAATTTAATCTTTAGCTACTTTTCTTGTGCTTCTCCCTTAGGTCACTCACTCACACTGTATTTATTTTGACACAAGTGGTAGGTGGCCGGTAATATATTTCTTGATGGTTCCTTTCACTATTCACTCACATGCACACTTAACCTATCTATGTTGACAGAGACTAAATTGATAAAGTGATGGAATCTCTCAGCTCCTTTATTAAAAGTTTCACCTCTTTCGAAAATTTTAATTTTTTTTTAAGAACAATGCTATAATGACACAATATGCTATAATTTTTTTTTAAGAACAATGCTATTTTAATTTTAAAATCATTGCATCATCCAAACAACCGCCATCATAAATAGACGCAAATCATAATTAACAATGTCAAGTAACCTCTAACAATCCTAACAGTTAGAAAGAATTTAACATTAGCATAACAAGTCCAAACTAAGAGTTTTAGTCTAAACATAACAATCAACTTTCGCAGTCCAAACTTCTAACATCAACAGATTTTCTAACTTCTAGCTTTCGCAGTCCAAATATCAAAGCATTTAGCTCACTAAAACTAACCTAAACTAGCATGTTAACAATTCAAATTCCAACAACAGTCCAACTAATTTCGACCTAAACAATAATCATTAACTGACAATACAAAGCAATTAACTTCATTAACAAAACTGCCAACATAACTTCATTAACAAAACTCATCAAACATACTCATTCACTACAACATTGTAAAGCAACAAAACCCTACAAAAACAATGTAAAGCAACAAAACCCTATTCTTCACAACAACGACGTACCTTTAACGATGGTAACAACGACAATGCAAGAACGAAATGTATCAGTTACAAAGAGCAGAAACGAACGACGGCAATGACGATGGCAACGGACGGCAATACAACGACGGCAACGGACGGACGACAATACAACGACGACAGTGGAGGACGGACGGCAACAACGAACGACGACGGTGGAGGACGATGAAAGTTTTGAGTTCGCAAGGGTTCAGTTCGCATGGGAGAAAGGGAGAAGAAAGGGCGGAAATATGAAAATGAATACTGACTATTCATATATTTTAATTTAATTAGACCTTAGACAGCGCTTTTCATAAAAGCGCTTTCTAAGGTGGGCCTTAGAAAGCGCTTTTAAAAGCGCTTTCTAAGGTTGGCCTTAGACAGCGCTTTTGATTTTATTTATTTTTTTAATTTTTAAGACTTTAGAAAGCGCTTTTAAGAAAAGCGCTGTCTAATATTTTCGTTTAATTTTTTTTTAAAATTAATAAGACTTTAGAAAGCGCTTTTGACCAAAGCGCTGTCTAAGGTCTTATATTTTTTGCGCTTTTATTTTTTTAAATGAATGGTATCCATTTTTTTAACCTATAGCAGCGCTTTTAAGAAAAGCGTTGTCTAATGTGCGATGTTATAACTTACTTTTGTTGTAGTGTACTCTTCAAAAAATCGTTTCAGAAAATCTCTCATACGTTTCAAGAAATCGATTTACAAACTCATTTCCAAGTTCGATTCATATTTTCAATTCGTATTCTTTATTCTCATACTCATAATTAAGTTTGTACATGATGTTAGGAAAATAGAAGCTGAACTCGCAGATTTCCTATCTCGATTCCACAACTTCCGTTGACACAACTCGATAGAAGCTACTCCGCAAAACCGTCTCAGGTAAGCACTAGCCATTCTTGTGTGATTTTGAAATTTAACTAATTATTAGGTGCAGTTAATTGTTAATTATGTTTAAAGTTGAAGTTGATTGTTGATGCATTTGTACTAAAATTAAATTTAAGTGTGTTGTTCTGTTTGATCTTTGAAGGCAGTGGAGAAATTCAACTCCTATATGTAAGTTCATTTGGCTCTTTTGTTGTTATCTTCATGTTAAGCTTTTGTATGGAAATAAAATTAGGGGTTAAAGTTTGTTGTTTATGGTTGCTAATTATCCAATAGGAATATAAACTTTCAATTTGTAATTTTTCTTATGTTTGCTTTTTGGAGATTTACTAGAGTTAGTTGTTGTTTTTTTAGTTGTTTCCCTCTTACTTCCTTAGAAACTCTTTTTGCGAATTTCAGTTTGTTTTTGTTTAGTTGTAATTCTTTGTAAGATTGAAAAAAATACCTTTTACTTTTTTTTACAATGATTTTGATTGAGATGAAATAGTTATGTTCAGCCATAAAAGGGTTATATTTTGTGATTTGGAATTTGGTTTTTTCTTGTTTGTTTATGGAGGACATAATCCTATGCAAAGGTAGTTCTTATTTTCATGGTGGTGTTTGTTTTTATGGTTGTTCGCATGTTGTTGTGTTCTGTGCAGTGTTGCGAGGTCGGGCTCTTTTTATCATGGATTGGCAAACGGTAATGAGGAGGGGTTTTCGGAACTTAGCTCCGAAATGGGATATTCACTCGAATGGGAAATCATCGTTTATAGGGAACTCTCAAATATCTTATATCTACTTCTCTGAGTTCCCGGACAGAATCAAATCGTCGAACATTTTTGCTCTCTTTGGATGTGAGGGAGAGGTGGTGGAGGTGATGATTTCACCTAAAAGAAATAAGTTTGGGAAGAGATTCGGGTTTGCAAGATTTCAAGAGGTGACCGATATTAGAATGTTGGCGGTTAAGCTCGATAACATCGTTATCGACGACAAGAAGATACATGTAAATCCTCCTAGGTTTATTAGAGGGGGCACGTAGGAGAAAGAGGAGGGATAAGGGACAACACTCGGGTTGAAATCAGACGTGCCTCTGATGTTGGTGTGAGGAGGAATCATATTGGCATTAGATTTGGATCGAAATCGTTTGCGGAAGTTGCTGGAAACGGAAGGCTTTTAGCTCAGGAGTTAGAAGATAAGGGTATGGTGGGTGGTAAGGCTGTGTTTGAATACTTTACAGAGAAGGAAATGCTATACAATCTTAGGAAAGCTTACGTCGGCATCGTAATTACTCCGGGATCAACGCTCTCAGTTCAAGCGGGATTGGAAGTGGAAGGTTATTTTTCTATTAAAGCCACTTCATTGGGGTCGAATATTTGCTTACTGGAGGAAACGGAAGACGGCGAAATACACAACTTGATAGTTGACGGAGAAGTTTGGTGGAAAAACTGGTTTAAAGTCATAAGGCCATGGAAAGAAAGTGACGTGGATACCGACAGGGTTATTTAGTTGAGAGTTTATGGTGTACCTTGTCAAGCATGGCATACTGATTTCTTTATTATGGTTGGAAGTCCAGTAGGAGAGTTTGTTTTTGTGGATGAAATCACCTCTTCTGGTACAGTTAAAAATGTAGCGAGATTGTTGGTGAAGGTATCGACTGAGTTTGTAGCTAAAAACTCCATGGCGGTTTTGATTGATAATGTCCTTTTCTCTATTTTGTTAAGGGAGGAAATGTTTACTTCAGAACGTGTTGATCCATATTTTGTGCCTAGTCATGAATCAGAGTCTGGGGGAGTGATTCTGAGGTGAATGGGAGTTTGTATTCCAATTACTGTGAAGATGATTTTGTTTCGGATAGTAGAATATTATCTGATGAGGAGGTTCTGTCCCCGATCAGACCAGGGGTGGAGTCCGGTGTGGAGGTTGATGGCGCTGAAGGGAGAGCCTTTTTTGATCCTTTGGTTAAGAATCAGTCTCTGATGACACAGACCTTGTCAGCTAGTGATGGTGACGTTAGGAGTAAAGGTGGGAAAAAGGCAGATTTTGGTTCTTTTGACGAAGCAGTTCAAGCAGTAAAAGGGCTTACTTGTAGTATTGGTAATAAAGTGGATGGTGTGACCGCATATGATAGTACTCTTGTTTCAAAAGTTCCTTGTTCTATAATTAAGGTGACTGAGGGGAGACAAGACCTTTTGGAGGATAATGTGGTTATCTTGAATGACACTGGGGTCCCACCTAAAGTTGGAATTAAAAACAGTAGTAGAAAAAAGTTATTAAAGAGTATCAAATTAAAGGAGCTTTATACAGTAGGTGGGTCTCACGTATGAAGTAGAAGAGGTAGTACAAGGAGTAAATTTTTCAAAAGTAGAAAGCAGAAAGAGGCGCATATTGGCAAGGGAAAACGTTTACTGGAAGATGTAGTAGTTGCTCACTCTGGGGGGTCTTTTTCAGAAATTATTGGAAGGGCGAATTTGTGCCATGGTGAACAATCGGATGTGACCGGAATTAATAGATGCAATCAGGAGATTTTGGAGAATTTAGATACCAATATTGGAGATAAAATTTGGAATACAATTTCTAATTTAGGGGTTGCGGAGGGGGATCACAAAGGATATTTTCAAAAAATAATTGTAGAAATGGAAAGAAGAGACAAAATCAAATTGATAGGGGGGAAGGAGGCCTTGAAATCTTTGAAATGATAGTAGGAACTTTGAACATTAGGGGGGAGGTAGTCGTATCAAGAGAAGAAGAATCACAAATATTATTTCTAGAGGAAAGGCGGATATTTTTTTGATTTAAGAGACAAAGATTCAGGATATGTCGGTTGGGATAGCTCGTAGTTTTTGGGGGAAGGAGGAGGTGGACTACTCTTTTGTTAACTCGGATGGTTTGTCTGGGGGGTTACTTGTGATTTGGAAAGTTAATTCGATGGAGGTGGTGTTTAGTTTTAGAGGTATGGGTTTCTTAGGGGTAAAGGTCAGGTGGAAAAACAATTTGTATTATATTATCAACGTTTACTCGCCGTGTTCGTTGGAATTGAAAAGAATTTTGTGGAGGAAGCTTTTAGATTTAAAATCTAATATTGGGGATGGAGAATGGGTGATTGGAGGAGATTTCAATGTGGTCAAGAATTCCCACGAGAGGAGAGGTAGGACTGCATTTGGATCGAGTTCGGAGTGGAGAGATTTCAGTGGATTTATCGATGAGGGCAATTTGGTTGACTTAACGTGTAAAGGGAAGAAATTTAGTTGGTATGGGGGCGGTGGTCATGCGAAAAGTAGGATCGATCGTTTTCTTGTCCCTAACGGTATTATTGATAGTTGGGGGACGGTGGGTCAATTGATTGGCCAGAGGGATATTTCGGACCATTGCCCGATTTGGTTAATTGTTGATAAATCAGATTGGGGTCTGAAACCGTTTAGAGTCAATGACGAATGGTTTTCTAATAGTCACTTCATTGACTTTGTGGAAAAGGAGTGGAAGAAGTTAGTAGTGGTGGGGATGAGAGATTATGTTTTAAAGGAGAAATTGAGATTGTTGAAAGATAGCCTCAAATGGTGGAATACTAACATTTTTGGGAGAGTTGATTTGGAGATGAAGGAAGGCGTTAGGGATTTGAACGAAGGCGGCGACTTAATCTTTGAGGTAGGGGGCGGAGGAGGAGGAAATTTTGAGGAAAAAGGAGTTGGCTAGTAAAAAGTTTTGGTTGAATCTAAAGAACAAGGAGAATATGCTTATTCTAAAATCAAGACTTAAATGGTTAAATGATGGTGATTCTAATAGCAAGTTTTTCCATAGGGTTATGAAAGAAAGGAGGAGACGCAATTTTATTGGCTCTATTTTGACGAGTAATGGTGTTGTAGACAAGGTGGAGGAGGTGAAAGAGGAAGTTAGGAGGCACTTTGCTTCGAAATTTTGTGAGTCGGATTTTGATAGACCTACTTTGGATGGTATTCCTTTTTAAGGCATTAATTCTTTGGATAGAGATTCTTTTGAAGCGCCTTTTTCAGAGGAGGAAATTAGACAAGCAATTTGGAGTTGTGAAGGATCCAAAAGTCCGGGGCCCGATGGTTATTCTTTTCTTTTTATTAAGAAGTGTCGAAGCTTTATGAAGGAGGATTTTATTGCTTGTTTTCAAAGTTTTCATACCGGAGCTATTTTATCTAAATCATTCATTTCTTCCTTCTTGACTTTGGTGCCTAAATCGTCTAATCCTCTTTGTTTGGATGATTATAGGCCGATTTGTCTTGTAGGTTGTGTTTACAAGGCAATTTCCAAGCTTTTGGCGGGTAGATTAAAGTTGGTTTTGTATTCGATTATTTCTAATTGCCAAAGTGCCTTTATCCCTGGAAGACAAATGCTTGATGGAGTTCCTGTGGCAAATGAAGTGGTGGACTTTGCAAATAAGGAGGGAAGAAGTTGCTTGTTATTCAAAGTTGATTTTGAAAAGGCTTATGACAAGGTTAGTTGGAATTTTCTTAGATTCATGTTAAGAAAATTGGGTTTTTGTGAGGTTTGGTTGGGATGGATGGAAGCTTTGGTCTTTACTAGTAAAATGTCGGTGTTGGTTAATGGTAGCCCTACGAAAGAATTTGTGGTGGAGAGAGGTTTGAGACAAGGCGACCCCCTTTCCCCGTTTCTTTATGTTATAGTGGCGGAAGGTTTGAAAGGCATGGTGAAAAAATCGGTTGAAAATGGGGAATTCGAGGGTTTTAAAATTAAAGATAATTGATTGGTGGAAATCTTACAATTTGCGGATGATACTTTGTTGTTTGGTGAAGGGGGTTGGAAGCATATTTGGGCTATTAAATCTATCTTGAGAGGCTTTGAATTGGTTTCCGGATTGGGTATCAACTTCCATAAGAGTAAGCTAATAGGAATTAATATTAATTCTCGATTTATGGAGGTTGCTTCTTATTTCCTTTCATGGAGGAGGGAAGAGAGTAAATTTGTCTTCCTTGGTATTCCTATTGGGTACCCTTCTAATTCTCTTTCGTTGTGGTCGGAGTTGGTGTTGAAGTTAAAGAAAAGACTTTTTTGTTGGAATAATCGGCTTCTTAGTTTTGGAGGGAGACTTACGTTGTTGAAATCGGTGTTATCTAGTTTATCGATCTTTATGTTCTCTTTTTACAAAGCTCCGTTGAAGATTGTTAAGGAGATTACTAGTATCCAAAGTAATTTTCTTTGGGGGGGCAAGGAGGATAAAAAGAAAGTTCATTGGGTTAGTTGGAAGGAGGTGTACCTCCCGGTTGACAAAGGGGGGCTCAGATTAAAACTGGTGGATGACTTTAATGTGGCGCTTCTTAATAAATGAAGATGGAGGATTGTGAAAGAAACTAAAGCTTTGTGGCATAATGTTCTTAAGGCAAGATATGGTGACATTAATTTAAGGGTGATGGATTATGGGTGCACCATTGGTAGATCTAATCATTATTCCTTTTGGTGGAGGGACATTTATGGTTTGGATAAAGGGCTTCCGGAGAATTTATTTGCTTCGAATTGTAAATTTAAAATTGGCAATGGTTTCTCCTCTTCCTTTTGGCATTCGTGTTGGATTGAAGATTTCTGCTTGAAGGATAAATTCCCTAGTATTTTCAACTTATCTTGTTTTAAGGGGGTGTCGGTGGCTTGTATGGGAGGCTGGAAATTCGGAAGTTGGCATTGGGGGGATTTAGGAGTGCGCCAAGATGAAGTCGGGGCTGCTGCCCCCGATTTACAGCAGCTTTTAGCGCTGCTGGACCAGCTCGGTCCGGATGGAGACGACCGGGATTCGCCGACTTGGCTTGCGCAACCGGACGTGGGATTTACGGTATGTAGTTTTTACAAGATTCTTGGTTGTTATCGTATTCCTTATGGGCCGGTTAATAATTTTCATGAGGCCTTTTCTTATTTATGGAAGATGGTGGTTCCTTATAAAATAAAGGCATTTGGTTGGAGGTGTTTCTTAAATAGGCTTCCTACTAAGGATTCTCTATCTCTTAGAGGATGTTCTTTTCCGGATAGTAATTTGGCTTGCGTTTTTTGCCAAGACGGGAACGAATATTTGGAGCATATCCTTTTGAATTGTGTGGTTTCTAAATTGGTGTGGAAGGAAGTGGCCGATTGGATTGGTTTTTTGAATTTCGACACTAGAAATATTAAAGATAGTTTCTTAAAGTGGTCAAAGTTTTGCAATCGTAATAGGGTGGTGAAAGGGAAGGAAGGAAGTATTTGGTTGGCAACCTCGTGGTGCATTTGGTCTTTGAGGAATGGAATCATCTTTAGGAATGATAGGTGGAATGTTTTGGATTTGTTTTGGAATATCAAAGCGTTGGTTTGGAGGTGGTCTTTTATCGGGAATATTACTCGGTCCAATTATAGTTTTTATGAGTTTATCAAGTTTCCTCTGTTCTATTTATCTTAAAGCTTAATTGGCGAGTAATTTTCTTTGTCGAGCATCGTCTCGCTCCTTTTTTGTAAGTGAGTTCGAGAACCCTTTCTTCTCGCTTTTAAGGATATCTTGCTTATTGAAAAAGAAAAAAATAATCCTGTGCAAAGAAAATCAACACATGGTTTGTGCAATCCAACACATTCTAAAGGTGCTGGTTTGAAGCAAAATTGTCTCTAATGAGTTGAGAGAAAATCTCTTGGATATTGTGGTCCAATTATCTCTAATGATCTAAATATAAGCGTTTCTTTTAAATGACTAGTATTATAACTTGACTGTTTTGTACTTGGTTCCAAATCCCCTTTATTGCTAGAGAAAAAAAAGACATGTCTCACCACTAACCAAGTGAGACCCTGATATTATAACTGTTTCTATTAATTCCTGTGTGCAATAATCAAGTCTGATCATGTGTCTTTCAATAACAGGGTTATACTAAGAGTTATTTGATGATGCTTAGAATTTAGAACATAGAACTACTATTTCCTCTCATACTATATGCAATATTTAGGTATGATTTGAGGTGTCCAGTGCTAATTTCATCCAACAAAATATTATTCTCTTTAAACCAACACTTGGCAAAGCCAAAACATCATACTATTCTGCTTTACTTGACTTAAATCTATGATAAATTAGCTAATTTGGCACATTGGAAAATCTGGCTCTTTCCACCCAACTCCTCACTCAAACTACCACTACCACTATTAAAGGTAATTTGTGATGAAAAATAGGAAAAAGTAGAAAATGAAGTGTATGATTATGAAAGACGTGTTGAACCAAAAAGAAGGAAAACAAAGACTTGATTCCAATTCAACAACTCCTTTGACAAACGAAATCACGTGAAAATCAGTGATCCTAATTAAATGTTTATTCAACCAATTCATTGCAGTGTCCAAAGTTTTTAATGAGATACGTGATTCATCAATGTCCTAAATTTATACCAAAACAATTATATTGTATCAACATACTATTACTAATTAAAAAGTAACAAATTTCTATATGAGTCACATTTATTTATTTGTTAGATACTGGGAAAGAAAACACACTACTGTAATGATAAGAACAACGGATTAAAGATAATTGATCTTTACTTTATTGTTGTTGGATCGATTTTCCATAGCTTTAATGAGTGAAAGGTAAGAAAAATAGTAGATAGTGAAATGATATTATCCTTTTTTCTTAAAAGATAAAATGATAGTGCTATAAAACTAACTTTTCTATTCTCCTATAAAAATCAAATGACTTATGCACAAAGTTAGTGCAAGGAAAGTTGAGTTAGTGTAGAGTCATAGCAAAAACACCTAATATTATATCATACACTCGGTGCAAATAAAACAACTGAAGTCCTAAACACTCATTCCACGAATGCATAGAGCACAACTTCATTTTTAAAAGACAAATTATATATATATATATATATATATATATATATATATATATATATATATATATATATATATATAATATGCTTTTATCGCTTTTAAATTAAGATTTTCTTTCTTGTTTTTGTATTTTTATTTTTACTTTTATTTTATTTTCAAAGAGAACACATTGCAAATATCACTACGGTTGCATGTATTGGCCGTTGCGGTAGCTTGATAATATTATACACTCCTAGTTAGCTTGTCTCTTCAGTATCTTTTTTCCATTGCAAATTGAAACTAGACGAAACAATACACGATTTCAAACCAAAACCCTAACGTTCAATACTGTGAACCATTACACGATTTCATCCAAAACACCATCGTTCACCCTTCACCATGTTTTTGTCATTGTCGTCATCATCGTCAACCAAGTTGACAAGACCATCACGATCAACCAAGTTGTTACCGTCTAGAAGGAAAACAACAACAACACCGTCGTCACCACAAGGAAGGAAGGCAACACCATCACCAACACCAACATCATTTACTTAGTCATCACGTTTAGGGTAGGTAAAATATTTTTTCCCATGCATCTAGAGTAAACTTCATTTGCCATTATTCTGGTTGTTGTTTTATTTTGTGGTTGATGTTTATGTTCTTGTTGTTCATGTTGTTGTTGTAGTTTTTGAACTTAGATGTCGACCTTGTCGAGTTCTACATCAGAAACTAGCTAAGAAACTCAAACAAATGAGAGGTTAGCCAATGAAACTCAAACAATTGAAACTCAAACGAAAAGATCACAAAGAGGTGTCACAATGATGCCCCAATTCACATCAGTCCGGAACTGATCAGGTGAAAATATTCCTATCCAGTTTGATTCGTTGTACAGAGTAGTGGATTGTGAACATTACTCTACTTTTAAGAGTTATACTTCATTCCTTGCACATAGCAAGGTCAGTATATTGATTGATGATTGGAAATAAGTTGATGTAACGTCAAAGAAAGCATATGGACTGACGTTAAGGTATTACATACTATAATTTTCATATATCGCCGATTTTTTGTATGCAATTACATTAAAAAAAGTATATTATTGTTGCGGACTAGCCCAATGGCTAGGCATGGCCCAATCCATTTATGCTCCCATAACGACCCAATTGCCTAAGTCCAGCTAACTTAGGGTAGCATTTACCTTCCTGCCCCTCTACCGGGGAAGGATGGTCGGTTGACCTCCAGGGTCGGTTACCCCTCCTCAGCATTTCCTACCCGTCACGCACGGTTCCACCGTTCGGAAACAGTCATGACGCCTGTGCCCGTTACTGCGCATGTGCCCGGGGCAACGACTAGTTTTGGGCACCTCTGCCCGTCCCAACGGCTAGTTTCTGGCAGTTACCCATTCTTTGGGGAGCGGATATCTCGCTCTGAAAAGAGGGACCAATGGCCAAGCGCTAGGGGAATTATAAAAACCCTCTCATTTGAGAGGGCCAGGTATTCAAAATCATCCTAAGATACACATATTTTGTACTTGCCTTCTTTCCTTTCGAGTCTTACTTTAGCATCGGAGTGCCTTGTAGGTACACCCCCTCCTCATCTTTCACACCCAGCATCGCAGACGTAGTCTCTCGCCCACTTCAAGTTCTGATCAGCCGGTAAGATCAATTATCATTCTAAATGATAGACATTTACAATTAGCTTAGTTTGCTGGTGCTTTTACACGTTTCTTCAAGTGACATATTTGGAGGTGTTCTCCTATAATTGTCTTGAAAACAATTTCTTATTGAATTCTTAGTAATGATTAGGTTCACTATTTATTTTATATATCCTAATTCAATTATAGATGTATACAGATGCATATCAAACAACGGGATACTAAAGAGATCAATTTTGTCTTTCACTTTTACAGAAGCAATTGAAGATGTTGAATATTAAGGTTAATATTTTGAAAAATCTTATATGATACCTTAATTGTTTTTTTTATTTTTTACCTTTAGACTCATAAATTCTTTTTTTGTGATTTTTTTTCTTAAGGGTATCTTATACCAAAATGGTGGAAAGTATTGGCTTTGTTTAGGAATACAAACAATAATCCAAATCAAAAAGAAATGTAAAGATCCTAAAAAGTTTGATTATTCAAATTTTGAGGTAATTATTGAGCAAAAACTATTATGTATTATTACTATTGACCGTAGTTTTGTTTTGATGTTATTCATGTGTTGATACAAAATTACAAAGATTCAAGACATTGATAAATTATGTTAATCATTTTGTCGGGCTACTACAAAACCAAATACTTTTAGGCCATTTTGAAGTGGGATTCATGCTTGTCCAGACAATGAACTATTGGGTGTAATACTCAATCTTATCGAGAAGAAATATAAATATTTAAGGATCATATTAGGGAGTGCTCATCGTGTTACTTAGTATAATATTAGGGAGTGCTAATTGTTATGTAACATATTACACTTTTGATTAGGGGTTGAATTGTTTACTAGAATTTGAACTGCATTGCACTATAAAAAAACTGAACAACTTAAATGTTTAATTAAATGAACCATTTTATTAAACAATTCAAATTCAGTTTAAAACCGGTTCAAAACCAATTTTCCTTTATAAACTGGTTTAATTATATAAATTAATTAATTTTTAATAAAAAGAAAAAAAATTTAACTGAGAGTAAAAAAAATTTTCTGAAAACAATTTTTTTTCTTCACAAATATGAAAAAGTAGAGTTTTTTTTCAGAAATATGAAAAAATAGAGTTTTTTCAGAAATATGAAAAAGTCGAGTTTTTTCTGAAATATGAAAAAATCGAGCTTTCTTCGAAAATATGGAAAATTCGAGTTTCTTCGGAAATATGAAAAAGTCGAGTTTTTTCGGAAATATAAAAAAGTCGACTTTTTTTCGAAAATATGAAAAAGTCGAGTTTTTTTTTTCAGAAAGATGAAAAAATCAAGGTTTTTTCCAGAATTATGAAAAAGTCGAGTTTTTTCGGAAATATGAAAAAGTCGATTTTTTTCGGAAATATGAAAAAGTCGAGTGTTTTTTTTTTTTAGAAATATGAAAAAATAGAGTTTTTTTTTCCAGAATTTTGAAAAAGTCGAGTTTTTCAAAAATATGAAAAACTCGAGTTTTTTCGAAAATATGAAAAAGTCGAGTTTTTTTCGGAAATATGAAAAAGTCAAGTTTTTTCGGAAATATGAAAAAGTCGAGTTTTTTCGGAAATATGAAAATGTCGAGTTTTTTAAGAAATATGAAAAAGTCGAGTTTTTTCGGAAATATGTAAAAGTAGAGTTTTTTCATAAATATGAAAAAGTCGAGTTTTTTTTCGGAAATATGGAAAATTCGAGTTTTTTCGGAAATATGAAATAGTCGAGTTTTTTCGGAAATTTAAAAAAGTCGATTTTTATTGGAATTATGAAAAAGTCGGGTTTTTTTCAGAAATATGAAAAAATCGAGTTTTTCAAAAATATGAAAAAGTCGAGTTTTTTTCAGAAGTAGATTATTTTTCAGAAATATGAAAAAATTGAGTTTTTTTCCAAAATTATGAAAAAGTTGAGTTTTTCAAAAATATGAAAAACTCGAGTTTTTTCGGAAATATGAAAAAGTCGAGTTTTTTCTGAAATATGAAAAAGTCGAGTTTTTTTCGGAAATACGGAAAATTCGAGTTTTTTCAGAAATTTGAAAAAGTCGAGTTTTTTTTGGAAATATAAGAAAGTCGATTTTTTTCGGAAATATGAAAAAGTCGAGTTTTTTTTCTTCAGAAATATGAAAAAATCGATTTTTTTTACTAGATTATGAAAAAGTCGAGTTTTTCAAAAATATGAAAAACTCAAGTTTTTTCGGAAATAATAAAAAGCCAGGTTTTTTTCCAGAAATATGAAAAAGTCGAGTTTTTTCGGAAATATGAAAAATTAGAGTTTTTTTTCGGAAATATGGAAAATTCGAGTTTTTTCGGAAATATAAAAATGTCGAGTTTTTTCGGAAATATGAAAAAGTCGAGTTTTTTTCAGAAATATGAAAAAGTAGAGTTTTTTCGGAAATATGAAAAATTCGAGTTTTTTCTGAAATATGAAAAAGTCGAGTTTTTTTCGGAAATACGGAAAATTCGAGTTTTTTCAGAAATTTAAAAAAGTCGAGTTTTTTCGAAAAGATAAGAAAGTCGATTTTTTTCGGAATTATGAAAAAGTCGAGCTTTTTTTCTTCAAAAATATGAAAAAATCGATTTTTTTCAAGATTATGAAAAAGTCGAGTTTTTCAAAAATATGAAAAACTCGAGTTTTTTCGGAAATATGAAAAAACCAGGTTTTTTTTCCAGAAATATGAAAAAGTCGAGTTTTTTCGGAAATATGAAAAGGTCGAGTTTTTTTTTCGAAAATATGGAAAATTCGAGTTTTTTCGAAAATATTAAAAAGTCGAGTTTTTTTAGATATATGAAAATGTCGATTTTTTTCGGAAATATGAAAAAGTCGAGTTTTTCTTCAGAAATATGAAAAAATAGTTTTTTTTTCCAGAATTATGAAAATGTCGAGTTTTTTTTTTAAATTTTGATGATGTGAATCTACTTCGGAAATATGAAAAAGTCGAGTTTTTTCGGAAATATGGAAATTTCGAATAGGTCAGATTGTTATGCAACAACAGAATACTAGGTTTGTAAGCTCCTTCTGAGTCTGTTATGCTATGGTTGAGGTTTGTAAGCTCCTCCTTAGTTCTATGTACAAGAAAGTTAAAATGTGTCGTCCGGGCAAGATAACCATAATAACATAAATTTAAATAACCAAATTATAAATGACCATTATGTATAGACTGAATAGGTTCAATGTGTTCAGTTTCTAATTAAATACTTACCATCATTTCTCCCATTTTTGTCACATCAAAAAGAATAAAATGGAGAAAGAAAAAAATAATTACATCCATAAATGCATAACATGTCATCATTACAAGATCAATTTCTAAGAATTGAAAAATTACAAGTAATAGGGGTCATTAAGGATTGTGCAATGTAGTTATTGGTCGTAACAGTCCACAAAATCGAGTTAAGGATCTTTGTTTCGTCGATTATGATACTCAGAAGCCATTATAAAAGTAGCCAAAACCTAATTCACTTTCATCAACATCTACTAAAGTCATGGAGTCATCAGTTGAGAGCAACACAATTTCTGTTGTAACAGAGGTTACACAGAACACTTCAAGCCTGAATATCCATAACCTTCCAAAGCCAGTAGCTTCAGAAGCTTCTGCTACTGGTCCTATGCCTTCTTCCCTGAACACTTCAGATGAGACTTTGTCAGCAGTACCTCAAAGACCTACAGAAGCAAGTCCATCAGTAGTTGTTTTAAAACCACGGAAGATGCTCAACAAGATGTTTCATCGTCTTGTTGTCCCAGAAGCAGAATACGAGAACATTGATGGAGATGAGCCATATTATGATTATGGCAATAGCTTCTACTACAAGGCACGGGATGACATAGATAGAGCTTAATCTTAGTTCAAACCAGTTTCTTATGTTATTTGTAATCCTTTAAGCTCGATTAATGAAAGAAAGTTATTTTGACTAGTAAATATTATGCAATTGTACAAACACCTTATTTACCCATTAGATTTCCTGATAATCACATTAATGAAGTAATATTGACACCAGAAGCAACAAATAAACATGTTAACTATAATACTTACTATTGTTAAAGGAATTTTAATAGGTCAGACTGTTAGATAACATTTCCAAGAGTCATCATTAAAACATTGATTTGACTTAATCTTTAGAACACCAAGATGTATAAACAAAAACAAATCTGGGTTCCAAAGAGAGATTTAAGAAAGGTAGTCATACTAAAAGCAGCAACTCAAGCAACCAAAAGCAAAGCAGCAGCTGAAGGATCTACTAACAAGCAGATGACTTCAGAAGCGCACACCTCTTTAGTATCCTTTGTGAAAACTCCCAGAAGCAGAAGAACTTCTAAGTCTAAACGCAGAGACCATCTGAGAAAGGAGGCTTTGGAGTCTAAATAATTTGTAATATCTTCCAGTTTATTAATGAGAATTGTTGCATGTTTTGAGTTCTTAATCCCATTTCTTTAATCCTTTAGAACAACAATAAATATATATATATATAACAGTTACACTGCACAGCATCATGAACAAACACAAATTATTAGTAAGATTGCTTAATACAAAGGTTCTAACAATTACAAGGAATAACTATGTAGAAATCTAACATCAGAATCTATCATAGATAGCTTCAAACTTATCTCTCCAAATTTTAGAAGAATAAGCCTCTGAACTTATGATAACTCCCTGCTAAACAAGTAATTCTAAAAGAACTCGTCCATAAGGAATGAAGAAAATCTTTCCCTTGTGAAAGGAAGAAAGAGTCCTCTTCAAATAGTCAAACATAACTTGAGGAAGTCCAATCTGCAAGTCTGAATTGAGAATTAGTAGCATATCTTTTTCAATAGGTTCCACGAGGTTTAAATCCTTATCCTTAGGCAGCAAGTTTGAGTTCAGAACCTGATTTTAAACAATTGCATTAGGACGAAGATTTGATACCAATTATGTATTAGATGAATCTCCAAAGATACGCCAAGTAGGAAGATAGTGTTCCCAAACAAGAGTTCCTAGTATTTCTCCAATTTTCCACACAATTGATCACATTAGCAATCGCTTTAGAGGTTACTGTTATAGAAACATCAGTTACTTTAGAAAGAATACCACACTCAGAATTCAGTTAAACAATGGAAGCATTAATCCAAAACTGAGGTTTCTGACTTCTGACCACCATCAGATCTTCTCCTGGCTTCTGACCAAGACTGCTTCTGATGCTTCTTATCAGAAACTGCTTTTAGAGCCTGCTGCTCTACTTCTCTTTCAGAAGTTCTCTCAGTCAGACGCAACTCTTGCGCCTCTAGACTGCTTTGCAGCTCTTCAATTCTCATGGTGCTCAGACCTTTAGAATGTTCTATTGCTACCACAATGTAATCAAACTGAGGGGTAAAGGATCTCAATACCTTCTCAATGATTACTTGTTCAGAAAGAGTTTCTCCACACGCCTTCATCTCATTAGTGATCAGAATCACTCTGGAGATGTACTCAGAAACTTTCTCATTGTTCTTCATAATGAGGTTCTCATACTGCTTACGTAGAGACTGAAGCTTCACCTTCTTCACTGATGCGTCACCACCGTAACATCTGACCAGTGTGTCCCACGCCGCCTTTGCTGTTGTTGAATCTGCAATCTTCTCAAACACATTTGCATCCACACACTGATGGATGTAGAACAATGCTTTCTGATCTTTCTTCCTTGTATCCTTCTGCGCGATCCTCTGCTCCTCCATTGCATCTGCTGCTACCAGAACATAACCTTCAGTGACAAGATCCAGAACATCTTGAGCACCGAACAGTACACGCATCTGAATCATCCAACGCGTCCAGTTTTTGCCATCAAATACTGGAAGCTTGGTGTTCATGCCGCCGTTTCCGTTCATCATCTTCAACCTTGTACAGTACACTCAGATCTCACCACACACAGTGTTTCCCAACCCCACAGAATCAGAAATTATGATTCTGATTAGAATTTTGTTCTAGATTCAACATGAACCAAGAAACAAAAAATCAATCTCACGCAGCATCACGTTTCACTCGTGTTTCCCGTGGATCCGAACCGGAGCTCTAGATACCAATTGTTGGTGTACAAGGTGAATAATGGTGAAAAGGAGTAGAATATATTATAATAGAATGACGGCTATAAAAAGGATTACAAAGTTACTTTACCACTAGTCTATTTATAAGCTAAAACTAGGGCTACAAAATTAACAAACAAAATACTAAAATACCCTCTAACAAACTTAATGATTAAGTTTGGGAATATAAATTAAAATATAAATTATTATTTTTAATAACAATAACTTAATTGAAAATGTCACAATTAAATTTTGAGCATAGAAATAAATCAAGTTGCAACAATTAAGAATCAGAACAATTCAATTAATACCATGAAATATTCAAATACTAAGGATATGGTTTCGTATACAATTAATTCACACATTCTTCAAAAGTTAAGGACATTTAGAATTTTATGCACCACACACTCAAAAATAATACAAGCAATCACTAATTTTCTTATTTGTACATATAACAATATCAAACAGACAACATAATGATATTCAAAGCGATAAGGCTACATTACCTAAACATAAAAGTTCAAATTTCAAACAATTCATGTCTTTATATTTGAAAACACAACATCAAATTAATTCATTCATCTGCGATTTCCACCGGCTCTTTTGCGTGTTCTCTTCAGTCTTACGTTAAACATACGCTCGAAGAATCTTACAAGCCATTGGACTTTCCCAAGGAAGAACACATTATATCCCAACAGCAACCCAAATGTTGCCCCACATACGTATCCGGTTACTACTGCCTTCCATCCAAATCCTGATTCCTCTTCATCTTTTGATGTTGAATGTGGTGGTTGGTCTTCATCGTTTATGCATGATTTAGACAAGGGGAGTACACACAACATTGTATTTCCTTCATATGAACCATTTCCAAATGTATTAAATTGTTGACCTGTAGGTATGGTTCCTTCCAAGTGGTTTTCTGAAAGGTTTAAGACCGAGAGGAAATTCAAATTTGTCAAAGCCATCGGAATCTCACCCATCAATTGGTTTCTTGAGAGGTCTAACCACTCCAAACTTCTCACATTACCCAAAGATTGCGGAATATTACCTGTGACTCCATTGTTTGAAAGGTTGAGACCTTTGAGAGAAATTAATTCTCCAATGTCATGAGGAATTTCTCCTTCAAACATATTGTTTGATAAATCAATTATTGTTAAAGTAGTCAATATCCTCGTTAGCTCCATTGAAAAGCCTTTCATTACAACCACCACAGAGTCACTATAGTAATTCTCCATACCCATGTAAAGCGGACCAATTTGGTTGCCATTCACATTCATCATTCCTTGAAAGTTCTTGATGCATGATCTTGGCAATGGTCCACTAAATTTGTTATGAGAGATGTCAAATATTCTCAACTTAGGAAATGGATGCTTGAAGCTAGAACATGTGATTGTACCATGAAGTTTATTTGACCGTAAACGGAGTACTTGTAACTCTTTTAGAGTTTCAAGCCAAGTTGGAAATGCATCCTCTATGTTGTTATTTCCAAGGTCCAAAATTTCAAGTTTTGTGCAACTAGCCAAAGAGCGTGGCAGTGGTCCTTCTAATTGATTGCCATTCAACTTTATTGTCCTAAAATAATTTCCTTTGGAAAAATTTGTAGGAATGCTTCCATAAAGTTTGTTCATTTGCATATCCAATATAGCAAGAGAAGGAAATGTTCTGAGGCATTGTGGTATTATGCCTGTTAAATTGTTGTGAGCCAAATTGAGAACTTCCAAGGAACTTGCATTGCACAATGACAAAGGAATGTCTCCTGTGAAGTTGTTGTTTGAGAGTAAAAGGTTTTGAATGCCATATGGTGGAATTGGAAGCTCTCCTTGCAACTTGTTGAAACTAAGATCAATGTGTTCAATGTTCTTCCACAAGCTTAAGAGATGGCTTTGAAACCATTTGGAAATTTTCCCATGAATGTTGTTATTAGAGAGATCTAATACTTCAAAATTTGGTAGTGGTGCTATGAATTTAGGAAAACGGTTACTGTTTGTTGATGATAAATATTGAAAGTGAGGTGAGAGGGTTTTAGCTTTGCTATCAATGTTAATAGAAAGAGCACTATTGTGGGAAAGATTAAGAAAATATAGATTTTTAAATGTTAAAAACTGTTGAAAATGCACAACACCACTCAAATTTGTTGATGACAAATCTAAGTAAGTAAGATTTTGGAGTTTAAATATTGAATTTGGAAAATGACCGTGTAAGTTGTTATTAGAGAGATCCAAATATTCTAATGAATGAGTTGAGAAGTTACCAATGAATCCTGTGAGGTGATTGTCACTGAGGTCCAACTGAAACAAAGAAGGCAAATAATAACACCAATGTGGAATTGTTCCATTTAACATGTTATGTCCTAAATCCACAATTCTCAATTTTGAATGATTTGTGATTTTACTTGGAATTGGGCCAACTAGTTTATTATTGCTAAGAAATAAATATTCTAATTTGATTAAATTTTCAAAAACATTTGGAATGTTGCCGCTAAATTTATTAAATCCAAGAGATAAGGATGTGAGGTTTGTAAGTTTTGAAAGTAATGATGGGATCTCACCCTCAAAATTGTTGGCACCAAGGTACAAGTATGTAAGTTGAGTTAGGTTCCACAAAGATGGAGGAACCATTCCATTGAAATTGCATTCTTGAAGGACTAATACGGTAAGAGACGTCATCTGACCTATGGAATAAGGAATTTCACCTGAGAAAGCAATTTGGGAGAGGTCCAAGTACCTAAGAGGAGTGCTCCAGTTGGACTTTGGAAGTTGACCACTAAGATAATCATTACGTGACAAATCTAAGTTTTGAAGATTAGGTAGAGAGAGGATGTCACTTGACAAATTTCCTTTCAGCCTAGTGTATACTAAACTAAGAGAAACCAAAGAGGATGACAAATTATTTAGCATAGACAAAGAGGTCTCTTTGATTGAACTCATATCCACATGATCAAGGTAAAGCTCCTTTAAATTAGTAGAGCATTATGAATGAATTTCTTCCATGTGAAGGGATTGAGTTTCATAGAAGAGTCAAATCCACGACTACTACTAAGATCAAGTGATACTAATTTTGATAAATGAGAGATTGCGGAAGGAATATTACCAGTGAGGTTACAGTATGATAGATTTAGATATGTGAGACTCACCAGATCACCAATTCTAACGGGCAATGAAGAGGTAGAAAAATGATTAAAAGCCAAGTTGAGTTGTTGAAGGTGTCTAAGTTTGAAGAGAGTGGTATTGGGACGTAAATGACCTCGCAGATTGTTGCAACTAAGATCCACACCAATGACAAAGTCCGAGACGTTGTCACAGGTGACACCATCCCACTCGCAACAGTCTTTACTCTTTTTCCAAGATTCTGTCTTGAAAGAAAAAGAGGAACAACTAGGAAACTGAAATTCCCCAGGTTTAGATGACGTGTTGACAGAAAATGAGTTCTTGAATTGTAACAGTGCAGTGCTTTCATGGGGGTTGCATAATGAGAAAGATTTGGAAGTAAAATAAGTAAGTAGCAATAAAAACAAGTGAAGGGAAAAATAAGGCAAAACTAAAAGTAAGGATCCCATTTAGCGAAACTTACACTTGCACTCTTTTTTTCAAGATTCTTTTTTACTTGTTTTAGGATATGTTACCAATTGATTATTTTGTGTTTATATAGAAAACATAGCATTGATATAAGACGGAGAAGAAGCAAAGAAGTTTGTCTTATTATAGTTGTTTACATATTGAGTGTTGGTATGCTCTTGTTTTGTAGTAGGGGATGCTTTTCTTCAACCGTATGGAGCACTCTGGTAGGAAGACTTTTTGTGGTTGATAATTGACAACATTAACTTTTTTTATATATAAAAAAATTAATAAATTAAATAACATTAAAATAAATGACAAAAAAATTAAAAATAACAATAAAAATTAATCAATTAAATAACAATAAAATTTAATTTTTGTTATAAAAAAAATTGATATATTAAATAACATTAAAAATTTAATAAATTAAATAACACTAACTTTTTTTTGCAATTTTAGTAAGAATATGATACTTGACAACATTAATTCATATGTTTTGGAAGAAAATGAAAATGCATTGACAATGTAAAAAAATTTTATACTATTATTTAATGAAAATTTTTCACTTTGTCATGTTATAGAAGTAATTTAAAATTTTCAATTTGACTTGGAGGAATATATTGTCATCATTGATTGATAGTATAAAATTAATTTACATCTACCATATAAGAACATAAGATGTTTTATAAAAGACTATTCTGCCCCTTTGGCTCCTAAGCTTGGCACGTGGATAACCTAATTGAACACTAACTCCCTTTTGCTTTGAAAAATTAAAAAAACCCTTCTTTTCTACCCTCTTTCTCTCTCGTCCTCTCTCTCTCTCTCTCTCTCTCTCTCTCTCTCTCTCTCTCTCTCTCTCTCTTTCGCTCTCTCTTTTCTTCTTCCTTCTGTATCTTCTTCTTCCCGTTCTTCTTCTTTCTTCGTCTTCCTTCTTCCTCTTCTTTGCTAACGAATCCCTAATCGAAGCCATTGAAACTATCCGAAGCATCTGACACCGATTATGGTCAAGTATAAGTTTTTAACTTTTTTTAGGGTTTATGCTCTTTTGTTTTGATTTCAGATTGTTGGTGTTGCAGGAATGAGGGATGATGGCGGCGGCGTTTTTGTCGATTTTACGGCGTTTAGCGATATCGCGGTGGTAGATTTGTGGTGGATCTTGGTCAAAAAGGGGACTTGAGGTATGGATCTGATGCACTGAGTTTTGAATATTTCGAATGCGTTTTACGACAGTGGGAGGTTTGACAATGATAAATTTGCGGTGACAATGATAGATTTGTGGTGAAACCCTAACTTTAGGTTTTTTTTATGATTTTTGTATAAGAAAACGATGTTAATAATCATATTCATGTTCTTTTCATAAATAATAGTTCTATTCTGTTTTATTTGATCCGTTTAGGTTTTGAAATTTGGAAAATGGTTGTTGTGTATAGTATCTATTTGATGAAAATCCAAGTTAAATTTTGTATGAACTTTTGGTTTTGTGGCAGCAGGAACTATTGAAGAGGGATGGTTTGATTCAGACTGTGATGATGATTACCAGAGTGCTCCGGATGGTATGATCCAATAGTTATAATTGATTGACACCGTTAAATATTTTTTCGACGGCTTATGATAAGATTTTCATCTCAGGTGAACACATACTTTTGATTTGTTGTTGGATGTTTGTTTCTGTGGTACTTCGTAACCGTCTTTTCTTGTGCATACCAATGAACTTTATCAATTAGCATCAGTGGCATTCTGTCTAATGGTTGCTTGGGGATCTGTTTTCAATCCATTCTTTGTTTTCAGATTTTGGTTACTTGGTAAGATTGTGTAGTGTTTAAGTGCCCATACTCATGCTAAAGTCTCTGATTGTTTCCTCTCCATATAAGGGGTGGTACTAGGTTTGTAATTTTAATTGATGCAACATCTAAATTATTCAAATTCTGTTGCAATGTTCTATCTTTAACACTTCCAATATTTCCATCCTAATTCCAATGATGGCACTGCAGAATCTGTTGTCACTTCCACCAATGCAGCAAATTGGAATGAGATCAAGATGGTAAGCATATGATCTTAAGGGTTTTTTAACTTTTCATTAAAAATTTTAAACATACGACATGTTATTATACATTGTTTATACTTGTGTCAATGAACACAATGTAAGCTCACTCAGAATATTTTCCATTTGCTTTGACACAGACATACAAAGAATTGTGGACAGGTTTTTTTGCCTGGACAAGATTGTTCGATGATTACGAAAATTAATGAACAAACTTAGTAAGTTCTGTAAGTATCATTTACATGTTCTGCTCTGATTCAAATATTTGTATTGCTTTAAAATCTAATGTCAGTGTTTATAATGTCCAACATATTCTATAGAGAATTAGAGGGTTGTAACTGTAATTGTATCTGCAGTTGTAGAATAGGGTGTTGCGATTGCGGTCATTGCGGTTGCTGCAACGCACGTTGCATTCATTACAGCGTGAATTTTGATTGAGACGAGTTTGAAATACACATAGCGTTGTAGGTGTTATCTGTCAATTTATATGATACCTCTAAACTAGCTACTGTTATCCTTTCAACTCAAAAAAGTTCTATACACATTTTAACATAACTGCAGGCCTGCAATGCTCATGGACTTCTTTGTGTTCCTTTATGACAATGCGACAAGATTCTGCCTTCCGATCTCTTCTTGATCACAGTTTTGATTTTGTCAAACTCAAACCCTTTTTATTTTGTTAGACTTATCTTAGTTCTGTTGAATGGAGGATAATCCCTATTTAGAAGTAATGAAGGAAAACTAGAGGTCAAATTATTAAGAGATATTATGGCAGGACATGACATCAAAGCATCATTTGTTCCATGTACCCAACCACTCCACAGTGTTGGAGAAGGCTTTGGTTGTTGTTATAGTTGTAGAAAAAAGAATGATGTGTATTGTTAGGAAATTTCTATCACAGAATCTGTGTCAATGGAATACAATAACAGATGAAAATATAAGACGTGCAGAATCTGCTCTTTCCTTTTATCATTTCTCAGTTGACCTTTACTAACTCCTCATATCTCCTCTTGTATCCATTTATGCATCTGACTATGATAACAAACTTGGGTCCTAACAAATAGTTGCCCACTGAAAGATCCAATAGTAGCATTCTAGAATGGCAGTATGACATTTATCAGCCGACAATTGGAATGCAATTTAATCACACTACTAAAACTTTTACAAGTGACCGACTCTGCTCAACTTCACTATTGGTCTCATACTAATGTGCAGACAATATTGTTACTGCTGTATTATTCCTATGCTCCAGCTTTTTCAGCAGTGTCTTTACTTTGTTAATATGGTGGAAGTTGTATCTTGTATTTTAACTATTTTATGGTCTATTGTTATGGTCAACTGAAAGATGAGCTTAGCAAGGAGAATTTGCAGCTTGCAGGTGAGTGATTGAATTTCATTTATTTGCAGTTCTGGTATTAAATGGTTTGCCATCAGTTAAGTATTGTTGAACTTCTCTAACTTTTGTCTCTAATGCATAGGAAAATCTACAAAAGGAACCCCGTATCATGGAACTTCAGAATCAGGTAAGATCACGATCATCTGCATTCACGTTGTCAGCAGGTTGTTGGGTTTCAAATATATGAATAACTCGCTTGAAATTTGTTAATCATGATTGGATGGTGCCGACCTGCTGACAGACAGCGTGAATGCAGAAGATCACTACCTGTGGGAGTTAATATTTAATATCCAAAATCTTATGCTGATTTTGAATTTTTTTCTGTCCTCTTATGGAAATAGTGTAGAATTATACGAACAACTGAGTTAGCTACTGCCAGTGAGAAACTGAATGAGCTTGAGAAGCAGAAAGAAGAAATGCTAAAGTTGAATTCCCCTGCATCCCTTCTCCAAAGGATTCAAGGTATGACTTTAACATACACTTTGCTTCAATAATTATGGTGGTAACAATATTTCACTATTGCGAATACAGCTAAGTCGTATATGACTAACTTGTAATTTTGCAGAGTCTGTGAACCAGACAGACGACGAGTCTGAAAACCTGCACCAGCAGCTCCTTGCCAAAGAAATTGACCTTGCAGCTTTTTTGCAGAAATACAAGAAGCTACGCACCACCTACCACAAGAGAACTCTTATACATCTTGCTGCTAAAACATCAAATATATGAGCCTTGACATATGAAATATGAAAATAATGAATTAAACCAATTATATAAGTTGTACTTGTGTCGATAGAGCTTTGATGAAAGACAAACGTTTATTTTGTGTCACAGTCAATAATATTCAATTTTAAATCATAATATTATTAATCAATTTTATTATTATTTTATTAGAAACAAAATCATAATCAATATTATTAAATTTTAAGATACTTGCTATTTACACTTATCTATAACAATATATAAAGGCAAAACACTATTTTGGTGTAGCCTATTTTTTTCTCCATTTTACCCTCAATTCATTCCTAAAAATATACAATTTTATCCTCAATTTAATAATAAATTATTAAAATATAAATTATAAATTATAAATCAGGCGGTTATTTTATATGTAGAAGTTACCGAATGGTTTAAAAAATATATTTTTCCCAATTTAATAAATTCCAACTAAATACATGAGACTCATAACTTCCATGCAGTTTTTTTAAACATTGCAATTTCATAATATCATAATAGTTACAAATTGTATAACTTCCATACAGTTTTCTTTTCTTTAAATATTGCAATTCCATAATAGAGACATACTATATAACTTCCACATAGTTTTCTTTTCTTCAGACATATCAATTCCATTACATAGATGCATAAAAACATATAGTGATGCATAGATTTTGTGAGAGGGAAGGAGAGAGATATCCAACAACAACAAAAGTAGAAAAATAGTGAGATAATGATAATTACAGGATGAAGAAATGTTTAAAAAAGGCCAGGAGGGGACACGCTAAATCGTTGTGATGACATTGTGCGACAGCAAATTAAATGTTCATGGTGGGTGCATGGAGACTGAGTTTTCACCGGTATGTGTAAGAGGTGTGTAATTTACATCAGCGTCTAAATAGTTTCATTTGATTCGATGAATACATTTTATTTGAGACAATATTGTTGTCATTCTTTTTTAAAATTAAATTTTTTATAGTGATTGAACACATTTCTAATTTATAAATTATATTGTACTTCACTTTTCCCCTTTTATTTAATTACAATTACAAGATTAAGACACAAAAGAAGAAAGATAAATGAGAGGGAGTTGCGCCCATGGTGCTTGCGTAAAGAACATAAGGAGGAAAATTAAAAGAAAGTAAGAAATGATTTTGCCTCCAACACTGTTACATATGGTCCTGAATGCAATTTTCAATTTGTCTCATATGTGCTTTTAATTTTGCAAACTAAAAGATAAAAATATAAATTTTACCAAGGAAAGCAATTATTAAATGAATAAGAATTTAAAAGGAGACGATGACTATTCATATGGGTTTTCGTTTCTTCAACCCTAGGATTAGCCACCTCAGAAATTATGAAAGCTTTTGATTATGAATTTGTGTCTTACAATGGTGTTAATTACCTTTTTTTATTATAATCACCACTTTATTGATTTTTCTTATTAGATTCACTTTCACCGCTATTGATAATGCCATGGGCGGTGCCAGTTTCAATCCTACAGGAAATGCTTCTTTCTATGCGGCTGGTCTTGGTTCTGATACACTTTTCTCTACGGCTCTTTGTTTCCCTGCTCAGGTAAAAGTTTTTCAAGTTTTAGATTTAGGGTTATGGTTTTGTGTTGTAAAAGTTGTTGCTTTTTTGTGTTGTTTTTTATTTTTTTGTTATTGGTGCTTTTTTAGGTGATGAGATTCATGATTCATGCTTAAGTGCAAAATTTTAATCAATTAAAGAAATCTGTTAATAGAATCAAGATTGGAACTTTGGCAACATGGGTGGTAAAGTATATGTTTGTAACGTTTGGTGTAGTATATCTTAATACATGTTTGGTGTTCGTAGCAATGATAATTCAATAAGGCATGTTTTGTTTGTGTCTTGAATGTGATTGTGTCAGTAATTTGTAGATTAGGATAAGTTTGATAAAATGATGATGATAACGTAATTTTATTATAGTTTTTGTGTTAAGAAAAGTAGCTTAGATGGAGAAAATTCAATCAGTTAGAGATAGATGAAGATCTAGAAAAAATGTAAGAGTGGTTATTAAAAATGATCTCTAGATTAATAGTTTGGATAGAAGTATGATTTGGATATAATATTATGGTTAAAGTTGATTCATGTAGCCGACTCCACATAGCGAGATACGACTTGGTTATTGTTGTTGTTGTTTTGAGTGTAGCTTTTGTCAAAATCACGGTGGCACGACGAGATTTCTACAAACTAAGTGTTAATCCGAACACGCGCTTAAAGATATGGTTTTATATGTATGATGAGAAACCAATATAACGAGAGATATTTCTGATTTTGACTCTATGGTTGATCTTCCTATTAAGCAACAATGTAACTTAATATCTCTGGTAATGTTTATGTTTATTTGTTTAATAAACTATGAGAAATATATTTGTTCTTATTCTATTGAAATCTTTGTTGAGAATCAAGTGTGAGGAAGAAGTCCCACATTGATTAGAAAAGGGAAGATTAAACACTTTATAAGTGGGAGAACCCACACACCTATCACCTTAAGGTTTTAGGTGAGTATGTGGTGTGTCTCTCACAAAGGTGTGTCCCAATTAAAAAATGCTCCCTCGTTGACCCCCCCCCCCCCCCCCCCCCCCCGATTGTTAATTCTAACAATGGTATCAGAGCCTGGTTCGAGAAAGGGACCGGCTTACTTGTATCGAAAGTATCCCACATGGGTAGGTGTCCCGGATGTGGTTGAGTGTCCCGTTGAAGAGTGTCAACGGCGGTACAAGTGTGTATGTGGAAGAAAGAGCTTCCACTTGAGGGGGAGCATTGTGAACTCACACTTGAGGGGGAGTGTCAAGAATGTTGCAAGTGTGAGTAGAGTAGTGTGGGTAATAGTCCCACATTGGTTAGAATTGTGGAGATTTGAGCATTTATAAGTGAGAGAACCCACCCACCTATTACCTTAGGGTTTTGGGTGGATATGTGGTGTGTCTCTCACAAAGGTGTTGCTCCAAATCAAATGAGGTTCCACAATGATCAATGCTCCCTAGTGAAAATAATCAAACAATCTCCCCTAACATATGGTATCTGCAATCTGATTCTCAGTTCTGCAGTGTTCCAACTTCATCTTCACTTCTGCTACCTGCTCTCGAAGATAATGGAACCTCATTTCGATGTGCTTGCTTCGACCGTGTGCTATTGGATTCTTCGCCAAATTGATAGCTGACATGCTGTCGATCTTCATGGTAATTGCTCCACGACTCATTGATGTAATTTCTTCGACCAGATTCACCATCCATGTTGCTTGACATGCACAAAGAGAAGCAGCAATGTATTCTGCTTCACATGATGACAATGCCACTACTGGCTCCTTCTTGGTCTTCGACACTTTCTTGTCGAACTTCTCTCTTAGCTTCTCTAGTTGGTTCTTCACAACTGATTCTTACTGAATCTTTGTTGACATTTTCTGTCCAGTCCCACTCCTTAATCTCATCAATGATCACGTCTCTGCTGATCACAATCTGCTTGTTCACTGGGTCGAACAGTTTGTATCCACCTGTCGAATGATATCCCTCGTTGACCCCCTCGATTGCCCTCCAACAATGGTATCAGGCTTACTTGTATCGAAACACTTCCCGCAGGTGTGGCTAGAAGGTGTTCCGTTGAGTTCAACGGTGATACAAGTGTATGTGGAAGAGAGAGCTTCCACATGAGGGGGAGCATTGTGTATAAACCCACACTTGAGGGGGAGTGTTGAGAATCAAGTGTGAGGAAGAAGTCCCACATTGATTAGAAAAGGGAAGATTAAACACTTTATAAGTGGGAGAACCCACACACCTATCACCTTAAGGTTTTAGGTGAGTATGTGGTGTGTCTCTCACAAAGGTGTGTCCCAATTAAAAAATGCTCCCTCGTTGACCCCCCCCGATTGTTAATTCTAACAATCTTCTTATGATTTTGAACAATCTATAACAATACATAAATACAAAACTTAATTTTGGTGTAATCTATTTTCTTTTTCCATAATACGGTAATCCTAACCACCAAATTATTCCACTCACATTATTGATTTTCTTGAATAAAATGGTTGAATAAAGTCACGTCACAATGCGATTTTCTGAATTCAAACAAAATTTTATGCTTGAATATTACATATTGCAAACAAAATTTAATATGTATCGGAATAAATACAATATTTTTCATCATATAAATAGTTTATATTAGAATCAAATTTATAAAAAAAACGTTGTTGATATTTTCACGTGTTAGCGCAATAAAAAAAGCGGACAAACGGGCAGTGCCCGTTTGGACGCTAATATTTATGATTTTAATTGTTCTTTATTCATAAGTTTGAAATTTGTATACATATACAATATTTAAATATTTTTCTATGTCAAAATAAAATAAAATTAATCAATAATAAATGTAACGGTTTTAAAATATTTTCATTTATAAATATGATAATTATGAGGATATGTTTTTTTTTTACTGAAAATTCTAAATGATTCATATAGAATTATGAGATTTAAATATTCATAATTACATCAGTAAAAGTTCAAAATGATTCATATATCATACATGAACTCTAAATTAAGTAATGAATTAGTTGATTTTAGTTGATTTATATCATTCCAACTAACACCAAAAAATTTAATTCAGTGGTAGTTTATTTTGACTGAGTTATAAAATTACTTATATGAATCAGTTGAAAAATGAGTGGTAATTTATTTTGTCATTTGAGTTATAAAATTACTCATATGGAATATTTGAAAAATGAAGTTTCTAAAAGTTGCCATAAGCCATATTATTTTTGTAAATATTTTTTAAATTCAACACAAATTATTTTGTTAAATATCACTTCTTATATTTTTATTCAAAAGAAATATTTTTTTCATTGTAACTTGTCATAGAGATAGAAAATATATTTTCATTATTAAGAGGACAAAGTTATGTCATATGTCAGAAGAAAAAAATGTGTTACTTCAATTACATATCTAAATTGATTGAGACATACAATTTCAACTATTAACTATGATAGACTAGACTTAATGATGCAAGTAAATTTTTTCTAATATATCCTTAAAATGATTGATTACTTTATATCAATTTGATATTTTATTTATCACTACTCAAAATTGTAATAAATGCAATTTACTCTTTAATTTAAATTTAAGTATTCTATCTTATTACAAATTCTTAATATATATATATATATATATATATATATATATATATATATATATATATATATTTGTATCAATTAAATCAAATACGTAATAAACAATTCATAGGCTAATAATTAAAAATAAAAATTTAATCTTCTATTATTTTGATATTGTTACGTGTAAGAGACTGGTTTTATTAGCAACATACTAGCATGACTTTTTAAACATAGCTTTAAGACCATATGAACTTTAATTTTATTTTTGTTTTTTATTTAATTATCAATATTAATAATTTAGTTTCTCTTTCTCATTTTTTAATTAGATTTTAATTTATTTTTAATTTTTTTTATATCCGGGAAATAATACATGGTTCATTGATAAATATTGAATTATATTATAATTTAAATTTATGATAAATAAAAAAATTATATTGTACCATTTTTATTTATAGTAGTTTCAATTAATGCATTATTTCATTTATAAGTTTTTAAATAAATTAGTTTATTCACTTATGATCATTATTGCCATTTATTTCTTATCCAGCCTTATGTTTGTTTTTCTTCCATTTTTTACTCGATTAATTTTAGTCAACTATATTAAATAGTTATTTTTAATTTAAATTTATAATTTAATAACATATAATTATAAACTTTAATATGTTTTTGCTCTTTATTGTCAATTTTGAATATTTTAGAATATTTAGAGTCAATAACAATGTACAATAAAAGTTTTATAAATTATTTACTCTTATTGTATGTCACATAGTACAGTAAAATTGTTTATTCTTTAAATTTTTTTTATGATTTTTTTTTATCCAAACTAGAATCCATGTGAACGCACATGTTATTTCATTGTTGGTATAATTAAAAAAATAAAAATAAAAATATTTAAAATAATGTATGAATCAAAACACGGGCAAAATGTTTTTATTTTATTACTAATATTTTTATTTATTAATGTTACTAATATTTGTATAAACACAACTATTAAAGATAAATGTTTATTGTGCTATTAACACTAATAAATTTAAAATAATTTGACTAATATTTATATATTTTCAAACATATTAATTTATTCATAATCATTATAAAACGTTTTCAATTAAATGCACAATTTTATTATATTACAATAAATAATTGTTAATATGATGCTAATCCAATTTTTTTATATACGAAAACAATTATAAATTTTATATTTATATTTTTTTTTAAATAATATTTATACACGGGAAAAAATTATTGTTCTACATATATTTCATCTTCTACATGTATATTTTTAAAAAATAATAAAATTTTTGAGTTAAATAATTTTGTCGTTTTCATTTTATTTTTATTTTTATTACATTTTAAACACAAATATGTGTACTATACCTGTGCTCGTCCGAACGCACGGGTATCCCACTAGATGATCAAATTTAAACTTAGTATATAACACATAGTATAATAAAAAATGCTATAATTGTTGATAAGTGTGTATTTAATTTATATTTTAAGAAAATCAAAATAATTTTAAAGTTGTATAATTGATTTTTTATACGTTTCATTATTTTTTAAAATAGATTAATCTAAATCCAAAATAAAAAATTTACAAATAAATTTTATATACGGGAATAAGTTTAATATTTATTCAAATATTTGTATAAATAATTTCAAATAAAAAATAATATTAATATACGGAAAAAAAAAATATGGTTGAGTAAAATATTTTATATATTAGCGCACGGAAAAATCTACTTATAACATAAAATATCAATATTAAATACTTTTTTATATATAAAAATAATTATAAATTCTACATTTATATTTTTTTTAAATAATATTTATACACAAGAAAAAATTGTTGTTCTACTTATTTTTCATCTTCTATATGTATATTTCTTTAAAATAATAAATTTTTTGGATTAAATAATATTTTAAATATAAATTATATTTATAAATTTACTAAATTTTAATAATTTTATTTTTTTAAAAATTTTAAATATAGACAAATGCGCGTCGCCGACGGGTACCCGTGCGAAGGCACGGGTGTAACGCCCCAGTTTTAATCCTTTTTATTTAATCGAGTCGATTTAATTATTTTGAGTATTATATTATTTTTATTTATGACTTTGGTGTGATAATATGTTGTTTTGTACTGTTATTATATTTTATCGCATTTTGGGATCGTTTGGGAGATAATTGAGAGTAAGGGTATGTTAGTCTTTTCCCTAATTATTTACTAAGTTAGTAAAGAAAAAAAAAAGAGAAAGAAATAGAAATAGAGAGAATTAGAAAAGAAAGAAAAATAGTAAGAGGAAGAAAAGGAGAAGAAGAAAAGAGAAGGGAAAGAAGAGAAAAGGGAGGAAAAAGAGGAAAAGCTAGGAATCAAAGAAAATCACTTCTAGGAATCGATTTAATCGGGTAAGGGTGTGAAATTCAATTATCTTATATATGTGTATGATTATGTATGTGTTTGTTTGATGTTTTGTTGGATTATATGAAAGTGTGGGAATTCGATTTAAAAGAGTTGGAAATGATGTTTTTGTATTTCTTGTTGTTGATACTTGATAGGTATGTCTGGTTGTGAATCAAATTGGTAAATTTCTGGATTTAGGTGATGAATTTGGGATGATTTGGGTGGAAAACGCAGAACTCGTTTCTGCAGAATTTTTCTGGGTTTCTGCAGGTCATACGCGTATGGGGCATGTCCATACGCGTATGGGACTCGGCAGTACGCGTAACATTGGCCTATGTTTGGGTCATTACGCGTATGAGGTGGTGATACGCGTATGGTGTTGGGCATACGCGTATGGGAATAAAAATGAGATTTTTGGGAAGAAAATGGTTTCTGCTCATACGCGTATGGCCTTGGGCAGTACGCGTATGGCATGGCGAGGAATTTGGGCAATACGCGTATCGCCTTGGGCAGTACGCGTATGGCCAGGAGATTGGTAAAAATGTGAATTTTGAAATGTCGTTTTCGTTTTCGTCCGTAACTTTTGTTCCGTTTATCTGATTTTGACATTCTTGGTGTCGTTGGAAAGGTATTGAACTGTACTATGTGATTATGATGTTTTGGAATTTGTTAGCCGATTTAAATTATGTCGGGAAATGTGAATAGTGTCGATTGTCGACTTTTTTCGTTGTAAGTGTGCATAATTGATCTGTATTATGCCATGTGCTGTTGTGTGATGAAAATACTTGTGATGACATGTGTGGTGTTGAATTGTGGCCGAAAGGCAAATAAATGCAATGTGTTGTATTTGGTTATATATGCATGTTTGTGACTGCATATATGTGTGATGATGCATTGGTTGTCATGAGTCCTTGTATGTCAAGCATCATGATATGCATCATTGTAGCGTCCTGTGTGACGGCGGTTCCGGTGGGGAATCAGCTATAACATCGTGTGCCTCGAAAATATGAAAGGTATGAATAGCCTGAGGACCTAAAGCGATGGTTATAGACGATCGTGTGCCCATGTGGGGACCTAAAGCGATCGGATTGTGTGCTCATGTGGAGACCTAAAGCAATCCATAACGCCGTGTGCCTCGAAAATATGAGGCAATGCCTGAGGACCTAAACCGACGGGTGAACATCGTAGGCCCGACGGGGAGTTACAGTGATGTTACGAGCGATGGTTCCAGCAGAGTTCCTGAGTGAACTAGTGATGGGATATGAAATCCTGGAGTCGGTACCCGCATTTGCATTTGCATAGAGAGTCGTTGTGTCGGTCTCTTTGCATCTACATGAATTATGATTGCATTGGTTATATGTGGAAAATCATGATTTGGTGATTATATGTGAGACATTATGATGTGCATTTGTGATAAATGTATTGGGCATGATTAATATGCAATTGGGGATGGAGACATTGTGTGATTGGGTTGTGATAGCATTTGTGAATTGATGTGTATTCGTGTTAAATGCCTTGAATTATGAATGATATGTTTGGTATGTATAAACATATGCATGATGCGTGAATATGCGATTATGTGAATATAATCAGTTTATGCCTTATGTGTTGGCATGTGATAATTGTGGTGAGATTATTGAATATGTGTATTTTTATGTTGATATATATAATTATATGCATTTATATTATGGTTGTTTTTCTCACCCTTCTGCTCGTTTTATAATGCTCTATGAGGCATTGCAGATTAGAGTTGTTGGAGGTCTTTTGTGAAGCTTTGTGTCTTCACCCGTTTTGTCGGTCGGCTCTGATATGTGACACCGGGTAGCTAGGGTGGCCGTTTGTGTTTATTGTGTACTATGTATATATATCTTTTGACTAGTATATGTACAACTTGGAGTATGACAAACTTTTTACATGATATATGTATATATGTTAATCAGATTTTAGATTTTTCCGCTTTAATTCTAATTTCTGAAAATGTGGGTGTAAGGAACGAAGTTTCCTCTGTTGATTGCTACCCCACTGTTGCATATCTTTTTGGACAGGTGTTGTATGAATTGTTTGGTTTCAATTGATGTGATTTCCCCGTCTATGCCATGATAATTTAAATATACTCTGACCAAATTTCGAATTTTCTTTTACTGCTTTAAATGCATGTTTAATTGGGGGTATAGATTGGGGGCGTCACATTAAGTGGTATCAGAGCCAGTCCGTGTCAGTTTGTGTCAGTCTTTGTTGGTCTTTGTGGTTCGGTGAGCCGTTGGTTTAACCATAGTTGCTGTTATTGGAAATGAACAGAATATGGCTCGATCTGTACAGAGTGTACCGAATGTTATGTGTAATGATGAGTTCAGAAAGAATGAGCTGCCTATCTTCAAGGGAAGATATGATCCGGATGGTGCACAATTTTGGTTTGAAGAGGTTGAAAGAATCTTCCATGTGACGGATTGTGTTGAAGAGGATAAGGTGAGACTGGGTACTTACATGCTGGAAGAAGAAGCAGCTGATTGGTGGGTTAGTTTGCGCCAAGTGTTGGAAGTGGATGATGAAGAGGTTACTTGGGATTTATTTAGTCGAGAGTTTCGGAGGAAGTATTATCCTGAGGGTGTGAAAGAAAAGAAAGAGATTGAGTTTTTGGAACTAAAACAAGGCAATATGTCTGTTGTTGACTACACTGCTAAGTTTGTGGAACTGGTGCAGTTTTAACCTCATTATCCGGAAACGACTGCTGAATTTTCTAAGTGTGTGAAGTATGAGAACGGATTGCGTCCGGAGATTAAACGGGAAATCGGTTATCAGAGGATTAGAAGGTTTTCTGATTTGGTGGACAGTTGTAGGAGTTACGATGAGAATCGTAAGGTGCGTGCTACTCCCTATGAGAATGTGAATGACAGGAAAGGGAAACAACAGTCTCGTAGTGGGGGAGGAATGTCTAGTCCTCCGAGGTGTTACATTAAGTGTCACAAGTGTGGGGAAGTAGGACATCGTAAGTTGGATTGTAGGAGGAATAAACTGAAATGTTCTAATTGTGGAGGTTCGGGACATGTCGCAGCTGATTGTAAGGGAATTAGGATGAAGTGTTTCAACTGCGGTGAAATAGGTCATATCAGTACGAGGTATACGGAACCGAAGAAAGCTCAGACTGGTGGGAAGATTGTTGCATTAGCAGGAGATGAGACTACTAGTGCGGATCGTTTGACTCAAGGTACTTGTTTATTAAAAGTATGCCTTTAATTGCTATTATTGATATTGGGACGACTCATTCGTTTATTTCGTGTGAGTGCGTGAAGTGTTTGAATTTGTTGTTGTCTTCTTGGGGTAGTAAGATGGTTATCGATGTTTCTGCATAGGGGTCTGTGATTACTTCTCTGGTTTGTTTAAATTGTTCTTTGGCCATTTGTGGTAAAGGCTTGGGATGGAATTAGTGTGTTTACAGTTGGAAGGATTAGAATGAGATAAGTGGGGGAGAAGTTGGTACTTCTCCGTGTTGTTTCAGGTGTAGGGCGCTGGCTCAATGTGTTATGTGTTGCAAGGTTATAAGTGAGGTTTCTGGTTCAAGAAGGGATGTAGAAGTAGGGTTTACGTCACCCGAGGATTGGTGCCTTAGGTAGTTTTATGCATAGGATGTAAGGTATGCTATTATCGTTTGGTGGAGACGGTTTATACCTCATCATGGTTGTCGGATGTCTATTGACAAATTGAGGAACTGATCACCCTTAATCTCTTGTTGATAGCGGAGGGGAATTATGTTGGATGGAATGGACGTGTCTTTCCGGCTTTGATAGTGGTGCGGAATGGATTACTTGAAATTTAAGGAAATAATTGTGGATTATTTTGTCAAGTTGAGGAAGGTTATATATCTGACGGTGATGCGGAATCAAGATTTTTGTTTGATGGTTGCAGATTGCGTTGTTGAGTCGATGAGAATTCTTATATCAGAAGATGAGACGGATTAGAGGTTTGTGTATGTGGATTAAGTTGGAATGTCTCTGAGGGATAATGATTGGGTATTACTAAGGGTTGTTCTCAGAGAGTAGAGTGTGAACTTAGTTGGACAACAGTGAACAGTCGAGGCTATATCTGCTAAGTGAGTAGTATGGGAACTTGTGGTGGTGTTTTGCATAGCTTAAGTTTTGAATTGTGATGAATTGCAAACGATTTGAAATTCTTTGATGGTATAGAGATTACATAAATCATGAGGGAACCCTTAGGGGTGGATGTGATATTTGAGAGTTATTTTTTTTGCGGCTGAATGTTGCAATAAGATGGAATTTGGATTGTCAAGAGCAGGAATTTGTGTGGAGTACGGACAGTGGTATAGGGTGACGATTGAGAATAAGTGTTTACTTTCAGGATTAAGTAAAGGGTATGGTATTGGTTGAGTTTGATTAGAATTACGATTGTTGGAATGTTTGATAAGCGTAGTGATGGTTTGAGTAGAGGCTTCAAAGTTAGTTAAAGGTGATTAGAAACTTGTTGGATTTTGTTGGTTATTATCGAAGGGTATGGAAGGCTTTTCCAAGATTAGTGTTTTCGTTACTTCAGTTGACTTGCAAAGGTGAGGTCGATTGTTTAGGATGTATCTTGATGAGTATAGTTGGTGTGTTAATGTAAGAGAGTAAAGTCGTGGCTTGTGTTTTCAATAATTGAGGAATTGGTTGTAGTGGTACTATGTTGGATTATAGGAAGTATTATCTTTATGATTCTAGATTCGAAATGTTTGGTAATTACAAGAATATTGAGTACTGGTTTGGTCTGAAGGAATAGAGACAACGAGAATGGTTGGAATTTGTGATGAGTTATGAATTTGACTTGGATTATCTTTTGGGAAAAGTTATTGTTGTGACTGAGGAGTTAAGTCGGAAGTTGCTATGTATGTCTATTTTTGATGGTCCGTGAATTGGAATTGTTTGAGCAGTTCAGAGGCTTGTGCCTGGTGTGTAAGATAACACGAAAGAATGTGAACAGTAGTCGTTGGGAAGTATGTGAAAAGTTAGACTTTGGACGTGAGATGGGTAGTTTTGATGGTTACGAGTCATCAGAGTGCGCAGCAGAAGCGTGATGTAGCACATTTCGTATATGTGTGTGCGACTTGTAAGAGTTCTTAGGTGGTGACATTGGAGATCTGTAGGAATGTTGAGACCATTGGATGTTTCAGAATGGAAGTGTTAGGTGAGAGGTCTGAATAATGTTCATGGGTTACTAAGTAGATGTATGTTTTGGTTATATGTTCGAGTGGCGAATCGTAGCATTAATGTGATAAGGTTGTGTGACAAGGAGGTTGGTATTCTTGTTTTGTTAATGGTGTTGAGACCTTGTCATGTCGTGGAACTTTGTGTTCTTGTTTAGGTTGTTGCCTCGTTTCCTTTGTGTTGGTTCGAGTGCAAGTGGCTAATTCCTGTATGTGGGATTAGGGGAGTGTTACCTAAGGTGAGGGTAACGATCTTGTTGTGTTTCGGTTCAAGAGTGAACCTGTTAATTGTGTTTTGTGTATTCTTTAAGTTGTGTGTTGGTCGTCAAGTGCATTGTATGGGCTTTGCAATTGTCGTTGTTGTGGTCGTCGTTGTCGTGTCGTTGTTGTATCTGCTGTTAGCAAGGTGGTTTGTCAGTCGTGTTATTTGTGGTGTGCCTTTTTGTAGGCCTGGTGTTTGTTGGTCGGATGCGAGAGCCGTGTTCGGAGTGGTTCGTCTCGGTATATTTTCGAGGACGAAAATTTCCAAGTGGGGGAGAGTTGTAACGCCCCAGTTTTAATCATTTTTATTTAATCGAGTCGATTTAATTATTTTGAGTATTATATTATTTTTATTTATGACTTTGGTGTGATAATATGTTGTTTTGTACTGTTATTATATTTTATCGCATTTTGGGATCGTTTGGGAGATAATTGAGAGTAAGGGTATGTTAGTCTTTTCCCTAATTATTTACTAAGTTAGTAAAGAAAAAAAAAGAGAAAGAAATAGAAATAGAGAGAATTAGAAAAGAAAGAAAAATAGTAAGAGGAAGAAAAGGAGAAGAAGAAAAGAGAAGGGAAAGAAGAGAAAAGGGAGGAAAAAGAGGAAAAGCTAGGAATCAAAGAAAATCACTTCTAGGAATCGATTTAATCGGGTAAGGGTGTGAAATTCAATTATCTTATATATGTGTATGATTATGTATGTGTTTGTTTGATGTTTTGTTGGATTATATGAAAATTTTAACAAAACCCATTTTTGGTTGAAAGTGTGGGAATTCAATTTAAAAGAGTTGGAAATGATGTTTTTGTATTTCTTGTTGTTGATACTTGATAGGTATGTCTGGTTGTGAATCAAATTGGTAAATTTCTGGATTTAGGTGATGAATTTGGGATGATTTGGGTGGAAAACGCATAACTCGTTTCTGCCGAATTTTTATGGGTTTCTGCAGGTCATACGCGTATGGGGCATGTCCATACGCGTATGGGACTCGGCAGTACGCGTAACATTGGCCTATGTTTGGGTCATTACGCGTATGAGGTGGTGATACGCGTATGGTGTTGGGCATACGCGTATGGGAATAAAAATGAGATTTTTGGGAAGAAAATGGTTTCTGCTCATACGCGTATGGCCTTGGGCAGTACGCGTATGGCATGGCGAGGAATTTGGGCAATACGCGTATCGCCTTGGGCAGTACGCGTATGGCCAGGAGATTGGTAAAAATGTGAATTTTGAAATGTCGTTTTCGTTTTCGTCCGTAACTTTTGTTCCGTTTATCTGATTTTGACATTCTTGGTGTCGTTGGAAAGGTATTGAACTGTACTATGTGATTATGATGTTTTGGAATTTGTTAGCCGATTTAAATTATGTCGAGAAATATGAATAGTGTCGATTGTCAACTTTTGTCGTTGTAAGTGTGCATAATTGATCTGTATTATGCCATGTGCTGTTGTGTGATGAAAATACTTGTGATGACATGTGTGGTGTTGAATTGTGGCCGAAAGGCAAATAAATGCAATGTGTTGTATTTGGTTATATATACATGTTTGTGACTGCATATATGTGTGATGATGCATTGGTTGTCATGAGTCCTTGTATGTCAAGCATCATGATATGCATCATTGTAGCGTCCTGTGTGACGGCGGTTCCGGTGGGGAATCAGCTATAACATCGTGTGCCTCGAAAATATGAAAGGTATGAATAGCCTGAGGACCTAAAGCGATGGTTATAGACGATTGTGTGCCCATGTGGGGACCTAAAGCGATCGGATTGTGTGCTCATGTGGAGACCTAAAGCAATCCATAACGTCGTGTGCCTCGAAAATATGAGGCGATGCCTGAGGACCTAAAGCGACGGGTGAACATCGTAGGCCCGACGGGGAGTTACAGTGATGTAACGAGCGATGGTTCCAGCTGAGTTCCTGAGTGAACTAGTGATGGGATATGAAATCCTTGAGTCGGTACCGCATTTGCATTTGCATAGAGAGTCGTTGTGTCGGTCTCTTTGCATCTGCATGAATTATGATTGCATTGGTTATATGTGGAAAATCATGATTTGGTGATTATATGTGAGACATTATGATGTGCATTTGTGATAAATGTATTGGGCATGATTAATATGCAATTGGGGATGGAGACATTGTGTGATTGGGCTGTGATAGCATTTGTGAATTGATGTGCATTCGTGTTAAATGCCTTGAATTATGAATGATATGTTTGGTATGTATAAACATATGCATGATGCGTGAATATGCGATTATGTGAATATAATCTGTTTATGCCTTATGTGTTGGCATGTGATAATTGTGGTGAGATTATTGAATATGTGTATTTTTAAGTTGATATATATAATTATATGCATTTATATTATGGTTGTTTTTCTCACCCTTCTGCTCGTTTTATAATGCTCTATGAGGCATTGCAGATTAGAGTTGCTGGAGGTCTTTTGTGAAGCTTTGTGTCTTCACCCTTTTTGTCGGTCGGCTCTGATATGTGACACCGGGTAGCTAGGGTGGCCGTTTGTGTTTATTGTGTACTATCTATATATATCTTTTGACTAGTATATGTACAACTTGGAGTATGACAAACTTTTTACATGATATATGTATATATGTTAATCAGATTTTAGATTTTTCCGCTTTAATTCTAATTTCTGAAAATGTGGGTGTAAGGAACGAAGTTTCCTCTGTTGATTGCTACCCCACTGTTGTATATCTTTATGGGCAGGTGTTGTATGAATTGTTTGGTTTCAATTGATGTGATTTCCCCGTCTATGCCATGATAATTTAAATATACTCTGACCAAATTTCGAATTTTCTTTTACTGCTTTAAATGCATGTTTAATTGGGGGTATAAATTGGGGGCGTCACAACGGGTATCCCGCTAGTTGTCAGTATATCATCCATTTTTCTCAATGTTTTATATATATTTAAAATTAGAGGTGACCGAAAATAAAAACATGCATTCTTCCTGAGATGAACACCAAGAAGCCTTTTGAGTATATGTTTTGACCTATTCGTTAAGTAGAAATCACAATGAATAATTTGATAAAATATGCCCGTTTGTTTTGGCTTTTTATAAAAATGATTTTTATAGTGGAACATAATTTTGTGGGAAATTTTTTTACAAAGAAACTTTTTATAAAAGCATCAAATGAAATTTTGATTTGAAGGGTTATTCTTAAAATGTTATTTTAGGTATTTCATCATTTTATCAAAACTTTCTTTGGATATCAAAATTTCAAAAAATCACTTAATTTTGAAGCAATTTCAAATAGCTTTTCATAAAAATCATTTTTAAAATACAACTTTTTGAAAAAATTGTGATTTTGACTATGTTTTGATCTTTAATAATGTATATTTATGTTATAGAATCTCAAAATTAGTCTTTTAATTTATAAAAAACACATTTAAAAAAACTTGTAATATTTTGAAAAACGTTTTTGTAGAATCCATTTTCAAAAATACAAAGAAAAAATCTATTTTTTTAAAGCTAAAACAAATTAACTGGCCCATACGTAGATTAAAGAATCAACGTCGATTTTATTCATGAGAAATACTTAGTTAAGTCCTAGAGAAAAACAATAATACCTCTTCTAGAAATATGTACTGGTATAATTAAATCACTCTTTTTGGAAGAGTAATGGTTATCACTCTTTACTTCGGGATTGAATATGAATCATAGAGTCGTATTTTAATACAAGTCTTTATTTTGGGTGTTAAAATAGATGTGAGAAAATTTTATTGCATACCCCTACAATTATACCCATACCTCTACACTAATTTTTTTGACCAAAATACCCTAATATAAATAGTTATAATTTTAGAAATTTTCATTTTTCATTTCCATTTCTTGCTGAAGTCTTCCGAGAAAGAGAAAGTTTTTCTACTGTTTACCGGAACACATACAACAAGTCTTCCGGTTCATAAAGTGTATATCAGAACTCATATCACAAGTCTTTTGGTTCATAAAGTGCATACTGTAACACCCCCAATCTATACCCCACAATAATATAAAGCGATAACAAAATAATCAGAGTATAATTAAAAATATTCATGGCATAGACGAAGGCGTCACATCATATGAGGCGAATTACAACTACCTGCTCATATAGATATGCAACAATCAGGTAGCAACATAAACAGAGGAAACTCAGTGCCTAACACCCACAATTCAGATACAGAATAAAAGCGGAAAATCTGCAACTGAAATCGCATATATAAACATAGAAGTGCATCTGTCATAAACAGAGTCATACATGTACAATCCAAAAAGATATATATATACACATAATCACATAACGATCTCCCCGACTACCCGGTGCTACATATCAGAGCCGACCGACAAAAGAATGAAGACATAATCCTCACAAAAATACCTCCAGCATCTAATCTGCAATGCCTCGTAGAGCATTCAAAACAGCAGAAGGGTGAGAAACACAATTATAATATAATTGCATACAATTATGTAATAACATAAAATACACATACAAAAACATTCTCACCACAACGTATACCATAAATCAAATACTAAACAAAACAATTCATAATTCATGCATCCATCACAAGGCATATCAATCATGCTTAAAACATTCATCACCAAAGCATATCAATTCATCAAACTCATTCACAATTCTCACACATAATTAATCCATTCGTGACTTGCACAAATGCACAGAGACGGACACAACGACTCTATGCATGTGGTACCATTCCATCCAACATTCTCATCATTAATTCACTCAGGAATTATTGGAATCAGTGTTTGTTACTTAGTGTAACTCCCTGTCAGGCAAACGATGTTCACCGTCGCTTTAGGTCCTCTTTGTATAAGACACACGATGTTTATGGATCACTTTAGGTCCTCTTTGTATAAGGCACACGATCGTTACAGCAGATTCCCTCTGGAATTGTTTCGTCGCTCACACCCACTAGGGCACACGACATCACAAGAATGCATATCATGATGCTTGGCATACAATGACTCATGACAATCAAATGCATACATATACACATCCATGTGAACTATTCCAACATCCATAATCATGCACATACAATAAAACACAATCACAATGCTTTTACTTGCCCTTAGGCCACCAACCATCATCACAACATTTCATCACATGCATTCACATCATACAACAGTACACAAGTCATACGTTATATATCAAAAGCATATTGCATGATAACACATCAAATACACACAGTTAAGACGGTAAAAGGCGACAAAATGACACATTCCAAAATTCCCAACACAATTAAATCGGTCTCTACTCCCAAAACCATTCCTATAAGAAAGAACATCTCATAAGCTTTCCAACGCATCCGACCTCGCCTCAATCCGAGTTACGGATCAAAAGTTATGAATTTTCAAAGAAAATAATTTATTGAGAAACAGCCAGATTCGCCTGGCGACTTAGGATTTCGCCTGACGGATCCCCCTTCGCCAGCACTTCGCCTGGCGAACTAGTGGCGAACCAAAATTTTAGAAAAACCCCAAGAGTTACTGAAGCTAGCATATTTCTGTCTCCCCGTTTTCGCCTTGCGACTTACGATTTCGCCTGGCGAATTCCCCCTTCGCCAGCACTTCGCCTGGCGAACTAGTGGCTAGACCTAATTCGCCTGGCGAATCGCATCAGAACCAAAATTTTCTGTTGCGGGTTACATGGTTCCAAAACCCCAAAAAATCCCATTTTTCCCAACCAAAACGTTATCAGTCCATCAAAACAAGTATCAGCAACTGTTCATAGACACGGTGTGATCATACAACACGATTTATATCGATTTCCGACCGCGAAAACATCGATTTCTATTCATTTACTCATTTCAACCTAGAAGTGAAAACTATGGAAAGACAAGTAGACATTCAAACACACACATACATAATCATACACAAGCATATAATAACCGAGTTTCGCACCCTTACCCGATTAATCGTGTTTCGAAGTGTCGGTTGAATCGATCTCTCAAACTTCAAGTTTTTCCTCTTTTTCTTCTTCTCTTTCTTTTCTCTCTATTTTTCTCTCTATGTTCTATTTTAAATGAAAAACATAATATCTACCCAAGCAAAAGACCAAAATACCCCTACAATCAATTTTCTCGCAAACACTCCTTAAACGCGATAAAACATAATAACGATAAACATAACACATTTACCAAATAAAAACCAAGAATAAAATAATATAAAGACAAAAATAATTAAATCGACTCGATTAAATAAATCTAACAAAAACCGGGGCGTTACACATACCCGAGGTGTTAGAGTAAGTCTTTCGAAAGTGTTTTCGTACTGGAAGTTATGGACGAAGTCTTCCGGTACTCTGATTTTTTGAGTTTTTGTACCGGAAGTCTTAAGTAAAGTGTTCCGGTTCTTTTACATGAAAAGTCATACCGGAACTCTTACATGAAGTGTTCCGGATCGTTTTTTTAATACTTTTTTTAATATATTTTTTTTATGTTTTTATTTTGACAATCGTGCGCACACGAGGCTGGGACGGTAAGATCCCTAATCGCGGTCTAGGACGGGGAGAATCATCGAGAATGGCTGAGGAAGAGCATATTGGTGCATCTGCATCAGCAGCACATCCTGTTGGATATCCAGGAGGACCGTACGATACCTCTCTTTTGGTTAAGTACGAACATCATATTGCTAGACATATATGGTTCGGTGAGGTAAGTAAACGACAATTATTTGATATTGAATAAACTCTGAATTTTTAATGTTGTATTTTATAATATATTTACTTTTAATTGTTTTCAGGAGAGAGGTCTGTAGCGAGCAATTTTGGACGTGGTAACGACTAGTTTTGGGCACCTCTGCCCGTCCCAACGGCTAGTTTCTGGCAGTTACCTGTTCTTCGGGGAGCAGATATCTCACCCCGAAAATAGGGACCAATGGTCAAGCGCTAGGGGCATTATAAAAACCCTCTCAATTATCCTAAGATACACATACTTTGTACTTGCCTCCTTTCCTCCCGATTCTTACTTTACCATCACAGTGCCTTACAGGTACACCCCCTTCTCATCTTTCACACCCAGCATCGCAGACGTAGTCTCTGCCCCACTTCAGATTCCGATCAGCCGGTAAGATCAACTATCATTCTGAATGATAGACATTTAAAATTAGCTTAGTTTGCTACTGCTTTTACAGGTTTCTTCAAGTGACATATTTAGAGGTGTTCTCCTATAATTATCTTGAAAACAATTTCTTATTGAATTCTTAGTAATAATTAGGTTCACTGTTTATTTTTTATAGCCTAATTCAATACTAGATGTATGCAGATGCATATCAAACAAGGGGATACTATAGAGTTCAATTTTGTCTTTCACTTTTACAGAAGCAATTGAAGATGTTGAATATTAAGGTTAAAATTTTGAAATATCTTATATGATAGCTTAATTGTTTTTTTATCTTTTACCTTTAGACTCATAAATTCTTTTTTTGTGATTTTTTTTCTTAAGGGTATCTTATACCAAAATGGTGGAAAGTATTAGCTTTGTTTAGGAATACAAACAATAATCCAAATCAAAAACAAAAGTAAAGTTCCTTTAGACTCATAAATTCTTTTTTTGTGATTTTTTTCTTAAGGGTATCTTATACCAAAATGGTGGAAAGTATTGGCTTTGTTTAGGAATACAAACAATAATCCAAATCAAAAACAAATGTAAAGTGATATGCAAAGATTAAGAGCACTCTTTGAGTCAGTGCCAAACTCCAAGATATATTCACTAAATATTTTTCTGATACTTTTCAAACTTTCTAGAGATGTATTTATATACAAAATATGAAACTGAATTGCCTATTATTACTCTAGCCCATCAACTCCTATAAATCTGCATTCCTAGTTTAAAGGAACCCTAAGAACTTGGTCATGCTGATTGCTATTAGATAGTAACAGACTTCCTTTATTTTAGCATTGCCATAATAAAATCGCGGGTCCACGCTGGTTTGTTACGACGTCGCGGTTCAAGCTTTTCTGCTGTTGAGCTTTGTTGTTCTGTTTCCTCTTCGTTGGGTTTTGTGGCAGCCCAATCTTTCATCAATTGTTGGATGAGTCTGGTATCTAACGATACCTCGTTTTGACCAAAGCTATCACTACTTCCCTCCTCGAAATTGACCTTGTCCTCAAGGTCATGAATTCCGTAAAGATCGACGAGTGAAGATAAGTCCTCTCAAGTAGCATCTTCTGGTTGGCTGTGGGACCACTGCACCAAGACCTGTTTGTGTGGACGACTTCGTTTATTGCAAATGCGGCTGGCCAGAATGGCTATGGGATACAATAAAGGTCGATTGGCGATACGAGCCTCTGGCAATGGATAAAACTTGTCAACTGCTGAACCTTTGAAAGTACGCAGCAAGGATACGTGGAATATGGGATGAATGCGGCTCCCAAGTGGCAGACCCAGCTTAAAAGCTATTGGACCAATGCGTGCTATCACTGGGAATGGTCCAAAGAACCTTCTGTAAATCTTGTGATTCAACCGAGCAGCCACAGTTGCCTGCCTATAAGGTTGAAGTTTCACGAGGACCAAATCACCCACCTCGAATTGCATGTCAGTGCGATGTTTGTTTGCTTGTTGCACCATGCGTTGTTGAGCACGGATCAAATTCTTCTCTAGGTGTTGCAGAATTTCATCCCTCGTCAATAGGTCACCTTCTACTGCTTGAATTTTGGATTGTCCGCGCCCGTACGTTGGAATGGTTAGGGGAGGGTGTCCATAGACAGCTTGGAAAGGAGTCATGTTGATTGACGAATGATGACTAGTGTTGTAGTGATATTCAGCCCATGTGAGAAACCTGCCCCATTTCATAGGATAGTCAGCTGCAAAAGCTCTCAAGTATTGTTCCACATATCGATTTGTTACCTCTGTTTGTCCATCAGTTTGAGGCTGGTATGAGGAGCTCATCTTAAGTTTAGTGCCCATTAGATCAAATAATTTACGCCAAAATTTGCTCGTGAATATCAGGTCACGGTCGGATACGATCGTGCGAGGTATCCCATGCAATTTGATCACCATGTTTGCAAACAGCTCAGCTACTATCGACACGGTGTAATGAGTGGGAAGGGCTCCAAAATGTGCGTATTTGGTGAATCGGTCGATCACTACTAGTATGGTTGTGTTTCCGTTGGAAGGAGGTAGTCCAACAATGAAATTAAGCGCCACATCTTCCCATACTCGCTCTGGTAGTGGTAGAGGTTGTAATAATCCATTCGGCGGGGAAGTTGAATATTTAATGGTTTGACAAGTAAAACATTGAGAGATAAATGTCTTAACGTCGTGACGCATCCCTTTCCATATAAAATTGGCACCAAGGCTGCGAAACGTGCGATCCACACCTGCATGACCCCCTGTATGCGACTCATGGAATTCCCGCAATAGAAGAGGTTTAAGAGTAGAATTTTTGCTGATGTATAAGCGCCCTTTATACCTCAGTAGACCCTCATGCTCATCAAAACCAGATTCCTTTCCTTTACCTTGTTGAATTAGTTGGTGAAGAGTTTTGAGGTCTTCCATGGTTGTATTCTCTTTTCTCAATTGCTTCAAAAAATCAAATTGACTTGATGATATTGCCATCTATAGTGTGGAATTATCATATTCGAATTGTCGAGACAAGGCATCAGCTGCTGCATTCATAGAGCCTGATTTGTACTCGATAGTGAAGTTGAACCCCAATAACTTGTGCATGTAATGATGTTGCTCGAGGGTTTGTACTACTTGGGTTAGCAGTTCGCGAAGACTCTTATGGTCTGTGCGGACGATGAAGTGTTTGCCCAACAGATATTGTCGCCATTTGGTGATGGCTTCAACAATGGCCCGCAACTTTCTGAGATACGTTGATGCTCCTCGCATCCGGGGTCCCAACTTTTTACTAAAGAATGCGACAGGGTGTTTATCCTGCATGAGGACTCCTCCTACTCCTACATTGGATGCGTCGGTTTCGACAACGAATTGCTTGGTGAAATCAGGCAACCTTAGTACTGGTGTCACAGTCATGGTATGTTTTAAGAGCTCGAATGCACTGTTAGCTTTCTCACTCCACATGAAGTTATCTTTCTTTAGTAAATCGGTTAGAGGTGCAACTATTGTTGCATAACCAGCTACGAAACGTCTGTAGTAACCTGTGAGTCCCAAAAATCCTCGAAGTTGCTTAAGGTTCTTGGGTTTTGGCCAGTTATTCATCGCACTGATTTTGGACGGATCTGCTCTGACACCCTCAGAGGATACTAAATGACCCAAGTACTCCACCGATTTTTGGAAAAACTGGAACTTACTTCCCTTGGCAAAGAATTCCTTCTCCTCGAGGCACTGTAATACTTGTTGAAGGTGAGACACATGTTCTTGAATACTCTTGCTGTAAACCAGAATATCATCAAAGAAAATGGTGACGAAGCGTCGTAAGAAAGGTCTGAAAGCGTCGTTCATGGCTGACTGGATGGTGGAGGGGGCGTTAGTGAGTCCAAACGGCATGACCACAAACTCGTAGTGTTCGTTGTGTGTGCGAAATGCTGTTTTGTGAATGTCACGGCTGTCTATGCGAATTTGATGGTATCCTGCTCGTAGATCCAATTTTGAGAACACAACTGCACCACCTAACTCATCTAGTAGTTCGTCAATGGTGGGTATCGGAAACCTGTCCTTAATGGTAATACTGTTGAGGGTACGGTAGTCAACACAAAATCGCCAAGAGCCATCCTTCTTTCTAACCAAGAGCACCGGTGATGAGTAAGGGTTGTTACTTGGGTGTATATAGCCACAATCAAGCATTTCTCGAACCAATTTCTCCATAGTGTCCTTCTGAAAATAGGGGTAGCGGTAGGGTCGTACATTAACTGGTGAGGATCCGGTTTGCAAATGAATTCGGCGGTCACTGCATCGGTAAGGTGGTAACTGGGCCGGTGTGGTGAAAACCTTCCGGTGTCGTAAGAGGAGGCCTTGAGCTTCAATTGGTAGGGTAGCATCGAGGGTACTAATTTTGACTTCCGCATTTGGCTGTGAAGCGGTGGTATCATCAGTTTTAGTGGCAGTGAGGTGGAAGAGGCCACGAAAATCACTGACTTCGATAATTGTTCGCATTTGTGCGAAGGTGACCGAACTAGGGTTGGGCCGTGACTCACCCACCAAGCGGACTTGTTTCCCTTTCCACGTAAATTCCATGGTGAGGGCATTATGGTCATGGAAGCACGGGCCTAGCGTCCTTAACCACTGCATTCCCATAACAATATCCAGCCCACAAATAGGTAAGACAAAAAGATCCACTTCAAACAAATGACCCTGCATGATTAATGGCACACCCACACATTTAAGTTGGCAAACTAGATGTTGTCCGTTACCCATATAGACCTTAAAACGTTTAGCAGTCTCGATAGTTAGGCCTAGTTTCTGAACAAGGCATTCTTGAACAAAATTATTATTGCTTCCTGTGTCGATGAGCACCTCCAATGTTTCTGCCTTGTGTTTGTCTAAAATTCTAAAGATGGTGTCAGCTAGATTCGCCGGTGGGGAGAGAAGCAGCTCGCGACGGATCTCAGGTTTCAATCCCCAAACAAAGAAATTGAGGAACATGGTGTAACGCCCCGATTCCGATAATTCCCATTTTTGTTGAGTCTTTTATTTAAATGGAGTGATAAATTATTTTATTTGTGAAATTGGTGTGTTAATATGCTATGTTGACATGTTATGATATTTTACCGTTTTTTAGAATTTTCGGGAAAATTAGAATAGAGGGTATTTTGGACATTTCTCAATTATTGATAAGTTAGAAATTTAGTGGAAATAGAATTATGAGAGAAAATGAATTAATTGAATTTTAGTAGAAAATAAGAAATAGAAAAGAAAAAGAGATAAGAAGAAGAAATAGGAGAGAAAGAGAAAGAAAAGAGAAATAGAGAAAAAAAGGAGAGAAAGAAAGAGGAAGAAGAGAAAAGAGAAGAAAATTGGGAAAACCTAGAAAACCATCAAGAACAATTATCTAGCAAGCTTGGAATCCGGGTAAGGGTGTGAAATCTTATTATCTCATCAATGTATATCATTATGTATGTGTTTGCTTGGATGTTTTCTTGTTTTCCATAGCTTGAGTTCTAGGTTGAAATTGAGATTTTTGTGAGGAATCGATGTTTTTACGGACGAAAGTCGGAATAGATTGCGTAGATGTGTCGAGTAATGTTAGGCCGTGATCGAGTATGTTTGTTTTATCGAGTTTGGTTGATTTTGTAAGTTTTTGCATTTTTGGAGATTTGAGGGTTTAAGATTCGGAGTGAAATCGAAAGTCGTAGAATTCACGTTTGATGGTTCCAAATCATCACTATATGTTTGGTATGAATGAGTATGTGTTTGTTTCGAAAAAAATAATTGAATCGGTTGGATTTTCGGACGAAAATGCATAAACCCGTAGGGCTGTTATGCAGAAAAATTCTGGTTTCGGAAAACTTCGAAAATTCATAACTGTTGAACCGTAAGTCGGTTTTGACCCCCGTTCGAAGCGTTGGAAAGCTAGCGAGATGTTCTTTCTAGGAAAAATGGTTTTGAGGGCTGTACCTGGTTCAATTATAGCAGAAAATTGAAACCGTATCGTTGCGTTGATTTTTACCGTCGTGAATGTGTGCGATTGAGGTGTTATCGTGCAATATGCTTTTGTAATATAACGTATAGCTTGTATGTGCTGTTATACGTTGTGTTGTGGGTAGCCTTATGGTGTGAATCCTAGATTGTGGAATTTATTGTGAATTGTGGCCTTATGGCAAATAAATGCATTGTTTAAATTAAATGTAAATGCATGTTAATTGTGAAGGAGTTCGTTGCCGTTTAGGTGGTAAAGCGATGTTCGTTGCCGTTTGGCGTAATTGATGTGAATGTATATAGATTGTATGTGATTATTTGGGGGTATAGAAAGGGGGTGTTACATTAAGTGGTATCAGAGCCAGTGTTGAGTCAGTTGTGTCTGTCTTGTTATTGTGACGGTTGAACTGTTGTTTAACCTTGTTGTCATTCTTGGGAATTATCAGAATATGGATGGTAGAAACGACAATCCGATGGATGCTGCTTTGGAAGCAATGGCTAGGGCGGTGCAAGGTGCGCCGAACGTGAATGCTAATGACGAGTTCAGGAAGAATCAACCACCGGTCTTCAAAGGAAGATTTGATCCCGATGGAGCTCAAAATTGGTTGAAAGAGATTGAAAGGATCTTCAGAGTCATGGGCTGTGCGGAGGAGAATAAGGTGAGGCTTGGGTCTCACATGCTGAAGGAAGAAGCCGACGATTGGTGGGTCGGTATGCGTTAAGTTCTTGAGGTGGATGATGAAGAGATAACTTGGGATTTATTTCGTACCGAGTTCTTGAGGAAGTATTACCCTGAAAGTGTGAAAGGGAATAAGGAGATGGAGTTCCTTGAACTGAAACAAGGTAGTATGTCCGTAGTGAACTATACTGCTAAGTTTGTGGAGTTGGTTCAATTCCATCCTCACTATGCTGCAATTACTGCTGAGTTCTCAAAGTGTATTAAATATGAGAACGGTTTGCGTCCCGAGATTAAACAAGCTGTGGGATAACAAAGGATAAGAAGGTTTACGGATTTGACGAAATGTTGTAGAATCTTCGAGGAAGATAGCAAGGCTCGTTCTACACATTACAAAAGTTTGAATGAGAGGAAGGGAAAGCAACAAGCTAGAAGTGGACCTTATGTGACACCCGTTGATAAGGGCAAGCATAGGGGAAACTTTGAGAAGAGATCTGGAGGAGGAAGTTCCGGTTCCGTTAAGTGTTACAAGTGTGGTGAAATGGGTCATAAATCATTCGAGTGTGGGAAGAACGTGGTGAAATGTTCTAACTGTGGAGGCCTTGGGCATGCTACTACCGATTGTAGAAGGAATATGGTGAAGTGCTATAATTGTGGAGAAGTGGGTCACATTAGTACTAAGTGTACTAAGCCGAAACAAGCTCAAGCGGGCGGGAAGGTATTTCCTTTGGCGGGAACTCAGACTTCAAGTGCAGACCGTCTGATAAGAGGTACTTGTTTTTATTAATAGTACGCCTTTAGTTGCTATTATTGATACTGGAGCGACTCATTCGTTTATTTCGTCTGAGTGCGCGAAGCGTTTGAATCTTGTGTTGTCTTTGATGGGTGGAGAGATGGTTATTGATACTCCAGCAATGGGGTCAGTAACTACTTCTTTGGTTTGTCTAAGTTGTCCTTTGACCATTTATGGTAAAGAATTTGAGATGGATTTGGTGTGTTTGCCATTGGAAGGTTTGGATGTGGTTCTGGGAATGAATTGGTTGCAATTCAATCGGGTTCATATTGATTGTTATCACAAGTTAGTGAGGTTTCCTTCTTTGGAAGATGATGAAGATGAGAGTTTCCTATCCACTAAAGATTGAAGAAACTTCTAGCGGACGAAGCTCAATTGTTCGGTTTGTTTGCATCATTGACTATGGAGGGTCAAGTTTCACTTGATGTGTTCCTAGTGGTGTGTGATTTTCCAGAAGTGTTTTCGGAGGATATTACAGGTGTACCGCCGGAAAGAGAAGTTGAGTTTTCTATTGATCTAGTTCCGGGTACTAGACCGGTTTCGATGGCACCGTATCGTATGTCGGCATCGGAGTTGGTAGAATTGAAGAAGCAATTGAATGACTTGTTGGACAAGAGATTTGTAAGGCCAAGTATTTCTCCTTGGGGTGCTCTGGTATTGTTGGTAAAGAAGAAGGATGGGAGTATGCGGTTATGCATTGATTATCGACAATTGAACAAGGTGACAATTAAGAACAGGTATCCGCTTCCAAGGATCGATGATTTGATGGACCAATTGGTTGGTGCGCAAGTTTTTAGCAAGATTGATTTGAAATCGGGATATCACCAGATTCATGTGAAAGAAGAGGATATTCAAAAGACGGCCTTTAGGACACGGTATGGCCATTACGAATAATCTGTGATACCATTCGGGGTTTCTAATGCGCCGGGTGTGTTTATGGAATACATGAATCGTATTTTTCATGAACAGTTAGATCGTTTTGTGGTTGTGTTCATCGACGATATTTTGATTTACTCTAAGTCTCAAGAGGAGCATGAAGAGCATTTGAGGATTGTGTTACAAATTTTGAAAGAGAAACAATTGTATGCTAAGTTGTCGAAATGTGAATTTTGGTTGTTGGAAGTAAGTTTTCTTGGACATGTTATTTCCGGTAGTGGTATTAGTGTTGATCCATCCAAGATTGATGCGGTGATGCTATGGGAGGCTCCTAGATTGGTTACAGAAATTCGAAGCTTTTTAGGCTTGGCGGGTTATTATCGGAGGTTTATTAAGGGATTTTCGAAGTTGGCACTTCCGTTAACGCAATTGACTTGTAAAGGAAAGGCTTTCATTTGGGATATTCATTGTGAAGAGAGTTTCAATGAGCTAAAAAGAAGGTTGACAACGACTCCGATCTTGATTTTGCCGAATCCGACGGAACCATTTGTTGTGTATTGTGATGCTTCATTGGTTGGTTTAGGTGGTGTTTTGATGCAAGATGGAAAAGTTGTGGCTTATGCTTCAAGACAATTGAGAGTGCATGAAAAATTTGGAGGCACTATCTTTATGGTACAAGATTTGAAGTTTTTAGTGATCACAAGAGCTTGAAATATTTATTTGATCAAAAAGAATTGAACATGAGACAAAGAAGGTGGTTAGAGCTTTTGAAGGATTATGATTTTGGTTTGAATTACCATCCGGGTAAGGCAAACGTGGTGGCCGATGCTTTGAGTCGGAAGTCGTTACATATGTCCGCATTGATGATGAGAGAATGGGAACTTTTGGAGAATTTTAGAGACTTGAGTTTGGTTTGTGAAATGACGCCGAGAAGTGTGAGACTTGGTATGCTACATGTTACGAATGATTTTCTTGCAACTGTATGTGAAAAGCAAAAGTTGGATTTGAAGTTCATTGATTTGATGATGAATGAGAATGAGGATTTCAAGGTTGATAATTTTGGAGTTTTGAGATTCCGTGGTCGTATTTGTATTCCCGATGATGCGGAGTTGAAAAAGATGATATTGGAAGAAGGACACTGAAGTAACTTAAGATTCATCCGGGAGCGAATAAAATGTATCAAGATTTGAAGAAAATCTTTTGGTGGTCCGGATTAAAGAGGGATGTGGCTCAATTTGTGTATGCATGCTTAACTTGTCAAAAGTCTAAGGTGGAACATCAAAAGCCTAGTGGATTGATGCAACCGTTGGACATTCCGGAGTGGAAATGGGATAGTATATCGATGGATTTTGTTACGGGATTGCCGAATACGCAAAGAGGTCATAATGCTATTTGGGTAATCGTTGATAGGCTTACTAAATCTGCTCACTTCATTCCAATTGATATTAGTTATCCTTTGGAGAAGTTAGCCGAGATTTATGTTCTTGTGGTTGTGAATTTACATGGAGTTCCTAAGAGTATTGTATCGGATAGAGATCCTAGATTTACATCGAGGTTTTGGGAGAGTTTACAAAAGGCTTTGGGTTCTAAGCTAAGATTGAGTTCGGCTTATCATCCACAAACGGATGGTCAAACCGAGAGGACAATTCAATCGTTGGAGGATTTATTGCGTGCTTGTGTGCTCGAGCAAGGTGGTGCTTGGGATAGTTATTTGGCGTTGATTGAGTTCACCTACAATAATAGTTTTCATTCAAGTATAAGTATGGAACCATTTGAGGCTTTGTATAGTCGGAGATGTCGAACACCTTTGTGTTGGCATGAAACCGGTGAGAGGACGATAGTTGGACCGGAGATGGTACAACAAACGACGGAGAAAGTGAAGTTTATTCGGGAGAAGATGAAAGCTTCTCAAAGTAGACAAAAGAGCTATCATGACAAGAGAAGGAAAGATCTTGAGTTTCAAGAAGGAGACCATGTGTTTTTTAGAGTTACACCGGTTACGGGTGTGGGTCGTGCTTTGAAGTCGAAGAAGTTGACTTCTTGTTTTATTGGTCCGTATCAGATTTCTGCACGAGTTGGTGTTGTGGCTTACCGTGTGGCGTTGCCTCCGAATCTTTCGAATTTGCATGATGTATTCCATGTTTCGCAACTTTGGAAGTATGTTCCGGATCCATCACATGTTATTCCTATGGACGAGGTTGAAGTGAGAGATAACCTTACGGTTGAAGCTTTACCGATTAGGATTTTGGACCGTGAAGTTAAGAAGCTAAGAGGCAAGGATATTGCGCTTTTGAAAGTAGCGTGGGGAGGCGCTGCGGAAGGCAATATGACTTGGGAACTAGAGAGTAGGTTGCGAGAGTCGTATCCGGAGTTGTTTGAATCAGGTAATATTTTCGAGGACGAAAATTTCTAAAGTGGGGGAGAGTTGTAACGCCCCGATTCCGATAATTCCCATTTTTGTTGAGTCTTTTATTTAAATGGAGTGATAAATTATTTTATTTGTGAAATTGGTGTGTTAATATGCTATGTTGACATGTTATGATATTTTACCGTTTTTGAGAATTTTCGGGGAAATTAGAATAAAGGGAATTTTGGACATTTCTCAATTATTGATAAGTTAGAAATTTAGTGGAAATAGAATTATGTGAGAAAATGAATTAATTGAATTTGAGTAGAAAATAAGAAATAGAAAAGAAAAAGAGATCAGAAGAAGAAATAGGAGAGAAAGAGACAGAAAAGAGAAATAGAGAGAAAAAGGAGAGAAAGAAAGAGGAAGAAGAGAAAAGAGAAGAAAATTGTGAAAACCTAGAAAACCATCAAGAACAATTATCTAGCAAGCTTCGAATTCGGGTAAGGGTGTGAAATCTTATTATCTCATCAATGTATATAATTATGTATGTGTTTGCTTGGATGTTTTCTTGTTTTCCATAGTTTGAGTTCTAGGTTGAAATTGAGATTTTTGTGAGGAATCGATGTTTTTACGGACGAAAGTCGGAATAGATTGCGTAGATGTGTCGAGTAATGTTAGGTCGTGATCGAGTATGCTTGTTTTATCGAGTTTGGTTGATTTTGTAAGTTTTTGCATTTTTGGAGATTTGAGGGTTTAAGATTCGGAGTGAAATCGAAAGTCGTAGAATTCACGTTTGATGGTTCCAAATCATCACTATATGTTTGGTATGAATGAGTATGTGTTTGTTTCGAAAAAAATAATTGAATCGGTCGGATTTTCGGACGAAAATGCATAAACCCGTAGGGCTGTTATGCAGAAAAATTCTGGTTTCGGAAAACTTCGAAAATTCATAACTGTTGAACCGTAAGTCGGTTTTGACCCCCGATCGAAACGTTGGAAAACTAACGCGATGTTCTTTCTAGGAAAAATGGTTTTGAGGGCTGTACCTGGTTCAATTATAGCAGAAAATTGAAACCGTATCGTTGCGTTGATTTTTATCGTCGTGAATGTGTGCGATTGAGGTGTTATCGTGCAATATGGTTTTGTAATATAACGTATAGCTTGTATGTGCTGTTATACGATGTGTTGTGGGTAGCCTTATGGTGTGAATCCTAGATTGTGAAATTTATTGTGAATTGTGGCCTTTTGGCAAATAAATGCATTGTTTAAATTAAATGTAAATGCATGTTAATTGTGAAGGAGTTTGTTGCCATTTAGGTGGTAAAGCGATGCTCGTTGCCGTTTGGCGTAATTGATGTGAATGTATATAGATTGTTTGTGATTATTTGGGGGTATAGAAAGCGAGTGTTACACATGGCGTCATTAACGCCGGTGGTACGCGTCATCAATTCTTCAAATTCAGTTCTGAATCGAGCCACCGTGTCACGTTGGATAAGCTTAGAAACTCGCCCAAGTGGATCTTCATACACGGAAGGGCCAAAACGTTTCTGAACTTCACGCAGAAAATCATCCCAGTCTCTGAACGCCCCACTTTTTTTCATCCATTGGAACCATGAGGAAGCTTCGCCGTCCAGATGGAATGACACCATGGTGAGGCGAGATTCGGGGGTTAACTGGTGGAGGGTGAAAAGTTTGTTGATTTTGTAAATCCAATCTTCAACTCCTTTACCATCGAAACGGGGGACGTTGAGGGGAAGTGTCTTCATGACGGTAGTGATGTCGGGCGGTGGTGGTGGTGGGTTGGATGATCGTCGATTGTTGTTTTCAGTTAACTCGATAAGACGTGTGTCTGTGGATGCCATGTATTTTCTAGGGAGGCAGTGAAGTGAGCTAGTTGGTTCTCAGAGTGTTGTTTGAAGTTTACTTCCATGGCACGAAGTGCCTCAGCAATGTCTTCATTACGCATGATGAAAGCACCAAATTGATATGCAAAGATTAAGAGCACTCTTTGAGTCAGTGCCAAACTCCAAGGTATATTCACTAAATATTTTTCTGATACTTTTCAAACTTTCTAGAGATGTATTTATATACAAAATATGAAACTGAATTGCCTATTATTACTCTAGCCCATCAACTCCTATAAATCTGCATTCCTAGTTTAAAGGAACCCTAACAACTTGGTCATGCTTATTGCTATTAGATAGTAACAGACTTCCTTTATTTTAGCATTGCCATAATAAAATCGCGGGTCCATGCTGGTTTGTTACGACATCGCGGTTCAAGCTTTTCTGCTGTTGAACTTTGTTGTTCTGTTTCCTCTTCGTTGGGTTCTGTGGCAGCCCAATCTTTCATCAATTGTTGGATGAGTCCGGTATCTAACGATACCTCGTTTTGACCAAAGCTATCATAAAGTTCCTAAAAAGTTTGATTATTCAAATTTTGAGGTAATTATTGAGCAAAAACTATTATGTATTATTACTATTGACCGTAGTTTTGTTTTGTTCTTATTCATGTGTTGATACAAAATTACAAAGATTCAAGACATTGATAAATTATGTTAATCATTTTGTCGGGCTACTACAAAACCCAATACTTTTATGCCATTTTGAAGTGGGATTCATACTTGTCCTGACAATGAACTATTGGGTATAATACTCAATCTTATCGAAAAGAATATAAAAATTTAAGGATCATATTAGGGAGTGCTCATCGTGTTCCTTAGTATAATATTAGGGAGTGCTTATTGTTATGTAACTTATTACAGTTTTGATGCATATAATATCATGTTTTTTTCTTTTTGGATCATGGAAGGTTACAATATTGATTTTCCTCAAATTTCTTCACGAGTCATCAATAATTACAACTAAATAATTAATAGTTCTGTCCATGTTAGTAGATAACTACAAAGTTCTATATGCTTCAAAAATGGTGCCAGTAAGTATGTTTAGGAGAGTTTCTTGATTCAAATTCATGTTTGTAATTATTCATTAGTATGAACATAATTCATGTTTGTAAATATCAACCGCTATTGCGGGTTTTTCTGCCATAATCCACAATAACGGCGCCGCAAAGCGGTCAGTATGGAATAATCCGCTATACGTATCTTAATAATATCGTATCCAATATTTTTTTAACTAGTGATGTATTGTCGTATCACATACGTGTAGTATTCGATACTCGTATCGTGTTTGTGCTTCATTGTTCCTAGTTGACAAGGGCAACTGTATGAGTTTGACTTAAGGTTGCTTCAACTATAGGCCTTATGGTTGAGTAATTGACGGGTGATGATATGCTTGCTTTTGGAGTTGTGATTATTTTATCATTTGAAGATCTTGAATCCTTTATCAATTGTTATTGGAGTCAGATATGCTGTGTAGCAGTGTCTGCTGTGATTCTCAAGGTTGTTTGTGTAAGGATCTAGTCAGGCTGGTGCGGTTCAAAGATTGAGGTGGTGTCTTTGGTTTCATTCTGTCTTGCCCTGTTTTTGGTTTGGTTTTCCAACTGTTGCTGTGGAGATCGTTTTTCTGCTGGCGTTGCTCCGATCGTGGTCATCGTTATTTATTTTTATGTGTTGTTAAATTTAATCGGGTCTGTTATTTTCATTTCTTGGTAGCTATGTTGTGAGCTTCTATTCAAATGACTGGACAAAATGGAAAGAGAAAATCACCAAATAAGACGTCTAAACCTTTTCACTATTTGGTTTCTTTGCAATTTAATATTTTTTGATGTATTCTTGCTAATTTTATTGATAATGTCAATTGTGTAAAAAAGAGTTGTTGACAAGTTATGTCGTCAACGATAGATTTCACCTGCGACTCTTGCTATAAACAACTCTCGCAAGGTCCATAACAAACCTAGTTCAAGGAACCCACCACCACCTACTCAGAGAAACCACCACCACCGATTCAGACAACTAAAACATCATTGCCTACTCAGCCTCCACCATTGATTCAAACAAATCCAACACCACCACTTACTCAACCTCGACCACCGATTCAGAAAAATCCAACACCACTACCTAATCAGGCTCCAACAACGATTCAGACAATCCCAATACCACTACCAATTTAGACAAACCCAACACCACCACCTACTTAGCCTTAACCGTCAATCCCGACTTCTGAGGAATTCAGATTCATTCCTACTCCGGGATATACTCAGCCACTGCCGCAAAGTCCTCCCTGTCACACCACAGACGAGGAAAAGGAGAAGAACCAAGCCCTTTCTAATGAGGAACAACAACAACACAATGGTGGGCAAACACCGAAGATATTAATGCGTAACAAATTTTGCATGCTTAATGTTTAAAATAAATTTTCATGCTTAATGTTTAAAATAAATTTTCATGCTTAATGTTTTACGCTTTTTTATACATTTTTTTTGAATTGCAATGCGTGATTTGGCGATTTTACATTCATGTCATTTTCTGTTAGGTTGATTTTTGTGCATTTTTAGTACAAATTTCAAATGTAGTTTGGAATTTGATACTTTGACTGAGTTATTTAATGTTTTTTTAAAGGCAATGGAATTAAAAGACTACAAGGGATACTCAAACCCTTACTACAAAGCTCACAAAGAAGTTACGACTTAATACAGCAAAGAGGAAAGTGATACCAATCGTAAAAGGTACAAGGGTTCACCAGTAAAGATTGAGATCCTAACCATCTCCAAACTAGCAACTTTATAGTGTACACTACATCTTCTACACTTGAGAGAGAGTTCATAAATATGAAATTATTCCTTCTACGCCAAATGCACCAAACCGTAAAAGCCTAAATAACAGATCCAACGTCCTTCCCTTTCGCCTTTCTACAACTTCTACCAAACTGTGTAAACGACTCTACACAACCGGTTCTGCTACTTAACTGAACATCAGTCCACTTCTCAACACCTTTCCAAACTTCAAAAGCAAAAGGGCAACTCAAGCAAAGGTGATTTGAAGTTTCGACAAGAGTCCCACAGAAAACACATTCTCCATTGTTGTCATGAGCAACTATTCCTCGCTTCTACAACTGATCCATAGTCGCAATTCTATTCCAAACCAGCCTCCACACAAACACTTGAATCTTCGACGGTAACGACATTCTCCACATAATTTGCAGAGCTGCTATCTCAGTGTCGCTGTTCATAGACGACCATTCGTTCTCTGCAAACAAAACGTAGCAAGATAAAACAGAAAACTTTTCTTCAGCATTAGGATACCAAAAGAAAGAGTCATCCACACCCTCCACACAAGCCACACCAGTCAGCAACCCAGTCAACCTCTCCATTTCACTTCGCTGGACTGTATCGATAGGCACACTAACCTGCATCTCCTTCCAAATCCAACCTTCATCAGACCAATAACCCAAGTCTGCAACAGCAACATCCTTGGCACTAGACATGCTATATAACATAGGAAAAGTCTCCATGAGAGCTTCATTACTTATCCATCGATTCACCCAAAAAGATATATGGTTACCATTCCCCAACCTCCCTCCAATAACATTCGAAAACAAATCACTAGCATGATTTCTGCAGAACCCAACTAACATAACATCACGCCACCATATCGAGTCATGCCTACATCCTTTGTTGCCGTCATAAAACAATACAGTCTTAGCTAGATTTCCTTTACGATGCCCGTACCTACATTGCAATAGTCTAAACCACATACCTTCCTTCTCACATAGGAATCTCCACTTCCATTTCAACAGTAGGGCTTTGTTGAAGGAGGCTACACCCCTAGCACCTAAACCCCCTGAACTTTTAGGCATACAGACCTTCAACCAACTAATCCAATCCACCTCACAAGAAATTAGATTGAATTCTAACAATTTTCTTTATGATTCTAACTGGAGCTTTGTAAAAAGATAACGAGAAAACCGGAATTACATTAAAAAAAAAAAGGGACAATTGTATTACTGGGAAAGATATGAAATACTTATTAACTGGTTAATGCTTGTTTTAATGTGTCTGAGTAATAAATATTTTTAAAGTCATTGCTATAATGTAGTCACAATAGTTCCTTTGATACAATGTCCTGTTGAATTTGTTTCCACCAAAAAACTTACTATCACCTAAAGTAGTACAACAATTTACAGTTCCTCTAGTTTACAGCTTTGTTGATCTCTCAAATGGACATCATTATCATTCAGTTTAAAAACATGTTGAAAATGTAATTGGGATCATGGATGCATGTTTGCTTATTAGGCCTAAAAGCATGACCCGTGATATTTAGGGTAAAAGGTTGGTTAGAGAAGCAGAAGATTGTGAGTTTTGATTTCACTTTTAGGTTTGGAAGCCAAAGGCTTTGAGCTATTTCTGTTGTCTTTTATTAACGACTTATTTACGATAAAATTAATGTTAAAATATTCTAATATAAAATATTATAGTCAGTTTATTAATTTTCTATTTATGTTTATATTGGCGATTTAAAGAAAATTAAGTTTAACTTATTATTTAGTTATCAAAATTTATCTTATATTTAATTTTTATAATAAATAGTAATTAATTTATTATAAGTATTATCGTTTTTATTTAAAAATTATGTATAATTTTATTAATTGATTAATAAAAAATATTGTGTTATTTATATATATATATATATATATATATATATATATATATATATATATATATATATATATATATATACACACCAATGGCTAGAATTGGCCAAATCCGCCTCTACTCCAGAGCGGCCCAAATTGCCTAAGTCCAATCCACAGAGGAGCAAAAGTTACCTTTCTGCCCCTCCAACTGGGCAAGGAATGCAACATTCCTCCTCAGAGTTACTGCCCGTCACGCACGGCTTCACTGCTCCCCGAACAGGTATGGGCAGATGCCCGGAGCTATGCTTATGCCCGACATAACAGCTAGTTTTGGGCACCCTGCCCAACATAACGGCTAGTTTGGGTAGTTACCTATTCTTTGGGGAAAACGGTTATTTCGTCCCGAAAATAGAACCGTTGGCCACGCGTTGGGGCTCTATATAAACCCTCTCGCTTGAGAGGGTTAGGTATCACATATTCACTCTAAGAATACACTTTGTACTTGCCCCTTTCTTCTCTGACCCTTTCTTACTTGAGCGTCGGATTGCCTTGCAGGTACACCCCCTCCTCCTCAACATTTCGAACACATTTGTCATCTGACGACTAGCATACGTCCGAGCACCTTGTCATCTGACGGTCAGCTTACGTGGACCTGTTCGAATACTTCAGATCAATATATATATATTACATATATTTCCATTACACATTTTTAAACCTATTTATAGAATAATACGTAAATAATATTGTGAAATACTAAACAATTTTAATTATTTTAAAATTAAAAAAATTACCATGCGTCGTAGTTTTTACCAAGGGTATATATTGTTTTCTTGTTCGCTAATTTTTTTTATAAACAAACTTTGCCACATATGAAAAATTATTATTTAGTAGATATTGTTTTTAGTGATAGGAATAATCATCAACAACGTTAATTCGTTAGCATTCATACGTGGGAACCGAAGAAAATGAAAACATGCATTGAATAGCATCTTGTCTTATACAAGGGATGACCAAAACGTTTCCACAACACTCCCATAAAAAAGAACTTTTGAACTAACATAATCTCTCTCTCAATGATTTGCTCCGTATTTAAGAAATTTGTTCACATGCTGAGTTGAAAATTTTCCCCAATAATAATTTTTACCCTAACACAATTATACTTTTACCCTAATAATTTTTTTGAAAATGTCCGATTAGCCTTTTTCCATAGCAACTATTTCTCATTTACTTTTTGCTTCTATGTAACATTTTCGAATTTGGTGGAAGAGCACCCATATATCGGTTGGTTTATTGAGAAAATATAAATTCTTACATTACAAGAAAAATACATTTTAGTTTCAAGTTTTTAGCGTCGGATCCGCCTCCAACACTATTAGCGTTGATGTTATGTCGCCAATTGTCGTTGCGAAGAGCTAAAATCATTTGTTTTGATTTTTTTAATAGATCATTATTAATTGCATAGGTTTGGGCCGACGCTAGCTTTGGATTTATTTAATTTTGTTTTAAATAATTCTTTTAATGAAATAATAGAAAGTTTATTCACGTATTAATGTATTAATTTATTTTTGTTTATTTATCTTTTTTATAGTAGCGTCGACTACTTACCGACGCTAAGGTATAGTTACGTGTACATTCATTTATTTATTTTTTACCTTATAGTAGCGACTGTCAAAGACCGACGCTATTGTTGGTTGTTTGCCCCCACAATTTATGCTTACCTCCATTTGTTATTTATTTATTTAGTTAATTAGCTCTAAGTTAAGCGTTGCTAAAAACCAACTTTAATTTTGATGCGAAAATCTTTTGTTTCTCCCTTGAACTTTAGTTGCCTCCCTTTTTCTTTCTTATTTTTTTAATATATTTATTTATAAATTTTTTATTTTTTGCTAAATAATATTTTCTATTTATTACCCACTAAAATAATTAATAAATTAATAATATTTTAAAATAATCAATAAAAATTTATATTTTAATATTTTAAAAAGATAAATTTTAAAATATAATATAAAGTTTGAAAAAAACAAAGTTAGCAAATATAATAAAATATAACAAATCAAAAGTTTGAAAAAGTAGATAAAATAGTGAATTTTTTTTAAGATAACCTATTTTTTGAAAAGAATTACCAAAAAAACCAATATTTCAAATAAATTACTAAAGTGGCATACTTTTGGAAAAAGGAAAGACCTGAGGCGCTATATGGGATAGCGACTCAGGCAAAAAAATTTCACAAAAACCCTACACTCCATGTGGGATGGTGCCTTAGTTGTATTTGGGTGCCCTAATTGCTTCAGGGGAGGCGCCATGTGGGATGGTGCCTCAGTGCAATGCCCTTTATTTTTTAACGATTAAAATTTTAATTTTGTAATATATAATTAATTATATTATTAGGGTATCATGTGCTTATAAATAAGGGCTCACCCTCACTTGTTATTGCACAACACTTGTCAACAAAACCCTAATTTCTTCCCTTCCCTCACCAATATCCCAAACTCTTCCCTTCTCAACACCATGTCTGAGTGGTTAAATCACCTTCCGTCGTCATCATCATCAGCACCGGAGGAACCGTTTCCAGAATTTTCACTGATGAAAAGAGATGCCCTAGTTGTATACTCAGCTGTCAAGCCTCCGATGAAGATGCTACTCTGGAACACCCAGACATTGGAGCACTTGCATAGGGAACTTCGCCGTTGGCTAGCAGATGAATTTCAGGCAGGTGAAAAGATCAGGAAGATTGAGAGGCTGGTTGAGAAGTCTGGTCCAGACGGAGTCACCCGGACTTGGAGGAAAGTGGAAAATGATGCTGGCATCCTCATGATGATGATGTTAGAACAGGAAATTAAGTTGATGGTTGTAATTTCCTAGATAAGTTGATTCTATGAGTTATTTTGTTTGGATTTGTTATTGTTATTTTCTGTTGATGGTTATTTGTTGATGTTTAGCTATGAAGTTATGTTCAGTTATGTTATGTTATGTCGTTGTAATCAGTTAAGCATGCCATCAATGAAATAAAAATTGTTGTTGTTATAAATAGACAAGTTTACAGTTGAAACTATGAAGCTGTGCTAGAGCCCACATTTGGACACTTGGTACGATTGTGGCCTGGTTGCTGGCACAAACCACACAACCTCACCATTTGTTATTGTTATTTTCTATTGATGGTTATTTGTTGATGTTTAGCTATGAAGTTATGTTCAGTTATGTTATGTTATGTCGTTGTAATCAGTTAAGCATGCCATCAATGAAATAAAAATTGTTGTTGTTATAAATAGACAAGTTTACAGTTGAAACTATGAAGCTGTGCTAGAGCCCACATTTGGACACTTGGTACGATTGTGGCCTGGTTGCCGGCACAAACCACACAACCTCACCATTTTCTCTTAAAACCCCTTACGAAAAAAAATGTCTCTGCTCACCGTGGGAAACGACCACCGAGGAACCCCGGAAAATATTGAAGACTTCGTAAGTGTTTCGGCCTTCTTTTGTTTTACACTCCTTATCATACAAGTATTTTTTTATCAAAGTAATTTTATTTATTTTTTGTGTTCAGGAGGTATCAAGGTTCCGTTGCCGTGGGCACGAATACTTCTGTCACGACCCTGTCATCGAAGAATATCTAATAAGATGTGGATTTGGTGACTTGATTAAAATCAAGTCATACTATGTAGACCCAAAATTTATTTTGGCCTTTCTAGAACGATAGAGGCCGGAGACCCACACATTTCACCTTCCTTTTGCTGAATGCACGGTCACACTCCAAGACGTGCATATGTTACGCGGCCTCCGCATAGATGGGACGGCCGTCAACGGCCCCGTTTTTGTAGACAACCAACTATACAACGATTTGTTGGGCAGGCCCCTAAGTCTGGAAGCACCTCAGCCAGGACAAGACGGTAGACCTAGGGGGTAAGGTATAAACATAAAATACCTTAGGGGTTACCATGACTCTATCGTATTAGACGAGGATTCCCTCCCCTATCACAAGATACTAAAAACTAGGTACTATTTAATGCTATTGTTCGATAATTTTTTGTTTCCAGAAAGCCCTGGAAACAGTGTAAATATAATGTATCTACCTTTGTTGACTAACATTAACAGAGTGCACGAATATAGTTGGGGTTCAGCTGTCCTGGCCCATCTGTATAGTTCACTCTGCAAAACTGCAAAAAAAGACGCTTGTACATTTTATGGTTGCGCCTATCTCCTTCAGGCGTGAGGTTGGTCGAGAATGCCAACACTAGCTCCAATTTACCGGAACCCTTTCACATTCCCCTACGCATTAAGGTAAGCTTGTACACTTCCCTGCGCCTATGTCCTTTAATGAAATGTTTAGTAGTAACTAATTAATCTCTAACTACATTTTCAGGTGGGCAGTTCCGGGAATGAGCTACAATCGAAATCCCAGAAACGTCATAACAGTCTATCGCAACCTACTAGATCACATTGGCCCAAACGACGTAAATTTCCCTAATACTTACATAAATATTTCTAACTCTTTAAAGCAGAATACAATTTCTCATTAAACATTGTGTTCTTGTAGTTTGTCTGGAGGCCGTACAAGGGGCTCGACGACCACCAACCCAACGCGAATGATGATGCTGTGTGGACTTGTGGAGATGCATCAGAGCGATCGAGTCAAACTTCAGTTCGGAATGCATCAGGATATTCCGGTGGCTCCGACAAGTTTGGGAAAGTGGCATCTGCGTAGAGTCGACAACTAGTGGGCAGTGGGTGAGTGGACTAACTTTTCAACAGACATGTGCCAACACTGGGAGAATCGACACCAGCACGTCTTAACCGACCCCGTTGTAGAAGATGTTATTCCAATGCAACAATATATGAGTTGGTTTAGGTCTGTTACAATAACACAACCATTCCTCTCTCAGCCAACGTATCTCATTGACCCCCGCCAACGTGCGTCTTCCTCGCAACAGCATACCAAACAATATGCCCAATATCATACACCTACCTATACCCAACAACAAGAAGAACCTTACCCCTACCCTAGCATGCCACCTACTCAATCACAACAAGAAAATCCATACCCCTACCCCTATCCCGCCTATAGCCCTGACGAGTCTTTCGAACCCACCCCAGCCCACCATAGCACCCCACAAATGAACACCCCATCTTCCTACAACCAAGAACCACACTCGTCCTACAGCCAACACACCGACCCACTTTTCGACTACCTAACCCCACATCAACCACTAAATCAGTACCAACAACCATCATTGCAACATTTCGGCCAACCATACCGTATGCAACCAACCCAACCCCCCATACAAACTACGCAAATATGGGCATGCAGCTGGATTATGGAAGCGCCATCGGCGGCACCTCCCGACTATTGCGGACAGATGCTTCAGAATTTGTCTCAAGCGCCGGGGCCATCGTCTGATGCGCTGGGGCCATCGTCTGATGCGCCGGGGCCATCTCAGCAGACGCAAAGACCAACCACACCTCAACAAAATCGTGGTGCTAGACAAAGACGCCGCGCAAGAGCCCCTGCATGTGGAACCGGTGGACGTTTAGATAGGCACAATCATTGATTTTTTCTTTACCGCCGATTGTACTAATGTTTGTCCTTAACATTCTGATGTATTATGACTACCCTAGTTTTATTTCCAATAATTTTTTCATTTCACAATTTAAACAAAAAATAAAAAAAAAATAATAACATGAACTGAGGCGCCATCCCAGATGCCCCCCCCCCCCCCTTTGCAGAAAAAAAAAAGGTAGGGCACACCATTTGGTCTGATGCGCCATATGGTATGGCTTTTGCCTCTTAACTGAGACGCCATCCCATATGGCGCCACCCTTATATTGTAACCCTAAACATTGCCATTTTGGTAATTTATTTGAAATATGTGTTTTTTTGGAAATTTTTTTGAAAACCTATGTTATTATAAAAAAATATAATAATAAAATATTAAATAATTAAAAAAAAACATAGTTAGCATACAATTCTCATCGTTTCTCAATTTCTTAAATTGTAAACAAATTGTAAACAAAATTTTAGGGTTCTCCGATTCATCGTTTCTTAGGGTTTTATCGTTTCTCAGCTTCTTAATTTTTCAATCCCTTACGCTTCTCAGGTTCTCATATTCATCTGTTACGCTTCTTAGCTTCTCATCGTGTCTCTTTCGCCTCTCAGCTTCATCTCTTACGGTTCTCATCTTCATCTCTTACGGTTCTCAACATTGTTCTTATAGTTTCTGGAATTGCTCATACCACTACTACAAAAAAGACCTTAGACATCGCTTTTTTTGCCCTTAGACAGCGCTTTTAAGCGCTGTATAAACCTGCGCTGCTATAGGTTTAGACAGCGCTTTGGGTAATACCAAAAGCGCTGTCTAAAGGGGGGTATATTTAATGAAAAGCGCTGTCTATGGTACCTTTAGACAGCACTTTTTAACATTATAAGGTATACCTTAGACAGCGCTTTTGGAAAAAGCGCTTTCTAAGCCTCACCTTTTTTGACATTTTTTTGGTATACCTTAGACAGCGCTTTCACCAAAAGCGCTGTCTAAGCCCTACCTTTTTTGACATTTTTTTGGTGTACCTTAGACAACGCTTTCACCAAAAGCGCTGTCTAAGCCCTACCTTTTTTGACATTTTTTTGGTATACCTTAGACAGCGCTTTCACTAAAAGCGCTATCTAAGGTCAACCTTTTTGAACTTTTTTAGGTATACCTTAGACAACGCTTTTGTCAAAAGCGCTTTCTAAGCCCTACCTTAGACAGCGCTTTTGTCAAAAGCGCTTTCTAAGCCCTACCTTAGACAGCGCTTTCTCCAAAAGCGCTGTCTAAGGTATACGAAAAATTTTATATAAATTTTTTTAAACCACAATTTTTACCAGGTTTTTTCAACCAGAATGTGACCTGTTTTTCAACCAGCAATTTTTTTCAGAAATTGGCAATTCAAACCATTGGCAATTTACACCAAAATTATATATGCAAAACAATTGGCAATTCAAACCAATATATATATTTAAAATTACAAACCAAAATTATATATACACCTATTTATAATTACAAATCATTACATTTTTTCTACAAATGCACATATTACTTATACTAATACTTTTGCATCCAACCAAAGCATTGCTTCAAATCTACATTATAGGTCCTGAAAACACAAAGATTGTAATTCAATTAAAAGAATACATAAACAAAGTTACACATATTTAAATTCTCATCAATTAAAGTAAGAGTACAATATTATACATTGTAAAATTCCGAGCTCCATAATGTATTGACACCACTCCTCTTTGATTTCATCCAATTGAGTCTTTGAGTAATTAGCACACTTGACTTCTTCAAAGTACTACATAATAATATAACATAGTTTGATTTAGTTTTAACTATTTCATTAGACATGAGAGATATGTGTTAATATTAAAATAACTCATAAGTTAGAAATACATACATCGGATGGAATCTCTATTCGATCCAACAAAAGAGTGTCTCTCATAAATCTCAACATGAAATAGCCGCAATCTATTTGATTGCGTTGCCGAGGACACTACAAATGAAAAGAAAATATGGATAAATCCTAAGTTTTATCAAGTAGCATCACTAATATAATAAAACATTTGATAATTAATATACCTTCACATAATTCCATGTAATAATGGGGTTGACTCTCCGCAATGGTAGTGGGCCATCTTGTAGTGCTAGGAAAGCTTGTATTGCGCTAATAAAATATAAATGAATATTTAGAACAATTCACATAAATAAATAAATAAACAAATAAATATACACATTCATATTTAGAACAATCTCACTTACGTGTCAATACAGTTCTTCATATCCGGGTATGTTGTCCAATCATTTCCTAACGAATCTAGATAATACACCATTGCTCTGCTAGGATTGATTGCGACCAATAACCAATGGCCACTGTAAGATTAAACAAGTGTTAGATGGAAACTTTCTACACGACGTCAAAATACAAAAAAACTATAATAGATGAATTTAGAATGAAAATCTAACCCAGTATTAAACGGTAAAAAAAACAACTTTTCCGTTTCTTGGTTGTTCATAAAGATGTCGCGTACATACGCCAGGACCTCATCTGTTTTAGTTAATATTAAGGTTAAGTTGACAGACACCGGGCATAGGAATGCAAATCTTTGCTGCAATCCTTGTGGGCGCATAACTTTGTCATACAGAAACCTTAAATGAAAACATCATTAACATTAGACTATTCATTTGAAACATAAAGTAAATAAGTTGTTCAATTAATATACCAAAGTAGATCGGATATATACCTGATGTATGTATTGACAACAGTGACACCCAATTCTCCATGATTGAAAACTTCATCGAAGTCTTCATTACCAATATTCTGCTCATATTCAAAGCCATAGATACCTTTCTCCATATGTATAAGATGAGTACCTCCAGTCAGAATATCTGTAAATTGTAGAAACGTCTGGAGGCACGACCTAAACTTGGAGACAGGTTGTTTTCTAACCCTGGTATTCTTAGCACCAACATTTTTTTGCGTTGAAACTTTGCTAATCACTTTACCAGGCAGCTATATATCATATAATTTGTTAGATGAAGTATAAGATATCCAATTTATCATTTTCTATGCATAAATATCATATAATTGTGATGTACCTCTTTTTTTGAGACAACGGACTCGGTATGCTCCGGAATCCGCTTATCCTTTGTTTTGGATCTTGTTGGAGTCTAAATAACATTACCATGTAAAAAATGAAAATAAAATGCTCGTAAAATCTTTGAATCTACACATTAAGGTTAACAAAGGTTTATAACGGTTTTAAGCATACCTCATATCCTACGAGTATGAGGTTTGACGGCCATGCAACATACGACCCTATAGCATCTCGCACCAATGTTTCATCCGAATCCTCGTCAGGATAGGGTAATGGTGCTTTCTCCTCTATAGCAATATCAACTGATACTTTCAAACTTCCAGTAGGGAGGGATTTATTGTGAAGTAATAGTACCCCATTGTTTTACACTTTTCCCTTGGCAACCTTCCGATAAGTTGGTGAAGATAAGAAGAGCTGACATTGGGAAACGCCCTAAAACCAAAAATAAACATGCCATTGTTAATGTGTATATATGTCATTTAAATAATTTAAGCTACAAATTTAATTTCATAAATATATATATAATTACCTCTGGAATAATCGGATGAAAGCTGCAGTTGATACTATCTTTCTCCGATCCATCTTTAAAAGCTTAAGCGTTATCCCTTTCTTTTTCCTTTCGTAATTCCCGAACCTCAGCTTCTAGTGCTTCCAATTTATCTTGAAGTTCTGAACTACTAGCAGCCTTTCCCTTTTTAATATTCAAGGAGGTCGGGGTGATCCCAAATGCCTTACCCCTCACCCGACCAGAATACTCAGGGACATCTAATGCCCGACTAAGTATGCTCCTGGTATCATCTGGAGGTACAGACTGAGATAACGCCTCCTGAAAATCAGATGAATATCGAATATTTGTCAAATATTTGTTAATAAAGTTTTAATTTAATTAAATAAATATTGTTATACTTACACATTTCTCAAATACTTGTAGAACCTCTTCTGCAACAACTCCAGACTTGCCCACACGGGCTTCCTTCCACAAGACATGTGCAGGAAGAGATGTTTCAGAGCTATTCACCTTTTGTAACTACATATAAAGCCAAATAATATGATCAAATATAACTCATGATGAACAATTATTATATCATTGCAATTTATTCATACTTACCAAAGATTGCTCCAAACGTCCATATCCTACACGTCCTTTCCTGTATTTATACTGGGGAGTTGATGCTCTTTCCCGATTAATTGCACTTAATTTATGAAATTGCTCGGTTTTTCGTTTGGCTTTAAACGTTACCCATTCTTGTGTTGAAATCAAACTTGCATATTTAGATGGAAACACTCCATCAAAAAAGTGACCTTCAGCATCCTTACAATATGTGCGGTTTAAATATGTCCTAAACCCTCTTAGGAGCTTCCCTGCCAATCTCATCAAAAAAGCTTTTCTTTCTTCCTCGACGTTGAAGCACCTCTAAAAAAACCATACACATTGGTTAGTACAAATAATTTAAAAGACATAATTAGTTGGCATAATTAAAGACATAATTATGGTACCTTTATCTCATTCCATATTTTTTCTTTGGTGTCCTTCAACTGTTTGTTTCTCCAATCATCACAAGTAATAGAAACCGCATTCCTTACAAGTGCACCAATGAAACTTGTCAAAGTATGACCGTTAGGCTCAATAAGTGTGCCTGAAGCACTCCAATGCACATTATAAGTGATGCCTTGATCTCTAGCACGGATCACTCTCTTCATAATGGTTATTCCTCTTCTAATCTCTTCTTCCATAGCTCTGTTACTTCCATCCTGAATATCGGGATCATCATCATGTGGGTGATCATCATCCTATGGGTGATCATTGTTAGTAGCCATCTAACCTGTAATAAATAAATCAAGGATATCAAATATAATATACACCAAATATAATAAAGAAATCAAGGATATCAAATATAACAAATATGACATAATATATAAAAAATATAATAAAGAAATCAAGGATATCAAATATAATATATAACAAATGTAATAAAAAAAATCAAGGATATCAAATATAACAAATATGACATAATATATAACAAATATAATAAAGAAATCAAGTATATAACAAATTTTACCTCTTTCACTAACATCTCTTTCTTTTCTTGGTTGGAATATGAATTACTTGTTTCTTAGCAATGCGGACGGATGAATGGATCCAAATTCCCTCGTTATGGTCATTTCTGATATATGACTCATCCGCTATAAGATCCTCATCTTGATCATTTCTATTCAACTCATTCCGTCTAATGCATGACTCATTCTCAACATCAATATCACATTGATCTACACCGCTATCATCAACCACTTTGTTAGATAGAAGCACTATAGACTATTTCGTACTCGTCGGGTCAGTGACATAGAACACTTGTCTAGCTTGAGATGCTAGAATAAAAGGCTCATCTTTGTACCCCACCCTATTAAGATCCACTTGCAAAAATCCAGACTTATCCATTCGTATGCCACTACTATTTACCCACTTGAAACCAAAGATTGGAATCTGAAACTTCTCGTAATCAAACACCCAAATGTGCTCAATAACTCCAAAATATGACAGATTTGCATATTTGGGATTTAAGTCCTTCATACTTGATATGTGCATTGCTTCAGCTAGGACGGTGACACCACTATTTTGCATAGTACTTTTATCGTCTTGTTCTTTGGTATAAAATGTGTATCCATTAATTGCGTATGCGCTATGAGAATACACATGCAAACTTGGACCATATGCCAAACATCTCAACTTTTCTGTTACTGAAGCAGGATCTGAAGAGCGCTTCGAATAAATATGATCCTTTAACCATTGTATGAAACTTTGATTGTGCTCTCGTACTATCCAATTTTCATTTCTGTTCTGATTTAACCTTCGGAGTACATCCTTGTGCATCTCAACATATGGCTCAACCTCATTATCATTGTGCAGAACATACACATGCACTTGATCCCGTTCATCCCTTGATACTGTCACAATTTTATTTCCAATTAATTTTTTACCATCCTTTTTTTCGAAAATATGAGCTTTGGGGAGTCCAATCGATTGAACATTGGACAAATATTCAGTACAAAACTCAACCGCTTCTTCAACAATGTATCGTTCAACAATACACCCCTCTGGTCAACTTCGGCTTTCCACGTACCCTTTTAATATTTTCATATAACGTTCAGCAGGGTACATCCATCTCATATAAGCTGGTCCACACAACTGTGTCTCTTTCACAAGATGAACAACTAGATGTACCATTATGTCAAAAAAAGAGGGAGGAAAATACATTTCAAGCTCACACAAGGTAATAACTATCTCTTTTTGTAGTGTTGGTAAGATATCGGGATCGATTACCTTACTACAAATTGACCTAAAGAAAAAACACAAATTAGTTATGGCGCTTCTTACTTTCACTGGCAAAATAGAACGTATACCTATTGGTAGAAAGTGTTCCATTATAACATGGCAGTCGTGTGTCTTTAAACTCTTCAACGTGAGGTCTTTCATAGACACAAGTCTTCTGACATCTGAAGAGTATCCTTCTGGAACTTTAACTCCACTCAGAAACTTACACAATATTTTCTTCTCCTTTCTAGACAGAGTAAAAGCAGCAGGTGGTAGATATGTTCGTCTTCCTTTCTTCACGGGTGCTAATTCAGTTCTAATCCCCATCGCTACCAAGTCTTTTCTTGCTTTAAGGCCATCCTTAGTCTTTCCTTTTATATTGAGTAGCGTACCAATAACACTTTCAAATACATTTTTCTCAATATGCATAACATCGAGAAAATGTCTCACATACAAAGACTTCCAATATGGCAATTCAAAAAATATCGACCTCTTTTTCCACCCACCTTTGACAACCTTATGTGCAAAAGGTTTGCCAAACTCAGTACGCATATCTTTCACCTTTTTAAAAACTTGGTCACCTGACAACATAGGTGGAGCTCTACCTTGTTCGGTGTCTCCATTGAATTCTTGTCTCCGCCCACGGTAGTGATGTTTGGCATTTAAGAATCTACGATGACCGAGAAAGACATTCTTATGACCAAACACCAATCGCTTCGAAACTGTTTTATCTTCACATATAGGACACGCTTTTTCACCTTTTATGCTGTACCCTGATAGATTCCCGTAAGTTGGAAAATCATTAATTGTGCCAAACAACATCGCCCTCAAATTGAAACTTTCTTTCCTATATCCATCATAAACCTCCACACCGTTCTCCCACAATATCTTTAAACTTTGATCAAAGGTGTCAAGTATACGTCTATGTCATTCCCTGGTTGTTTAGGCCCAGAGATTAACATAGATAACATCATGTACTTACGCTTCATGCATAGCCACGGAGGTAGGTTATAAATCATAAGAATCACAGGCCATGTGGTATGTGAGATACTTTGAAGACCATGCGGGTTCATTCCATCAGTAGATAATGCCAAGCGAAGGTTTCTTGCTTCTTCTCCAAAATCAGGATAATCATTATCAATTTTCGACCACTGTGGTGAATCAGCCGGATGTCGCAACTTTCCATCAATAATTCTTTCATCTGCATGCCAAGTCATGTGTCTTGCATCGGTTTCACTACGAAACATGCGCCTAAATCTCGGTATTATAGGAAAATACCATAAGACCTTAGCTGGAGACAATTTTTTCTTATATCGAGACAAACCGCATTTAGGGCACTCAGTTAACGATGCATATTCGTTTCGAAACAAAACGCAATCGTTTGGACAAGCATGTATCTTATCATAGCTCATGCCAATAGAGCACAACATTTTTTTGGCCTCATAGGTTCGATTTGGAAGAACATTATCCTCCGGTAGCATTTCTCTCAAAAGGGCCAACAACTCTGTGAAACTTTTATCTGACCATCCATTGCCTGCCTTTAAGTTATACAACTTCAATACCGCAGACAGTCTTGTGAATTTAGTGCAACCTTGATAGAGCCGTTTCTCTGCATCGCTTACCAACCTCTCAAACATTTCGGGACAATCATGAAGATCATCTACAACTGCTTCTGCAATCTCTTCGACTCGATCACAATCGTATGTTTCCATGTCTTTGTCATCTGAAGCATAGGTCGTATTACTTTTCCCCGTCGGTTCAACATTCTCGTTAATTTTCTCACCATGATGTATCCAACACTTATAACTTCGATCAATTCCATTCATCAGTAAATGCGATTTCAATCCATCTGCGTCAACCTTACCCATATAACAACAACCCAAGCAAGGACAGTCCATTCGACTGGGGTCTTTAACGTGTTGAACAGCAAACTTAACGAAATCCAATACCCCATTCTCGTACTCTTTGGACAATCGATCGGCATCCATCCATTTTTTATCCATGGTTTTCCTACTTATTAATTCAACCAAATAACATTAATTCAACCATATTAATCAAGAAATGAACAAGTTTGATAGTGTTTGATATGTAACTGCTATTTTTTGTACGAAAATAAATGAAGGAGTGAATTATGCAGAAAAGTAACTAGGAGAGCTTATATCTAGAATTTAATCTTTAGCTACTTTTCTTGTGCTTCTCCCTTAGGTCACTCACTCACACTGTATTTATTTTGACACAAGTGGTAGGTGGCCGGTAATATATTTCTTGATGGTTCCTTTCACTATTCACTCACATGCACACTTAACCTATCTATGTTGACAGAGACTAAATTGATAAAGTGATGGAATCTCTCAGCTCCTTTATTAAAAGTTTCACCTCTTTCGAAAATTTTAATTTTTTTTTAAGAACAATGCTATAATGACACAATATGCTATAATTTTTTTTTAAGAACAATGATATTTTAATTTTAAAATCATTGCATCATCCAAACAACCGCCATCATAAATAGACGCAAATCATAATTAACAATGTCAAGTAACCTCTAACAATCCTAACAGTTAGAAAGAATTTAACATTAGCATAACAAGTCCAAACTAAGAGTTTTAGTCTAAACATAACAATCAACTTTCGCAGTCCAAACTTCTAACATCAACAGATTTTCTAACTTCTAGCTTTCGCAGTCCAACTAATTTCGACCTAAACAATAATCATTAACTGACAATACAAAGCAATTAACTTCATTAACAAAACTGCCAACATAACTTCATTAACAAAACTCATCAAACATACTCATTCACTACAACATTGTAAAGCAACAAAACCCTACAAAAACAATGTAAAGCAACAAAACCCTATTCTTCACAACAACGACGTACCTTTAACGATGGTAACAACGACATTGCAAGAACGAAATGTATCAGTTACAAAGAGCAGAAACGAACGACGGCAATGCGACGGCAACGGACGGCAATACAACGACGGTAACGGACGGACGACAATACAACGACGACGGTGGAGGACGGACGGCAACAACGAACGACGACGGTGGAGGACGATGAAAGTTTTGAGTTCGCAAGGGTTCAGTTCGCATGGGAGAAAGGGAGAAGAAAGAGCGGAAATATGAAAATGAATACTGACTATTCATATATTTTAATTTAATTAGACCTAAGACAACGCTTTTCATAAAAGCACTTTCTAAGGTGGGCCTTAGAAAGCGCTTTTAAAAGCGCTTTCTAAGGTTGGCCTTAGACAGCGCTTTTGATTTTATTTATTTTTTTAATTTTTAAGACTTTAGAAAGCGCTTTTAAGAAAAGCGCTGTCTAATATTTTCGTTTAATTTTTTTTTAAAATTAATAAGACTTTAGAAAGCGCTTTTGACCAAAGCGCTGTCTAAGGTCTTATATTTTTTGCGCTTTTATTTTTTTAAATGAATGGTATCCGTTTTTTTTAACCTATAGCAGCGCTTTTAAGAAAAGCGTTGTCTAATGTGCGATGTTATAATTTACTTTTGTTGTAGTGTACTCTTCAAAAAATCGTTTCAGAAAATCTCTCATACGTTTCAAGAAATCGATTTACAAACTCATTTCCAAGTTCGATTCATATTTTCAATTCGTATTCTTTATTCTCATACTCATAATTAAGTTTGTACATGATGTTAGGAAAATAGACGCTGAACTCGCAGATTTCCTATCTCGATTCCACAACTTCCGTTGACACAACTCGATAGAAGCTACTCCGCAAAACCGTCTCAGGTAAGCACTAGCCATTCTTGTGTGATTTTGAAATTTAACTAATTATTAGGTGCAGTTAATTGTTAATTATGTTTAAAGTTGAAGTTGATTGTTGATGCATTTGTACTAAAATTAAATTTAAGTGTGTTGTTCTGTTTGGTCTTTGAAGGCAGTGGAGAAATTCAACTCCTATATGTAAGTTCATTTGGCTCTTTTGTTGTTATCTTCATGTTAAGCTTTTGTATGGAAATAAAATTAGGGGTTAAAGTTTGTTGTTTATGGTTGCTAATTATCCAATAGGAATATAAACTTTCAATTTGTAATTTTTCTTATGTTTGCTTTTTGGAGATTTACTAGAGTTAGTTGTTGTTTTTTTAGTTGTTTCCCCCTTACTTCCTTAGAAACTCTTTTTGCGAATTTCAGTTTGTTTTTGTTTAGTTGTAATTCTTTGTAAGATTGAAAAAAATACCTTTTACTTTTTTTTACAATGATTTTGATTGAGATGAAATAGTTATGTTCAGCCATAAAAGGGTTATATTTTGTGATTTGGAATTTGGTTTTTTCTTGTTTGTTTATGGAGGACATAATCCTATGCAAAGGTAGTTCTTATTTTCATGGTGGTGTTTGTTTTTATGGTTGTTCGCATGTTGTTGTGTTCTGTGCAGTGTTGCGAGGTCGGGCTCTTTTTATCATGGATTGGCAAACGGTAATGAGGAGGGGTTTTCGGAACTTAGCTCCGAAATGGGATATTCACTCGAATGGGAAATCATCGTTTATAGGGAACTCTCAAATATCTTATATCTACTTCTCTGAGTTCCCGGACAGAATCAAATCGTTGAACATTTTTGCTCTCTTTGGATGTGAGGGAGAGGTGGTGGAGGTGATGATTTCACCTAAAAGAAATAAGTTTGGGAAGAGATTTGGGTTTGCAAGATTTCAAGAGGTGACTGATATTAGAATGTTGGCGGTTAAGCTCGATAACATCGTTATCGACGGCAAGAAGATACATGTAAATCCTCCTAGGTTTATTAGAGGGGGCGCGTAGGAGAAAGAGGAGGGATAAGGGACAACACTCGGGTTGAAATCAGACGTGCCTCTGATGTTGGTGTGAGGAGGAATCATATTGGCATTAGATTTGGATCGAAATCGTTTGCGGAAGTTGCTGGAAAGGGAGGGCTTTTAGCTCAGGAGTTAGAAGATAAGGGTATGGTGTGTGGTAAGGCTGTGTTTGAATACTTTACAGAGAAGGAAATGCTATACAATCTTAGGAAAGCTTACGTCGGCATCGTAATTACTCCGGGATCAACGCTCTCAGTTCAAGCGAGATTGGAAGCGGAAGGTTATTTTTCTATTAAAGCCACTCCATTGGGGTCGAATATTTGCTTACTGGAGGAAACGGAAGACGGCGAAATACACGACTTGATAGTTGACGGAGAAGTTTGGTGGAAAAACTGGTTTAAAGTCATAAGGCCATGGAAAGAAAGTGATGTGGATACCGACAGGGTTATTTAGTTGAGAGTTTATGGTGTACCTTGTCAAGCATGGCATACTGATTTCTTTATTATGGTTGGAAGTCCAGTAGGAGAATTTGTTTTTGTGGATGAAATCACCTCTTCTGGTACAGTTAAAAATGTAGCGAGATTGTTGGTGAAGGTATCGGCTGAGTTTGTAGCTAAAAACTCCATGGCAGTTTTGATTGATAATGTCCTTTTCTCTATTTTGTTAAGGGAGGAAATGTTTACTTCAGAACGTGTTGATCCATATTTTGTGCCTAGTCATGAATCAGAGTCTGGGGGAGTGATTCTGAGGTGAATGGGAGTTTGTATTCCAATTACTGTGAAGATGATTTTGTTTCAGATAGTAGAATATTATCTGATGAGGAGGTTCTGTCCCCGATCAGACCAGGGGTGGAGTCCGGTGTGGAGGTTGATGGCGCTGAAGGGAGAGCCTTTTTTGATCCTTTGGTTAAGAATCAGTCTCTGATGACACAGACCTTGTCAGCTAGTGATGGTGACGTTAGGAGTAAAGGTGGGAAAAAGGCAGATTTTGGTTCTTTTGATGAAGCAGTTCAAGCAGTAAAAGGGCTTACTTGTAGTATTGGTAATAAAGTGGATGGTGGGACCGCATATGATAGTACTCTTGTTTCAAAAGTTCCTTGTTCTATAATTAAGGTGACTGAGGGGAGACAAGACCTTTTGGAGGATAATGTGGTTATCTTGAATGACACTGGGGTCCCACCTAAAGTTGGAATTAAAAACAGTAGTAGAAAAAAGTTATTAAAGAGTATCAAATTAAAGGAGCTTTATACAGTAGGTGGGTCTCACGTATGAAGTAGAAGAGGTAGTACAAGGAGTAAATTTTTCAAAAGTAGAAAGCAGAAAGAGGCGCATATTGGCAAGGGAAAACGTTTACTGGAAGATGTAGTAGTTGCTCACTCTGGGGGGTCTTTTTCAGAAATTATTGGAAGGGCGAATTTGTGCCATGGTGAACAATCGGATGTGACCGGAATTAATAGATGCAATCAGGAGATTTTGGAGAATTTAGATACCAATATTGGAGATAAAATTTGGAATTCAATTTCTAATTTAGGGGTTGCGGAGGGGGATCACAAAGGAGATTTTCAAAAAATAATTGTAGAAATGGAAAGAAGAGACAAAATCAAATTGATAGGGGGGAAGGAGGCCTTGAAATCTTTGAAATGATAGTAGGAACTTTGAACATTAGGGGGGAGGTAGTCGTATCAAGAGAAGAAGAATCACAAATATTATTTCTAGAGGAAAGGCGGATATTTTGTTTGATTTAAGAGACAAAGATTCAGGATATGTCGGTTGGGATAGCTCGTAGTTTTTGGGGGAAGGAGGAGGTGGACTACTCTTTTGTTAACTCGGATGGTTTGTCTGGGGGGGTTACTTGTGATTTGGAAAGTTAATTCGATGGAGGTGGTGTTTAGTTTTAGAGGTATGGGTTTCTTAGGGGTAAAGGTCCGGTGGAAAAACAATTTGTATTATATTATCAACGTTTACTCGCCGTGTTCGTTGGAATTGAAAAGAATTTTGTGGAGGAAGCTTTTAGATTTAAAATCTAATATTGGGGATGGAGAATGGGTGATTGGAGGAGATTTCAATGTGGTCAAGAATTCCCACGAGAGGAGAGGTAGGACTGCATTTGGATCGAGTTCAGAGTGGAGAGATTTCAGTGGATTTATCGATGAGGGCAATTTGGTTGACTTACCGTGTAAAGGGAAGAAATTTAGTTGGTATGGGGGCGGTGGTCATGCAAAAAGTAGGATCGATCGTTTTCTTGTCACTAACGGTATTATTGATAGTCGGGGGACGGTGGGTCAATTGATTGGCCAGAGGGATATTTCGGACCATTGCCCGATTTGGTTAATTGTTGATAAATCGGATTGGGGTCTGAAACCGTTTAGAGTCAATGACGAATGGTTTTCTAATAGTCACTTCATTGACTTTGTGGAAAAGGAGTGGAAGAAGTTAGTAGTGGTGGGGATGAGAGATTATGTTTTAAAGGAGAAATTGAGATTGTTGAATGATAGCCTCAAATGGTGGAATACTAACATTTTTGGGAGAGTTGATTTGGAGATGAAGGAGGGCGTTAGGGATTTGAACGAAGGCGACGACTTAATCTTTGAGGTAGGGGGCGGAGGAGGAGGAAATTTTGAGGAAAAAGGAGTTGGCTAGTAAAAAGTTTTGGTTGAATCTAAAGAACAAGGAGAATATGCTTATTCTAAAATCAAGACTTAAATGGTTAAATGATGGTGATTCTAATAGCAAGTTTTTCCATAGGGTTACGAAAGAAAGGAGGAGACGCAATTTTATTGGCTCTATTTTGACGAGTAATGGTGTTGTAGACAAGGTGGAGGAGGTGAAAGAGGAAGTTAGGAGGCACTTTGCTTCGAAATTTTGTGAGTCGGATTTCGATAGACCTACTTTGGATGGTATTCCTTTTTAAGGCATTAATTCTTTGGATAGAGATTCTTTTGAAGCGCCTTTTTCGGAGGAGGAAATTAGACAAGCAATTTGGAGTTGTGAAGGATCCAAAAGTCCGGGGCCCGATGGTTATTCTTTTCTTTTTATTAAGAAGTGTCGAAGCTTTATGAAGGAGGATTTTATTGCTTGTTTTCAAAGTTTTCATACCGGAGCTATTTTATCTAAATCATTCATTTCTTCCTTCTTGACTTTGGTGCCTAAATCGTCTAATCCTCTTTGTTTGGATGATTATAGGCCGATTTGTCTTGTAGGTTGTGTTTACAAGGCGATTTCCAAGCTTTTGGTGGGTAGATTAAAGTTGGTTTTGTATTCGATTATTTCTAATTGCCAAAGTGCCTTTATCCCTGGAAGACAAATGCTTGATGGAGTTCCTGTGGCAAATGAAGTGGTGGACTTTGCAAATAAGGAGGGAAGAAGTTGCTTGTTATTCAAAGTTGATTTTGAAAAGGCTTATGACAAGGTTAGTTGGAATTTTCTTAGATTCATGTTAAGAAAATTGGGTTTTTGTGAGGTTTGGTTGGGATGGATGGAAGCTTTGGTCTTTACTAGTAAAATGTCGGTGTTGGTTAATGGTAGCCCTACGAAAGAATTTGTGGTGGAGAGAGGTTTGAGACAAGGCGACCCCCTTTCCCCGTTTCTTTATGTTATAGTGGCGGAAGGTTTGAAAGGCATGGTGAAAAAATCGGTTGAAAATGGGGAATTCGAGGGTTTTAAAATTAAAGATAATTGCTTGGTGGAAATCTTACAATTTGCGGATGATACTTTGTTGTTTGGTGAAGGGGGTTGGAAGCAAATTTGGGCTATTAAATCTATCTTGAGAGGCTTTGAATTGGTTTCCGGATTGGGTATCAACTTCCATAAGAGTAAGCTAATAGGAATTAATATTAATTCTCGATTTATGGAGGTTGCTTCTTATTTCCTTTCATGTAGGAGGGAAGAGAGTAAATTTGTCTTCCTTGGTATTCCTATTGGGTACCATTCTAATTCTCTTTCGTTGTGGTCGGAGTTGGTGTTGAAGTTAAAGAAAAGACTTTTTTGTTGGAATAATCGGCTTCTTAGTTTTGGAGGGAGACTTACGTTGTTGAAATCGGTGTTATCTAGTTTATCGATCTTTATGTTCTCTTTTTACAAAGCTCCGTTGAAGATTGTTAAGGAGATTACTAGTATCCAAAGTAATTTTCTTTGGGGGGGCAAGGAGGATAAAAAGAAAGTTCATTGGTTTAGTTGGAAGGAGGTGTGCCTCCCGGTTGACAAAGGGGGGCTCGGATTAAAACGGGTGGATGACTTTAATGTGGCGCTTCTTAATAAATGGAGATGGAGGATTGTGAAAGAAACTAAAGCTTTGTGGCATAATGTTCTTAAGGCAAGATATGGTGACATTAATTTAAGGGTGATGGATTATGGGTGCACCATTGGTAGATCTAATCATTATTCCTTTTGGTGGAGGGACATTTATGGTTTGGATAAAGGGCTTCCGGAGAATTTATTTGCTTCGAATTGTAAATTTAAAATTGGCAATGGTTTCTCCTCTTCCTTTTGGCATTCGTGTTGGATTGAAGATTTCTGCTTGAAGGATAAATTCCCTAGTATTTTCAACTTATCTTGTTTTAAGGGGGTGTCGGTGGCTTGTATGGGAGGGTGGAAATTCGGAAGTTGGCATTGGGGGGATTTAGGAGTGCGCCAAGATGAAGTCGGGGCTGCTGCCCCCGATTTACAGCAGCTTTTAGCGCTGCTGGACCAGCTCGGTCCGGATGGAGACGACCGGGATTCGCCGACTTGGCTTGCGCAACCGGACGTGGGATTTACGGTATGTAGTTTTTACAAGATTCTTGGTTGTTATCGTATTCCTTATGGGCCGGTTAATAATTTTCATGAGGCCTTTTCTTATTTATGGAAGATGGTGGTTCCTTATAAAATAAAGGCATTTGGTTGGAGGTGTTTCTTAAATAGGCTTCCTACTAAGGATTCTCTATCTCTTAGAGGATGTTCTTTTCCGGATAGTAATTTGGCTTGCGTTTTTTGCCAAGACGGGAACGAATATTTGGAGCATATCCTTTTGAATTGTGTGGTTTCTAAATTGGTGTGGAAGGAAGTGGCCGATTGGATTGGTTTTTTGAATTTCGACACTAGAAATATTAAAGATAGTTTCTTAAAGTGGTCAAAGTTTTGCAATCGTAATAGGGTGGTGAAAGGGAAGGAAGGAAGTATTTGGTCTTTGAGGAATGGAATCATCTTTAGGAATGATAGGTGGAATGTTTTGGATTTGTTTTGGAATATCAAAGCGTTGGTTTGGAGGTGGTCTTTTATCGGGAATATTACTCGGTCCAATTATAGTTTTTATGAGTTTATCAAGTTTCCTCTGTTCTATTTATCTTAAAGTTTAATTGGCGAGTAATTTTCTTTGTCGAGCATCGTCTCGCTCCTTTTTTGTAAGTGATTTCGAGAACCCTTTCTTCTCGCTTTTAATGATATCTTGCTTACTGAAAAAGAAAAAAATAATCCTGTGCAAAGAAAATCAACACATGGTTTGTGCAATCCAACACATTCTAAAGGTGCTGGTTTGAAGCAAAATTGTCTCTAATGAGTTGAGAGAAAATCTCTTGGATATTGTGGTCCAATTATCTCTAATGATCTAAATATAAGCGTTTCGTTTAAATGACTAGTATTATAACTTGACTGTTTTGTACTTGGTTCCAAATCCCCTTTATTGCTAGAGAAAAAAAAGACATGTCTCACCACTAACCAAGTGAGACCCTGATATTATAACTGTTTCTATTAATTCCTGTGTGCAATAATCAAGTCTGATCATGTGTCTTTCAATAACAGGGTTATACTAAGAGTTATTTGATGATGCTTAGAATTTAGAACATAGAACTACTATTTCCTCTCATACTATATGCAATATTTAGGTATGATTTGAGGTGTCCAGTGCTAATTTCATCCAACAAAATCTATGATAAATTAGCTAATTTGGCACATTGGAAAATCTGGCTCTTTCCACCCAACTCCTCACTCAAACTACCACTACCACTATTAAAGGTAATTTGTGATGAAAAATAGGAAAAAGTAGAAAATGAAGTGTATGATTATGAAAGACGTGTTGAACCAAAAAGAAGGAAAACAAAGACTTGATTCCAATTCAACAACTCCTTTGACAAATGAAATCACGTGAAAATCAGTGATCCTAATTAAATGTTTATTCAACCAATTCATTGCAGTGTCCAAGGTTTTTAATGAGATACGTGATTCATCAATGTCCTAAATTTATACCAAAACAATTATATTGTATCAACATACTATTACTAATTAAAAAGTAACAAATTTCTATATGAGTCACATTTATTTATTTATTTATTTGTTAGATACTGGGAAAGAAAACACACTACTGTAATGATAAGAACAACGGATTAAAGATAATTGATCTTTACTTTATTGTTGTTGGATCGATTTTCCATAGCTTTAATGAGTGAAAGGTAAGAAAAATAGTAGATAGTGAAATGATATTATCCTTTTTTCTTAAAAGATAAAATGATAGTGCTATAAAACTAACTTTTCTATTCTCCTATAAAAATCAAATGACTTATGCACAAAGTTAGTGCAAGGAAAGTTGAGTTAGTGTAGAGTCATAGCAAAAACACCTAATATTATATCATACACTCGGTGCAAATAAAACAACTGAAGTCCTAAACACTCATTCCACGAATGCATAGAGCACAACTTCATTTTTAAAAGACAAATAATATATATATATATATATATATATATATATATATATATATATATATATATATATATATATATATATATATATATATATATATATATATTTATATATATATATATAATATGCTTTTATCGCTTTTAAATTAAGATTTTCTTTCTTGTTTTTGTATTTTTATTTTTACTTTTATTTTATTTTCAAAGAGAACACATTGCAAATATCACTACGGTTGCATGTATTGGCCGTTGCGGTAGCTTGATAATATTATACACTCCTAGTTAGCTTGTCTCTTCAGTATCTTTTTCCATTGCAAATAGAAACTAGACGAAACAATACACGATTTCAAACCAAAACCCTAACGTTCAATACTGTGAACCATTACACGATTTCATCCAAAACACCATCGTTCACCCTTCACCATGTTTTTGTCATTGTCGTCATCATTGTCAACCAAGTTGACAAGACCATCACGATCAACCAAGTTGTTACCGTCTAGAAGGAAAACAACAACAACACCGTCGTCACCACAAGGAAGGAAGGCAACACCATCACCAACACCAACATCATTTACTTAGTCATCACGTTTAGGGTAGGTAAAATATTTTTTCCCATGCATCTAGAGTAAACTTCATTTGCCATTATTCTGGTTGTTGTTTTATTTTGTGGTTGATGTTTATGTTCTTGTTGTTCATGTTGTTGTTGTAGTTTTTGAACTTAGATGTCGACCTTGTCGAGTTCTACATCAGAAACTAGCTAAGAAACTCAAACAAATGAGAGGTTAGCCAATGAAACTCAAACAATTGAAACTCAAACGAAAAGATCACAAAGAGGTGTCACAATGATGCCCCAATTCACATCAGTCCGGAACTGATCAGGTGAAAATATTCCTATCCAGTTTGATTCGTTGTACAGAGTAGTGGATTGTGAACATTACTCTACTTTTAAGAGTTATACTTCATTCCTTGCACATAGCAAGGTCAGTATATTGATTGATGATTGGAAATAAGTTGATGTAACGTCAAAGAAAGCATATGGACTGACGTTAAGGTATTACATACTATAATTTTCATATATCGCCGATTTTTTGTATGCAATTACATTAAAAAAAGTATATTATTGTTGCGGACTAGCCCAATGGCTAGGCATGGCCCAATCCATTTATGCTCCCATAACGACCCAATTGCCTAAGTCCAGCTAACTTAGGGTAGCATTTACCTTCCTGCCCCTCTACCGGGGAAGGATGGTCGGTTGACCTCCAGGGTCGGTTACCCCTTCTCAGCATTTCCTGCCCGTCACGCACGGTTCCACCGTCCAGAAACAGTCACGACGCCTGTGCCCGTTACTGCGCATGTGCCCGGGGCAACGACTAGTTTTGGCCACCTCTGCCCGTCCCAACGGCTAGTTTCTGGCAGTTACCCATTCTTTGGGGAGCGGATATCTCGCTCTGAAAAGAGGGACCAATGGCCAAGCGCTAGGGGAATTATAAAAACCCTCTCATTTGAGAGGGCCAGGTATTCAAAATCATCCTAAGATACACATATTTTGTACTTGCCTTCTTTCCTCTCGAGTCTTACTTTAGCATCGGAGTGCCTTGTAGGTACACCCCCTCCTCATCTTTCACACCCAGCATCGCAGACGTAGTCTCTCGCCCACTTCAAGTTCTGATCAACCGGTAAGATCAATTATCATTCTAAATGATAGACATTTACAATTAGCTTAGTTTGCTGGTGCTTTTACACGTTTCTTCAAGTGACATATTTGGAGGTGTTCTCCTATAATTGTCTTGAAAACAATTTCTTATTGAATTTTTAGTAATGATTAGGTTCACTATTTATTTTATATATCCTAATTCAATTATAGATGTATACAGATGCATATCAAACAACGGGATACTAAAGAGATCAATTTTGTCTTTCACTTTTACAGAAGCAATTGAAGATGTTGAATATTAAGGTTAATATTTTGAAAAATCTTATATGATACCTTAATTGTTTTTTTTATTTATTACCTTTAGACTCATAAATTCTTTTTTTGTGATTTTTTTTTCTTAAGGGTATCTTATACCAAAATGGTGGAAAGTATTGGCTTTGTTTAGGAATACAAACAATAATCCAAATCAAAAAGAAATGTAAAGATCCTAAAAAGTTTGATTATTCAAATTTTGAGGTAATTATTGAGCAAAAACTATTATGTATTATTACTATTGACCGTAGTTTTGTTTTGTTGTTATTCATGTGTTGATACAAAATTACAAAGATTCAAGACATTGATAAATTATGTTAATCATTTTGTCGGGCTACTACAAAACCAAATACTTTTAGGCCATTTTGAAGTGGGATTCATGCTTGTCCAGACAATGAACTATTGGGTGTAATACTCAATCTTATCGAGAAGAAATATAAATATTTAAGGATCATATTAGGGAGTGCTCATCTTGTTACGTAGTATAATATTAGGGAGTGCTAATTGTTATGTAACATGTTACACTTTTGATTAGGGGTGTTCAAAAACATGATTAACTGAATTGCACTATAAAAAAACTGAACAACTTAAATGTTTAATTAAATGAACCATTTTATTAAACAATTCAAATTCAGTTTAAAACCGGTTCAAAACCAATTTTCCTTTATAAACTGGTTTAATTATATAAATTAATTAATTTTTAATAAAAAGAAAAAAAATTTAACTGAGAGTAAAAAAAATTTTCTGAAAACAATTTTTTTTCTTCACAAATATGAAAAAGTAGAGTTTTTTTTCAGAAATATGAAAAAATAGAGTTTTTTTAGAAATATGAAAAAGTCGAGTTTTTTCTGAAATATGAAAAAATCGAGCTTTCTTCGAAAATATGGAAAATTCGAGTTTCTTCGGAAATATGAAAAAGTCGAGTTTTTTCGGAAATATAAAAAAGTCGACCTTTTTTTCGAAAATATGAAAAAGTTGAGTTTTTTTTTTCAGAAAGATGAAAAAATCATGGTTTTTTCCAGAATTATGAAAAAGTCGAGTTTTTTCGGAAATATGAAAAAGTCGATTTTTTTCGGAAATATGAAAAAGTAGAGTGTTTTTTTTTTCAGAAATATGAAAAAATAGAGTTTTTTTTTCCAGAATTATGAAAAAGTCGAGTTTTTCAAAAATATGAAAAACTCGAGTTTTTTCGAAAATACGAAAAAGTCGAGTTTTTTTCGAAAATATGAAAAAGTCAAGTTTTTTCGGAAATATGAAAAAGTCGAGTTTTTTCGGAAATATGAAAATGTCGAGTTTTTTAAGAAATATGAAAAAGTCGAGTTTTTTCTGAAATATGTAAAAGTAGAGTTTTTTCAGAAATATAAAAAAGTCGAGTTTTTTTTTGGAAATATGGAAAATTCGAGTTTTTTCGGAAATATGAAAAAGTCGAGTTTTTTCGGAAATTTAAAAAAGTCGATTTTTATTGGAATTATGAAAAAGTCGGGGTTTTTTTTCAGAAATATGAAAAAATCGAGTTTTTCAAAAATATGAAAAAGTTGAGTTTTTTTCAGAAGTAGAGTTTTTTTCGGAAATATGAAAAAGTCGAGTTTTTTCGGAAATATGAAAAAGTCGAGTTTTTTTCAGAAATATGAAAAAGTCGAGTTTTTTTCGGAAATATGAAAATGTCGAGTTTTTTCTGAAATATGAAAAAGTCGAGTTTTTTTCGAAAATATTAAAAAGTCGAGTTTTTTCAGATATATGAAAATGTCGATTTTTTTCGGAAATACGAAAAAGTCGAGTTTTTCTTCAGAAATATGAAAAAATTGTTTTTTTTTCCAGAATTATGAAAAAGTCGAGTTTTTTTTTTAAATTTTGATGATTTGAATCTACTTCGGAAATATGAAAAAGTCGAGTTTTTTCGGAAATATGGAAATTTCGAATAGGTCAGATTGTTATGCAACAACAGAATACTAGGTTTGTAAGCTCCTTCTGAGTCTGTTATGCTATGGTTGAGGTTTGTAAGCTCCTCCTTAGTTCTATGTACAAGAAAGTTAAAATGTGTCGTCCGGGCAAGATAACCATAATAACATAAATTTAAATAACCAAATTATAAATGACCATTATGTATAGACTGAATAGGTTCAATGTGTTCAGTTTCTAATTAAATACTTACCATCATTTCTCCCATTTTTGTCACATCAAAAAGAATAAAATGGAGAAAGAAAAAAATAATTACATCCATAAATGCATAACATGTCATCATTACAAGATCAATTTCTAAGAATTGAAAAATTTCAAGTAATAGGGGTCATCAAGGATTGTGCAATGTAGTTATTGGTCGTAACAGTCCACAAAATCGAGTAAAGGATCTTTATTTCGTCGATTATGATACTCAGAAGCCATTATAAAAGTAGCCAAAACCTAATTCACTTTCATGAACATCTACTAAAGTCATGGAGTCATCAGTTGAGAGCAACACAATTTCTGTTGTAACAGAGGTTACATAGAACACTTCAAGCCTGAATATCTATAACCTTCCAAAGCCAGTAGCTTCAGAAGCTTCTGCTACTGGTCCTATGCCTTCTTCCCTGAACACTTCAGATGAGACTTTGTCAGCAGTACCTCAAAGACCTACAGAAGCAAGTCCATCAGTAGTTGTTTTAAAACCACGGAAGATGCTCAACAAGATGTTTCATCGTCTTGTTGTCCCAGAAGCAGAATACGAGAACATTGATGGAGATGAGCCATATTATGATTATGGCAATAGCTTCTACTACAAGGCACGGGATGACATAGATAGAGCTTAATCTTAGTTCAAACCAGTTTCTTATGTTATTTGTAATCCTTTAAGCTCGATTAATGAAAGAAAGTTATTTTGACTAGTAAATATTATGCAATTGTACAAACACCTTATTTACCCATTAGATTTCCTGATAATCACATTAATGAAGTAATATTGACACCAGAAGCAACAAATAAACATGTTAACTATAATACTTACTATTGTTAAAGGAATTTTAATAGGTCAGACTGTTAGATAACATTTCCAAGAGTCATCATTAAAACATTGATTTGACTTAATCTTTAGAACACCAAGATGTATAAACAAAAACAAATCTGGGTTCCAAAGAGAGATTTAAGAAAGGTAGTCATACTAAAAGCAGCAACTCAAGCAACCAAAAGCAAAGCAGCAGCTGAAGGATCTACTAACTAGCAGATGACTTCAGAAGCGCACACCTCTTTAGTATCCTTTGTGAAAACTCCCAGAAGCAGAAGAACTTCTAAGTCTAAACGCAGAGACCATCTGAGAAAGGAGGCTTTGGAGTCTAAATAATTTGTAATATCTTCCAGTTTATTAATGAGAATTGTTGCATGTTTTGAGTTCTTAATCCCATTTCTTTAATCCTTTAGAACAACAATAAATATATATATATAACAGTTACACTGCACAGCATCATGAACAAACACAAATTATTAGTAAGATTGCTTAATACAAAGGTTCTAACAATTACAAGGAATAACTATGTAGAAATCTAACATCAGAATCTATCATAGATAGCTTCAAACTTATCTCTCCAAATTTTAGAAGAATAAGCCTCTGAACTTATGATAACTCCCTGCTAAACAAGTAATTCTAAAAGAACTCGTCCATAAGGAATGAAGAAAATCTTTCCCTTGTGAAAGGAAGAAAGAGTCCGCTTCAAATAGTCAAACATAACTTGAGGAAGTCCAATCTGCAAGTCTGAATTGAGAATTAGTAGCATATCTTTTTCAATAGGTTCCACGAGGTTTAAATCCTTATCCTTAGGCAGCAAGTTTGAGTTCAGAACCTGATTTTAAACAATTGCATTAGGACGAAGATTTGATACCAATTATGTATTAGATGAATCTCCAAAGATACGCCAAGTAGGAAGATAGTGTTCCCAAACAAGAGTTCCTGGTATTTCTCCAATTTTCCACACAATTGATCACATTAGCAATCGCTTTAGAGGTTACTGTTATAGAAACATCAGTTACTTTAGAAAGAATACCACACTCAGAATTCAGTTAAACAATGGAAGCATTAATCCAAAACTGAGGTTTCTGACTTCTGACCACCATCAGATCTTCTCATGGCTTCTGACCAAGACTGCTTCTGATGCTTCTTATCAGAAACTGCTTTCAGAGCCTGCTGCTCTACTTCTCTTTCAGAAGTTCTCTCAGTCAGACGCAACTCTTGCGCCTCTAGACTGCTTTGCAGCTCTTCAATTCTCATGGTGCTCAGACCTTTAGAATGTTCTATTGCTACCACAATGTAATCAAACTGAGGGGTAAAGGATCTCAATACCTTCTCAATGATTACTTGTTCAAAAAGAGTTTCTCCACACGCCTTCATCTCATTAGTGATCAGAATCACTCTGGAGATGTACTCAGAAACTTTCTCATTGTTCTTCATAATGAGGTTCTCATACTGCTTACGTAGAGACTGAAGCTTCACCTTCTTCACTGATGCGTCACCACCGTAACATCTGACCAGTGTGTCCCACGCCGCCTTTGCTGTTGTTGAATCTGCAATCTTCTCAAACACATTTGCATCCACACACTGATGGATGTAGAACAATGCTTTCTAATCTTTCTTCCTTGTATCCTTCTGCGCGTTCCTCTGCTCCTCCGTTGCATCTGCTGCTACCAGAACATAACCTTCAGTGACAAGATCCAGAACATCTTGAGCACCGAACAGTACACGCATCTGAATCATCCAACGCGTCCAGTTTTTGCCATCAAATACTGGAAGCTTGGTGTTCATGCCGCCGTTTCCGTTCATCATCTTCAACCTTGTACAGTACACTCAGATCTCACCGCACACAGTGTTTCCCAACCCCACAGAATCAGAAATTATGATTCTGATTAGAATTTTGTTCTAGATTCAACATGAACCAAGAAACAAAAAATCAATCTCACGCAGCATCACGTTTCACTCGTGTTTCCCGTGTTTCCCGTGGATCCGAACCGGAGCTCTAGATACCAATTGTTGGTGTACAAGGTGAATAATGGTGAAAAGGAGTAGAATATATTATAATAGAATGACGGCTATAAAAAGGATTACAAAGTTACTTTACCACTAGTCTATTTATAAGCTAAAACTAGGGCTACAAAATTAACAAACAAAATACTAAAATACCCTCTAACAAACTTAATGATTAAGTTTGGGAATATAAATTAAAATATAAATTATTATTTCTAATAACAATAACTTAATTGAAAATGTCACAATTAAATTTTGAGCATAGAAATAAATCAAGTTGCAACAATTAAGAATCAGAACAATTCAATTAATACCATGAAATATTCAAATACTAAGGATATGGTTTCGTATACAATTAATTCACACATTCTTCAAAAGTTAAGGACATTTAGAATTTTATGCACCACACACTCAAAAATAATACAAGCAATCACTAATTTTCTTATTTGTACATATAACAATATCAAACAGACAACATAATGATATTCAAAGCGATAAGGCTACATTACCTAAACATAAAAGTTCAAATTTTAAACAATTCATGTCTTTATATTTGAAAACACAACATCAAATTAATTCATTCATCTGCGATTTCCACCGGCTCTTTTGCGTGTTCTCTTCAGTCTTACGTTAAACATACGCTCGAAGAATCTTACAAGCCATTGGACTTTCCCAAGGAAGAACACATTATATCCCAACAGCAACCCAAATGTTGCCCCACATACGTATCCGGTTACTACTGCCTTCCATCCAAATCCTGATTCCTCTTCATCTTTTGATGTTGAATGTGGTGGTTGGTCTTCATCGTTTATGCATGATTTAGACAAGGGGAGTCCACACAACATTGTATTTCCTTCATATGAACCATTTCCAAATGTATTAAATTGTTGACCTGTAGGTATGGTTCCTTCCAAGTGGTTTTCTGAAAGGTTTAAGACCGAGAGGAAATTCAAATTTGTCAAAGCCATCGGAATCTCACCCATCAATTGGTTTCTTGAGAGGTCTAACCACTCCAAACTTCTCACATTACCCAAAGATTGCGGAATATTACCTGTGACTCCATTGTTTGAAAGGTTGAGACCTTTGAGAGAAATTAATTCTCCAATGTCATGAGGAATTTCTCCTTCAAACATATTGTTTGATAAATCAATTATTGTTAAAGTAGTCAATATCCTCGTTAGCTCCATTGAAAAGCCTTTCATTACAACCACCACAGAGTCACTATAGTAATTCTCCATACCCATGTAAAGCGGACCAATTTGGTTGCCATTCACATTCATCATTCCTTGAAAGTTCTTGATGCATGATCTTGGCAATGGTCCACTAAATTTGTTATGAGAGATGTCAAATATTCTCAACTTAGGAAATGGATGCTTGAAGCTAGAACATGTGATTGTACCATGAAGTTTATTTGACCGTAAATGGAGTACTTGTAACTCTTTTAGAGTTTCAAGCCAAGTTGGAAATGCATCCTCTATGTTGTTATTTCCAAGGTCCAAAATTTCAAGTTTTGTGCAACTAGCCAAAGAGCGTGGCAGTGGTCCTTCTAATTGATTGCCATTCAACTTTATTGTCCTAAAATAATTTCCTTTGGAAAAATTTGTAGGAATGCTTCCATAAAGTTTGTTCATTTGCATATCCAATATAGCAAGAGAAGGAAATGTTCCGAGGCATTGTGGTATTATGCCTGTTAAATTGTTGTGAGCCAAATTGAGAACTTCCAAGGAACTTGCATTGCACAATGACAAAGGAATGTCTCCTGTGAAGTTGTTGTTTGAGAGTAAAAGGTTTTGAATGCCATATGGTGGAATTGGAAGCTCTCCTTGCAACTTGTTGAAACTAAGATCAATGTGTTCAATGTTCTTCCACAAGCTTAAGAGATGGCTTTGAAACCATTTGGAAATTTTCCCATGAATGTTGTTATTAGAGAGATCTAATACTTCAAAATTTGGTAGTGGTGCTATGAATTTAGGAAAACGGTTACTGTTTGTTGATGATAAATATTGAAAGTGAGGTGAGAGGGTTTTAGCTTTGCTATCAATGTTAATAGAAAGAGCACTATTGTGGGAAAGATTAAGAAAATATAGATTTTTAAATGTTAAAAACTGTTGAAAATGCACAACACCACTCAAATTTGTTGATGACAAATCTAAGTAAGTAAGATTTTGGAGTTTAAATATTGAATTTGGAAAATGACCGTGTAAGTTGTTATTAGAGAGATCCAAATATTCTAATGAATGAGTTGAGAAGTTACCAATGAATCCTGTGAGGTGATTGTCACTGAGGTCCAACTGAAACAAAGAAGGCAAATAATAACACCAATGTGGAATTGTTCCATTTAACATGTTATGTCCTAAATCCACAATTCTCAATTTTGAATGATTTGTGATTTTACTTGGAATTGGGCCAACTAGTTTATTATTGCTAAGAAATAAATATTCTAATTTGATTAAATTTTCAAAAACATTTGGAATGTTGCCGCTAAATTTATTAAATCCAAGAGATAAGGATGTGAGGTTTGTAAGTTTTGAAAGTAATGATGGGATCTCACCCTCAAAATTGTTGGCACCAAGGTACAAGTATGTAAGTTGAGTTAGGTTCCACAAAGATGGAGGAACCATTCCATTGAAATTGCATTCGTGAAGGACTAATACGGTAAGAGACGTCAACTGACCTATGGAATAAGGAATTTCACCTGAGAAAGCAATTTGGGAGAGGTCCAAGTACCTAAGAGGAGTGCTCCAGTTGGACTTTGGAAGTTGACCACTAAGATAATCATTACGTGACAAATCTAAGTTTTGAAGATTAGGTAGAGAGAGGATGTCACTTGACAAATTTCCTTTCAGCCTAGTGTATACTAAACTAAGAGAAACCAAAGAGGATGACAAATTATTTAGCATAGACAAAGAGGTCTCTTTGATTGAACTCATATCCACATGATCAAGGTAAAGCGCCTTTAAATTAGTAGAGCATTATGAATGAATTTCTTCCATGTGAAGGGATTGAGTTTCATAGAAGAGTCAAATCCACGACTACTACTAAGATCAAGTGATACTAATTTTGATAAATGAGAGATTGCGGAAGGAATATTACCAGTGAGGTTACAGTATGATAGATTTAGATATGTGAGACTCACCAGATCACCAATTCTAACGGGCAATGAAGAGGTAGAAAAATGATTAAAAGCCAAGTTGAGTTGTTGAAGGTGTCTAAGTTTGAAGAGAGTGGTATTGGGACGTAAATGACCTCGCAGATTGTTGCAACTAAGATCCACACCAATGACAAAGTCCGAGACGTTGTCACAGGTGACACCATCCCACTCGCAACAGTCTTTACTCTTTTTCCAAGATTCTGTCTTGAAAGAAAAAGAGGAACAACTAGGAAACTGAAATTCCCCAGGTTTAGATGACGTGTTGACAGAAAATGAGTTCTTGAATTGTAACAGTGCAGTGCTTTCATGGGGGTTGCATAATGAGAAAGATTTGGAAGTAAAATAAGTAAGTAGCAATAAAAACAAGTGAAGGGAAAAATAAGGCAAAACTAAAAGTAAGGATCCCATTTAGCGAAACTTACACTTGCACTATTTTTTTCAAGATTCTTTTTTACTTGTTTTAGGACATGTTACCAATTGATTATTTTGTGTTTATATAGAAAACATAGCATTGATATAAGACGGAGAAGAAGCAAAGAAGTTTGTCTTATTATAGTTGTTTACATATTGAGTGTTGGTATGCTCTTGTTTTGTAGTAGGGGATGCTTTTCTTCAACCGTATGGAGCACTCTGGTAGGAAGACTTTTTGTGGTTGATAATTGACAACATTAACTTTTTTTATATATAAATAAATTAATAAATTAAATAACATTAAAATAAATGACAAAAAAATAAAAAATAACATTAAAAATAACATTAAAAATTAATAAATTAAATAACAATAAAATTTAATTTTTGTTATAAAAAAAATTGATATATTAAATAACATTAAAAATTTAATAAATTAAATAACACTAACTTTTTTTTGCAATTTTAGTAAGAATATGATACTTGACAACATTAATTCATATGTTTTGGAAGATAATGAAAATGCATTGACAATGTAAATTTTATACTATTATTTAATGAAAATTTTTCACTTTGTCATGTTATAGAAGTAATTTAAAATTTTCAATTTGACTTGGAGAAATATATTGTCATCATTGATTGATAGTATAAAATTAATTTACATTGTCAGTATATCATCCATTTTTCTCAATGTTTTATATATATTTAAAATTAGAGGTGACCGAAAATAAAAACATGCATTCTTCCTGAGATGAACACCAAGAAGCCTTTTGAGTATATGTTTTGACCTATTCGTTAAGTAGAAATCACAATGAATGATTTGATAAAATATGCCCGTTTGTTTTGGCTTTTTTTAAAAATGATTTTTATAGTGGAACATAATTTTGTGGGAAATTTTTTTACAAAGAAACTTTTTATAAAAGCATCAAATGAAATTTTGATTTGAAGGGTTATTCTTAAAATGTTATTTTAGGTATTTCATCATTTTATCAAAACTTTTTTTGGATATCAAAATTTCAAAAAATAACTTAATTTTGAAGCAATTGCAAATAGTTTTTCATAAAAATCATTTTTAAAATACAACTTTTTGAAAAAATTGTGATTTTGACTATGTTTTGATCTTCAATAATGTATATTTATGTTATAGAATCTCAAAATTAGTCTTTTAATTTATAAAACACAAATTTAAAAAAACTTGTAATATTTTGAAAAACGTTTTTGTAGAATCCATTTTCAAAAATACAAAAAAAAAAATCTATTTTTTTAAAGCTAAAACAAATTAACTGGCCCATACGTAGATTAAAGAATCAACGTCGATTTTATTCATGAGAAATACTTAGTTAAGTCCTAGAGAAAAACAATAATACCTCTTCTAGAAATATGTACTGGTATAATCAAATCACTCTTTTTGGAAGAGTAATGGTTATCACTCTTTAATTCGGGATTGAATATGAATCATAGAGTCGTATTTTGATACAAGTCTTTATTTCGGGTGTTAAAATAGATGTGAGAAAATTTTATTGCTTACCCCTACAATTATACCCATACCTCTACACTAAATTTTTTTTACCAAAATACCCTCATATAAATAGTTATAATTTTAGAAATTTTCATTTTTCATTTCCATTTCTTGCTGAAGTCTTCCGAGAAAGAGAAAGTTTTTCTACTGTTTACCGGAACACATACAACAAGTCTTCCGGTTCATAAAGTGTATATCGGAACTCATATCACAAGTCTTCTGGTTCATAAAGTGCATACTGTAACACCCTCAATCTATACCCCACAATAATATAAAGCGATAACAAAATAATCAGAGTATAATTAAAAATATTCATGGCATAGACGGAGGCGTCACATCATATGAGGTGAATTACAACAACCTGCTCATATAGATATGCAACAATCAGGTAGCAACATAAATAGAGGAAACTTAGTTCCTAACACCCACAATTCAGATACAGAATAAAAGCGGAAAATCTGCAACTGAAATCTCATATATAAACATAGAAGTGTATCTGTCATAAACAGAGTCATACATGTACAATCCAAAAGATATATATATATATACACATAATCACATAACGATCTCCCCGACTACCCGGTGCTACATATCAGAGCCGACCGACAAAAGAATGAAGACATAATCTTCACAAAAAGACCTCCAGCATCTAATCTGCAATGCCTCGTAGAGCATTCAAAACAGCAGAAGGGTGAGAAACACAATTATAATATAATTGCATACAATTATGTAATAACATAAAATACACATACAAAAACATTCTCACCACAACGTATACCATAAATCAAATACTAAACAAAATAATTCATAATTCATGCATCCATCACAAGGCATATCAATCATGCTTAAAATATTCATCACCAATGCATATCAATTCATCAATCCCATTCACAATTCTCACACATAATCAATCCATTCGTGACTTGTACAAATGCACAGAGACCGACACAACCACTCTATGCATGCGGTACCATTCCATCCATCATTCTCATCATTAATTCACTCAGGAATTATTGGAATCATCGCTTGTTACTTAGTGTAACTCCCTGTCGGGAAAACGATGTTCACCGTCGCTTTAGGTCCTCTTTGTATAAGGCACACGATCATCTATAACGTCGCTTTAGGTCCTCTTTGTATAAGGCACACGACCATTACATCAGATTCCCTTTGGAATCGTTTCGTCGCTCTCACCCACTAGGGCACACGACATCACAAGAATGCATATCATGATGCTTGGCATATAATGACTCATGACAATCAAATGCATACATATACACATCCATGTGAACCATTCCAACATCCATAATCATGCATATACAATCAAACACAATCACAATGCATTTACTTGCCCTTAGGCCACCAACCATCATCACAACATTTCATCACATGCATTCACATCATACAACAGTACACATGTCATACGTTATATATCAAAAGCATATTGCATGATAACACATCAAATACACACAGTTAAGACGGTAAAAGTCGACAAAATGACACATTCCCAAATTCTCGATACAATTAAATCGGCCGCTAATCCCACAACCATTCCTATAAGAAGGAACATCTCATAAGCTTTCCAACACATCCGACCTCGCCTCAATCTGAGTTACGGATCAAAAGTTATGAATTTTCAAAGAAAAGAATTTATTGAGAAACAGCCAGATTCGCTTGGCGACTTAGGATTTTGCCTGGCGGATCCCCCTTCGCCAGCACTTCGCATACTTCCATCTTTCTTCTTCACCAATAAAACTGGAGCACCCCAAGGCGATACACTCGGCCTCACAAACCTCTTTTCTAATAATTCATTCAACTGCTTCTTCAACTCAACCAACTCAGATGCCGACATACGATATGGTGCCATAGATATAGGTCTAGTACCAGGAACTAGATCTATAGAAAACTCCACCTCTCTTTCTGGCGGCACATCCGAAATATCCTCCGGAAACACCTCTGGAAAATCACACACAACTGGGAACACATCAATTACAACTTGGCTATCCACGGTCAACGATGCGAACAACCCGAACAACTGAGCTTCATCCGCCAAAAGTTTCTTCAACTCTTTGGTAGATAAGAAACTCGATTCCTCGTCTTCTTCAAGAGAAGGAAATCTTACCAACTTATGATAACAATCAATATGAACTCGATTGAACTGTAACCAATTCATTCCCAAAACCACGTCTAAACCCTCCAACGGAAGACACACCAAATCCATAACAAAATCCTTACCATAAATGGTCAAAGGACAACTTAAACAAACCAGAGAAGTAATTACCGACCCTAAAGAGGTAGTATCGATAACCATCTCTCCACCAATCGACGATAACAAAAGATTCAAACGCTGCGCACACTCAAACGAAATAAACGAATGAGTCACTCTGGTATCAATAATAGAAACTAAATGCGTACTATTAATAAAACAAGTACCTCTGATCAAACGATCTGCACTAGTAGGCTGAGATCCTGCCAATGCAAATACTTTTCCTCCAGGTTGAGCTTGCTTTGGTTTCGGACACCTCGTACTAACATGACCAGATTCACCACAGTTGAAACACTTCACCATGTTCCTCTTACAATCAGCTACTACATGTCCTATACCTCCGCAATTGGAACACTTCCTCATATCCTTTCTACATTCAAACTGACGATGTCCTAATTCACCACACTTAAAACATCTCGGAGGATTATGCATACCTCCCCCACTTGACCTTTTATCAAAATTAGCCCTTTGTTTTCCCTTGCCAGCTAGTGCCACATAAGGACCACCACGAAACTGTTGCTTTCCTTTCCTTTCGTTCACACTCTTATAATGAGTAGAACGAGCTTTGTTATCCTCCTCATAAATTCTACAACAATCTACCAAATCGAAAAACCTTCTAATTCTCTGATATCCAATTGCCTGTTTGATCTCGGGACGCAACCCGTTCTCAAACCTCACACATTTGGAAAACTCCGCAGTTGCTTCAGCATAATGTGGATAAAACTGAACAAGCTCCACAAACTTAGCAGTGTAATCAGTAACAGACATGCTACCCTGTTTCAACTCCAAGAACTCTATTTCTTTCTTTCCTCTAACATCCTCAGGAAAATACTTCCTCAAAAACTCACTGCTAAACAAAGCCCAAGTGACATCTTCACCTGTAGCTTCCCACACATGACGCATACTAACCAACCAATCATCAGCCTCTTCACTTAACATTTGAGTACCCAGTCTCACCTTATGTTCCTCAGCATAATCCATTACTCGAAAGATTCTTTCAATCTCCTTAAACCAAATATGAGCACCATCAGGATCATATCTCCCTTTGAAGACAGGCGGTTTGTTCTTCCTGAACTCATCATTCCCACTAGAATGAGGTACATTCTGCACAGCCTCATCCATAGCTTGCAAAGCATTAGTAAGAGCAGCATCATTCCTACCAGCCATAGTCTGTTCATCCAATAACAGTAATCATGGTCAAACAAATAACTCAACAGAACACCACTGCCGCACAACAAACAACTTGGTCAAACCGACCGACCCGGACTGACTGACTCAAACTGGCTCTGATACCACTTAATGTAACACCCCCAATCTATACCCCACAATAATATAAAGCGATAACAAAATAATCAGAGTATAATTAAAAACATTCATGGCACAGACGGAGCCGTCACATCATATGAGATGAATTACAACAACCTGCTCTTATAGATATGCAACAATCAGGTAGCAACATAAACAGAGGAAACTCAGTTCCTAACACCCATAATTCAGATACAGAATAAAAGCGGAAAATCTGCAATTGAAATCTCATATATAAATATAGAAGTGTGTATGTCATAAACAGAGTCATACATGTACAATCCAAAAAGAGATATATATATATATATATATATATATATATATATATATATATATATATATATATATATATATATATATATACACATAATCACATAACGATCTCTCCGACTACCCGGTGCTACATATCAGAGCCGACCGACAAAAGAATGAAGATATAATCTTCACAAAAAGACCTCCAGCATCTAATCTGCAATGTCTCGTAGAGCATTCAAAACAGCAGAAGGGTGAGAAACACAATTATAATATAATTGCATATAATTATGTAATAACATAAAATACACATACAAAAACATTCTCACCACAACGTATACCATAAATCAAATACTAAACAAAACAATTCATAATTCATGCATCCATCACAAGGCATATCAATCATGCTTAAAACATTCATCACTAATGCATATCAATTCATCAATCCCATTCATAATTCTCACACATAATCAATCCATTCATGACTTATGCAAATGCACAGAGACCGACACAACGACTCTATGCATGCGGTACCATTCCATCCATCATTCTCATCATTAATTCACTCATGAATTATTGGAATCATCGCTTGTTACTTAGGCCCGTCGGGAAAACGATGTTCACCGTCGCTTTAGGTCCTTTTTGTATAAGGCACACGACGTTTATGGATCGCTTTAGGTCCTCTTTGTATAAGGCACACGACCGTTACAGCAGATTCCCTCTGGAATCGTTTCGTCGCTCACACCCACTAGGGCACACGACATCACAAGAATGCATATCATGATGCTTGGCATATAATGACTCATGACAATCAAATGCATAAATATACACATCCATGTGAACCATTCCAACATCCATAATCATGCATATACAATCAAACACAATCACAATGCATTTACTTGCCCTTAGGCCACCAACCATCATCACAACATTTCATCACATGCATTCACAACATACAACAGTACACAAGTCATACGTTATATATCAAAAGCATATTGCATGATAACACATCAAATACACACAGTTAAGACGGTAAAAGTCGACAAAATGACACATTACCAAATTCCCACCACAATTAAATCGGGCGCTAATCCCAAAACCATTCCTATAAGAAAGAACATCTCATAAGCTTTCCAACGCATCCGACCTCGCCTCAATCCGAGTTACGGATCAAAAGTTATGAATTTTCAAAGAAAAGAATTTATTGAGAAACAGCCATATTCGCCTGGCGACTTAGGTTTTCGCCTGACGGATCCCCCTTCGCCAGCACTTCGCCTGGCGAACTAGTGGCGAACCACAATTTTAGAAAAACCCCAAGAGTTACTGAAGCTAGCACATTTCTGTCTCCCCGTTTTCGACTTGCGACTTACGATTTCGCTTGGCGAATTCCCCCTTCGCCAGCACTTCGCCTGACGAACTAGTGGCGAGACCTAATTCGCCTGGTGAATCCCAAATTCGCCTGGCGAATCGCATCAGAACCAGAATTTTCTGCTGCGGGTTACATGGTTCCAAAGCCCCCAAAAATCCCATTTTTCCCAACCAAAACGTTATCAATCCATCAAAACAAGTATCAGCAATTGTTCATAGACACAGTGTGATCATACAACACGATTTATATCGATTTTCGACCGCGAAAACATCGATTTCTATTCATTTACTCATTTCAACTTAGAAGTGAAAACTATGGAAAGACAAGTAGACATTCAAACACACACATACATAATCATACACAAGCATATAATAACCGAATTTCACACCCTTACCCGATTAATCGTGTTTCGAAGTGTCGGTTGAATCGATCTCTCAAACTTCAAGTTTTTCCTCTTTTTCTTCTTCTCTTTCTTTTCTCTCTATGTTCTATTTTAAATGAAAAACATAATATCTTCCCAAGCAAAAGACCAAAATACCCCTACTCTCAATTTTCTCGCAAACGCTCCCAAAACGCGATAAAACATAATAACGATAAACATAACTCATTTACCAAATAAAAACCAAGAATAAAATAATATAAAGACAAAAATAATTAAATCGACTCGATTAAATAAATCTAACAAAAACTGGGGCGTTACACATACCCGAGGTGTTAGAGTAAGTCTTTCGAAAGTATTTTCGTACCGGAAGTTATGGACGAAGTCTTCCGGTACTATGATTTTTTGAGTTTTTGTACCGGAAGTCTTAAGTAAAGTGTTCCGGTTCTTTTACATGAAAAGTCATACCGGAACTCTTACATGAAGTGTTCCGGATCGTTTTTTTTTATACTTTTTTTAATATATTTTTTTATGTTTCTATTTTGACAATCGTGCGCACACGAGCCTGGGACGGTAAGATCCCTAATCGCGGTCTAGGACGGGGAGAATCATCGAGAATGGCTGAGGAAGAGCATATTGGTGCATCTGCATCAGCAGCACATCCTGTTGGATATCCAGGAGGACCGTACGATACCTCTCTTTTAGTTAAGTACGAACATCATATTGCTAGACATATATGGTTCAGTGAGGTAAGTAAACGACAATTATTTGATATTGAATAAACTCTGAATTTTTAATGTTGTATTTTATAATATATTTACTTTTAATTGTTTTCAGTAGAGGGGTCTGTAGCGAGCAATTTTGGACGTGGTAACGACTAGTTTTGAGCACCTCTGCCCGTCCCAACGGCTAGTTTCTGGCAGTTACCTGTTCTTTGGGGAGCAGGTATCTCGCCCCGAAAATAGGGACCAATGGCCAAGCGCTAGGGGCATTATAAAAACCCTCTCAATTTTCCTAAGATACACAAACTTTGTACTTGCCTCCTTTCCTCCCGATTCTTACTTTACCATCAGAGTGCCTTGCAGGTACACCCCCTTCTCATCTTTCACACCCAGCATTGCAGACGTAGTCTCTGCCCCACTTCAGATTCTGATCAGCCGGTAAGATCAACTATCATTCTGAATGATAGACATTTAAAATTAGCTTAGTTTGCTACTGCTTTTACAGGTTTCTTCAAGTGACATATTTAGAGGTGTTCTCCTATAATTATCTTGAAAACAATTTCTTATTGAATTCTTAGTAATGATTAGGTTCACTGTTTATTTTTTATAGCCTAATTCAATATTAGATGTATGCAGATGCATATCAAACAAGGGGATACTATAGAGTTCAATTTTGTCTTTCACTTTTACAGAAGCAATTGAAGATGTTGAATATTAAGGTTAAAATTTTGAAAAATCTTATATGATAGCTTAATTGTTTTTTTATCTTTTACCTTTAGACTCATAAATTATTTTTTTGTGATTTTTTTTCTTAAGGGTATCTTATACCAAAATGGTGGAAAGTATTGGCTTTGTTTAGGAATACAAACAATAATCCAAATCAAAAACAAATGTAAAGTTCCTTTAGACTCATAAATTCTTTTTTTGTGATTTTTTTTCTTAAGGGTATCTTATACCAAAATGGTGGAAAGTATTGGCTTTGTTTAGGAATACAAACAATAATCCAAATCAAAAACAAATGTAAAGTGATATGCAAAGATTAAGAGCACTCTTTGAGTCAGTGCCAAACTCTAAGGTATATTCCCTAAATATTTTTCTGATACTTTTCAAACTTTCTAGAGATGTATTTATATACAAAATATGAAACTGAATTGCCTATTATTACTCTAGCCCGTCAACTCCTATAAATCTGCATTCCTAGTTTAAAGGAACCCTAACAACTTGGTCATGCTTATTGCTATTAGATAGCAACAGACTTCCTTTATTTTAGCATTGCCATAATAAAATCGCGGGTCCACGCTGGTTTGTTACGATGTCGCGGTTCAAGCTTTTCTGCTGTTGAGCTTTGTTGTTCTGTTTCCTATTCGTTGGGTTCTGTGGCAGCCCAATTTTTCATCAATTATTGGATGAGTCCGGTATCTAACGATACCTCGTTTTGACCAAAGCTATCACTACTTCCCTCCTCGAAATTGACCTTGTCCTCAAGGTCATGAATTCCGTAAAGATCGACGAGTGACGATAAGTCCTCCCAAGTAGCATCTTCTGGTTGGCTGTGGGACCACTGCACCAAGACCTGTTTGTGTGGACGACTTCATTTATTGCAAATGTGACCAGCCAGATGGCTATGGGATACAATAAAGGTCGATTGGCGATACTAGCCTCTAGCAATGGATAAAACTTGTCAACTGCTGAACCTTTGAAAGCACGCAGCAAGGATACGTGGAATGTGGGATGAATGCGGCTCCCAAATGGCAGACCCAGCTTATAAGCTACTGGACCAATGCGTGCTATCACTGGGAATGATCCAAAGAACCTTCTACAAATCTTTTGATTCAACTGAGCAGCCACAGTTGCCTGCCTATAAGGTTGAAGTTTCACGAGGACCAAATCACCCACCTCGAATTGCATGTCAGTGCGATGTTTGTTTGCTTGTTGCACCATGCGTTGTTGAGCACGAATCAAATTCTTCTTTAGGTGTTGCGGAATTTCATCCCTCGTCAATAGGTCACCTTCTACTGCTTGAATTTTGGATTGTCCACGCACGTACGTTGGAATGGTTGGGGGAAGGCGACCATAGACAGCTTGGAAAGGAGTCATGTTGATTGACGAATGATGACTAGTGTTGTAGTGATATTCAGCCCATGTGAGAAACCTGCCCCATTTCTTAGGATAGTCAGCTGCAAAAGCTCTCAAGTATTGTTCCACATATCGATTTGTTACCTCTGTTTGTCCATCGGTTTGAGGATGGTATGAGGAGCTCATCTTAAGTTTACTGCCCATTAGATCAAACAATTTACGCCAAAATTTGCTCGTGAATATCGGGTCACGGTCGGATACGATCGTGCGAGGTATCCCATGCAATTTGATCACTATGTTTGCAAACAGCTCAGCTACTGTCGACGCGGTGTAATGAGTGGGAAGGGCTCCAAAATGCGCGTATTTGGTGAATCGGTCGATCACTACTAGTATGGTTGTGTTTCCGTTGGAAGGAGGTAGTCCAACAATGAAATCAAGCGCTACATCTTCCCATACTCGCTCCAGTAGTGGTAGAGGTTGTAATAATCCATTCGGCGGGGAAGTTGAATATTTAATGGTTTGACAAGTAAAACATTGAGAGATAAATGTCTTAATGTCGTGACGCATCCCTTTCCATATAAAATTGGCACCAAGGCGGCGAAACGTGCGATCCACACCTGCATAACCCCTTGTATGCGACTCATGGAATTCCTGCAACAGAAGAGGTTTAAGAGTAGAATGTTTGCTGATGTATAAGCGCCCTTTATACCTCAGTAGACCCTCATGCTCATCAAAACCAGATTCCTTTCCTTTACCTTGTTGAATTAGTTGGTGAAGAGTTTTTAGGTCTTCCATGGATGTATTCTCTTTTCTTAATTGCTTCAAAAAATTAAATTGACTTGATGATATTGCCATCTGTAGTGTGGAATTATCATCTTCGAATTGTCGAGACAAGGCATCAGCTGCTGCATTCATAGAGCCTAATTTGTACACGATAGTGAAGTTGAACCCCAATAACTTGCGCAGGTAATGATGTTGCTCGGGGGTTTGTACTACTTGGGTTAGCAGTTCACGAAGACTCTTATGGTCTGTGCGAACGATGAAGTGTCTGCCCAACAGATATTGTCGCCATTTGGTGATGGCTTCAACAATGGCCCGCAACTCTTTGAGATACGCTGATGCTCCTCGCATCCGGGGTCCCAACTTTTTACTAAAGAATGCGACGGGGTGTTTATCCTGCATGAGGACTCCTCCTACTCCCACATTTGATGTGTCGGTTTCGACAACGAATTGCTTGGTGAAATCAGGCAACCTTAGTACTGGTGTCACAGTCATGGTATGTTTTAAGAGCTCGAATGCACTGTTAGCTTTCTCACTCCACATAAAGTTATCTTTCTTTAGTAATTCGGTTAGAGGTGCAACTATTGTTGCATAACCAGCTACGAAACGTCTGTAGTAACCTGTGAGTCCCAAAAATCCTCGAAGTTGCTTGAGGTTCTTGGGTTTTGGCCAGTTATTCATCGCACTGATTTTGGACGGATCTACTCTGACACCCTCAGAGGATACTAAATGACCCAAGTACTCCACCGATTTTTGGATGAACTGGCACTTACTTCCCTTGGCAAAGAATTCCTTCTCCTCGAGGCACTGTAATACTTATTGAAGGTGAGACACATGTTCTTGAATACTCTTGCTGTAAACCAGAATATCATCAAAGAAAACGGTGACGAAGCGTCGTAAGAAAGGTCTGAAAGCGTCGTTCATGGCTGACTGGAAGGTGGAGGGGGCGGTAGTGAGTCCAAACGACATGACCACAAACTCGTAGTGTCTGTTGTGTGTGCGAAATGCTGTTTTGTGAATGTCACGGCTGTCCATGCGAATTTGATGGTATCCTGCTCGTAGATCCAATTTCGAGAACACAACTGCACCACCTAACTCATCTAGTAGTTCGTCAATGGTGGGTATCGGAAACCTGTCCTTAATGGTAATACTGTTGAGGGCACGATAGTCAACACAAAATCGCCAAGAGCCATCCTTCTTTCTAACCAAGAGCACCGGTGATGAGTAAGGGTTGTTACTTGGGCGTATATAGCCACAATCAAGCATTTCTCGAACCAATTTCTCCATAGTGTCCTTCTAAAAATAGGGGTAGCGGTAGGGTCGTACATTAACTGGTGAGGATCCGGTTTGCAAATGAATTCGGTGGTCACTGCATTGGTAAGGTGGTAACTGGGTTGGTGTGGTGAAAACCTTCTGGTGTCGTAAGAGGAGGCCTTGAGCTTCAATTGGTAGGGTAGCATCGAGGGTACTAATTTTGACTTTCGCATTTGGCTGTGAAGCGGTGGTATCATCAGTTTTAGTGTCAGTGAGGTGGAAGAGGCCACAAAAATCACCGGCTTCGATAATTGTTCGCATTTGTGCGAAGGTGACCGAACTAGGGTTGGGCCGTGACTCACCCACCAAGCAAACTTGTTTCCCTTTCCACGTAAATTCCATGGTGAGGGCATTATGATCATGGAGGCACGGGCCTAGCGTCCTTAACCACTGCATTCCCAGAATAATATCCAGCCCACAAATAGGTAAGACAAAAAGATCCACTTCAAACAAATGACCCTGCATGATTAATGGCACACCCACACATTTTTGTTGGCAAACTAGATGTTGTCCGTTACCCATATAGACCTTAAAACGTTTAGCAGTCTCGATAGTTAGGCCCAGTTTCTGAACAAGGCCTTCTTGAACAAAATTATTATTGCTTCCTGTGTCGATGAGCACCTCCAATGTTTCTGCCTTGTGTTTGGCTAAAATTCTAAAGATGTGTGGACTTACTGGGTTTGTGAGAGAGTGTAAACTTACTTCTGGTTGCTCTTTCGGTGTTTCTACTGTAGAGACCGGATCGATTTGGGTCTCGGTGTTTTCTTCGTCCTCTTCGTGACCGCACATCACCATCATTCTGTTTTTGCAGCGGTGATTAGGGTGGAATTTTTCATCACAACTGAAGCAAAGTCCCTTGTCACGTTTTTCCTGCCATTCTATTGGTGATAGCCACTTGATGGGTAGTTGCGATTTTCCTGCCGAAATTGATTGCAGCGAAGTTGGGTTGTTGGCTGTTGGAGTTAACACCTTGCTTTCCGGGTGTTTATAAGGAGGTCGTTGGGAAGTATCGGGTAGGCGGTGGTTGTCGCGGCGGAATCGCCCACGAAGATCATCGCTTCTGTCCTCATATAGTTGTGCACGGGCCATGGCGTCAGCTAGATTCGCCGGTGGGGAGAGAAGCAGCTCGCGACGGATCTCAGGTTTCAATCCCCAAACAAAGAAATTGAGGAACATGGCGTCATTAACGCCGGTGGTACGCGTCATCAATTCTTCAAATTCAGTTCTGAATCGAGCCACCGTGTCACGTTGGATAAGCTTAGAAACTCGCCCAAGTGGATCTTCATACACGGAAGGGCCAAAACGTTTCTGAACTTCACGCAGGAAATCATCCCAGTCTCTGAACGCCCCACTTTTCTCCATCCATTGGAACCATGAGGAAGCTTCGCCGTCCAGATGGAATGACACCATGGTGAGGCGAGATTCGGGGGTTAACTGGTGGAGGGTGAAAAGTTTGTTGATTTTGTAAATCCAATCTTCAACTCCTTTACCATCGAAACGGGGGACGTTGAGGGGAAGTGTCTTCATGACGGTAGTGATGTCGGGCGGTGGTGGTGGTGGGTTGGATGATCGTCGATTGTTGTTTTCAGTTAACTCGATAAGACGTGCGTCTGTGGATGCCATGTATTGTTCGAGGGAGGCAGTGAAGTGAGCTAGTTGGTTCTCAGAGTGTTGTTTGAAGTTTGCTTCCATGGCACGAAGTGCCTCAGCAATGTCTTCATTACGCATGATGAAAGCACCAAATTGATATGCAAAGATTAAGAGCACTCTTTGAGTCAGTGCCAAACTCCAAGGTATATTCACTAAATATTTTTCTGATACTTTTCAAACTTTCTAGAGATGTATTTATATACAAAATATGAAACCGAATTGCCTATTATTACTCTAGCCCATCAACTCCTATAAATCTGCATTCCTAGTTTAAAGGAACCCTAATAACTTGGTCATGCTTATTGCTATTAGATAGTAACTGACTTCCTTTATTTTAGCATTGCCATAATAAAATCGTGGGTCCACGCTGGTTTGTTACGACGTCGCGGTTCAAGCTTTTCTGCTGTTGAGCTTTGTTGTTCTGTTTCCTCTTCGTTGGGTTCTGTGGCAGCCCAATCTTTCATCAATTGTTGGTTGAGTCCGGTATCTAACGATACCTCGTTTTGACCAAAGCTATCATAAAGTTCCTAAAAAGTTTGATTATTCAAATTTTGAGGTAATTATTGAGCAAAAACTATTATGTATTATTACTATTGACCGTAGTTTTGTTTTGTTCTTATTCATGTGTTGATATTAAATTACAAAGATTCAAGACATTGATAAATTATGTTAATCATTTTGTCGGGCTACTACAAAACCCAATACTTTTATGCCATTTTGAAGTGGGATTCATACTTGTCCTGACAATGAACTATTGGGTATAATACTCAATCTTATCGAAAAGAATATAAAAATTTAAGGATCATATTAGGGAGTGCTCATCGTGTTCCTTAGTATAATATTAGGGAGTGCTTATTGTTATGTAACTTATTACAGTTTTGATGCATATAATATCATGTTTTTTTCTTTTTGGATCATGGAAGGTTACAATATTGATTTTCCTCAAATTTCTTCACGAGTCATGAATAATTACAACTAAATAATTAATAGTTCTGTCCATGTTAGTAGATAACTACAAAATTCTATATGCTTCAAAAATGGTGCCAGTAAGTATGTTTAGGAGAGTTTCTTGATTCAAATTCATGTTTGTAATTATTCATTAGTATGAACATAATTCATGTTTGTAAATATCAACCGCTATTGCGGGTTTTTCTGCCATAATCCACAATAACGGCGCCGCAAAGCGGTCAGTATGGAATAATCCGCTATACGTATCTTAAAAATATCGTATTCAATATTTTTTTAATTAGTGATGTATTGTCGTATCACATACGTGTAGTATTCGATACTCGTATCGTATTTGTGCTTCATTGTTCCTAGTTGACAAGGGCAACTGTATGAGTTTCACTTAAGGTTGCTTTAACTATAGGCCTTATGGTTGAGTAATTGACGGGTGATGATATGCTTGCTTTTGGAGTTATGATTATTTTATCATTTGAAGATCTTGAATCCTTTATCAATTGTTATTGGAGTCAGACCTGCTGTGTAACAGTGTCTGCTATGATTCTCAAGGTTGTTTGTGTAGGGATCTATTCAGGCTGGTGCGGTTCAAAGATTGAGGTGGCGTCTTTGGTTTCATTCTGTCTTGCCCTGTTTTTTGTTTGGTTTTCCAACTGTTGCTGTGGAGGTCGCTTCTCTGCTGGCGTTGCTCCGATCGTGGTCCTCGTTATTTATTTTTATGTGTTGTTAAATTTAATCAGGTCTGTTAGCAAGAATTTGTTTATTTATGCTTTTCACTTTTCATTTCTTGATAGCTATGTTGTGAGCTTCTATTCAAATGACTGGACAAAACGGAAAGAGAAAAGCACCAAATAAGATGTCTAAACCTTTTCACTATTTGGTTTCTTTGCAATTTAATATTTTTTTGATGTATTCTTGCTAATCTTATTGATAATGTCAATTTTGTAAAAAAGAGTTGTTGACAGGTTATGTCGTCAACGATAGATTCCACCTGGGACTCTTGCTATAAACAACTCTCGCAAGGTCCATAACAAACCTAGTTCAAGGAACCCACCACCACCTACTCAGAGAAACCACCACCACCGATTCAGACAACTAAAACATCATTGCCTACTCAGCCTCCACCATTGATTCAAACAAATCCAACATCACCACTTACTCAACCTCCACCACCGATTCAGAAAAATCCAACACCACTACCTAATTAGCCTCCAACAACGATTCAGACAATCCCAATACCACTACCAATTTAGACAAACCCAACACCACCACCTACTTAGCCTTAACCGTCAATCCCGACTTCTGAAGAATTCAGATTCATTCCTACTCCGGGATATACTCAGCCACTGCCGCAAAGTCCTCCCTGTCACACCACAGACCAGGAAAAGGAGAAGAACCAAGCCCTTTCTAATGAGGAACAACAACAACACAATTGTGGGCAAACACCGAAGATATTAATGCGTAACAAATTTTGCATGCTTAATGTTTAAAATAAATTTTCATGCTTAATGTTTTACGCTTTTTTATACATTTTTTTTGAATTGCAATGCGTGATTTGGCGATTTTACATTCATGTCATTTTCTGTTAGGTTGATTTTTGTGCATTTTTAGTACAAATCTCAAATGTAGTTTGGAATTTGATACTGTGACTGAGTTATTTAATGTTTTTTTAAAGGCAATGGAATTAAAAGACTACAAGGGATACTCAAACCCTTACTACAAAGCTCACAAAGAAGTTACGACTTAATACAGCAAAGAGGAAAGTGATACCAATCGTAAAAGGTACAAGGGTTCACCAGTAAAGATTGAGATCCTAACCATCTCCAAACTAGCAACTTTATAGTGTACACTACATCTTCTACACTTGAGAGAGAGTTCATAAATATGAAATTATTCCTTCTACGCCAAATGCACCAAACCGTAAAAGCCTAAATAACAGATCCAACGTCCTTCCCTTTCGCCTTTCTACAACTTCTACCAAACTGTGTAAACGACTCTACACAACCGGTTCTGCTACTTAACTGAACATCAGTCCACTTCTCAACACCTTTCCAAACTTCAAAAGCAAAAGGGCAACTCAAGCAAAGGTGATTTGAAGTTTCGACAAGAGTCCCACAAAAAACACATTCTCCATTGTTGTCATGAGCAACTATTCCTCGCTTCTACAACTGATCCATAGTCGCAATTCTATTCCAAACCAGCCTCCACACAAACACTTGAATCTTCGACGGTAACGACACTCTCCACATAATTTGCAGAGCTGCTATCTCAGTGTCGCTGTTCATAGACGGCCATTCGTTCTCTGCAAACAAAACGTAGCAAGATAAAACAGAAAACTTTTCGTCAGCATTAGGATACCAAAAGAAAGAGTCCTCCACACCCTCCACACAAGCCACACCAGTCAGCAACCCAGTCAACCTCTCCATTTCACTTCGCTGGACTGTATCAATAGGCACACTAACCTGCATCTCCTTCCAAATCCAACCTTCATCAGACCAATAACCCAAGTCTGCAACAGCAACATCCTTGGCACTAGACATGCTATATAACATAGGAAAAGTCTCCATGAGAGCTTCATTACTTATCCATCGATTCACCCAAAATGATATATGGTTACCATTCCCCAACCTCCCTCCAATAGCTTTCGAAAACAAATCACTAGCATGATCTCTGCAGAACCCAACTAACATAACATCACGCCACCATATCGAGTCATGCCTACATCTTTTGTTGCCGTAATAAAACAATACAGTCTTAGCTAGATTTCCTTTACGATGCCCGTACCTACATTGCAATAGTCTAAACCACATACCTTCCTTCTCACATAGGAATCTCCACTTCCATTTCAACAGTAGGGCTTTGTTGAAGGAGGCTACACCCCTAGCACCTAAACCCCCTGAACTTTTAGGCATACAGACCTTCAACCAACTAATCCAATGAATATGTTTCTTTTCCTCCAATCCACCTCACAAGAAATTAGATTGAATTCTAACAATTTTCTTTATGATTCTAACTGGAGCTTTGTAAAAAGATAACGAGAAAACCGAAATTACATTAAAAAAAAAAAGGGACGATTGTATTACTGGGAAAGATATGAAATACTTATTAACTGGTTAATGCTTGTTTTAATGTGTCTGAGTAATAAATATTTTTAAAGTCATTGCTATAATGTAGTCACAATAGTTCCTTTGATACAATGTCCTGTTGAATTTGTTTCCACCAAAAAACTTACTATCACCTAAAGTAGTATAACAATTTACAGTTCCTCTAGTTTACAGCTTTGTTGATCTCTCAAATGGACATCATTATCATTCAGTTTAAAAACATGTTGAAAATGTAATTGGGATCATGGATGCATGTTTGCTTATTAGGCCTAAAAGTATGACCCGTGATATTTAGGGTAAAAGGTTGGTTAGAGAAGCAGAAGATTGTGAGTTTTGATTTCACTTTTAGGTTTGGAAGCCAAAGGCTTTGAGCTATTTCTGTTGTCTTTTATTAACGACGTATTTACGATAAAATTAATGTTAAAATATTCTAATATAAAATATTATAGTCAGTTTATTAATTTTCTATTTATGTTTATATTGGTGATTTAAAGAAAATTAAGTTTAACTTATTATTTAGTTATCAAAATTTATCTTATATTTAATTTTTATAATAAATAGTAATTAATTTATTATAAGTATTATCGTTTTTATTTAGAAATTATGTATAATTTTATTAATTGATTAATAAAAAATATTGTGTTATATATATATATATATATATATATATATATATATATATATATATATTCTGGACTGGACCAATGACTAGAATTGGCCCAATCCGCCTCTACTCCAGAACGGGCCAAATTGCTTAAGTCCAATCCACAGAGGAGCAAAAGTTATCTTTCTAGCCCTCCAACCGGGCAAGGCAACATTCCTCCCCAGAGTTACTGCCCGTCACGCACGGCATCACTGCTCCCCGAACAGCTATGGGCAGATGCCCGGAGCTATGCCTATGCCCGACATAACGGCTAGTTTTTGGCACCCTGCCCGACATAACGGCTAGTTTGGGTAGTTACTTATTCTTTGGGGAAAACAGTTATTTCGCCCCGAAAATAGAACCGTTGGACACGCGCTGGGGGTTCTATATAAACCCTCTCGCTTGAGAGGGTTAGGTATCACATATTCACCCCAAGAATATACTTTGTACTTGCCCCTTTCTTCTCTGACCCTTTCTTACTTGAGCGTCGGAGTGTCTTGCAGGTACACCCCTTCCTCCTCAACATTTCGAACACATTTGTCATCTGACGACCAGCATACGTCCGAACACCTTGTTATCTGACGGTCAGCTTACGTGGACCTATTCGAATACTTCGGATCAATATATATATATATATTACATATATTTCCATTACACATTTTTAAACCTATTTATAGAATAATACGTAAATAATATTGTGAAATACTAAACAATTTTAATTATTTTAAAATTAAAAAAATTGCCATGCGTCGTAGTTTTTACCAAGGGTATATATTGTTTTCTTGTTCGCTAATTCATAAGTGGGAACCGAAGAAAATGAAAACGTGCATTGAATAGCATCTTGTCTTATACAAGGGATGACCAAAACGTTTCCACAACACTCCCATAAAAAAGAACTTTTGAACTAACATAATCTCTCTCTCAATGATTTGCTCCGTATTTAAGAAATTTGTTCACATGCTGAGTTGAAAAATTTCCCCAATAATAATTTTTACCCTAACATAATTATACTTTTACCCTAATAATTTTTCTGAAAATGTCCGATTAGCCTTTTTCCATAGCAACTATTTCTCATTTACTTTTTGCTTCTATGTAACATTTTCGAAGGGGGCGTTACACTATTTCTTACATTACAAGAAAAATACATTTTAGTTTCAAGTTTTTAGCGTCGGATCCGACTCCAACACTATTAGCGTTGATGTTATGTCGCCAATTGCCGTCGCGAAGAGCTAAAATCATTTGTTTTGATTTTTTTAATAGATCATTATTAATTGCATAGTGTAACGCCCCCTTTCTATACCCCCAAATAATCATTTAGGCACATATTAAAAATTTCGTCAGAGTATAATTACAAACATGGTATAAAAGAGGCATGTCACATCAATTGAGAAATTAAAACATACAACACCTGCTCAACAATTGATATGCAACAGTGGGGTAACTTTGCAACAGAGGAACTTTGTCCTTACACCCACATTTCAATATTTAGAATAAAAGCGGAAAATCTAAACATTGAACCACATTCAAGCATACATACAGAGATATATACTTCACCAAGTATTATCCACCAACATAATTCATGTTTACTTCAACATTTATCAACCAGATACATATACAAATGTATCACAAAAGAATAATATACATCCTAGCTACCCGGTGCTACATATCAGAGCCAACCGACCAAAAGAATGAAGACACACTTCACAAAAAGACCTCCAGCATACCTACTCTGCAATGCCTCATAGAGCATCATAAAACAGCAGAAGGGTGAGAAATATTATCATAATAACAATGCATAAAATTATGTATACTATCATAAAAACGCACATCTCACACATTCTCACCACAATTCATCGCAACTCACTCATATACATCACAATGTATATATATTCACAACCAAGCATATCCATCATGTATACTTTCACCATTCTTATCATTCCACATAAACATACACATATATGTTTATTCATCAACACATCATTATAAAGATGATAAATGCAAATCATAGAGACCGATGCACGACTCTATGCAAATGCAATGCGGTATCGACTTAATCATCTCAAGTTCACTCAGGAACTTCTGCTGGAACCGTCGCTCGTTACCAAAGTAACTCCCCGTCGGGCCTACGATGTTCACCCACCGCTCACACCTCCACCAAGAGAGGCTCACGATGTTTATGGATCGCTCACACCTCCACCGAGAGAGGCTCACGACCCGATCGCTCACACCTCCACCAAGAGAGGCTCACGATCGCCCATAACCATCGCTCACACCTCCACCAAGAGAGGCTCACGATGTTATAGCGGATTCTCATTGGAATCCCTCAACACAAGAATGCACATCATTATGCTACACATGATAATGACTCAAGACATTCTTGAAATGCATACATATTCACAATATATACATGCATTCATCTCATACAATCACATACAATCCTTATACCTTCACATCAATGCACTATTGTATGATTCACAGTCAAACACACATGCAAAACGGCAAAAGTCGCTAAATAGCACTATTCCTGACTTTTTCGACTTATTTAATCGGCTAACGATTTCCAAATCATCATAATCATATAGTACAGCTCAGTAGCTTCACAACGATACCAAGAATACAAAAATCGGATAATCGGAACAAAAGTTACGGACAAAATCGAAAACGACATTTTGAAAAATCCCATTTTTACATTCCTCCTGTCCATACGCGTACCACTACTCTCATACGCGTACTGGACTGATTTCTCGCCATTCCCATACGCGTATCGCCAATGCCCATACGCGTATGGGCAGAACCATTTTCCTTCACAAATTTCCCATTTCAGACCCCATACGCGTATGCCCAACTTCCATACGCGTATCACCAGAGGGCCGGGAAAAGCCACATTCCATACGCGTATTGACCCCTCCACAGGCCATTGTTACGCGTATCACCTTGGCTCATACGCGTATTGGCATGCCCCTTACGCGTATGGCCAGGGGAAACTCAGAAAAACTCTGCAGAACAATGTTCTGCGTTTTCCACTCCCAATTCCACCAATTCATCATCTAAATTCAGAAAAATACCAGTTTGAAGTATAACAATACATATTAAACATGTATAGACCAACAAGAACACAGTCAACAAGGTTTTAAACACTTTTGGATCAATTTCTCAAATATGGGTTATACCCTAAACTCATAAAAATTCATCAACAACAACAACAACTCATACATAATCACATACATTGATAAGATAACAATGTTTCACACCCTTACCCGGATTCCAAACTTGCTATTGATTGTTCTTGGTGATTTTCTAGTTCTCCCAAATTTTCTCCTCTTTTCTCTTCTTCCTTTTTCTTTCTCCTCTTTTTCTTTCTATCTTTCTCTATTTCTCTCTATTTCTCTTTTCTATCTATTTTCTTTCTTTTCTATTTCTTTTCTTTCTTTTTCCACTAAATTCAATTAATTCATTTTTCTCACAAAATTTTATTTCCTATAAATTATAACTTATCATAAATTGTGAAAAGTCTAAAATACCCTCCATTCTAATTTCCCCGAAAACTCTCAAAACGGTAAAATAACATTTAACACACCAAATTCACAATTAAAATAATTTATCACTCAATTTAAATAAAAGACTCAACAAAATGGGAATAATTGGAATCGGGGCATTACAACTCTCCCCCACTTTAGAAATTTTCGTCCTCGAAAATATTACCTGATTCAAACAACTCCGGATACGACTCTCGCATCCCACTCTCTAGTTCCCAAGTCATATCTCCTTCCGCAGTGCCTCCCCACGCTACCTTCACCAGTGCAATGTCCTTGTCTCTTAACTTCTTAACTTCATGGTCCAAAATCCTAATCGGTAAAGTTTCAACCGTAAGGTTATCTCTCACCTCAACCTCATCCACAGGAATAACATGTGACGGATCCGGAATATACTTCCGAAGTTGCGAAACATGGAATACATCATGCAAATTCGAAAGATTCGGAGGCAACGCCACACGGTAAGCCACAACACCAACTCGGGAAGTAATCTGATACAGACCAATAAAACGAGAAGTCAACTTCTTTAACTTCAAAGCACGACCCACACCCGTAACCGGCGTAACTCTCAAAAACACATGGTCGCCTTCCTGAAACTCAAGATCTTTTCTTCTCTTGTCATGATAGCTCTTTTGTCTACTTTGAGAAGCTTTCATCTTCTCACGGATAAACTTCACTTTCTCCGTCGTTTGTTGTACCATCTTCGGTCCAATTATCGCTCTCTCACCCGTTTCATGCCAACACAAAGGTGTTCGACATCTCCGACAATACAAAGCCTCAAACGGTGCCATACTTATACTCGAGTGGAAACTATTATTGTAAGTGAACTCAATCAATGCCAAATAACTGTCCCAAGCACCACCTTGCTCGAGCACACAAGCACGCAATAAATCCTCCAACGATTGAATTGTCCTCTCGGTTTGACCATCCGTTTGTGGATGATAAGCCGAACTCAATCTTAGCTTAGAACCCAAAGCCTTTTGTAAACTCTCCCAAAACCTCGATGTGAATCTAGGATCTCTATCCGATACAATACTCTTAGGAACTCCATGTAACTTCACAACCGCAAGAATATAAATCTCGGCTAACCTCTCCAAAGGATAACTAATATCAATTGGAATGAAGTGAGCAGATTTAGTAAGCCTATCAACAATCACCCAAATAGCATTATGACCTCTTTGCGTATTCGACAATCCCGTAACAAAATCCATTGATATACTATCCCATTTCCATTCCGGAATATCCAACGGTTGCAAAAATCCACTAGGTTTTTGATGTTCCACCTTAGACTTTTGACAAGTTAAGCATGCATACACAAATTGAGCCACATCTCTCTTTAACCCGGACCACCAAAAGATTTTCTTCAAATCCTGATACATTTTATTCGCTCCCGGATGAATACTTAAGTTACTTCGGTGTCCCTCTTCCAATATCATCTTTTTCAACTCCGCATCATCGGGAATACAAATACGACCACAAAATCTCAAAACCCCAAAATTATCAACCTTGAAATCCTCATTCTCATTCATCATCAAATCAACGAATTTTAAATCCAACTTTTGCTTTTCACCTACCGTTGCAAGAAAATCATTTGTAACATGTAGCATACCAAGTCTTACACTTCTCGGCGTCATTTCACAAACCAAACTCAAGTCTCTAAAATTCTCCAAAAGTTCCCATTCTCTCATCATCAATGCGGACATATGTAACGACTTCCGACTCAAGGCATCTGCCACTACATTTGCCTTACCCGAATGGTAATTCAAACCAAAATCATTATCTTTCAAAAGTTCTAGCCACCTCCTTTGTCTCATGTTCAATTCTTTTTGATCAAATAAATATTTCAAGCTCTTGTGATCACTAAAAACTTCGAATCTTGCTCCATAAAGATAGTGCCTCCAAATTTTCAAAACAAACACCAAGGCCGCTAACTCCAAGTCATGTGTAGGATAATTCTTTTCATGCACTCTCAATTGTTTAGAAGCATAAGCCACAACCTTTCCATCTTGCATCAGAACACCACCTAAACCAACCAAAGAAGCATCACAATACACAACAAATGGTTCATTAGGATTAGGCAAAATCAAGATCGGAGCCGTTGTCAACCTTCTTTTTAGCTCATTGAAACTCTCTTCACAACGAATATCCCAAATGAAAGCCTTTCCTTTACAAGTCAATTGCGTTAACGGAAGTGCCAACTTCGAAAATCCCTCAATAAACCTCCGATAATACCCCGCCAAGCCTAAAAAGCTTCAAATCTCCGTAACCGATCTAGGAGTCTCCCATTGCATCACCGCATCTATCTTGGATGGATCAACACTAACACCACTACTAGAAATAACATGTCCAAGAAAACTTACTTCCGACAACCAAAATTCACATTTTGACAACTTAGCATACAATTGTTTCTCTTTCAAAATTTGTAACACAATTCTTAAATGCTCTTCATGCTCCTCCTGAGACTTAGAGTAAATCAAAATATCATCGATGAACACAACCACAAAACGATCCAACTGTTCATGAAAAATACGATTCATGTATTCCATAAACACACCTGATGCATTAGAAACCCCAAATGGCATCACGGAATATTCGTAATGGCCATACCGTGTCCTAAAGGCCGTCTTTGGAATATCCTCTTCTTTCACATGAATCTGGTGATATCCCGATCTCAAATCAATCTTGCTAAAAACACGCGCACCAACCAATTGGTCCAACAAATCATCGATCCTTGGAAGCGGATACTTGTTCTTAATTGTCACCTTATTCAATTGTTGATAATGAATGCATAACCGCATACTTCCATCCTTCTTTTTAACCAACAATACCGGAGCACCCCAAGGAGAAACCACTACAAGAAAAAATGAGATTTACGACACTTGAGTTGCGACAGTTATCACAAAACTGTCCTTATTCCTGGATTGCGACGGTTGTCACGACAGTTAGGGTCAACTGTCGTAGATTTTTTGCGACAGTTATAAAAAAACCGTCCTTATTTCTGGACTACGACCGTTCTCATGACAGTTTAAGCCAACCGTCGCAGATTTTTTAGGCATGTTGTATAAAATAATTGCGACAGTTACCAAAGAACCGCCCTCTTTCCACACTCGCGACAGTTAAGGCGAACTGTCGCAATTACTTTAGCCAATCATAATCACTATTTTTTTTATTCCTTTAATTTTCCACTTTTTTTTTTCATTTTTATTTTCCAACCTTTTCAATTTTATTAATTAATTTTAATAAATAATTACTATAATTATTTATTTACAATATAATAGCAATATCCATACTACAACATTCTATAAAAAAAAAATAAATAAAAAAAAGCGAAAACCCTCTATTATATATAAATTTTCAGTTGATTTGATTTTTTTTAAAATTAGTTTCACATAATTTATTTATTTAATATTTATTTTAGTTTTGAATGTTTGGATATTTGATATTTTGTGTTTAACAAAAAAAAAATGATATAGAAAAATAAAAATAAAAATGAACACAACTAAAATAAATATTCATATATATATTTTTGGGTAACTGTCGCAATATTTTGGTTCCCAAAATTATTTTTTATCTTAGCGCTAGATGAAAATATAGTAGACTTCCTTTTCACTGAACGAGCTCTTGTATTTGATAAAATTGCATATTCAAATCATTCTCTCTCTTTATTAAAACAAAATACTATGTTGTTTCAATCCCTAATTTCTTCCATTGATTTTACAAATCCCAATCTTATCTCTCTGGTTGAATCAAAATCAACAACCTTCTCCAAATTCAAATCATTTCAATCCATAATCCCTCTCCTTGATTCTCCAAATCCAAAATCTTCTCTCTCGTATTGAATCAACAACAACAACAACCTTCTCCAAATCCAAATTATTTCAATCCCTAATCCTTTTTATTGATACTCAAAAGCCCAAATATTCTCTCTCATGATGAATCAAAAACAACATTCTCTTCCACGCAGTAAAATCCCCAAATCGTAATTAATCTCTCCCGTCATCACCTGCGTTTGCGTTTACGACAAGCACCATGGTTCGAAAGTTTATCGGTTCGTCAACAACTCTCAATTCCCTTATTTTTACAATAAGTAATTTCGATTCTCCCCTTCACCCCAACCCTAATTATTGAAGTTTTAAGTTGTGGTTATATATTTTGGTTTATATATGTGTGATTAGGTTTGTAGACTTCATGGAATTACTCATACATGATTGCATCTTTCACACTAAGTTCTAGGTTGGAGTTCTAAATTGAAGTTTCTTTGTTCATGGTAAGTTGTTACTTTCACACTACATGATTGCAACCAAAGAGCTAAGCAATACATTCATTATCCCTCTCTAATTTCTAAGTTGTTACTTGTAACTTTCATTTTTATATCTTATTTTTCCTTCCCTTTATTAGGTCATATGTGGAATGAAAGGATATAATGTCCTTGCATGCAAAGTAGTTGTACATGTGTATATATAATTTAAGGGGTATCCATTTTTAGTCACATCTTGTTTAGAGACACTTGAAGGTAAGTTCTTACTTCTCTTATTAAAAACATTTTTGATTTAATTATGCATTATAATTTATTTTGAAAATAGTTTATATTAAAATATTGATTGTGTACATATAACGAAGCGATAATATAAGTTCTTGTAGAGTTTTTTCAAGCGCAACATTTGAATGTAGAGAAATGGAGCAAGCGATAAATACTAGTTTTGTAAGAACGAAAGTTTGATCTTGGGAGAAGAATGATGGTCAATAGAAAAATTTAAGCATATTTTTGTTAGTATATTGTTTAAAACCAAGAAAGAATTTAAACATACTTTTGTTAAATTGTGTTATCATATATGGCTTGGTTAGATAAGTTAAAGTGATGTGTGTTGATCTATTTGTTTATTTTCCTTTTGTCCTTATTAAATCTAACTATCCATATGTCAACAGAACAAGGAACTTGAATGAGGCAATACAGTAGATAAATTAAATTATCTTTCAAATTGTTTAAAGACTCAACAAAACTTGTATGTGAATGTATTATTTTATTCTTTTTAAGGGTGACTTTTATATTTCTAGTTTCCCATTATACATAACATGTTTTTCATCATATGATTCTTTGAGGAGGTTTGTTTGGGTTTTGGAAATAGAGGTAATTGTTTAAGGAGATCCCTTTGGTGCCCTTTGTGGTAATGAAGCTATAGGTACCTTTAGAAATTAGGGATTAATATTTCACCGTGAGTTCCCTTTGTTTTAGGAATGTTTCTAAAAGTATATCTTTTTCTTTACCCACAAATTAGGTGTTGTACATACAGAGTATTCATGTTCTTGAGTATTAGGGAGCTTTCATCGTGTATAAGTACAATGTTCTACTTCCAAAGAAGTTATGGAATTGAAATGGAGCTACTTAATTCCTGAATTTTTGTTACATCATAGGTATACCTATCACAATTTTCTTAATCTCGATTGTTATACATATTTCTAGGTCCAAGTTTGTAATACTAATTAATTTCTTTTGGAAAATCTGCACATTGTCTTCTAAAGATGATTAATAGGTTGCCTTATCATCCTGAAATTGGTACACTGCATGGAAACATTGTATCACTCTGACACTCACTTGATATGCATATGCAATCAAAATTTTCATGTATTTGTTTTGCATAGCTTGTTTCTGGAGATACTGCTTAAAGTTAAACATATTTTTTATTTCTTAACATTAAGTTTGGATTCATGTGAGATTGAAGTTAGTGTCTATTTTTTGTTTAAGCAGACAATGCAAACAACAAGAAGCTGCCACGGGAGAGTGCGAGTTAAGATATTCAAGAAGCTGCCCAGAATCCCATTTGGTCTGAAATTCCTGTAGCATATAGCGGTCGAGAATCCCATTTCTTGAAATTTCATTTCCTGAAATTCCAGTGTATTACTATGTTCTATACCCAACCTGACATATTAGTTTAAACAGGAGTCTTAGATTAGTGTTTAGTATCACAATATTTCATTCTTGTTAGTTAAATATATTTGGTTATTTCCATTATCTAGTCTGTAATTTTCAACTGTTATCATTTTAATCCGTTAGAAGAAAATCTTCTATCTAGTGACTGTAAAGTTTTGTGGTCCTATTCTGATATGGCATACCAATTATGTCAAGGTCACATACCATTTAATTTATTTGAGGGAAAATTCCACCAGTTCATATTAGTTATTTTTTGTAATCAGTGCTTCTATAATTCAACTTCTCTCTATTTATTTTGAGGCTCAAATATAGTGTGGTGGCAATATGTTAGAGTCAGGTCAATGCTTGACATAAATGTTAGATTAATGGTGTCATAAACTATGTTATCTTATTGCCATTTGACAAATTATTTCTTCCAGGCATTGCTAGCTAGAGAACATGCTCGAGCTGAGTTCCAGGACTGGGAAAAAAAGGAAGAGGAGGTACTGTGCTTTGAGTTTGGTTACATTTGTTTTTGTTTAATATAATATTATCTTTATGTTGACTTAGCCTATTAATATGCAGTTTCATGACAGGGCAACACCAACGCATGTGGAATATTGGGAGGTATCACCCTGTTTTCAATGTTTGATTTATGCACGGATTATGTAATTAATAAGTTTTAAGTTTTATGCTAGTGGTAGAAGGTATTGTCAAGGGTTGTTGGCAACGTTGGAGTTGAAGAGTAGACACGATCTCATTGTCAGGATTTACAATTTGGTGGTTCCTGCTAAGGATGAGTTTCTTTTGGACTTGAAATGGAATATATTTGATTTTTGTAATTTTCAATCAGTGGGATTTGTTTCTTTTGGACTTGAAATGGAATATATTTGATTGTTGTTGTTTTCTTAACTTTCTAGCTATATGAAGTGGTTTTTAAGTGGTGTTGTTTTGATTATAAGCAGACGGTTGATACGGCAGTTTGGATTTTGACAGAAGGACGAATGAATGTTATAAAATTGGAAGGAGGTTCACCTTCAAGAATTGTTGCAGCAAAAGTTATTGGTGAAGCTGGAATAGCCGTGACATGTTGGTCTTACACCACAGGCCATTAGTGTTTTAGGTGGATTTAGGTCTCAGGGAAGGAATATTACCAGTGCCGTCAAGGTCGATATCTCTACTCTCTCCTGCACGATGCAACTATTTTTCATTTGAAAATAAAGTTGTTTTCCTAAACTAAACGGAATGAATCTGTGTAGGTTGTTGAGACGGCGGTGGCTGCTGCAACAACAGCAGCGCTTCAAATTCCGACGATTGGAATTGGGGCTGGACCCTATTGCAGTGAACAGGTCAGTTGGCCTAGTCTCACTTAAACTCATTTTCACTTTAATCAGTGTTGTTAAATAGTCTCAGGGGTTGGCCGGTTGGCGAATGCTTGAGACCTGAGAGTATGATCCTCTCAAGGTCTTAGGTTCGAATCCCGCTAAGTGCTTACAATCCCGCCAATCCAAATGGGAGCCGCTATTGAAGCACTATAGTATAGCGGATATTTCTAATTTAGTTTCATTGATCATCATGCAGGTGCTTGTTTACCATGATCTTCTTGGTATGTTACAACACCCTCACCATGCAAAGGTATTTACATTTAACATCAAATGTTAATCCTGATTTTCTTTCAAGTTTTATACAATATAACGATTCAATTATGAAGTTGAGAGGACTCTATTTTCATGCAGGTTACTCCAAAATTTTCTATACAGTATGCTCCTGTCGGAGATGTCATCAATAAAGCATTACTTGAGTATAAGGAAGATGTGATGAATGGTTCATTTTCTGATGCTAAACATAGTCCTTACAAAATCAGTGAAACTGATGCTAATGGTTTCTTAAATGAGCTGCAAAAGTTAGGTTTCGACAAAGCAGTATCCGGGGCATCTGAAGCAGTTTAGAAGATGGTTACAAAATCAACAAACAATGTCAGGTTTATTTTCTGATAAATTTTGATTTTGATTGTAATGTCTTTGTGTCTCTTTGTTATTTACCTTCTTGATTTGATATATAGAGTTGGTGCATTCAAAAGCTTTTGAGGTCAACTGTGAGTTTTTAGTTAGAAAAATTGTGTAGGATTTGGTTCAGTTTTACTTTATTCTTTATTGTGGATATTGATAATTTTTTTGTTTAATAAAATTATAAAATTTCATTGTATTTTGTATTGATTGAATTGAATATTGTAATGTAGCATTTTTATTTTTTATTAAAAAATAAATAAAATTACGGCGGTTCTAAACCGTCACTATTTTAAATGAAATATATAAATTATAATTATGGCGGTTACAACCGTCGTTATTTACAATGAAATATATATTATATAATTATGGCGGTTACAACCGTCGTAATAATATTTTGGAGACGGTTTGAAACACCGTCGTGGATTGTTACGGCAGTTGGAGCGACAGTTTTACAAACCGTCGTAAAACAGCCTCGCGACACATGTTTCTACGACACAAGAAAAACCGTCGTGACTTGCAATTTGCGTCGGTTGTAACCGCCGTAATCTGCTAAAATTAACCGTCGTAATTTGCCAATTTTCTTGTAGTGAACACTTGGTCTTACAAATTTCTTGTCCAATAAGTCATTCAATTGCTTCTTCAATTCTACCAACTCCGATGCTGACATACGATACGGCGCCATCGAAATCGGTCTAGTACCCGGAACTAGAACAATAGAAAACTCAACTTCTCTTTCCGGCGGTACGTCCTTAATATCCTCAGGAAACACTTCAGGAAAATCACACACAACAGGACACACATCAATTGACACCTGATTATCCCCAGACAAAGATGCAAACAAACCGAACAATTGAGCTTCGTCCGCTAAAAGTTCCTTCAACTCTTTAGTGGATAAGAAACTCTCATCTTCATCCTCTTCTAGAGAAGGAAACCTCACTAACTTATGATAACAATCTATATGAACTCAGTTAAATTGCAACCAATTCATACCCAAGACCACATCCAATCCTTCCAACGGCAAACACACTAAATCCATTTCAAACTCTTTACCATAAATGGTCAAAGGACACATCAAACAAACCAAAGAAGTAGTTACTGACCCCATTGCTGGAGTATCAATAACCATCTTACCATCCATCAGAGACAACACAAGATTTAAACGCTTCGCGCACTCAGACGAAATAAACGAATGAGTCGCTCCAGTATCAATAATAGCGACTAAAGGCGTACTATTAATAAAGCAAGTACCTTTAATCAGACAGTCGTCACTGGAAGTCTGAGTTCCTGCCAGAGAAAATACCTTCCCACCGGATGAAGCTTTCTTCGGATTCGGACACTTTGGGCTAATGTGACCAATTTCCCCACAGTTATAGCACTTCACCACATTCCTTCTACAATCTGTAGTAGCATGCCCAAGGCCTCCACAGTTAGAACATTTCACCACTGTCTTCCCACACTCAAATGATTTATGACCCATTTCTCCACACTTGTAACACTTAATGGGACCAGAACCTCCTCCTCCAGATCTCTTCTCGAAGTTTCCCCTATGCTTGCCCTTATCAGCGGGTGTCACATAAGGTCCACTTCTAGCTTGTTGCTTTCCCTTCCTCTCATTCAAACTTTTATAATGTGTAGAACGAGCCTTGCTATCTTCCTCGAAGATTCTACAACATTCCGTCAAATCCGAAAACCTTCTTATCCTTTGATATCCCACAGCTTGTTTAATTTCAGGACGTAAACCATTCTCATACTTAATGCACTTGGAGAACTCAGCAGTAATCGCAGCATAGTGAGGATGGTATTGAACCAACTCCACAAACTTAGCAGCATAGTCCACCACAGACATATTACCCTGTTTCAGTTCAAGAAATTCCATCTCCTTCTTCCCTTTCACACTTTCAGGGTAATACTTCCTTAAGAACTCAGTACGAAATAAATCCCAAGTTACTTCTTCATCATCCACCTCAATAACTTCACGCATACCGACCCACCAATCATCGGCTTATTCCTTCAGCATGTGAGACCCAAGGCTCACCTTATTCTCTTCCGCACAGTCCATGACTCTGAAGATCCGTTCAATCTCTTTTAACCAAAGTTGAGCACCATCGGGATCAAATCTTCCTTTGAAAACCAGTGGTTGATTCTTCCTGAACTCGTCATTAGCATTCACGTTCGGCGCACCTTGCACCGCCCTAGCCATTGCTTCCAAAGCAGCAGCCATCGCATTGTCGTTCCTACCAGCCATATTCTGATTATTCCCAAAAACGACAACAAAGTTAAACAACAGTTCAACCAACATAACAACAAGACAGACACAACTGACTCAACTCTAGCTCTGATACCACTTAATGTAACACCCCCTTTCTATACCTCAAAATAATCATTTAGGCACATATTAAAAATTTCGTCAGAGTATAATTACAAACATGGTATAAAAGAGGCATGTCACATCAATTGAGAAATTAAAACATACAACACCTACTCAACAATTGATATGCAACACTGGGGTAACTTTGCAACAGAGGAACTTTGTCCTTACACCCACATTTCAATATTTAGAATAAAAGCGGAAAATCTAAACATTGAACCACATTCAAGCATACATACAGAGATATATACTTCACCAAGTATTATCCACCAACATAATTCATGTTTACTTCAACATTTATCAACCAGATACATATACAAATGTATCACAAAAGAATAATATACATCCTAGCTACCCGGTGCTACATATCAGAGCCAACCGACCGAAAGAATGAAGACACGCTTCACAAAAAGACCTCCAGCATACCTACTCTGCAATGCCTCATAGAGCATCATAAAACAGCAGAAGGGTGAGAAATATTATCATAATAACAATGCATAAAATTATGTATACTATCATAAAAACGCACATCTCACACATTCTCACCACAATTCATCGCAACTCACTCATATACATCACAATGTATATATATATTCACAACCAAGCATATCCATCATGTATACTTTCACCATTCTTATCATTCCACATAAACATACACATATATGTTTATTCATCAACACATCATTATAAAGATGATAAATGCAAATCATAGAGACCGACGCACGACTCTATGCAAATGCAATGCGGTACCGACTTAATCATCTCAAGTTCACTCAGGAACTTCTGCTGGAACCATCGCTCGTTACCAAAGTAACTCCCCGTCGGGCCTACGACGTTCACCCACCGCTCACACCTCCACCAAGAGAGGCTCACGATGTTTATGGATCGCTCACACCTCCACCGAGAGAGGCTCACGACCCGATCTCTCACACCTCCACCAAGAGAGGCTCACGATCGTCCATAACCGTCGCTCACACCTCCACCAAGAGAGGCTCACGATGTTATAGCGGATTCTCATTGGAATCCCTCAACACAAGAATGCACATCATTATGCTACACATGATAATGACTCAAGACATTCTTGAAATGCATACATATTCACAATATATAAATGCATTCATCTCATACAATCACATACAATCCTTATACCTTCACATCAATGCACTATTGTATGATTCACAGTCAAACACACATGCAAAACGGCAAAAGTCGCTAAATAGAACTATTCTCGACTTTTCCGACTTATTTAATCGTCTAACGATTTCCAAATCATCATAATCATATAGTACAGCTCAATAGCTTCACAACGATACCAAGAATACAAAAATCGGATAATCGAAACAAAAGTTACGGACAAAACCGAAAACGACATTTTGAAAAATCCCATTTTTGCATTTCTCCTGTCCATACGCGTACCACTACTCTCATACGCGTACTGGACTGATTTCTCGCCATTCCCATACGCGTATCGCCAATGCCCATACGTGTATGGGCAGAACCATTTTCCTTCACAAATTTCCCATTTCAGACCCCATACGCGTATGCCCAACTTCCATACGCGTATCACCAGAGGGCCGGGAAAAGCCACATTCCATACGCGTATTGACCCCTCCACAGGCCATTGTTACGCGTATCACCTTGGCTCATACGCGTATTGGCATGTCCCTTACGCGTATGGCCAGGGGAAACTCAGAAAAACTCTGCAGAACAATGTTCTGCGTTTTCCACTCCCAATTCCACCAATTCATCATCTAAATTCAGAAAAATACCAGTTTGAAGTATAACAATACATATTAAACATGTATAGACCAACAAGAACACAATCAACAAGGTTTTAAACACTTTTGGATCAATTTCTCAAATATGGGTTATACCCAAAACTCATAAAAATTCATCAACAACAACAACAACTCATACATAATCACATACATTGATAAGATAACAATGTTTCACACCCTTACCCGGATTCCAAACTTGCTATTGATTGTTCTTGGTGATTTCCTAGTTCTCCCAAATTTTCTCCTCTTTTCTCTTCTTCCTTTTTCTTTCTCCTTTTTTTCTTTCTGTCTTTCTCTATTTCTCTCTATTTCTCTTTTCTATCTATTTTCTTTCTTTTCTATTTCTTTTCTTTCTTTTTTCACTAAATTCAATTAATTCATTTTTCTCACAAAATTCTATTTCCTCTAAATTATAACTTATCATAAATTGTGAAAAGTCTAAAATACCCTCCATTCTAATTTCCCCGAAAACTCTCAAAGCGGTAAAATAACATTTAACACACCAAATTCACAATTAAAATAATTTATCACTCAATTTAAATAAAATACTCAACAAAATGAGTATAATTGGAATCGGGGCGTTACACATAGGTTTGGGCCGACGCTAGCTTTGGATTTATTTAATTTTGTTTTAAATAATTCTTTTAATGAAATAATAGAAAGTTTATTCACGTATTAATGTATTAATTTATTTTTGTTTATTTATCTTTTTTATAGTAGCGTCGACTACTTATCGACGCTAAGGTATAGTTACGTGTACATTCATTTATTTATTTTTTACCTTATAGTAGCGACTGTCAAAGACCGACGTTATTGTTGGTTGTTTGCCCCCACAATTTATGCTTACCTCCATTTGTTATTTATTTATTTAGTTAATTAGCTCTAAGTTAAGCGTTGCTAAAAACCAACACTAATTTTTTATTTTTTGCTAAATAATATTTTCTATTTATTACCCACTAAAATAATTAATAAATTAATAATATTTTAAAATAATCAATAAAAATTTATATTTTAATATTTTTAAAAAGATAAATTTTAAAATATAATATAAAGTTTGAAAAAAACAAAGTTAGGAAATATAATAAAATATAACAAATCAAAAGTTTGAAAAAGTAGATAAAATAGTGATTTTTTTTAAGATAACCTATTTTTTGAAAAAAATTAGCAAAAAAATCAATATTTCAAATAAATTCCTAAAGTGGCATACTTTTGGAAAAAGGAAAGACCTGAGGCGCTATATGGGATAGCGACTCAGGCAAAAAAATTTCACAAAAACCCTACACGCCATGTGGGATGGCGCCTTAGTTGTATTTGGGTGCCCTAATTGCTTCAGGGGAGGCGCCATGTGGGATGGCGCCTCAGTGCAATGCCCTTTTTTTTTAACGATTAAAATTTTAATTTTGTAATATATAATTAATTATATTATTAGGGTATCATGTGCTTATAAATAAGGGCTCACCCTCACTTGTTATTGCACAACACTTATCACCAAAACCCTAATTTCCTCCCTTCCCTCACCAATATCCCAAACTCTTCCCTTCTCAACACCATGTCTGAGTGATTAAATCACCGTCCGTCGTCATCATCATCAGCACCGGAGGAACCGTTTCCAGAATTTCCACTGATGGAAAAAGATGCCCTAGTTGTATACTCAGCTGTCAAGCCTCCGATGAAGATGCTACTCTGGAACACCCAGACATTGGAGCACTTGCATAGGGAACTTCGCCGCTGGCTAGCAGATGAATTTCAGGCAGGTGAAAAGATCAGGAAGATTGAGAGGCTGGTTGAGAAGTCTGGTCCAGACGGAGTCACCCGGACTTGGAGGAAAGTGGAAAATGATGCTGGCGTCCTCATGATGATGATGTTAGAACAGGAAATTAAGTTGATGGTTGTAATTTCCTAGATAAGTTGATTCTATGAGTTATTTTGTTTGGATTTGTTATTGTTATTTTCTGTTGATGGTTATTTGTTGATGTTTAGCTATGAAGTTATGTTCAGTTATGTTATGTTATGTCGTTGTAATCAGTTAAGCATGCCATCAATGAAATAAAAATTGTTGTTGTTATAAATAGACAAGTTTACAGTTGAAACTATGAAGCTGTGCTAGAGCCCACATTTGGACACTTGGTACGATTGTGGCCTGGTTGCCGGCACAAACCACACAACCTCACCATTTTGTCTGCTGCATCCATCTCCGTGTGAATATGGGTGTTGTTAAGGCGACCCTTTTTATTTCTTCGCATCAAATCATTATGCCACACAATTTCGCCTTCGTATGGAGGCCAGTAGTCCTCCCTTGTTACCACTTGAAAGCTGGTGCCGTAGACATTGCATAGAGTAATGACTTGGTGAAGAACAGAGAGATAGTTGGTTGGGTCCATCCGGACCTTGGAACAGGCTGCTATAACATGTGAGCAAGGCATACGAAATGCTTGAAACTTTCCACAGTCACACCAACTCCTATCCAGTTCCACTCGAAAACATCCCCTAGGCCTTCCTCCATTGTGATCAATAGACTCTGCAACACTGAAGTGACCTGTAATACGGTCAAAGACCGTGACGACATGTGTGTTGAACTATCACTAAACAGCTGCCCAGATTGTATTACCGAACCCCATTTTGTACGTCTGGTATCAAAGAGTGCAGCGAGCCTAAAATATGTTGACCTCACAAGAGCGGTTATCGGCAGGTTTCCGATGCCTTTGAATACAGAGTTCATAGACTCAACCAGGTTTGTTGTCATATGGCCCCATCGCTGCCCATTGTCGTACGCCCTTGTCCACTTCTTCCATTGAATATTATCAATCCATCTCAATGCATTTGCGTTTGTAAGTCTAATCTCGTCCTGGTAGTATCTGAAGGTAGGCTCTGTTAGTGCATTGCCCGCGTTAGTAACCATCCTCTTTAGCCCCTTGTCCTTGAACTCCCGCATGAAATTTTGCCCGATGTGTCTAATGCAATACACATGGCTTGAGGGAGGATCCTGCCAACCGTTATCAGGATTGTTGTAAGCACTCTCTATTGAGGGGTGTCTGTCGGAGATCAAACATAAGTTAGGCTGGGGAGAAACGTATTATCAGAGATATTTTTGGAAAAAACTCCAACCTCCAGCAGTCTCCCCTTCAACTAGAGCGAAGGCGATAGGGAAAATGTTATTGTTGCCAGCCTGTGCCACGACCATTAGTAGCGTGCCCTTATACTTTACGTACAACCATGTTCCATCAATTTGAATTATAGGTTTACAGTACGTAAATCCTTTGATGCATGGCTCAAACGCCCAGAAGAGTGTGTGGAAAATGCCATTTCCACTGACACAATTCCCGTCTGGCGTATATGCCGACAACGTCTCCAACAATGCTACAGTCCCTGGAGCATAGTGTTTTAGTGCCACGAGGTATCTTGGGATTTCTTTGTAAGAGTCCTCCCAATTTCCAAAAACCTTTTCAACCGCCTTTTTCCTAGCAATCCATGCCTTCCTGTACGAAGGAGTGTAGTTGTATCGTTGAACCATAAGAGCTATTATTGTACTCACTTTCACAGAAGGGTTGTCGCTAATGACTGATTGAATTTCGTTGCAGATCAGCTGAGAGCTGAGCTTGCGATGATCCTGACTTGGATTAGTGATTATGCATGTGTGCTCTGGACCCATTGACCTTATCTTCCAGGAATTGCTTCGCTTCTGAAAAGATGTTGTTAATCTAAACGGACAAGCCTCGTTACGACAATAGATCTTGTATAGAGTCGGATTTATTCGATCGACTCTATAATCTGCAGTAAAGTTCATGTGGTATTGTTTTATTGATTGGACACAATCTTCTTTCATACGAAAATTATCTCCAACTTTTAATACTCCCCCTGTCTGCATGTATGGGTCGTAAAAAATATCCGTTGATGGTTCGTCGTCACCTAAGTTGAGTGTTGTCATGTGTTGAGGTGAGCAATAGACATGACTCCCTAGTAATTTTCCTGTCTCATCGTTGTTTACCATTTCATCGACAATCTCCTCCGCTTCTTCTTCTTCCTCGTCAACGACATCCACCTCAGCTTGTTCGTTGTCGGAATCGTTAAAAACCCTGCGAAACTTCTAGTTGTTGCGACAATGGTTGATGTTGTAACGTAATATATAACTCAACCTCATTGAAACCAGAATGCTCTTGACTCAGAAACATATTACGCACATCATCGCCATCCCAAATCTTCGTCTGAAAGAATTTGCATCGGTCATGTGCGTCAAAAAAGATAGGGTTTTTGTATACAATTTGTCCAACCGGACCGCACTGCATTTTCTATTCTAACCGGGCTTTCAAATGATAAAAATTTGTTCTTTTATCAATTAAAAACCTAGTCACATCTGTGTCTCTAAAATTGAAACCCGTGTTTGGACTTTCAAATATCTCACCATTTAGATGTGCACTTATCAGGTATTGTGGTCTTTGAGCCATAACTAAATTGTGTTTGGAAGAAATGGTTTACAAACTTTAAAGTTTGGAAGAAATGGTTTACAAACTTTAGTTGTTGCAGGTATATGATGATAAGTTGTATCTTGCATGTGTATTAATAGGCGTGTATTTGATATAACTTACCCCTCTTTGTAGTTTAAGTGCTTCAGAATAGTTTACCATTCCCTTGTATGAACCATGTGCTGCTCTGCCTTGACAAGACAACACAACTCTGCATGCCTACACTCTGCATGCCTACACTCTACATGCCCACACTTTACATGCCTACACTCTACATCCACTCTTTTTTAGCACGCCTCTGCGCCATTATTTTTGGGAGTTTAATTGCTTCAAACTGTTACGATAAGACCACACTCTGCATGCCTACACTCTGCATGCCTAGACTTGCTTTATCATTATTGTTATTATTTTTATTTGTATTATTTTTATTTGCAAACTTTAGTCATGGGAAGAAAATGTAAAGAAATGATGTGATCTGCGTGACAAGACCACACTCCCACGCCAAGAATATAAAATTTTAGCAAATAATTCGTCTCACTATTGTATACTACGAGACAAGACTAGACTTACACTTTCTCATGTGATTAATTTTTTAATAATGACTATTACTATTGTATAATATTGTATACTATTACTATTGACATGATAATACAAGCATGCCTTCACTTTCTCATGCAAGACAACACTTGTCATACTATGAAGACCAATAATGCATGCAAGAGAACACATAAGAGAATCCAAGGCATGCATTACTACACATGTCAGACTACAAAGACCAAGAATGCATGCAAGAGAACACATAATAGATTCCAAAGCATGCATAAGTACACTTGGCTGACTACAAAGACCAAGAATGCATGCATTATCATGTGACTCCCCCTCTACACCAATATAAATACCATCTCACCATTCTACAAATTTTTCTCATCACAAACTCTTCTCTTCTCTTCAACTCACAAAAACTTCGTATCCATCACAAAGTCTTTCTCTTAAAACCCCTTACGAAAAAAAATGTCTCTGCTCACCGTGGGAAACGACCACCGAGGAACCACGGAAAATATTGAAGACTTCGTAAGTGTTTCGGCCTTCTTTTGTTTTACACTCCTTATCATACAAGTATTTTTTTATCGAAGTAATTTTATTTATTTTATGTGTTCAGGAGGTATCAAGGTTCCGTTGCCGCGGGCACGAATACTTCTGTCACGACCCTGTCATCGAAGAATATCTAATAAGATGTGGATTTGGTGACTTGATTAAAATCAAGTCATACCATGTAGACCCAAAATTTATTTTGGCCTTGCTAGAACGATAGATGCCGGAGACCCACACATTTCACCTTCCTTTAGGTGAATGCACGGTCACACTCCAAGACGTGCATATGTTACGCGGCCTCCGCATAGATGGCACGGCCGTCAACGACCCCGTTTTTGTAGACAACCAACTATACAACGATTTGTTGGGCACACCCCTAAGTCTGGAAGCACCTCAGCCAGGACAAGACGGTAGACCTAGGGGGTAAGGTATAAACATAAAATACCTTAGGGGTTACCATGACTCTATCGTATTAGACGAGGATTCCCTCCCCTATCACAAGATACTAAAAATTAGGTACTATTTAATGCTATTGTTCGGTAATTTTTTCTTTCCAGAAAGCACTGGAAACAGTGTAAATATAATGTATCTGCCTTTGTTGACTAACATTAACAGAGTGCACGAATATAGTTGGGGTTCAGCTGTCCTGGCCCATCTGTATAGTTCACTCTGCAAAACTGCAAAAAAAGACGCTTGTACATTTTATGGTTGCGCCTATCTCCTTCAGGCGTGAGGTTGGTCGAGAATGCCAACACTAGCTCCAATTTACCGGAACCCTTTCACATTCCCCTACGCATTAAGGTAAGCTTGTACATTTCCCTGCGCCTATGTCCTTCAATGAAATGTTTAGTAGTAACTAATTAATCTCTAACTACATTTTCAGGTGGGCAGTTCTGGGAATGAGCTACAATCGAAATCCCAGAAATGTCATAACAGTCTATCGCAACCTACTAGATCACATTGGCCCAAACGACGTAAATTTCCCTAATACTTGCATAAATATTTCTAACTTTTTAAAGCAGAATACAATTTCTCATTAAACATTGTGTTCTTGTAGTTTGTCTAGAGGCCGTACGAAGGGCTCGACGACCACCAGCCCAACGCGAATGATGATGCTGTGTGGACTTGTGGAGATGCATCAGAGCGATCGAGTCAAACTTCAGTTCGGAATGCATCAGGATATTCCGGTGGCTCCGACAAGTTTGGGAAAGTGGCATCTGCGTAGAGTCGACACCTAGTGGGCAGTGGGTGAGTGGACTAACTTTTCAACAGACATGTGCCAACACTGGGAGAATCGACACCAGCACGTCTTAACCGACCCCGTTGTAGAAGATGTTATTCCAACGCAACAATATATGAGTTGGTTTAGGTCTGTTACAACAAATGCAACCATTCCTCTCTCAGCCAACGTATCTCATTGATCCCCGCCAACGTGCGTCTTCCTCGCAGCAGCATACCCAACAATATGCCCAATATCATACACCTACCTATACCCAACAACAAGAAGAGCCTTACCCCTACCCTAGCATGCCACCTACTCAATCACAACAAGAAAATCCTTACCCCTACCCCGATCCCGCCTATAGCCCTGACGAGTCTTTCGAACCCACCCCAGCCCACCATAGCACCCCACAAATGAACACCCCATCTTCCTATAACCAAGAACCACACTCGTCCTACAACCAACACACCGACCCACTTTTCGACTACCTAACCCCACATCAACCACTAAATCAGTACCAACAACCATCATTGCAACATTTCGGCCAACCATACCGTATGCAACCAACCCAACCCCCATACAAACTACACAAACATGGGCATGCAGCTGGATTATGGAAGCGCCATCGGCGGCACCCCCCGACTATTGGGGACAGATGCTTCAGAATTTGTCTCAAGCGCCGGGGCCATCGTCTGATGCGCTGGGGCCATCGTTTGATGCGCCGGGGCCATCTCAGCAGACGCAAAGACCAGCCACACCTCAACAAAATCGTGGTGCTAGACAAAGACGCCGCGCAAGAGCCCTTGCATGTGGAACCGGTGGACGTTTAGATAGGCACAATCATTGATTTTTTCTTTACCGCCGATTGTACTAATGTTTGTCCTTAACGTTCTGATGTATTTATGACTACCCTAGTTTTATTTCCAATAATTTTTTCATTTCACAATTTAAACAAAAAAAAAATAATAATAACATGAACTGAGGCGCCATCCCAGATGCCCCCCCCCTTTGCAGAAAAAAAAAAGGTAGGGCACAGCATTTGGCCTGATGCGCCATATGGTATGGCTTTTGCCTCTTAATTGAGACGCCATCCCATATGGCGCCACCCTTATATTGTAACCCTAAACATAGCCATTTTGGTAATTTATTTGAAATGTGTGTTTTTTTGGAAATTTTTTTGAAAACCTATGTTATTATAAAAAAAAATATATATAAAATAATTAAAAAAACATAATTTATTGTAAACAAAATTTTAGGGTTCTCAGATTCATCGTTTCTTAGGTTTTTATCGTTTCTCAGCTTCTTAATTTTTCAATCTCTTACGTTTCTCAGGTTCTCATATTCATCTGTTACGCTTCTTAGCTTCTCATCGTGTCTCTTTCGCCTCTCAGCTTCATCTCTTACGGTTCTCATCTTCATCTCTTACGGTTCTCAACATTGTTCTTATAGTTTCTGGAATTGCTCATACTCTTCAAAAAATCGTTTCAGAAAATCTCTCATACGTTTCAAGAAATCGATTTACAAACTCATTTCCAAGTTCAATTCATATTTTCAATTCGTATTCTTTATTCTCATACTCATAATTAAGTTTGTACATGATGTTAGGAAAATAGAAGCTGAACTCGCAGATTTCCTATCTCGATTCCACAACTTCCGTTGACACAACTCGATAGAAGCTACTCCGCAAAACCGTCTCAGGTAAGCACTAGCCATTCTTGTGTGATTTTGAAATTTAACTAATTATTAGGTGCAGTTAATTGTTAATTATGTTTAAAGTTGAAGTTTATTGTTGATGCATTTGTACTAAAATTAAATTTAAGTGTGTTGTTCTGTTTGGTCTTTGAAGGCAGTGGAGAAATTCAACTCCTATATGTAAGTTCATTTGGCTCTTTTGTTGTTATCTTCATGTTAAGCTTTTGTATGGAAATAAAATTAGGGGTTAAAGTTTGTTGTTTATGGTTGCTAATTATCCAATAGGAATATAAACTTTCAATTTGTAATTTTTCTTATGTTTGCTTTTTGGAGATTTACTAGAGTTAGTTGTTTTTTTAGTTGTTTCCCTCTTACTTCCTTAGAAACTCTTTTTGCGAATTTCAGTTTGTTTTTGTTTAGTTGTAATTCTTTGTAAGATTGAAAAAAATACCTTTTACTTTTTTTTACAATGATTTTGATTGAGATGAAATAGTTATGTTCAGCCATAAAAGGGTTTTATTTTGTGATTTGGAATTTGGTTTTTTCTTGTTTGTTTATGGAGGACATAATCCTATGCAAAGGTAGTTCTTATTTTCATGGTGGTGTTTGTTTTTATGGTTGTTCGCATGTTGTTGTGTTCTGTGCAGTGTTGCGAGGTTGGGCTCTTTTTATCATGGATTGGCAAACAGTAATGAGGAGGGGTTTTCGGAACTTAGCTCTGAAATGGGATATTCACTCGAATGGGAAATCATCGTTTATAGGGAACTCTCAGATATCTTATATCTACTTCTCCGAGTTCCCGGACAGAATCAAATCGTCGAACATTTTTGCTCTCTTTGGATGTGAGGGAGAGGTGGTGGAGGTGATGATTTCACCTAGAAGAAATAAGTTTGGGAAGAGATTCGGGTTTGCAAGATTTCAAGAGGTGACCGATATTAGAATGTTGGCGGTTAAGCTCGATAACATCGTTATCGACGGCAAGAAGATATATGTAAATCCTCCTAGGTTTATTAGAGGGGGCGCGTAGGAGAAAGAGGAGGGATAAGGGACAACACTCGGGTTGAAATCAGACGTGCCTCTGATGTTGGTGTGAGGAGGAATCATATTGGCATTAGATTTGGATCGAAATCGTTTACGGAAGTTGCTGGAAACGGAGGGCTTTTAGCTCAGGAGTTAGAAGATAAGGGTATGGTGGGTGGTAAGGTTGTGTTTGAATACTTTACAGAGAAGGAAATGCTATACAATCTTAGGAAAGCTTACGTCGGCATCGTAATTACTCCGGGATCAACACTCTCAGTTCAAGCGGGATTGGAAGCAGAAGGTTATTTTTCTATTAAAGCCACTCCATTAGGGTCGAATATTTGCTTACTGGAGGAAACGGAAGACGGCGAAATACACGACTTGATAGTTGACGGAGAAGTTTGGTAGAAAAACTGGTTTAAAGTCATAAGGCCATGGAAAGAAAGTGATGTGGATACCGACAGGGTTATTTAGTTGAGAGTTTATGGTGTACCTTGTCAAGCATGGCATACTGATTTCTTTATTATGGTTGGAAGTCCAGTAGGAGAGTTTGTTTGTGTGGATGAAATCACCTCTTCTGGTACAGTTAAAAATGTAGCGAGATTGTTGGTGAAGGTATCGGCTGAGTTTGTAGCTAAAAACTCCATGGCGGTTTTGATTGATAATGTCCTTTTCTCTATTTTGTTAAGGGAGGAAATGTTTACTTCAGAACGTGTTGATCCATATTTTGTGCCTAGTCAGGAATCAGAGTCTGGGGGAGTGATTCTGAGGTGAATGGGAGTTTGTATTCCAATTACTGTGAAGATGATTTTGTTTCGGATAGTAGAATATTATCTGATGAGGAGGTTTTGTCCCCGATCAGACCAGGGGTGGAGTCCGGTGTGGAGGTTGATGGCGCTGAAGGGAGAGCCTTTTATGATCCTTTGGTTAATAATTAGTCTCTGATGACACAGACCTTGTCAGCTAGTGATGGTGACGTTAGGAGTAAAGGTGGGAAAAAGGCAGATTTTGGTTCTTTTGACGAAGCAGTTCAAGCAGTAAAAGGGCTTACTTGTAGTATTGGTAATAAAGTGGATGGTGGGACCGCATATGATAGTACTCTTGTTTCAAAAGTTCCTTGTTCTATAATTAAGGTGACTGAGGGGAGACAAGACCTTTTGGAGGATAATGTGGTTAGCTTGAATGACACTGGAGTCCCACCTAGAGTTGGAATTAAAAACAGTAGTAGAAACAAGTTATTAAAGAGTATCAAATTAAAGGAGCTTTATACAGTAGGTGGGTCTCACGTAGGAAGTAGAAGAGGTAGTACAAGGAGTAAATTGTTCAAAAGTAGAAAGCAGAAAGAGGCGCATATTGGCAAGGGAAAACGTTTACTGGAAGATACAGTAGTTGCTCACTCTGGGGGGTCTTTTTCAGAAATTATTGGAAGGGCGAATTTGTGCCATGGTGAACAATCGGATGTGACCGGAATTAATAGATGCAATCAGAAGATTTTGGAGAATTTAGATACCAATATTGGAGATAAAATTTGGAATATAATTTCTAATTTAGGGGTTGCGGAGGGGGATCACAAAGGAGATTTTCAAAAAATAATTGTAGAAATGGAAAGAAGAGACAAAATCAAATTGATAGGGGGGAATGAGGCCTTGAAATATTTGAAATGATAGTAGGAACTTTGAACATTAGGGGGGAGGTAGTCGTATCAAGAGAAGAAGAATCACAAACATTATTTCTAGAGAAAAGGCGGATATTTTTTTGATTCAAGAGACAAAGATTCAGGATATGTCGGTTGGGATAGCTCGTAGTTTTTGGGGGAAGGAGGAGGTGGACTACTCTTTTGTTAACTCGGATGGTTTGTCTGGGGGGGTTACTTGTGATTTGGAAAGTTAATTCGATGGAGGTGGTGTTTAGTTTTAGAGGTATGGGTTTCTTAGGGGTAAAGGTCAGGTGGAAAAACAATTTGTATTATATTATCAACGTTTACTCGCCGTGTTCGCTGGAATTGAAAAGAATTTTGTGGAGAATGGGTGATTGGAGGAGATTTCAATGTGGTCAAGAATTCCCACGAGAGGAGAGGTAGGACTGCATTTGGATCGAGTTCGGAGTGGAGAGATTTCAGTGGATTTATCGATGAGGGCAATTTGGTTGACTTACCGTGTAAAGGGAAGAAATTTAGTTGGTATGGGGGCGGTGGTCATGCGAAAAGTAGGATCGATCTTTTTCTTGTCACTAACGGTATTATTGATAGTTGGGGGACGGTGGGTCAATTGATTGGCCAGAGGGATATTTCAGACCATTGCACGATTTGGTTAATTGTTGATAAATCGGATTGGGGTCCGAAACCATTTAGAGTCAATGACGAATGGTTTTCTAATAGTCACTTCATTGACTTTGTGGAAAAGGAGTCGAAGAAGTTAGTAGTGGTGGGGATGAGAGATTATGTTTTAAAGGAGAAATTGAGATTGTTGAAAGATAGCCTCAAATGGTGGAATACTAACATTTTTGGGAGAGTTGATTTGGAGATGAAGGAGGGCGTTAGGGATTTAAACGAAGGCGACGACTTAATCTTTGAGGTAGGGGGCGGAGGAGGAGGAAATTTTGAGGAAAAAGGAGTTGGCTAGTAAAAAGTTTTGGTTGAATCTAAAGATCAAGGAGAATATGCTTATTCTAAAATCAAGACTTAAATGGTTAAATGATGGTGATTCTAATAGCAAGTTTTTCCATAGGGTTATGAAAGAAAGGAGGAGACGCAATTTTATTGGCTCTATTTTGACGAGTAATGGTGTTGTAGACAAGGTGGAGGAGGTGAAAGAGGAAGTTAGGAGGCACTTTGCTTTGAAATTTTGTGAGTCGGATTTCGATATACCTACTTTGGATGGTATTCCTTTTTAAGGCATTAATTCTTTGGATAGAGATTCTTTTGAAGCGCCTTTTTCGGAGGAGGAAATTAGACAAGCAATTTGGAGTTGTGAAGGATCCAAAAGTCCGAGGCCCGATGGTTATTCTTTTCTTTTTATTAAGAAGTGTCGAAGCTTTATGAAGGAGGATTTTATTGCTTGTTTTCAAAGTTTTCATACCGGAGCTATTTTATCTAAATCATTCATTTCTTCCTTCTTGACTTTGGTGCCTAAATCGTCTAATCCTCTTTGTTTGGATGATTATAGGCCGATTTGTCTTGTAGGTTGTGTTTACAAGGCGATTTCCAAGCTTTTGGCGGGTAGATTAAAGTTGGTTTGTATTCGATTATTTCTAATTGCCAAAGTGCCTTTATCCCTGGAAGATAAATGCTTGATGGAGTTCCTGTGGCAAATGAAGTGGTGGACTTTGCAAATAAGGAGGGAAGAAGTTGCTTGTTATTCAAAGTTGATTTTGAAAAGGCTTATGACAAGGTTAGTTGGAATTTTCTTAGATTCATGTTAAGAAAATTGGGTTTTTGTGAGGTTTGGTTGGGATGGATGGAAGCTTTGGTCTTTACTAGTAAAATGTCGGTGTTGGTTAATGGTAGCCCTACGAAAGAATTTGTGGTGGAGAGAGGTTTGAGACAAGGCGACCCCCTTTCCCCGTTTCTTTATGTTATAGTGGCGGAAGGTTTGAAAGGCATGGTGAAAAAATCGGTTGAAAATGGGGAATTCGAGGGTTTTAAAATTAAAGATAATTGCTTGGTGGAAATCTTACAATTTGTGGATGATACTTTGTTGTTTGGTGAAGGGGGTTGGAAGCATATTTGGGCTATTAAATCTATCTTGAGAGGCTTTGAATTGGTTTCCGGATTGGGTATCAACTTCCATAAGAGTAAGCTAATAGGAATTAATATTAATTCTCGATTTATGGAGGTTGCTTCTTATTTCCTTTCATGTAGGAGGGAAGAGAGTAAATTTGTCTTCCTTGGTATTCCTATTGGGTACCCTTCTAATTCTCTTTCGTTGTGGTCGGAGTTGGTGTTGAAGTTAAAGAAAAGACTTTTTTGTTGGAATAATCGGCTTCTTAGTTTTGGAGGGAGACTTACGTTGTTGAAATCGGTGTTATCTAGTTTATCGATCTTTATGTTCTCTTTTTACAAAGCTCCGTTGAAGATTGTTAAGGAGATTACTAGTATCCAAAGTAATTTTCTTTGGGGGGGCAAGGAGGATAAAAGGAAAGTTCATTGGGTTAGTTGGAAGGAGGTGTGCCTCCCGGTTGACAAAGGGCGGCTCGGATTAAAACGGGTGGATGACTTTAATGTGGCGCTTCTTAATAAATGGAGATGGAGGATTGTGAAAGAAACTAAAGCTTTGTGGCATAATGTTCTTAAGGCAAGATATGGTGACATTAATTTAAGGGTGATGGATTATGGGTGCACAACTGGTAGATCTAATCATTATTCCTTTTGGCGGAGGGACATTTATGGTTTGGATAAAGGGCTTCCGGAGAATTTATTTGCTTCGAATTGTAAATTTAAAATTGGCAATGGTTTCTCCTCTTCCTTTTGGCATTCGTGTTGGATTGAAGATTTCTGCTTGAAGGATAAATTCCCTAGTATTTTCAACTTATCTTGTTTTAAGGGGGTGTCGGTGGCTTGTATGGGAGGGTGGAAATTCGGAAGTTGGCATTGGGGGGATTTAGGAGTGCGCCAAGATGAAGTCGGGGCTGCTGCCCCCGATTTACAGCAGCTTTTAGCGCTGCTGGACCAGCTCGGTCCGGATGGAGACGACCGGGATTCGCCGACTTGGCTTGCGCAACCGGACGTGGGATTTACGGTATGTAGTTTTTACAAGATTCTTGGTTGTTATCGTATTCCTTATGGGCCGGTTAATAATTTTCATGAGGCCTTTTCTTATTTATGGAAGATGGTGGTTCCTTATAAAATAAAGGCATTTGGTTGGAGGTGTTTCTTAAATAGGCTTCCTACTAAGGATTCTCTATCTCTTAGAGGATGTTCTTTTCCGGATAGTAATTTGGCTTGCGTTTTTTGCCAAGACGGGAACGAATATTTGGAGCATATCCTTTTGAATTGTGTGGTTTCTAAATTGGTGTGGAAGGAAGTGGCCGATTGGATTGGTTTTTTGAATTTCGACACTAGAAATATTAAAGATAGTTTCTTAAAGTGGTCAAAGTTTTGCAATCGTAATAGGGTGGTGAAAGGGAAGGAAGGAAGTATTTGGTTGGCAACCTCGTGGTGCATTTGGTCTTTGAGGAATGGAATCATCTTTAGGAATGATAGGTGGAATGTTTTGGATTTGTTTTGGAATATCAAAGCGTTGGTTTGGAGGTGGTCTTTTATCGGGAATATTACTCGGTCCAATTATAGTTTTTATGAGTTTATCAAGTTTCCTCTGTTCTATTTATCTTAAAGCTTAATTGGCGAGTAATTTTCTTTGTCGAGCATCGTCTCGCTCCTTTTTTGTAAGTGAGTTCGAGAACCCTTTCTTCTCGCTTTTAATGATATCTTGCTTATTGAAAAAGAAAAAAATAATCCTGTGCAAAGAAAATCAACACATGGTTTGTGCAATCCAACACATTCTAAAGGTGCTCGTTTGAAGCAAAATTGTCTCTAATGAGTTGAGAGAAAATCTCTTGGATATTGTGGTCCAATTATCTCTAATGATCTAAATATAAGCGTTTCTTTTAAATGACTAGTATTATAACTTGACTGTTTTGTACTTGGTTCCAAATCCCCTTTATTGCTAGAGAAAAAAAAGACATGTCTCACCACTAACCAAGTGAGACCCTGATATTATAACTGTTTCTATTAATTCCTGTGTGCAATAATCAAGTCTGATCATGTGTCTTTCAATAACATGGTTATACTAAGAGTTATTTGATGATGCTTAGAATTTAGAACATAGAACTACTATTTCCTCTCATACTATATGCAATATTTAGGTATGATTTGAGGTGTCCAGTGCTAATTTCATCCAACAAAATATTATTCTCTTTAAACCAACACTTGGCAAAGCCAAAACATCATACTATTCTGCTTTACTTGACTTAAATCTATGATAAATTAGCTAATTTGGCACATTGGAAAATCTGGCTCTTTCCACCCAACTCCTCACTCAAACTACCACTACCACTATTAAAGGTAATTTGTGATGAAAAATAGGAAAAAGTAGAAAATGAAGTGTATGATTATGAAAGACGTGTTGAACCAAAAAGAAGGAAAACAAAGACTTGATTCCAATTCAACAACTCCTTTGACAAATGAAATCACGTGAAAATCTGTGATCCTGATTAAATGTTTATTCAACCAATTCATTGCAGTGTCCAAAGTTTTTAATGAGATACGTGATTGATCAATGTCCTAAATTTATACCAAAACAATTATATTGTATCAACATACTATTACTAATTAAAAAGTAACAAATTTCTATATGAGTCACATTTATTTATTTATTTATTTGTTAGATACTGGGAAAGAAAACACACTACTGTAATGATAAGAACAGCGGATTAAAGATAATTTATCTTTACTTTATTGTTGTTGGATCGATTTTCCATAGCTTTAATGAGTGAAAGGTAAGAAAAATAGTAGATAGTGAAATGATATTATCTATTTTTCTTAAAAGATAAAATGATAGTGCTATAAAACTAACTTTTCTATTCTCCTATAAAAATCAAATGACTTATGCACTAAGTGTAGAGTCATAGCAAAAAACCTAATATTATATCATACACTCGGTGCAAATAAAACAACTGAAGTCCTAAACACTCATTCCACGAATGCATAGAGCACATCTTCATTTTTAAAAGACAAATAATATATATATATATATATATATATATATATATATATATATATATATATATATATATATATATATATATATATATATATATATATATATATATATATAATGCTTTTATCGCTTTTAAATTAAGATTTTCTTTCTTGTTTTTGAATTTTTATTTTTACTTTTATTTTATTTTCAAAGAGAACACATTGCAAATATCACTACGGTTGCATGTATTGACCGTTGTGGTAGCTTGATAATATTATACACTCCTAATTAGCTTGTCTCTTCAGTATCTTTTTTCCATTGCAAATAGAAACTAGACGAAACAATACACGATTTCAAACCAAAACCCTAACGTTCAATACTGTGAACCATTACACGATTTCATCCAAAACACCATCGTTCACCCTTCACCATGTTTTTGTCATTGTCGTCATCATCGTCAACCAAGTTGACAAGACTATCACGATCAACCAAGTTGTTACCGTCTAGAAGGAAAACAACAACAACACCGTCGTCACCACAAGGAAGGAAGGCAACACCATCACCAACACCAACATCATTTACTTATTCATCACGTTTAGGGTAGGTAAAATATTTTTCCCCATGCACCTAGAGTAAACTTCATTTGCCATTATTCTGGTTGTTGTTTTATTTTGTGGTTGATGTTTATGTTCTTGTTGTTCATGTTGTTGTTGTAGTTTTTGAACTTAGATGTCGACCTTGTCGAGTTCTACATCAGAAACTAGCTAAGAAACTCAAACAAATGAGAGGTTAGCCAATGAAACTCAAACAATTGAAACTCAAACGAAAAGATCACAAAGAGGTGTCACAATGATGCCTCAATTCACATCAGTCCGAAACTGATCAGGTGAAAATATTCCTATCCAGTTTGATTCGTTGTACAGAGTAGTGGATTGTGAACATTACTCTACTTTTAAGAGTTATACTTCATTCCTTGCACATAGCAAGGTCAGTATATTGATTGATGATTGGAAATAAGTTGATGTAACGTCAAAGAAAGCATATGGACTGACGTTAAGGTATTACATACTATAATTTTCATATATCGCCGATTTTTTGTATGCAATTACATTAAAAAAAGTATATTATTGTTCCGGACTGGCCCAATGGCTAGGCATGGCCCAATCCACTTCTGCTCCCATAACGACCCAATTGCCTAAGTCCAGCTAACTTAGGGTTGCATTTACCTTCCTGCCCCTCTACCAGGGAAGGCTGCTCGGTTGACCTCCAGGGTCGGTTACCCCTCCTCAGCATTTCCTGCCCGTCACGCACGGTTCCACCGTCCGGAAACAGTCACGACGCCTGTGCCCGTTACTGCGCATGTGCCCAGGGCAACGACTAGTTTTGGGCACCTCTGCCCGTCCCAATGACTAGTTTCTTGCAGTTACCCATTCTTTGGGGAGCGGATATCTCGCTCTGAAAATAGGGACCAATGGCCAAGTGCTAGGGGAATTATAAAAGCCCTCTCATTTGAGAGGGCCAGGTATTCAAAATCATCCTAAGATACACATATTTTGTACTTGCCTTCTTTCCTCTCGAGTCTTACTTTAGCATCGGAGTGCCTTGTAGGTACACCCCCTCCTCATCTTTCACACCCAGCATCACAGACGTAGTCTCTCGCCCACTTCAGGTTCTGATCAGCCGGTAAGATCAATTATCGTTCTAAATGATAGACGTTTACAATTAGCTTAGTTTGCTGGTGCTTTTACGGGTTTCTTCAAGTGACATATTTGGAGGTGTTCTCCTATAATTGTCTTGAAAACAATTTCTTATTGAATTCTTAGTAATGATTAGGATCACTATTTATTTTTTATATCCTAATTCAATTATAGATGTATACAGATGCATATCAAACAACGGGATACTAAAGAGATCAATTTTGTCTTTCACTTTTACAGAAGCAATTGAAGATGTTGAATATTAAGGTTAATATTTTGAAAAATCTTATATGATACCTTAATTGTTTTTTTTATTTTTTACCTTTAGACTCATAAATTCTTTTTTTGTGATTTTTTTTCCTTAAGGGTATCTTATACCAAAATGGTGGAAAGTATTGGCTTTGTTTAGGAATACAAACAATAATCCAAATCAAAAAGAAATGTAAAGATCCTAAAAAGTTTGATTATTAGTAAAATTTTGAGGTAATTCTTGAGCAAAAACTATTATGTATTATTACTATTGACCGTAGTTTTGTTTTGTTGTTATTCATGTGTTGATACAAAATTACAAAGATTCAAGACATTGATAAATTATGTTAATCATTTTGTCGGGCTACTACAAAACCAAATACTTTTAGGCCATTTTGAAGTGGGATTCATGCTTGTCCAGACAATGAACTATTGGGTATAATACTCAATCTTATCGAGAAGAAATATAAATATTTAAGGATCATATTAGGGAGTGCTCATTGTGTTACTTAGTATAATATTAGGGAGTGCTAATTGTTATGTAACATATTACACTTTTGATTAGGGGTGTTCAAAAACATTATTAACTGAATTGTTTACTTGATTTGAACTGTATTGCACTATAAAAAAACTGAACAACTTAAATGGTTAATTAAATGAACCATTTTATTAAACAATTCAAATTCAGTTTAAAACCGGTTCAAAACCAATTTTCCTTTATAAACTGGTTTAATTATATAAATTAATTAATTTTTAATAAAAAGAAAAAAAATTAACTGAGAGTAAAAAATTTTTTCTGAAAACAATTTTTTTTCTTCAGAAATATGAAAAAGTAGAGTTTTTTTTCCAGAAATATGAAAAAATAGAGTTTTTTCAGAAATATGAAAAAGTCGAGTTTTTTCTGAAATATGAAAAAATCGAGCTTTCTTCGAAAATATGGAAAATTCGAGTTTCTTCGGAAATATGAAAAAGTCGAGTTTTTTCGGAAATTTAAAAAAGTCGACTTTTTTTCGAAAATATGAAAAAGTCGAGTTTTTTTTTCAGAAAGATGAAAAAATTGAGTTTTTTTTCCAGAATTATGAAAAAGTCGAGTTTTTCAAAAATATAAAAAACTCGAGTTTTTTCGGATATAAGAAAAAGTCGGGTTTTTTTTCCCAGAAATATGAAAAAGTCGAGTTTTTTCGAAAATATGAAAAGCTCGTGTTTTTTTTCCGAAATATGGAAAATTCGAGTTTTTTCGGAAATATGAAAAAGTCGAGTTTTTTCGGAAATATGAAAAAGTCGATTTTTTTCGGAAATATGAAAAAGTAGAGTGTTTTTTTTTTCAGAAATATGAAAAAATAGAGTTTTTTTTTCAGAATTATGAAAAAGTCGAGTTTTTCAAAAATATGAAAAACTCGAGTTTTTTCGAAAATATGAAAAAGTCGAGTTTTTTCGGAAATATGAAAAAGTCGAGTTTTTTCGGAAATATGAAAAAGTCGAGTTTTTTCGGAAATATGTAAAAGTAGAGTTTTTTCAGAAATATGAACAAGTCGAGGTTTTTCATAAATATGAAAAAGTCGAGTTTTTTTTCGGAAATATGGAAAATTCGAGTTTTTTCGGAAATATGAAAAAGTCGAGTTTTTTCGGAAATTTAAAAATGTCGATTTTTATTGGAATTATGAAAAAGTCAGGTTTTTTTTCAGAAATATGAAAACATCGAGTTTTACAAAAATATGAAAAATTCGAGTTTTTTCGGAAATATTGAAAAGTAGAGTTTTTTTCGGAAATATGAAAAAGCCGAGTTTTTTCGGAAATATGAAAAAGTCGAGTTTTTTTTGGAAATATGAAAAAGCCGAGTTTTTTTCGGAAATATGAAAAAGTCGAGTTTTTTCTGAAATATGAAAAAATCGAGTTTTTTTCGGAAATACGGAAATTCGAGTTTTTTCAGAAATTTGAAAAAGTCGAGTTTTTTCGGAAATATAAGAAAGTCGATTTTTTTCGGAAATATGAAAAAGTCGAGTTTTTTTCTTCAGAAATATGAAAAAATCGATTTTTTTTACTAGATTATGAAAAATTCGAGTTTTTCAAAAATATGAAAAACTCGAGTTTTTTTGGAAATATGAAAAAGCCAGGTTTTTTTTCCAGAAATATGAAAAAGTCGAGTTTTTTCGGAAATATGAAAAATTTGAGTTTTTTTTCGAAAATATGGAAAATTCGAGTTTTTTCGGAAATATGAAAAAGTCGAGTTTTTTCGGAAATATGAAAAAGTAGAGTTTTTTCTGAAATATGAAAAAGTCGGGTTTTTTTCGGTAATACGGAAAATTAGAGTTTTTTCAGAAATTTGAAAAAGTAGAGTTTTTTCGAAAAGATAAGAAAGTCGATTTTTTTCGGAAATATGAAAAAGTCGAGCTTTTTTTCTTCAAAAATATGAAAAAATCGATTTTTTTCTAGATTATGAAAAAGTCGAGTTTTTCAAAAATATGAAAAACTCGAGTTTTTTCGGAAATATGAAAAAGCCAGGTTTTTTTTCCAGAAATATGAAAAAGTCGAGTTTTTTCGGAAATATGAAAATGTCGAGTTTTTTTTTTCGAAAATATGGAAAATTCGAGTTTTTTCGAAAATATGAAAAAGTCGAGTTTTTTCAAAAATATGAAAAAGTTGATTTTTTTTGGAAATATGAAAAAGTCGAGTTATTTTTCAAAAATATGAAAAAATTGAGTTTTTTTTCCAAAATTATGAAAAACTTGATTTTTTCAAAAATATGAAAAACTCGAGTTTTTTCGGAAATATGAAAAAGTCGAGTTTTTTTTCTGAAATATGAAAAAGTCGAGTTTTTTCGAAAATATTAAAAAGTCAAGTTTTTTCAGATATATGAAAATGTCGATTTTTTTCGGAAATATGAAAAAGTCGAGTTTTTCTTCAGAAATATGAAAAAATAGTTTTTTTTTCAAAAATTATGAAAAAGTCGAGTTTTTTTTTTAAATTTTGATGATGTGAATCTACTTCGGAAATATGAAAAAGTCGAGTTTTTTCGGAAATATGGAAATTTCGAATAGGTCAGATTGTTATGCAACAACAGAATACTAGGTTTGTAAGCTCCTTCTGAGTCTGTTATGCTATGGTTGAGGTTTGTAAGCTCCTCCTTAGTTCTATGTACAAGAAAGTTAAAATGTGTCGTCCGGGCAAGATAACCATAATAACATAAATTTAAATAATCAAATTATAAATGACCATTATGTATAGACTGAATAGGTTCAATGTGTTCAGTTTCTAATTAAATACTTACCATCATTTCTCCCATTTTTGTCACATCAAAAAGAATAAAATGGAGAAAGAAAAAAATAATTACATCCATAAATGCATAACAGGTCATCATTACAAGATCAATTTCTAAGAATTGAAAAATTACAAGTAATAGGGGTCATTAAGGATTGTGCAATGTAGTTATTGGTCGTAACAGTCCACAAAATCGAGTAAAGGATCTTTATTCTGTCGATTATGATACTCATAAGCCATTATAAAAGTAGCCAAAACCTAATTCACTTTCATCAACATCTACTAAAGTCATGGAGTCATCAGCTGAGAGCAACACAATTTCTGTTGTAACAGAGGTTACACAGAACACTTCAAGCCTGAATATCCATAACCTTCCAAAGCCAGTAGCTTCAGAAGCTTCTGCTACTGGTCCTTTGCCTTCTTCCCTGAACACTTCATATGAGACTTTGTCAGCAGTACCTCAAAGACCTACAGAAGCAAGTCCATCAGTAGTTGTTTTAAAACCACGGAAAAGGCTCAACAAGATGTTTCATCGTCTTGTTGTCCCAGAAGCAGAATACGAGAACATTGATGGAGATGAGCCATATTATGATTATGGCAATAGCTTCTACTACAAGGCACGGGATGACATAGATAGAGCTTAATCTTAGTTCAAACCAGTTTCTTATGTTATTTGTAATCCTTTAAGCTCGATTAATGAAAGAAAGTTATTTTGACCAGTAAATATTATCCAATTGTACAAACACTTTATTTACCCATTAGATTTCCTGATAATCACATTAATGAAGTAATATTGACACCAGAAGCAACAGATAAACATGTTAACTATAATACTTACTATTGTAAAAGGAATTTTAATAGGTCAGACTGTTAGATAACATTTCCAAGAGTCATCATTAAAACATTGATTTGACTTAATCTTTAGAACACCAAGATGTATAAACAAAAACAAATCTGGGTTCCAAAGAGAGATTTAAGAAAGGTAGTCATACTAAATGCAGCAACTTAAGCAACCAAAAGCAAAGCAGCAGCTGAAGGATCTACTAACAAGCAGATGACTTCAGAAGCGCACACCTCTTTAGTATCCTTTGTGAAAACTCCCAGAAGCAGAACAACTTCTAAGTCTAAACGCAGAGACCATCTGAGAAAGGAGGCTTTGGAGTCTAAATAATTTGTAATATCTTCCAGTTTATTAATGAGAATTGTTGCATGTTTTTGAGTTCTTAATCCCATTTCTTTAATCCTTTAGAACAACAATAAATATATATATATATATATATATATATATATATATATATATATATATATATATATATATAACAGTTACATTGCACAACATCATGAACAAACACAAATTATTAGTAAGATTGCTTAATACAAAGGTTCTAACAATTACAAGGAATAACTATGTAGAAATCTAACATTAGAATCTATCATAGATAGCTTCAAACTTATCTCTCCAAATTTTAGAAGAATAAGCCTCTGAACTTATGATAACTCCCTGCTAAATAAGTAATTCTAAAAGAACTCGTCCATAAGGAATGAAGAAAATCTTTCCCTTGTGAAAGGAAGAAAGAGTCCGCTTCAAATAGTCAAACATAACTTGAGGAAGTCCAATCTGCAAGTCTGAATTGAGAATTAGTAGCATATCTTTTTCAATAGGTTCCACGAGGTTTAAATCCTTATCCTTAGGAAGCAAGTTTGAGTTCAAAACCTGATTTTAAACAATTGCATTAGGACGAAGATTTGATACCAATTATGTATTAGATGAATCTCCAAAGATACGCCAAGTAGGAAGATAGTGTTCCCAAACAAGAGTTCCTGGTATTTCTCCAATTTTCCACACAATTGATCACATTAGCAATCGCTTTAGAGGTTACTGGTATAGAAACATCAGTTACTTTAGAAAGAATACCACACTCAGAATTCAGTTAAACAATGGAAGCATTAATCCAAAACTGAGGTTTCTGACTTCTGACCACCATCAGATCTTCTCATGGCTTCTGACCAAGACTGCTTCTGATGCTTCTTATCAGAAACTGCTTTCAGAGCCTGCTGCTCTACTTCCCTTTCAGAAGTTGTCTCAGTCAGACGCAACTCTTGCGCCTCTAGACTGCTTTGCAGCTCTTCAATTCTCATGGTGCTCAGACCTTTAGAATGTTCTATTGCTACCACAATGTAATCAAACTGAGGGGTAAGGGATCTCAATACCTTCTCAATGATTACTTGTTCAGAAAGAGTTTCTCCACACGCCTTCATCTCATTAGTGATCAGAATCACTCTGGAGATGTACTCAGAAACTTTCTCATTGTTCTTCATGTTGAGGTTCTCATACTGCTTACGTAGAGACTGAAGCTTCACCTTTTTCACTGATGCGTCACAGCCGTAACATCTGACCAGTGTGTCCCACGCCGCCTTTGCTGTTGTTGAATCTGCAATCTTCTCAAACACATTTGCATCCACACACTGATGGATGTAGAACAATGCTTTCTGATCTTTCTTCCTTGTATCCTTCTGCGCGTTCCTCTGCTCCTCCATTGCATCTGCTGCTACCAGAACATAACCTTCAGTGACAAGATCCAGAATATCTTGAGCACCGAACAGTACACGCATCTGAATCATCCAACGCGTCTAGTTTTTGCCATCAAATACTGGAAGCTTGGTGTTCATGCCGCTGTTTCCGTTCATCATCTTCAACCTTGTACAGTACACTCAGATCTCACCACACACAGTGTTTCCCAACCCCACAGAATCAAAAATTATGATTCTGATTAGAATTTTGTTCTAGATTCAACATGAACCAAGAAACAAAAAATCAATCTCACGCAGCCTCATGTTTCACTCGTGTTTCCCGTGGATCCGAACCGGAGCTCTAGATACCAATTGTTGGTGTACAAGGTGAATAATGGTGAAAAGGAGTAGAATATATTATAATAGAATGACGGCTATAAAAAGGATTACAAAGTTACTTTACCACTAGTCTATTTATAAGCTAAAACTAGGGCTACAAAATTAACAATCAAAATACTAAAATACTCTCTAACAAACTTAATGAATAAGTTTGGGAATATAAATTAAAATATAAATTATTATTTCTAATAACAATAAATTAATTGAAAATGTCACAATTAAATTTTGAGCATAGAAATAAATCAAGTTGCAACAATTAAGAATCAGAACAATTCAATTAATACCATGAAATATTCAAATACTAAGGATATGGTTTCGTATACAATTAATTCACACATTCTTCAAAAGTTAAGGGCATTTAGAATTTTATGCACCACACACTTAAAAATAATACAAGCAATCACTAATTTTCTTATTTGTACATATAACAATATCAAACAGACAACATAATGATATTCAAAGCGATAAGGCTACATTACCTAAACATAAAAGTTCAAATTTCAAACAATTCATGTCTTTATATTTGAAAACACAACATCAAATTAATTCATTCATCTGCGATTTCCACCGGCTCTTTTGCGTGTTCTCTTCAGTCTTACGTTAAACATACGCTCGAAGAATCTTACAAGCCATTGGACTTTCCCAAGGAAGAACACATTATATCCCAACAGCAACCCAAATGTTGCCCCACATACGTATCCGGTTACTACTGCCTTCCATCCAAATCCTGATTCCTCTTCATCTTTTGATGTTGAATGTGGTGGTTGATCTTCATCGTTTATGCATGATTTAGACAAAGGGAGTCCACACAACATTGTATTTCCTTCATATGAACCATTTCCAAATGTATTAAATTGTTGACCTGTAGGTATGGTTCCTTCCAAGTGGTTTTCTGAAAGGTTTAAGACCGAGAGGAAATTCAAATTTGTCAAAGCCATCGGAATCTCACCCATCAATTGGTTTCTTGAGAGGTCTAACCACTCCAAACTTCTCACATTACCCAAAGATTGCGGAATATTACCTGTGACTCCATTGTTTGAAAGGTTGAGACCTTTGAGAGAAATTAATTCTCCAATGTCATGAGGAATTTCTCCTTCAAACATATTGTTTGATAAATCAATTATTGTTAAAGTAGTCAATATCCTCGTTAGCTCCATTGAAAAGCCTTTCATTACAACCACCACAGAGTCACTATAGTAATTCATCATACCCATGTAAAGCGAACCGATTTGGTTGCCATTCACATTCATCATTCCTTGAAAGTTCTTGATGCATGATCTTGGCAATGGTCCACTAAATTTGTTATGAGCAATGTTGTCAAAATCGAGATTTTATATAAAATCGAAAGAAGATATTAAAATCGTAAAATATAAAATCGTAATTAAGATCGAAAGATTCTACTCATTTATTTTTATAGAATCGATTGGGAATAACAAAATCGTAGAACATAAAATCGTAAGATTTTAAAATAAAAATAAGGAAATGTTAGATTGACACCAAAAGTGGTATCCAACACCGGTCAAATTATACGTGTACAATTTTATTTTTTTAATTAATTTTTAAGAGAGATTTCTTTTTAATTTTCCAAGTATAAATTATGTATTTTTATATCGGTAATAAAAATAATACTAAATATATATTATATTATATAAACTTAAAAATACATGTATAAAAAATTTATATATATATATATATATATATATATATATATAATATGAAAAATATATAAACAAAAATAGAGAAATACTATTAGTTATTAAAATTTCAAAACAAAAAATAATTAAAAAATAAAGAAAAGAAAGAGGAGGTGTATGTGTGGTGGCGTGTTTGTGATGTCCAAACAATGTGAGAAACCCAATTCAACTGATTTTTTAAAAGTTGACTACACGTGACTGTAAGTAAAAGCTGACCTACACGTGACTTAAACAAAAATGAAAAAGAAAAAGAAACCAGAAGATGATGAACAAATGCAAAACTAAAAAACGCAGGTAAATGAAAATGAAAGACGAAAATGGAAATGAAAAATGCAGAAACGAAGTTTGAAGCTTTCGTTATGGAACGAGCAAAAACAAAAAAGGCCATTACAGAGAAACACCGGATTGCAAATCGGGTCGAAATTAACCCGGGTAATTAAAACTCAAGATTCTGAAAAAGTTTGATAAGTCGTCTGATTTTACGATCTGTTTACCAAAGTCGAGATTTTTTCCGTGATTTCCGGTCTTGTACGATCTTGCTTGCGATCCAGATCGGTGGAGGTGGTTGAGATCGCAAAATCGTGCGATTCCACGATCTGGATCGCGATTTTGATAACATTGGTTATGAGAGATGTCAAATATTCTCAACTTAGGAAATGGATGCTTGAAGCTAGAACATGTGATTGTACCATGAAGTTTATTTGACCGTAAACGGAGTACTTGTAACTCTTTTAGAGTTTCAAGCCAAGTTGGAAATGCATCCTCTATGTTGTTATTTCCAAGGTCCAAAATTTCAAGTTTTGTGCAACTAGCCAAAGAGCGTGGCAGTGGTCCTTCTAATTGATTGCCATTCAACTTTATTGTCCTAAAATAATTTCCTTTGGAAAAATTTGTAGGAATGCTTCCATAAAGTTTGTTCATTTGCAAATCCAATATAGCAAGAGAAGGAAATGTTCCGAGGCATTGTGGTATTATGCCTGTTAAATTGTTGTGAGCCAAATTGAGAACTTCCAAGGAACTTGCATTGCACAATGACAAAGGAATGTCTCCTGTGAAGTTGTTGTTTGAGAGTAAAAGGTTTTGAATGCCATATGGTGGAATTGGAAGCTCTCCTTGCAACTTGTTGAAACTAAGATCAATGTGTTCAATGTTCTTCCACAAGCTTAAGAGATGGCTTTGAAACCATTTGGAAATTTTCCCATGAATGTTGTTATTAGAGAGATCTAATACTTCTAAATTTGGTAGTGGTGCTATGAATTTAGGAAAACGGTTACTGTTTGTTGATGATAAATATTGAAAGTGAGGTGAGAGGGTTTTAGCTTTGCTATCAATGTTAATAGAAAGAGCACTATTGTGGGAAAGATTAAGAAAATATAGATTTTTAAATGTTAAAAACTGTTGAAAATGCACAACACCACTCAAGTTTGTTGATGACAAATCTAAGTAAGTAAGATTTTGGAGTTTAAATATTGAATTTGGAAAATGACCGTGTAAGTTGTTATTAGAGAGATCCAAATATTCTAATGAATGAGTTGAGAAGTTACCAATGAATCCTGTGAGGTGATTGTCACTGAGGTCCAACTGAAACAAAGAAGGCAAATAATAACACCAATGTGGAATGGTTCCATTTAACATGTTATGTCCTAAAACCACAATTCTCAATTTTGAATGATTTGTGATTTTACTTGGAATTGGGCCAACTAGTTTATTATTGCTAAGAAATAAATATTCTAATTTGATTAAATTTTCAAAAACATTTGGAGTGTTGCCGCTAAATTTATTAAATCCAAGAGATAAGGATGTGAGGTTTGTAAGTTTTGAAAGTAATGATGGGATCTCACCCTCAAAATTGTTGGCACCAAGGTACAAGTATGTAAGTTGAGTTAGGTTCCACAAAGATGGAGGAACCATTCCATTGAAATTGCATTCTTGAAGGACTAATACGGCAAGAGACGTCAACTGACCTATGGAATAAGGAATTTCACCTGAGAAAGCAATTTGAGAGAGGTCCAAGTACCTAAGAGGAGTGCTCCAGTTGGACTTTGGAAGTTGACCACTAAGATAATCATTACTTGACAAATCTAAGTTTTGAAGATTAGGTAGAGAGAGGATGTCACTTGACAAATTTCCTTTCAGCCTAGTGTATACTAAACTAAGAGAAACCAAAGAGGATGACAAATTATTTAGCATAGACAAAGAGGTCTCTTTGATTGAACTCATATCCACATGATCAAGGTAAAGCTCCTTTAAATTAGTAGCATTATGAATGAATTTCTTCCATGTGAAGGGATTGAGTTTCATAGAAGAGTCAAATCCACGACTACTACTAAGATCAAGTGATACTAATTTTGATAAATGAGAGATTGCGGAAGGAATATTACCAGTGAGGTTACAGTATGATAGATTTAGATATGTGAGACTCACCAGATCACCAATTCTAACGGGCAATGAAGAGGTAGAAAAATGATTAAAAGCCAAGTTGAGTTGTTGAAGGTGTCTAAGTTTGAAGAGAGTGGTATTGGGACGTAAATGACCTCGCAGATTGTTGCAACTAAGATCCACACCAATGACAAAGTCCGAGACGTTGTCACAGGTGACACCATCCCACTCGCAACAGTCTTTACTCTTTTTCCAAGATTCTGTCTTGAAAGAAAAAGAGGAACAACTAGGAAACTGAAATTCCCCAGGTTTAGATGACGTGTTGACAGAAAATGAGTTCTTGAATTGTAACAGTGCAGTGCTTTCATGGGGGTTGCATAATGAGAAAGATTTGGAAGTAAAATAAGTAAGTAGCAATAAAAACAAGTGAAGGGAAAAATAAGGCAAAACTAAAAGTAAGGATCCCATTTAGCGAAACTTACACTTGCACTCTTTTTTTCAAGATTCTTTTTTACTTGTTTTAGGATATGTTACCAATTGATTATTCTGTGTTTATATAGAAAACATAGCATTGATATAAGACGGAGAAGAAACAAAGAAGTTTGTCTTATTATAGTTGTTTACATATTGAGTGTTGGTATGCTCTTGTTTTGTAGTAGGGGATGCTTTTCTTCAACCGTATGGAGCACTCTGGTAGGAAGACTTTTTGTGGTTGATAATTGACAACATTAACTTTTTTTATATATAAAAAAATTAATAAATTAAATAACATTAAAATAAATGACAAAAAAATAAAAAATAACATTAAAAATAACATTACAAATTAATAAATTAAATAACAATAAAATTTAATTTTTGTTATAAAAAAAATTGATATATTGAATAACATTAAAAATTTAATAAATTAAATAACACTAACTTTTTTTTGCAATTTTAGTAAGAATATGATACTTGACAACATTAATTCATATGTTTTGGAAGATAATGAAAATGCATTGACAATGTAAAAAAAATTTATACTATTATTTAATGAAAATTTTTCACTTTGTCATGTTATAGAAGTAATTTAAAATTTTCAATTTGACTTGGAGGAATATATTGTCATCATTGATTGATAGTATAAAATTAATTTACATTGTCAGTATATCATCCATTTTTCTCAATTTTTATATATATTTAAAATTAGAGGTGACCGAAAATAAAAACATGGAACATAATTTTGTGGGAAATTTTTTTACACAGAAACTTTTTATAAAAGCATCAAATGAAATTTTGATTTGAAGGGTTATTCTTAAAATGTTATTTTAGGTATTTCATCATTTTATCAAAACTTTTTTTGGATATCAAAATTTCAAAAAATCACTTAATTTTGAAGCAATTTCAAATAGCTTTTCATAAAAATCATTTTTAAAATACAACTTTTTGAAAAAATTGTGATTTTGACTATGTTTTGATCTTCAATAATGTATATTTATGTTATAGAATCTCAAAATTAGTCTTTTAATTTATAAAAAACAAATTTAAAAAAACTTGTAATATTTTGAAAAACGTTTTTGTAGAATCCATTTTCAAAAATACAAAGAAAAAATCTATTTTTTTAAAGCTAAAACAAATTAACTGGCCCATACGTAGATTAAAGAATCAACGTCGATTTTATTCATGAGAAATACTTAGTTAAGTCCTAGAGAAAAACAATAATACCTCTTCTAGAAATATGTACTGGTATAATCAAATCACTCTTTTTGGAAGAGTAATGGTTATCACTCTTTAATTCGGGATTGAATATGAATCATAGAGTCGTATTTTAATGCAAGTCTTTATTTCGGGTGTTAAAATAGATGTGAGAAAATTTTATTGCATACCCCTACAATTATACCCATACCTCTACACTAAATTTTTTTGACCAAAATACCCTCATATAAATAGTTATAATTTTAGAAATTTTCATTTTTCATTTCCATTTCTTGCTGAAGTCTTCCGAGAAAGAGAAAGTTTTTCTACTGTTTACCGGAACACATACAACAAGTCTTCCGGTACATAAAGTGTATATCGGAACTCATATCACAAGTGTTCTTGTTCATAAAGTGCATACTGTAACACCCCTAATCTATACCCCACAATAATATAAAGCGATAACAAAATAATCAGAGTATAATTAAAAATTATCATGGCATAAACGGAGGCGTCACATCATATGAGGCGAATTACAACAACCTGCTCATATAGATATGCAACAATCAGGTAGCAACATAAATAGAGACAACTCAGTTCCTAACACCCACAATTCAGATACAGAATAAAAGCGGAAAATCTGCAACTGAAATCTCATATATAAACATAGAAGTGTATCTGTCATAAACAGAGTCATACATGTACAATCCAAAAAGATATATATATATATATATATATATATATATACACATAATTACATAACGATCTCCCCGACTACCCGGTGCTACATATCAGAGCCGACCGACAAAAGAATGAAGACATAATCTTCACAAAAAGACCTCCAGCATCTAATCTGCAATGCCTCGTAGAGCATTCAAAACAGCAGAAGGGTGAGAAACACAATTATAATATAATTGCATACAATTATGTAATAACATAAAATACACATACAAAAACATTCTCACCACAACGTATACCATAAATCAAATACTAAACAAAACAATTCATAATTCATTCATCCAGCACAAGGCATATCAATCATGCTTAAAACATTCATCACCAATGCATATCAATTCATCAATCCCATTCACAATTCTCACATATAATCAATCCATTCGTGACTTGTGCAAATGCACAGAGACCGACACAACGACTCTATGCATGCGGTACCATTCCATCCATCATTCTCATCATTAATTCACTCAGGAATTATTGGAATCATCGCTTGTTACTTAGTGTAACTCCCTGTCGGGCAAACGATGTTCACCGTCGCTTTAGGTCCTCTTTGTATAAGACACACGATGTTTATGGATCACTTTAGGTCCTCTTTGTATAAGGCACACGGTCCAATCGCTTTAGGTCCTCTTTGTATAAGGCACACGATCATCTATAACGTCGCTTTAGGTCCTCTTTGTATAAGGCACACGACCGTTACAACAGATTCCCTCTGGAATCGTTTCGTCGCTCACACCCACTAGGGCACACGACATCACAAGAATGCATATCATGATGCTTGGCATACAATGACTCATGACAATCAAATGCATACATATACACATCCATGTGAACCATTCCAACATCCATAATCATGCATATACAATCAAACACAATCACAATGCATTTACTTGCCCTTAGGCCACCAACCATCATCACAACATTTCATCACATGCATTCACATCATACAACAGTACACAAGTCATACGTTATATATCAAAAGCATATTGCATGATAACACATCAAATACACACAGTTAAGACGGTAAAAGTCGACAAAACGACACATTCCCAAATTCCCGATACAATTAAATCGGCCGCTAATCCCAAAACCATTCCTATAAGAAGGAACATCTCATAAGCTTTCCAACGCATCCGACCTCGCCTCAATCTGAGTTACCGATCAAAAGTTATGAATTTTCAAAGAAAAGAATTTATTGAGAAACAGCCAGATTCGCCTGGCGACTTAGGATTTCGCCTGGCGGATCCCCCTTCGCCAGCACTTCGCCTGGAGAAATAGTGGCGAACCACAATTTTAGAAAAACCCCAAGAGTTACAGAAGCTAGCACATTTCTGTCTCCCCGTTTTCGCCTGGCGACTTACGATTTTACCTGGCGAATTCCCCCTTCGCCTAGCGAACTAGTGGCGAGACCTAATTCTCCTGGCGAATCCCAAATTTGCCTAGCGAATCGCATCAGAACCATAATTTTCTGTTGCGGGTTACATGGTTCCAAAACCCCCAAAAATCCCATTTTCCCAACCAAAACGTTATCAATCCATCAAAACAAGTATCAGCAATTGTTCATAGACACAATGTGATCATACAACACGATTTATATCAATTTTCGACCGCAAAAACATCGATTTCTATTCATTTACTCATTTCAACCTAGAAGTGAAAACTATGGAAAGACAAGTAGACATTCAAACACACACATACATAATCATACACAAGCATATAATAACCGAGTTTCGTACCCTTACCCGATTAATCATGTTTCAAAGTGTCGGTTGAATCGATCTCTCAAACTTCAAGTTTTTCCTCTTTTTCTTCTTCCCTTTCTTTTCTCTCTATGTTCTATTTTAAATGAAAACCCTAATATCTACCCAAGCAAAATACCAAAATACCCCTACACTCAATTTTCTCGCAAACGCTCCTAAAACGCGATAAAACATAATAACGATAAACATAACAAATTTACCAAATAAAAACCAAGAATAAAATAATATAAAGACAAAAATAGTTAAATCGACTCGATTAAATAAATCTAACAAAAACCGAGGCGTTACAACTCTCCCCCACTTAGAAATTTTCGTCCTCGAAAATATTACCCGAGACTAATAACTCCGGATACGACTCCCGCATCCGACTCTCCAACTCCCAAGTCAAATTGCCTTCAGCAGTGCCTCCCAAGCTAGTTTCACAAGCGCAATATCCTTGCCTCTTAACCGCTTCAACTCGCGATCCAAAACTCTCACCGGTAATGCCTCAACCGTAAGGTTCTCCCTTACCTCAACCTCATCCATCAGAATCACATGCGACGGATCCGGAACATACTTCTGAAGCCGTGAAACATGGAACACATCATGCAAATTCGAAAGATTCGATGGCAATGCCACCCGATAAGCCACAGCACCCACTCTCGCGGATATCTGGTAAGGACCAATAAACCGAGAAGTAAGCTTCTTCGACTTCAATGCCCTTCCAACACCCGTCACCGGTGTAACTCTCAAAAATACATGATCGCCCTCTCGAAACTCAAGATCCTTCCTCCTCCGATCATGATAACTCTTTTTCCTACTCTGAGAAGCCTTCATCTTCTCACGAATAAGTTTCACCTTGTCCGTAGTCTGTTGAACTAACTTCGGTCCAACCACCGAACTCTCACCAGATTCATGCCAACACAAAGGTGTTCGACATCTTCTTCCATACAACGCTTCAAAAGGTGCCATTCCAATACTTGAATGGAAACTATTTTTATACGTGAACTCTACCAACGAAAGATAACTATCCCACGCACTACCTTGCTCAAGAACACAAGCTCTCAGCAAATCTTCCAATGACTGAATAGTTCTCTCGGTCTGACCATCCGTCTGAGGATGATAAGCACAACTCAATCTCAACTTGGAACCTAACGGCTTTTGCAAACTTTCCCAAAATATGGAAGTAAACATCGGATGTCGATCTGAAACAATACACAACAGAACACCATGTAATCTCACAATCACACGGATATAAATCTCAAACAACCTCTCTAAAGAAAAACTGATATCAATCGGAATGAAATGCGCCGATTTAGTCAGCCTATCCACAACCACCCAAATGGCATTATGTCCCTTCTGAGTATTCGGCAACCCTGTCACAAAATCCATAGAAATGTTGTCCCATTTCCACTCGGGAATTTCCAATGGTTGCAATAAACCACTAGGCTTCTGATGTTCTACCTTTGACTTCTGACACGTCAAACACGCATAAACAAACTGAGCCACATCCCTCTTCAATCCGGACCACCAAAAGATCTTCTTCAAATCTTGATACATTTTATTAGCTCCCGGATGTATGCTCAAACTACTTCGGTGTCCTTCCTCTAAAATCATCTTTTTCAATTCCGAATCATCAGGAATACAAATTCTACAACGGAATCACAAAACACCCTTACCATCCACTTTAAAGTCACCATTCACACCTTTACTTCCAACCGTCATCAAATCAACAAATTTCACATCCAACCTCTGTTTCTCGCTAACGGTCAACAGAAAATCATTAGTGACCTTTAACATACCAAGCCTCACGCTATCAGATGTCAATTCACACACCAAACTCAAATCTCTAAATTCTTTCAAAAGTTCCCACTCTTTAACCATCAAAGCAGACATATGCAAAGATTTCTGGCTTATCGCATCGGCTACCACATTAGCTTTACCAGGATGGTAATTCAAGCTAAAATCGTAGTCCTTCAAAAATTCCAACCATCTCCGTTGCCTCATATTCAACTTTTTCTGATCAAACAAGTATTTCAAACTCTTATGATCACTAAAGACTTCGAATCTTGCACCGTAGAGATAATGCCTCCAAATTTTCAATACAAAAACCACCGCAGCTAATTCCAAATCATGAGTAGGATAATTCTTCTCATGAACCCTCAACTGTCTCGAAGCATAAGCCACAACCTTACCTTCTTGCATCAACACTCCACCTAAACCAATCAAAGACGCATCGCAATACACCACAAACAATTCACTAGGATTCGGTGAGATCAAAATCGGAGCTGTAGTCAATCTTCTCTTCAGCTCACTAAAACTTTCCTCACACTGAATATCCCAAATAAACGCTTTACCTTTACAAGTCATCTGGGTCAATGGAAGTGCTAACTTGGAAAAGCCTTCAATGAATCTTCGATAATATCCAGCTAAACCCAAAAAGCTTCTAATTTCAATAACAGATCTAGGAGCCTCCCATTGTAGAACTGCATCTACTTTGGATGGATCCACAGCAATACCATTACCTGAAATTACATGCCCAAGAAAACTCACTTATGACAACCAAAGCTCACACTTAGACAACTTGGCATAAAGTCTCTTTTCCTTCAAAATTTGCAATACAATACGCAAATGTTCCGCATGCTCCCCCCGAGACTTAGAATAAATCAAGATGTCATCAATAAACACAACAACAAATTGATCCAAATGTTCATGAAAAATGTGATTCATATACTTCATAAACACTCCCGGCGCATTAGAAACCCCGAACAGCATCACGAAATATTCGTAATGTCCGTATCGTGTCCTAAAAGCCGTCTTCTGAATATCTTCCTCTTTCACTCTAATCTGATGATATCCTGATCTAAAATCAATTTTACTAAACACACACGCACCTACCAACTGGTCCATCAAATCATCAATTCTCGGAAGAGGATACTTATTCTTAATCGTCACCTTATTCAACTGGTGATAATCAATACACAATCGCATACTTCCATCTTTCTTCTTCACCAATAAAACCGGAGCACCCCAAGGCGATACACTCGGCCTCACAAACCTCTTTTCTAATAATTCATTCAACTGCTTCTTCAACTCAACCAACTCAGATGCCGACATACGATATGGTGCCATAGATACAGGTCTAGTACCAGGAACTAGATCTATAGAAAACTCCACTTCTCTTTCTGGCGGCACATCCGAAATATCCTCCGAAAACACCTCTGGAAAATCACACACAACTGGGAACACACCAATTGCAACTTGGCTATCCACGGTCAACGATGCGAACAACCCGAACAACTGAGCTTCATCCTCCAAAAGTTTCTCCAACTCTTTGGTAGATAAGAAACTCGATTCCTTGTCTTCTTCAAGAGAAGGAAATCTTACCAACTTATGATAACAATCAATATGAACTCGATTGAACTGTAACCAATTCATTCCCAAAACCACGTCTAAACCCTCCAACGACAGACACACCAAATCCATAATAAAATCCTTACCATAAATGGTCAAAGGACAACTTAAACAAACCAGAGAAGTAATTACCGACCCCAAAGATGGAGTATCGATAACCATCTCTCCACCAATCGACGATAACAAAAGATTCAAACGCTGCGCACACTCAGACGAAATAAACGAATGAGTCGCTCTGGTATCAATAATAGCAACTAAAGGCGTACTATTAATAAAACAAGTACCTCTGATCAGACGATCTGCACTAGTAGGCTGAGATCCTGCCAATGCAAATACTTTTCCTCCAGCTTGAGCTTGCTTTGGTTTCGGACACCTCGTACTAACATGACCAGATTCACCACAGTTGAAACACTTCACCACGTTCCTCTTACAATCAGCTACTACATGTCCTATACCTCCGCAATTGGAACACTTCCTCATATCTTTTCTACATTCAAACTGACGATGTCCTAATTCACCACACTTAAAACATCTCGGAGGATTATACATACCTCCCCCACTTGACCTTTTATCAAAATTAGCCCTTTGTTTTCCCTTGCCAGCTAGTGACACATAAGGACCACCACGAAACGGTTGCTTTCCTTTCCTTTCGTTCACACTCTTATAATGAGTAGAACGAGCTTTGTTATCCTCCTCATAAATTCTACAACAATCCACCAAATCGAAAAACCTTCTAATTCTCTGATAACCAATTGCCTGTTTAATCTCGGGACGCAACCCGTTCTCAAACTTCACACATTTGGAAAACTCCGCAGTTGCTTCAGCATAATGTGGATAAAACTGAAAAGCTCCACAAACTTAGCAGTGTAATCAGTAACAGACATGCTACCCTGTTTCAACTCCAAGAACTCTATTTCTTTCTTTCCTCTAACATCCTCAGGAAAATACTTCCTCAAAAACTCACTACTAAACAAAGCCCAAGTGACATCTTCACCTGTAGCTTCCCACACATGACACATACTAACCAACCAATCATCAGCCTCTTCACTTAACATGTGAGTATCCAGTCTCACCTTATGTTCCTCAGCATAATCCATTACTCGAAAGATTCTTTCAATCTCCTTAAACCAAATATGAGCACCATCAGGATCATATCTCCCTTTGAAGACAGGCAGTTTGTTCTTCCTGAACTCATCATTCCCACTAGAATGAGGTACATTCTGCACAGCCTCATCCATAGCTTGCAAAGCATTAGCAAGAGCAGCATCATTCCTACCAGCCATATTCTGTTCATCCAATAACAGTAATCATGGTCAAACAAACAACTCAACAGAACAACACTGCCGCACAACAAACAACTTGGTCAAACTGACCGACCCGGACTGACTGACTCAAACTGGCTCTGATACCACTTAATGTAACACCCCCAATCTATACCCCACAATAATATAAAGCGATAACAAAATAATCAGAGTATAATTAAAAACATTCATGGCATAGACGGAGGCGTCACATCATATGAGATAAATTACAACAACCTGCTCTTATAGATATGCAACAATCAGGTAGCAACATAAACAGAGGAAACTCAGTTCCTAACACCCACAATTCAGATACAGAATAAAAGTAAAAAATCTGCAACTGAAATCTCATATATAAATATAGAAGTGTATATGTCATACATGTACAATCCAAAAAGATATATATATATATATACACATAATCACATAACGATCTCCCCGACTACCCGGTGCTACATATCATAGCCGACCGACAAAAGAATGAAGATATAATCTTCACAAAAAGATCCCCATCATCTAATCTGCAATGCCTCGTAGAGCATTCAAAACAGCAGAAGGGTGAGAAACACAATTATAATATAATTGCATACAATTATGTAATAACATAAAATACACATACAAAAACATTCTCACCACAACGTATACCATAAATCAAATACTAAACAAAACAATTTATAATTCATGCATCCATCACAAGGCATATCAATCATGCTTAAAACATTCATCACCAATGCATATCAATTCATCAATCCCATTCACAATTCTCACACATAATCAATCCATTCATGGCTTATGCAAATGCACAGAGACCGACACAACGACTCTATGCATGCGGTACCATTCCATCCATCATTCTCATCATTAATTCACTCAGGAATTATTGGAATCATCGCTTGTTACTTAGTGTAACTCCCCGTTCGGAAAACGATGTTCACCGTCGCTTTAGGTCCTTTTTGTATAAGGCACACGACGTTTATGGATCGCTTTAGGTCCTCTTTGTATAAGGCACACGACCGTTAAAGCAGATTCCCTCTGGAATCGTTTCGTCGCTCACACCCACTAGGGCACACGACATCACAAGAATTCATATCATGATGCTTGGCATACAATGACTCATGACAATCAAATGCATACATATACACATCCATGTGAACCATTCCAACATCCATAATCATGCATATACAATCAAACACAATCACAATGCATTTAGTTGCCCTTAGGCCACCAACCATCATCACAACATTTCATCACATACATTCACAACATACAACAGTACACAAGTCATACGTTATATATCAAAAGCATATTGCATGATAACACATCAAATACACACAGTTAAGACGGTAAAAGTCGACAAAACTACACATTCCCAAATTCCCACACAATTAAATTGGCCGCTAATCCCAAAACCATTCCTATAAGAAAGAGCATCTCATAAGCTTTCCAACGCATCCGACCTCTCCTCAATCCGAGTTACGGATCAAAAGTTATGAATTTTCAAAGAAAAGAATTTATGGAGAAACAGCCAGATTCGCCTGGCGACTTAGGATTTCGCCTGACGGATCCCCCTTCGCCAGCACTTCGCCTGGCGAACTAGTGGCGAACCACAATTTTAGAAAAACCCCAAGAGTTATTGAAGCTAGCACATTTCTGTCTCCCCGTTTTCGACTTGCGACTTACGATTTCGCCTGGAGAATTCCCCCTTCGCCAGCACTTCGCCTGGCGAACTAGTGGCGAGACGTAATTCGCCTGGCGAATCCCAAATTCGCCTGGCGAATCGCATCAGAACCAGAATTTTATGCTGCGGGTTACATGGTTCCAAAACCCCCAAAAATCCCATTTTTCCCAACCAAAACGTTATCAATCCATCAAAACAAGTATCAACAATTGTTCATAGACACAGTGTGATCATACAACACGATTTATATCGATTTCCGACCGCGAAAACATCGATTTCTATTCATTTACTCATTTCAACCTAGAAGTGAAAACTATGAAAAGACAAGTAGACATTCAAACACACGCATACATAATCATACACAAGCATATAATAACCGAGTTTCGCACCCTTACCCGATTAATCGTGTTTCGAAGTGTCGGTTGAATCGATCTCTCAAACTTCAAGTTTTTCCTCTTTTTCTTCTTCTCTTTCTTTTCTCTCTATTTTTCTCTCTATGTTCTATTTTAAATGAAAAACATAATATCTACCCAATCAAAAGACCAAAATACCCCTACACTCAATTTTCTCGCAAACGCTCCCAAAACGCGATAAAACATAATAACGATAAACATAACTCATTTACCAAGTAAAAACCAAGAATAAAATAATATAAAGACAAAAATAATTAAATCGACTCGATTAAATAAATCTAACAAAAACTGGGGCGTTACACATACCCGAGGTGTAAGAGTAAGTCTTTCGAAAGTGTTTTCGTACCAGAAGTTATGGACGAAGTCTTCCGGTACTCTGATTTTTTGAGTTTTTCTACCGAAAGTGTTCCGGTTCTTTTACATGAAAAGTCATACCGGAACTCTTACATGAAGTGTTCCGGATCGTTTTTTTTATACTTTTTTTAATATATTTTTTTATGTTTTTATTTTGACAATCGTGCGCACACGAGGCTGGGACGGTAAGATCCCTAATCGCGGTCTAGGACGGGGAGAATCATCGAGAATGGCTGAGGAAGAGCATATTGGTGCATCTGCATCAGTAACACATCCTGTTGGATATCCAGGAGGACCGTACGATACCTCTCTTTTGGTTAAGTACGAACATCATATTGCTAGACATATATGGTTCAGTGAGGTAAGTAAACGACAATTATTTGATATTGAATAAACTCTGAATTTTTAATGTTGTATTTTATAATATATTTACTTTTAGTAGTTTTCAGGAGAGGGGTCTGTAGCGAGCAATTTTGGACGTGGTAACGACTAGTTTTGGGCACCTCTGCCCGTCCCAATGGCTAGTTTCTGGCAGTTACCTGTTCTTTGGGGAGCAGATACCTCGCCCCGAAAATAGGGACCAATGGCCAAGCGCTAGGGGCATTATAAAAACCCTATCAATTATCCTAAGATACACATACTTTGTACTTGCCTCCTTTCCTCCCGATTCTTACTTTACCATCAGAGTGCCTTGCAGGTACACCCCCTTCTCATCTTTCACACCCAGCATCGCAGACGTAGTCTCTGCCCCACTTCAGATTCTGATCAGCCGGTAAGATCAACTATCATTCTGAATGATAGACATTTAAAATTAGCTTAATTTGCTACTGCTTTTACAGGTTTCTTCAAGTGACATATTTAGAGGTGTTCTCCTATAATTATCTTGAAAACAATTTCTTATTGAATTCTTAGTAATGATTAGGTTCACTGTTTATTTTTTATAGCCTAATTCAATATTAGATGTATGCAGATGCATATCAAACAAGGGGATACTATAGAGTTCAATTTTGTCTTTCACTTTTACAGAAGCAATTGAAGATGTTGAATATTAAGGTTAAAATTTTGAAAAATCTTATATGATAGCTTAATTGTTTTTTTATCTTTTACCTTTAGACTCATAAATTATTTTTTTGTGATTTTTTTTCTTAAGGGTATCTTATACCAAAATGGTGGAAAGTATTGGCTTTGTTTAGGAATACAAACAACAATCCAAATCAAAAACAAATGTAAAGTTCCTTTAGACTCATAAATTCTTTTTTTGTGATTTTTTTTCTTAAGGGTATCTTATACCACAATGGTGGAAAGTATTGGCTTTGTTTAGGAATACAAACAATAATCCAAATCAAAAATAAATGTAAAGTGATATGCAAAGATTAAGAGCACTCTTTGAGTCAGTGCCAAACTCCAAGGTATATTCCCTAAATATTTTTCTGATACTTTTCAAACTTTCTAGAGATGTATTTATATACAAAATATGAAACTGAATTGCCTATTATTACTCTAGCCCATCAACTCCTATAAATCTGCATTCCTAGTTTAAAGGAACCCTAACAACTTGGTCATGCTTATTACTATTAGATAGCAACAGACTTCCTTTATTTTAGCATTGCCATAATAAAATCGCGGGTCCACGCTGGTTTGTTACGACGTCGCGGTTCAAGCTTTTCTGCTGTTGAGCTTTGTTGTTCTGTTTCCTCTTCGTTGGGTTCTGTGGCAGCCCAATCTTTCATCAATTGTTGGATGAGTTCGGTATCTAACGATACCTCGTTTTTACCAAAGCTATCACTACTTCCCTCCTCGAAATTGACCTTGTCCTCAAGGTCATGAATTCCGTAAAGATCGACGAGTGACGATAAGTCCTCCCAAGTAGCATCTTCTGGTTGCTATGGGACCACTGCACCAAGACCTATTTGTGTGGACGACTTTGTTTATTGCAAATGCGGCCAACCAGAATGGCTATGGGATACAATAAAGGTCGATTGGCGATACTGGCCTCTGGCAATGGCTAAAACTTGTCAACTGCTGAACCTTTGAAAGCACGTAGCAAGGATACGTGGAATGTGGGATGAATGCGGCTCCCAAGTGGCAGACCCAACTTATAAGCTACTGGACCAGTGCGTGCTATCACTGGGAATGGTCTAAAGAACCTTCTGCAAATCTTGTGATTCAACCGAGCAGCCACAGTTGCCTGCCTATAAGGTTGAAGTTTCACGAGGACCAAATCACCCACCTCGAATTGCATGTCAGTGCGATGTTTGTTTGCTTGTTGCACCATGCATTGTTGAGCACGGATCAAATTCTTCTTTAGGTGTTGCAGAATTTCATCCCTCGTCAATAGGTCACCTTCTACTGCTTCAATTTTGGATTGTCCGCGCACGTACGTTGGAATGGTTGGGGGAGGGCGACCATAGACAACTTGGAAAGGAGTCATGTTGATTGACGAATGATGACTAGTGTTGTAGTGATATTCAACCCATGTGAGAAACCTGCCCCATTTCTTAGGATAGTCAACTGCAAAAGCTCTCAAGTATTGTTCCACATATCGATTTGTTACCTCTGTTTGTCCATCGGTTTGAGGATGGTATGAGGAGCTCATTTTAAGTTTAGTGCCCATTAGATCAAACAATTTACGCCAAAATTTGCTCGTGAATATTGGGTCACGGTCGGATACGATCGTGCGAGGTATCCCATGCAATTTGATCACCATGTTTGTAAACAGCTCAGCTACTGTCGACGCGGTGTAATGAGTGGGAAGGGCTCCAAAATGCGCGTATTTGGTGAATCGGTCGATCACTACTAGTATGGTTGTGTTTCCGTTGGAAGGAGGTAGTCCAACAATGAAATCAAGCGCCACATCTTCCCATACTCGCTCCGGTAGTGGTAGAGGTTGTAATAATCCATTCGGCGGGGAAGTTGAATATTTAATGGTTTGACAAGTAAAACATTGAGAGATAAATGTCTTAACGTCGTGACGCATCCCTTTCCATATAAAATTGGCACCAAGGCGGCGAAACGTGCGATCCACACCTGCATGACCCCCTGTATGCGACTCATGGAATTCCCGCAACATAAGAGGTTTAAGAGTAGATTTTTTGCTGATGTATAAGCGCCCTTTATACCTCAGTAGACCCTCATGCTCATCAAAACCAGATTCCTTTCCTTTACCTTGTTGAATTAGTTGGTGAAGAGTTTTGAGGTCTTCCATGGATGTATTCTCTTTTCTCAATTGCTTCAAAAAATCAAATTGACTTGATGATATTGCCATCTGTAGTGTGGAATTATCATCTTCGAATTGTCGAGACAAGGCATCAGCTGCTGCATTCATAGAGCCTGATTTGTACACGATAGTGAAGTTGAACCCCAATAACTTGCGCAGGTAATGATGTTGCTCGGGGGTTTGTACTACTTGGGTTAGCAGTTCACGAAGACTCTTATGGTCTGTGCGAACGATGAAGTGTCTGCCCAACAGATATTGTCGCCATTTGGTGATGGCTTCATCAATGGCCCGCAACTCTCTGAGATACGCTGATGCTCCTCGCATCCGGGGTCCCAACTTTTTACTAAAGAATGCGACGGGGTGTTTATCCTGCATGAGGACTCCTCCTACTCCCACATTGGATGCGTTGGTTTCGACAACGAATTGCTTGGTGAAATCAGGCAACCTTAGTACTGGTGTCACAGTCATGGTATGTTTTAAGAGCTCGAATGCACTGTTAGCTTTCTCACTCCACATGAAGTTATCTTTCTTTAGTAATTTGGTTAGAGGTGCAACTATTGTTGCATAACCAGCTACGAAACGTCTGTAGTAACCTGTGAGTCCCAAAAATCCTCGAAGTTGCTTGAGGTTCTTGGGTTTTGGCCAGTTATTCATCGCACTGATTTTGGACGGATCTACTCTGACACCCTCAGAGGATACTAAATGACCCAACTCCACCGATTTTTGGAAGAACTGGCACTTACTTCCCTTGGCAAAGAATTCCTTCTCCTCGAGGCACTGTAATACTTGTTGAAGGTGAGACAGATGTTCTTGAATACTCTTGCTGTAAACCAGAATATCATCAAAGAAAACGGTGACGAAGCGTCGTAAGAAAGGTCTGAAAGCGTCGTTCATGGCTGACTGGAAGGTGGAGGAGGCGTTAGTGAGTCCAAACGGCATGACCACAAACTCGTAGTGTCCGTTGTGTGTGTGAAATGTTATTTTGTGAATGTCACGATTGTCCATGCGAATTTGATGGTATCCTGCTCGTAGATCCAATTTCGAGAACACAACTGCACCACCTAACTCATCTAGTAGTTCGTCAATGGTGGGTATCGGAAACCTGTCCTTAATGGTAATATTGTTGAGGGCACGATAGTCAACACAAAATCGCCAAGAGCCATCCTTCTTTCTAACCAAGAGCACCGGTGATGAGTAAGGGTTGTTACTTGGGCTTATATAGCCACAATCAAGCATTTCTTGAACCAATTTCTCCATAGTGTCCTTCTGAAAATAGGGGTAGTGGTAGGGTCGTACATTAACTGGTGAGGATCCGGTTTGCAAATGAATTCGGTGGTCACTGCATCGGTAAGGTGGTAACTGGGCTGGTGTGGTGAAAACCTTCTGGTGTCGTAAGAGGAGGCCTTGAGCTTCAATTGGTAGGGTAGCATCGAGGGTACTAATTTTGACTTTCGCATTTGGCTGTGAAGCGGTGGTATCATCAGTTTTAGTGGCAGTGAGGTGGAAGAGGCCACGAAAATCATCGGCTTCGATAATTGTTCGCATTTGTGCGAAGGTGACCGAACTAGGGTTGGGTCGTGACTCACCCACCAAGCAAACTTGTTTCCCTTTCCACGTAAATTCCATGGTGAGGGAATTATGATCATGGAGGCACGGGCCTAGCGTCCTTAACCACTGCATTCCCAGAACAATATCCAACCTACAAATAGGTAAGACAAAAAGATCCACTTCAAACAAATGACCCTGCATGATTAATGGCACACCCACACATTTTTGTTGGCAAACTAGATGTTGTCCGTTACCCATATAGACCTTAAAATGTTTAGCAGTCTCGATAGTTAGGCTCAGTTTCTGAACAAGGCCTTCTTGAACAAAATTATTATTGCTTCCTGTGTCGATGAGTACCTCCAATGTTTATGCCTTGTGTTTGGCTAAAATTCTAAATATGCGTGGACTTACTGGGTTTGTGAGAGAGTGTAAACTTACTTCTGGTTGCTCTTCCGGTGTTTCTACTGTAGAGACCGGATCGATTTGGGTCTCAGTGTTTTCTTCGTCCTCTTCGTGACCGCACATCACCATCATTCTGTTTTTGCAGCGGTGATTAGGGTAGAATTTTTCATCACAACTGAAGCAAAGTCCCTTGTCACGTTTTTCCCGCCATTCTGTTGGTGATAGCCACTTGAAGGGTAGTTGCGATTTTCCTGCCGAAATTGATTGCAGCGAAGTTGGGTTGTTGGCTGTTGGAGTTAACACCTTGCTTTCCGGGTGTTTATAAGGAGGTCGTTGGGAAGTATCGGGTAGGCGGTGGTTGTCGTGGCGGAATCGCCCACGAAGATCATCGTTTCTGTCCTCATATAGTTGTGCACGGGCTATGGCGTTAGCTAGATTCGCCGGTGGGGAGAGAAGCAGCTCGCGACGGATCTCAGGTTTCAATCCCCAAACAAAGAAATTGAGGAACATGGCGTCATTAACGCCGGTGGTACGCGTCATTAATTCTTCAAATTCAGTTCTGGATCGAGCCACCGTGTCACGTTGGATAAGCTTAGAAACTCGCCCAAGTGGATCTTCATACACGGAAGGGCCAAAACGTTTCTGAACTTCACGCAGGAAATCATCCCAGTCTCTGAACGCCCCACTTTTCTCCATCCATTGGAACCATGAGGAAGCTTCGCCGTCCAGATGGAATGACTCCATGGTGAGGCGAGATTCGGGGGTTAACTGGTGGAGGGTGAAAAGTTTGTAACGGGGGACGTTGAGGGGAAGTGTCTTCATGACGGTAGTGATGTCGGGCGGTGGTGGTGGTGGGTTGGATGATCGTCGATTGTTGTTTTCAGTTAACTTGATAAGACGTGCGTCTGTGGATGCCATGTATTGTTCGAGGGAGGCAGTGAAGTGAGCTAGTTGGTTCTCAGAGTGTTGTTTGAAGTTTGCTTCCATGGCACGAAGTGCCTCAGCAATGTCTTTATTACGCATGATGAAAACACAAAATTGATATGCAAAGATTAAGAGCACTCTTTGAGTCAGTGCCAAACTCCAAGGTATATTCACTAAATATTTTTCTGATACTTTTCAAACTTTCTAGAGATGTATTTATATACAAAATATGAAACCGAATTGCCTATTATTACTCTAGCCCATCAACTCCTATAAATCTGCATTCCTAGTTTAAAGGAACCCTAATAACTTGGTCATGCTTATTTCTATTAGATAGTAACAGACTTCCTTTATTTTAGCATTGCCATAATAAAATCGCGGGTCCACGCTGGTTTGTTACGACGTCGCGGTTCAAGCTTTTCTGTTGTTGAGCTTTGTTGTTCTGTTTCCTCTTCGTTGGGTTCTGTGGCAGCCCAATCTTTCATCAATTGTTGGATGAGTCCGGTATCTAACGATACCTCGTTTTGACCAAAGCTATCATAAAGTTCCTAAAAAGTTTGATTATTCAAATTTTGAGGTAATTATTGAGCAAAAACTATTATGTATTATTACTATTGACCGTAGTTTTGTTTTGTTCTTATTCATGTGTTGATACAAAATTACAAAGATTCAAGACATTGATAAATTATGTTAATCATTTTGTCGGGCTACTACAAAACCCAATACTTTTATGCCATTTTGAAGTGGGATTCATACTTGTCCTGACAATGAACTATTGGGTATAATACTCAATCTTATCGAAAAGAATATAAAAATTTAAGGATCATATTAGGGAGTGCTCATCGTGTTCCTTAGTATAATATTAGGGAGTGCTTATTGTTATGTAACTTATTACAGTTTTGATGCATATAATATCATGTTTTTTTCTTTTTGGATCATGGAAGGTTACAATATTGATTTTCCTCAAATTTCTTCACGAGTCATCAATAATAACAACTAAATAATTAATAGTTCTGTCCATGTTAGTAGATAACTACAAAATTCTATATGCTTCAAAAATGGTGCCAGTAAGTATGTTTAGGAGAGTTTCTTGATTCAAATTCATGTTTGTAATTATTCATTAGTATGAACATAATTCATGTTTGTAAATATCAACCGCTATTGCGGGTTTTTCTGCCATAATCCACAATAACGGCCCCGCAAAGCGGTCAGTATGGAATAATCTGCTATACGTATCTTAAAAATATCGTATTCAATATTTTTTTAATTAGTGATGTATTGTCGTATCACATACGTGTAGTATTCGATACTCGTATCGTGTTTATGCTTCATTGTTCCTAGTTGACAAGGGCAACTGTATGAGTTTCACTTAAGGTTGCTTCAACTATAGGCCTTATGGTTGAGTAATTGACGGGTGATGATATGCTTGCTTTTGGAGTTGTGATTATTTTATCATTTGAAGATCTTGAATCCTTTATCAATTGTTATTGGAGTCAGACCTGCTGTGTAACAGTGTCTGCTATGATTCTCAAGGTTGTTTGTGTAGGGATCTAGTCAGGCTGGTGCGGTTCAAAGATTGAGGTGGCGTCTTTGGTTTCATTCTGTCTTGCCCTGTTTTTTGTTTGGTTTTCCAACTGTTGCTGTGGAGGTCGCTTCTCTGCTGGCGTTGCTCCGATCGTGGTCCTCGTTATTTATTTTTATGTGTTGTTAAATTTAATCAGGTCTGTTAGCAAGAATTTGTTTATTTATGCTTTTCACTTTTCATTTCTTGGTAGCTATGTTGTGAGCTTCTATTCAAATGACTGGACAAAACGGAAAGAGAAAAGCACCAATTAAAATGTCTAAACCTTTTCACTATTTGGTTTCTTTGCAATTTAAAATTTTTTGATGTATTCTTGCTAATCTTATTGATAATGTCAATTTTGTAAAAAAGAGTTGTTGACAGGTTATGTCGTCAACGATAGATTCCACCTGGGACTCTTGTTATAAACAACTCTCGCAAGGTCCATAGCAAACCTAGTTCAAGGAACCCACCACCACCTACTCAGAGAAACCACCACCACCAATTCAGACAACTAAAACATCATTGCCTACTCAGCCTCCAGCATTGATTCAAACAAATCCAACATCACCACTTACTCAACCTCCACCACCGATTCAGAAAAATCCAACACCACTACCTAATCAGCCTCCAGCAACGATTCAGACAATCCCAATACCACTACCAATTTAGACAAACCCAACACCACCACCTACTTAGCCTTAAACGTCAATCCCGACTTCTGAGGAATTCAGATTCATTCCTACTCCGGGATATACTCAGCCATTGCCGCAAAGTCCTCCCTGTCACACCACAGACGAGGAAAAGGAGAAGAACCAAGCACTTTCTAATGAGGAACAACAACAACACAATGGTGGGCAAACACCGAAGATACTAATGCGTAAGAAATTTTGCATGCTTAATGTTTAAAATAAATTTTCATGCTTAATGTTTTACGCTTTTTTATACATTTTTTTGAATTGCAATGGGTGATTTGGCGATTTTACATTCATGTCGTTCTCTGTTAGGTTGATTTTTGTGCATTTTGAGTACAAATATCAAATGTAGTTTGGAATTTGATACTGTGACTGAGTTATTTAATGTTTTTTTAAACGCAATGGAATTAAAAGACTACAAGGGGTACTCAAACCCTTACAACAAAGCTCACAAAGGAGTTACGACTTAATATAGCAATGAGGAAAGTGATACCAATCGTAAAAGGTACAAGGGTTCACCAGTAAAGATTGAGATCCTAACCATCTCCAAACTAGCAACTTTATAGTGTACACTACATCTTCTACACTTGAGAGAGAGTTCATAAATATGAAATTATTCCTTTTACGCCAAATGCACCAAACCGTAAAAGCCTAAATAACAGATTCAACGTCCTTCCCTTTCGCCTTTCTACAACTTTTACCAAACTGTGTAAACGACTCTACACAACCGGTTCTGCTACTTAACTGAACATCAGTCCACTTCTCAACACCTTTCCAAACTTCAAAAACAAAAGGGCAACTCAAGAAAAGGTGATTTGAAGTTTCGACAAGAGTCCCACAAAAAACACATTCTCCATTGTTGTCATGAGCAACTATTCCTCGCTTCTACAACTGATCCATAGTCGCAATTCTATTCCAAACCAGCCTCCACACAAACACTTGAATCTTCGACGGTAACGACACTTTCCACATAATCTGCAGAGCTGCTATCTCAGTGCCGCTGTTCATAGACGACCATTCGTTCTCTGCAAACAAAACGTAGCAAGATAAAACAGAAAACTTTTCGTCAGCATTAGGATACCAAAAGAAAGAGCCATCCACACCCTCCACACAAGCCACACCAGTCAGCAACCCAGACAACCTCTCCATTTCACTTCGCTGGACTGTATCGATATGCACACTAACCTGCATCTCCTTCCAAATCCAACCTTCATCAGACCAATAACCCAAGTCTGCAACAGCAGCATCCTTGGCACTAGACATGCTATATAACATAGGAAAAGTCTCCATGAGAGACTCATTATTTATCCATCGATTCACCCAAAAAGATATATGGTTACCATTCCCCAACCTCCCTCCAATAGCTTTCGAAAACAAATCACTAGCATGATCTCTGCAGAATCCAACTAACATAACATCACGCCACTATATCGAGTCATGCCTACATCCTTTGTTGCCGTCATAAAACAATACAGTCTTAGCTAGATTCCCTTTACGATGCCCGTACCTACATTGCAATAGTCCAAACCACATACCTTCCTTCTCACATAGGAATCTCCACTTCCATTTCAACAGTAGGGCTTTGTTGAAGGAGGCTACACCCCTAACACCTAAACCCCCTGAACTTTTAGGCATACAGACCTTCAACCAACTAATCCAATGAATATGTTTCTTTTCCTCCAATCCACCTCACAAGAAATTAGATTGAATTCTAACAATTTCCTTTATGATTCTAACTGGAGCTTTGTAAAAAGATAACGAGAAAACCGGAATTACATTAAAAAAAAGGGACGATTGTATTACTGGGAAAGATATGAAATACTTATTAACTGGTTAATGCTTGTTTTAATGTTTCTGAGTAATAAATATTTTTAAAGTCATTGCTATAATGTAGTCACAATAGTTCCTTTGATACAATGTCCTGTTGAATTTGTTTCCACCAAAAAACTTACTATCACCTAAAGTAGTACAACAATTTACAGTTTCTCTAGTTTACAGCTTTGTTGATCTCTCAAATGGACATCATTATCATTCAGTTTAAAAACATGTTGAAAATGTAATTGGGATCATGGATGCATGTTGCTTATTAGGCCTAAAGGCATGACCCGTGATATTTAGGGTAAAAGGTTGGTTAGAGAAGCAGAAGATTGTGAGTTTTGATTTCACTTTTAGGTTTGGAAACCAAAGGCTTTGAGCTATTTCTGTTGTCTTTTATTAACGACTTATTTACGATAAAATTAATGTTAAAATATTATAATATAAAATATTATAGTCAGTTTATTAATTTTCTATTTATGTTTATATCGGCGATTTAAAGAAAATTAAGTTTAACTTATTATTTAGTTATAAAAATTTATCTTATATTTAATTTTTATAATAAATAGTAATTAATTTATTATAAGTATTATCGTTTTTATTTAGAAATTATGTATAATTTTATTAATTGATTAATAAAAAATATTGTATCATATATATATATATATATATATATATATATATATATATATATATATATATATATATATATATATATATATATTTCCATTACACATTTTTAAACCTATTTATAGAAATAATACGTAAATAATATTGTGAAATACTAAACAATTTTATTTATTTTAAAATTAAAAAAAATTGCCATGCGTCATAGTTTGTACCAAGGGTATATATTGTTTTTTTGTTCGCTAATTTTTTTTATAAACAAACTTTGCCACATATGAAAAATTATTATTTAGTAGATATTGTTTTTAGTGATAGGAATAATCATCAACAACGTTAATTCGTTAGCATTCATAAGTGGGAACCGAAGAAAATGAAAACATGCATTGAATAGCATCTTGTCTTATACAAGGGATGATCAAAACGTTTCCACAACACTCCCATAAAAAAGAACTTTTGAACTAACATAATCTCTCTCTCAATGATTTGCTCCGTATTTAAGAAAGTTGTTCACATGCTGAGTTGAAAAATTTGCCCAATATAAATTTTTACCCTAACATAATTATACTTTTACCCTAATAATTTTTTTGAAAATGTCCGATTAGCCTTTTTCCATAGCAACTATTTCTCATTTACTTTATGCTTCTATGTAACATTTTCGAATTTGGTGGAAGAGCACCCATATATCGGTTGGTTTATCGAGAAAATATAAATTCTTATATTACAAGAAAAATACATTTTAGTTTCAAGTTTTTAGTGTCGGATCCGACTCCAACACTATTAGCGTTGATGTTATGTCGCCAATTGTCGTCGCGAAGAGCTAAAATCATTTGTTTTGATTTTTTTAATAGATCATTATTAATTGCATAGGTTTGGGTCGACGCTAGCTTTGGATTTATTTAATTTTGTTTTAAATAATTCTTTTAATGAAATAATAGAAAGTTTATTCACGTATTAATGTATTAATTTATTTTTGTTTATTTATCTTTTTTATAGTAGCGTCGACTACTTACTGACGCTAAGGTATAGTTACGTGTATATTCATTTATTTATTTTTTACCTTATAGTAGCGACTGTCAAAGACCGACGCTATTGTTGGTTGTTTGCCCCCACAATTTATGCTTACCTCCATTTGTTATTTATTTATTTAGTTAATTAGCTCTAAGTTAAGCGTTGATAAAAACCAATGCTAATTTTGATGCGAAAATCTTTTGTTTCTCCCTTGAACTTTATAGTTGCCTCCCTTTTTCTTTCTTATTTTTTTAATATATTTATTTATTAATTTTTTAGTTTTTGTTAAATAATATTTTTTATTTATTACCCACTAAAATAATTAATAAATTAATAATATTTTAAAATAATAAATAAAAATTTATATTTTAATATTTTAAAAAGATAAATTTTAAAATATAATATAAAGTTTGAAAAAAACAAAGTTAGCAAATATAATAAAATATAACAAATCAAAAGTTTGAAAAAGTAGATAAAATAGTGAATTTTTTTTAAGATAACCTATTTTTTGAAAAAAATTACCAAAAAAACCAACATTTCAAATAAATTACTAAAGTGGCGTACTTTTGGAAAAAGGAAAGACCTGAGGCGCTATAGGGGATGGCGCCTTAGTGGGATGACGTCTTAGTTGTATTTGGGTGCCCCAATTGCTTCAGGGGAGGCGCCATGTGGGATGGTGCCTCAGTGCAATGCCCTTTTTTTTTAACGATTAAAATTTTAATTTTGTAATATATAATTAATTATATTATTTAATAGGGTATCATGTGCTTATAAATAAGGGCTCACCCTCACTTGTTATTGCACAACACTTGTCACCAAAACCCTAATTTCCTCCCTTCCCTCACCAATATCCCAAACTCTTCCCTTCTCAACACCATGTCTGAGTGGTTAAATCACCTTCTGTCGTCATCATCAGCACCGGAGGAACTGTTTCCAGAATTTCCACTGATGAAAAGAGATGCCCTAGTTGTATACTCAGCTGTCAAGCCTCCGATGAAGATGCTACTCTGGAACACCCAGACATTGGAGCACTTGCATAGGGAACTTCGCCGCTGGCTAGCAGATGAATTTCAGGCAGGTGAAAAGATCAGGAAGATTGAGAGGTTGGTTGAGAAGTCTGGTCCAGACGGAGTCACCCGGACTTGGAGGAAAGTGGAAAATGATGCTGACGTCCTCATGATGATGATGTTAGAACAGGAAATTAAGTTGATGGTTGTAATTTCCTAGATAAGTTGATTTTATGAGTTATTTTGTTTGGGTTTGTTTTTTTTATTTTCTGTTGATGGTTATTTGTTGATGTTTAGCTATGAAGTTATGTTCAGTTATGTTATGTTATGTCGTTGTAATCAGTTAAGCATGCCCTCAATGAAATACAAATTGTTGTTGTTATAAATAGACAAGTTTACAGTTGAAACTATGAAGTTGTGCTAGAGTCCACATTTGCACACTAGGTACGATTGTGGCCTGGCTGCCGGCACAAACCACACAACCTCACCATTTTGTCTGCTGCATCCATCTCCGTGTGAATACGGGTGCTGTTAAGGCGACCCTTTTTATTTCTTCGCATCAAATCATTATGCCACACAATTTCGCCTTCGTATGGAGGCCAGTAGTCCTCCCTTGCTACCACTTGAAAGCTGGTGCCGTAGACATTGCATAGAGTAATGACTTGGTGAAGAACAGAGAGATGGTTGGTTGGGTCCAGTCGGACCTTGGAACAGGCTGCTATAACATGTGAGCAAGGCATACGAAATGCTTGAAACTTTCCACAGTCACACCAACTCCTATCCAGTTCCACTCGAAAACATCCCCTAGGCCTTCCTCCGTTGAGATCAATAGACTCTGCAACACTGAAATGACCTGTAATACGGTCAAAGACCGTGACGACATGTGTGTTGGCCTTTGCAGCTTTTTCCTTCATGAATGTCATTAAACTATCACTAAACAGCTGCCTAGATTGTATTACCGAACCCCATTTTGTACGTCTGGTATCAAAGAGTGCAGCGAGCCTAAAATATGTTGACCTCACAAGAGCGGTTATCGGCAGGTTTTGGATGCCTTTGAATACAGAGTTCATAGACTCAACCAGGTTTGTTGTCACATGGCTCCATCGCTACCCATTGTCGTACGCCCTTGTCCACTTCTTCCATTGAATATTATCAATCCATCTCAATGCATCTGCGTTTGTAAGTCTGATCTCATCCCGGTAGTATCTGAAGGTAGGCTCTGTTAGTGCATAGCCCGCGTTAGTAACCATCCTCTTTAGCCCCTTGTCCTTGAACTCCCGCATGAAATTTTGACCGATGTGTCTAATGCAATACACATGGCTTGAGGGAGGATCCTGCCAACCGTTATCAGGATTGTTGTAAGCACTCTCTATTGAGGGGTGTCTGTCTGAGATCAAACATAAGTTAGGCTGGGGAGCAACGTATTATCAGAGATATTTTAGGAAAAAACTCCAACCTCCAGCAGTCTCCCCTTCAACTAGAGCGAAGGCGATAGGGAAAATGTTGTTGTTGCCATCCTGTGCCACGACCATTAGTAGCGTGCCCTTATACTTTCCGTACAACCATGTTCCATCAATTTGAATTATAGGTTTACAGTACGTAAATCCTTTGATGCATGGCTCAAACGCCCAGAAGAGTATGTGGAAAATGCCATTTCCACTGACACAATTCTCGTCTGGCGTATATGTCGGAAACGTCTCCAACAATGCTACAGTCCCTGAAGCATAGTGTTTTAGTGCCATGAGGTATCTTGGGAGTTCTTTTTAAGAGTCCTCCCAATTTCCAAAAACCTTTTCAACCGCCTTTGTCCTAGCAATCCATGCCTTCCTGTACGAAGGAGTGTAGTTGTATCGTTGAACCATATGAGCTATTATTGTACTCACTTTCACAGAAGGGTTGTCTCTAATGACTGATTGAATTTCGTTACAGATCAACCGAGAGCTGAGGTTGCGATGATCCTGACTTGGATTAGTGATTATGCATGTGTGCTCCGGACCCATTGACTCTATCTTCCAGGAATCGCTTCGCTTCCGGAAAGATGTTGTTAATCTAAACGGACAAGCCTCGTTACGGCAATAGATCTTGTATAGAGTCAGATTTGTTCGATCGACTCTATAATCTGCAGTAAAGTTCATGTGGTATTGTTTTATTGCTTGGACACAATCTTCTTTCGTACGAAAATTATCTCCAACTTTTAATACTCCCCCTGTCTGCATGTATGGGTCGTAAAAAATATCCGTTGATGGTTCGTCGTCGCCTAAGTTGAGTGTTGTCATGTGTTGAGGTGAGCAATAGACATGACTCCCTAGTAATTTGCCTGTCTCATCGTTGTTTACCATTTCATTGACAATCTCCTCCGCTTCTTCTTCTTCTTCGTCAACGACATCCACCTCAACTTGTTCGTTGTCGGAATCGTTAAAAACCTGCGAAACTTCTAGTTGTTGCGACAATGGTTGATGTTGTAACGTAATATATAACTCAACCTCATTGAAACCAGAATGCTCATGACTCAGAAACATATTACGCACATCATCGCCATCCCGAATCTTCATCTGAAAAAATTTGCATCGGTTATGTGCGTAAAAAAAGATAGGGTTTTTGTATACAATTTCCCCAACCGGACCGCACTGCATTTTCTATTCTAACCGGGCTTTCAAATGATAAAAATTTGTTCTTCTATCAATTAAAAACTTAGTCACATCTGTGTCTCTAAAATTGAAACCCGTGTTTGGACTTTCAAATATCTCACCATTTAGATGTGCACTTATCAGGTATTGTGGTCTTTGAGCCATAACTAAATTGTGTTTGGAAGAAATGGTTTACAAACTTTAAAGTTTGGAAGAAATGGTTTACAAACTTTAGTTGTTGCAGGTATGTGATGATAAGTTGTATCTTGCATGTGTATTAATAGGCGTGTATTTGATATAACTTACCCCTCTTGGTAGTTTAAGTGCTTTAGAATAGTTTACCATTCCCTTGTATGAACCATGTGCTGCTCTGCCTTGACAAGACAACACAACTCTGCATGCCTACACTCTGCATGCCTACACTCTACATGCCTACACTCTGCATGCCTACACTCTGCATCCACTCTTCTTTAGCACGCCTCTGCGCCATTATTTTTGGGAGTTTAATTGCTTCAAACTGTTACGATAAGACCACACTCTGCATGCCTACACTCTGCATGCCTAGACTTGCTTTATCATTATTGTTATTATTTTTATTTGTATTATTTTTATTTGTAAACTTTAGTCATGGGAAGAAAATGTAGAGAAATGATGTGATCTGCTTGACAAGACCACACTCCCACGCCAAGAATATAAAATTTTAGCAAATAATTCATCCCACTATTGTATACTACGAGACAAGACTAGACTTACACTTTCTCATGTGATTAATTTTTTAATAATGACTATTACTATTGTATAATATTGTATACTATTACTATTGACATGACAATACAAGCATGCCTTCACTTTCTCATGCAAGACAACACTTGTCATACTATGAAGACCAATAATGCATGCAAGAGAACACATAAGAGAATCCAAGGCATGCATTACTACACATGACCAAGAATGTGTGCAAGAGAACACATAATAGATTCCAAAGCATGCATAATTGCACTTGGCTGACTACAAAGACCAAGAATGCATGCATATCATGTGACTCCCCCTCTACACCAATATAAATACCATCACACCATTCTACAAATTTTTCTCATCCCAAACTCTTCTCTTCTCTTCAACTCACAAAAACTTTCCATCCATCACAAAGTCTTTCTCTTAAAACCCCTTACGAAAAAAAATGTCTCTGCTCACAGTGGGAAACGACCACTGAGGAACCTCGAAAAATGTTGAAGACTTCGTAAGTGTTTCGGCCTTCTTTTGTTTTACACTCCTTATCATACAAGTATTTTTTTATCTAAGTAATTTTATTTATTTTTTATGTTCAGGAGGTATCAAGGTTCCGTTGCCGTGGGCACGAATACTTCCGTCACGACCCTGTCATCGAAGAATATCTAATAAGATGTGGATTTGGTGACTTGATTAAAATCAAGTCATACCATATAGACCCAAAATTTATTTTGGCCTTGCTAGAACGATAGAGGCCGAAGACCCACATATTTCACCTTCCTTTTGGTGAATGCACGATCACACTCCAAGAAGTACATATGTTACTCGGCCTCCGCATAGATGGCACGGCCGTCAACGGCCCCGTTTTTGTAGACAACCAACTATGCAACGATTTGTTGGGCACGCCCCTAAGTCTGGAAGCACCTCAGCCAGCACAAGACGGTAGACCTAGGGGGTAAGGTATAAACATAAAATACCTTAGGGGTTACTATGACTCTATCGTAATAGACGAGAATTCCCTCCCCTATCATAAGATACTAAAAACTAGGTGCTATTTAATGCTATTGTTCGGTAATTTTTTGTTTCCAGAAAGCACTGGAAACAGTGTAAATATTATGTATCTGCCTTTGTTGACTAACATTAACAGAGTGCACGAATATAGTTGGGGTTCAGCTGTCCTGGCCCATCGGTATAGTTCACTCTGCAAAACTGCAAAAAAAGACGCTTGTACATTTTATGGTTGCGCCTATCTCCTTCAGGCGTGAGGTTGGTCGAGAATGCCAACACTAGCTCCAATTAACCGGAACCCTTTCACATTCCCCTACGCATTAAGGTAAGCTTGTACACTTCCCTGCGCCTATGTCCTTTAATGAAATGTTTAGTAGTAACTAATTAATCTCTAACTACATTTTCAGGTGGGCAGTTCCGGGAATGAACTACAATCGAAATCCCAGAAACGCCATAACAGTCTATCGCAACCTTCTAGATCACATTGGCCCAAACGACGTAAATTTCCCTAATACTTACATAAATATTTCTAACTCTTTAAAGCAGAATACAATTTCTCATTAAACATTGTGTTCTTGTAGTTTGTCTGGAGGCCGTACGAGGGGCTCGACGACCACCAGCCCAACGCGAATGATGCTGCTGTGTGGACTTCAAAAACGCCCATCATTCGGTTCACCACTGTGGATATGCATTAGAGCGATCGAGTCAAACTTCATTTCGGAATGCATCAGGATATTCTGGTGGCTCCGACAAGTTTGGGAAAGTGGCATCTGCGTAGTGTCGACACCTAGTGGGCAGTGGGTGAGTGGACTAACTTTGCAACAGACATGTGCCAACACTGGGAGAATCGACACCAGCACGTCTTAACCGACCCCATTGTAGAACATGTTATTCCAACGCAATAATATATGAGTTGGTTTAAGTCTGTTACAACAACGCAACCATTCCTCTCTCAGCCGACGTATCTCATTGACCCCCGCCAACGTGCGTCTTCCTCGCAGCAGCATACCCAACAATATGCCCAACATCATACACCTACCTATACCCAACAACAAGAAGAGCCTTACCCCTACCCTAGCATGCCACCTACTCAATCACAACAAGAAAACCCTTACCCCTACCCTGATCCCGCCTATAGACCTGACGAGTCTTTCGAACCCACCCCAGCCCACCATAGCACCCCACAAATGAACACCCCATCTTCCTACAACCAAGAACCACACTCGTCCTACAGCCAACACACCGACCCACTTTTCGACTACCTAACCCCACATCAACCACTAAATCAGTACCAACAACCATCATTGCAACATTTCGGTCAACCATACCGTATGCAACCAACCCAACCCCCCATACAAACTACGCAAACATGGGCATGCAGCTGGATTATGGAAGCGCCGTCGGCGGCACCCCCCGACTATTGGGGACAGATGCTTCAGAATTTGTCTCAAGCGCCGGGGCCATCGTCTGATGCGTCGGGGCCAACTCAGCAGACGCAAAGACCAGCCACACCTCAAAAAAATCATGGTGCTAGATAAAGACGCCGCGCAAGAGCCCCTGCATGTGGAACCGGTGGACGTTTAGATAGGCACGATCATTGATTTTTTCTTTACCGCCGATTGTACTAATGCTTGTCCTTAACATTCTGATGTATTTATGACTACCCTAGTTTTATTTCCAATAATTTTTTCATTTTACAATTTAAACAAAAAATTAAAAAAAAATAATAACATGAACTGAGGCGCCATCCCAGATGCCCCCCCTTTGCAGAAAAAAAAAGGGTAGGCCACACCATTTGGTCTGATGCGCCATATGGTATGGCTTTTGCCTCTTAACTGAGGCGCAATCCCATATGGCGCCACCCTTATATTGTAACCCTAAACATAGCATATTGGTAATTTATTTGAAATGTGTGTTTTTTTGGAAATTTTTTTGAAAACCTATGTTATATTAAAAAAAATTAATAAAATATAAAATAATTAAAAAAAAAAACATAGTTAGCATACAATTCTCATCGTTTCTCAATTTCTTAAATTGTAAACAAATTGTAAACAAAATTTTAGGGTTCTCAGATTCATCGTTTCTTAGGTTTTTATCGTTTCTCAACTTCTTAATTTTTCAATCCCTTACGCTTCTCAGGTTCTCATATTCATCTATTACGCTTCTTAGCTTCTCATCGTGTCTCTTTCGCCTCTCAGCTTCATCTCTTACGGTTCTCATCTTCATCTCTTACGGTTCTCAACATTGTTCTCATAGTTTCTGGAATTGCTCATACTCTTCAAAAAATTGTTTCAGAAAATCTCTCATACGTTTCAAGAAATCAATTTACAAACTCATTTCAAGTTCGATTCATATTTTTCAATTCGTATTCTTTATTCTCAGACTCATAATTAAGTTTTTACTTGATGTTAGGAAAATAGAAGCTGAACTCGCAAATTTCCTATCTCGATTCCACAACTTCCGTTGACACAACTCGATAGAAGCTACTTTGCAAAACCGTCTCAGGTAAGCAGTAGCCATTCTTGTGTGATTTTGAAATTTAACTAATTATTAGGTGCAGTTAATTGTATATTATGTTTGAAGTTGAAGTTGATTGTTGATGCATTTGTACTAAAATTAAATTTAAGTGTGTTGTTCTGTTTGGTCTTTGAAGGCAGTGGAGAAATTCAACTCCTATATGTAAGTTCATTTGGCTCTTTTGTTGTTATCTTCATGTTAAGCTTTTGTATGGAAATAAAATTAGGGGTTAAAGTTTGTTGTTTATGGTTGCTAATTATCCAATAGGAATATAAACTTTCAATTTGTAATTTTTCTTATGTTTGCTTTTTGGAGATTTACTAGAGTTAGTTGTTGTTTTTTTAGTTGTTTCCCTCTTACTTCCTTAGAAACTCTTTTTGCGAATTTCAGTTTGTTTTTGTTTAGTTGTAATTCTTTGCAAGATTGAAAAAAATACCTTTTACTTTTTTTTTACAATGATTTTGATTGAGATGAAATAGTTATGTTCAGCCATAAAAGGGTTTTATTTTGTGATTTGGAATTTGGTTTTTTCTTGTTTGTTTATGGAGGGCATAATCCTATGCAAAGGTAGTTCTTATTTTCATGGTGGTGTTTGTTATTATGGTTGTTCGCATGTTGTTGTGTTCTGTACAGTGTTGCGAGGTTGGGCTCTTTTTATCATGGATTGGCAAACGGTAATGAGGAGGGGTTTTCGGAACTTAGCTCTGAAATGGGATATTCACTCGAATGGGAAATCATCGTTTGTAGGGAACTCTCAGATATCTTATATCTACTTCTCTGAGTTCCTGGACAGAATCAAATCGTCGAACATTTTTGCTCTCTTTGGATGTGAGGGAGAGGTGGAGGAGGTGATGATTTCACCTAGAAGAAATAAGTTTGGGAAGAGATTCGGGTTTGCAAGATTTCAAGAGGTGACCGATATTAGAATGTTGGCGGTTAAGCTCGATAACATCGTTATCGACGACAAGAAGATACATGTAAATCCTCCTAGGTTTATTAGAGGGGGGCGCAGAGGAGAAAGAGGAGGGATAAGGGACAACACTCGGGTTGAAATCAGACGTGCCTCTGATGTTGGTGTGAGGAGGAATCATATTGGCATTAGATTTGGATCGAAATCGTTTGCGGAAGTTGCTGGAAACGAAGGGATTTTAGCTCAGGAGTTAGAAGATAGGGGTATGGTGGGTGGTAAGGCTGTGTTTGAATACTTTACAGAGAAGGAAGTGATATACAATCTTAGGAAAGCTTACGTCGGCATCGTAATTACTCCGGGATCAACGCTCTCAGTTCAAGCGGGATTGGAAGCGGAAGGTTATTTTTCTATTAAAGCCACTCCATTGGGGTCGAATATTTGCTTACTGGAGGAAACGGAAGACGGCGAAATACACGACTTGATAGTTGACGGAGAAGTTTGGTGGAAAAATTGGTTTAAAGTCATAAGGCCATGGAAAGAAAGTGATGTGGTTACCGACAGGGTTATTTAGTTGAGAGTTTATGGTGTACCTTCTCAAGCATGGCATACTGATTTCTTTATTATGGTTGGAAGTCCAGTAGGAGAGTTTGTTTGTGTGGATGAAATCACCTCTTCTGGTACAGTTAAAAATGTAGCGAGATTGTTGGTGATGGTATCGGCTGAGTTTGTAGCTAAAAACTCCATGGCGGTTTTGATTGATAATGTCCTTTTCTCTATTTTGTTAAGGGAGGAAATGTTTACTTCAGAACTTGTTGATCCATATTTTGTGCCTAGTCAGGAATCAGAGTCTGGGGGGAGTGATTTTGAGGTGAATGGGAGTTTGTATTCCAATTACTATGAAGATGATTTTGTTTCGGATAGTAGAATATTATCTAATGATGAGGTTCTGTCCCCGATCAGACCAGGGGTGGAGTCCGGTTGGAGGTTGATGGCGCTGAAGGGAGAGCCTTTTTTTATCCTTTGGTTAATAATCAGTCTCCGATGACACATACCTTGTCAGCTAGTGATGGTGACGTTAGGAGTAAAGGTGGGAAAAAGGCAGATTTTGGTTCTTTTGACGAAGCAGTTCAAGCAGTAAAAGGGCTTACTTGTAGTATTGGTAATAAAGTGGATGGTGGGACCGCATATGATAGTACTCTTGTTTCAAAAGTTCCTTGTTCTATAATTAAGGTGACTGAGGGGAGACAGGACCTTTTGGAGGATAATGTGGTTAGCTTGAATGACATTGGGGTCCCACCTAGAATTGGAATTAAAAACAGTAGTAGAAAAAAGTTATTAAAGAGTATCAAATTAAAGGAGCTTTATACAGTAGGTGGGTCTCACGTAGGAAGTAGAAGAGGTAGTACAAGGAGTAAATTTTTCAAAGGTAGAAAGCAGAAAGAGGCGCATATTGGAAAGGGAAAACGTTTACTGGAAAATGCAGTAGTTGCTCACTCTGGGGGGTCTTTTTCAGAAATTATTGGAAGGGCGAATTTGTGCCATGGTGAACAATCGGATGTGACCGGAATTAATAGATGCAATCAGAAGATTTTGGAGAATTTAGATACCAATATTGGAGATAAAATTTGGAATACAATTTCTAATTTAGGGGTTGCGGAGGGGGATCATAAAGGAGATTGTCAAAAAAGAATTGTAGAAATGGAAAGAAGAGACAAAATCAAATTGATAGGGGGAAGGAGGCCTTGAAATCTTTGAAATGATAGTAGGAACTTTGAACATTAGGGGGGAGGTAGTCGTATCAAAAGAAGAAGAATCAAAAATATTATTTCTAGAGGAAAGGCGGATATTTTTTTGATTCAAGAGACAAAGATTCAGGATATGTCGGTTGGGATAGCTCGTAGTTTTTGGGGGAAGGAGGAGGTGGACTACTCTTTTGTTAACTCGGATGGTTTGTCTGGGGGGTTACTTGTGATTTGGAAAGTTAATTCGATGAAGGTGGTGTTTAGTTTTAGAGGTATGGGTTTCTTAGGGTAAAGGTCAGGTGGAAAAACAATCTGTATTATATTGTCAACGTTTACTCGCCGTGTTCGCTGGAATTGAAAAGAATTTTGTGGAGGAAGCTTTTAGATTTAAAATCTAATTTTGGGGATGAAGAATGCGTGATTGGAGGAGATTTCAATGTGGTCAAGAATTCCCACGAGAGGAGAGGTAGGACTGCATTTGGATCGAGTTCGGAGTGGAGAGATTTCAGTGGATTTATCGATGAGGGAAATTTGGTTGACTTACCGTGTAAAGGGAAGAAATTTAGTTGGTATGGGGGCGGTGGCCATACGAAAAGTAGGATCGATCGTTTTCTTGTCACTAACGATATTATTGATAGTTGGGGGACGGTGGGTCAATTGATTGGCCAGAGGGATATTTCGGACCATTGCCCGATTTGGTTAATTGTTGATAAATCGGATTGGGGTCTGAAACCGTTTAGAGTCAATGACGAATGGTTTTCTAATAGTCACTTCATTGACTTTGTGGAAAAGGAGTGGAAGAAGTTAGTAGTGGTGGGGATGAGAGATTATGTTTTAAAGGAGAAATTGAGATTGTTGAAAGACAGCCTCAAATGGTGGAATACTAACATTTTTGGGAGAGTTGATTTGGAGATGAAGGAGGGCGTTAGGGATTTGAACGAAGGCGACGACTTAATCTTTGAGGCAGGGGGCGGAGGAGGAGGAAATTTTGAGGAAAAAGGAGTTGGCTAGTAAAAAGTTTTGGTTGAATCTAAAGATCAAGGAGAATATGCTTATTCTAAAATCAAGACTTAAATGGTTAAATGATGGTGATTCTAATAGCAAGTTTTTCCATAGGGTTATGAAAGAAAGGAGGAGACGCAATTTTATTGGCTCTATTTTGACGAGTAATGGTGTTGTAGACAAGGTGGAGGAGGTGAAAGAGGAAGTTAGGAGGCACTTTGCTTCGAAATTTTGTGAGTCGAATTTCGATAGACCTACTTTGGATGTTATTCCTTTTTAAGGCATTAATTCTTTGGATAGAGATTCTTTTGAAGCGCCTTTTTCGGAGGAGGAAATTAGACAAGCAATTTGGAGTTGTGAAGGATCCAAAAGTCTGGGGCCCGATGGTTATTCTTTTCTTTTTATTAAGAAGTGTCGGATCTTTATGAAGGAGGATTTTATTGCTTGTTTTCAAAGTTTTCATACCGGAGCTATTTTATCTAAATCATTCATTTCTTCCTTCTTGACTTTGGTTCCTAAATCATCTAATCCTCTTTGTTTGGATGATTATAGGCCGATTTGTCTTGTAGGTTGTGTTTACAAGGCGATTTCCAAGCTTTTGGCGGGTAGATTAAAGTTGGTTTTGTATTCGATTATTTCTATTTGCCAAAGTGCCTTTATCCCTGGAAGACAAATGCTTGATGGAGTTCCTGTGGCAAATGAAGTGGTGGACTTTGCAAATAAGGAGGGAAGAAGTTGCTTGTTATTCAAAGTTGATTTTGAAAAGGCTTATGACAAGGTTAGTTGGAATTTTCTTAGATTCATGTTAAGAAAATTGGGTTTTGGTGAGGTTTGGTTGGGATGGATGGAAGCTTTGGTCTTTACTAGTAAAATGTCGGTGTTGGTTAATGGTAGCCCTACGAAAGAATTTGTGGTGGAGAGAGGTTTGAGACAAGGCGACCCCCTTTCACCGTTTCTTTATGTTATAGTGGCGGAAGGTTTGAAAGGCATGGTGAAAAAATCGGTTGAAAATGGGGAATTCGAGGGTTTTAAAATTAAATATAATTGCTTGGTGGAAATCTTACAATTTGCGGATGATACTTTGTTGTTTGGTGAAGGGGGTTGGAAGCATATTTGGGCTATTAAATCTATCTTGAGAGGCTTTGAATTGGTTTCCGGATTGGGTATCAACTTCCATAAGAGTAAGCTAATAGGAATTAATATTAATTCTCGATTTATGGAGGTTGCTTCTTATTTCCTTTCATGTAGGAGGGAAGAGAGTAAATTTGTCTTCCTTGGTATTCCTATTGGGTACCCTTCTAATTCTCTTTCGTTGTGGTCGGAGTTGGTGTTGAAGTTAAAGAACAGACTTTTTTATTGGAATAATCGGCTTCTTAGTTTTGGAGGGAGACTTACGTTGTTGAAATCGGTGTTATCTAGTTTATCGATCTTTATGTTCTCTTTTTACAAAGCTCCGTTGAAGATTGTTAAGGAGATTACTAGTATCCAAAGTAATTTTCTTTGGGGGGCAAGGAGGATAAAAAGAAAATTCATTGGGTTAGTTGGAAATAGGTGTGCCTCCCGGTTGACAAAGGGGGGCTCGGATTAAAATGGGTGGATGACTTTAATGTGGCGCTTCTTAATAAATGGAGATGGAGGATTGTGAAAGAAACTAAAGCTTTGTGGCATAATGTTCTTAAGGCAAGATATTGTGACATTAATTTAAGGGTGATGGATTATGGGTGCACCATTGGTAGATCTAATCATTATTCCTTTTGGTGGAGGGACATTTATGGTTTGGATAAAGGGCTTCCGGAGAATTTATTTGCTTCGAATTGTAAATTTAAAATTGGCAATGGTTTCTCCTCTTCCTTTTGGCATTCGTGTTGGATTGAAGATTTCTGCTTGAAGGATAAATTCCCTAGTATTTTCAACTTATCTTGTTTTAAGGGGGTGTCGGTGGCTTGTATGGGAGGGTGGAAATTCGGAAGTTGGCATTGGGGGGATTTAGGAGTGCGCCAAGATGAAGTCGGGGCTGCTGCCCCCGATTTGCAGCAGCTTTTAGCGCTGCTGGACCAGCTCGGTCCGGATGGAGACGACCGGGATTCGCCGACTTGGCTTGCGCAACCGGACGTGGGATTTACGGTATGTAGTTTTTACAAGATTCTTGGTTGTTATCGTATTCCTTATGGGCCGGTTAATAATTTTCATGAGGCCTTTTCTTATTTATGGAAGATTGTGGTTCCTTATAAAATAAAGGCATTTGGTTGGAGGTGTTTCTTAAATAGGCTTCCTACTAAGGATTCTCTATCTCTTAGAGGATGTTCTTTTCCGGATAGTAATTTGGCTTGCGTTTTTGTCCAAGATGGGAACGAATCTTTGGAGCATATCCTTTTGAATTGTGTGGTTTCTAAATTTGTGTGGAAGGAAGTGGCCGATTGGATTGGTTTTTTGAATTTCGACACTAGAAATATTAAAGATAGTTTTTTAAAGTGGTCAAAGTTTTGCAATCGTAATAGGGTGGTGAAAGGGAAGGAAGGAAGTATTTGGTTGGCAACCTCGTGGTGCATTTGGTCTTTGAGGAATGGAATCATCTTTAGGAATGATAGGTGGAATGTTTTGGATTTGTTTTGGAATATCAAAGCGTTGGTTTGGAGGTGGTCTTTTATCGGGAATATTACTCAGTCCAATTATAGTTTTTATGAGTATATCATGTTTCCTCTGTTCTATTTATCTTAAAGCTTAATTGGCGAGTAATTTTCTTTGTCGAGCATCGTCTCGCTCCTTTTTTGTAAGTGAGCTCGAAAACCCTTTCTTCTCGCTTTTAATGATATCTTGCTTATTGAAAAAGAAAAAAATAATCTTGTGCAAAGAAAATCAACACATGGTTTGTGCAATCCAACACATTCTAAAGGTGCTGGTTTGAAGCAAAATTGTCTCTAATGGGTTGAGAGAAAATCTCTTGGATATTGTGGTCCAATTATCTCTAATGATCTAAATATAAGCGTTTCTTTTAAATGACTAGTATTATAACTTGACTGTTTTGTACTAGGTTCCAAATCCCCTTTATTGCTAGAGAAAAAAAAGACATGTCTCACCACTAACCAACTGAGACCCTGATATTATAACTGTTTCTATTAATTCCTGTGTGCAATAATCAAGTCTGATCATGTGTCTTTCAATAACAGGGTTATACTAAGAGTTATTTGATGATGCTTAGAATTTAGAACATAGAACTACTATTTCCTCTCATACTATATGCAATATTTAGGTATGATTTGAGGTGTCCAGTGCTAATTTCATCCAACAAAATATTATTCTCTTTAAACCAACACTTGGCAAAGCCAAAACATCATACTATTCTGCTTTACTTGACTTAAATCTATGATAAATTAGCTAATTTGGCACATTGGAAAATCTGGCTCTTTCCACCCAACTCCTCACTCAAACTACCACTACCACTATTAAAGGTAATTTGTGATGAAAAATAGGAAAAAGTAGAAAATGAAGTGTATGATTATGAAAGACGTGTTGAACCAAAAAGAAGGAAAACAAAGACTTGATTCCAATTCAACAACTCCTTTGACAAATGAAATCACGTGAAAATCTGTGATCCTAGTTAAATGTTTATTCAACCAATTCATTGCAGTGTCCAAAGTTTTTAATGAGATACGTGATTGATCAATGTCCTAAATTTATACCAAAACAATTATATTGTATCAACATACTATTACTAATTAAAAAGTAACAAATTTCTATATGAGTCACATTTATTTATTTATTTATTTGTTAGATACTGGGAAAGAAAACACACTACTGTAATGATAAGAACAGCGGATTAAAGATAATTGATCTTTACTTTATTGTTGTTGGATCGATTTTCCATAGCTTTAATGAGTGAAAGGTAAGAAAAATAGTAGATAGTGAAATGATATTATCTTTTTTTCTTAAAAGATAAAATGATAGTGCTATAAAACTAACTTTTCTATTCTCCTATAAAAATCAAATGACTTATGCACTAAGTTAGTGTAGAGTCATAGCAAAAAACCTAATATTATATCATACACTCGGTGCAAATAAAACAACTGAAGTCCTAAACACTCATTCCACGAATGCATAGAGCAGATCATCATTTTTAAAAGACAAATAATATATATATATATATATATATATATATATATATATATATATATATATATATATATATATATATATAAATAATGCTTTTATCGCTTTTAAATTAAGATTTTCTTTCTTGTTTTTGTATTTTTATTTTTACTTTTATTTTATTTTCAAAGAGAACACATTTGACATGTAATGAAGATTACGACTATAATGGCTAGGAAAAACGACCGTAATGCAATCAGAAGATGTACATCCTCTAACATTTTGAAGAGATGACGCTCAGCTCGCTAGCAACCTTGACGGCTGTCATCTCCCCAGATTTGGTATTTTGTTTCTTCATTTTTCCTTTTTCGATTAAGATTATCACTACTACAAAACGCGTAAACAACAACGCCATGGTCACCACGCTTCTTCCCTACACCCTTGTGACATCTCTAAACTAAGGCGCTATCATAATATTATTGTTTTTTGATTAAAAATTATTTGTATATAACAACGGTTAAGGACTCAATCGTTGTGATACCTTCAAGCTTTCATGGGTTCGAACCTCAGGGCCCTCATATATGTTATTCCTTTAATGTTAAGTGGCGCCTTTTCTTTTTTAATTATTTTTAAATAAAAAACTTAAAAGTTTATGACGACCGTAGAAGAGTTCACTGTTGTTAAGTCGTGGCATTTCATTTTTAATTATTTTTAAATAAAAAACTTTAAAGTTTATGACTACGGTTGCTGATTACAACCGTTGTGATATATTTTGTTTTTTATTTAAAATTTTTAATTGTAAATACTCTAGCGTTTTTTTATGAAATTTCACCATGAAAGTAAAATATCACTACGGTTGCATGTATTGGCCGTTGTGGTAGCTTGATAATATTATACACTCCTAGTTAGCTTGTCTCTTCAGTATCTTTTTTCCATTGCAAATAGAAACTAGACGAAACAATACACGATTTCAAACCAAAACCCTAACGTTCAATACTGTGAACCATTACACGATTTCATCCAAAACACCATCGTTCTCCCTTCACCATGTATTTGTCATTGTCGTCATCATCGTCAACCAAGTTGACAAGACCATCACGATCAACCAAGTTGTTACCGTCTAGAAGGAAAACAACAACAACACCGTCGTCACCACAAGGAAGGAAGGCAACACCATCACCAACACCAACATCATTTACTTAGTCATCACGTTTAGGGTACGTAAAATATTTTTCCCCATGCATCTAGAGTAAACTTCATTTGCCATTATTCTGGTTGTTGTTTTATTTTGTGGTTGATGTTTATGTTCTTGTTGTTCATGTTGTTGTTGTAGTTTTTGAACTTAGATGTCGACCTTGTCGAGTTCTACATCAGAAACTAACGAAGAAACTCAAACAAATGAGAGGTTAGCCAATGAAACTCAAACAATTGAAACTCAAACGAAAAGATCACAAAGAGGTGTCACAATGATGCCCCAATTCACATCAGTCCGGAACTGATCAGGTGAAAATATTCCTATCCAGTTTGATTCGTTGTACAGAGTAGTGGATTGTGAACATTACTCTACTTTTAAGAGTTATACTTCATTCCTTGCACATAGCAAGGTCAGTATATTGATTGATGATTGGAAATAAGTTGATGTAACGTCAAAGAAAGCATATGGACTGACGTTAAGGTATTACATACTATAATTTTCATATATCGCCGATTTTTTGTATACAATTACATTAAAAAAAGTATATTATTGTTCCGGACTGGCCCAATGGCTAGGCATGGCCCGATCCACTTCTGCTCCCATAACGACTCAATTGCCTAAGTCCAGCTAACTTAGGGTAGCATTTACCTTCCTGCCCCTCTACCGGGGAAGACTGGTCGGTTGACCTCCAGGGTCGGTTAGCCCTCCTCAGCATTTCCTGCCCGTCACGCACGGTTCCACCGTCCGGAAACAGTCACGACACCTGTGCCCGTTACTGCGCATGTGCCCGGGGCAACGACTAGTTTTGGGCACCTCTGCCCGTCCCAACGGCTGGTTTCTGGCAGTTACCCATTCTTTGGGGAGCGGATATCTCGCTCTGAAAATAGGGACCAATGGCCAAGCGCTAGGGAAATTATAAAAACCCTCTCATTTGAGAGGGCCAGGTATTCAAAATCATCCTAAGATACACATATTTTGTACTTGCCTTCTTTCCTCTCGAGTCTTACTTTAGCATCGGAGTGCCTTGTAGGTACACCCCCTCCTCATCTTTCACACCCAGCATCGCAGACGTAGTCTCTCGCCAACTTCAGGTTCTGATCAGCCGGTAAGATCAATTATCATTCTAAATGATAGACATTTACAATTAGCTTAGTTTGCTGGTGCTTTTACAGGTTTCTTCAAGTGACATATTTGGAGGTGTTCTCCTATAATTGTCTTGAAAACAATATCTTATTGAATTCTTAGTAATGATTAGGTTCACTATTTATTTTTTATATCCTAATTCAATTATAGATGTATACAGATGCATACCAAACAAGGGGATACTAAAGAGATCAATTTTGTCTTTCACTTTTACAGAAGCAATTGAAGATGTTGAATATTAAGGTTAATATTTTGAAAAATCTTATATGATACCTTAATTGTTTTTTTTATTTTTTACCTTTAGACTCATAAATTTTTTTTTTGTGATTTTTTTTTCTTAAGGGTATCTTATACCAAAATGGTGGAAAGTATTGGCTTTGTTTAGGAATAGAAACAATAATCCAAATCAAAAAGAAATGTAAAGATCCTAAAAAGTTTGATTATGTATTATTACTATTGACCGTAGTTTTGTTTTGTTGTTATTCATGTGTTGATACAAAATTACAAAGATTCAAGACATTGATAAATTATGTTAATCATTTTGTCGGGCTACTACAAAACCAAATACTTTTAGGCCATTTTGAAGTGGGATTCATGCTTGTCCAGACAATGAACTATTGGGTATAATACTCAATCTTATCGAGAAGAAATATAAATACTTAAGGATCATATTAGGGAGTGCTCATCGTGTTACTTAGTATAATATTAGGGAGTGCTAATTGTTATGTAACATATTACACTTTTGATTAGGGGTGTTCAAAAACATGATTAACTGAATTGTATACTTAATTTGAACTGCATTGCACAATAAAAAAACGGAACAACTTAAATGGTTAATTAAATGAACCATTTTATTAAACAATTCAAATTCAGTTTAAAACCGGTTCAAAACCAATTTTCTTTTATAAACTGGTTTAATTATATAAATTAATTAATTTTTAATAAAAAGAAAAAAATTAACTGAGAGTAAAAAAAATTTCTGAAAACAATTTTTTTTTTCTTCAGAAATATGAAAAAGCAGAGTTTTTTTTTCCGAAATATGAAAAAATAGAGTTTTTTCAGAAATATGAAAAATTCGAGTTTTTTCTGAAATATGAAAAAATCGAGCTTTCTTCGAAAATATGGAAAATTCAAGTTTTTTCGAAAATATGAAAAAGTCGAGTTTTTTCGGAAATATAAAAAAGTCGACTTTTTTTCAGAATTATGAAAAAGTCGAGTTTTTTTCAGAAAGATGAAAAAATCGAGATTTTTCCAGAATTATGAAAAAGTCGAGTTTTTCAAAAATATATAAAACTCGAGTTTTTTCAGATATAAGAAAAAGTCGGGTTTTTTCCCAGAAATATGAAAAAGTCGAGTTTTATCGAAAATATGAAAAGCTCGTGTTTATTTTCGGAAATATGGAAAATTCGAGTTTTTTCGGAAATATGAAAATGTCGAGTTTTTTCGGAAATATGAAAAAGTCGATTTTTTTCGGAAATATGAAAAAGTAGAGTGTTTTTTTTTCGGAAATATGAAAAAGTCGAGTTTTTTTTCCAGATTTATGAAAAAGTCGAGTTTTTCAAATATATGAAAAACTCGAGTTTTTTCGAAAATATGAAAAAGTCGAGTTTTTTTCGGAAATATGAAAAAGTCAAGTTTTTTCGGAAATATGAAAAAGTCGAGTTTTTTTCGGAAATATGAAAATGTCGAGTTTTTTAAGAAATATGAAAAAGTCAAGTTTTTTCGGAAATATGTAAAAGTAGAGTTTTTTCAGAAATATGAAAAATTCAAGTTTTTTCATAAATATGAAAAAGTCGAGTTTTTTTTCAAAAATATGGAAAATTCGAGTTTTTTCGGAAATATGAAAAAGTCGAGTTTTTTCGGAAATTTTAAAAAGTCGATTTTTTTTCGGAATTATGAAAAAGTCGAGTTTTTTTTTCAGAAATATGAAAAAATCGAGTTTTTCAAAAATATGAAAAATTCGAGTTTTTTCGGAAATGTGAAAAAGTAGAGTTTTTTTCGAAAATATGAAAAAGTCGAGTTTTTTCGGAAATATGAAAAAGTCGAGTTTTTTTCGGAAATATGAAAAAGTAGAGTTTTTTTCGGAAATATGAAAAAGTCGAGTTTTTTCTGAAATATGAAAAAGTCGAGTTTTTTTCGAAAATACGGAAAATTCGAGTTTTTTTCAGAAATTTGAAAAAGTCGAGTTTTTTTCGGAAATATAAGAAAGTCGATTTTTTTCGGAAATATGAAAAAGTCGAGTTTTTTTTCTTTAGAAATATGAAAAAATCGATTTTTTTTCTAGTTTATGAAAAAGTCGAGTTTTTCAAAAATATTAAAAACTCGAGTTTTTTCGGAAATATGAAAAAGCCAAGTTTTTTTTTCCAGAAATATGAAAAAGTCGAGTTTTTTCGGAAATATGAAAAATTCGAGTTTTTTTTCGGAAATGTGGAAAATTCGAGTTTTTTCGGAAATATGAAAAAGTCGAGTTTTTTCGGAAATATGAAAAAGTCGAGTTTTTTTCGGAAATATGAAAAAGTAGAGTTTTTTCGGAAATATGAAAAATTCGAGTTTTTTCTGAAATATGAAAAAATCGAGATTTCTTCGAAAATATGGAAAATTCAAGTTTTTTCGAAAATATGAAAAAGTCGAGTTGTTTCGGAAATATAAAAAAGTCGACTTTTTTTCAGAAATATGAAAAAGTCGAGTTTTTTTCAGAAAGATGAAAAAATCGAGATTTTTCCAGAATTATGAAAAAGTCGAGTTTTTCAAAAATATATAAAACTCGAGTTTTTTCAGATATAAGAAAAAGTCGGGTTTTTTCCCAGAAATATGAAAAAGTCGAGTTTTATCGAAAATATGAAAAGCTCGTGTTTATTTTCGGAAATATGGAAAATTCGAGTTTTTTCGGAAATATGAAAATGTCGAGTTTTTTCGGAAATATGAAAAAGTCGATTTTTTTCGGAAATATGAAAAAGTAGAGTGTTTTTTTTTCGGAAATATGAAAAAGTCGAGTTTTTTTTCCAGATTTATGAAAAAGTCGAGTTTTTCAAAAATATGAAAAACTCGAGTTTTTTCGAAAATATGAAAAAGTCGAGTTTTTTTCGGAAATATGAAAAAGTCAAGTTTTTTCGGAAATATGAAAAAGTCGAGTTTTTTTCGGAAATATGAAAATGTCGAGTTTTTTTAGAAATATGAAAAAGTCAAGTTTTTTCGGAAATATGTAAAAGTAGAGTTTTTTCAGAAATATGAAAAATTCAAGTTTTTTCATAAATATGAAAAAGTCGAGTTTTTTTTCAGAAATATGGAAAATTCGAGTTTTTTCGGAAATATGAAAAAGTCGAGTTTTTTCGGAAATTTTAAAAAGTCGATTTTTTTTCGGAAATATGAAAAAGTCGAGTTTTTTCGGAAATATAAAAAAGTCGACTTTTTTTCAGAAATATGAAAAAGTCGAGTTTTTTTCAGAAAGATGAAAAAATCAAGATTTTTCCAGAATTATGAAAAAGTCGAGTTTTTCAAAAATATATAAAACTCGAGTTTTTTCAGATATAAGAAAAAGTCGGGTTTTTTCCCAGAAATATGAAAAAGTCGAGTTTTATCGAAAATATGAAAAGCTCGTGTTTATTTTCGGAAATATGGAAAATTCGAGTTTTTTCGGAAATATGAAAATGTCGAGTTTTTTCGGAAATATGAAAAAGTCGATTTTTTTCGGAAATATGAAAAAGTAGAGTTTTTTCGGAAATATGAAAAAGTCGAGTTTTTTCTGAAATATGAAAAAGTCGAGTTTTTTTCGAAAATACGGAAAATTCGAGTTTTTTCAGAAATTTGAAAAAGTCGAGTTTTTTCGGAAATATAAGAAAGTCGATTTTTTTCGGAAATATGAAAAAGTCGAGTTTTTTTCCTTCAAAAATATGAAAAAATCGATTTTTTTTCTAGATTATGAAAAAGTCGAGTTTTTCAAAAATATGAAAAACTCAAGTTTTTTCGGAAATATGAAAAAGCCAGGTTTTTTTTCCAGAAATATGAAAACGTCGAGTTTTTTCGGAAATATGAAAAGGTCGAGTTTTTTTATCGAAAATATGGAAAATTCGAGTTTTTTCGAAAATATGAAAAAGTCGAGTTTTTTCAAAAATATGAAAAAGTTGGTTTTTTTTTTTGGAAATATGAAAAAGTCGAGTTATTTTTCAGAAATATGAAAAAATTGAGTTTTTTTTCCCAAAATTCTGAAAAAGTTGAGTTTTTCAAAAATATGAAAAACTCGAGTTTTTTCGGAAATATGAAAAAGTCGAGTTTTTTTTCGAAAATATGAAAAAGTCGAGTTTTTTCGGAAATATTAAAAAGTCGAGTTTTTTCAGATATATGAAAATGTCGATTTTTTTCGGAAATATGAAAAAGTCGAGTTTTTCTTCAGAAATATGAAAAAATAGTTTTTTTTTCCAGAATTATGAAAAAGTCGAGTTTTTTTTTTAATTATGATGATGTGAATCTACTTCGGAAATATGAAAAAGTCGAGTTTTTTCGGAAATATGGAAATTTCGAATAGGTCAGATTGTTATGCAACAACAGAATACTAGGTTTGTAAGCTCCTTCTGAGTCTGTTATGCTATGGTTGAGGTTTGTAAGCTCCTCCTTAGTTCTATGTACAAGAAAGTTAAAATGTGCCGTCCGGGCAAGATAACCATAATAACATAAATTTAAATAACCAAATTATAAATGACCATTATGTACAGACTGAATAGGTTCAATGTGTTCAGTTTCTAATTAAATACTTACCATCATTTCTCCCGTTTTGGTCACATAAAAAAGAATAAAATGGAGAAAGAAAAAAAATAATTACATCCATAAATGCATAACAGGTCATCATTACAAGATCAATTTCTAAGAATTGAAAAATTACAAGTAATATGGGTCATTAAGGATTGTGCAATGTAGTTATTGGTCGTAACAGTCCACAAAATCGAGTAAAGGATCTTTATTCCGTCGATTATGATACTCAGAAGCCATTATAAAAGTAGCCAAAACGTAATTCACTTTCATCAACATCTACTAAAGTCATGGAGTCATCAGCTGAGAGCAACACAATTTCTGTTGTAACAGAGGTTACACAGAACACTTCAAGCCTGAATATCCAGAACCTTCCAAAGCCAGTAGCTTCAGAAGCTTCTGCTACTGGTCCTATGCCATCTTCCCTGAACACTTCAAATGAGACTTTGTCAGCAGTACCTCAAAGACCTACAGAAGCAAGTCCATCAGTAGTTGTTTTAAAACCACGGAAGAGGCTCAACAAGATGTTTCATCGTCTTGTTGTCCCAGAAGTAGAATACGAGAACATTGATGGAGATGAGCCATATTATGATTATGGCAATAGCTTCTACTACAAGGCACGGGATGACATAGATAGAGCTTAATCTTAGTTCAAACCAGTTTCTTATGTTATTTGTAATCCTTTAAGCTCGATTAATGAAAAAAAGTTATTTTGACCAGTAAATATTCTGCAATCCTACAAACACCTTATTTACCCATTAGATTTCCTGATAATCACATTAATGAAGTATATTGACACCAGAAGCAACAGATAAACATGTTAACTATAATACTTACTATTGTTAAAGGAATTTTAATAGGTCAGACTGTTAGATAACATTTCCAAGAGTCATCATTAAAACATTGATTATAACGGAATAAGAATCTTGTCAGAAAAGGACACAAATAATGTTTCACAAGACAGGGGATAGAGACAACAAATATATAAAAAGAAAACATCATTACCCAAAGGTTCTTATCCAGCATATCTGCTGAATCCACTAGATAATTTTCAAACTTATGAAATTTAAGTAATATAAGAGTTTAAAATAAACTTTTTACTTAACTGCTTTATCAAAAGTAAAGAATCTTCTTCTGAATCTCAGAGTCTGACAATTTTCAGAAGCTATCATCCATTAGAGTCTGAAAAACATGTTTTTTAGTGGTCAAGTCATTTCAGGTCGACACATGCATAAACAGGCCGACCTATATGAGTTTCAGAATCAGAATAGGTCGACACATAGACTTCAGGCCATCTCCCATGGATCAATATTAAAGGTTGTAGCCTCTGTCCATAGGCCGCCTCACTTAGGTCAACACATAGGCAACACGTAACCTTCACAGGTCGACCTGTGACCTTTATAGGCCGACCTAATTACCTTGATAGGCCGACCTATTGCTTTGATAGGCCGACACATACGATTTTTTCATCTTAAAATTTCATTTTTGCTCCAATAATTTTCATTCCTTTTGCTCATTATTTCTAATATCTATATATACTCATACATGCATCTTTTTCTAGTAAGGTACTAGTGTAAAACCTAAACGAAACCAGATTACAAAGCATTCCCATCATCTTCAACCTTTCTTCTATGCATAGATACAATCAAACTACACATAATCTTTATTTGATTGGGTGACCATCTAGATTAGGGTTGATAACGTCCAATTAGGTTGGTGTAACTAAGAATAATGGGTTGGGATCTTTGTGTGTTTCAAATAAGAAAACCAAGGTGGTGTTTTCCTTCAAGATCATTGGGATGATTTTGAACAAGATCACGTCAACACAGATTCGACCGAGTGAAGGCCTTTGGACAAAGTGGTTTCCTTGCAAGGGAACAACGCGAGACGGTGAATCGTGTTCGGGTATCTTGGGTTCAACAAGTGTGTGATCACGATAATCGGTGGATTGTAGCCAAATTGTTGGGTGACTTGATCAAGCTTTGATCAAGGGTTAGGAGGTGCTTGAATCAACAACAAACCATAGGGTTTGTGGGATTAGAGTTATTCACCTCTTGTATATACATTTTTCCAAAGATAAGGTTAATTGCAAGTATCTCAATTCGATTTCGGATTGAGGGCAGACGTCCCATAGTGAGGCCGATTGGGGAACTGACTAAACAAATCATTGTGTGTCTTTATCTTTATTGCTTTCTCTCTTTAATTTTTGTTCTTGCAAATTATCAATTTCGTTGTTGTTTTGATTAATACGATTGCAAATTGTTTTCAACTATCTTTTAAAGTGTTGTTGCTGATATAATCATAATCACTTTGATTTGATTGGCTTTTAACATCAATAAAACAAATTGAATTTCCAAACAAGATTGATCACACACAAAGTGTTTAATAAATTGTCTTTGAGTATTTTTCTCGCTTTGTGTTAATTGGAAATAAGCTTTACGAATAACATTGCATTTGATTGATCCATGAATTAATCATTGTTGAACAATTTGTGTTCATTATCATTCCATAGGTTTACGTTACGTATATCCGAGCTTTTCCATAGTAGGTTCGGTTAGAAGATTCCATTCAGGTTGTTTTTGCTGTGCCATAAATTTTTTAAAACAAATTTTTGCCAAGGGTTTTGGTTTTAAATCTGTGATCTTTTCACCCGCCCTCTAGATCGAAGCTTATCGTCTAACAATTTGCAAGTATATATGAGCATTTATTTTTTGTTTAAACATAGGATGTGTTCATTGTTACTAATAACATCTCTATTGTGTAAACATAGGATGTGTTCATTGTTTGTCCAAATAATGATTATGTGAAGGAAAGGGAGAAGTAGGATAGAAAGATGAATGAGGGTAGGAATAAGTTTGAGGAGGAGAGGAAGAGGTGGAGGGAGGAGCAGGATAAGAAGTTGGAGTAGGATAGAAAGAAGTTTGAGGAGGAGAAGAAGAGGTGGAGGGAGGAGCGGGGTAGGAATTTGGAGGAAGAGAGGGAAAGGTTTTTGCACACGGTGCGGGAGAGTGTTCAGAATTAGCAAGAGGAGCAAGAGAGGATATCTGAGGTGAAGTTGTCCGAGAAATGTACACGTGATGTGCTTGAGGTATAAGTTGTATGTTGTTGTTATTATTGTTAGCGTATTTTAATTTTGGATTGCATTAATATTTTTTTTATGATGCAGAAATTTAATTCATTGGGCCTATTAAGCTACACAAACTCAAATTAGTAGGAAATTCGATAGAATGAAGTTTAGAAAGTTATGGGTGGTACAAATGCGAAAGAAAGTTTTTCTGCGAACCAGGACAATACCACATCATCAAAAGTATATAATATTGAGATACTAAGAATGATCATTAAAAGTATTCCAGACACATGCTTGGGTATTAAATTAAGTTATGATCCAGAAAAGTTAGTCATACTTTCTAGGATTTCTGTCCATGAATTTTTGTCAGGAAATGTGTACCTAGACAACTTCTTATTACGAATTTGGTCCCCGTGAGTATAGTTTTTATGTTGATCTCTATTTATATTCATATGTTTTTCTTCTTTAACATAAAGATTTGCTCTTGCAGGTACATCCATAAATTATGTGTTGAAAGAAAACTTCAAATAGGTATTGTATGTTAGATCCGGCGCACATTGGTCTTACTTACGGTTCGACAGGACACAGTATCCGTAATTACTTAAAAGATAAATTGAAAGGAAACATCAAAGATTGTTATTTGGCCTCGTATTACCGCAAGTAAGTATATATTAATTTGTGTTTTCATTTATAAATCAATTTTATACATATTAATTATTCTGAATGTTTATACAGTGAACATTGGCAACTAATTGTTATATGTCCTAAGAGAAATCCTATAGTTGTGTTTTGCTTATTACACTTTGAACTGCCCGAAGAAGCGGTTAACGCTTTAAATGGGTAAGTGGTATTATTTTTAACTGTAGAGTTGAATAGTTTTTATTTATGTTTAATTTTAACCGACATGTGTAGAGCGATGAAGGAGTATAATGCATTCAAATAAAGTACTCGGTAAAAGGCCTATCTATGTTTCTCCAAAAATAAGTATGTTACTTGTGCATTTATTGACATTATATTATTTGTGTGTATTAGTGTGATATAAATATATGAAAATTATTTGTAATGGCAAAAACAACCCGACAGTCATTCACGTGGATACTAAGTTATGAGATATATGCTCTATATTGTCTCCACGGACATTAAAGCGGGATGGATGAAGTATAAGGTATTAACGTAATCCATGTCTTCTTAAATTCATGTTGTTGTTAGCTTATCATATAATTTAATTTTTCTTTTAATTATAGGAATTTAACAAGAAAACACCATAGTTTTTTTTTTCTGTTATTCTGATTCTCTAAAACAATAGTTTTTTTTTTTTTTGTAAATGTGTAAATTTCATTAATTTGTTTTGTGTAAATATGTAAATGTGTGTATTCTATCTTGATGACCAGAACAGTGTAAATGATATGATAAATTCTAATTCGGTTGCTTCTTTTGTAGTTTCTGTGTAAAAAATGATACAGGCAGGTTAATAGATTTATAATGATATGATACACCAGTGAAAATGATACATGCAAAATTATACATGCCAACAAAAATGATACAGGAAAAAAAAGAGATTTTATCCCTCGGTTATTACTTAAAACCGAGGTCAATAAATACCTTATTACCTCGGTATTTAAAAAATAAAAAATATGCAATTGATGAGGATCGAACTCATGACCTTTTAATATATAACCTCGGTTTTAAAGTGATTGTTTTTCATGTCGTTGTTCATTACCTCAGTTGTGTAGCCGAGGTTATTTAGTTTTAATTTAGTTTTATTTAGTTTTATTTTATTAATTTAGTTTTTGTTTTATTTTATTAATTTATAGTTTTGATTTTAATTTATAGTTTTAGTTTTAATTTATATATTTGGTTAAATTTAGTTTTTTAATTTTACTTTATTATTTATAGTTTTGATTTTAATTTATTTGATTTTATTTTTTGATTTTAGATTTAGATTTAATTTATTATTTTGATTTTAGTTTTATTTGATTTGATTTTATTAATACACAGTTTTAATTTTATTTGATTTAAAAAAAAAAGAATTTGGTTTCATTTAGTTCTACTTTTATTTAATTTAAATTAATAAAAAGGGAGGTAAACTAAGACTAGGGGAATGAAATCTTTATCAAGAATAAAATTACCTTAGCATCACCGCTATCATTTAAATAAATAAATGGCTTAATATATTTTTTGGTTCTGTATCTTAACTTCGAGATTCATTTTGGTCTCTTAACTTAAAAATAATTTATATTGGTCCCTTAACTTAAAAATGGTTCATATTGTTCCATTAACTCTCTAAAACGTTCTATATTAGTCTTGTTTGTCATATAAGCGACGAAAAAATTCAAAAATCAGTTGCTAAATTCATCGCTAATTAGACAAAAAGGATTAATATATAATATTTTAAAGAGTTAAAGGACCAATATAGACATTTTTAAAGTTAAGGAATCAAAATGACTCTCAAGTTAAGATACAAAATTAAAAATGGTATTAAACCTTAATAAATAAATAAATAGAAAATATTAGTTTGTGAATTAGCGTAAGCTAAACAATGTCACAAATGTTTAAATAAATAAATACATTAAAAATTAAAAAAGATGGCAAACAAAAATTGTGGGGGAAATGAAATTTTTCCCCACCAATAGAATTACACTAGTGTCGGACATGACCGCCACTAGTATTGACTTATATAAATAACTTATATAAATAAATAAATAAATACGTAAGTAATGTCGGTCATATGTTATAAATAAAATAGATAAATAAAAATTTAAATAAATAATATAATAGCGTCGGCCTTGACCGACACTATAATTAAAAACATTTAAAAATACTGACAAAATGATTTTATCTGTTAGCGTTCGCTTTTTGTGATATAAGTCTGACGATAAATTGTTAAGACTAAAACATTGTTTTCTTATAGTGATAGTTGTGTTTGCTTGTGTAAACTATCATTATCATTGTTTTTATTATTTAGTTACAAATTTGTTAAGTGTATGATTTTATAATAAATTCAAATTAATATATTAAAATGAAATTTATTTTTATTTAGAAAACATAAAAAATTAATTAATTGTTTTGTGAGAAAAAAAACATTTATCTCGTATATTTATTTTCTTGAATAAAAAAACTACTATATATCGTATAAAATCAGGTTTGAACACGTATTTGTTCTTGGTATGAAGTATATGTGTCAACGACTATTTTAATGAGATAGAAATAATGTTAAAGTATTCAAATATAAAAAATTATATTCAATTATTATTTTTATTTATATGTTTATATCGGTGATATAAAAATATTAAGTTTAACAAATTAGTTAGTTATTAAAATTTGTCTTGTATTTAATTTTTAAAATAAATAATAATTATCATATGATAATTATTATCATTTTTATTTAAAAATATTATATAATTTAATAAATTGATTAATAATAAATTATTGTGTTATTTAGCATCTTCTCTTATGCAAGGGATGGCTAAAACATTTTCCACAACACTCCCATAAACAAGAACAAGTGAAAAGTTAAATAAAAAAATAAAATAAAAAAGGACCCAAGAAACATTTTCCACAACACTCCCGGTTGTGCACTCTGTTTTCAAAAATCTTTCTTTTCTTATATTGTCAGTTCACCGTCACTTTTCTTATATTTCATTAGCATTTGTATGGTAGGGACCCAATAAAATAAAAACATTATTTCTTCGAAAGAAGAAAGACTTTACCTCACATCCTTACATTTATAATTTTCTTTCTAATTATTTTCAAAAATGACCAATTTAACCTTTTTAAATAGCAACTAATTTCGTGGAAGTGCAACCCTATATTAATTTACCAGATTACTTCAATCTCAATATTTCGACATGTATTTTTCTCTCACTGAATTACTTTCATAGAAGTGCACCTCCTATAATAATTTATCGGATTACTTCAATATCAATATTACAATATATATTTTTCACTTACCGAATGACATATGACCTGAGTAAAATAGACGAAGTTGTTGCATCAACAATATCTGATTATAGGGTTGGCAAATATCAATATCTTGAGTTGGTTATTTTTGGTTCTTCAATAAAGGATAAGTAAGTCATTATATATTATCAGGCCCGACCCAGTGTAAGAGCAGCAGACTCTACAGCACAAGCCCCAAATTTTGAAAGGCTCCACTTCTAGCTTGTTGCTTTCCCTTCCTCTCATTCATACTTTTGTAATGTGTAGAACGAGCCTTACTATCTTCCTCGAAGATTCTACAACATTCCGTCAAATCGGAAAACCTCCTTATCCTTTGATATCCCACAGCTTGCTTAATCTCGGGACGTAAACCATTCTCATATTTAATACACTTTGAGAACTCAGCAGTAATCGTAGCATAATGAGGATGGAATTGAACCAACTCCACAAATTTAGCAGTATAGTCCACCACCGACATACTACCTTGTTTCAGTTCAAGAAATTCCATCTCCTTCTTCCCTTTCACACTTTCAGGGTAATACTTCCTTAAGAACTCAGTACGAAATAAATCCCAAGTTACTTCTTCATCCTCTACCTCAAAAACTTCACGCATACCGACCCACCAATCGTCGACTTCTTCCTTCAGCATGTGAGACCCAAGCCTCACTTTATTCTCTTCCTCACAGTCCATGACTCTGAAGATCCTTTCAATCTCTTTCAACCAAAGTTGAGCACCATCGGGATCAAATCTTCCTTTGAAAACCGGGGGTTGATTCTTCCTGAACTCGTCATTAGCATTCACATTCGGCGCACCTTGCACCGCCCTAGCCATTGCTTCCAAAGCAGCAGCCATCACATTGTCGTTTCTACCAGCCATATTCTAATCATTCCCAAAAATAACAACAAAGTTAAACAACAATTCAAACAATACGACAACAAGATAGACACAACTGACTCAACTCTGGCTCTGATACCATTTAATGTAACACCCCCTTTCACATACCCCCAAATAATCAATTAATCATTTAGGCACATATTAAAATCCCGTCAGAGTATAATTATAACATGGCATAAAAGAGGCATGTCACATCTTACACAATTATACAACATACAACACCTACTCAATATTTATATGCAACAGCGGGGTAACTTGCAACAGAGGAACTTAGTCCTTACACCCACCTCTCAATATTTAGAATCAAAGCGGAAAATCTAAACATTGAATAACAACAAACATATATACATATATATATGAATCATCAAATATTCTCCACCAACATCATACATGTTCACATAAACATTCATCAGCAAGATACATATACATATGTATCACAAAAGAATCACAGCCATCCTAGCTACCCGGTGCTACATATCAGAGCCGACCGACCAAAAGAATGAAGACACGCTCCACAAAAAGACCACCAGCATACCTACTCTGCAATGCCTCATAGAGCATTATAAAACAGCAGAAGGGTGAGAAATATTATCATAATAACAATGTATATAATTATATATATAAACATAAAAACACACATATTCCACATTCTCACCACAATCCATCACAATTTCCTCCATATACATCACAATGTATATCTACATATCAACCGAGCATATTCATCATGCATACTTTCACAATTCCCAATCATTCCACGTAAACATACACAATTATGTTTACTTAACAACACATCATTATAAAGATGATAAATGCAAATCATAGAGACCGACTCACGACTCTATGCAAATGAAATGCGGTACCGACTCAATCATCTCAAGTTCACTCAGGAACTTCTGCTGGAACCATCGCTCGTTACCAAAGTAACTCCCCGTCGGGCCTACGATGTTCACCCATTGCTCACACCCCACATGGGCACACAATGTTTATGGATCGCTCACACCCCACCTGGGCACACGACCCGATCGCTCACACCCCACACGTGGGCACACGATCTGATTGCTCACACCTCACCTAGGCACACAATCCGATTGCTCACACCTCACATAGGCACACAATCGTTCGTAATCATCGCTCACACCACACATAGGCACACGATGTTACCACGGACTCTCCTTAGAATCGCTCAACACAAGAATGTATTTCATGTTGCTTCACATGCAAAATGACACAAGACATTCTTGAAATGCATATATATTCACAATATTTTCATGCATTCATCTCATGCAATCACATACAATCTATATACATTCACATCAATGCATTATTGTATAATTCGCATTCAAATACACCATCAAAACGGTAAAAGTCGCTAAATAGCACTATTCCTGACTTTCCGACATAATAAAATCGGCCAACAATTTCCACACCATCATAATCATAAAGTACAGCTCAATAGCTTTCCAACGATATAAAGAACGCCTAAATCGGATTTACGGTTCGAGAATTATGAATCGTTAAAAGAAAAGGAAATTATAAGAAAAAAACAAAAGCACCCGGCGACAGGGGAGTTTCACCCGGCGACGCTTCGTTTTCGCCTTCGCTTCGCCTGGCGAAGGAGGGGCGAAGGAAATTCCCCCAAACCTAAACCAAACCAGTAGCTTGGCACCCTCGCGCCTCTCAATTTCGCCCGACGAAGGCTCGAACCGCCTGGCGCTCTGGGCCTTTCGCCCGGCGCTCTGCACCAGAAGCAGAAATTCTGCTTCGTTTTCACTGTTCCAAAAACCCCCAAATCTCCATTTTCTCCCCCAAATCACTTCCAACAGCAAAACAATTCATAGCATTGATTCATCAACCTAGGGAGATTATACAACACAAATTATATCGATTTCTATCCGCGAAAACATCAATTTCTACCATTTTCTGCACAAATGGGTTTAGTTCTAAAACTCATGAAAATCAACAAAATCAACAATACAATCATACATAATCATACACATTGCTAAGATAACAAGATTTCACACCCTTACCCGGATTCCAAACTTGCTCTGTGATTGATCTTGATGAATTTCTAAGTTTTCCTCTTTTCCTCTTCTTTTCTCTTCCTCCTCTTTCTTTCTCTTCTTCTTCTTTTTATTTTTCTCTATTCTTCCTCTCTATCTCTTTTCTATCTCTTTTCTTTCTATTTCTATTCTATTCTATTTCTTTTCTCTCATTTTCCAAACAATCAATTAATTCATTTTTCTCACAAATTCTAATTCCACTTAATTTCTAATTTATCATCAATTGAGAAAAGGCTTAAATACTTTCCATTCTAATTTCCCCGAAAAACTCTCAAAACAGAAAAATAACATTTAACACACCAAATTCACAATTAAAATAATTTATCATCCAATTAAAATAAAAGACTCCACATAATTGGGAAATAATCAAAATCGGGGCGTTACAACTCTCCCCCACTTTAGAAATTTTCGTCCTCGAAAATAATACCTGATTCAAACAACTCCGGATACGACTCTCGCATCCTACTCTCTAGCTCCCAAGTCATATTGCCTTCCGTAGCGCCTCCCCACGCTACCTTTACAAGCGCAATATCCTTGCCTCTGAGCTTCTTAACTTCACGATCCAGAACCCTAATCGGTAAATCCTCCACCGTAAGGTTATCTCTCACTTCAACCTCGTCCATAGGAATAACATGTGACGGATCCGGAACATACTTCCGAAGTTGCGAAACATGGAATACATCATGCAAATTGGAAAGGTTCGGAGGCAACGCCACACGGTAAGCCACAGCACCAACTCGTGCAGAAATCTGATACGGACCAATAAAACGAGAAGTCAACTTCTTCGACTTCAAAGCACGACCCACACCCGTAATTGGCGTAACTCTAAAAAACACATGGTCGCGTTCCTGAAACTCAAGATCTTTTCTTCTCTTGTCATGATAAATATTTTGTATACTCTGAGAAGCTTTCATCTTCTCACGGATAAACTTCACTTTCTCCGTCGTTTGTTGTACCATCTCCGGTCCAACTACCGTCCTCTCACCTGTTTCATGCCAACACAAAGGTGTTCGACATCTACGACCATACAAAGCCTCAAACGGTGCCATACCTATACTTGAATGAAAACTGTTATTGTAGGTGAATTCAATCAACGCCAAATAATTATCCCAAGCACCACCTTGCTCGAGCACACAAGCACGCAATAAATCCTCCAACGATTGAATTGTCCTCTCGGTTTGACCATCCGTTTGCGGATGATAAGCCGAACTCAATCCTAGCTTAGAACCCAAAGCCTTTTGTAAACTCTCCCAAAACCTCGATGTGAACCTAGGATCTCTATCTGATACAATACTCTTAGGAACCCCATGCAACTTCACAACCACAAGAACATAAATCTCGGCTAACCTCTCCAAAGGATAACAAATGTCAATTGGAATGAAGTGAGCAGATTTAGTAAGCCTATCAACAATTACCCAAATAGCATTATGGCCTCTTTGCGTATTCGGCAATCCCGTAACAAAATCCATCGATATAATATCCCATTTCCATTCCGGAATATCCAACGGTTGCAAAAATCCACTAGGTTTTTGATGTTCCACCTTAGACTTTTGACAAGTTAAGCACGCATATACAAATTGAGCCACATCTCTCTTTAACCCGGACCACCAAAAGATTTTCTTCAAATCTTGATACATTTTATTCTCTCCCGGATGAATACTTAAGTTACTTCGGTGCCCTTCTTCCAATATCATCTTTTTCAACTCCGCATCATCAGGAATGCAGATACGGCCACGGAATCTCAAAACTCCAAAGTTATCAACCTTGAAATCCTCATTTTCATTCATTATTAAATCAACAAACTTCAAGTCCAACTTTTACTTTTCACACGCGGTTGTAAGAAAATCATTCGTAACATGTAGCATACCAAGTCTCACACTTCTCGGCGTCATTTCACAAACCAAACTCAAGTCTCTAAAATTCTCTAAAAGTTCCCATTCTCTCATCATCAATGCGGACATATGTAACGACTTCCGACTCAAAGCATCGGCAACCACGTTTGCCTTACCCGGTTGGTAATTCAAACCAAAATCATAATCCTTCAAAAGCTCCAACCACCTTCTTTGCCTCATGTTCAACTCTTTTTGATCAAATAAATATTTCAAGCTCTTGTGATCGCTAAAAACTTCAAATCTCGCCCCATAAAGATAATGCCTCCAAATTTTCAAAACAAACATCACGGCCGCTAACTCCAAGTCATGCGTAGGATAATTCTTTTCATGTATTCTCAATTGTCTAGAAGCATACGCCACAACTTTTCCATCTTGCATCAAAACACCACCAAAACCAACCAATGAAGCATCACAATACACAACAAATGGTTCCGTAGGATTTGGCAAAATCAAGATCGGAGCCGTTGTCAATCTTCTTTTTAACTCATTGAACCTCTCTTCACAATGAATATCCCAAATGAAAGCCTTTTCCTTACAAGTTAATTGCGTTAACGGAAGTGCCAACTTTGAAAATCCCTCAATAAACCTCCGATAATAACCCGCCAAGCCTAAGAAGCTTCGAATCTCCGTAACCGACCTAGGAGCCTCCCATTGCATCACTGCATCAATCTTGGATGGATCAACACTAATACCACTACCGGAAATAACATGTCCAAGGAAACTTACTTTCGACAACCAAAATTCACATTTCGACAACTTCGCTTACAATTGTTTCTCTTTCAAAATTTGTAACACAATTCTCAAATGCTCTTCATGCTCCTCTCGAGACTTAGAATAAATCAAAATATCATCGATGAACACAACCACAAAACGATCTAACTGTTCATGAAAGATACGATTCATGTATTCCATAAACACACCCGGCGCATTAGAAACCCCGAATGGCATCACGGAGTATTCGTAATGACCATACCGTGTCCTAAAGGAAGTCTTTCGAATATCCTTCTCTTTCACACGAATCTGGTGATATCCCGATCTCAAATCAATCTTGCTAAAAACACGCGCACCAACCAATTGGTCCATCAAATCATCGATCCTTGGAAGCGGATACTTGTTCTTAATTGTCACCTTGTTCAACTGTCGATAATCAATGCATAACCGCATACTCCCATCCTTTTTCTTTACCAACAATACCGGAGCACCCCACGGAGAAACACTTGGTCTTACAAATCTCTTGTCCAACAAGTCATTCAATTGCCTCTTCAATTCTACCAACTCCGATTCCGACATACGATACGGTGCCATCGAAATCGGTCTCGTACCCGGAACTAGATCAATGGAAAACTCAACTTCTCTTTCCGGCGGTACATCCTTAATATCCTCAGGAAACACTTCAGGAAAATCACAAGCAACAGGAAACACATCAAGGGACACTTGACTATCCACAGCCAATGATGCAAACAAACCGAACAATTGAGCTTCGTCCGCTAAAAGTTTCTTCAATTCTTTAGTGGATAGGAAACTCTCATCTTCATCATCTTCCAAAGAAGGAAACCTCACTAACTTGTGATAGCAATCTATATGAACTCGATTAAATCGCAACCAGTTCATACCCAAGATTACGTCTAAACCTTCCAACGACAAACACACTAAATCCATCTCGAAGTCTTTACCATAAATGGTCAAAGGACAACTTAAACAAACCAACGAAGTAGTTACTGACCCCATCGCTGGAGTGTCAATAACCATCTTACCATCCATCACAGACAACACAAGATTCAAACGCTTCGCGCACTCAGACGAAACAAACGAATGAGTCGCTCCCGTATCAATAATAGCAACTAAAGGCGTACTATTAATAAAGCATGTACCTTTAATCAAACGGTATGCACTAGTAGTTTGAGTCCCCGCCAATGCAAACACCTTTCCGCCCGCTTGAGCTTGTTTCGGCTTAGTACACTTAGTACTAATGTGACCCACTTCTCCACAATTATAGCACTTCACCATATTCCTTCTACAATCTGTTGTAGCATGCCCGGTACCTCCATAATTAGAACATTTCACCACTGGCTTCCCACACTCAAATGATTTATGACCCAGTTCACCACATTTGTAACACCTAATAACACCGGAACCTCCTCCTTAAGACCTCCTGTCAAAGTTTCCCCTATGCTTGCCCTTATCAGCGGGTGTCACATAAGGTCCACTTCTAGCTTGTTGCTTTCCCTTCCTCTCATTCATACTTTTGTAATGTGTAAAACGAGCCTTACTATCTTCCTCGAAGATTCTACAACATTCCGTCAAATCGGAAAACCTCCTTATCCTTTGATATCCCACAGCTTGCTTAATCTCGGGACGTAAACCATTCTCATATTTAATACACTTTGAGAACTCAGCAGTAATCGTAGCATAATGAGGATGGAATTGAACCAACTCCACAAATTTAGCAGTATAGTCCACCACCTACATACTACCTTGTTTCAGTTCAAGAAATTCCATCTCCTTCTTCCCTTTCACACTTTCAAGGTAATACTTCCTTAAGAACTCAGTACGAAATAAATCCCAAGTTACTTCTTCGTCCTCTACCTCAAGAACTTCACGCATACCGACCCATCAATCGTCGACTTCTTCCTTCAGCATGTGAGACCCAAGCCTCACTTTATTCTCTTCCTCACAGTCCATGACTCTGAATATCCTTTCAATCTCTTTCAACCAAAGTTGAGCACCATCGGGATCAAATCTTCCTTTGAAAACCGGTGGTTGATTCTTCCTGAACTCGTCATTAGCATTCACATTCGGCGCACCTTGCACCGCCCTAGCCATTGCTTCCAAAGCAGCAGCCATCGCATTGTCGTTTCTACCAGCCATATTCTAATCATTCCCAAAAATAACAAAAAAGTTAAACAACAATTCAAACAATACGACAACAAGACAGACACAACTGACTCAACTCTGGCTCTGATACCATTTAATGTAACACCCCCTTTCACATACCCCCAAATAATCAATTAATCATTTAGGCACATATTAAAATTCCGTCAGAGTATAATTTTAACATGGCATAAAAGAGGCATGTCACATCTTACACAATTATACAACATACAACACCTGCTCAATATTGATATGCAACAGTGGGGTAACTTGCAACAGAGGAACTTAGTCCTTACACCCACCTCTCAATATTTAGAATAAAAGCGGAAAATCTAAACATTGAATAACAACAAACATATATACATATATACATGAATCATAAAATATTCTCCACCAACATCATACATGTTCACATAAATATTCATCAGCAAGATACATATACATATGTATCACAAAAGAATCACAGTCATCCTAGCTACCCGGTGCTACATATCAGAGCCGACCGACCAAAAGAATGAAGACACGCTCCACAAAAAGACCACCAGCATACCTACTCTGCAATGCCTCATAGAGCATTATAAAACAGCAGAAGGGTGAGAAATATTATCATAATAACAATGTATATAATTATATATATAAACATAAAAACACACATATTCCACATTCTCACCACAATCCATCACAATTTCCTCCATATACATCACAATGTATATCTACATATCAACCGAGCATATTCATCATGCATACTTTCACAATTCTCAATCATTCCACGTAAACATACACAATTATATTTACTTAACAACACATCATTATAAAGATGATAAATGCAAATCATAGAGACCGACTCACGACTCTATGCAAATGAAATGCTGTACCGACTCAATCATCTCAAGTTCACTCAAGAACTTCTGCTGGAACCATCGCTCGTTACCAAAGTAACTCCCCGTCGGGCCTACGATGTTCACCCATTACTCACACCCCACATGGGCACACAATGTTTATGGATCGCTCACACCCCACCTGGGCACACGACCCGATCGCTCACACCCCACACGCGGGCACACGATCTGATTGCTCACACCTCACCTAGGCACACAATCCGATTGCTCACACCTCACATAGGCACACAATCGTTCGTAATCATCGCTCACACCTCACATAGGCACACGATGTTACCACGGACTCTCCTTAGAATCGCTCAACACAAGAATGTATTTCATGTTGCTTCACATGCAAAATGACACAAGACATTCTTGAAATGCATATATATTCACAATATATTCATGCATTCATCTCATGCAATCACATACAATCTATATACATTCACATCAATGCACTATTGTATAATTCGCATTCAAATACACCATCAAAATGGTAAAAGTCGCTAAATAACACTATTCCCGACTTTCCGACATAATAAAATCGGCCAACAGTTTCCACACCATCATAATCATAAAGTACAGCTCAATAGCTTTCCAACGATATAAAGAACGCCTAAATCGGATTTACGGTTCGAGAATTATGAATCGTTAAAAGAAAAGGAAATTATAAGAAAAAAACAAAAGCGCCCGGCGACAGGGGAGTTTCGCCCGGCTACGCTTCGTTTTCGCCTTCGCTTCGCCCGGCGAAGGAGGGGCGAAGGAAATTCCCCCAAACCTGAACCAAACCAGTAGCTTGGCACCCTCGCGCCTCTCAATTTCGCCCGGCGAAGTCTCGAACCGCCCGGTGCTCTGGGCCTTTCGCCCGGCGCTCTGCACCAGAAGCAGAAATTCTGCTTCGTTTTCACTGTTCCAAAAACCCCCAAATCTCCATTTTCTCCCCCAAATCACTTCCAACAGCAAAACAATTCATAGCAATGATTCATCAACCTAGGGAGATTATACAACACAAATTATATCGATTTCTATCCGCGAAAACATCGATTTCTACCATTTTCTACACAAATGGGTTTAGTTCCAAAACTCATGAAAATCAACAAAATCAACAATACAATCATACATAATCATACACATTGCTAAGATAACAAGATTTCACACCCTTACCCGGATTCCAAACTTGCTCTGTGATTGATCTTGATGAATTTCCAAGTTTTCCTCTTTTCCTCTTCTTTTCTCTTCCTCCTCTTTCTTTCTCTTCTTCTTCTTTTTATTTTTCTCTATTCTTCCTCTCTATCTCTTTTCTATCTCTTTTCTTTCTATTTCTATTCTATTCTATTTCTTTTCTCTCATTTTCCAAACAATCAATTAATTCATTTTTCTCACAAATTCTAATTCCACTTAATTTCTAATTTATCATCAATTGAGAAAAGGCTTAAATACTTTCCATTCTAATTTCCCCGAAAAACTCTCAAAACGGAAAAATAACATTTAACACACCAAATTCACAATTAAAATAATTTATCATCCAATTAAAATAAAAGACTCCACATAATTGGGAAATAATCAAAATCGGGGCGTTACAATACTCGACCTAATAGAAGACATATGTTAGATTTTTCTGAGTTCATTAATACTTTAGGAGTGGTTGATCTTCATTTAAGTGGGCTCAAATTCTCTTGGTTTAAGTCAAAAGGTACAATCTACAGTCGTCATGACCGGTTTCTTGTTTCTCCTTCTGTTTTTAATGATTGGAATATGGTGACGCAATGAATTGGAGAGCGTGATATATCAGATCATAGACCGGATTGGATTGTTGCTAAAAATACTAACTGGGGTCCCAAGCCGTTTAAGGTTATGTCATGCTGGTTCGATCACAGGGATTTCATCCCTTTCATTAAGAAGGAGTGGGAAGATTTTAGGATAACAGGAAAGGCATCATATATTCTGTCAAAGAAATTGAAACACCTTAGAGATAGAATTCGATGGTGGAATACCAACATATATGGTTGGGTCGACCTTAATATTCAAAAAGAAGTAGAGTCTTTTAATGAAATGGAAGACTTGATTGTTCAGAGGAGTGGAGTTATCACTGGTGAGGAATTGTTATGCAGGAACGTAGCAGAAGACAACTTTTGGAAATCTATAAGGGTAAAAGAGAGCATTCTGAAACAAAAATCGAGATCCAAATGGATAGCTGATGGTGATATCAATACTAAGTTCTTTCATACTGCGTTGAGGCAGAGGATAAACTTGAATACTATTAATGGTGTCAGTATTAATGGTAAATTTGAGGAGGATGTTCAGATTGTGAAAGAAATAGCCAGATCTCATTTTGCCACTAGATTTAGTATGGTGGATAGGTCATTCCCTTGTATTGGTGGAACTGGTTTTAAAGCTCTTTCATCTGCAGACAGACAGGATTTAGAGACTGATGTTAATATTCAGGAAATCAGGGAGGTGGTGTTTGGTTTTTCTGGGGATCGTAGCCCAGGGCCTGATGGATTTAGTTTTGAATTCTTAAAGAAATGTTGGGATATAGTAGGTACAGAGTTTTCAAACTGTGTGCTGGAATTTTTTGAAGGTGAACAACTGCATAAAAGCTTTGAATCTTCTTTTGTGGTTTTGATCCCGAAGGTTGAAAGTCCCATAGATTTTGGTGGATATAGACCTATTTCTCTTGTAACCTCAGTGTATAAGGTAATATCTAAAATCCTTGCCAACAGACTCAAGAAGAAAATTGGAGGAATTATCTCAAATACTCAAACTGCTTTTTTGGAAGGAAGGAATCGGTTAGACGGGGTGTTTGTTTTAAATGAAATTTTGGAGTTTGCCAAGAGATCTAAGAAGGAACTTATGCTTATCAAAGTGGATTTCGCCAAAGCTTACGACTGTGTTGATTGGAATTATCTACGTGTAGTCATGAAACACATGGGATTTGGTACGAAATGGTTGAGATGGATGGATCTTGGAGTTTTTAACAGTTATTCCTCTGTTTTAGTTAATGGTAGTCCAACTCAGGATTTCAGAGTGACCAGGGGTCTCAAGCAAGGAGATCCCCTTGCTCCTTTCCTTTTCTGTATGGCTGTAGAGGGCCTTGCAGTTATAATGAAACGTGCTATAGCAGTTGGTTTATTTTCAGAATTCAAAGTCAACCCAGACATTGGTTTTCATTTGCTGCAGTATGCTGACGACTCAGTTCTAATCGGTGATGGCTCTTGGAAAAACATCACTGCTATTAAGTCCATTTTGAAAGGTTTTCAACTCAATTCAGGGTTGGATATTAACTTTAACAAAAGCTCTTTGATATGCTTAGGTTTGGAAGAGACTAAGACAAGAGCTGCAGAGTTGTTCCTTTCATGTAAAATCTCTCCTCCTCAGTTTTTGTTCCTTGGGATTGTAATTGGAGGTAATCACAGGTTAATTTCGTTTTGGAAACCTGTGATAGATAAAATGCGTGCTAGATTAAATACTTGGAGAAGCCGTTTTTTGTCGATGGGAGGAAGAATTACTCTTATCAATTCTGTTTTGAACAATTTGCCAATACATTACATGGCTTTCTATAAAATGCCGGTCAAGGTGGTCAAAATTCTCACATCGATTCAAAAATCGTTTCTGTGGAATGGTTTGGAGAACAAAAGAGGGATTACTTGGATAAGTTGGAATATGGTTTGTAGGAAAAGAGAGGAGGGAGGTTTAGGGGGGAAAGACCTTAAATTATTTAATTTGGCGTTGATCCTTAAATGGTCTTGGAAGATTTTAGAGAACAAGGCCACAATATGGAAGGATTTTATTAATCATAGATATCCTGATAGTTATTCTGATTTTTTTAGTGGAGAGTGTTCAAATCTGCAGGTTTCTTCTCCTACTTGGTATCTTGATCTCATCCATGCCTCGATTGCAGTTAGATCTGGTATGGTGGCTGATTTATTTTCATTCGACATTGGAGATGGAAGTAAGGTGGACTTTTGGAAGGCTAAATGGGCAAGGAATGAAATTTTAGGTAGTCGGTTTCCAGCTTTGTTTGCTTTCGCAGAGAAGAATGCTAACACAGTCAAAGACAATGGATATTGGGAAGGTGAAAATTGGATTTGAGACATTAAGGTGCAGACCTCAGAATTGTCACAGCAGGCTCTTATACAACTTATTGAACTTAATTTGTTCCTGATCGACATTACTGTAGACAAAGATGCCATGGATTCGGTCAAGTGGATGCTCGAGGAAGATTATATCTTCTCTGTTTCTTCGCTGTATGTTTTCTTGCAGGATAAATTCGGGGAGAATGATGTTCAGATTGGATTGGAGACCACAGCTGCGTTCTAGTTAATTTGGTTAGCCCAAGTTCCGTTCAAGGTGAAAGTTCTCGGATGGAGGGTGCTACATAAGAGAATTCCAACGAGGGATAACTTGATTCGTAGAGGTATTATCACTAATAGACATGAAATGAGCTGTCCATTTTGCTTCCTAGTAACGGAGTCGGTTGAGCATATTTTATTCACTTGTTGTAAGTCGATTTTGGTGTGGAGTTTTGCTTGCAAATGGTTGGGAATTCCTGGTATATTGGTGGGGAATATGCTCACTCATTTAACATGTTGGGTTCAAGGTTTTGTAGATAGGGGGATGGCTATTAGAATTGCAATAGGGCTATGGTTATCGATTTGTTGGATCATTTGGTCATCCCGTAACAATATCATATTCAGGGATGAATTTTGGGATTTAGATACGATCTCGAATCGAATTTTACTATACACGTGGTGGTGGATAGGCAGGAATTATAATAGTCCGTATTTTTGTAATTATTTCACTTGGGTTAACTCTCCTAGTGATTTTTGTAGCCGGTAATTTTGATATGGCTATAGATGTATACGGGTTGGGGTGCCCCTTTGTACCCCTGTTTATATAAAAGTTTAGCTTATAAAAAAAAAATATTATGAGTAATACATTAAAATATTTATTATTTTGACCACAGAATATTTTATATCAATTGTAGAAAATAAGTAAAATTAATAGGCAAAATTGTGTCAAATTTGAGGAAGTCCATTGCATGGGTACAAAAACTCTCCTAAAATTTATAGATGAGAATGTTTTTTATATTTGTTGTACTTTTTATGATGTTAATTGTATTAAAAAAACAATTAACGTATAACTTTTATGTTTGAGTTTAGATGAAAAAGGTAAAGAATTGTAAGTTTTGCTTATATGAAACTGAATTGAAATTCAACTAGAAATTGTTAAAATTGAACTCTTACTGCTTTATCTTGATCTATGAAAATGAACAATGATTCAACTTCATCGATTTGATTAGAATTATGAAACTGAAATTGAACTCACACTCGTCAATACTGAAACTAATATTGATTTTAAGTTTTGGTTGATTTGAAACTGAATCTTTTTGTTATCAGAATGATGTGCTTTAACTTCAGTATTAAAATTATGTGCTTTGACTTGTTATTTTAGGATAAAAATCACTTGATTAATTCAGATAATTTGTTCTCATGTACTTTGTGTCATAGCTAAACTATGTTAGTTATTTTAAAAGTATTTTTACATTTCAGGAAGGAATTAAAAATATAGTAATGAGGTTATAACATCCCAATCGACCCAAAACATTCAAGGTTGCATGCCTTGGAATGATTACACATTTTTTAATGTACAAGGAATTACAAAGAGACGGACGTGTGTGATGTATGGACAAGTTTCCTAAATATATAAGATCATAGGTTTATGTGTCTGAAAATGAAGAGTTACATGATAGAGTTAAAAATATATATGGAGGGCACAATAAAAAAGGTCATGACCTTAATTTAAAATAATTTTTTTAGACAAGATGTTAATGACATAATACAACTTGTTACACATGTTACTCATTCTTCTAGTGCACTTACTACTACAAAATGCGCAAACAACAATGCCAAAGTCACCACGGTTCTTCCAAAAACCGTGGTGATATCTCTAAACTCAGGCGCTAACTTTATATTATATTTTTTAATTAAAAATTTATAGGGTATAATAACAGTTGTAAGTATAACCGATATGATAGAATCAATCTTTCATGGGTTCGAACCTCAGCTGTGGCAAAAACTTTTTTCATTTAAGGTTAAGACGCTCCTTTATTTTTTATTTATTTTTAAATAAGGGATATCACTACGGTTATTATGGGTAACCGTCGTGATATAGTTTGCTATTATTTTAAAATATAAAATATAATTACAGTTATAGTTTTAAACGGTAACGAAAAGTGATATTTTTTAATATATAAACGAAACTATCTGTTGTCTAGTTCATAACTGTCGTTTCTCTCTAAAGAAAACCCTAACACAACTCTCTCCTCTCATGAATCTTAACCAATACTGTTACAAGTGAATGGAGAAAAGAAGCTTAAAGTATATCAAGAATAGTTTAATTTTCAGATTATATATTTCTTTGCCAATTTGAATGGTTGTATTTCTTTAAATAGGTGTATAGTAAACCAAGCAATATACATTGGTATATAATAAACTATTGGTACTTTTCACGACAGTTGTCTACATTAACCGTGATCTAAAGTAATTTATTTGCTGTTGCCGGGTTTCGAACCCAGTACCTTATGTATCACAACGGTTGTTAAGCATAACCGTTGTGATATACCGCGTGCTTTCCAGAATACAACAATGGTCCCAGGGCCGTGATTATAAGTAGCGCATTTACCACAACACTCTACATAACAACGCCTTGATCTGCGTTATTATATGTATTTTTCAACTGTTGTTAAAGGGGTTTTCCGTAGTAGTGTCTTAACCATTTGAACTCTCCTACTCCTAATAATAATGAAGATAATGAAAAGGTTATTAACTATGTCGCACTAAAGTTATTAATATTTTAAGGATTGATATTATCCATGTTGAATTGTGTTATTATTCATCTTCTATTTTTAATTTCTTGTAGGTGAAAATTAAAAGTTAGTGTGAAAAATTTGAATATGTAAACTTGAAGATGAAAGCTATAGGCTATAAATGGACACAATTTGTTTTTAGGTAGGAACTTGTATGCTTATTTTATGATCATGAAACTATTTTTTATTATTAAAATAATACTTTAAAGTAGTCTACAATTGACATGATTTTGCTATCGATAATTTTAAGTTTGTAAAACTTAGAGTTAACTCTCTCTCTCTCTCTCTCTCTCTCTCTCTCTCTCTCTCTCTCTCTCTCTCTCTTTCTTTCTCTCTCTCTCTCTCTCTCTCTCTCTCTCTCTCTCTCTCTACTTTTATAACAATTTATTATATATATATATATATATATATGCTCATTTTTATTAGCACGTGATCTCAACCATTACAAGCTAGGCATTGAGCTATTTATGTAGAATACAATACAAATTCAGTTTGTTATGCTAACAAACTCTTAACTGAATTAGTATGCTAACAACCTCTTAACTGAATCAGTTACACAACTCTACTGATATTACATTGCCTATACATAATACCTATACACATATATCTCTAACACTCCCCCAAGATCAAGGGGGTTTGAATGAAACTACTTTGAGCTTGCTTCACAAACCTTGAAATGCTGCAGTTCCTAGAGGTTTTGTGGGTGTGTCGGCCAGCTGAGCAAATGCAGGGACATGTTGAATGACAAGTTTCTTAGAAACAACTCGTTCCCTTACAAAATATATGTCAAGCTCAATGTGCTTGGTGCGAGCATGCATCATGGATTATGGATAATAAACTTGCACTCAAGTTGTCACATAGCAGAGTTGGAGGATAGAAAGGAACTTGAAGCTCAGTGAGGAGAGATTCCAATCACAACAATTCAGAGGTAGTGTGAGCTAGAGCTCGATATTGAGCTTTCGTACTAGACCTGGGAACAAGAGATTGTTTCTTGAAACTCCATGCAACACTGTTAGGGCAAAAAATATACATGAACCTGATGTGGATCTGCGATCATTTGGGTCACTTGCCCAATTTGAATCACTATAAGCTCTTAGAGAGAACTTCTGAGTTAAAGGCGATGAAGAGAAACCCAGACCATGAGAAATAATACCATTGAGATAGCGAAGAATTCTACGAACTGTTGCCCAATGAGTATCTAGTGGTACTGATATGAACTGACAAGCTTTGTTGACACTATAAGCAATACCAGGTCTGGTCAGGGTGACATACTAGAGAGCTCCTACTGTGACGCCCCCAATCTACACCCCCAAATTAGCATGCATTTAAAGCAATAAAAGAAAATTCGAAATTTGATCAGAGTATATTTGAAAACATGGCATAGACTAAGGGTCACATCAATTGAAACCAAAGAAATTCATACAACACCTGCCCATACAGATATGCAACAGTGGGGTAGCAAACATATAGGGGAAACTTCGTTCCTTACACCCACATTTTCAGAAATTAGAATTAAAGCGGAAAATCTAAAATCTGATTAACATATATACATATTACACAATAGCACAAACAGCCACCCTAGCTACCCGGTGTCACATATCAGAGCCGACCGACAATAAGGGTGAAGACACAAAGCTTCACAAAAGACCTCCAGCAACTCTAATCTGCAATGCCTCATAGAGCATTATAAAACGAGCAGAAGGGTGAGAAAAACAACCATAATGTAAATGCATATAATTATATATATCAACATAAAAATACACATATACCACATATTCTCACCATTCTATCATACTACAAAAACATACATACTATGTTTACTATGCACCAATCATCACATTTCACTCAATATACATCATGCATAATTCACCAATCCAATCAAGACCCGACAATACCACGCATCACATAACTGGGAATGACAGCATAGTCATTCTACCCAATATACCTTACTAGGAACGACACATAGTCATTCCACTCTAGAACACCTCTCATTGGGAATGACAACATCGTCATTCTACCCCAATGAATATCCCACTAGGCACGACAACTCAATTGTACATCACTAGGAACGACAACATAGTCATTCTACCCCAGTGAGTACCACACTAGGAACGACATCAACGTCATTCTACCCCAGTGCACACCTCATTAGGAATGACAGCATAGTCATTCTACCCCAAGGAGTATCCCACTAGGAACGACAACATAGTCATTCTACCCCAGTGGACATGACAACACAATTGTACATCACTAGGAATGACAACATAGTTATTCTACCCCAGTGAGTACTCCACCAGGAACGACATCAACGTCATTCTACCCCAGTGGACACAACGACACACTCGCAATTCACTAGGAATGACATATAGTCATTCTACCCTAATGAGTACAACAACAACACTAGGAACAACATATAGTCATTCTACCCTAATGTGTTCGACCAAAACATTAATACCTCACTAGGAATGACATATAAGCCATTCTACCTCAATGAGTATTCTAACACAATTGGAATTCATTCCACACACCAAATATTACTATTATAGCAATCCCATGATAATCAATACCCTACCATTCATCTTGCTGTGGATCTACGCCACAGAGGCCGCCATATCATACATTAATCATACACTCGAAACCACATACATTGATACTTACTTAAACAATGTATTTATCACTAACTACAACCCACAACAAATAGCATTTCATCATTTACACCCATATCAATTCACATCAAGAATTACTCACCATCAACCACAACAATCCATCATCACAACATCTCATAGCATAATACACATCAATTATGCACACTTACACCGACAAAAGTCGACAATCGACACTATTCACCTTTTCTGACATAATTAAATCGGCCAACAAATTCCAAAACATCATAATCACAAAGTACAGTTCAATACCTTTCCAACGACACCAAGAATGTCAAAATCAGATAAACGGAATAAAAGTTACAGACGAAAACGAAACGACATTTTCAAAAATCACATTTTTCCAATCTCCTGGCCATACGCGTACTGCCCAAGGCTATACGCGTATTGCCCAAATTCCTCGCCATGTCATACGCGTATTGCCCAAGGCCATACGCGTATGGGCAGAACCATTTCCTTCACCAAAATCCCATTTTGAACCCCATACGCGTATTGCATCCCCTCATACGCGTAATGCCCCAAAGTGTTACGCGTACCATACACAAATGGGAAGATGGCCGTGCAAAACAACATCTCATACGCGTATTGGCCCATGGCTCGCCCATGGTACGCGTAATGCCAAGGTCCATACGCGTATGAACATGCCTCATACGCGTATGACCTGGAAAACCAGCAAAAATTCTGCAGAAACGAGTTCTGCGTTTTTCCACTCAAAATCATCCAAAATTCATCATCTAATCCCAGAAAAATTACTAATTTGATTCACAACAACACATACCTATCAAGTATCAATAACAAGGAACACAACCACATCATTTCCAACACTATTAAATTGAATTCCAACACTTTTTACAAAAATGGGTTTTGTTATATTTTTCATACAATCCAACAAAGCATCAAACAAACACATACATAATCATACACATGTATAAGATAATTGAATTTCACACCCTTACCCGATTAAATCGATTCCTAGAAGTTGTTTTCTTTGATTCCTAGCTTTTTCCTCTTTTTCTCTCTTTTCTTCTTTCCCTTCTCTTTTCTTCTTCTCCTTTTCTTTCTCTTACTATTTTTCTTTCTTTTCTAATTCCCTCTATTTCTATTTCTTTTTCTTTCTTTTCTAACTTAGTAAAATAAATGTGAAATGACCAAAATGCCCCCACGCTCAAATATCTCGCAACCGTTCCCAAAATGCGATAAAATATAATCATATCGAAAAATAACATAATTTCAGATAAAAGTCAAAAATAAAATAATATAATAATAAAATAATAAAAAATGATTCAATTAAACAAAATACTAAAACTGGGGCGTTACAACTCTCCCCCACTTGGAAATTTTCGTCCTCGAAAATGTAACCGAGACGAATAACTCCGGACACGGCTCTCGCATCCGACCAACAAACAACAGGCCTACCACAAGGCACACCACAAACAACACGACACGACGACCACTACAACGACAAGATGCAAAGCCCATACAATGCACTTGACGACTAACACACAACTCAAAGAATATGCATAACACAACTCACAGGTTCACTCTCGAACCAAAACAAAATAGGATCGTTACCCTCACCTTAGGTAACACTCCCCTAATCCCCCACACAGGAATTAGCTACTCGCACTCGAACCAACACAATGGGAACGAGGCAACTACTCAACAAGAACACAAAGTTCCACGACACGACAAGGTCTCAACAACATTAACAAAACAAGAACACTACCTCCTTGTCACACAACTTTATCACATCAATGCTACGATTCACCAATCGAACATATAACCAAAACATCCATCTGCTTAGTAACCCATGAACATTATTCAAACCTCTTACCTAACACTTCCATTCTGAAACATCCAATGGTCTCAACATTCCTACAGACTTTCAATATTCCACCTAAAAACTCTTACAAGTCGCACACACATATGAAATGTGCTACATCACGCTTCCACTGCGCACTCTGATGACTCGTAACCATCAAAACTACCAATCTCACGTCCCAAGTCTAACTTTTCACATACTTCCCAACAACTACTGTTCACATTCTTTCGGGTTATCTTACACACCAGACACAAGCCTCTGAATTGCTCAAACAATTCTAATTCCCAGATCACCAAAACAGATATACTTAGAAATTTCTGACTTAACTCCTCTGATACAATAATAACTCTTCACAAATGATAATCCAAGTCAAATTCATAACTCATCACAATTCCAACCATTCTCGTTGTCTCTATTCCTTCCGACCAAACCCGCATTCGATATTCTTGTAATTACCACACGCTTCGAATCTAGAATCATAAAGATAATACTTCCAATATTACAACATAATACCACTGCAAACAATTCCATAATAGTACTGATCCTTTCACGAATCTTCAAATGTCAAAAACATGAACCACAACTTTACTCTCTTATATCAACACACCAGCTGTGCTCATCAAGATACATCCCAAACGATCGACTTCCCCTTTGCAAGTTAACTGAAGTAACGAAAACACTAATCTTGGAAAAGCCTTCCATACCCTTCGATAATAACCAACAAAATCCAACAAATTTCTAATCACCTTTAACTAACTTCGAAGCCTCTACTCAAACCATCACTACGCTTATCAAACACTCCAACAATTGCAATTCTAATCAAACTCAACCAACCCATTCCAGTTACCTAATTCCTGAAAGCGAATACTTATTCTCAATCGTCACTCCATACCCAATTCCTTCTCCTGATAATCCAAATTCCATCCTATCGCAACATCCAACCACAAAAAAAAAGAACTCTCAATGACTTCACCACTTAACCACAAACTAGAACCTCTAATCCATCTCATCCTCTGATATAAGAATTCTCATCGACTCAACAATGCAATCTGTAACCATCAAACAAAAATCTTGATTCCGCATCACCGTCAGATATATAACCTTCCTCAACTTGACAAAATAATCCGCAATTATTTCCTTAAAGTTCAAGTAATCCATGCCGCACCACTATCAAAGCCGGAAAGACACGTCCATTCCATCCAACATAATTCCCGTCCGCTATCAACAAGAGATTAAGGGTGATCAGTTCCTCAATTTGTCAATAGACAGCCGATAATCATGATGAGGCATAAACCGTCTCCACCAACTATAATAGCATCCTTACATCCTATGCACAAAACTACCTAAGGCACAAATCCTTAGTTGACGTAAACCTTACTTCTGCATCCCCTTCTTGAACCAGAACCACACTTATAACATTGCAATACACAACACATTGAGCCAGCGCCCTACACCTGAAACAACATGAAGAAGTGCCAGCTTCTCCCCCACTTATCTCATTCTAATCATTCCCACTGTAAACACACTAATTCCATCCCAAGCCTTTACCACAAATGCTCAAAGAACAATTTAAACAATCCAAAGAAGAAATTACCGACCCCCAAGCAGAAGTATCGATAACCATCTTACTATTCCAAGAAGACAACTACAAATTCCGTACCAATAATAGAAAAATAAAGACGTACTATTAAGAAAACAAGTACCTTGAGTCCGACGATCCGCACTAGTAGTCGCATCTCCTGCCAATGCAACAACCTTCCTACCAGTCTGAGCTCCCTTCGGTTCCGTACACCTCGTACTGATATGACCTGTTTCACCGCAGTTGAAACACTTCATCCTAATTCTCTTACAATCAGCTGCGACATGTCCCGAACCTCCACAATTAGAACATTTCAGTTTATTCCTCCTACACTCCGACTTACCATGTCCCACTTCCCCACACTTGTGACACTTAATGTAACACCTCGGAGGACTAGACATTCCTCCCCCACTACGAGACTGTTGTTTCCCTTTCCTGTCATTCACATTCTCATAGGGAGTAACACGCACCTTACGATTCTCTTCGTAACTCCTACAACTGTCCACCAAATCAGAAAACCTTCTAATCCTCTGATAACCGATTGCCCGTTTAATCTCCGGACACAATCCGTTCTCATACTTCACACACTTAGAAAATTCAGCAGTCGCTTCCAGATAATGAGGATAGAACTGCACAAGTTCCACAAACCTTGCAGTGTAGTCAACCACAGACATATTGCCTTGTTTCAACTCCAAGAACTCAATCTCTTTCTTTTCCTTCACACCCTCATGATAATACTTCCTCTGAAACTCCCGGCTAAATAAATCCCAAGTAACTCCTTCATCATCCACTCCCAACACTTGGCGTAAACTAACCCACCAATCAGCTGCTTCTTCCTCCAGCATGTGAGTACCCAGTCTCACCTTGTCCTCTTCAGCACAATCCATCACATGGAAGATTCTTTCAACCTCCTCAAACCAAAATTGTGCACCATCAGGATCATATCCTCCCTTGAAGATAAGCGGCTCGCTCATCCCGAACTGATTATTACCCGTAACATTCGGTACATCCTGCACAACCCGAGCCATATTCTGTTCATTTCCAATAACAGCAACTATGGTTAAACAAATAGCTCACCTAACCACAAAGACCAACAAGGACTGACACAACTGACACGGACTGGCTCTGATACCACTTAATGTGACGCCCCCAATCTACACCCCCAAATTAGCATGCATTTAAAGCAATAAAAGAAAATTCGAAATTTGATCAGAGTATATTTGAAAACATGGCATAGACCAAGGGTCACATCAATTGAAACCAAAGAAATTCATACAACACCTGCCCATACAGATATGCAACAGTGGGGTAGTAAACATACAGGGGAAACTTCGTTTCTTACACCCACATTTTCAGAAATTAGAATTAAAGCGGAAAATCTAAAATCTGATTAACATATATACATAGTACACAATAGCACAAACAGCCACCCTAGCTACCCGGTGTCACATATCAGAGCCGACCGACAAAAAGGGTGAAGACATAAAGCTTCACAAAAGACCTCCAGCAACTCTAATCTGCAATGCCTCATAGAGCATTATAAAACGAGCAGAAGGGTGAGAAAAACAACCATAATATAAATGCATATAATTATATATATCAACATAAAAATACACATATACCACATATTCTCACCATTCTATCATACTACAAAAACATACATACTATGTTTACTATGCACCTATCATCACATCTCACTCAATATACATCATGCATAATTCACCAATCCAATCAAGACCCGACAATACCACGCATCACATAACTGGGAATGACAGCATAGTCATTCTACCCAATATACCTCACTAGGAACGACACATAGTCATTCCACTCTAGAACACCTCTCATTGGGAATGACAACATCGTCATTCTACCCCAATGAATATCCCACTAGGCACGACAACTCAATTGTACATCACTAGGAACGACAACATAGTCATTCTACCCCAGTGAGTACCACACTAGGAACGACATCAACGTCATTCTACCCCAGTGCACACCTCATTAGGAATGACAGCATAGTCATTCTACCCCAAGGAGTATCCCACTAGGAACGACAACATAGTCATTCTACCCCAGTGGACATGACAACACAATTGTACATCACTAGGAATGACAACATAGTCATTCTACCCCAGTGAGTACTCCACCAGGAACGACATCAACGTCATTCTACCCCAGTGGACACAACGACACACTCGCACTTCACTAGGAATGACATATAGTCATTCTACCCTAATGAGTACAACAACAACACTAGGAACAACATACAGTCATTCTACCCTAATGTGTTCGACCAAAACATTAATACCTCACTAGGAATGACATATAAGCCATTCTACCCAAATGAGTATTCTAACACAATTGGAATTCATTCCACACACCAAATATTACTATTATAGCAATCCCATGATAATCAATACCCTACCATTCATCTTGCTGTGGATCTACGCCACAGAGGCCGCCATATCATACATTAATCATACACTCGAAACCACATACATTAATACTTACTTAAACAATGTATTTATCACTAACTACAACCCACAACAAATAGCATTTCATCATTTACACCCATATCAATTCACATCAAGAATTACTCACCATCAACCACAACAATCCATCATCACAACATCTCATAGCATAATACACATCAATTATGCACACTTACACCGACAAAAGTCGACAATCGACACTATTCACCTTTTCCGACATAATTAAACCGGCCAACAAATTCCAAAACATCATAATCACAAAGTACAGTTCAATACCTTTCCAACGACACCAAGAATGTCAAAATCAGATAAACGGAATAAAAGTTACAGACGAAAACGAAACGACATTTTCAAAAATCACATTTTTCCAATCTCCTGGCCATACGCGTACTACCCAAGGCTATACGCGTATTGCCCAAATTCCTCGCCATGCCATACGCGTATTGCCTAAGGCCATACGCGTATGGGCAGAACCATTTCCTTCACAAAAATCCCATTTTGAACCCCATACGCGTATTGCATCCCCTCATACGCGTAATGCCCCAAAGTGTTACGCGTACCATACGCAAATGGGCAGATGGCCGTGCAAAACAACATCTCATACGCGTATTGGCCCATGGCTCGCCCATGGTACGCGTAATGCCAAGGTCCATACGCGTATGAACATGCCCCATACGCGTATGACCTGGAAAACCAGCAAAAATTCTGCAGAAACGAGTTCTGCGTTTTTCCACTCAAAATCATCCAAAATTCATCATCTAATCCCAGAAAAATTACTAATTTGATTCACAACAACACATACCTATCAAGTATCAACAACAAGGAACACAACCACATCATTTCCAACACTATTAAATTGAATTCCAACACTTTTTACAAAAATGGGTTTTGTTATATTTTTCATACAATCCAACAAAGCATCAAACAAACACATACATAATCATACACATGTATAAGATAATTGAATTTCACACCCTTACCCGATTAAATCGATTCCTAGAAGTTGTTTTCTTTGATTCCTAGCTTTTTCCTCTTTTTCTCTCTTTTCTTCTTTCCCTTCTCTTTTCTTCTTCTCCTTTTCTTTCTCTTACTATTTTTCTTTCTTTTCTAATTCCCACTAGTTCTATTTCTTTTTCTTTTTTGTCTAACTTAGTAAAATAAATGTGAAATGACCAAAATGCCCCCACGCTCAAATATCTCGCAACCGTTCCCAAAATGCGATAAAATATAATCATATCGAAAAATAACATAATTTCATATAAAAGTCGAAAATAAAATAATATAATAATAAAATAATCAAAAACGATTCAATTAAACAAAATACTAAAACTGGGGCGTTACACCTACAATAGACATGCACAGATGGGGATCAGAGAATGCATGAGAACCACTTTTACTAAGTTTGCAGGTACTTAGCATGGGTTTTGTAACGCCTCGATTTTGATTATTTCCCAATTAGGTGGAGTCTTTTATTTTAATTGGATGATAAATTATTTTAATTGTGAATTTGGTGTGTTAAATGTTATTTTGCCGTTTTGAGAGTTTTCGGGGAAATTAGAATGGAGGGTATTTAAGCCTTTTCTCAATTAATGATGAATTAAAAATTAAGTGGAATTAGAATTTGTGAGAAAAATGAATTAATTGATTGTTTGGAAAATGAGAGAAAAGAAATAGAATAGAATAGAAAAGAGATAGAAAAGAGATTGAGAGAAAAAGAAGAAGAGAAAGAAAGAGGAGGAAGAGAAAAGAAGAGGAAAAGAGGAAAACTTAGAAATTCATCAAGATCAATCACAGAGCAAGTTTGGAATCCGGGTAAGGGTGTGAAATGTTGTTATCTTAGCAATGTGTATGATTATGTATAATTGTATTGTTGATTTTGTTGATTTTCATGAGTTTTGGAACTAAACCCATTTGTGTAGAAAATGGTAGAAATCGATGTTTTCGCGGATAGAAATCGATATAATTGGTGTTGTATAATCTCCCTAGGTTGATGAATCATTGCTATGAATTGTTTTGCTGTTGGAAGTGATTTGGGGGAGAAAATGGAGATTTGGGCGTTTTTGGAATATTGAAAACGAAGCAGAATTTCTGCTTCTGGTGCAGAGCGCCGGGCGGTTCGAGCCTTCGCCAGGCGAAATTGAGAGGCGCGAGGGTGCCAAGCTACTGGTCTGGTTCAGGTTTGGGGGAAATTCCTTCGGCCCTCCTTCGCCGGGCGAAGCGAAGGCGAAAATGAAGCGTCGACGGGCGAGACTCCCTTGTCGCCGGGCGCTTTTGTTCTTTTTCATATAATTTTCTTTTCTTTTAACGATTCATAATTCTCGAACCGTAACTCCGATTTAGGCGTTCTTTATATCGTTGGAAAGCTATTGAGCTATACTTTATGATTATGATGGTGTGGAAATTGTTGGCCGATTTTATTATGTCGGAAAGTCAGGAATAGTGCTATTTAGCGACTTTTACCGTTTTGATGGTGTATTTGAATGTGAATTATACAATAGAGCATTGATGTGAATGTATATAGATTGTATGTGATTGTATGAGATGAATGCATGAATATATTGTGAATATATATGCATTTCAAGAATGTCTTGTGTCATTTTGCATGTGAAGCATCATGAAATACATTCTTGTGTTGAGCGATTCTAAGGAGAATCTGTGGTAACATAGTGTGCCTATGTGAGGTGTGAGCGATGATTACGAACGATTGTGTTCCTAGGTGAGGTGTGAGCAATCAGATCGTGTGCCCGCGTGTGGGGTGTGAGCGATCGGGTCGTGTGCCCAGGTGAGGTGTGAGCGATCCATAAACATTGTGTGCCCATGTGGGGTGTGAGCAATGGGTGAACATCGTAGGCCTGATGGGGAGTTACTTTGGTAACGAGCGATGGTTCCAGTAGAAGTTCCTGAGTGAACTTGAGATGATTGAGTCGGTACCGCACTTTTCTTCTAATGATGTGTTGTTGAGTAATCATAATTGTGTATGTTTATGTGGAATGATTGGGAATTGTGAAAGTATGCATGATGAATATGCTTGGTTGATATGTAGAAATACATTGTGATGTATATGGAGGAAATTGTGATGGATTGTGGTGAGAATGTGGTATATGTGTATTTTTATGTTTATATATATAATTATATACATTGTTATTATGATAATATTTCTCACCCTTCTGTTGTTTTATAATGCTCTATGAGGCATTGCAGAGTAGGTATTCTGGTGGTCTTTTTGTGGAGCGTGTCTTCATTCCTTGGTCGGTCGGCTCTGATATGTAGCATCGGGTAGCTAGGATGTATATTATTGTTTTGTGATGCATTTGTACATGTATCTTGTGGATAAATGTTGATGTAAACATGAATTATGTTGGTGGATGGTACTTGGTGAAGTATATATCTCTGTATATACGTTTGAATGTGGTTCAATGTTTAGATTTTCCGCTCTTATTCTAAATATTGAGATGTGGGTGTAAGGACTAAGTTCCTCTGTTGCAAGTTACCCCACTGTTGCATATCAATTTTGGGCAGGTGTTGTATGTTGTATAATTGTGATTGATGTGACATGCCTCTTTTATGCCATGTTATAATTATACTCTGACAAAATTTTAATATGTGCCTAAATGATTATTTGATTATTTGGGGGTATAGAAAGGGGGTGTTACAGGTTTTGGCACACCATTGGGATTGCCCATTTTTGACCTTTCAAGAAGGTCTCTGATGTACTTTGCTTGTGTCAACACAAGTGATCCATTTTCCTGAGGAACAAACTCTATACCCAAAACATACTCAGGATTACCAAGCCTTTTTAGAGCAAAAGCTTTATGAAGCTTAGTGATTAAGTCATGGACAAGTTATGAGGATGACCTAGTTAAGAGAATATCAACCACATAAACAAGAGCATAGAAAGTAGTACCTTGTTTGGAATAAACAAATAGAAAGTGGTCAAACCTTGAGTGAGTGAAGCCAAATAGCAGCTGAGCTTGAGTAAGCTTGTCATACCAAGACGTAGGGGATTGTTTAAGCCCATAGAGAGCTTTATGAAGTTTTGCATACTAATTCCTTGTTTTGGTGTGTGAAGCCTGTAACGCCCCGATTCCGATTATTCCCATTTTGTTGAGTCATTTATTTAAATTGAGTGATAAATTATTTTATTTGTGAAATCGGTGTGTTAATATGCTATGTTGACATGTTGTGATATTTTACCATTTTTGAGAGTTTTCGGGGAAATTAGAATGGAGGGTATCTTGGGATTTATTTCGTACTGAGTTTTTAAGGAAGTATTACCCTGAAAGTGTGAAAAGGAAGAAGGAGATAGAGTTCCTTGAATTGAAACAATGTAGTATGTCCGTGGTGGACTATACTGCTAAGTTCGTGGAGTTGGTTCAATTCCATCCTCACTATGCTGCAATCACTGCTGAGTTCTCAAAGTGTATTAAATATGAGAATGGTTTGCGTCCTGAGATTAAACAGGCTGTGGGATATCAAAGGATAAGAAGGTTTTCGGATTTGACGGAATGTTGTAGAATCTTCGAGGAAGATAGCAGGGCTCGTTCTACACATTACAAAAGTTTGAATGAGAGGAAGGGAAAGCAACAAGTTAGAAGTGGACCTTATGTGACACCTGTTGATAAGGGCAAGCATTGGGGAAACTTTGAGAAGAGATCTGGAGGAGGAGGTTCGGGTCCCATTAAGTGTTATAAGTGTGGGGAAATAGGTCATAAATCATTTGAGTGTGGGAAGCCAGTGGTGAAATGTTCTAATTGTGGAGGTACTGGGCATGCTGCTACAGATTGTAGAAGGAATATGGTGAAGTGCTATAATTGTGGAGAAGTGGGTCATATTAGTACTAAGTGTACTAAGCCAAAACAAGCTCAAGCGGGCAGAAAGGTGTTTCCATTGGCAGGAACTCAAACTACTAGTGCAGACCGTTTGATTAAAGGTACATGCTTTATTAATAGTACGCCTTTAGTTGCTATTATTGATACGGGAGCGACTCATTCGTTTTTTTCGTCTGAGTGCGCGAAGCGTTTGAATCTTGTGTTATCTGTGATGGATGGTAAGATGGTTATTGACACTCCAGCGATGGGGTCAGTAACTACTTCTTTGGTTTGTGTGAGTTGTCCTTTGACCATTTATGGTAAAGACTTCGAGATGGATTTAGTGTGTTTGCCGTTGGAAGGTTTAGACGTAATCTTGGGTATGAACTGGTTGCGATTTAATCGAGTTCATATAGATTGCTATCACAAGTTAGTAAGGTTTCCTTCTTTGGAAGATGATGAAGATGAGAGTGTCCTATCCACTAAAGAATTGAAGAGACTTTTAGCGGACGAAGCTCAATTGTTCGGGTTGTTTGCATCATTGTCTGTGGACGGTCAAGTGTCACTTGATGTGTTTCCTGTTGTTTGTGATTTTCCTAAGGTGTTTCCTGAGGATATTAAGGATGTACCACCGGAGAGAGAAGTTGAGTTTTCTATTAATCTAGTTCCGGGTACGAGACCGATTTCGATGGCACCGTATCGTATGTCGGCATCGGAGTTGGTAGAATTAAAGAGGCAATTGAATGACTTGTTGGACAAGAGATTTGTAAGACCAAGTGTTTCTCCGTGGGGTGCTCCGGTATTGTTGGTAAAGAAAAAGAATGGAAGTATGCGGTTGTGCATTGATTATCGACAATTGAACAAGGTGACAATTAAGAACAAGTATCCGCTTCCAAGGATCGATGATTTGATGGACCAATTGGTTGGTGCGCGTGTTTTTAGCAAGATTGATTTGAGATCGGGATATCACCAGATTCGTGTGAAAGAGGAGGATATTCAAAAGACAGCCTTTAGGACACGGTATGGCCATTACGAATATTCCGTGATGCCATTCGGGGTTTCTAACGCGCCGGGTGTGTTTATGGAATACATGAATCGTATTTTTCATGAAAAGTTGGATCGTTTTGTGGTTGTGTTCATCGATGATATTTTGATTTACTCTAAGTCTCAGGAGGAGCATGAAGAGCATTTGAGAATTGTGTTGCAAATTTTGAAAGAGAAACGATTGTATGCTAAGTTGTCGAAATGTTAGTTTTGGTTATCGGAAGTAAGTTTTCTTGGACATGTTATTTCCGGTAGTGGTATTAGTGTTGATCCATCCAAGATTGATGCAGTGATGCAATGGGAGGCTCCTAGATCGGTTACGGAGATTCGAAGCTTTTTAGGCTTGGCGGGTTATTATCGGAGGTTTATTGAGGGATTTCAAAGCTGGCACTTCCGTTAACGCAATTGACTTGTAAGGAAAAGACTTTCATTTGGGATATTCATTGTGAAGAGAGTTTCAATGAGTTAAAAAGAAGGTTGACAACGGCTCCGATCTTGATTTTGCCAAATCCTACGGAACCATTTGTTGTGTATTGTGATGCTTCATTGGTTGGTTTAGGTGGTGTTTTGATGCAAGATGGAAAAGTTGTGGCGTATGCTTCAAGACAATTGAGAGTACATGAAAAGAATTATCCTACGCATGACTTGGAGTTGGCGGCCATGGTGTTTGTTTTGAAAATTTGGAGACACTATCTTTATGGTGCAAGATTTGAAGTTTTTAGTGATCACAAGAGGTTGAAATATTTATTTGATCAAAAAGAGTTGAACATGAGACAAAGAAGGTGGTTGGAGCTTTTGAAGGATTATGATTTTGGTTTAAATTACCATCCAGGCAAGGCAAACGTGGTGGCCGATGCTTTGAGTCGGAAGTCGTTACATATGTCTGCATTGATGGCGATAGAATGGGAACTTTTGGAGAATTTTAGAGACTTGAGTTTAATTTGTGAAATGACGCCGAGAAGTGTGAAACTTGGTATGATACATGTTACGAATGATTTTTTTGCAACAGTAGGTGAAAACCAAAAGTTGAACTTGAAATTCGTTGATTTGATGTTGAATGAGAATGAGGATTTCAAGGTTGATAATTTTGGAGTTTTGAGATTCCGTGGTCGTATTTGTATTCCCGATGATGTAGAGTTGAAAAAGATGATATTGGAAGAAGGGCACCGAAGTAACTTAAGTATTCATCCGGGAGCGAATAAAATGTATCAAGATTTGAAGAAAATCTTTTGGTGGTCCTGGTTAAAGAGATACGTGGCTCACTTTGTGTATGCTTGCTTAACTTGTCAAAAGTCGAAGGTAGAACATCAAAAGCCTAGTGGATTGATGCAACCGTTGGACATTCCGGAGTGGAAATGGGATAGTATATCGATGGATTTTGTTACGGGATTGCCGAATACGCAAAGAGGTCATAATGCTATTTGGGTAATTGTTGATAGGCTTACTAAATCTGCTCACTTCATTCCAATTGATATTAGTTATCCTTTGGAGAGGTTAGCCGAGATTTATGTTCTTGTGGTTGTGAAGTTGCATGGGGTTCCTAAGAGTATTGTATCGGATAGAGATCCTAGATTCACATCGAGGTTTTGGGAGAGTCTACAAAAGGCTTTGGGTTCTAAGCTAAGATTGAGTTCGGCTTATCATCCGCAAACGGATGGTCAAACCGAGAGGACCATTCAATCGTTGGAGGATTTATTGCATGCTTGTGTGCTCGAGCAAGGTGGTGCTTGGGGTAATTATTTGGCATTGATTAAATTCACCTACAATAACAGTTTTCATTCAAGTATAGGTATGGCACCGTTTGAGGCTTTGTATGGTCGTAGATGTCGAACACCTTTGTGTTGGCATGAAACAGGTGAGAGGACAGTAGTTGGGCCGGAGATGGTACAACAAACGACGGAGAAAGTGAAGTTTATCCATGAGAAGATGAAAGCTTCTCAAAGTAGACAAAAGAGTTATCATGACAAGAGGAGGAAAGATCTTGAGTTTCAAGAAGGTGACCATGTGTTTTTGAGAGTTACGCCGATTACGGGTGTGGGTCGTGCTTTGAAGTCGAAGAAGTTGACTTCTCGTTTTATTGGTCCGTATCAGATTTCCGCACGAGTTGGTGCGGTGGCTTACCGTGTGGCGTTGCCCCCGAATCTTTCCAATTTGCATGATGTATTCCATGTTTTGCAACTTCGGAACTATGTTCCGGATCCGTCACATGTTATTCCTATGGACGAGGTTGAAGTGAGAGATAACCTTACGGTGGAGGCTTTACCGATTCAGATTCTGGATCGTGAAGTTAAGAAGCTCAGAGGCAAGGATATTGCGCTTGTAAAGGTAGCGTGGGGAGGCGCTGCGGAAGGCAATATGACTTGGGAACTAGAGAGTGGGATGCGAGAGTCGTATCCGGATTGTTTAAATCAGGTATTATTTTCGAGGAAGAAAATTTCTAAAGTGGGGAAGAGTTGTAACGCCCCGATTTTGATTATTTCCCAATTAGGTGGAGTCTTTTATTTTAATTGGATGATAAATTATTTTAATTGTGAATTTGGTGTGTTAAATGTTATTTTGCCGTTTTGAGAGTTTTCGGGGAAATTAGAATGGAGGGTATTTAAGCCTTTTCTCAATTAATGATGAATTAGAAATTAAGTGGAATTAGAATTTATGAGAAAAATGAACTAATTGATTGTTTGGAAAATGAGAGAAAAGAAATAGAATAGAATAGAAAAGAGATAGAAAAGAGATTGAGAGAAAAAGAAGAAGAGAAAGAAAGAGGAGGAAGAGAAAAGAAGAGGAAAAGAGGAAAACTTAGAAATTCATCAAGATCAATCACAGAGCAAGTTTGGAATCCGGGTAAGGGTGTGAAATGTTGTTATCTTAGCAATGTGTATGATTATGTATGATTGTATTGTTGATTTTGTTGATTTTCATGAGTTTTGGAACTAAACCCATTTGTGTAGAAAATGGTAGAAATCGATGTTTTCGCGGATAGAAATCGATATAATTGGTGTTGTATAATCTCCCTAGGTTGATGAATCATTGCTATGAATTGTTTTCCTGTTGGAAGTGATTTGGGGGAGAAAATGGAGATTTGGGGGTTTTTGGAACAGTGAAAACGAAGCAGAATTTCTGCTTCTGGTGCAGAGCGCCGGGCGAAAGGCCCAGAGCGCCTGGCGGTTCGAGCCTTCGCCGGGCGAAATTGAGAGGCGCGAGGGTGCCAAGCTACTGGTCTGGTTCAGGTTTGGGGGAAATTCCTTCGGCCCTCCTTCGCCGGGCGAAGCGAAGGCGAAAATGAAGCGTCGCCGGGCGAGACTCCCCTGTCGCCGGGCGCTTTTGTTCTTTTTCATATAATTTTCTTTTCTTTTAACGATTCATAATTCTCGAACCGTAACTCCGATTTAGGCGTTCTTTATATCGTTGGAAAGCTATTGAGCTGTACTTTATGATTATGATGGTGTGGAAACTGTTGGCCGATTTTATTATGTCGGAAAGTCGGGAATAGTGCTATTTAGCGACTTTTACCGTTTTGATGGTGTATTTGAATGTGAATTATACAATAGTGCATTGATGTGAATGTATATAGATTGTATGTGATTGTATGAGATGAATGCATGAATATATTGTGAATATATATGCATTTCAAGAATGTCTTGTGTCATTTTGCATGTGAAGCATCATGAAATACATTCTTGTGTTGAGCGATTCTAAGGAGAATCCGTGGTAACATCGTGTGCCTATGTGAGGTGTGAGCGATGATTACGAACGATTGTGTGCCTATGTGAGGTGTGAACAATCGGATTGTGTGCCTAGGTGAGGTGTGAGCAATCAGATCGTGTGCCCGCGTGTGGGGTGTGAGCGATCGGGTCGTGTGCCCAGGTGGGGTGTGAGCGATCCATAAACATTGTGTGCCCATGTGGGGTGTGAGTAATGGGTGAACATCGTAGGCCCGACGGGGAGTTACTTTGGTAACGAGCGATGGTTCCAGCAGAAGTTCCTGAGTGAACTTGAGATGATTGAGTCGGTACCCGCATTGCATTTGCATAGAGTCGTGAGTCGGTCTCTATGATTTGCATTTACCATCTTTATAATGATGTGTTGTTGAGTAATCATAATTGTGTATGTTTATGTGGAATGATTGGGAATTGTGAAAGTATGCATGATGAATATGCTTGGTTGATATGTAGAAATACATTGTGATGTCTATGGAGGAAATTGTGATGGATTGTGGTGAGAATGTGGTATATGTGTATTTTTATGTTTATATATATAATTATATACATTGTTATTATGATAATATTTCTCACCCTTCTGCTGTTTTATATTGCTCTATGAGGCATTGCAGAGTAGGTATTCTGGTGGTCTTTTTGTGGAGCGTGTCTTCATTCCTTGGTCGGTCGGCTCTGATATGTAGCATCGGGTAGCTAGGATGTATATTATTCTTTTGTGATGCATTTGTACATGTATCTTGTGGATAAATGTTGATGTAAACATGAATTATGTTGGTGGATGGTACTTGGTGAAGTATATATCTCTGTATATATGTTTGAATGTGGTTCAATGTTTAGATTTTCCGCTCTTATTCTAAATATTGAGATGTGGGTGTAAGGACTAAGTTCCTCTGTTGCAAGTTACCCCACTGTTGCATATCAATTTTGGGCAGGTGTTGTATGTTGTATAATTGTGATTGATGTGACATGCCTCATTTATGCCATGTTATAATTATACTCTGACGAAATTTTAATATGTGCCTAAATGATTATTTGATTATTTGGGGGTATAGAAATGGGGTGTTACAGGTTTTACCACACCATTGGAATTGCCCATTTTTGACCTTTCAAGAAGGTCTTTGATGTACTTTGCTTGTGTCAACACAAGTGATCCATTTTCCTGAGGAACAAACTCTATACCCAAAAAATACTCAGGATTACCAAGCCTTTTTAGAGCAAAAGCTTTATGAAGCTTAGTGATTAAGTCATGGACAAGTTATGAGGATGACCTAGTTAAGAGAATATCATCTACATAAACAAGAGCGTAGAAAGTAGTACCTTGTTTGGAATAAACAAATAGAAAGTGGTCAAACCTTGAGTGAGTGAAGCCAAATAGCAGCTGAGCTTGAGTAAGCTTGTCATACCAAGCCGTAGGGGATTGTTTAAGCCCATAGAGAGCTTTATGAAGTTTTGCATACTAATTCCTTATTTTGGTGTGTGAAGCCTGTAACGCCCCGATTCCGATTATTCCCATTTTGTTGAGTCTTTTATTTAAATTAAGTGATAAATTATTTTATTTGTGAAATCGGTGTGTTAATATGCTATGTTGACATGTTGTGATATTTTACCGTTTTTGAGAGTTTTCGGGGAAATTAGAATGGAGGGTATTTTGGACAATTCTCAATTAATGATAAGTTAGAAATTTAGTGGAAATAGAATTATGTGTGAAATTTAGTAAAATTGGTAGAAAAATGATTAAGTGTAGAATTATGTGAGAAAATGAATTAATTGAATTTGAGTAGAAAATAAGAAAAAGAAATGAGAAAAAAGAAAGTAGGAAAAGAAATAGACAAGAAAAAGAGATAAGAAGAAGAAATAGGAGAGAAAGAGAAAGAAAAGAGAAATAGAGAGAAAAAGGAGAGAAAGAAAGAGGAAGAAGAGAAAAGAGAAAATGTTGTGAATGATGATCAAAACATGATTTTGTATGCATAAATGTGTTGTTGATGTTGTTTGAGGTTTAGGTACTGATATGGATGTTATCTATTGGTGAAAATACCAATTTTGGATGAACTGGTGCGCTGCTGGGTTTTTTTGAAAACGCAAGTTCGCAGTGCGATTGGCTAGCGAGCATTCGCAGAGTGTTCGCACTGCGAATGGAGTAACGAAGGACTTGCTAGTTTCTGTCTTGGTTCACTGCAAATGGAGTAGCGAAGGACTTGCTAGGAGCTTCGCACTGCGAATGTAGCAGTTTTTCCCAATTTGTTTGCTTTGTAACTTTTGATCTGTGAATTGGTTTGAGGTGTGGTTTGATGCGTTAGAGAGCTTGTGAAATGTACTTTATTATGATGATGGTTTTGAGAATTGTTGGCTGATTAAATAAAGTTGGAAAGTCGGGAATAGTGTTATTTAGCGACTTTTACCGTTTTGAATGTGTGTTTTGGATGTGAATCATACAATAGTGCATTGATGTGAATATATATAGATTGTATGTGATAGTATGAGATGAATGCATGAATATATTGTGAATATGTATGCATTTCAAGAATGTCTTGAGTCATTTTGCATGTGAAGCATAATGATGTACATTCTTGTGTTGAGTGATTCTAATGAGAATCCGTGGTAACATTGTGTGCCTATGTGAGGTGTGAGAAATGATTAACAAATGATTGTGTGCCTAGGTGAGGTGTGAGCAATCAGATTGTGTGCCTATGTGAGGTGTGAGCAATCCATAAACATTGTGTGCCTATGTGAGGTGTGAGCAATGATTAACAAATGATTGTGTGCCTAGGTGAGGTGTGAGCAATCGGATTGTGTGCCTATGTGAGGTGTGAGCAATCCATAAACATTGTGTGCCTATGTGAGGTGTGAGCAATGGGTGAACATCGTAGGCCCGACGGGGAGTTACATTAGTAACGAGCGATGGTTCCAATAAGTTCCTGTGTGAACTTGAGATGATTGAGTCGGTACCGCATTGCATTTGCATAGAGTCGTGAGTCGGTCTCTATGATTTGCATTTATCATCTTCATAATTTTGCATTGATGAATAAACATAAATATGTATGTTTATGTGGAATGATAAGAATTGTGAAAGTATGCATGATGAATACGCTTGGTTTTGTATATATATACATTGTGATGTATATGAGTGGGTTGTGATGAAATGTGGTGAGAATGTGGAATATGTGTATTTTTATGCTAAGATATATAATTATATGCATTGTTGTTATGATAATATTTCTCACCCTTCTACTGTTTTATGATGCTCTATGAGGCATTGCGGAGTAGGTGCTGGAGGTCTTTTTGTGAAGCGTGTCTTCATTCTTTTGGTCGGTCGGCTCTGATATGTAGCACCGGGTAGCTAGGAAGTATATAATTCTTTTGTGATACATTTGTACATGTATCTTGTTGATGAATGTTTATGTAAACATGAATTATGTTGGTGGATAATACTTGACGATATATATATATATATATGTTTGATGTTATTCAATGTTTAGATTTTCTGCTTTTATTCTAAATATTGAGATGTGGGTGTAAGGACTAAGTTCCTCTGTTGCGAAGTAACCCCACTATTGCATATCAATTATTGAGCAGGTGTTGAATGTTTTAATTTCATGTATAATGTGACATACCTCTTTTATACTATGTTTATAATTATACTCTGACGGAATTTTTAATATGTGCCTAAATGATTATGTGATTATTTGGGGGTATAGAAAGGGGGTGTTACATTAAGTGGTATCAGAGCCAGTGTTGAGTCAGTTGTGTCTGTCTTTTTGTGATGGTTGAACTGTTGTTTAACCTTGTTGTCATTTTTGGGAATGATCAGAATATGGCTGGTAGAAACGACAATGCGATGGCTGCTGCTTTGGAAGCAATGGCTAGGGCGGTGCAAGGTGCGCCGAACGTGAATGCTAATGACGAGTTCAGGAAGAATCAACCACCGGTCTTCAAAGGAAGATTTGATCCCGATGGAGCTCAAAATTGGTTGAAAGAAATTGAAAGGATCTTCAGAGTCATGGGCTGTGCGGAGGAGAATAAGGTGAGGCTTGGGTCTCACATGCTGAAGGAAGAAGCCGGCGATTGGTGGGTCAGTATGCATCAAGTTCTTGAGGTGGAGGATGAAGAGATAACTTGGGATTTATTTCGTATCGAGTTCTTGAGGAAGTATTACCCTGAAAGTGTGATAGGGAGGAAGGAGATCGAGTTCCTTGAACTTAAACAAGGTAGTATGTCCGTGGTGGACTATACTGCTAAGTTTGTGGAGTTGGTTCAATTCCATCCTCACTATGCTGCAATTACTGCTGAGTTCTCAAAGTGTATTAAGTATGAGAACGGTTTGCATCCCGAGATTAAACAAGCTGTGGGATATCAAAGAATAAGAAGGTTTACAGATTTGACATAATGTTGTAGAATCTTCGAGGAAGATAGCAAGGCTCGTTCTACACATTACAAAAGTTTGAATGAGAGGAAGGGAAAGCAACAAGCTAGAAGTGGACCTTATGTGACACCTGTTGATAAGGGCAAGCATAGGGGAAACTTTGAGAGGAGATCTGGAGGAGGAAGTTCTGGTTCCGTTAAGTGTTACAAGTGTGATGAAATGGGTCATAAATCATTTGAGTGTGGGAAGACCGTGGTGAAATGCTCTAACTGTGGAGGCCTTGGGCATGCTACTACCGATTGTAGAAGGAATATGGTGAAGTGCTATAATTGTGGAGAAGTGGGTCACATTAGTACTAAGTGTACTAAGCCGAAACTAGCTCAAGCGGGCGGAAAGATGTTAGCATTAGCGGGGATGGACACTACTAGTGCAGACCGTTTGATTAAAGGTACATGCTATATTAATAGTACGCCTTTAGTTGCTATTATTGATACTGGAGTGACTCATTCGTTTATTTCGTCTGAGTGCGCGAAGCGTTTGAATCTTGTGTTGTCTTTTATGGGTGGTGAGATGGTTATTGATACTCCAGCAATGGGGTCAGTAACTACTTCTTTGGCTTGTTTGAGTTGTCCTTTGACCATTTATGGTAAAGACTTTGGGATGGATTTGGTGTGTTTGCCATTGGAAGGTTTGGATGTCGTTCTGGGAATGAACTGGTTGCAATTTAATTGAGTTCATATAGATTGTTATCACAAGTTAGTGAGGTTTACTTCTTTGGAAGACGATGAAGTTGAGAGTTTCCCCTCCCCTAAAGAGTTGAAGCAACTTTTAGCGGACGAAGCTCAATTGTTCGGTTTGTTTGCATCATTGACTGTGGAGAGTCAAGTTTCACATGATGTGTTCCCAGTGGTGTGTGATTTTCCAGAAGTGTTTCCGGAGGATGTTACGGATGTACCGCCGAAAAGAGAAGTTGAGTTTCCTATTGATCTAGTTCCGGGTACTAGACCGGTTTCGATGGCACCGTATTGTATGTCGGCATCGGAGTTGGTAGAATTGAAGAAGCAATTGAATGACTTGTTGGACAAGAGATTTGTAAGACCAAGTGTTTCTCCTTGGGGTGCTCCGGTATTGTTGGTAAAGAAGAAGGATGGGAGTATGCGGTTATGCATTGATTATTGACAATTGAACAAGGTGACAATTATGAACAAGAATCCGCTTCCAAGGATCGATGATTTGATGGACCAATTGGTTGGTGCGCGTGTTTTTAGCAAGATTGATTTGAAATCGGGATATCACCAGATTCATGTGAAAGAAGTGGATATTCAAAAGACGGCCTTTAGGATGCGGTATGGCCATTACGAATATTCCGTGATGCCATTCGGGGTTTCTAATGCGCCGGGTGTGTTTATGGAATACATGAATCATACTTTTCATGAACAGTTAGATCGTTTTGTGGTTGTGTTCATCGACGATATTTTGATTTACTCTAAGTCTCAAGAGGAGCATGAAGAGCATTTGAGGATTGTGTTACAAACTTTGAAAGAGAAACCATTGTATGCTAAGTTGTCGAAATGTGAATTTTGGTTGTCGGAAGTAAGTTTTCTTGGACATGTTATTTCTGGTAGTGGTATTAGTGTTGATCCATCCAAGATTGATGCGGTGAGGCAATGGGAGGCTCCTAGATCGGTTACGGAGATTCGAAGCTTTTTAGGCTTGGCGGGTTATTATCGGAGGTTTATTGAGGGATTTTCGAAGTTGACACTTCCGTTAACGCAATTGACTTGTAAAGGAAAGGCTTTCATTTGGGATAGTCATTGTGAAGAGAGTTTCAATGAGCTAAAAAGAAGGTTGACGACGACTCCGATCTTGATTTTTCCAAATCCGAAGGAACCATTTGTTGTGTATTGTGATGCTTCATTGATTGGTTTAGGTGGTGTTTTGATGCAAGATGGAAAAGTTGTGGCTTATGCTTCAAGACAATTAAGAGTGCATGAAAAGAATTATCCTACACATGATTTGGAGTTAGCGGTCGTGGTGTTTGTTTTGAAAATTTGGAGGCACTATCTTTATGGTGCAAGATTTGAAGGTTTTAGTGATCACAAGAGCTTGAAATATTTATTTGATAAAAAAGAATTGAACATGAGACAAAGAAGGTGGTGCTTGGGATAGTTATTTGGCGTTGATTGAGTTCACCTACAATAATAGTTTTCATTCAAATATAAGTATGGCACCATTTGAGGCTTTGTATGGTCGGAGATGTCGAACACCTTTGTGTTGGCATGAAACCGGTGAGAGGACGATAGTTGGACTGGAGATGGTACAACAAACGACGGAGAAAGTGAACTTTATTCGTGAGAAGATGAAAGCTTCTCAAAGTAGGCAAAAGAGCTATCATGATAAGAGAAGGACAGATCTTGAGTTTCAAGAAGGGGACCATGTGTTTTTGAGGGTTACGCCGGTTACGGGTGTAGGTCGTGCTTTGAAGTCGAAGAAGTTGACTTCTCGTTTTATTGGTCCGTACAGATTTCTGCACGAGTTGGTGTTGTGGCTTACTGTGTGGCGTTGCCTCCGAATCTTTCGAATTTGCATGATGTATTCCACGTTTTGCAACTTCGGAAGCATGTTCCGGATCCGTCACATGTTATTCCTATGGACGAGGTTGAGGTAAGGGAGAACCTTACGGTTGAGGCACTACCGACTAGTATTTTGGACCGTGCAGTTAAGAAGCTAAGAGGCAAGGATATTGCGCTGGTGAAAGTAGCGTGGGGAGGCGCTGCTGAGAGCAATATGACTTGGGAACTAGAGAGTACGATGCGAGAGTCGTATCCGGAGTTGTTTGAATCAGGTAATATTTTCGAGGACGAAAATTTCTAAAGTGGGGGAGAGTTGTAACACCCCGATTCCGATTATTCCCATTTTGTTGAGTCTTTTATTTAAATTGAGTGATAAATTATTTTATTTGTGAAATTGGTGTATTAATATGCTATGTTGACATGTTGTGATATTTTACCGTTTTTGAGAGTTTTCGGGGAAATTAGAATGGAGGGTATTTTGGACAATTCTCAATTAATGATAAGTTAGAAATTTAGTGGAAATAGAATTATGTGAGAAATTTAGTAAAATTGGTAGAAAAGTGATTAAGTGAAGAATTATGTGAGAAAATGAATTAATTGAATTTGAGTAGAAAATAAGAAAAAGAAATGAGAAAAAAGAAAGTAGGAAAAGAAATAGACAAGAAAAAGAGATAAGAAGAAGAAATAGGAGAGAAAGAGAAAGAAAAGAGAAATAGAGAGAAAAAGGAGAGAAAGAAAGAGGAAGAAGAGAAAAGAGAAGAAAAATTGGAAAACCTAGAAAACCATCAAGAACAATCATCTAGCAAGCTTGGAATCCGGGTAAGGGTGTGAAATCTTATTATCTCATCAATGTATATCATTATGTATGATTGTGTTGTTGTTGTTGTTGATTTTTATGAGTTTTTGTATAAACCTTAAATGTAGAAAATGTTGTGAATGATGATCAAAACATGATTTTGTATGCATAAATGTGTTGTTGATGTTGTTTGAGGTTTGGGTACTGATATGGATGTTATCTATTGGTGAAAATACCAATTTTGGATGAACTGGTGCGCTGCTGGGTTTTTCTGAAAACGCAGGTTCGCACTGCGAATGGCTAGCGAGTGGGTAGCGAGCGTTTGCTGAGTGTTCACACTGTGAATGGAGTAGCGAAGGACTCGTTAGTTTCTGTCTTGGTTCGCTGAGTGTTCGCACTGCTAATGGAGTAGCGAAGGACTCGCTAAGAGCTTCGCACTGCGAATGTAGCAGTTTTTCCCAATTTGTTTGCTTTGTAACTTTTGATCTGTGAATCGGTTTGAGGTGTGGTTTGATGCGTTAGAGAGCTTGTGAAATGTACTTTATTATGATGATGGTTTTGAGAATTATTGGCCGATTAAATAAAGTTGGAAAGTCGGGAATAGTGTTATTTAGCGACTTTTACCGTTTTGAATGTGTGTTTTGGATGTGAATCATACAATAGTGCATTGATGTGAATGTATATAGATTATATGTGATAGTATGAGATGAATGCATGAATATATTGCGAATATGTATGCATTTCAAGAATGTCTTGAGTCATTTTGCATGTGAAGCATAATGATGTACATTCTTGTGTTGAGTGATTCTAATGAGAATCCGTGGTAACATTGTGTGCCTATGTGAGGTGTGAGCAATGATTAACAAATGATTGTGTGCCTAGGTGAGGTGTGAGCAATCAGATTGTGTGCCTATGTGAGGTGTGAGAAATCCATAAATATTGTGTGCCTATGTGAGGTGTGAGCAATTATTAACAAATGATTGTGTGCCTAGGTGAGGTGTGAGCAATCGGATTGTGTGCCTATGTGAGGTGTGAGCAATCCATAAACATTGTGTGCCTATGTGAGGTGTGAGCAATGGGTGAATATCGTAGGCCCGACGGGGAGTTACATTGGTAACGAGCGATGGTTCCAATAAGTTCCTGAGTGAACTTGAGATGATTGAGTCGGTACCGCATTGCATTTGCATAGAGTCGTGAGTCGGTCTCTATGATTTGCATTTATCATCTTCATAATTTTACATTGATGAATAAACATAAATATGTATGTTTATGTGGAATGATAAGAATTGTGAAAGTATGCATGATGAATATGCTTGGTTTTGTATATATATATACATTGTGATGTATATGAGTGGGTTGTGATGAATTGTGGTGAGAATGTGGAATATGTGTATTTTTATGCTAAGATATATAATTATATGCATTGTTGTTATGATAATATTTCTCACCCTTCTGCTGTTTTATGATGCTCTATGAGGCATTGCAGAGTATATGTTGGAGGTCTTTTTGTGAAGCGTGTCTTCATTCTTTTGGTCGGTCGGCTCTGATATGTAGCACCGGATAGCTAGGAAGTATTGTAGACATATATTTTCGACACCATGTCTTGGTAGGTTAAGTGATGTTCTTTGACTAAAGAAAATGACTACAGGTGGAGAAGAAAGAAAATGAAGATATTCAGAAACAGAGTTTCGACACTTCGACAGAACGGAGTTTCGACGTTTCGACAGAAGCATAAGGAAGTTTTCGTCAGACAAGGTTTGAGGGACACTTATTGCTTTTTCGACAATTCGACAAGGTGAAGAGGCGCAACGTTTCGACACAAAGGGAAAAATTCAAATTCAAGAGTTATAACATTTGGCAAAAGACGCGTGGAAGCTTTCGAAGAAAAGAAGACACGCAGAAGGCCAAGTGTCAAAGACTTAGAATTTTTCCGTTATTAGGCAGTTATTGTATTTGTATATAAATAGGATAGTTGTTGTAGAATTTTAGTGTGTGAAAACTTGTACTAAATTCCTGTAAATACTCAAAGTGCCCATGCGAGAGAAAAGAGTTTATTATCTGGAAATGTACGTGTGAAACACCATCTTTTCAAGTTTATAAAAATTCAAAGTCTTTTATAATTGCCTTTACTTTTCCCAGTCATTTATCCTTTGTCATTTACTTTATGCAAGTTTTAATTTCATTCAATTTATCTTTTCGCTAGAAGTTGTTTAGTTCTTTAACCAAACCATTCATACATAAAAGATATAACAAAACAAACCATCAAAACACCATTATCCTAAGAGTTAGATAAATTTTGCACATGTATCCCAGGATTTGTATGGTTGGTCCTGCAAGTAATCCAGTTTTATAAGAGACTGGTAAACCAGAGGTTGTTCGCCAAAATCAACAGCGAACAAATTGGCACGCCCAGTGGGACCAGTGCAAAAATTTTAGAATTTTTTTATTGAATAACTCTTAGCCAAATAGTTTCTACTTCGTTATATGATTTTGAGAAGCGGTAAATTAGCCGTAACCGACGTAGAAAGACTTAAAAGAACAAGAGTAAGAAGAATGGAAAATCAGTCAAATAATCCAAATCCAAATGAAACCATTCCAGTTTCCAACCCTATCCCTTCGACAGGGGGAAACACGGATTCAAACCCTGTTCTAGAAGAGGCTATGCCTTCATCAACAAGATATATGCCAGCGGTTTCGCTTCCCAAAGTAAGCCTAGTTCTTCCACAATGGGACATTCAATGCCCATGGGGACGCCTCCTCCTGGAGGACATAATTATAGGCCATTTCAGACAAATTTTTCCATGCCTATGTTTGGTAGAGAACAACCATATGGAATGCCAACTTCAGTGATGGCAAACTTGCAAAATGCACCACCCTTGTATTCTGATGCCATGATCCACATGTCTTCACCACTACAAGGGTCAGGATATGGTGGAAATACGATTAGATTGAACCATCCCCTACCAAATTTCCAAATTCCAGCAATTACCAATAATTCTGCGCAAGTAATTCGACAACAAATGGACGAAAGTAATCATGATTTGGTCCAAATGTTAACACAATAAATGGGAGCAGTGTTTAATCCTTTAATACAAAACACTACCCAAACCAACCAATTGTTGGCTGCGCAAATGATACGTATTACTGACTTTTTTGGTGTTCCTCAAACGCGACAGAGAGAACAAGTAATTCAAAACCCAGTAGTGAATGTCGAAGAGGAACCCACCATAAATCAAAGGCCTTTAGAGAATCCTCAGGCAAACCCTAGAATCCAAGAGGCAGTGGTCGAACAGCCTCGTGTCGAAATCCCCGTTCAACCAGAACCTAGGAGGGTAATAGTCCAGAGAGGCCAAGATGCTGATGATGTGTTGCAACAGCGAATACGATATAATAATTTGCCTGCCGAAAATAATTTAGCAGCCATGGTCGAAAGGATAATGGCGCAAAATGGGGTAAATGTAGGATTACAAAGGCCTAGTTATGCTTCCCCATTATCTGAATATGTTCTACAACATGAATTACCCCCAAGGTCGAAAGTCCCCAAATTTACCAAATTTTCAGGGGACACTAGTGAATCCACCATAGAACATATAGCGCGTTATTTGATCGAAGCAGGAGAAATAGCCCATAATGAAAATTTGAAAATAAAATACTTCCCGAGTTCTTTGACAAAAAATGCGTTTACCTGGTTTACATCCTTGCCTGCAAACTCTATATTCACATGGACCCAATTAGAAAGATTGTTCCATGAACAATTTTATATGGGCCAGACTAAGATAAGTTTGAAGGAATTAGCCAGTGTTAAGAGGAAATTTTCAGAGCCTATAGATGATTACCTAAATAGGTTCAGATTGCTTAAGGCAAGATGTTTCACACAAGTGCCAGAAAAAGAGTTAGTCGAAATGGCTGCAGGGGGTCTAGAATATTCTATAAGAAAGAAATTAGACACTCAATATTTGAGAGATATGGCACAATTAGCAGATAGGTTAAGACAAATTAAAAGGCTAAAAGCTGAGAAATTTAGATCAAATAAAAATAAAAAGGAAAGAGTGGCCTATGTAGGAGTATGCCAGGATGATGATAGTGACGAAAATGAACTAATTTTATTCGACGAACAAGAAATTGATCTGGCAGAACTAAAGTCAGGCCCACCATACGCCTGTAAAGTACTAGCTCCGTCGAATGGGAAAAATCCAGTCGAACTTGAAAAGAATGATAGGTTTCCTAAAAGAACTTATACGTTCGGCGTTACCAAATGTGACGAAATTTTCGACTTATTAGTCAAAGATGGTCAATTAATAAAACCAGCAGGCACTAAAGAGCCTCCTGTGGACCAACAGAAAAAGAGGGGTTTTTGCAAATACCATAACTTTTTGGGTCATAAAACTTCTCAATGTTTCCTTTTCAGGGATCTTGTTCAGAATGCAATCCGTGATGGAAGACTGAAGTTTGGAGACAAATCAAAACAACAGATGAGGATTGACTCAAACCCCATGCAGGTGGTCGAAGCCAATTATGTTGAGCCTTCCACTGTGAATATGGTGGAAGTCGAAGTAGCCTCTGATTGTAGTTTTGAAATGGTGGAAGCTGCTGAGGGCTTCGACAATAATGTCAACATGGTGGAGGTTGTTGATGATCTCCTAGACAAGCCTGAGGAGGAAGAAGTATCCAAGGACTTTGTAGACCAGCCAGTGTTGATCAAGATTACTGAAAATCTTGATGTAGGAAATTTGAATGACCATATCAACAAAGTTGAGACTGCTGAAGGTTTCGACAGTAAAAACAAAGTTGTAGATACTGAAGTCTTCGACAGTTAGAAGAAGGAGGAAACTACTGAAGGTTTCAACAACCAGAACGCAGTTGGAATTACTGAAGGTTTCGACGAAGAGAATAACAACAAAATTGCTGAAGATAGAGTAATTTGGGATACTTTAGGGGAGCCCAGTGGAAAATTCGACTATCTCGTGAAATACTCTGCACCCCCAAGTTCTCGTATTGACATCAACAAAATCCAGCCAACTGGATGGGGAGATTTCTTTAAAGATACTAATGAAGGAGCAAATGATAATGCCCCTACCATCAAAGAGGAGGCTACTGAAGGCCTTAATCATGACAAAATGGAGACAATGAGAGTTGCTGACAAGATCAACACTATGGAACCAGTCAATAAGAACGTTGCCAGAATCAAGACAGAGGCTGCTGAAGGCCTTGTGGAGCCTGCTCCTTATGGGATCTTGCGTAGAACAATGGAAGACCCTAAAGGAAACTCAGTCGAGCAATGCTGCAAACTCATCTCCAAGGACCTACCCTCAGGGGGAAGCTTCGACGGGGCGAAAGGGAATGCTGAAGAGGAGGCAAGACTTATTGAAAGAATGAATAAATTAAGTATCACTGATGACCAGAATTTGGATGTCAACATGGTGGAAATTTCGCAGAAGAAACAAACAGAAACGGACGAAGAACGCCGTCGAGAAGAATATCAGAACTTGGCTTACCCTAAGGAGGAGGAGAACTTAGTCGAATTCCTCCAAAGGTGCCAGAGGAAGAAGGCTGAAGTCATGTTGTGCCCACGTTGTAGTGCGGTGTTCGACAAGATAGTAGCAAGCAATCTGGAGGGGGTGGAAAAAGCCAAAAGAAGATGAAACTGGGGGGCAATCCCAGCAGCCAGAAATGGAAAGTTTGGTCCAAGGAGGAGTGAGCATCACAACCAAAGGTTTGGCGAAGGACGTCATAGAACTTACAGACCATCTGTCAAAGCTGAGGATGATAAGTGGGTCCAACCAATCAGAGATGCTCAAGGGCAGAAAAGATGGAAGAATTTAGAAATGCAGAGAGGTTCCTCCATGGAAGGAAAAACGGAGGTCGAAAAACAAAAACCAAGACCATACCCATCAGAGAACTACAAAGGAAAGAATCCAATGTCAAGGTCTCAGTGGAGAAGGTTCCAAAGACAGAAAAGAGCAGAAAAGGAGGCTGCAGAAAAGAACAAAATCAAAGAAAACACTGTTGATGAGAATAAAGCTGAGTCAAGCAAGAACATGCAGACAATGAACAAAGAAGAGTTTGTTCCCAAAAACGAGCCCTCTCAAAAGGACAAACCAAGCAACATGGTGAAGATGTCGAAGTCTGACAACAAGGTGCCAGAAGACGATGAAGTGACTGATGATTTTAGGCCAGACTCAGAAGCATCTTTCGACGTCACATGCAATGTGGTTTCAGTGCTGCCTAGAGACTATGATAGAGTGATGGAGATCGAAGACGAAGAAGATGATGTTGAAGATGACAACATGGGGCTCAGGCTTGTGTGTTATTATATAATGAACAATGGCTGTGTCGAAGAGCAGAACGCTTTCTTTGAGAGACCAGATGATGCAATGAAGGCACACTTGAAGCCTTTGTTCATAAAAGGAAAAGTGGAGAACGTTGGTGTCAACAAGATATTAGTAGATGGTGGAGCTGCTGTGAATTTAATGCCCCATTTCATGGTAAAAAAGATTGGAAAGGATGACTCAGACACAAAGCCCCACAACATGGTGTTGTCAAATTATGAGGGAAAAGTAGGAAGTACCATGGGAGTGATCCAGGTGAACTTAACTGTTGGAACCATAACAAGACCAACAATGTTTATAGTGATAGCTTCAAGGGCGAATTATAACTTGCTGCTTGGAAGAGAGTGGATTCATGGGATAGGAGCTGTACCATCATCCATGCACCAACGAATAGCCATCTGGAGGCCAGATGGGATTGTTGAGAATATTGAAGCAGATCAAAGCTATTTTATGACTGAAGTAAACAATGTGAATAGTCGAAGTTTCGACAAAAATTTGGCTCACATACCCCCCTGCAACCCAGCAGGATTCGACTTGAAGGCAACTGACAACGCCTATTGTTCCATGTACCTTCACCCAACACATGGTTTTCAGTGGGACAAAGAAGTAATTGGTGAACTAAGTCACGTATGGGGAACTTCTCATATTGAGCCAACAGGTTGGGGAAGTTGATTTGATGATTATGATGAGTGAAGCCTTAGCGATCGAAAGAATTACGACTTATATAGCCGAAAATAAACTCAAAGCGGCCCTAGAAGCCGAAGTAAAATACATGACTGTCGAAGCCAACAAAGAAGATTTTGAAGAGCAATTTCCCCAAAGGGATATTGAAAAAGGTTATGACAACAATTAGACGGGCGAATGGCAGAATCAGAAGCTTGACGCCATCTATGATGACGAACCCTTGGGGTTCGAAAAGGATCCAGCATCGACTAACATGAAGATGGTGGCACAGGATCCATTAGAAGAAATCAATTTAGGACTGGGGGCAGAGAAAAGGCCAACCTACATCAGCGCCAAGATGGATCCTCAGTTCAAATTCGAAATAATCCAATTGCTGAATGAGTACAAAGACTGTTTTGCATGGGATTACGACGAAATGCCAGGATTAGACAGGAGTCTGGTCGAATTGAAGCTACCAATAATGGAGGGAAAGAAGCCAGTAAAGCAGACTCCCAGACGCTTCGCACCAGAAATCTTGTCGAAAATAAAAGAAGAGGTCGAAAGACTTCTAAAATGCAGATTCATCCGCACCACCAGGTATGTCGAATGGATTGCAAACATAGTTCCTGTGATTAAGAAAAATGGTAAGCTGAGGGTATGCATTGATTTTAGAGATTTAAATTCAGCTACCCCTAAGGATGAATATCCTATGCCAGTGGCAGAAATGCTCATAGATTCTGCAGCAGGCCATGAGTATTTGAGTATTCTTGATGGATACTCTGGCTATAATCAAATTTTTATTGCTGAAGAAGATGTCCCTAAAACAACTTTTCGTTGCCGTGGAGCAATAGGAACCTATGAATGGGTAGTAATGCCCTTTGGTTTAAAAAATGCTGGAGCAAATTATCAAAGAGCCATGAATTTAATTTTTCATGACTTTATTGACACCTTTATGCAAACATACATTGATGATATTGTGGTTAAGTCTGTTTCAGGAACAAGTCATATAGACCATCTTCGACAGTCCTTTGAAAGGATGAGAAAGTTTGGTTTAAAAATGAATCCCCTTAAATGTGCTTTTGGTGTGCAGGTGGGTGATTTTTTAGGTTTTGTGGTCCACAAGAAAGGGATCGAAATAAATGAAAACAAAGCCAAAGCCATAATGGAAGCGAAAGCGCCATCGACAAAGAAGGGATTGCAGTCTCTACTAGGGAAAATTAACTTTCTCAGAAGGTTCATCTCCAACCTTAGTGGGAAGACACAAGCCTTTTCACCTCTACTTCGACTAAAGAAGGAAGATTTCACATGGGGGCAAGAACAACAAGATGCCTTCGACAAGATCAAAGAGTATCTGGCTAGTCCTCCAGTTTTGATGTCTCCTTGTAGAAAAAGAAGTATGAGGTTATACATTTCAGCATCAGACAAAACTTTGGGGAGCATGCTGTGTCAAGAAGATGAAAATGGCGTCGAAAGGGCCATCTATTATCTCAGCTTAGTCCTAAATGATGCCGAAACTAGATATAGTGTGATAGAAAAATTATGTTTGTGTGTATATTTCTCTTGTACAAAGTTAAAGCACTATATAAAACCTGTTGATGTATATGTTTCTTCTCATTTCGACGTAATAAAGTATATGTTATCTAAATCCATTTTACATAGTCGAATTGGGAAATGGGCTTTGGCATTAACAGAATATTCCTTAAAATATTTGCCTTTAAAGGCTGTTAAGGGACAAGTGGTTGCTGATTTCATAGCTGACCACTCAATAAATGAAAATGAAGTAAAATATGTCGAATTAGAGCCATGGAAGTTATATTTCGACGGTTCCAGTCATAAGAATGGAACTGGTGTTGGAATACTAATTATTTCTCCTGACAAAATTCCAACAAAATTCAAGTACAAAGTCAAAGACTTATGTTCAAATAATGAAGCAGAATATGAAGCTTTGATTGCTGGACTTGAAATATTGTTGGAATTGGGGGCAATAAGAGTCGAAATAATGGGTGACTCTGAGTTGGTGATAAAACAATTGACAAAAGAATATAAATGTGTCAAAGAAAATCTGATTATGTACTTCATAATAGCCAACAGACTTCTCAAAAAATTCGACAATGTGGCCATTAGACACATTCCTAGATTGGAGAATCAAGAAGCAAATGATCTGGCTCAACTTGCGTCAGGCTACAAAGTGTCGAAAGAAAAATTGGAAAAAGCTATTGAAGTAAGGGGAAGAGTTATATCAACCAAATTAGCTCCTTCAGATTTGGAGACAATAAAATTAGGTTATGGGGACGAGGAAAATTTTGAAATTTTTAATGTAGATGATTCAGAAATTGAAGATTGGAGAAAACCTATCAAGGATTATCTACTAGACCCAAATCAGAAAGTCGAAAGAAAAGTAAAGTACAGAGCCTTAAGTTATGTACTTTTTGGAAATGAATTATTTAAAATGACTGTAGAAGGAGTCTTGCTGAAATGTTTGGGCGAATATGAAGCTTACCTAGCTTTGTCGAACGTGCACAGTGGTGCATGTGGCGCACACCAAGCAGGCCACAAAATGAAATGGTTATTATTTCGACAAGGAATATACTGGCCAACAATGTTGAAAGATTGTGACGAATTTGCAAAAGGTTGTCAGGAATGCCAAGTGCATGCAGGTATACCACATGTTCCTGCAAGTGAGTTGCATTCAATTATAAAACCTTGGCCATTCAGAGGTTGGGCTTTGGATTTAATTGGTGAAATTCGACCAGTTTCTTCAAAAGGGCAGAAGTACATTTTAGTTGGAATAGATTATTTCACTAAGTGGATTGAAGCTGTACCACTGGTAAATGTGGATCAAGAGATAGTTATAGAGTTTATCCAGAAACATATAATTTACAGATTTGGGATACCAGAAACAATAACTACTGATCAGGGATCTGTGTTTACTGGGAAAAACATGCAAATGTTTGCAAAAGACACAGGTTTTAAACTTTTAACTTCGACACCTTATTATGCCCAGGCAAATGGACAAGTCGAAGCAGCAAATAAGGTTGTGATAAATTTGATCAAAAAGCACGTGGGTAAAAAACCTAGAAACTGGCATAAGACTTTGGATCAAATTTTATGGGCTTGTCGAACGTCTCCTAAAGAAGCAACAAATTCTACTCCATTCAAATTGACTTATGGACATGATGCAGTGCTACCAGTCGAAATTTATTTACAGTCAATACGAGTTCAAAGGCATCATGAAATTCCATCAGAAATGTATTGGAGCATGATGATGGATGAACTAGTTGATTTGGATGAAGAGAGATTGCGTGCATTAGATCTGATAAAGAGACAAAAAGAAAGAGTCGAAAAGTTTTAAAATAAGAAAGTAAAATTTAAGACCCTTTCAGTAGGGGATCTTGTTTGGAAAGTAATTCTTCTTATGGATCTAAAAGATAGATTAATGGTAAAATGGTCTCCTAAGTGGGAAGGACCATTCCAAATTTTAAAAGTTTTTTCAAATGGCGCATATGAGGTCGAAGAGATAGATAAAGATAAAAGAATACTGAAGATAAATGGAAAGTATTTGAAAAAATATAAGCCAACGTTGCAAGAAGTTAAAATAGAAATAGAATGATTCTGTAGAATAAAATGATACGTTTCACCAAACAAATGGCGTCATTGTCATTACAAAAGAAAAGCCTTAAAGGCTGCCAGCAATAAAAAATAATAAACCTATTTCTATTACAAGTTAATCTTTGAGGAAAAATTCCTTAAGTTCTTCAAATTTCCTCTTCTGAACTTGGAATCGACATTCACAAAGGCTTTTGTTGTGAGAGAGGTTGTCGATTTCCTCAATCAATTACTGAGCTCTAGCTGCATGATGCAGTCCCACTTTAAGCTCTTCGTCAATCTCATTTTGCTTGGGTTGCTGAAGGATTGCTTTGCGTTGTTTTTCTTGGGAGATTTTTTCTTGAAGATCTGCTATCTGCTTCTCCCAATTTTTGATGTTGGTGTCACAGTCAGCAACAGCTGTCAAATAAACCTCAGAAAGTTTCTCCAACTCAGAAACTTTGTCAGTCGAAGCAGCCACAGCATCTCACTCTGCAATTTGAGTTTCAGCCTTGTTAGAGAATTGTTGGGAGAACTCTTTTTGCCGGTGCAGATCCGCGCTCACCACGTCAATTATCTGGGCTAGATCCATCACCAGACGGCTTTCCTCTACAGAGGTTTCCAAAACATTTACTTGTTTCAGGATTTTCTTCATGTCGAACTGGGCAGTAGGATTTTCGCCCAAAACCTTGAATAAATCCACACCAAGTATTTTGGTTTTGATTTCAGTCATGGTGGCTTCAAGTGATTTAACCTCAGAAGTGGCCCCAGAAGTAGTCGAACTACTGAAGGATGAGTCTTGGAAGTTGTGTCGAGCGCTGAGCATAGCCCTTAGATACTCCAAAGGTTTCTTGACTTTGAGGCTCTCAAGTTCCTCGTGAGAGAAACTAGTCGAACCAGTTGATGGAGATTGTTCTTTGGTTTGGTCTGGCTGCTTCAACATGTTCTTCTCTTCCTCAGCAGTCTTTTCTTTGTTACTCTCTCCAGCTCCAGCATTTTGTTCTTTCGTCTGATCCTCTTCTTCCTCAGCAGTTTCTTTTTCATTGTCATCTCCGACCCCAGCATCCATGTCAACATCACCATCCTTTTTAGTATTTAATGCTGGACGAACATGAGAAGTATTATCAGAATGCTCTTCCATGTCAGTGTCGAGTTTATCCTTGGTCTGCCTTTCATAGCTACCAGCATCAGGATTGATTCCCTCTTAGAGTCTCTCAGCCAAAGTCTTTTCAGAGCCAAGATCGATTGTGTCCTGCTTTCGTTCCTTTGTTGATTTCTTTGTCGAAGCTTTGGAAGAGATAAGCATTGAACTAGCTGCTTTGAAGGCAGAACCACCTGTAAATGTTGGCACTTCTTTTGCTATGGGGTGTTCTTCGACATCAACTTGGATCTGAGAACAAGCAAAAAGTCAAGGAAAATAAAATGCAAGTGAAAGTGAATATTATCAGTCGAAATAAAGGTTTACCCGAGGGATCTCAGTATTGAAGCTAGAATTCCCACTCTCTGCGTCTTTGGTAAGAACTTTTATAATTGGACTGGTGGGGGGAGTTTTCTTGATCGATTTGACAATGGACCTTTGGGAAGCAACTGTCTTGATCTTCAGGACCTTCTTTTTCTTAAGAGGTTGTTGGTCTGGAGATTCATTCCCAGACTCTTCATCAGTTACCTTTACCTCCTCCTTTTGTTTTCTTTTCTTGGGGGATGGTGGTTTTCGACTCACCTAAACACAAGAGAAAATTGTTTTAGTTTGAGTTAAATAGAATTCATTACATGGAAGAAAGTTGATGTTTTCTGATGAAACCTTTTCGACTGTAGAGGTTGGTTGTTCGACTACATTTCCAGAACTACTTTCGACAAAAGCCTTTTTAGCAGTAGTCTTGACAGCTGAAAGAAAGAAAGGAAAATAAAAAAATGAATACAAAAGAAGAAAAATATAAGAAGGAAGTTAGAGTAAAGTAAAGAGAAATGGTGATTCCTTTAAACACCTTCAAGAATGGGAGATTCCACGCGAACGTGTTCTATTCTAATATGAAGGTGCCCTGGGAAATTGTCCAAATGATACTTAGTCGGAACCACACGCTCAGCAGGTTTTTTATAAGATTCACGGAGCAGTTTCATGTGAGATCCACAAATAAACCAGTCTGGGAATGGAGGGCTTAATGCCACACCAAATTCAGCAGAAGGTAGAGTGGGAAACTTTGGTGGATAATAGTTGTATGCCAAATCATAATGTATTTCTGGACGAGCATATGAAGGCAAATCCAGCTTCCCCAATTTTTCTGTAAATTTGTGTTTCAAAGTCACGGCTGCTTTGCTTATGGTTCGACTAAGATCATTTGGCCTGTAAATAGTTTCAAAATATTTCTGAAATTTTTGGATTTCTTTAATATGTCTTTCAGTACCTTTCTTTGTTCGATCCTGCACAAAAGTGAAAGCATTCGTCAGATGAGTTGTAAAGGTCGTCACGTCGAAGAATCTAGTGAGGTAGTAGTCTTTCCACCAGACATCGAATTCTTGAGTACAGAGGAAAGATGGTCGAAAGACCACAGGTCGAATCTCCAGAGTCGCATCAAAGAATTTTTCTGATAACTCTATGTTTTTCTCTAGATTATGAAAAGAATTGTAAAAGATAATAAAACCTTTCTTTGGATAGATGGGTTTTGTTTTTATTTGGATTAACCCAAATTGTCGAGCCACTAGGTTGGGTTGATAAACAATAAGGGAAATTTTTGTGTTATTCGTGTTGTGATGGGAGAAAAGGTGTCTTGGTGTCAGGAACGATTCCCAGATAACCAAAAATGTATCCTCTTCTTTCTGCATCTCTAAAGGAAGTTGTTTGGTAAACCATTTGGGACCAATAGTTCTGTTGGCAAAGGGTGCCATGGACGGAGTGAAGTTGTAGCGTTTGCAAACATCATTATATAACTGGTGAAAGCTTGTCGAAGGCTGATTCCTTCGTCAGATGGAGTTAGTTTTACTAACCTAGGCCATTCGACGTTTCTGTCTTTCACTTCTTCCTCATTTACTTTATTCTTGATAGGAAGAGAAGCCTCGAAGGTGGCATTTAGCCATAACTGTAGAAGCCAAAAAGGCCCTGCCAAGCTTAGTTTTCCCTTCTCTTTGCTAGTCTTCAGAAACTCCACACTTTCGCTGATGGATTCATAAAGGTTCGCCAAAACCATTTCGCTTAAACAAAGTTTTTTCCCAGCATGGAGTTGGTTGGCTATGGTAAGGTATTTTTTGGCAACCTGAAGGGAACGAGAGCAAAAGACGAAGTTCGACAACCAGATGGTCAAAAAGGCTATGTGTTCTACATCAGAGACTTCTGTAGTTGCTTTGTCATGATAATGAGCAATAAACAAAGAATAGGAGGCATGTTTAGTGTTGAAACCTATGGTATCTTCATCCAAATTAGTCGGGTCGAAATCTATTCCTATAGGGATAAGGCCAACTATGGCAGCTATGTCGAAGAAGGTTGGAGTGACCATTCCACAAGGAAGATGGAAGTAGTTGTAGGTGTTATCCCAAAAGTAAAGGGAAACCAGGAGCATGTTTGGGAAATAACTAGGACCCACCTTCGACAGTTGGATCAAGTCGAAGATGCCAATTTGCTTCCAGAAATCCCCTTTAGTTTTTTCGACCTTAGTCAGCTAGGCCAAATAGTCTGAAGGATCTTTTGTCAAAGGGCAACTTCTAAAGATTCTAGCTTGGTTCAAATATGCTAAGTCTATTTCTTCAGAAGTTGAGGAACTCTCAGGATCTTTTGAGGACGTTTCACTAGGTTTGGGTTTTATTCCAGCACCTATGGGTTTTGAATGAGAATACGTAGGAAAAAACTCTTTTAAACGATCAACATCAGCATTGGGGTCAGGGAGTGGACCCAACATTGCATGGCAAGTGCCAGAGATAAGGACCGGAATGAGTACCTAGGATTGATAAATGCTTGCTTTCTCTCTTTCATTTGGAGGCTCTGGAATGTATTGTTGATTGCTCACAATCACTGGTCCAGGCAACTTGTGCGCATAAGGGAGAGCAGTAGTGTTCTTGGCCTTCTTGGTTTTCTTGTCAGCAGGAGCTTTGTGCGGAGCCATTGATGAGGGAAACAAAGAAATTTCAGAAGAAAATATGAAGGTTTGAAATGGGTTTGTGAAGAAGAAGAAGTTCAGAAATGTAAAAATGTTAAAAGATTTGGAAATAAGTATTTATAGAGAGAAAGATGAGAAAACGTTTCATTTTTAATATAGATCATGGGACATGTGTCAAGATCTCAACGATGATGATCAAAAGTATGGGAAGTTGAAAAAAGCATGGCTAGCTAGTTTTTAGGGTTATGGAGATCATGTCTGAACGTGGGGTTAGATGGGACGTTTTCAGAAAAGTGTAATGATAGATTTTCTTGGGACTTGACAAAAGGTCACGTCTTGAAAGCCAGCATCATTAATGCAAGCAACATGGCGTCGAAATATTTTCGACAGCAAATGATGGTTTCTCCAAAAATAAGTCGAAACACCTTTGCTGGGGGGCAATTTGTAGACATATATTTTCGACACCATGTCTTGGTAGGTTAAGTGATGTTCTTTGACTAAAGAAAATGACTACAGGTGGAGAAGAAAGAAAATGAAGATATTCAGAAACAGAGTTTCGACACTTCGACGGAGACAGAGTTTCGACACTTCGACAGAACGGAGTTTCGACGTTTCGACAGAAGCATAAGGAAGTTTTCGTCAGACAAGGTTTGAGGGACACTTATTGCTTTTTCGACAATTCGACAAGGTGAAGAGGCGCAACGTTTTGACACAAAGGGAAAAATTCAAATTCAAGAGTTATAACATTTGGCAAAAGACGCGTGGAAGCTTTCGAAGAAAAGAAGACATGCAGAAGGCCAAGTGTCAAAGACTTAGAATTTTTCCATTATTAGGCAGTTATTGTATTTGTATATAAATAGGATAGTTGTTGTAGAATTTTAGTGTGTGAAAACTTGTACTAAATTCCTGTAAATACTCAAAGTACCCATGCGAGAGAAAAGAGTTTATTATCTGGAAATGTACGTGTGAAACACCATCTTTTCAAGTTTATAAAAATTCAAAGTCTTTTATAATTGCCTTTACTTTTCCCAGTCATTTATCCTTTGTCATTTACTTTATGCAAGTTTTAATTTCATTCAATTTATCTTTTCGCCAGAAGTTGTTTAGTTCTTTAACCAAACCATTCATACATAAAAGATATAACAAAAAAAACCATCAAAACACCATTATCCTAAGAGTTAGATAAATTTTGCACATGTATCCCAGGATTTGTGTGGTTGGTCCTGCAAGTAATCCAGTTTTATAAGAGACTGGTAAACCAGAGGTTGTTCGCCAAAATCAACAGCGAACAAGTATATGATTCTTTTGTGATACATTTGTACATGTATCTTATTGATGAATGTTTATGTAAACATTAATTAGGTTGGTGGATAATACTTGATGATATATATATATATATATATATATATATATATATATATATATATGTATATATGTTTGATGTTATTCAATGTTTAGATTTTCCGCTTTTATTCTAAATATTGAGATGTGGGTGTAAGGACTAAGTTTCTCTGTTGCGAAGTTACCCCACTGTTGCATATCAATTGTTGAGCAGGTGTTGAATGTTTTAATTTCATGTATAATGTGACATACCTCTTTTATACTATGTTTATAATTATACTCTGACGGAATTTTTAATATGTGCCTAAATGATTATGTGATTATTCGGGGGTATAGAAAGGGGGTGTTACAAAGCCTGGTGGTTGAACCATGTACACCTCTTTCTGGAGAGTTCCATTCAGGAAGGCGTTGTTGACATCTATTTGTTGGATGTCCCATTTGTAAGTGAGAGCTAGGATGAGGGTGACTATGATTGTTGTTGATTTCATAATCGGTGAGAAGGTCCCATTGAAGTTAAAGCCTTGTTGTAGATGGAAACCCTTTGCAACTAACCTGGATTTATATTTATTCACACTCCCATCAGGATTTTCTTTCACTTTAAAAATCCACTTACAACCCACTGCTTGTTTGTGAGGAGGTAGAGTTGTGAGAGTCTGTGTATGATTGTCCATAAGAGCATTATATTCAGTTTACATGGCCTGAACCCATTCTAGTTGTAGCAGAGCTTGTTTCACACTAGTTGGTTCTGTGTGTGCTACAAATACTTGGTTTTGAGTGACCTTTTTTTTCCCTAGTCAACATGGGGCCATCATTTTGTGGAGGAGGATTTGTGAGTGGTAGGCTGTGAATAGAGGGAGATAATGAAGTATCAGTGTTGGTTACTGGTAGACTAGTCAAGATGGTGTGGGAAGAGTTGACAAACCAATAGGTAAAAGGTTTGAGGGAGTATGGGGATCCTGACCAAGTGCCAAGTCATTGGAAGAAGAATTGTGTGGTGGAGGAGATAAAGGCTCACTCTGTGACAGATTAATTTGAGAGATGATGGGTGACATAGTGGCAGGTGAGTTGTCATTGTCAAGTGGGGTAAAATAAGGGTTGTGAGTAGCCTGATGTGACTCAGTTATAGATGTACCCGTGGACTGAGGAATTTGGATAGTGGGACAAGGTAAAGATAGAGCGAGTACAGTTGGACTAGGCTTGGTAGAAAATAGAGAGGAATAAGGGAAGGTTTTTTCATTAAAGGTTACATCCTTAGATATGTAGATTATGTCTGTTGGACTTTGACATTTATACCCTTTGTGCTGAGGGGAAGGTCCAAGTACACACATTTTGTATTTCTGAGCTCAAGTTTGTTTTTATTGTAAGGCCTTAACAGTGGAAAGCAAGAGCATCTAAACACTCTCATAGACTTATAATCAGGGTCTTTGTTATGCAAAGTATGGAAAGGTGAGTGAAAAGTAGGTAAAGCAACAGTAGATGTCCTATTGATTAGATATGTGATTGTTAAGAAGTTATGGTCCCAGTAGTGTAGTGGTAAATTGGAACAGGCTAGTAAAGTAAGACTAACTTCAACTATGGACTTGTGTTTCCTTTCCACAGAACCATTTTGGTGGAATGTGTGAGGACAAGTCTATCTATGTCTAATACTAAGATCATGAAGCAATTTAGTGAAAGGTCTAAATTCCCCTCCATAGTTAGATTGAACAGACTTTATAGTGAGATTAAATTGTGTTTCAACATACTTAAAAAACAGCTTGAAAGCACTTATGGCTTCAGACTTTTGCTTGAGTAAATAGAGCCAAGTATACCTACTCTTGGCATCAACAAATGCTATGTAGTAATGAAAACCAGAAATTGATGAGAAAGGAGAAGGACCCCACAAATTAGTATACACCAAGTCAAAAGGTTTTTCATATGTGTTTACAGACCTAGGAGCATGTAATCTGTGTGATTTGCCTAAGTAACAAGACTTACAAAATTCAAGAGAAGTTTTATTATGAAATGGTATATTACACAGTTTAAGAATGCTTTTGATAGTATTGAAATTGGCATGTCAATTCTAATAGTCCGAGCCCCTATTCCTTTCCATCCCATACTTGTGCAAGAGCAAACCATTTTGAATTCAAAGAAATATATCTTATGGAGTAATTTGAAAGACAAAAACCCTTGTGCTAGTGGTCGGGAAAACTAAGATGCAAAATGGGAGAATGAGAAGCAGAAAGTGTAGTTACATGGTTCTAGTTCTATCGAACATTGAAAGATAAAAACCCTTGTGCGAGTGGCCGGGAAAACTAAGATAATCGGAATGCGATTGATACAACAAATTCAACAGGTACTCAAATTGAATTTGGAGGTACAAAATTTTCATATTTACCGTGAGTTGAATACTTGTGCAGTTGTACTTGCCAACATGGAATATGATTTAGGTTCTAACTTGATGCTTTATGAGCGAGTTCTTGTTCAAATTTGTCCTTTTTTATTAGCCAATAATATTGAAGTCTCTAGGTTAAAAAAAAAGAGATTAGTTATTAAACATAATTAGACAACAAGGGAGTAACTAAATTAATTTATAGTTTGATGGAGGTATTTTTCTCATAATAGAAAGAAAAATGTTCTGGGCATTTTTGTTTACTATCCAATCATTGTGGTGACTTATCCTGAATTTGTAAAATGTGATTATGCTTTTATAATCATTGTTTGAAATGAAAATCTTATTTACATAGAAAACATACAAAAGAAACATTTGGTGACGCACTTTTTGTCTATTCATTTACTAGCCAAACCTTCAAAATACGTCTTTCCGTAAAACCATCTAACTAATACATAAATCAGTTGTATAAGACGAGTAATTAAGGTTCATAACAATTGTTGGTGTACAAGGTGAATAATGGTGAAAAGGAGTAGAATATATTATAATAGAATGACGGCTATAAAAAGGATTACAAAGTTACTTTACCACTAGTCTATTTATAAGCTAAAACTAGGGCTACAAAATTAACAAGCAAAATACTAAAATACCCTCTAACAAACTTAATGACTAAGTTTGGGAATATAAATTAAAATATAAATTATATTTTCTAATACCATCCCTTAATTTATATTTCCTCAAAACTAACAACACCAATTCCATCCCTTAAGCGAAGAAATTGATCAGTCTTGATAGCCTTCGTCAAAACATCTGCCAACTGTTTCTGAGTGCTACAGTGCTCAACTTCTAACACTCCATTCTGAACCTGATTTCTCAGAAAATGATACTTGGTCTCAATATGCTTGCTTCTCCCATGCAACACTGGGTTTCTGGAAAGATTGATTGCAGACTTGTTATCAATCATCATCTTTAGAGGCTTGTTTACCTTGATCTTCAGATCCTGCAGCAAGTTCAGAATCCACACAGCTTGGCATGCAGTAACAGCACCTGCAATATATTCAGCTTCACAGGTTGACAACGCAACAACAGGTTGCTTCTTGGAACACCAAGAAATAGGGCCTCCTAGGAACTTGAACAAGTACCCAGAAGTACTTCTTCTATCAACTCTGTCTCCACACCAATCAGAATCTGAATAACTCAGAAGTTCTGATTCAATCTTTCTTCCAGAAGGAAATAACACTCCATACTTCAGAGTTCCCTTGATATACCTCAGAATCCTGACAGCAGCTTGGTAATGGGACCACTTGGGTTTACTCATGAACCTACTAACCATTCCAACTGCATAGCAAATATCAGGTATGGTATTACACAAATACCTCAGAGAACCAACCAACTATTTGAAGGTTATAGTGTCCACATCCTCACCATCAGAATCTGAATCTAACTTCTGATTCGTATCTGCAGGTGTGATAGTAGCCTTACAATTCTGCAGCTTAAATCTCTTCAGAAATTCTCGTTCATACTTCAGCTGATGCAAAATGAGACCTTTCTCAGAATATCTGAACTCCATCCCTAGAAAGCATGTCATTTTCCCGAGATCAGTCATTTCAAACTCACTCATCAACACCTTCTTGAACATAGCTAGTTCTTGTTCAGAACTTCTGGTCAGCAATATGTCATCAACGCACAAACACACCAGAATCATATTGCCTTCAGAGATATGCTGAACATAAACACCGTATTCCATCTCACATTTCTGAAAACCCTACTTCTTAAAAAATGAATCAATCTTCTGATTCCATGCTCTGGGTGCTTGCTTTAATCCATACAAAGCTTTATGTAATATGTACACCATCCCTTCTTGATTCTCTTTCACAAATCCAGGAGGTTGTGACACGTAAACTTCTTCTTGTAATGGACCGTTCAGAAATGCAGATTTCACATCTAAATGCATCAGAGGCAAATTCCTGTTAGCAGCTATGGCAATCACGAGTCTGATTGTTTCATGTCTCGGTACAGGTGCAAACACTTCAGAGTAATCCAGCCCAGGTTTCTGTAGAAATCCTCTTGCTACTAACCTCGCTTTATATTTTCCAATTGATCCATCTGGCTTTAGCTTCTACTTGAAAACCCATCTGACGCTGATGGCTTTCTTTTCCTTTGGAAGTTCTGTCAGCTTCCAAGTCTTGTTTCTCTCTATGGCATCAAGTTCTTCTTTCATAGCCTTCAGCCAGACCTTCTGCTTGAGAGCCTCTTCTGTACTTACGGGTTCAGAGTCTACTAACATGGCACACTGAATAACTTCTCCTTCAGAATCTACTTCAGTGTCTTGTAACATGTCAAAATCTTCAAATCTTCTCGGAATGTTTTTGATTCTCTGTGGCCTCTGACCTCATTCAGAATCTTCTTCAGATGCTTGAACCCCAGAAGTTTCTCCTTCAGAAGTTCTTGCTTCAGAGGGTTGACTTCCTCCAAAACCTTGACCATCTTCAGAGTCTGGCATATTCCCAGAGTCTGAATCACCACCAGAATCTGGATCATCATCAGAATCTGGATCATCAGAGTCACCTTCATCTTATGAGTCTCCTTCAGAGTCAGAATCTCCATCAGTTTCAGAAACTCTTAGTTCTGACCTTTCTTCAGAAGTTCTCACATCAGAGTCAGATTGAGACTTACCCCAATTCCAAACTTCTGATTCCTTCACAATAACATCTCTGCTGAATTCAACTTTATCAGTTTCTGGACAATAAAGCTTGTACGCACCTGTATTGTGGTACCCCACCAGTAACATTACTTTGCTTCTATCATCCAGCTTCTGTCTTCTGGCTTTTGGAACATGTTTGTAACACACAGAACCAAAAACCTTCAGATGACTAACACTTTGCTTATCTCCAATCCACTTCTGAATATGAACTATTCCCTTCAGCTTCTTCGTTGGACATCTGTTGAGCACATATGCTGCGGTGGCAACAGCTTCTCCCCACAAGTTCTGAGGAAGCTTCTTCTCCTTCAGCATGCTTCTCGTCATATCAAGCAAAGTACGATTTCTTCTTTCAGCAAGACCATTGTGTTGAGGAGTATAAGGAGCAGTAACCTCATGCTCAATTCCATTCTCCTCACAGAACTTCTGAAACTCTTTGGAGTTATACTCACCCCCACCATCGGTTCTGAGAATCTTCAGAGTCTGACTACTCTGATTCTGAGCCTTCATTCGGAACTTCTTGAATTCAGCAAACACCTCATGTTTGAACTTAATAAGGGATACCCATGTCATTCTCGTGAATTCATCGACAAATGACACGAAGTATTTATTCCCTCCGATCGATGCTACTGGAAATGGACCACACACATCAGAATGCACTACTCCCAAGGCATGTTTTGCTCTTGGAGCTACTTCTGACGCAAATGGAAATCTTGGTTGCTTTCCTTCCATGCACACTTTGCACGACTTCTCAGGCTTCTTAATTGTAGGAATTCCATGTACCAGCTTCTTCGAATTCAGATGTTCTAAGCTTCTGAAATTCAGATGACCAAATCTTCTGTGCCACAACTCACTTTCCTCCACAACACTTGTTGCACTGAGGTATTCAGAGTCAGAAGTTCTGACATTCACCTTGAATGTTCTATTCTTTCCCAGTTCTGACTCCATAATCAGCTTCTGATTACAGTCATACAGCTTTAGAAGATTGTCCTTCATGGTAACTGAAAAACCTTTCTCAATTAATTGTCCCACGCTCATCAGATTGCTTTTTATGCCAGGTACATACCACACTTTCTGAATCAATGTTGTTTTCCCATTGTTCAGAACGACTCTAACATTTCTCATACTTTCAGCGTTAAGATATTTGTCATCAGCACATCTGATCTTTGTCCTCTTTTCAGAGTCAAAATCAACCAGCCATTTCTTATTTCCAGTAAGATGATTTGAGCATCCAGTGTCCATATACCACCATTCTGTCAAATTCGTATCATCTGATTCAGAAGCCATCAGTAGCACAGATTCATCATCAGAACTTCTGGCTATATTTGCTTCTTCTGACTTCCTTTCTTTGTTTGACCAACAATCTCTAGCAAACTGACCAAACATCTTACAACCGTAACATTGGATCTTCTTCTTGTCATACTTCTCTTTTCCCTTCTGAGCATTCTTTTGCCTATCAGAAGTTGAGATTTCTGACTTATGACCACCATCAGATCTTCTCTTGGCTTCTGACCAAGACTGCTTCTGATGCTTCTTATCAGAAACTGCTTTCAGAGCCTGCTGCTCTACTTCCCTTTCAGAAGTTCTCTCAGTCAGACGCAACTCTTGCGCCTCTAGACTGCTTTGCAGGTCTTCAATTCTCATGGTGCTCAGATCTTTAGAATGTTATATTGCTACCACAATGTAATCAAACTTAGGGGTAAGGGATCTCAATACCTTCTCAATGATTACTTGTTCAGAAAGAGTTTCTCCACACGCCTTCATCTCATTAGTGATCAGAATCACTCTGGAGATGTACTCAGAAACTTTCTCATTGTTCTTCATGTTGAGGTTCTCATACTGCTTACGTAGAGACTGAAGCTTCACCTTCTTCACTGATGCGTCACCGCCGTAAAATGTGACCAGTGTGTCCCACGCCGCCTTTGCTGTTGTTGAATCTGCAATCTTCTCAAACACATTTGCATCCACACACTGATGGATGTAGAACAATGCTTTCTGATCTTTCTTCCTTGTATCCTTCTGCGCGTTCCTCTGCTCCTCCGTTGCATCTGCTGCTACCAGAACATAACCTTCAGTGACAAGATCCAGATCATCTTGAGCACCGAACAGTACACGCATCTGAATCATCCAACGCGTCCAGTTTTTTCCATCAAATACTGGAAGCTTGGTGTTCATGTCGCCGTTTCCGTTCATCATCTTCAACCTTGTACAGTACACTCAGATCTCACCACACACAGTGTTTCCCAACCCCACAGAATCAGAAATTATGATTCTGATCAGAATTTTGTTCTAGATTAAACACGAACCAAGAAACAAAAAATTAATCTCACACAGCCTCACGTTTCACTCGTGTTTCCCGTGGATCCGAACTGGAGCCCTAGATACCAATTGTTGGTGTACAAGGTGAATAATGGTGAAAAGGAGTAGAATATATTATAATAGAATGACGGCTATAAAAAAGATTACAAAGTTACTTTACCACTAGTTTATTTATAAGTTAAAACTAGGGCTACAAAATTAACAAGCAAAATACTAAAATACCCTCTAACAAACTTAATGACTAAGTTTGGGAATATAAATTAAAATATAAATTATTATTTCTAATAACAATAACTTAATTGAAAATGTCACAATTAAATTTTGAGCATAGAAATAAATCAAGTTGCAACAATTAAGAATCAGAACAATTCAATTAATACCGAGAAATATTCAAATACTAAGGATATGGTTTCGTATACAATTAATTCACACATTCTTCAAAAGTTAAGGACATTTAGAATTTTATGCACCACACACTCAAAAATAATACAAGCAATCACTAATTTTCTTATTTGTACATATAACAATATCAAACAGACAACATAATGATATTCAAAGCGATAAGGCTACATTACCTAAACATAAAAGTTCAAATTTCAAACAATTCATGTCTTTATATTTGAAAACACAACATCAAATTAATTCATTCATCTGCGATTTCCACCGGCTCTTTTGCGTGTTCTCTTCAGTCTTACGTTAAACATACGCTCGAAGAATCTTACAAGCCATTGGACTTTCCCAAGGAAGAACACATTATATCCCAACAGCAACCCAAATGTTGCCCCACATACGTATCCGGTTACTACTGCCTTCCATCCAAATCCTGATTCCTCTTCATCTTTTGATGTTGAATGTGGTGGTTGATCTTCATCGTTTATGCATGATTTAGACAAGGGGAGTCCACACAACATTGTATTTCCTTCATATGAACCATTTCCAAATGTATTAAATTGTTGACCTGTAGGTATGGTTCCTTCCAAGTGGTTTTCTGAAAGGTTTAAGACCGAGAGGAAATTCAAATTTGTCAAAGCCATCGGAATCTCACCCATCAATTGGTTCCTTGAGAGGTCTAACCACTCCAAACTTCTCACATTACCCAAAGATTGCGGAATATTACCTGTGACTCCATTGTTTGAAAGGTTGAGACCTTTGAGAGAAATTAATTCTCCAATGTCATGAGGAATTTCTCCTTCAAGCATATTGTTTGATAAATCAATTATTGTTAAAGTAGTCAATATCCTCGTTAGCTCCATTGAAAAGCCTTTCATTACAACCACCACAGAGTCACTATAGTAATTCTCCATACCCATGTAAAGCGGACCAATTTGGTTGCCATTCACATTCATCATTCCTTGAAAGTTCTTGATGCATGATCTTGGCAATGGTCCACTAAATTTGTTATGAGAGATGTCAAATATTCTCAACTTAGGAAATGGATGCTTGAAGCTAGAACATGTGATTGTACCATGAAGTTTATTTGACCGTAAACGGAGTACTTGTAACTCTTTTAGAGTTTCAAGCCAAGTTGGAAATGCATCCTCTATGTTGTTATTTCCAAGGTCCAAAATTTCAAGTTTTGTGCAACTAGCCAAAGAGCGTGGCAGTGGTCCTTCTAATTGATTGCCATTCAACTTTATTGTCCTAAAATAATTTCCTTTGGAAAAATTTGTAGGAATGCTTCCATAAAGTTTGTTCATTTGCATATCCAATATAGCAAAAGAAGGAAATGTTCCGAGGCATTGTGGTATTATGCTTGTTAAATTGTTGTGAGCCAAATTGAGAACTTCCAGGGAACTTGCATTGCACAATGACAAAGGAATGTCTCCTGTGAAGTTGTTGTTTGAGAGTAAAAGGTTTTGAATGCCATATGGTGGAATTGGAAGCTCTCCTTGCAACTTGTTGAAACTAAGATCAATGTGTTCAATGTTCTTCCACAAGCTTAAGAGATGGCTTTGAAACCATTTGGAAATTTTCCCATGAATGTTGTTATTAGAGAGATCTAATACTTCTAAATTTGGTAGTGGTGCTATGAATTTATGAAAACGGTTACTGTTTGTTGATGATAAATATTGAAAGTGAGGTGAGAGAGTTTTAGCTTTGCTATCAATGTTAATAGAAAGAGCACTATTGTGGGAAAGATTAAGAAAATATAGATTTTTAAATGTTAAAAACTGTTGAAAATGCACACCACCACTCAAGTTTGTTGATGACAAATCTAAGTAAGTAAGATTTTGGAGTTTAAATATTGAATTTGGAAAATGACCGTGTAAGTTGTTATTAGAGAGATCCAAATATTCTAATGAATGAGTTGCGAAGTTACCAATGAATCCTGTGAGGTGATTGTCACTGAGGTCCAACTGAAACAAAGAAGGCAAATAATAACACCAATAATCCACAATTCTCAATTTTGAATGATTTGTGATTTTACTTGGAATTGGGCCAACTAGTTTATTATTGCTAAGAAATAAATATTCTAATTTGATTAAATTTTCAAAAACATTTGGAATGTTGCCGCTAAATTTATTAAATCCAAGAGATAAGGATGTGAGGTTTGTAAGTTTTGAAAGTAATGATGGGATCTCACCCTCAAAATTGTTGGCACCATTCCATTGAAATTGCATTCTTCAAGGACTAATACGGTAAGAGACGTCAACTGACCTATGGAATAAGGAATTTCACCTGAGAAAGCAATTTGGGAGAGGTCCAAGTACCTAAGAGGAGTGCTCCAGTTGGACTTTGGAAGTTGACCACTAAGATAATCATTACGTGACAAATCTAAGTTTTGAAGATTAGGTAGAGAGAGGATGTCACTTGACAAATTTCCTTTCAGCCTAGTGTATACTAAACTAAGAGAAACCAAAGAGGATGACAAATTATTTAGCATAGACAAAGAGGTCTCTTTGATTGAACTCATATCCACATGATCAAGGTAAAGCTCCTTTAAATTAGTAGAGCATTATGAATGAATTTCTTCCATGTGAAGGGATTGAGTTTCATAGAAGAGTCAAATCCACGACTACTACTAAGATCAAGTGATACTAATTTTGATAAATGAGAGATTGCGGAAGGAATATTACCAGTGAGGTTACAGTATGATAGATTTAGATATGTGAGACTCACCAGATCACCAATTCTAACGGGCAATGAAGAGGTAGAAAAATGATTAAAAGCCAAGTTGAGTTGTTGAAGGTGTCTAAGTTTGAAGAGAGTGGTATTGGGACGTAAATGACCTCGCAGATTGTTGCAACTAAGATCCACACCAATGACAAAGTCCGAGACGTTGTCACAGGTGACACCATCCCACTCGCAACAGTCTTTACTCTTTTTCCAAGATTCTGTCTTGAAAGAAAAAGAGGAACAACTAGGAAACTGAAATTCCCCAGGTTTAGATGACGTGTTGACAGAAAATGAGTTCTTGAATTGTAACAGTGCAGTGCTTTCATGGGGGTTGCATAATGAGAAAGATTTGGAAGTAAAATAAGTAAGTAGCAATAAAAACAAGTGAAGGGAAAAATAAGGCAAAACTAAAAGTAAGGATCCCATTTAGCGAAACTTACACTTGCACTCTTTTTTTCAAGATTCTTTTTTACTTGTTTTAGGATATGTTACCAATTGATTATTTTGTGTTTATATAGAAAACATAGCATTGATATAAGACGGAGAAGAAGCAAAGAAGTTTGTCTTATTATAGTTGTTTACATATTGAGTGTTGGTATGCTCTTGTTTTGTAGTAGGGGATGCTTTTCTTCAACCGTATGGAGCACTCTGGTAGGAAGACTTTTTGTGGTTGATAATTGACAACATTAACTTTTTTTATATATAAAAAAATTAATAAATTAAATAACATTAAAATAAATGACAAAAAAATTAAAAATAACATTAAAAATTAATAAATTAAATAACAATAAAATTTAATTTTTGTTATAAAAAAAATTGTTATATTAAATAACATTAAAAATTTAATAAATTAAATAACACTAACTTTTTTTTGCAATTTTAGTAAGAATATGATACTTGACAACATTAATTCATATGTTTTGGAAGATAATGAAAATGCATTGACAATGTAAAAAAAATTTATACTATTATTTAATGAAAATTTTTCACTTTATCATGTTATAGAAGTAATTTAAAATCTTCAATTTGACTTGGAAGAATATATTGTCATCATTGATTGATAGTATAAAATTAATTTACATTGTCAGTATATCATCCATTTTTCTCAATGTTTTATATATATTTAAAATTAGAGGTGACCGAAAATAAAAACATGCATTCTTCCTGAGATGAACACCAAAAAGCCTTTTGAGTATATGTTTTGACCTATTCGTTAAGTAGAAATCACAATGAATAATTTGGTAAAATATGCCCGTTTGTTTTGGCTTTTTTTAAAAATGATTTTTATAGTGGAACATAATTTTGTGGGAAATTTTTTTACAAAGAAATTTTTTATAAAAGCATCAAATGAAATTTTGATTTGAAGGGTTATTCTTAAAATGTTATTTTAGGTATTTCATCATTTTATCAAAACTTTTTTTGGATATCAAAATTTTAAAAAATCACTTAATTTTGAAGCAATTTCAAATAGCTTTTCATAAAAATCATTTTTAAAATACAACTTTTTGAAAAAATTATGATTTTGACTATGTTTTGATCTTCAATAATGTATATTTATGTTATAGAATCTCAAAATTGGTCTTTTAATTTATAAAAAACAAATTTAAAAAAACTTGTAATATTTTGAAAAACGTTTTTTAGAATCCATTTTCAAAAATACAAAGAAAAAATCTATTTTTTTAAAGCTAAAACAAATTAACTGGCCCATACGTAGATTAAAGAATCAACGTTGATTTTATTCATGAGAAATACTTAATTAAGTCCTAGAGAAAAACAATAATACCTCTTCTAGAAATATGTACTGGTATAATCAAATCACTCTTTTTGGAAGAGTAATGGTTATCACTCTTTAATTCGGGATTGAATATGAATCATAGAGTCGTATTTTAATACAAGTCTTTATTTCGGGTGTTAAAATAGATGTGAGAAAATTTTATTGCATACCCCTACAATTATACCCATACCTGTACACTAAATTTTTTTGACCAAAATACCCTCATATAAATAGTTATAATTTTAGAAATTTTCATTTTTCATTTCCATTTCTTGCTGAAGTCTTCCGAGAAAGAGAAAGTCTTTCTACTGTTTACCGGAACACATACAACAAGTCTTCCGGTTCATAAAGTGTATATCGGAACTCATATCACAAGTCTTCTGGTTCATAAAGTGCATACTATAACACCCACAATCTATACCTTACAATAATATAAAGCGATAACAAAATAATCAGAGTATAATTAAAAATATTCATGGCATAGACGGAGGCGTCACATCATATGAGGCGAATTACAACAACCTGCTCATATAGATATGCAACAATCAGGTAGCAACATATATAGAGGAAACTCAGTTCCTAACACCCACAATTCAGATACAGAATAAAAGCGGAAAATCTGCAACTGAAATCTCATATATAAACATAGAAGTGTATCTGTCATAAACAGAGTCATACATGTACAATCCAAAAAGATATATATATATACACATAATCACATAACGATCTCCCCGACTACCCGGTGCTACATATCAGAGCCGACCGACAAAAGAATGAAGACATAATCTTCACAAAAAGACCTCCAGCATCTAATCTGCAATGCCTCGTAGAGCATTCAAAACAGCAGAAGGGTGAGAAACACAATTATAATATAATTGCATACAATTATGTAATAACATAAAATACACATACAAAAACATTCTCACCACAACGTATACCATAAATCAAATACTAAACAAAACAATTCATAATTCATGCATCCATCACAAGGCATATCAATCATGCTTAAAACATTCATCACCAATGCATACCAATTCATCAATCCCATTCACAATTCTCACACATAATCAATCCATTCGTGACTTGTGCAAATGCACAGAGACCGACACAACGACTCTATGCTTGCGGTACCATTCCATCCATCATTCTCATCATTAATTCACTCAGGAATTATTGGAATCATCGCTTGTTACTTAGTGTAACTCCCTGTCGGGCAAACGATGTTTACCGTTCCTTTAGGTCCTCTTTGTATAAGACACACGACGTTTATGGATCACTTTAGGTCCTCTTTGTATAAGGCACACGATCCGATCGCTTTAGGTCCTCTTTGTATAAGGCACACGATCATCTATAACGTCGCTTTAGGTCCTCTTTGTATAAGGCACACGACCGTTACAGCAGATTCCCTCTAGAATCGTTTCGTCGCTCACACCCACTAGGGCACACGACATCACAAGAATTCATATCATGATGCTTGGCATACAATGACTCATGACAATCAAATGCATACATATACACATCCATGTGAACCATTCCAACATCCATAATCATGCATATACAATCAAACACAATCACAATGCATTTACTTGCCCTTAGGCCACCAACCATCATCACAACATTTCATCACATGCATTCACATCATACAACAGTACACAAGTCATAGGTTATATATCAAAAGCATATTGCATGATAACACATCAAATACACACAGTTAAGACGGTAAAAGTCGACAAAACGACACATTCCCAAATTCCCGATACAATTAAATCGGCCGCTAATCCCAAAACCATTCCTATAAGAAGGAACATCTCATAAGCTTTCCAACGCATCTGACCTCGCCTCAATCTGAGTTACGGATCAAAAGTTATGAATTTTCAAAGAAAAGAATTTATTGAGAAACAGCCAGATTCGCCTGGCGACTTAGGATTTCGCCTGGCGGATCCCCCTTTGTAACACCCCCTTTCTATACCCCCAAATAATCACATAATCACTTAGGCACATATTAAAAATTTCGTCAGAGTATAATTATAAACATGGTATAAAAGAGATATGTCACATTATACTTTAAATCAAAACATACAACACCTGCTCAACAGTTGATATGCAACAGTGGGGTAACTTGCAACAGAGGAACTCAGTCCTTACACTCACAACTCAATATTTAGAATAAAAGTGGAAAATCTAAACATTGAATAACAACAAACATATATACATATATACATGAATCATCAAATATTCTCCACCAACATCATACATGTTTACATAAACATTCATCAACAAGATACATATACAAGTGTATCACAAAAGAATCATAGCCATCCTAGCTACCCGGTGCTACATATCAGAGCCGACCGACCAAAAGAATGAAGACACGCTCCACAAAAAGACCACCAGCATACCTACTCTGCAATGCCTCATAGAGCATTATAAAACAGCAGAAGGGTGAGAAATAATATCATAATAACAATGCATATAATTATATATATCTTAACATAAAAAATACACATATTCCACATTCTCACCACAATTCATCAATATTCACCTGTATACATCACAATGTATATATATATATATATATCACCAAGCATATTCATCAGGTATGCTTTCGCCATTCTCAATCATTCCACATAAACATACACATTCATGTATATTCATCAGTGCACAAATACAAAGATGATAAATGCAAATCATAGTGACCGACTCACGACTCTAGGCAAATGCAATGCGGTACCGACTCAATCATCATTAGTTCACTCAGGAACTCTACTGGAACCATCGCTCGTTACCAATGTAACTCCCCGTCGGGCCTACGATGTTCACCCATTGCTCACACCCCACATGGGCACACAATGTTTATGGATTGCTCACACCCCACACGGGCACACGACCCGATTGCTCACACCTCACCTAGGCACACAATCCGATTGCTCACACCTCACCCAGGCACACAATCATTTGTAATCATCGCTCACACCTCACATAGGCACACGACGATACAACAAATTCTCATTAGAATCGCTCAACACAAGAATGTACTTCATTATGCTTCACATGCAAAATGACTCAAGACATTCTTGAAATGCATACATATTCACAATATATTCATGCATTCATCTCATACAATCACATACAATCTATATACATTCACATCAATGCACTATTGTATGATTCGCATTCAAACACACAGTCAAAACGGTACAAGTCGCTAAATAGTACTATTCCCGACTTTCCGACATAATAAAATCGGCCAACAGTTTCCACACCATCATAATCACAAGGTACAACTCAAAACTTTACAACGATATAAAGAACGCCTAAATCGGAATTTCGGTTTGAGAATTATGAATTTTTTAAAAGAAAAGAAAATTATAGAAAAAAAAACAAAAGCGCCCGGCGACAGGAAAGTTTCGCCCGGCGACGCTTCATTTTCGCCTTCGCTTCGCCCGGCGAAGGAGGGGAGAAGGAAATCCCCACAAACGTGAACCAAACCAGTAGCTTGACACTCTCTCGCCTCTCAATTTCTCCCGGCGAAGGCACGAACCGCCCGGCGCTCTGGGCATTTCGCCTGGTGCTTCACACCAGAAGCAGAATTTCTGCTTCGTTTTCACTGTTCCAAAACCCCCAAAATCTCCATTTTCTTGCCCAAATTACTTCCATCAGCAAAACAATTAATAGCAATGGTTCAAAAACATAGGGAGATCATACAACACAAATTATATCGATTTCTATCTGCGAAAACATCGATTTCTACCATTTTCTACACGAATGGGTTTATACCAAAACTCATGAAAATCAACAAAATCAACAATAAAATTATACATAATCGTACACATTGCTAAGATAACAAGATTTCACACCCTTACCCCGGATTCCAAACTCGCTAAATGATCGTTCTTGATGATTCTCTAGTTTTCCTCTTTTCCTCTTCTCTTCTCTTTCTCTTCTTTCTTTCTATCCCTTTTTCTTTCTATTTTCCTTTCTATCTTTTTCTCTTCTATTTTTCTTTTTACCCAAATTCAATTTAATTCATTTTCTCACACAATTATATTTCCACTAAATTTTCTAACTTACTAATAATTAAGAAATGTCTAAAATATTCTCCATTCTAATTTCCCCGAAAACTCTCAAAACGGTCAAATATCATAACACATCAACATAGCATATTAACATACCAATTCCACAAATAAAATAATTTATCACTCAATTTAAATAAAAGACTCAACAAAATGGGAATAATTGGAATCGGGGCGTTACAACTCTCCCCCACTTTAGAAATTTTCGTCCTCGAAAATATTACCTGATTCGAACAACTCCGGATACGACTCTCGCATCCTACTCTCTAGTTCCCAAGTCATATCGCCTTCCGCTGCGCTTCCCCACGCTACTTTCACAAGTGCAATATCCTTGCCTCTCAGCTCCTTAACTTCACGGTCCAAAATCCAAATCGGTAAAGTTTCAACCGTAAGGTTATCTTTCACTTCAATCTCGTCCATAGGAATAACATGTGACGGATCCGGAACATACTTCCGAAGTTGCGAAACATGGAATACATCATGCAAATTGGAAAGATTCGTAGGCGACGCCACACAGTAAGCCACAGCACCAACTCGCGCAGAAATCTGATACGGACCAATAAAACGAGAAGTCAACTTCTTCGACTTCAAAGCACGACCCACACCTGTAATCGGCGTAACTCTAAAAAACACATGGTCGCCTTCTTGAAACTCAAGATCTTTTCTTCTCTTGTCATGATAGCTCTTCTGTCTACTTTGAGAAGCTTTCATATTCTCACGATACAATGTAACTTCACAACCACAAGAACATAAATCTCGGCTAACCTCTCCAAAGGATAGCTAATATCAATTGGAATGAAGTGAGCAGATTTAGTAAGCCTATCAACAATTACCCAAATAGCATTATGTCTTCTTTGCGTATTCGGCAATCCTGTAACAAAATCCATCGATATACTATCCCATTTCCACTCCGGAATGTCCAACGGTTGCATCAATCCACTAGGCTTTTGATGTTCCACTTTAGACTTTTGACAAGTTAAGCACGCATACATAAATTGAGCCACATCTCTCTTTAATCCGGACCACCAAAAGATTTTCTTCAAATCTTGATACATTTTATTCGCCCCCGGATGAATACTTAAGTTACTTCGGTGTCCTTCTTCCAATATCATCCTTTTCAACTCCGCATCATTGGGAATACAGATACGACCACGGAATCTCAAAACTCCAAAATTATCAACCTTGAAATCCTCATTTTCATTCATTATCAAATCAACAAACTTCAAGTCCAACTTTTGCTTTTCACACACGGTTGCAAGAAAATCATTCGTAACATGTAGCATACCAAGTCTCACAATTCTCGGCGTCATTTCACAAACCAAACTCAAGTCTCTAAAATTCTCCAAAAGTTCCCATTCTCTGATCATCAATGAGGACATATGTAACGACTTCCGACTCAAAGCATCGGCCACTACGTTTGCCTTACCCGGATGGTAATTCAAACCAAAATCATAATCCTTCAAAAGCTCTAACCCTCCTTCTTTGTCTCATGTTCAATTCTTTTTTATCAAATAAATATTTTAAGCTTTTGTGATCACTAAAAACTTCAAATCTCGCACCATAGAGATAATGCCTCCATATTTTCAAAACAAACACCACGGCCGCCAACTCCAAGTCATGCGTAGGATAATTCTTTTCATGCACTCTCAATTGTCTTGAAGCATAAGCCACAACTTTTCCATCTTGCATCAAAACACCACCTAAACCAACCAATGAAGCATCACAATACACAACAAATGGTTCCGTCGGATTTGGCAAAATCAAGATCGGAGCCGTTGTCAACCTTCTTTTTAACTCATTGAAACTCTCTTCACAATGAATATCCCAAATGAAAGCCTTTTCCTTACAAGTCAATTGCGTTAACGGAAGTGCCAACTTTGAAAATCCCTCAATAAACCTCCGATAATAACCCGCCAATCCTAAAAAGCTTCGAATCTCCGTAACCGATCTATGAGCCTCCAATTGCATCACCGCATCAATCTTGGATGGATCAACACTAATACCACTACCGGAAATAACATGTCCAAGAAAACTTACTTCCGATAACCAAAACTCACATTTCGACAACTTAGCATACAATTGTTTTTCTTTCAAGATTTGCAACACAATTCTCAAATGCTCTTCATGCTCCTCTTGAGACTTAGAATAAATCAAAATATCATCGATGAACACAACCACAAAATGATCTAACTGTTCATGAAAGATACGGTTCATGTATTCCATAAACACACCCGGCGCATTAGAAACCTCGAATGGCATCACGGAATATTCGTAATGACCATACCGTGTCCTAAAGGCCGTCTTTTGAATATCCTATTCTTTCACACGAATTTGGTGATATCCCGATCTCAAATCAATCTTGCTAAAAACACGCGCACCAACCAATTGGTCCATCAAATCATCGATCCTTGGAAGCGGATACTTGTTCTTAATTGTCACCTTGTTCAATTGTCGATAATCAATGCATAACTGCATACTCCCATCCTTTTTCTTTACCAACAATACCGGAGCACCCCAAGGAGAAACACTTGGTCTTACAAATCTCTTGTCCAACAAGTCATTCAATTGCTTCTTCAATTCTACCAACTCCGATGCCGACATACGATAAGGTGCCATCGAAATTGGTCTAGTACCCGGAACTAGATCAATAGAAAACTCAACTTCTCTTTCCGGTGGTACATCCTTAATGTCCTCAGGAAACACCTCAGGAAAATCACACACCACTGGAAACACATTGAGCTCAACTTTACTCTCCACCGACAATGATGCAAACACACCGAACAATTGAGCTTCGTCCGCTAAAAGTTTCTTCAATTCTTTAGTGGATAGGAAACTCTCATCTTCATCATCTTCCAAAGAAGGAAACCTTACTAACTTGTGATAGCAATCTATATGAACTCGATTAAATCGCAACCAGTTCATACCCAAGATTACGTCCAACCCTTCCAACGGCAAACACACTAAATCCATCTCGAAGTCTTTACCATAAATGGTCAAAGGACAACTCAAACAAACCAAAGAAGTAGTTACTGACCCCATCGCTGGAGTGTCAATAACCATCTTACCATCCATCACAGACAACACAAGATTCAAACGCTTCGCGCACTCAGACGAAACAAACGAATGAGTCGATCCCGTATCAATAATAGCAACTAAAGGCGTACTACTAATAAAGCATGTACCTTTAATCAAACGGTCTGCGTTAGTAGTGTGAGTCCCCGCCAATGCAAACACCTTTCCGCCCGCTTGAGCTTGTTTCGGCTTAGTACACTTAGTACTAATGTGACCCACTTCTCCACAATTATAGCACTTCACCATATTCCTTCTACAATCGGTAGCAACATGCCCAAGACCTCCACAGTTAGAACATTTCACCACTGGCTTCCCACACTCAAATGATTTATGACCCATTTCACCACACTTGTAACATCTAATAGAACCGGAACCTCCTCCTCCAGATCTCTTCTCAAAGTTTCCCCTATGCTTACCCTTATCAGCGGGTGTCACATACGGTCCACTCCTAGCTTGTTGCTTTCCCTTCCTCTCATTCAAACTTTTGTAATGTGTAGAACGAGCCCTGCTATCTTCCTCGAAGATTCTACAACATTCCGTCAAATCCGAAAACCTTCTTATCCTTTGATACCCCACAACTTGTTTAATCTCAGGACGCAAACCATTCTCATATTTAATACACTTTGAGAACTCAGCAGTGATTGCAGCATAGTGAGGATGGAATTGAACCAACTCCACAAACTTAGCAGTATAGTCCACCACGGACATACTACCTTGTTTCAATTCAAGGAACTCCATCTCCTTCTTTCCCTTCACACTCTCAGGGTAATACTTTCTCAAGAACTCAGTACGAAATAAATCCCAAGTTATCTCCTCATTATCCACCTCAAGAACTTGACGCATATCGACCCATCAATCGTCGGCTTCTTCCTTCAGCATGTGAGATCCCAGCCTCACCTTATTCTCCTCCGCACAGTCCATGACTCTGAAGATCCTTTCAATCTCTTTCAACCAAAGTTGAGCACCATCGGGATCAAATCTTCCTTTGAAGACCGGTGGTTGATTCTTCCTGAACTCGTCATTAGCATTCACGTTCGGCGCACCTTGCACCGCCCTAGCCATTGCTTCCAAAGCAGCAGCCATCGCATTGTCATTTCTACCAGCCATATTCTAATCATTCCCAAAAATAACAACAAAGTTAAACAACAATTCAAACAATACGACAACAAGACAGACACAACTGACTCAACTTTGGCTCTGATACCACTTAATGTAACACCCCCTTTCTATACCCCCAAATAATCACATAATCACTTAGGCACATATTAAAAATTTCGTCAGAGTATAATTATAAACATGGTATAAAAGAGATATGTCACATTATACTTTAAATCAAAACATACAACACCTGCTCAACAGTTGATATGCAACAGTGGGGTAACTTGCAACAGAGGAACTCAGTCCTTACACCCACAACTCAATATTTAGAATAAAAGTGGAAAATCTAAACATTGAATAACAACAAACATATATACATATATACATGAATCATCAAATATTCTCCACCAACATCATACATGTTTACATAAACATTCATCAGCAAGATACATATACAAGTGTATCACAAAAGAATCATAGCCATCCTAGCTACCCGGTGCTACATATCAGAGCCGAACGACCAAAAGAATGAAGACACGCTCCACAAAAAGACCACCAGCATACCTACTCTGCAATGCCTCATAGAGCATTATAAAACAACAGAAGGGTGAGAAATAATATCATAATAACAATGCATATAATTATATATATCTTAACATAAAAAACACACATATTCCACACTCTCACCACAATTCATCAATATTCACCTGTATACATCACAATGTATATATATATATATATATATATATATATATATACCACCAAGCATATTCATCAGGTATGCTTTCGCCATTCTCAATCATTCCACATAAACATACACATTCATGTTTATTCATCAGTGCACAAATACAAAGATGATAAATGCAAATCATAGAGACCGACTCACGACTCTATGCAAATGCAATGCGGTACCGACTCAATCATCATTAGTTCACTCAGGAACTCTACTGGAACTATCGCTCGTTACCAATGTAACTCCCCGTCGGGCCTACGATGTTCACCCATTGCTCACACCCCACATGGGCACACAATGTTTATGGATCGCTCACACCCCACACGGGCACACGACCCGATTGCTCACACCTCACCTAGGCACACAATCCGATTGCTCACACCTCACCCAAGCACACAATCATTTGTAATCATCGCTCACACCTCACATAGGCACACGACGATACAACGGATTCTCATTAGAATCGCTCAACACAAGAATGTACTTCATTATGCTTCACATGCAAAATGACTCAAGACATTCTTGAAATGCATACATATTCACAATATATTCATGCATTCATCTCATACAATCACATACAATCTATATACATTCACATCAATGCACTATTGTATGATTCGCATTCAAACACACAGTCAAAACGGTACAAGTCGCTATATAGCACTATTCCCGACTTTCCGACATAATAAAATCGGCCAACAGTTTCCACACCATCATAATCACAAGGTACAGCTCAATAACTTTCCAACGATATAAAGAACGCCTAAATCGGAATTTCGGTTCGAGAATTATGAGTTTTTTAAAAGAAATGAAAATTATAGAAAAAAAAACAAAAGCGCCCGACGACAGGAAAGTTTCGCCCGGCGACGCTTCATTTTCGCCTTCGCTTCTCCCCGCGAAGGAGGGGCGAAGGAAATCCCCACAAACGTGAACCAAACCAGTAGCTTGACACTCTCTCGCCTCTCAATTTCTCCCGGCGAAGGCACGAACCGCCCGGCGCTCTGGGCATTTCGCCCGGCGCTTCACACCAGAAGCAGAATTTCTGCTTCGTTTTCACTGTTCCAAAACCCCCAAAATCTCCATTTTCTTGCCCAAATTACTTCCATCAGCAAAACAATTAATAGCAATGGTTCAAAAACATAGGGAGATCATACAACACAAATTATATCGATTTCTATCTGCGAAAACATCGATTTCTACCATTTTCTACACGAATGGGTTTATACCAAAACTCATGAAAATCAACAAAATCAACAATAAAATTATACATAATCGTACACATTGCTAAGATAACAAGATTTCACACCCTTACCCCGGATTCCAAACTCGTTAAATGATCGTTCTTGATGATTCTCTAGTTTTCCTCTTTTCCTCTTCTCTTCTCTTTCTCTTCTTTCTTTCTATCCCTTTTTCTTTCTATTTTCCTTTCTATCTTTTTCTCTTCTATTTTTCTTTTTACCCAAATTCAATTTAATTCATTTTCTCACACAATTATATTTCCACTAAATTTTCTAACTTACTAATAATTGAGAAATGTCTAAAATATTCCCATTCTAATTTCCCCGAAAACTCTCAAAACGGTCAAATATCATAACACATCAACATAGCATATTAACATACCAATTCCACAAATAAAATAATTTATCACTCAATTTAAATAAAAGACTCAACAAAATGGGAATAATTCGAATCGGGGCGTTACACCCTTCGCCAGCACGTCGCCTAGAGAACTAGTGGCGAACCACAATTTTAGAAAAACCCCAAGAGTTACAGAAGCTAGCACATTTCTGTCTCCCCGTTTTCGCCTGGCGACTTACGATTTTACCTGGCGAATTCCCCCTTCGCCAGCACTTCGCCTAGCGAACTAGTGGCGGGGCCTAATTCGCCTGGCGAATCCCAAATGCGCCTGGCGAATCGCATCAGAACCAGAATTTTCTGCTGCGAGTTACATGGTTCCAAAACCCCCCAAAAATCCCATTTTTCCCAACCAAAACGTTATCAATCCATCAAAACAAGTATCAGCAATTGTTCATAGACACAATGTAATCATACAACACGATTTATATCAATTTTCGACCGCGAAACCATCGATTTCTATTCATTTGCTCATTTCAACCTAGAAGTGAAAACTATGGAAAGACAAGTAGACATTCAAACACACACATACATAATCATACACAAGCATATAATAACGGAGTTTCGCACCCTTACCCGATTAATCGTGTTTCAAAGTGTCAGTTGAATCGATCTCTCAAACTTCAAATTTTTCCTCTTTTTCTTCTTCTCTTTCTTTTCTCTCTATTTTTCTCTCTATGTTCTATTTTAAATGAAAAACATAATATCTACCCAAGCAAAAGACCAAAATACCCCTACACTCAATTTTCTCGCAAACGCTCCCAAAACGCGATAAAACATAATAACGATAAACATAACAAATTTACCAAATAAAAACCAAGAATAAAATAATATAAAGACAAAAATAGTTAAATCGACTCGATTAAATAAATCTAACAAAAATCGGGGCGTTACAACTCTCCCCCACTTAGAAATTTTCGTCCTCGAAAATATTACCTGAGACGAATAACTCCGGATACGACTCCCGCATCCGACTCTCCAACTCCCAAGTCAAATTGCCTTCAGCAGCGCCCCCCAAGCTAGTTTCACAAGCGCAATATCCTTGCCTCTTAACCGCTTCAACTCGCGATCCAAAACTCTCACCGGTAATGCCTCAACCGTAAGGTTCTCCCTTACCTTAACCTCATCCATCGGAATCACATGCGACGGATCCGGAACATACTTCTGAAGCCATGAAACATGGAACACATCATGCAAATTCGAAAGATTCGATGGCAACGGCACCCGATAAGCCACAGCACCCACTCTCGCGGATATCTGGTAAGGACCAATAAATCGAGAAGAAAGCTTCTTCGACTTCAATGCCCTTCCAACACCCGTCACCGGTGTAACTCTCAAAAATACATGATCGCCCTCTCGAAACTCAAGATCCTTCCTCCTCCGATCATGATAACTCTTTTGCCTACTCTGAGAAGCCTTCATATTCTCACGAATAAGTTTCACCTTGTCCGTAGTCTGTTGAACTAACTCCGGTCCAACCACCGAACTCTCACCAGATTCATGCCAACACAAAGGTGTTCGACATCTTCTTCCATACAACGCTTCAAAAGGTGCCATTCCAATACTTGAATGGAAACTGTTGTTATACGTGAACTCTACCAACGAAAGATAACTATCCCACGCACTACCTTGCTCAAGAACACAAGCTCTCAGCAAATCTTCCAATGACTGAATAGTTCTCTCGGTCTGACCATCCGTCTAAGGATGATAAGCACAACTCAATCTCAACTTGGAACCTAACGCCTTTTGCAAACTTTCCCAATATCTAGAAGTAAACATCGGATCTCGATCTGAAACAATACACAACAAAACACCATGTAATCTCACAATCACACGGATATAAATCTCAGACAACCTCTCTAAAGAAAAACTGATATCAATCAGAATGAAATGCGCCGATTTAGTCAGCCTATCCACAACCACCCAAATGGCATTATGTCCCTTCTGAGTATTCGGCAACCCTGTCACAAAATCCATAGAAATGATGTCCCATTTCCACTCGGGAATTTCCAATGGTTGCAATAAACCTCTAGGCTTCTGATGTTCTACCCTTGACTTCTGACACGTCAAACACGCATAAACAAACTGAGCCACATCCCTCTTCAATCCGGACCACCAAAATATCTTCTTCAAATCTTGATACATTTTATTAGCTCCCGGATGTATGCTCAAACTACTTCGGTGTCCTTCCTCTAAAATCATCTTTTTCAATTCCGAATCATCAGGAATACAAATTCTACAACGGAATCTCAAAACACCCTTACCATCCACTTTAAAGTCACCATTCACACCTTTACTTCCAACCGTCATCAAATCAACAAATTTCACATCCAACCTCTGTTTCCCGCTAACGGTCAACAGAAAATCATTAGTGACCTTTAACATACCAAGCCTCACGCTATCAGATGTCAATTCACACACCAAACTCAAATCTCTAAATTCTTCCAAAAGTTCCCACTCTTTAACCATCAAAGCAGACATATGCAAAGATTTCCGGCTTATCGCATCGGCTACCACATTAGCTTTACCAAGATGGTAATTCAAGCTAAAATCGTAGTCTTTCAAAAATTCCAACCATCTCCGTTGCCTCATATTCAACTTTTTCTGATCAAACAAGTATTTCAAACTCTTATGATCACTAAAGACTTCGAATCTTGCACCGTAGAGATAATGCCTCCAAATTTTCAATACAAAAACCACCGCAGCTAATTCCAAATCATGAGTAGGATAATTCTTCTCATGAACCCTCAACTGTCTTGAAGCATAAGCCACAACCTTACCTTCTTGCATCAACACTCCACCTAAAACAATCAAAGACGCATCGCAATACACCACAAATAATTCACTAGGATTCGGTAAGATCAAAATCGGAGTTGTAGTCAATCTTCTCTTCAGCTCATAAAACTTTCCTCACACTGAATATCCCAAATAAACGCTTTACCTTTACAAGTCATTTGGGTCAATGGAAGTGCTAACTTGGAAAAGCCTTCAATGAATCTTCGATAATATCCAGCTAAACCCAAAAAGCTTCTAATTTCAGTAACAGATCTAGGAGCCTCCCATTGTAGAACTGCATCTACTTTGGATGGATCCACAGCAATACCATTACCTGAAATTACATGCCCAAGAAAACTCACTTATGACAACCAAAACTCACACTTGGACAACTTGGCATAAAGTCTCTTTTCCTTCAAAATTTGCAATACAATAAGCAAATGTTCCACATGCTCCCCCTGAGACTTAGAATAAATCAAGATGTCATCAATAAACACAACAACAAATTGATCTAAATGTTCATGAAAAATGCGATTCATATACTCCATAAACACTCCCGGAGCATTAGAAACCCCGAACAGCATCACGAAATATTCGTAATGTCCGTATCGTGTCCTAAAAGCCGTCTTCTGAATATCTTCCTCTTTCACTCTAATCTGATGATATCCTGATCTCAAATCAATTTTACTAAACACACACGCACCTACCAACTGGTCCATCAAATCATCAATTCTCGGAAGAGGATACTTATTCTTAATCGTCACCTTATTCAACTGGCGATAATCAATACACAATCGCATACTTCCATATTTCTTCTTCACCAATAAAACTGGAGCACCCCAAGGTGATACACTCGGCCTCACAAACCTCTTTTCTAATAATTCATTCAACTGATTCTTCAACTCAACCAACTCAGATGCCGACATACGATATGGTGCCATAGATACAGGTCTAGTACCAGGAACTAGATCTATAGAAAACTCCACCTCTCTTTCTGGCGGCACATCCAAAATATCCTCCGAAAACACCTCTGGAAAATCACACACAACTGGGAACACACCAATTGCAACTTGGATATCCACGGTCAACGATGCGAACAACCCGAACAACTGAGCTTCATCCGCCAAAAGTTTCTTCAACTCTTTGGTAGATAAGAAACTCGATTCCTTGTCTTCTTCAAGAGAAGGAAATCTTACCAACTTATGATAACAATCAATATGAACTCGATTGAACTATAACTAATTCATTCCCAAAACCACGTCTAAACCCTCCAATGGCAGACACACCAAATCCATAACAAAATCCTTACCATAAATGGTCAAAGGACAACTTAAACAAACCAGAGAAGTAATTACCGACGCCAAAGATGGAGTATCGATAACCATCTCTCCACCAATCGACGATAACAAAAGATTCAAACGCTCCGCACACTCAGACGAAATAAACGAATGAGTCGCTCTGGTATCAATAATAGCAACTAAAGGCGTACTATTAATAAAACAAGTACCTCTGATCAGACGATCTGCACTAGTAGGCTGAGATCCTGCCAATTCAAATACTTTTCCTCCAGCTTGATCTTGCTTTGGTTTCGGACACCTCGTACTAACATGACCAGATTCACCACAGTTGAAACACTTCACCACGTTCCTCTTACAATCAGCTACTACATGCCCTATACCTCCGCAATTGGAACACTTCCTCATATCCTTTCTACATTCAAACTGACGATGTCCTAATTCACCACACTTAAAACATCTCGGAGGATTATACATACCTCCCCCACTTGACCTTTTATCAAAATTAGCCCTTTGTTTTCCCTTGCCAGTTAGTGCCACATAAGGACCACCACGAAACGGTTGCTTTCCTTTCCTTTCGTTCACACTCTTATAATGAGTAGAACGAGCTTTGTTATCCTCCACATAAATTCTACAACAATCCACCAAATTGAAAAACCTTCTAATTCTCTGATAACCAATTGCCTGTTTGATCTCGGGACGCAGCCCGTTCTCAAACTTCACACATTTGGAAAACTCCGCAGTTGCTTCAGCATAATGTGGATAAAACTGAACAAGCTCCACAAACTTAGCAGTGTAATCAATAACAGACATGCTACCCTGTTTCAACTCCAAGAACTCTATTTTTTTCTTTCCTCTAACATCCTCAGGAAAATACTTCCTCAAAAACTCACTGCTAAACAAAGCCCAAGTGACATCTTCACCTGTAGCTTCCCACACATGACGCATACTAACCAACCAATCATCAGCCTCTTCACTTAACATGTGAGTACCCAGTCTCACCTTATGTTCCTCAGCATAATCCATTACTCGAAAGATTCTTTCAATCTCCTTAAACCAAATATGAGCACCATCAGGATCATATCTCCCTTTGAAGACAGGCGGTTTGTTCTTCCTGAACTCATCATTCCCACTAGAATAAGGTACATTCTGCACATCCTCATCCATAGCTTGCAAAGCATTAGCAAGAGCAGCATCATTCCTACCAGCCATATTCTGTTCATCCAATAACAGTAATCATGGTCAAACAAACAACTCAACAGAACACCACTGGCGCACAACAAACAACTTGGTCAAACTGACCGACCCGGACTGACTGACTCAAACTGGCTCTGATACCACTTAATGTAACACCCCCAATCTATACCCCACAATAATATAAAGCGATAAGAAAATAATCAGAGTATAATTAAAAGCATTCATGGCATAGGCGGAGGCATCACATCATATGAGATGAATTACAGCAACCTGCTCTTATAGATATGCAACAATCAGGTAGCAACATAAACAGAGGAAACTCAGTTCATAACACCCACAATTCAGATACAGAATAAAAGCAAAAAATCTATAACTGAAATCTCATATATAAATATAGAAGTGTATATGTCATAAACAGAGTCATACATGTACAATCCAAAAAGATATATATATACACATAATCACATAACGATCTCCACGACTACCCGATGCTACATATCAGAGCCGACCGACAAAAGAATGAAGATATAATCTTCATAAAAAGACCTTCAGCATCTAATCTGCAATGCCTCGTAGAGCATTCAAAACAGCAGAAGGGTGAGAAACACAATTATAATATAATTGCATACAATTATGTAATAACATAAAATACACATACAAAAACATTCTCACCACAACATATACCATAAATCAAATACAAAACAAAACAATTCATAATTCATGCATCCATCACAAGGCATATCAATCATGCTTAAAACATTCATCACCAATGCATATCAATTCATCAATCCCATTCACAATTCTCACACATAATCAATCCATTTATGACTTATGCAAATGCACAGAGACCGACACAACGACTCTATGCATGCGGTACCATTCCATCCATCATTCTCATCATTAATTCACTCAGGAATTATTGGAATCATCGCTTGTTACTTAGTGTAACTCCCCGTCGGGAAAACGATGTTCACCGTCGCTTTAGGTCTTTTTTGTATAAGGCACATGACGTTTATGGATCGCTTTAGGTCCTCTTTGTATAAGGCACACGATCGTTACAGCAGATTCCCTCTGGAATCATTTCGTCGCTCACACCCACTAGGGCACACGACATCACAAGAATTCATATCATGATGCTTGGCATACAATGACTCATGACAATCAAATGCATACATATACACATCCATGTGAACCATTCCAACATCCATAATCATGCATATACAATCAAACACAATCACAATGCATTTACTTTCCCTTAGGCCACCAACCATCATCATAACATTTCATCACATGCATTCACAACATACAACAGTACACAAGTCATACGTTATATATCAAAAGCATATTGCATGATAACACATCAAATACACACAGTTAAGACGGTAAAAGTCGACAAAATGACACATTCCCAAATTGCCAACACAATTAAATCGGCCGCTAATCACAAAACCATTCCTATAAGAAAGAACATCTCATAAGCTTTCCAACGCATCCGACCTCGCCTCAATCCGAGTTACGGATCAAAAGTTATAAATTTTCAAAGAAAAGAATTTATTGAGAAACAGCCAGATTCGCCTGGCGACTTAGGATTTCGCCTGACGGATCCCCCTTCGCCAGCACTTCGCCTGGCGAACTAGTGGCGAACCACAATTTTAGAAAAACCCCAAGAGTTACTGAAGCTAGCACATTTCTGTCTCCCCGTTTTCGACTTGCAACTTACGATTTCACCTGGCGAATTCCCCCTTCGCCAGCACTTCGCCTGGCGAACTAGTGGCGAGATCTAATTCGCCTGGCGAATCCCAAATTCGCCTGGCAAATCGCATCAGAACCAGAATTTTCTTCTGCGGGTTACATGGTTCCAAAATCCCCAAAAATCCCATTTTTCCCAACCAAAACGTTATCAATCCATAAAAACAAGTATCAGCAATTGTTCATAGACACAGTGTGATCATACAACACTATTTATATCGATTTCCGACTGCGAAAACATCGATTTCTATTCATTTATTTATTTCAACCTAGAAGTGAAAACTATGTAAAGACAAGTAGACATTCAAACACACACATACATAATCATACACAAGCATATAATAACCGAGTTTCGCACCCTTACCCGATTAATCGTGTTTCGAAGTGTCGGTTGAATCGATCTCTCAAACTTCAAGTTTTTCCTCTTTTTCTTCTTCTCTTTCTTTTCTCTCTATTTTTCTCTCTATGTTCTATTTTAAATGAAAAACATAATATCTACCCAAGCAAAAGACCAAAATACCCCTACACTCAATTTTCTCGCAAACGCTCCCAAAACGCGATAAAACATAATAACGATAAACATAACTCATTTACCAAATAAAAACCAAGAATAAAATAATATAAAGACAAAAATAATTAAATCGACTCGATTAAATAAATCTAACAAAAACTGGGGCGTTACACATACCCGAGGTGTTAGAGTAAGTCTTTCGAAAGTGTTTTCGTACCGGAAGTTATGGACGAAGTCTTCCGGTACTCTGATTTTTTGAGTTTTTGTACCGGAAGTCTTACGTAAAGTGTTCCGGTTCTTTTACATGAAAAGTCATACCGGAACTCTTACATGAAGTGTTCCGGATCGTTTTTTTTTATACATTTTTTAATATATTTTTTTATGTTTTTATTTTGACAATCGTGCGCACACGAGGCTGGGACGGTAAGGTCCCTAATCGCGGTCTAGGACGGGGAGAATCATCGAGAATGGCTGAGGAAGAGCATATTGGTGCATCTGCATCAGCAGCACATCCTGTTGGATATCCAGGAGGACCGCACGATACCTCTCTTTTGGTTAAGTACGAACATCATATTGCTAGACATATATGGTTCAGTGAGGTAAGTAAACGACAATTATTTGATATTGAATAAACTATGAATTTTTAATGTTGTATTTTATAATATATTTACTTTTAATTGTTTTCAGGAGAGGGGTCTATAGCGAGCAATTTTGGACGTGGTAACGACTAGTTTTGGGCACCTCTGCCCGTCCCAACGGCTAGTTTCTGGCAGTTACCTGTTCTTTGGGGAGCAGATATCTCGCCCAGAAAATAGGGACCAATGGCCAAGTGCTCGGGGCATTATAAAAACCCTCTCAATTATCCTAAGATACACATACTTTGTACTTGCCTTCTTTCCTCCCGATTCTTACTTTACCATCAGAGTGCCTTGCAGGTACACCTCATTCTCATCTTTCACACCCAGCATCGCAGACGTAGTCTCTGCCCCACTTCAGATTCTGATCAGCCGGTAAGATTAACTATCATTCTGAATGATAGACATTTAAAATTAGCTTAGTTTGCTACTGCTTTTACAAGTTTCTTCAAGTGACATATTTAGAGGTGTTCTCCTATAATTATCTTGAAAACAATTTCTTATTGAATTCTTAGTAATGATTAGGTTCACTGTTTATTTTTTATAGCCTAATTCAATATTAGATGTATGCAGATGTATATCAAACAAGGGGATACTATAGAGTTCAATTTTGTCTTTCACTTTTACAGAAGCAATTGAAGATGTTGAATATTAAGGTTAAAATTTTGAAAAATCTTATATAATAGCTTAATTGTTTTTTTATCTTTTACCTTTAGACTCATAAATTATTTTTTTGTGATTTTTTTTCTTAAGGGTATCTTATACCAAAATGGTGGAAAGTATTGGCTTTGTTTAGGAATACAAACAATAATCCAAATCAAAAACAAATGTAAAGTTCCTTTAGACTCATAAATTCTTTTTTTGTGATTTTTTTCTTAAGGGTATCTTATACCAAAATGGTGGAAAGTATTGGCTTTGTTTAGGAATACAAACAATAATCCAAATCAAAAACAAATGTAAAGTGATATGCAAAGATTAAGAGCACTCTTTGAGTCAGTGCCAAACGCCAAGGTATATTCCCTAAATATTTTTCTGATACTTTTCAAACTTTCTAGAGATGTATTTATATACAAAATATGAAAATGAATTGCCTATTATTACCCTAGCCCATCAACTCCTATAAATCTGCATTCCTAGTTTAAAGGAACCCTAACAACTTGGTCATGCTTATTGCTATTAGATAGCAACAGACTTCCTTTATTTTAGCATTGCCATAATAAAATCGCGGGTCCACGCTGGTTTGTTACGACGTCGCGGTTCAAGCTTTTCTGCTGTTGAGCTTTGTTGTTCTGTTTCCTCTTCGTTGGGTTCTGTGGCAGCCCAATCTTTCATCAATTGTTGGATGAGTCCGGTATCTAACGATACCTCGTTTTGACCAAAGATATCACTACTTCCCTCCTCGAAATTGACCTTGTCCTCAAGGTCATGAATTCAGTAAAGATCGACGAGTGACGATAAGTCCTCCCAAGTAGCATCTTCTGGTTGGTTGTGGGACCACTGCACCAAGACCTGTTTGTGTGGACGACTTCGTTTATTGTAAATGCGGCCGGCCAGAAAGGCTATGGGATACAATAAAGGTCGATTGGCGATACTAGCCTCTGGCAATGGATAAAACTTGTCAACTGCTGAACCTTTGAAAGCACGCAGCAAGGATACGTGGAATGTGGGATGAATGCGGCTCCCAAGTGGCAGACCCAGCTTATAAGCTACTGGACCAATGCGTCCTATCACTGGGAATGGTCCAAAGAACCTTCTGCAAATCTTGTGATTCAACCGAGAAGCCACAGTTGCCTGCCTATAAGGTTGAAGTTTCACGAGGACCAAATCACCCACCTCGAATTGCATGTCAGAGCGATGTTTGTTTGCTTGTTGCACCATGCGTTGTTGAGCACAGATCAAATTCTTCTTTAGGTGTTGTAGAATTTCATCCCTCGTCAATAGGTCACCTTCTACTGCTTGAATTTTGGATTGTCCGCGCACGTACGTTGGAATGGTTGGGGGAGGGCGACCATAGACAGCTTGGAAAAGAGTCATGCTGATTGACAAATGATAACTAGTGTTGTAGTGATATTCAGCCCATGTGAGAAACCTGCCCCATTTCTTAGGATAGTCAGCTGCAAAAGCTCTCAAGTATTGTTCCACATATCGATTTGTTACCTCTGTTTGTCCATCGGTTTGAGGATGGTATGAGGAGCTCATCTTAAGTTTAGTGCCCATTAGATCAAACAATTTATGCCAAAATTTGCTCATGAATATCGGGTCACGGTCGGTTACGATCGTGCGAGGTATCCTATGCAATTTGATCACCATGTTTGCAAACAGCTCAGCTACTGTCGACGCGGTGTAATGAGTGGGAAGGGCTCCAAAATGCACGTATTTGGTGAATCGGTCGATCACTACTAGTATGGTTGTGTTTCCGTTGGAAGGAGGTAGTCCAACAATGAAATCAAGCGCCACATCTTCCCATACTCGCTCCGGTAGTGGTAGAGGTTGTAATAATCCATTCAGCGGGGAAGTTGAATATTTAATGGTTTGACAAGTAAAACATTAAGAGATAAATGTCTTAACGTCGTGACGCATCCCTTTCCATATAAAATTGGCACCAAGGCGGCGAAACGTGCGATCCACACCTGCATGACCCCCTGTATGCGACGCATGGAATTCCCGCAACAGAAGAGGTTTAAGAGTAGAATGTTTGTTGATGTATAAGTGCCCTTTATATGTGTTCTCTTTTCTCAATTGCTTCAAAAAATCAAATTGACTTGATGATATTGCCATCTGTAATGTGGAATTATCATCTTCGAATTGTCGAGACAAGGCATCAGCTGCTGCATTCATAGAGCCTGATTTATACACGATAGTTAAGTTGAACCCCAATAACTTGCGCGGGTAATGATGTTGCTCGGGGGTTTGTACTACTTGAGTTAGCAGTTCACGAAGACTCTTATGGTCTGTGCGAACGATGAAGTGTCTGCCCAACAGATATTGTCGCCATTTGGTGATGGCTTCAACAATGGCCCACAACTCTCTGAGATACGCTGATGCTCCTCGCATCCGGGGTCCCAACTTTTTACTAAAGAATGCGACGGGGTGTTTATCCTGCATGAGGACTCCTCCTACTCCCACATTGGATGCGTCGGTTTCGACAACGAATTGCTTGGTGAAATCAGGCAACCTTAGTACTGGTGTCACAGTCATGGTATGTTTTAAGAGCTCGAATGCACTGTTAGCTTTCTCACTCCACATGAAGTTATCTTTCTTTAGTAATTCGGTTAGAGGTGCAACTATTGTTGCATAACCAGCTACGAAACGTCTGTAGTAACCTGTGAGTCCCAAAAATCCTCGAAGTTGCTTGAGGTTCTTGGGTTTTGGCCAGTTATTCATCGCACTAATTTTGGACGGATCTACTCTGACACCCTCAGAGGATACTAAATGACCCAAGTACTCCAACGATTTTTGGAAGAACTGGCACTTACTTCCCTTGGCAAAGAATTCCTTCTCCTCGAGGCACTGTAATACTTGTTGAAGGTGAGACACATGTTCTTGAATACTCTTGCTGTAAGCCAGAATATCATCAAAGAAAACGGTGACGAAGCGTCGTAAGAAAGGTCTGAAAGCGTCGTTCATGGCTGACTGGAAGGTGGAGGGGGCGTTAGTGAGTCCAAACGGCATGACCACAAACTCGTAGTGTTCGTTGTGTGTGCGAAATGCTGTTTTGTGAATGTCACGGCTGTCCATGCGAATTTGATGGTATCCTGCTCGTAGATCCAATTTCGAGAACACAACTGCACCACCTAACTCATCTAGTAGTTCGTCAATGGTGGGTATCGGAAACCTGTCCTTAATGGTAATACTGTTGAGGGCACGATATTCAACACAAAATCGCCAAGAGCCATCCTTCTTTCTAACCAAGAGCACCGGTGATGAGTAAGGGTTGTTACTTGGGCGTATATAGCCACAATCAAGCATTTCTCGAACCAATTTCTCAATAGTGTCCTTCTGAAAATAGGGGTAGCGGTAGGGTCGTACATTAACTGGTGAGGATCCGGTTTGCAAATGAATTCGGTGGTCACTGCATCGGTAAGGTGGTAACTGGGCTGGTGTGGTGAAAACCTTCTGGTGTCGTAAGAGGAGGGCTTGAACTTCAATTGGTAGGGTAGCATCGAGGGTACTAAATTTGACTTTCGCATTTGGCTGTGAAGCGGTGGTATCATCAGTTTTAGTGGCAGTGAGGTAGAAGAGGCCACGAAAATCACCGGCTTCGATAATTGTTCGCATTTGTGCGAAGGTGACCGAACTAGGGTTGGGCCGTGACTCACCCACCAAGCAGACTTGTTTCCCTTTCCACGTAAATTCCATGGTGAGGGCATTATGATCATGGAGGCACGGGCCTAGCGTCCGTTGTAACACCCCCTTTCTATACCCCCAAATAATCACAATAATTATTTAGGCACATAATAAAATTTTCGCCGGAGTATAATTGTAAACATGGTATAAAAGAGGCGTGCCACATCATACACGAATTTAAAACATACAACACCTGCTCAAACATTGATATGCAACAGTGGGGTAACTTTGCAACAGAGGAACTTTGTCCTTACACCCACATCTCAATATTTAGAATAAAAGCGGAAAATCTAAACATTGAATAACATCAAACATATATACATATATATACATGCGTCATCGAGTATCATCCATCAACATAATTCATGTTTACATAAACATTCATCAGCAAGATACATATACAAATGTATCACAAAAGAATCATATACATCCTAGCTACCCGGTGCTACATATCAGAGCCAACCGACCAAAAGAATGAAGACACGCTTCACAAAAAGACCTCCAGCATACCTACTCTGCAATGCCTCATAGAGCATCATAAAACAGCAAAAGGGTGAGAAATATTATCATAATAACAATGCATATAATTATATATCTTAACATAAAAATACACATATTCCACATTCTCACCACAATTCATCAAAACTCACCCATATACATCACAATGTATATATATACACAACCAAGCATATTCATCATGCATACTTTCACAATTCCCAATCATTCCACATAAACATACACAATTATGTTTATTCACCAATGCATCATTATAAAGATGATAAATTCAAATCATAGAGACCGACTCACGACTCTATGCAAATGCAATGCGGTACCGACTCAATCATCACTAGTTCACTCAGAAACTCTGCTGGAACCATCGCTCGTTACCAATGTAACTCCCCGTCAGCCCTATGATGTTCAACCATTGCTCACACCCCACATGGGCACACAATGTTTATGGATCGCTCACACCCCACATGGGCACACGACCCGATCGCTCACACCCCACACGCGGGCACACGATCTGATTGCTCACACCTCACCTGGGCACACAATCTGATTGCTCACACCTCACCTAGGCACACAATCTTTTGTAATCATCGCTCACACCTCACATAGGCACACGATCTTTTGTAATCATGGCTCACACCTCACATAGGCACACAATATTACAACGGATTCTCATTAGAATCACTCAACACAAGAATGTACTTCATTATGCTTCACATGCAAAATGACTCAAGACATTCTTGAAATGGATACATATTCACAATATACTCATGCATTCATCTCATACAATCACATACAATCTATATACATTCACATCAATGCACTAATGTATGATTCACATTCAAACACACATTCAAAACGGTAAAAATCGCTAAATAGCACTATTCCCGACTTTCCGACATAATAAAATCGGCTAACAATTTCCAAACCATCATAATCACAAAGTACAGCTCAATAGCTTTCCAACGATACCAAGAATGTAAAAATCGGATAATCGGAACAAAAGTTACGGACGAAAACGAAAACGAAATTTTGAAAAATCCCATTTTTACATTCCTCCTGTCCATACGCGTATCACCCATGTCCATACGCGTATGGGCAGAACCAATTTCCTTCACAAATTCCACGTTTTCAAAAACCATATGCGTATGCCCAATGCCCATACGCGTTTCACCAGAGGGCCGAAAAAAGCCACAATCCATACGCGTATTGGCCCAAAAACAGGCCAATGATATGCGTAACGCCTAGGCTCATACGCGTATGGACACGCCCCTTACGCGTATGGCCAGGGGAAACCCAGAAAAATTCTGCAGAACAATTTCTGCGTTTTCCACTCCCAATCATCCAAATCTTCACCTAAAACTCAGAAAAATGACAATTTGATGTATAACGATACATACCAATCATGTACACACAATCAAGAACACAATCAACAAGATTTTAAACACTTTTGGATCAATTTCTCAAATATGGTTTTATACAAAAACTCATAAAAATCAACAACACAACAACACAATCATACATAATGATACACATTGCTAAGATAACAAGATTTCACACCCTTACCCGGATTCCAAACTCGCTAAATGATCGTTCTTGATGATTCTCTAGTTTTCCTCTTTTCCTCTTCTTTTCTCTTCCTCTTCTTTCTTTCTATCCTTTTTCTTTCTATTTCTCTTTTTCCTTCTATTTCTCTCTATTTTTCCTTTCTATCTATTTTTCTTTCTTTTCTATTTCTTTTCTCTCAAATACAATTAATTCATTTTCTCACATAATTCTAATTCCACTAAATTCTAAATTATGATTAATTGAGAAAAGTCTAAAATACTCTCCATTTTAATTTCCCCGAAAACTCTAAAAAACGGTAAAATAACATTTAACCCACCAATTTCACAAATAAAATAATTTACCACTCAATTAAAATAAAAGTCTCAACAACAATGGAAATAATCAAAATCGGGGCGTTACAACTCTCCCCCACTTTAGAAATTTTCGTCCTAAAAAATATTACCTGATCCAAACAACTCCGGATACGACTCTCGCATCCCACTCTCTAGTTCCCACGTCATATTGCCTTCCGCAGCGCCTCCCCACGCTACTTTCACAAGCGCAATATCCTTGCCTCTTAGCTTTTTAACTTCACGGTCCAAAATCCTTATCGGTAAAGCTTCCACCGTAAGATTATCTCTCACTTCAACCTCGTCCATAGGAATAACATGTGACGGATCCGAAACATACTTCCGAAGTTGCGAAACATGGAATACGTCATGCAAATTCGAAAGGTTCAGAGGCAACGCCACACGGTAAGCCACAACACCAACTCGTGAAGTAATCTGATACGGACCAATAAAACGAGAATTCAACTTCTTCGACTTCAAAGCACGACCCACACCCGTAACCGGTGTAACTCTAAAAAACACATGGTCGCCTTCTTGAAACTCAAGATCTTTTCTTCTCTTGTCATGATAGCTCTTTTGTCTACTTTGAGAAGCTTTCTTCTTCTCCCGAATAAACTTCACTTTCTCCGTCGTTTGTTGTACCATCTCCGGTCCAACTATCGTCCTCTCGCCGGTTTCATGCCAACACAAAGGTGTTCGACATCTCCGACCATACAAAGCCTCAAATGGTGCCATACTTATACTCGAATGAAAACTGTTATTGTAAGTGAACTCAATCAACGCCAAATAACTATCCCAAGCACCACCTTGCTCGAGCACACAAGCACGAAATAAATCCTCCAACGGTTGAATTGTCCTTTCGGTTTGACCATCCGTTTGTGGATGATAAGCCGAACTCAATCTTAGCTTAGAACCCAAAGCCTTTTGTAAACTCTCCCAAAACCTCGATGTAAATCTAGGATCTCTATCCGATACAATATTCTTAGGAACTCCATGTAACTTTACCACCACAAGGATATAAATCTCGGCTAACTTCTCCAAAGGATAACTAATATCAATTGGAATGAAGTGAGCAGATTTAGTAAGCCTATCAACAATTACCCAAATAGCATTATGACCTCTTTGTGTATTCGGCAATCCCGTAACAAAATCCATCGATATACTATCCCACTTCCACTCCGGAATGTCCAACGGTTGCATCAATCCACTAGGTTTTTGATGTTCCACCTTAGACTTTTGACAAGTTAAGCATGCATACACAAATTGAGCAACATCCCTCTTTAATTCGGACCACCAAAAGATTTTCTTCAAATCGTGATACATTTTGTTCGCTCCCGGATGAATACTTAAGTTACTTCGGTGTCCCTCTTCCAATATCATCTTTTTCAACTCCACATCACCAGGAATACAAATACGACCACGGAATCTCAAAACTCCAAAATTATCAACCTTGAAATTCTCATTTTCATTCAACATCAAATCAACGAATTTCAAATCCAACTTTTGCTTTTCACATACGGTTGCAAGAAAATCATTCGTAACATGTAGCATACCAAATCTCACACTTCTCGGCGTCGTTTCACAAACCAAACTCAAGTCTCTAAAATTCTCCAAAAGTTCCCATTCTCTCATCATTAATGCGGGCATATGTAACAACTTCCGACTTAAGGCATCGGCCACCACATTTGCCTTACCTGGATGGTAATTCAAACCAAAATCATAATCCTTCAAAAGTTCTAACCACCTCCTTTGTCTCATGTTCAATTCTTTTTGATCAAATAAATATTTCAAGCTCTTGTGATCACTAAAAACTTCAAATCTCGCACCATAAAGATAATGCCTCCAAATTTTCAAAACAAACACCACGACCGCTAACTCCAAGTCATGTGTTGGATAATTCTTTTCATGCACTCTCAATTGTCTTGAAGCATATGCCACAACTTTTCCATCTTGCATCAAAACACCACCTAAACCAATCAATGAAGCATCACAATACACAACAAATGGTTCATTAGGATTCGATAAAATCAAGATCGGAGCCGTTGTCAACCTTCTCTTTAGCTCATTGAAACTCTCTTCACAATGAATATCCCAAATGAAAACCTTTCCCTTACAAGTCAATTGCGTTAACGGAAGTGCCAACTTCGAAAATCCTTCAATAAACCTCTGATAATAACTCGCCAAGCCTAAAAAGCTTCGAATCTCTGTAACCGACTTAGGAGCCTCCCATTGCATCACCGCATCAATCTTGGATGGATCAACACTAATACCACTACCGGAAATAACATGTCCAAGGAAACTTACTTCCGACAACCAAAATTCACATTTCGACAACTTAGCATACAATTGTTTTTCTTTCAAAATTTGCAACACAATTCTCAAATGCTCTTCATGCTCCTCTTGAGACTTAAAGTAAATCAAAATATCGTCGATGAAAACAACCACGAAACGATCCAACTGTTCATGAAAAATACGATTCATGTATTCCATAAAAACACCCGGCGCATTAGAAACCCCGAATGGCATCACGGAATATTCGTAATGACCATACCGTGTCCTAAAGGCCGTCTTTTGAATATCTTCTCCTTTCACACGAATCTGGTGGTATCCCGATCTCAAATCAATCTTGCTAAAAACACGTGCACCAACCAATTGGTCCATCAAATCATAGATCCTTGGAAGCGGATACTTGTTCTTCATTGTCACCTTGTTCAATTGTCGATAATCAATTCATAACCGCATACTTCCATCCTTCTTCTTTACCAACAATACCGGAGCACCCCACGGAGAAACACTTGGTCTTACAAATTTCTTGTCCAACAAGTCATTCAACTGCTTTTTCAATTCTACCAATTCCGATGCCGACATACGATACGGTGCCATCGAAATCGATCTAGTACCCGGAACTAGATCAATAGAAAATTCAACTTCTCTTTCCGGCGGTACATCCGAAATATCTTCCGTAAATACTTCTGGAAAATCGTACACCACTGGGAACACATCAGGCTCAACTTTACTCTCCACCGACAACGATGCAAACAAACCAAACAATTGAGCTTCGTCCGCTAAAAGTTTCTTCAACTCTTTAGTGGATAGGAAACTCTCATCTTCATCATCTTCCAAAGAAGGAAACCGTACTAACTTGTGATAGAAATCTATATAAACTCGATTAAATTGCAACCAGTCCATACCCAAGATTACGTCCAATCCCTCCAACGGCAAACATACTAAATCCATAATGAAGTCTTTACCATACATGGTCAAAGGACAACTTACACACACCAAAGACGTAGTTACCGACCCTGAAGCAGAAGTCTCAATAACCATCTGAACACCCATCAAAGACAACACAAGATTCAAATGCTTCGCGCACTCAGACGAAATAAACGAATGAGTCGCTCCCGTATCAATAACAGCAACTAAAGGTGTACTATTAATAAAGCATGTACCTTTAATCAAACGGTCTGCACTAGTGGTCTGAGTCCCCGCTAATGCAAACACCTTTCCGCCCGCTTGAGCTTGTTTCGGCTTAGTACACTTAGTACTAATGTGACCAACTTCTCCACAATTATAGCACTTCACCATATTCCTTCTATAATCTGTAGCAACATGCCCAAGGCCTCCACAATTAGAACATTTCACCACAGGCTTTCCACACTCAAATGATTTATGACCCATTTCACCACATTTGTAACACCTAATAGAACCGGAACCTCCTCCTCCAGATCTCCTATCAAAGTTTCCCCTATGCTTGCCCTTATCAACGGGTGTCACATAAGGTCCACTTCTAGCTTGTTGCTTTCCCTTCCTCTCATTCAAACTTTTGTAATGTTTAGAACGAGCCTTACTATCTTCCTCGAAGATTCTACAACATTCCGTCAAATCTGAAAACCTTCTTATCCTTTGATATCCCACAACTTGCTTAATCTCAGGACGTAAACCATTCTCATATTTATTACACTTTGAGAACTCAGCAGTAATCGCAACATAGTGAGGATGGAATTGAACCAACTCCACAAACTTAGCAGTGTAGTCCACCACAGACATACTACCTTGTTTCAGTTCAAGAAACTCCATCTCCTTCTTTCCCTTCACACTCTCAGGGTAATACTTTCTCAAGAACTCAGTACGAAATAAATCCCAAGTAACTTCTTCATCATCCACCCCAAGAACTTCACGTATACCGACCCACCAATCGTCGGCTTCTTCCTTCAGCATGTGAGATCCAAGCCTCACCTTATTCTCCTCTGCACAGTCCATGACTCTGAAGATTTTTTCAATCTCTTTCAACCAATTTTGAGCTCCATCGGGATCAAATTTTCCTTTAAAGACCGGTGGTTGATTCTTCCTGAACTCGTCATTAGCATTCACGTTCGGCGCACCTTGCACCGCCCTAGCCATTGCTTCCAAAGCAGCAGCCATCGCATTGTCGTTTCCACCAACCATATTCTGATCATTCCCAAAAATGACAACAAGGTTAAACAACAGTTCAACCAACACAACAACAAGACAGACACAACTGACTCAACTCTGGCTCTGATACCACTTAATGTAACACCCCCTTTCTATACCCCCAAATAATCACAATAATCATTTAGGCCCATAATAAAATTTTTGCCAGAGTATAATTGTAAACATGGTATAAAAGAGGCGTGCCACATCATACATAAATTTAAAACATACAACACCTGCTCAAACATTGATATGCAACATTGGGGTAACTTTGCAACAGAGGAACTTTGTCCTTACACCCACATCTCAATATTTAGAATAAAAGCGAAAAATCTAAACATTGAATAACATCAAACATATATACATATATATACATGCGTCATCGAGTATCATCCATCAACATAATTCATGTTTACATAAACATTCATCAGCAAGATACATATACAAATGTATCACAAATGAATCATATACCTCCTAGCTACCCGGTGCTACATATCAGAGCCAACCGACCAAAAGAATGAAGACACGCTTCACAAAAAGACCTCCAGCATACCTACTCTACAATGCCTCATAGAGCATCATAAAACAGCAGAAGGGTGAGAAATATTATCATAATAACAATGCATCTAATTATATATCTTAACATAAAAATACACATATTCCACGTTCTCACCACAATTCATCAAAACTCACCCATATACATCACAATGTATATATATACACAACCAAGCATATTCATCATGCATACTTTCACAATTCCCAATCATTCCACATAAACATACACAATTATGTTTATTCACCAATGCATCATTATAAAGATGATAAATGCAAATCATAGAGACCGACTCACGACTCTATGTAAATTCAATGCGGTACCGACTCAATCATCACTAGTTCACTCAGGAACTCTACTGGAACCATCGCTCGTTACCAATGTAACTCCCCGTCGGGCCTACGATGTTCACCCATTGCTCACACCCCACATGGGCACACAATGTTTATGGATCGCTCACACCCCACATGGGCACACGACCCGATCGCTCACACCCCACACGTGGGCACACGATCCGATTGCTCACACCTCACCTAGGCACACAATTCGATTGCTCACACCTCACCTAGGCACACAATCTTTTGTAATCATTGCTCACTCCTCACATAGGCACACGATCTTTTGTAATCATCGCTCACACCTCACATAGGCACATGATATTACAATGGATTCTCATTAGAATCACTCAACACAAGAATGTACTTCATTATGCTTCAGATGCAAAATGACTCAAGACATTCTTGAAATGCATACATATTCACAATATATTCATGCATTCATCTCATACAATCTATATACATTCACATCATTGCACTATTATATGATTCACATTCAAACACACATTCAAAATGGTAAAAGTCGCTAAATAGCACTATTCCCGACTTTCTTACATAATAAAATCGGCTAACAATTTCCAAACCATCATAATCACAAAGTACAGCTCAATTGCTTTCCAACGATACCAAGAATGTAAAAATCAGATAATCGGAACAAAAGTTACGGACGAAAACGAAAACGACATTTTGAAAAATCCCATTTTTACATTCCTCCTATCCATACGCGTATCACCCATGTCCATACGCGTATGGGCAGAACCAATTTCCTTCACAAATTCCACGTTTTCAAAAACCATACGCGTATGCCCAATGCCCATACGCGTATCACCAGAGGGCCGGGAAAAGCCACAATCCATACGCGTATTGGCCCAAAAATAGGCCAATGATACGCGTAACACCTAGGCTCATACGCGTATGGACACGCCCCTTACGCGTATGGCCAGGGGAAACCCAGAAAAATTCTGCAGAACAATTTCTGCGTTTTCCACTCCCAATCATCCAAATCTTCACCTAAAACTCAGAAAAATGACAATTTGATGTATAACAATACATACCAATCATGTACACACAATCAAGAACACAATCAACAAGATTTTAAACACTTTTTGATCAATTTCTCAAATATGGTTTTATACAAAAACTCATAAAAATCAACAACACAACAACACAATCATACATAATGATACACATTGCTAAGATAACAAGATTTCACACCCTTACCCGGATTCCAAACTCGCTAAATGATCGTTCTTGATGATTCTCTAGTTTTCCTCTTTTCCTCTTCTTTTCTCTCCCTCTTCTTTCTTTCTATCCTTTTTCTTTCTATTTCTCTTTTTCCTTCTATTTCTCTCTATTTTTCCTTTCTATCTATTTTTATTTCTTTTCTATTTCTTTTCTCTCAAATACAATTAATTCATTTTCTCACATAATTCTAATTCCACTAAATTCTAAATTATGATTAATTGAGAATAGTCTAAAATACCCTTCAGTCTAATTTCCCCGAAAACACTCAAAAACGGTAAAATAACATTTAACCCACCAATTTCACAAATAAAATAATTTACCACTCAATTAAAATAAAAGACTCAACAACAATGGAAAGAATCAAAATCGGGGCGTTACATCCTTAACCACTGCATTCCCAGAACAATATCCAGCCCACAAATAGGTAAGACAAAAAGATCCACTTCAAACAAATGACCCTGCATGATTAATGGCACACCCACACATTTTTGTTGGCAAACTAGATGTTGTCCGTTACCCATATAGACCTTAAAACGTTTAGCAATCTCGATAGTTAGGCCAAGTTTCTGAACAAGGCCTTCTTGAACAAAATTATTATTGCTTCCTGTATCGATGAGCACCTCCAATGTTTCTGCCTTGTGTTTGGCTAAAATTCTAAAGATGCGTGGACTTACTGGGTTTGTGAGAGAGTGTAAACTTACTTCTGGTTGCTCTTCCGGTGTTTCTACTGTAGAGACCGGATCGATTTGGGTCTCGGTGTTTTCTTCGTCCTCTTCGTGACCGCACATCACCATCATTCTGTTTTTGCAGCGGTGATTAGGGTGGAATTTTTCATCACAACTGAAGCAAAGTCCCTTGTCACGTTTTTCCCCGCCATTCTGTTGGTGATAGCCACTTGATGGGTAGTTGCGATTTTCCTGCCGAAATTGATTGCAGCGAAGTTGGGTTGTTGGCTGTTGGAGTTAACACCTTGCTTTCTGGGTGTTTATAAGGAGGTCGTTGGGAAGTATCGGGTAGGCGGTGGTTGTCGCGGCGGAATCGCCCACGAAGATCATCGTTTCTGTCCTCATATAGTTGTGCACGGGCCATGGCGTCAGCTAGATTCGCCGGTGGAGAGAGAAGCAGCTCGCGACGGATCTCAGGTTCAATCCCCAAACAAAGAAATTGAGGAACATGGCGTCATTAATGCCGGTGGTACGCGTCATCAATTCTTCAAATTCAGTTCTGAATTGAGCCACCGTGTCATGTTGGATAAGCTTAGAAAATCACCCAAGTGGATCTTCATACACGGAAGGGCCAAAACGTTTCTGAACTTCACGCAGGAAATCATCCCAGTCTCTGAACGCCCCACTTTTCTCCATCCATTGGAACCATGAGGAAGCTTCGCCGTCCAGATGGAATGACACCATGGTGAGGCGAGATTCGGGGGTTAACTGGTGGAGGGTGAAAAGTTTATTGATTTTGTAAATCCAATCTTCAACTCCTTTACCATCGAAACGGGGGACGTTGAGGGGAAGTGTCTTCATGACGGTAGTGATGTCGGGCGGTGGTGGTGGTGGGTTGGATGATCGTCGATTGTTGTTTTCAGTTAACTCGATAAGACGTGCGTCTATGGATGCCCTGTATTGTTCGAGGGAGGCAGTGAAGTGAGCTAGTTGGTTCTCAGAGTGTTGTTTGAAGTTTGCTTCCATGGCACGAAGTGTGTAACACCCCCTTTCTGTACCCCCAAAAAATCACAATTAATCATTTAGGCACATACTAAAAATTTCGTCAGAGTATAATTATAAACATGGTATAAAAAGAGGTACATCACATTATACATTAAATTAAAACATACAACACTTGCTCAACATTGATATGCAACAGTGGGGTAACTTTGCAACAGAGGAACTTTGTCCTTACACCCACATCTCAATATTTAGAATAAAAGCGGAAAATCTAAACATTGAATAACATCAAACATATATACATATATATACATGCGTCATCGAGTATCATCCATCAACATAATTCATGTTTACATAAACATCCATCAGCAAGATACATATACAAATGTATTACAAAAGAATCATATACATCCTAGCTACCCGGTGCTACATATCAGAGCCAACCGACCAAAAGAATGAAGACACGCTTCACAAAAAGACCTCCAGCATACCTACTCTGCAATGCCTCATAGAGCATTATAAAACAGCAGAAGGGTGAGAAATATTATCATAATAACAATGCATATAATTATATATATCTTAACATAAAAATACACATATTCCACATTCTCACCACAATTCATCAAAACTCACCCATATACATCACAATGTATATATATATATACCACCAAGCATATTCATCAGACATGCTTTCGCCATTCTCAATCATTCCACATAAACATACACATTCATGTTTATTCATCAATGCACAAATACAAAGATGATAAATGCAATTCATATAGACCGACTCACGACTCTATGCAAATGCAACGCGGTACCGACTCAATCATCATTAGTTCTCTCAGGAACTCTACTGGAACCATCGCTCGTTACCAATGTAACTCCCCGTCGGGCCTACGATGTTCACCCATTGCTCACACCCCACATGGGCACACAATGTTTATGGATCGCTCACACCCCACACGGGAACACGACCCGATTACTCACACCTCACCTAGGCACACAATCTTTTGTAATTATTGTTCAAACCTCACATAGGCACATGACGATACAACGGATTCTCATTAGAATCGCTCAACACAAGAATGTACTTCATTATGCTTCTCATGCAAACATATTCACAATATAGTCATGCATTCTTCTCATACAATCACACCCAATCTATATACATTTACATCAATGCACTATTGTATGATTCATATCCAAACACACATTCAAAACGGTAAAAATCACTAAATAACACTATTCCTGACTTTTCCGACTTATTTAATCGGCTAACAATTTCCAAATCATCATAACAAGCAAGAACATTTTATAAGCTTTCCAGCGATATAAAGAACCCCTAAATCGGAATTACGGCTCGAGAATTATGAATTTTTAAAAGAAAAGAAAATTAAAAAAAAAAACACAAGCGCTCGGCGACAGGAACGTTTCGCCCGGCGACGCTTCAATTTCGCCTTCGCTTCGCCCGGCGAAGGAAACCCTCACAAACGTGAACCAAACCAGTAGCTTGACACTCTCTCGCCTCTCAATTTCGCCCGGCGAAGGACGAACCGCCCGGCGCTCTGGGCATTTCGCCCGGCAATTCACACCAGAAGCAAAATTTCTGCTTCGTTTACACTGTTCCAAAACCCCCAAAAATTCCATTTTCTTCCCCAAATCACTTTCATCAGCAAAACAGTTAATAGCAATGGTTCATAAACATATAGAGATCATACAACACAAATTATATCGATTTCCATCCGTGAAAACATCGATTTCTACTTGTTTACGCGTTTTCGCCCTATAACCGAAAAATATCGAACAAGCCAATACCACATACAAACACACATACATAATGATATACATTGATGAGATGATAAATGATCGTTCTTGATGATTATCTAGTTTTCCTCTTTTCTTCTTCTCTTCTCTTCCTCTTCTGTCTTTCTATCCCTTTTTCTTTCTATTTTTCCTTTCTACCTCTTTCTCTCCTATTTTCTCTTCTTATCTCTTTTTCTTTTCTTTTTCTTGTTTTCTACACAAACTAAATTAATTCATTTTTCTCACACAATTCTATTTCCACTAAATTTCTAACTTATCATTAATTGAGAAATGCCTAAAATATCCCCCAATCTAATTTCCCCAAAAATTCTCAAAAACGATAAAATATCATAACATGTCAACATAGCATATTAACACACCAATCTCACAAATAAAATAATTTATCACACAATTTAAATAAAAGACTCAACAAAATGGGAATAATCGAAATCGGGGCGTTACAAAGTGCCTCAGCAATGTCTTCATTACCCATGATGAAAGCACCAAATTGATATGCAAAGATTAAGAGCACTCTTTGAGTCAGTGCCAAACTCCAAGGTATATTCACTAAATATTTTTCTGATACTTTTCAAACTTTCTAGAGATGTATTTATATACAAAATATGAAACCGAATTGCCTATTATTACTCTAGCCCATCAACTCCTATAAATCTGCATTCCTAGTTTAAAGGAACCCTAATAACTTGGTCATGCTTATTGCTATTAGATAGTAACAGACTTCCTTTATTTTAGCATTGCCAAAATAAAATCGCGGGTCCACGCTGGTTTGTTACGACGTCGCGATTCAAACTTTTCTGCTGTTGAGTTTTGTTGTTCTGTTTCCTCTTCGTTGGGTTCTGTGGCAGCCCAATCTTTCATCAATTGTTGGATGAGTCCGGTATCTAACGATACCTCGTTTTGACCAAAGCTATCATAAAGTTCCTAAAAAGTTTGATTATTCAAATTTTGAGGTAATTATTGAGCAAAAAATATTATGTATTATTACTATTGACCGTAGTTTTGTTTTGTTCTTATTCATGTGTTGATACAAAATTACAAAGATTCAAGACATTGATAAATTATGTTAATCATTTTGTCGGGCTACTACAAAACCCAATACTTTTATGCCATTTTGAAGTGGGATTCATACTTGTCCTAACAATGAACTATTGGGTATAATACTCAATCTTATCGAAAAGAATATAAAAATTTAAGGATCATATTAGGGAGTGCTCATCGTGTTCCTTAGTATAATATTAGGGAGTGCTTATTGTTATGTAACTTATTACAGTTTTGATGCATATAATATCATGTTTTTTTCTTTTTGGATAATGGAAGGTTACAATATTGATTTTCCTCAAATTTCTTCACGAGTCATCAATAATTACAACTAGATAATTAATAGTTCTGTCCATGTTAGTAGATAACTACAAAATTCTATATGCTTCAAAAATGGTGCCAGTAAGTATATTTAGGAGAGTTTCTTGATTCAAATTCATGTTTGTAATTATTCATTAGTATGAACATAATTCATGTTTGTAAATATCAACCGCTATTGCGGGTTTTTCTGCCATAATCCACAATAACGGCGCCGCAAAGCGGTCAGTATGGAATAATCCGCTATACGTATCTTAAAAATATCGTATTCAATATTTTTTTAATTAGTGATGTATTGTCGTATCACATACGTGTAGTATTCGATACTCATATCGTGTTTGTGCTTCATTGTTCCTAGTTGACAAGGGCAACTGTATGAGTTTCACTTAAGGTTGCTTCAACTATAGGCCTTATGGTTGAGTAATTGACGGGTGATGATATGCTTGCTTTTGGAGTTGTGATTATTTTATCATTTGAAGATCTTGAATCCTTTATCAATTGTTATTGGAGTCAGACCTGCTGTGTAACAGTGTCTGCTATGATTCTCAAGGTTGTTTGTGTAGGGATCTAGTCAGGCTGGTGCGGTTCAAAGATTGAGGTGGCGTCTTTGGTTTCATTCTGTCTTGCCCTGTTTTTTGTTTGGCTTTCCAACTGTTGCTGTGGAGGTCGCTTCTCTGCTGGCGTTGCTCCGATCGTGGTCCTCGTTATTTATTTTTATGTGTTGTTAAATTTAATCAGGTCTGTTAGCAAGAATTCGTTTATTTATGCTTTTCACTTTTCATTTCTTGGTAGCTATGTTGTGAGCTTCTATTCAAATGACTGGACAAAACGGAAAGAGAAAAGCACCAAATAAGATGTCTAAACCTTTTCACTATTTGGTTTCTTTGCAATTTAATATTTTTTTGATGTATTCTTGCTAATCTTATTGATAATGCAATTTTGTAAAAAAAAGTTGTTGACAGGTTATGTCGTCAACGATAGATTTCACCTGGGACTCTTGCTATAAACAACTCTCGCAAGGTCCATAGCAAACCTAGTTCAAGGAACCCACCACCACCTACTCAGAGAAACCACCACCACCGATTCAGACAACTAAAACATCATTGCCTACTCAGCCTCCACCATTGATTCAAACAAATCCAACATCACCACTTACTCAACCTCCACCACCGATTCAAAAAAATCTAACACCACTACCTAATCAGCCTCCAGCAACGATTCAGACAATCCTAATACCACTACCAATTTAGACAAACCCAACACCACCACCTACTTAGCCTTAAACGTCAATCCCGACTTCTGAGAAATTCAGATTCATTCCTACTCCGAGATATACTTAGCCACTGCCGCAAAGTCCTCCCTGTCACACCACAGACGAGGAAAAGGAGAAGAACCAAGCACTTTCTAATGAGGAACAACAACAACACAATGGTGGGCAAACACCGAAGATACTAATGCGTAAGAAATTTTGCATGCTTAATGTTTAAAATAAATTTTCATGCTTAATGTTTTACGCTTTTTTATGCATTTTTTTGAATTGCAATGCGTGATTTGGCGATTTTACCTTCATGTCGTTTTCTGTTAGCTAGGTTGATTTTTGTGCATTTTGAGTACAAATCTCAAATGTAGTTTGGAATTTGATACTGTGACTGAGTTATTTAATGTTTTTTTAAACGCAATGGAATTAAAAGACTACAAGGGGTACTCAAACCCTTACAACAAAGCTCACAAAGTAGTTACGACTTAATACAGCAATGAGGAAAGTGATACCAATCGTAAAAGGTACAAGGGTTCACCAGTAAAGATTGAGATCCTAACCATCTCGAAACTAGCAACTTTATAGTGTACACTACATCATCTACACTTGAGAGAGAGTTCATAAATATGAAATTATTCCTTCTACGCCAAATGCACCAAACCGTAAAAGCCTAAATAACAGATTCAACGTCCTTCCCTTTCGCCTTTCTACAACTTTTACCAAACTGCGTAAACGACTCTACACAACCGGTTCTGCTACTTAACTGAACATCAGTCCACTTCTCAACACCTTTCCAAACTTCAAAAGCAAAAGGGCAACTCAAGAAAAGGTGATTTGAAGTTTCGACAAGAGTCCCACAAAAAACACATTCTCCATTGTTGTCATGAGCAACTATTCCTCGCTTCTACAACTGATCCATAGTTGCAATTCTATTCCAAACCAGCCTCCACACAAACACTTGAATCTTTGACGGTAACGACACTCTCCACATAATCTGCAGAGCTGCTATCTCAGTGCCGCTGTTCATAGACGACCATTCGTTCTCTGCAAACAAAACGTAGCAAGATAAAACAGAAAACTTTTCGTCAGCATTAGGATACCAAAAGAAAGAGTCATCCACACCCTCCACACAAGCCACACCAGTCAGCAACCCAGACAACCTCTCCATTTCACTTCGCTGGACTGTATCGATAGGCACACTAACCTGCATCTCCTTCCAAATCCAACCTTCATCAGACCAATAACCCAAGTCTGCAACAGCAGCATCCTTGGCACTAGACATGCTATATAACATAGGAAAAGTCTCCATGAGAGCCTCATTACTTATCCATCGATTCACCCAAAAAGATATATGGTTACCATTCCCCAACCTCCCTCCAATAGCTTTCGAAAACAAATCACTAGCATGATCTCTGCAGAACCCAACTAACATAACATCACGCCACCATATGGAGTCATGCCTACATCCTTTGTTGCCGTCATAAAACAATAGTCTTAGCTAGATTCCCTTTACGATGCCCGTACCTACATTGCAATAGTCCAAACCACATACCTTCCTTCTCACATAGGAATCTCCACTTCCATTTCAACAGTAGGGCTTTGTTGAAGGAGGCTACACCCCTAACACCTAAACCCCCTGAACTTTTAGGCATACAGACCTTCAACCAACTAATCTAATGAATATGTTTCTTTTCCTCCAATCCACCTCACAAGAAATTAGATTGAATTCTAACAATTTCCTTTATGATTCTAACTGGAGCTTTGTAAAAAGATAACGAGAAAACCGGAATTACATTAAAAAAAAAGGGACGATTGTATTACTGGGAAAGATATGAAATACTTATTAACTGGTTAATGCTTGTTTTAATGTTTCTGAGTAATAAATATTTTTAAAGTCATTGCTATAATGTAGTCACAATAGTTCCTTTGATACAATGTCCTGTTGAATTTGTTTCCACCAAAAAACTTACTATCACCTAAAGTAGTACAACAATTTACAGTTCCTCTAGTTTACAGCTTTGTTGATCTCTCAAATGGACATCATTATCATTCAGTTTAAAAACATGTTGAAAATGTAATTGGGATCATGGATGCATGTTTGCTTATTAGGCCTAAAAGCATGACCCGTGATATTTAGGGTAAAAGGTTGGTTAGAGAAGCAGAAGATTGTGAGTTTTGATTTCACTTTTAGGTTTGGAAGCCAAAGGCTTTGAGCTATTTCTGTTGTCTTTTATTAACGACTTATTTACGATAAAATTAATGTTAAAATATTCTAATATAAAATATTATAGTCAGTTTATTAATTTTCTATTTATGTTTATATTGGTGATTTAAAGAAAATTAAGTTTAACTTATTATTTAGTTATCAAAATTTATCTTATATTTAATTTTTATAATAAATAGTAATTAATTTATTATAAGTATTATCGTTTTTATTTAGAAATTATGTATAATTTTATTAATTGATTAATAAAAAATATTGTGTTATTTATATATATATATATATATATATATATATATATATATATATATATATATATATATATATATATATATATATATATATATATATATATTTTGGACTGAACCAATGGCTAGAATTGGCCCAATCCGCCTCTACTCCAGAGCGGCCCATATTGCTTAAGTCCAATCCACAAAGGAGCAAAAGTTACCTTTCTGCCCCTCCAACCGGGCAAGGCAACATTCCTCCCCAGAGTTATTGCCCGTCACGCACGGCTTCACTGCTCCCCGAACAGCTATGGGCAGATGCCCGGAGCTATGCTTATGCCCGACATAACGGCTAGTTTTGGGCACCCTGCCCGACATAACGGCTAGTTTGGGTAGTTACCTATTCTTTGGAAAAAACGGTTATTTCGTCCCGAAAATAGAATCGTTGGCCACGCGCTGGGGGCTCTATATAAACCCTCTCGCTTGAGAGGGTTAGGTATCACATATTCACCCCAAGAATATAATTTGCACTTGCCCCTTTCTTCTCTGACCCTTTCTTACTTGAGCGTCGGAGTGCCTTGCAGGTACACCCCCTCCTCCTCAACATTTCGAACACATTTGTCATCTGACGACCAGCATACGTCCGAGCACCTTGTCATCTGACGGTCAGCTTACGTGGACCTGTTCGAATACTTCAGATCAATATATATATATATATATATATTACATATATTTCCATTACACATTTTTAAACCTATTTATAGAATAATACGTAAATAATATTGTGAAATACTAAACAATTTTAATTATTTTAAAATTAAAAAAATTGCCATGCGTCGTAGTTTTTACCAAGGGTATATATTGTTTACTTGTTCGCTAATTTTTTTTATAAACAAACTTTGCCACATATGAAAAATTATTATTTAGTAGATATTGTTTTTAGTGATAGGAATAATCATCAACAACGTTAATTCGTTAGCATTCATAAGTGGGAACCGAAGAAAATGAAAACATGCATTGAATAGCATCTTGTCTTATACAAGGGATGACCAAAACGTTTCCACAACACTCCCATAAAAAAGAACTTTTGAACTAACATAATCTCTCTCTCAATGATTTGCTCGGTATTTAAGAAATTTGTTCACATGCTGAGTTGAAAAATTTCCCCAATAATAATTTTTACCCTAACATAATTATACTTTTACCCTAATAATTTTTTTGAAAATGTCGGATTAACCTTTTTCCATAGCAACTATTTCTCATTTACTTTTTGCTTCTATGTAACATTTTCGAATTTGGTGGAAGAGCACCCATATATCGGTTGGTTTATCGAGAAAATATAAATTCTTACATTACAAGAAAAATACATTTTAGTTTCAAGTTTTTAGCGTCGGATCCGACTCCAACACTATTAGCGTTGATGTTATGTCGCCAATTGCCGTCGCAAAGAGCTAAAATCATTTGTTTTGATTTTTTTAATAGATCATTATTAATTGCATAGTGTAACACCCCCTTTCTATACCCCCAAATAATCATTTAGGCACATATTAAAAATTTCGTCAGAGTATAATTACAAACATGATATAAAAGAGGCATGTCACATCAATTGAGAAATTAAAACATACAACATCTGCTCAACAATTGATATGCAACAGTGGGGTAACTTTGCAACAGCGGAACTTTGTCCTTACACCCACATTTCAATATTTAGAATAAAAGCGGCAAATCTAAACATTGAACCACATTCAAGCATACATACAGAGATATATACTTCACCAAGTATTATCCACCAACATAATTCATGTTTACTTCAACATTTATCAACCAGATACATATACAAATGTATCACAAAAGAATAATATACATCCTAGCTACCCGGTGCTACATATCAGAGCCAACCGACCAAAAGAATGAAGACACGCTTCACAAAAAGACCTCCAGCATACCTACTCTGCAATGCCTCATAGAGCATCATAAAACAGCAGAAGGGTGAGAAATATTATTATAATAACAATGCATAAAATTATGTATACTATCATAAAAACGCACATCTCACACACTCTCACCACAATTCATCCCAACTCACTCATATACATCACAATGTATATATATATTCACAACCAAGCATATCCATCATGTATACTTTCACCATTCTTATTATTCCACATAAACATACACATATATGTTTATTCATCAACACATCATTATAAAGATGATAAATGCAAATCATAGAGACCGACGCACGACTCTATGCAAATGCAATGCGGTACCGACCTAATCATCTCAAGTTCACTTAGGAACTTCTGCTGGAACCATCGCTCGTTACCAAAGTAACTCCCCGTCGGGCCTACGATGTTCACCCACTGCTCACACCTCCACCAAGAGAGGCTCACGATGTTTATGGATCGCTCACACCTCCACCGAGAGAGGCTCACGACCCGATCGCTCACACCTCCACCAAGAGAGGTTCACGATAGTCCATAACCGTCGCTCACACCTCCACCAAGAGAGGCTCACGATGTTATAGCGGATTCTCATTGGAATCCCTCAACACAAGAATGCACATCATTATGCTACACATGATAATGACTCAAGACATTCTTGAAATGCATACATATTCACAATATATACATGCATTCATCTCATACAATCACATACAATCCTTATACCTTCACATCAATGCACTATTGTATGATTCACAGTCAAACACACATGCAAAACGGCAAAAGTCGCTAAATAACACTATTCCCGACTTTTCTGACTTATTTAATCGGTTAACAATTTCCAAATCATCATAATCATATAGTACAGCTCAATAGCTTCACAACGATACTAAGAATACAAAAATCGGATAATCGGAACAAAAGTTACGGACAAAACCGAAAACGACATTTTGAAAAATCCCATTTTTTCATTCCTCCTGTCCATACGCGTACCACTACTCTCATACGCGTACTGGACTGATTTCTCGCCATTCCCATACGCGTATCGCCAATGCCCATAGGCGTATGGGCATAACCATTTTCCTTCACAAATTTCCCATTTCAGACCCCATACGCGTATGCCCAACTTCCATACGCGTATCACCAGAGGGCCGGGAAATGCCACATTCCATACGCGTATTGACCCCTCCACAGGCCATTGTTACGCGTATCACCTTGGCTCATACGCGTATTGGCATGTCCCTTACGCGTATGGCCAGGGGAAACTCAGAAAAACTCTGCAGAACAATGTTCTGCGTTTTCCACTCCCAATTCCACCAATTCATCATCTAAATTCAGAAAAATACCAGTTTGAAGTATAACAATACATATTAAACATGTATAGACCAACAAGAACACAATCAACAAGGTTTTAAACACTTTTGGATCAATTTCTCAAATATGGGTTATACCCAAAACTCATAAAAATTCATCAACAACAACAACAACTCATACATAATCACATACATTGATAAGATAACAATGTTTCACACCCTTACCCGGATTCCAAACTTGCTATTGATTGTTCTTGGTGATTTCCTAGTTCTCCCAAATTTTCTCCTCTTTTCTCTTCTTCCTTTTTCTTTCTCCTCTTTTTCTTTCTATCTTTCTCTATTTCTCTCTATTTCTCTTTTCTATCTATTTTCTTTCTTTTCTATTTCTTTTCTTTATTTTTCCACTAAATTCAATTAATTCATTTTTCTCACAAAATTCTATTTCCTCTAAATTATAACTTATCATAAATTGTGAAAAGTCTAAAATACCCTCCATTCTAATTTCCCCGAAAACTCTCAAAACGGTAAAATAACATTTAACACACCAAATTCACAATTAAAATAATTTATCACTCAATTTAAATAAAAGACTCAACAAAATGGGAATAATTGGAATCGGGGCGTTACAACTCTCCCCCACTTTAGAAATTTTCGTCCTCGAAAATATTACCTGATTCAAACAACTCCGGATACGACTCTCGCATCCCACTCTCTAGTTCCCAAGTCATATCACCTTCCGCAGTGCCTCCCCACGCTACCTTCACCAGTGCAATGTCCTTGCCTCTTAACTTCTTAACTTCATGGTCCAAAATCCTAATCGGTAAAGTTTCAACCGTAAGGTTATCTCTCACCTCAACCTCGTCCACAGGAATAACATGTGACGGATCCGGAATATACTTCCGAAGTTGCGAAACATGGAATACATCATGCAAATTCGAAAGATTCGGAGGCAACGCCACACGGTAAGCCACAACACCAACTCGGGAAGTAATCTGATACGGACCAATAAAACGAGAAGTCAACTTCTTTGACTTCAAAGCACGACCCACACCCGTAACCGGCGTAACTCTCAAAAACACATGGTCGCCTTCCTGAAACTCAAGATCTTTTCTTCTCTTGTCATGATAGCTCTTTTGTCTACTTTGAGAAGCTTTCATCTTCTCACGGATAAACTTCACTTTCTCCGTCGTTTGTTGTACCATCTCCGGTCCAACTATCGCTCTCTCACCCGTTTCATGCCAACACAAAGGTGTTCGACATCTCCGACCATACAAAGCCTCAAACGGTGCCATACTTATACTCGAGTGGAAACTATTATTGTAAGTGAACTCAATCAATGCCAAATAACTGTCCCAAGCACCACCTTGCTCGAGCACACAAGCACGCAATAAATCCTCCAACGATTGAATTGTCCTCTCGGTTTGACCATCCGTTTGTGGATGATAAGCCGAACTCAATCTTAGCTTAGAACCCAAAGCCTTTTGTAAACTCTCCCAAAACCTCGATGTGAATCTAGGATCTCTATCCGATACAATACTCTTAGGAACTCCATGTAACTTCACAACCGCAAGAATATAAATCTCGGCTAACCTCTCCAAAGGATAACTAATATCAATTGGAATGAAGTGAGCAGATTTAGTAAGCCTATCAACAATTACCCAAATAGCATTATGACCTCTTTGCGTATTCGGCAATCCCGTAACAAAATCCATCGATATACCATCCCATTTCCATTCCGGAATATCCAACGGTTGCAAAAATCCACTAGGTTTTTGATGTTCCACCTTAGACTTTTGACAAGTTAAGCATGCATACACAAATTGAGCCACATCTCTCTTTAACCCGGACCACCAAAAGATTTTCTTCAAATCCTGATACATTTTATTCTCTCCCGGATGAATACTTAAGTTACTTCGGTGTCCCTCTTCCAATATCATCTTTTTCAACTCCGCATCATCGGGAATACAAATACGACCACAGAATCTCAAAACCCCAAAATTATCAACCTTGAAATCCTCATTCTCATTCATCATCAAATCAACGAATTTCAAATCCAACTTTTGCTTTTCACCTACCGTTGCAAGAAAATCATTCGTACATGTAGCATACCAAGTCTCACACTTCTCGGTGTCATTTCACAAACCAAACTCAAGTCTCTAAAATTCTCCAAAAGTTCCCATTCTCTCATCATCAATGCGGACATATGTAACGACTTCCGACTCAAGGCATCTGCCACTACATTTGCCTTACCCGGATGGTAATTCAAACCAAAATCATAATCTTTCAAAAGTTCTAGCCACCTCCTTTGTCTCATGTTCAATTATTTTTGATCAAATAAATACTTCAAGCTCTTGTGATCACTAAAAACTTCGAATCTTGCTCCATAAAGATAGTGCCTCCAAATTTTCAAAACAAACACCACGGCCGCTAACTCCAAGTCATGTGTAGGATAATTCTTTTCATGCACTCTCAATTGTCTTGAAGCATAAGCCACAACCTTTCCATCTTGCATCAGAACACCACCTAAACCAACCAAAGAAGCATCACAATACACAACAAATGGTTCATTAGGATTAGGCAAAATCAAGATCGGAGCCGTTGTCAACCTTCTTTTTAGTTCATTGAAACTCTCTTCACAACGAATATACCAAATGAAAGCCTTTCCTTTATAAGTCAATTGCGTTAACGGAAGTGCCAACTTCGAAAATCCCTCAATAAACCTCCGATAATACCCCGCCAAGCCTAAAAAGCTTCGAATCTCCGTAACCGATCTAGGAGTCTCCCATTGCATCACCGCATCTATCTTGGATGGATCAACACTAACACCACTACCAGAAATAACATGTCCAAGAAAACTTACTTCCGACAACCAAAATTCACATTTTGACAACTTAGCATACAATTGTTTCTCTTTCAAAATTTGTAACACAATTCTCAAATGCTCTTCATGCTCCTCCTGAGACTTAGAGTAAATCAAAATATCATCGATGAACACAACCACAAAACGATCCAACTGTTCATGAAAAATACGATTCATGTATTCCATAAACACACCCGGCGCATTAGAAACCCCAAATGGCATCACGGAATATTCGTAATGGCCATACCGTGTCCTAAAGGTTGTCTTTGGAATATCCTCTTCTTTCACACGAATCTGGTGATATCCCGATCTCAAATCAATCTTGCTAAAAACACGCGCACCAACCAATTGGTCCAACAAATCATCGATCCTTGGAAGCGGATACTTGTTCTTAATTGTCACCTTATTCAATTATCGATAATCAATGCATAACCGCATACTTCCATCCTTCTTTTTAACCAACAATACCGGAGCACCCCAAGGAGAAACACTTGGTCTTACAAATTTCTTGTCCAACAAGTCATTCAATTGCTTCTTCAATTCTACCAACTCCGATGCTGACATACGATACGGCGCCATCGAAATCGGTCTAGTACCCGGAACTAGATCAATAGAAAACTCAACTTCTCTTTCCGGCGGTACATCCTTAATATCCTCAGGAAACACTTCAGGAAAATTACACACAACAGGATACACATCAATTGACACCTGATAATCCCCAGACAAAGATGCAAACAAACCGAACAATTGAGCTTCGTCCGCTAAAAGTTCCTTCAACTCTTTAGTGGATAAGAAACTCTCATCTTCATCCTCTTCCAGAGAAGGAAACCTCACTAACTTATGATAACAATCTATATGAACTCGGTTAAATTGCAACCAATTCATACCCAAGACCACATCCAACCCTTCCAACGACAAACACACTAAATCCATTTCAAACTCTTTACCATAAATGGTCAAAGGACACATCAAACAAACCAAAGAAGTAGTTACTGACCCCATTGCTGGAGTATCAATAACCATCTTACCATCCATCAGAGACAACACAAGATTTAAACGCTTCGCGCACTCAGACGAAATAAACGAATGAGTCGCTCCAGTATCAATAATAGCGACTAAAGGCGTACTATTAATAAAGCAAGTACCTTTAATCAGACGGTCGTCACTGGAAGTCTGAGTTCCTGCCAGAGAAAATACCTTCCCACCGGATGGAGCATTCTTCAGATTCGGACACTTTGGGCTAATGTGACCAATTTCCCCACAGTTATAGCACTTCACCACATTCCTTCTACAATCTGTAGTAGCATGCCCAAGGCCTCCACAGTTAGAACATTTCACCACTGTCTTCCCACACTCAAATGATTTATGACCCATTTCGCCACACTTGTAACACTTAATAGGACCAGAACCTCCTCCTCCAGATCTCTTCTCGAAGTTTCCCCTATGCTTGCCCTTATCAGCGGGTGTCACATAAAGTCCACTTCTAGCTTGTTGCTTTCCCTTCCTCTCATTCAAACTTTTATAATGTGTAGAACGAGCCTTGCTATCTTCCTCGAAGATTCTACAACATTCCGTCAAATTCGAAAACCTTTTTATCCTTTGATATCCCACAGCTTGTTTAATTTCAGGACGTAAACCATTCTCATACTTAATGCACTTGGAGAACTCAGCAGTAATCGCAGCATAGTGAGGATGGTATTGAACCAACTCCACAAACTTAGCAGTATAGTCCACCACAGACATATTACCTTGTTTCAGTTCAAGAAATTCCATCTCCTTCTTCCCTTTCACACTTTCAGGGTAATACTTCCTTAAGAACTCAGTACGAAATAAATCCCAAGTTACTTCTTCATCATCCACCTCAAGAACTTCACGCATACCGACCCACCAATCGTCGGTTTCTTCCTTCAGCATGTGAGACCCAAACCTCACCTTATTCTCTTCCGCACAGTCCATGACTCTGAAGATCCGTTCAATCTCTTTTAACCGAAGTTGAGCACCATCGGGATCAAATCTTCCTTTGAAAACCGGTGTTTGATTCTTCCTGAACTCGTCATTAGCATTCACGTTCGGCGCACCTTGCACCGCCCTAGCCATTGCTTCCAAAGCAGCAGCCATCACATTGTCGTTCATACCAGCCATATTCTGATTATTCCCAAAAATGACAACAAAGTTAAACAACAGTTCAACCAACACAACAACAAGACAGACACAACTGACTCAACTCTGGCTCTGATACCACTTAATGTAACACCCACTTTCTATACCCCCAAATAATCATTTAGGCACATATTAAAAATTTCGTCAGAGTATAATTACAAACATGGTATAAAAGAGGCATGTCACATCAATTGAGAAATTAAAACATACAACACCTGCTCAACAATTGATATGCCACAGTGGGGTAACTTTGCAACAGAGGAACTTTGTCCTTACACCCACATTTCAATATTTAGAATAAAAGCGGAAAATCTAAACATTGAACCACATTCAAGCATACATACAGAGATATATACTTCACCAAGTATTATCCACCAACATAATTCATGTTTACTTAAACATTTATCAACCAGATACATATACAAATGTAACACAAAAGAATAATATACATCCTAGCTACCCGGTGCTACATATCAGAGCCAACCGACCAAAAGAATGAAGACACGCTTCACAAAAAGACCTCCAGCATACCTACTCTGCAATGCCTCATAGAGCATCATAAAACAGCAGAAGGGTGAGAAATATTATCATAATAACAATGCATAAAATTATGTATAATATCATAAAAACGCACATCTCACACATTCTCACCACAATTCATCGCAACTCACTCATATACATCACAATGTATATATATATTCACAACCAAGCATATCCATCATGTATACTTTCACCATTCTTATCATTCCCCATAAACATACACATATACGTTTATTCATCAACACATCATTATAAAGATGATAAATGCAAATCATAGAGACCGACGCACGACTCTATGCAAATGTAATGCGGTACTGACTTAATCATCTCAAGTTCACTCAGGAACTTCTGCTGGAACCATCGCTCGTTACCAACGTAACTCCCCGTCGGGCTTACGATGTTCACCCACCGCTCACACCTCCACCAAGAGAGGCTCACGATGTTTATGGATCGCTCACACCTCCACCGAGAGAGGCTCACGACCCGATCTCTCACACCTCCACCAAGAGAGGCTCACGATCATCCATAACCGTCACTCACACCTCCACCAAGAGAGGCTCACGATGTTATAGCGGATTCTCATTGGAATCCCTCAACAAAAGAATGCACATCATTATGCTACACATGATAATGACTCAAGACATTCTTGAAATGCATACATATTCACAATATATACATGCATTCATCTCATACAATCACATACAATCCTTATACCTTCGTATTAATGCACTATTGTAGGATTCACAGTCAAACACACATGCAAAACGGCAAAAGTCGCTAAATAGCACTATTCCCGACTTTTCCGACTTATTTAATCGGCTAACAATTTCCAAATCATCATAATCATATAGTACAGCTCAATAGCTTCACAACGATACCAAGAATACATAAATCGGATAATCGGAACAAAAGTTACGGATAAAACCGAAAACAACATTTTGAAAAATCCCATTTTTACATTCCTCCTGTCCATACGCGTACCACTACTCTCATACGCGTACTGGACTGATTTCTCGCCATTCCCATACGCGTATCGCCAATGCCCATACGCGTATGGGCAGAACCATTTTCCTTCACAAATTTCCCATTTCAGACCCCATACGCGTATGCCCAACTTCCATACGCGTATCACCAGAGGGCTGGGAAAAGCCACATTCCATACGCGTATTGACCCCTCCACAGGCCATTGTTACGCGTATCACCTTGGCTCATACGCGTATTGGCATGTCCCTTACGCGTATGGCCAGGGGAAACTCAGAAAAACTCTGCAGAACAATGTTCTGCGTTTTCCACTCCCAATTCCACCAATTCATCATCTAAATTCAAAAAAATACCAGTTTGAAGTATAACAATACATATTAAACATGTATAGACCAACAAGAACACAATCAACAAGGTTTTAAACACTTTTGGATCAATTTCTCAAATATGGGTTATACCCAAAACTCATAAAAATTCATCAACAACAACAACAACTCATACATAATCACATACATTGATAAGATAACAATGTTTCACACCCTTACCCGGATTCCAAACTTGCTATTGATTGTTCTTGGTGATTTCCTAGTACTCCCAAATTTTCTCCTCTTTTCTCTTCTTCCTTTTTCTTTCTCCTCTTTTTCTTTCTATCTTTCTCTATTTCTCGCTATTTCTCTTTTCTATCTATTTTCTTTCTTTTCTATTTCTTTTCTTTCTTTTTCCACTAAATTCAATTAATTCATTTTTCTCACAAAATTCTATTTCCTCTAAATTATAACTTATCATAAATTGTGAAAAGTCTAAAATACCCTCCATTCTAATTTCCCCGAAAACTCTCAAAACGGTAAAATAACATTTAACACACCAAATTCACAATTAAAATAATTTATCACTCAATTTAAATAATAGACTCAACAAAATCGGAATAATTGGAATCGGGGCGTTACACATAGGTTTGGGCCGACGCTAGCTTTGGATTTATTTAATTTTGTTTTAAATAATTCTTTTAATGAAATAATAGAAAGTTTATTCACGTATTAATGTATTAATTTATTTTTGTTTATTTATCTTTTTTATAGTAGCGTCGACTACTTATCGACGCTAAGGTATAGTTACGTGTACATTCATTTATTTATTTTTTACCTTATAGTAGCGACTGTCAAAGACCGACGTTATTGTTGGTTGTTTGCCCCCACAATTTATGCTTACCTCCATTTGTTATTTATTTATTTAGTTAATTAGCTCTAAGTTAAGCGTTGCTAAAAACCAACACTAATTTTTTATTTTTTGCTAAATAATATTTTCTATTTATTACCCACTAAAATAATTAATAAATTAATAATATTTTAAAATAATCAATAAAAATTTATATTTTAATATTTTAAAAAGATAAATTTTAAAATATAATATAAAGTTTGAAAAAAACAAAGTTAGCAAATATAATAAAATATAACAAATCAAAAGTTTGAAAAAGTAGATAAAATAGTGAATTTTTTTTAAGATAACCTATTTTTTGAAAAAAATTACCAAAAAAACCAATATTTCAAATAAATTCCTAAAGTGGCATACTTTTGGTAAAAGGAAAGACCTGAGGCGCTATATGGGACAGCGACTCAGGCAAAAAAATTTCACAAAAACCCTACACGCCATGTGGGATGGCGCCTTAGTTGTATTTGGGTGCCCTAATTGCTTCAGGGGAGGCGCCATGTGGGATGGTGCCTCAGTGCAATGCCCCTTTTTTTTTTAACGATTAAAATTTTAATTTTGTAATATATAATTAATTATATTATTAGGGTATCATGTGCTTATAAATAAGGGCTCACCCTCACTTGTTATTGCACAACACTTATCACCAAAACCCTAATTTCCTCCCTTCCCTCACCAATATCCCAAACTCTTCCCTTCTCAACACCATGTCTGAGTGGTTAAATCACCGTCCGTCGTCATCATCATCAGCACCGGAGGAACCGTTTCCAGAATTTCCACTGATGAAAAGAGATGCCCTAGTTGTATACTCAGCTGTCAAGCCTCCGATGAAGATGCTACTCTGGAACACCCAGACATTGGAGCACTTGCATAGGGAACTTCGCCGCTGGCTAGCAGATGAATTTCAGGCAGGTGAAAAGATCAGGAAGATTGAGAGGCTGGTTGAGAAGTCTGGTCCAGACGGAGTCACCCGGACTTGGAGGAAAGTGGAAAATGATGCTGGCGTCCTCATGATGATGATGTTAGAACAGGAAATTAAGTTGATGGTTGTAATTTCCTAGATAAGTTGATTCTATGAGTTATTTTGTTTGGATTTGTTATTGTTATTTTCTATTGATGGTTATTTGTTGATGTTTAGCTATGAAGTTACGTTCAGTTATGTTATGTTATGTCGTTGTAATCAGTTAAGCATGCCATCAATGAAATAAAAATTGTTGTTGTTATAAATAGACAAGTTTACAGTTGAAACTATGAAGCTGTGCTAGAGCCAACATTTGGACACTTGGTATGATTGTGGCCTGGTTGCCGGCACCAACCACACAACCTCACCATTTTGTCTGCTGCATCCATCTCCGTGTGAATATGGGTGCTGTTAAGGCAACCCTTTTTATTTCTTCGCATCAAATCATTATGCCACACAATTTCGCCTTCGTATGGAGGCCAGTAGTCCTCCCTTGTTACCACTTGAAAGCTGGTGCCGTAGACATTGCATAGAGTAATGACTTGGTGAAGAACAGAGAGATAGTTGGTTGGGTCCATCCGGACCTTGGAACAGGCTGCTATAACATGTGAGCAAGGCATACGAAATGCCTGAAACTTTCCACAGTCACACCAACTCCTATCCAGTTCCACTCGAAAACATCCCCTAGGCCTTCCTCCGTTGTCATCAATAGACTCTGCAACACTGAAGTGACCTGTAATACGGTCAAAGACCGTGACGACATGTGTGTTGGCCTTTGCAGCTTCTTCCTTCATGAATATCATTGAACTATCACTAAACAGCTGCCCAGATTGTATTACCGAACCCCATTTTGTACGTCTGGTATCAAAGAGTGCAGCGAGCCTAAAATATGTTGACCTCACAAGAGCGGTTATCGGCAGGTTTCAGATGCCTTTGAATATAGAGTTCATAGACTCAACCAGGTTTGTTGTCATATGGCCCCATCGCTGCCCATTGTCGTACGCCCTTGTCCACTTCTTCCATTGAATATTATCAATCAATCTCAATGCATTTGCATTTGTAAGTCTGATCTCGTCCTGGTAGTATCTGAAGGTAGGCTCTGTTAGTGCATAGCCCGCATTAGTAACCATCCTCTTTAGCCCCTTGTCCTTGAACTCCCGCATGAAATTTTGACCGATGTGTCTAATGCAATACACATGGCTTGAGGGAGGATCCTGCCAACCGTTATCAGGATTGTTGTAAGCACTCTCTATTGAGGGGTGTCTGTCGGAGATCAAACATAAGTTAGGCTGGGGAGCAACGTATTATCAGAGATATTTTTGGAAAAAACTCCAACCTCCAGCAGTCTCCCCTTCAACTAGAGCGAAGGCGATAGGAAAAATATTATTGTTTCCAGCCTGTGCCACGACCATTAGTAGCGTGCCCTTATACTTTACGTACAACCATGTTCCATCAATTTGAATTATAGGTTTACAGTACGTAAATCCTTTAATGCATGGCTCAAACGCCCAGAAGAGTGTGTGGAAAATGCCATTTCCACTGACACAATTCCCGTCTGGCGTATATGCCGACAACGTCTCCAACAATGCTACAGTCCCTGGAGCATAGTGTTTTAGTGCCACGAGGTATCTTGGGATTTCTTTGTAAGAGTCCTCCCAATTTCCAAAAACCTTTTCAACCGCCTTTTTCCTAGCAATCCACGCCTTCCTGTACGAAGGAGTGTAGTTGTATCGTTGAACCATATGAGCTATTATTGTACTCACTTTCACAGAAGGGTTGTCGCTAATGACTGATTGAATTTCGTTGCAGATCAGCTGAGAGCTGAGCTTGCGATGATCCTGACTTGGATTAGTGATTATGCATGTGTGCTCCGGACCCATTGACCCTATCTTCCAGGAATTGCTTCGCTTCCGAAAAGATGCTGTTAATCTAAACGGACAAGCCTCGTTACGACAATAGATCTTGTATAGAGTCGGATTTATTCGATCGACTCTATAATCTGCAGTAAAGTTCATGTGGTATTGTTTTATTGATTGGACACAATCTTCTTTCATACGAAAATTATCTCCAACTTTTAATACTCCCCCTGTCTGCATGTATGGGTCGTAAAAAATATCCGTTGATGGTTCGTCGTCACCTAAGTTGAGTGTTGTCATGTGTTGAGGTGAGCAATAGACATGACTCCCTAGTAATTTGCCTGTCTCATCGTTGTTTACCATTTCATCTACAATCTCCTCCGCTTCTTCTTCTTCCTCGTCAACGACATCCACCTCAGCTTGTTCGTTGTCGGAATCGTTAAAAACCCTGCAAAACTTCTAGTTGTTGCGACAATGGTTGATGTTGTAACGTAATATATAACTCAACCTCATTGAAACCAGAATGCTCTTGACTCAGAAACATATTACGCACATCATCGCCATACCAAATCTTCGTCTGAAAAAATTTGCATCGGTCATGTGCGTCAAAAAAGATAGGGTTTTTGTATACAATTTGTCCAACCGGACCGCACTGCATTTTCTATTCTAACCGGGCTTTCAAATGATAAAAATTTGTTCTTCTATTAATTAAAAACCTAGTCACATCTGTGTCTCTAAAATTGAAACCCGTGTTTGGACTTTCAAATATCTCACCATTTAGATGTGCACTTATCAGGTATTGTGGTCTTTGAGCCATAACTAAATTGTGTTTGGAAGAAATGGTTTACAAACTTTAAAGTTTGGAAGAAATGGTTTACAAACTTTAGTTGTTGCAGGTATATGATGATAAGTTGTATCTTGCATGTGTATTAATAGGCGTGTATTTGATATAACTTACCCCTCTTTGTAGTTTAAGTGCTTCAGAATAGTTTACCATTCCCTTGTATGAACCATGTGCTGCTCTGCCTTGACAAGACAACACAACTCTGCATGCCTACACTCTGCATGCCTACACTCTACATGCCTACACTTTGCATGCCTACACTCTGCATCCACTCTTTTTTAGCACGCCTCTGCGCCATTATTTTTGGGAGTTTAATTGCTTCAAACTGTTACGATAAGACCACACTCTGCATGCCTACACTCTGCATGCCTAGACTTGCTTTATCATTATTGTTATTATTTTTATTTGCAAACTTTAGTCATGGGAAGAAAATGTAAAGAAATGATGTGATCTGTGTGACAAGACCACACTCCCACGCCAAGAATATAAAATTTTAGCAAATAATTCGTCTCACTATTGTATACTACGAGACAAGACTAGACTTACACTTTCTCATGTGATTAATTTTTTAATAATGACTATTACTATTGTATAATATTGTATACTATTACTATTGACATGATAATACAAGCATGCCTTCACTTTCTCATGCAAGACAACACTTGTCATACTATGAAGACCAATAATGCATGCAAGAGAACACATAAGAGAATCCAAGGCATGCATTACTACACATGTCAGACTACAAAGACCAATAATGCATGCAAGAGAACACATAATAGATTCCAAAGCATGCATAAGTACACTTGGCTGACTACAAAGACCAAGAATGCATGCATTATCATGTGACTCCCCCTCTACACCAATATAAATACCATCTCACCATTCTACAAATTTTTCTCATCACAAACTCTTATCTTCTCTTCAACTCACAAAAACTTCGTATCCATCACAAAGTCTTTCTCTTAAAACCCCTTACGAAAAAAAATGTCTCTGCTCACCGTGGGAAACGACCACCAAGGAACCCCGGAAAATATTGAAGACTTCGTAAGTGTTTCGGCCTTCTTTTGTTTTACACTCCTTATCATACAAGTATTTTTTTATCGAAGTAATTTTATTTATTTTTTGTGTTCAGGAGGTATCAAGGTTCCGTTGCCGCGGACACGAATACTTCTGTCACGACCCTGTCATCGAAGAATATCTAATAAGATGTGGATTTGGTGACTTGATTAAAATCAAGTCATACCATGTAGACCCAAAATTAATTTTGGCCTTGCTAGAACGATAGAGGCCGGAGACCCACACATTTCACCTTCCTTTTGGTGAATGCACGGTCACACTCCAAGACGTGTATATGTTACACGGCCTCCACATAGATGGCACGACCGTCAACGGCCCCGTTTTTGTAGACAACCAACTATACAACGATTTGTTGGGCACACCCCTAAGTCTGGAAGCACCTCATCCAGGACAAGACGGTAGACCTAGGGGTTAAGGTATAAACATAAAATACCTTAGGGGTTACCATGACTCTATCGTATTAGATGAGGATTCCCTCCCCTATCACAAGATACTAAAAACTAGGTACTATTTAATGCTATTGTTCGGTAATTTTTTGTTTCCAGAAAGCACTGGAAACAGTGTAAATATAATGTATCTGCCTTTGTTGACTAACATTAACAGAGTGCACGAATATAGTTGGGGTTCAGCTGTCCTGGCCCATCTGTATAGTTCACTCTGCAAAACTGCAAAAAAAGACGCTTGTACATTTTATGGTTGCGCCTATCTCCTTCAGGCGTGAGGTTGGTCGAGAATGCCAACACTAGCTCCAATTTACCGGAACCCTTTCACATTCCCCTACGCATTAAGGTAAGCTTGTACACTTCCCTGCGCCTATGTCCTTTAATGAAATGTTTAGTAGTAACTAATTAATCTCTAACTACATTTTCAGGTGGGCATTTCCGGGAATGAGCTACAATCGAAATCCCAGAAACTTCATAACAGTCTATTGCAACCTACTAGATCACATTGGCCCAAACGAAGTAAATTTCCCTAATACTTACATAAATATTTCTAACTCTTTAAAGCAGAATACAATTTCTCATTAAACATAGTGTTCTTGTAGTTTGTCTGGAGGCCGTACGAGGGGCTCGACGACCACCAGCCCAACGCGAATGATGATGCTGTGTGGACTTGTGGAGATGCATCAGAGCGATCGAGTCAAACTTCAGTTCGGAATGCATCAGGATATTCCGGTGGCTCCGACAAGTTTGGGAAAGTGGCATCTGCGTAGAGTCGACACCTAGTGGGCAGTGGGTGAGTGGACTAACTTTTCAACAGACATGTGCCAACACTGGGAGAATCGACACCAGCACGTCTTAACTGACCCTGTTGTAGAAGATGTTATTCCAACGCAACAATATATGAGTTGGTTTAGGTCTGTTACAACAAATGCAACCATTCCTCTCTCAGCCAACATATCTCATTGACCCCGCCAACGTGCGTCTTCCTCGCAGCAGCATACCCAACAATATGCCCAATATCATACACCTACCTATACCCAACAACAAGAAGAGCCTTACCCCTACCCTAGCATGCCACCTACTCAATCACAACAAGAAAATCCTTACCCCTACCCCGATCCCGCCTATAGCCCTGACGAGTCTTTCGAACCCACCCCAGCCCACCATAGCACCCCACAAATGAACACCCCATCTTCCTACAACCAAGAACCACACTCGTCCTACAGCCGACACACCGACCCACTTTTCGACTACCTAACCCCACATCAACCACTAAATCAGTACCAACAACCATCATTGCAACATTTCGGCCAACCATACCATATGCAACTAACCCAACCCCCCTATACAAACTACGCAAACATGGGCATGCAGCTGGATTATGGAAGCGCCATCGGCGGCACCCCCCGACTATTGGGGACAGATGCTTCAGAATTTGTCTCAAGCGCCGGGGCCATCGTCTGATGCGCTGGGGCCATCGTCTGATGCGCCGGGGCTATCTCAGCAGACGCAAAGACCAGCCACACCTCAACAAAATCGTGGTGCTAGACAAAGACGCCGCACAAGAGCCCCTGCATGTGGAACTGGTGGACGTTTAGATAGGCACAATCATTGATTTTTTCTTTACCCCCGATTGTACTAATGTTTGTCCTTAACATTCGGATGTATTTATGACTACCCTAGTTTTATTTCCAATAATTTTTTCATTTCACAATTTAAACAAAAAAAATAATAATAATAACATGAACTGAGGCGCCATCCCAGATGCCCCCCCCCCCCCTTTGCAGAAAAAAAAAGGTAGGGCACAACATTTGGCCTGATGCGCCATATGGTATGGCTTTTGCCTCTTAACTGAGACGCCATCCCATATGGCGCCACCCTTATATTGTAACCCTAAACATAGCCATTTTGGTAATTTATTTGAAATGTGTGTTTTTTTGGAAATTTTTTTGAAAACCTATGTTATTATAAAAAAAAATAATAAAATATAAAATAATTAAAAAAAAACATAGTTAGCATACAATTCTCATAGTTTCTCAATTTCTTAAATTGTAAACAAATTGTAAACAAAATTTTAGGGTTCTCAGATTCATCGTTTCTTAGGTTTTTATCGTTTCTCAGCTTCTTAATTTTTCAATCCCTTACGCTTCTCAGGTTCTCATATTCATCTGTTACGCTTCTTAGCTTCTCATCGTGTCTCTTTCACCTCTCAGCTTCATCTCTTACGGTTCTCATCTTCATCTCTTACGGTTCTCAACATTGTTCTTATAGTTTCTGGAATTGCTCATACTCTTCAAAAAATCGTTTCAGAAAATCTCTCATATGTTTCAAGAAATCGATTTACAAACTCATTTCCAAGTTCGATTCATATTTTCAATTCGTATTCTTTATTCTCATACTCATAATTTAGTTTGTACATGATGTTAGGAAAATAGAAGCTGAACTCGCAGATTTCCTATCTCGATTCCACAACTTCCGTTGACACAACTCGATAGAAGCTACTCCGCAAAACCGTCTCAGGTAAGCACTAGCCATTCTTGTGTGATTTTGAAATTTAACTAATTATTAGGTGCAGTTAATTGTTAATTATGTTTAAAGTTGAGGTTGATTGTTGATGCATTTGTACTAAAATTAAATTTAAGTGTGTTGTTCTGTTTGGTCTTTGAAGGCAGTGGAGAAATTCAACTCCTATATGTAAGTTCATTTGGCTCTTTTGTTGTTATCTTCATGTTAAGCTTTTGTATGGAAATAAAATTAGGGATTAAAGTTTATTGTTTATGGATGCTAATTATCCAATAGGAATATAAACTTTCAATTTGTAATTTTTCTTATGTTTGCTTTTTGGAGATTTACTAGAGTTAGTTGTTGTTTTTTTAGTTGTTTCCCTCTTACTTCCTTAGAAACTCTTTTTGCGAATTTCAGTTTGTTTTTATTTAGTTGTAATTCTTTGTAAGATTGAAAAAAATACCTTTTACTTTTTTTTACAATGATTTTGATTAAATGAAATAGTTATGTTCAGCCATAAAAGGGTTTTATTTTGTGATTTGGAATTTGGTTTTTTCTTGTTTGTTTATGGAGGACATAATCCTATGCAAAGGTAGTTCTTATTTTCATGGTGGTGTTTGTTTTTATGGTTGTTCGCATGTTGTTGTGTTCTGTGCAGTGTTGCGAGGTTGGGCTCTTTTTATCATGGATTGGCAAACGGTAATGAGGAGGGGTTTTCAGAACTTAGCTCCGAAATGGGATATTCACTCGAATGGGAAATCATCGTTTATAGGGAACTCTCAGATATCTTATATCTACTTCTCTGAGTTCCCGGACATAAACAAATCGTCGAACATTTTTGCTCTCTTTGGATGTGAGGGAGAGGTGGTGGAGGTGATGATTTCACCTAGAAGAAATAAGTTTGGAAAGAGATTCGGTTTGCAAGATTTCAAGAGGTGACCGATATTAGAATGTTGGCGGTTAAGCTCGATAACATCGTTATCGACGGCAAGAAGATACATGTAAATCCTCCTAGGTTTATTAGAGGGGGCGCGTAGGAGAAAGAGGAGGGATAAGGGACAACACTCGGGTTGAAATCAGACGTGCCTCTGATGTTGGTGTGAGGGGGAATCATATTGGCATTAGATTTGGATCGAAATCATTTGCGGAAGTTGCTGGAAACGGAGGGCTTTTAGCTCAGGAGTTAGAAGATAAGGGTATGGTGGGTGGTAAGGCTGTGTTTGAATACTTTATAGAGAAGGAAATGCTATACAATCTTAGGAAAGCTTACGTCGACATCGTAATTACTCCGGGATCAACGCTCTCAGTTCAAGCGGGATTGGAAGCAGAAGGTTATTTTTCTATTAAAGCCACTCCATTGGGGTTGAATATTTGCTTACTGGAGGAAACGGAAGACGGCGAAATACACGACTTGATAGTTGACGGAGAAGTTTGGTAGAAAAAATGGTTTAAAGTCATAAGGCCATGGAAAGAAAGTGATGTGGATACCGACAGGGTTATTTAGTTGAGAGTTTATGGTGTACCTTGTCAAGCATGGCATACTGATTTCTTTATTATGGTTGGAAGTCCAGTAGGAGAGTTTGTTTGTGTGGATGAAATCACCTCTTCTGGTACAGTTAAAAATGTAGCGAGATTGTTGGTGAAGGTATCGGCTGAGTTTGTAGCTAAAAACTCCATGGCGGTTTTGATTGATAATCTCCTTTTCTCTATTTTGTTAAGGGAGGAAATGTTTACTTCAGAACGTGTTGATCTATATTTTGTGCCTAGTCAGGAATCAGAGTCTGGGGGAGTGATTCTGAGGTGAATGGGAGTTTGTATTCCAATTACTGTGAAGATGATTTTGTTTTGGATAGTAGAATATTATCTGATGAGGAGGTTCTGTCCCCGATCAGACCAGGGGCGGAGTCCGGTGTGGAGGTTGATGGCGCTGAAGGGAGAGCCTTTTATAATCCTTTGGTTAATAATCAGTCTCTGATGACACAGACCTTGTCAGCTAGTGATGGTGACGTTAGGAGTAAAGGTGGGAAAAAGGCAGATTTTGATTCTTTTGACGAAGCAGTTCAAGCAGTAAAAGGGCTTACTTGTAGTATTGGTAATAAAGTGGATGGTGGGACCGCATATGATAGTACTCTTGTTTCAAAAGTTCCTTGTTCTATAATTAAGGTGACTGAGGGGAGATAAGACCTTTTGGAGGATAATGTGGTTAGTTTGAATGACACTGGGGTCCCACCTAGAGTTGGAATTAAAAACAGTAGTAGAAAAAAGTTATTAAAGAGTATCAAATTAAAGGAGCTTTATACAGTAGGTGGGTCTCACGTAGGAAGTAGAAGAGGTAGTACAAGGAGTAAATTTTTCAAAAGTAGAAAGCAGAAAGAGGCGCATATTGGCAAGGGAAAACGTTTACTGGAAGATGCAGTAGTTGCTCACTCTGGGGGGTCTTTTTCAGAAATTATTGGAAGGGCGAATTTGTGCCATGGTGAACAATCGGATGTGACCGGAATTAATAGATGCAATCAGAAGATTTTGGAGATTTTAGATACCAATATTGGAGATAAAATTTGGAATACAATTTCTAATTTAGGGGTTGCGGAGGGGGATCACAAAGGAGATTTTCAAAAAATAATTGTAGAAATGGAAAGAAGAGACAAAATCAAATTGATAGGGGGGAAGGAGGCCTTGAAATCTTTGAAATGATAGTAGGAACTTTGAACATTAGGGGGGAGGTAGTCGTATCAAGAGAAGAAGAATCACAAATATTATTTCTAGAGGAAAGGCGGATATTTTTTTGATTCAAGAGACAAAGATTCAGGATATGTCGGTTGGGATAACTCGTAGTTTTTGGGGGAAGGAGGAGGTAAACTACTCTTTTGTTAACTCGGATGGTTTGTCTGGGGGGGTTACTTGTGATTTAGAAAGTTAATTCGATGGAGGTGGTGTTTAGTTTTAGAGGTATGGGTTTCTTAGGGGTAAAGGTCAGGTGGAAAAACAATTTGTATTATATTATCAACGTTTACTCGCCGTGTTCGCTGGAATTGAAAAGAATTTTGTGGAGGAAGCTTTTAGATTTAAAATCTAATATTGGGGATGGAGAATGGGTGATTGGAGGAGATTTCAATGTGGTCAAGAATTCCCACGAGAGGAGAGGTAGGACTGCATTTGGATCGAGTTCGGAGTGGAGAGATTTCAGTGGATTTATCGATGAGGGCAATTTGGTTGACTTACCGTGTAAAGGGAAGAAATTTAGTTGGTATGGAGGCGGTGGTCATGCGAAAAGTAGGATCGATCGTTTTCTTGTCACTAACGGTATTATTGATAGTTGGGGGACGGTGGGTCAATTGATTGGCCAGAGGAATATTTCGGACCATTGCCCGATTTGGTTAATTGTTGATAAATCGGATTGGGGTCCGAAACCGTTTAGAGTCAATGACAAATGGTTTTCTAATAGTCACTTCATTGACTTTGTGGAAAAGGAGTGGAAGAAGTTAGTAGTGGTGGGGATGAGAGATTATGTTTTAAAGGAGAAATTGAGATTGTTGAAAGATAGCCTCAAATGGTGGAATACTAACATTTTTGGGAGAGTTGATTTGGAGATGAAGGAGGGCGTTAGGGATTTGAACGAAGGCGATGACTTAATCTTTGAGGTAGGGGGTGGAGGAGGAGGAAATTTTGAGGAAAAAGGAGTTGGCTAGTAAAAAGTTTTGGTTGAATCTAAAGATCAAGGAGAATATGCTTATTCTAAAATCAAGACTTAAATGGTTAAAAGATGGTGATTCTAATAGCAAGTTTTTCCATAGGGTTATGAAAGAAAGGAGGAGACGCAATTTTATTGGCTCTATTTTGATGAGTAATGGTGTTGTAGACAAGGTGGAGGAGGTGAAAGAGGAAGTTAGGAGGCACTTTGCTTCGAAATTTTGTGAGTCGGATTTCGATAGACCTACTTTGGATGGTATTCCTTTTTAAGGCATTAATTCTTTGGATAGAGATTCTTTTGAAGCGCCTTTTTCGGAGGAGGAAATTAGACAAGCAATTTGGAGTTGTGAAGGATCCAAAAGTCCGGGGCCCGATGGTTATTCTTTTCTTTTTATTAAGAAGTGTCGAAGCTTTATGAAGGAGGATTTTATTGCTTGTTTTCAAAGTTTTCATACCGGAGCTATTTTATCTAAATCATTCATTTCTTCCTTCTTGACTTTGGTGCCTAAATCCTCTAATCCTCTTTGTTTGGATGATTATAGGCCGATTTGTCTTGTAGGTTGTGTTTACAAGGCGATTTCCAAGCTTTTGGCGGGTAGATTAAAGTTGGTTTTGTATTCGATTATTTCTAATTGCCAAAGTGCCTTTATCCCTGGAAGACAAATGCTTGATGGAGTTCCTGTGGCAAATGAAGTGGTGGACTTTGCAAATAAGGAGGGAAGAAGTTGCTTGTTATTCAAAGTTGATTTTGAAAAAGCTTATGACAAGGTTAGTTGGAATTTTCTTAGATTCATGTTAAGAAAATTGGGTTTTTGTGAGGTTTGGTTGGGATGGATGGAAGCTTTGGTCTTTACTAGTAAAATGTCGGTGTTGGTTAATGGTAGCCCTACGAAAGAATTTGTGGTGGATAGAGGTTTGAAACAAGGCGACCCCCTTTCCCCGTTTCTTTATGTTATAGTGGCGGAAGGTTTGAAAGACATGGTGAAAAAATCGGTTGAAAATGGGGAATTCGAGGGTTTTAAAATTAAAGATAATTGCTTGGTGGAAATCTTACAATTTGCGGATGATACTTTGTTGTTTGGTGAAGGGGGTTGGAAGCATATTTGGGTTATTAAATCTATCTTGAGAGGCTTTGAATTGGTTTCCGGATTGGGTATCAACTTCCATAAGAGTAAGCTAATAGGAATTAATATTAATTCTCGATTTATGGAGGTTGCTTCTTATTTCCTTTCATATAGGAGGGAAGCGAGTAAATTTGTCTTCCTTGGTATTCCTATTGGGTACCCTTCTAATTCTCTTTCGTTGTGGTCGGAGTTGGTGTTGAAGTTAAAGAAAAGACTTTTTTGTTGGAATAATCGGCTTCTTAGTTTTGGAGGGAGACTTACGTTGTTGAAATCGGTGTTATCTAGTTTATCGATCTTTATGTTCTCTTTTTACAAAGCTCCGTTGAAGATTGTTAAGGAGATTACTAGTATCCAAAGTAATTTTCTTTGGGGGGGCAAGGAGGATAAAAAGAAAGTTCATTGGTTAGTTGGAAGGAGGTGTGTCTCCCTGTTGACAAAGGGGGGCTCGGATTAAAACGGGTGGATGACTTTAATGTGGCGCTTCTTAATAAATGGAGATGGAGGATTGTGAAAGAAACTAAAGCTTTGTGGCATAATGTTCTTAAGGCAAGATATGGTGACATTAATTTAAGGGTGATGGATTATGGGTGCACCATTGGTAGATCTAATCATTATTCCTTTTGGCGGAGGGACATTTATGGTTTGGATAAAGGGCTTCCGGAGAATTTATTTGCTTCGAATTGTAAATTTAAAATTGGCAATGGTTTCTCCTCTTCCTTTTGGCATTCGTGTTGGATTGAAGATTTCTGCTTGAAGGATAAATTCCCTAGTATTTTCAACTTATCTTGTTTTAAGGGGGTGTCGGTGGCTTGTATGGGAGGGTGGAAATTCGGAAGTTGGCATTGGGGGGATTTAGGAGTGCGCCAAGATGAAGTCGGGGCTGCTGCCCCCGATTTACAGCAGCTTTTAGCGCTGCTGGACCAGCTCGGTCCGGATGGAGACGACCAGGATTCGCCGACTTGGCTTGCGCAACCGGACGTGGGATTTACGGTATGTAGTTTTTACAAGATTCTTGGTTGTTATCGTATTCCTTATGGGCCGGTTAATAATTTTCATGAGGCCTTTTCTTATTTATGGAAGATGGTGGTTCCTTATAAAATAAAGGCATTTGGTTGGAGGTGTTTCTTAAATAGGCTTCTTACTAAGGATTCTCTATCTCTTAGAGGATGTTCTTTTCCGGATAGTAATTTGGCTTGCGTTTTTTGCCAAGACGGGAACGAATATTTGGAGCATATCCTTTTGAATTGTGTGGTTTCTAAATTGGTGTGGAAGGAAGTGGCCGATTGGATTGGTTTTTTGAATTTCGACACTAGAAATATTAAAGATAGTTTCTTAAAGTGGTCAAAGTTTTGCAATCGTAATAGGGTGGTGAAAGGGAAGGAAGGAAGTATTTGGTTGGCAACCTCGTGGTGCATTTGGTCTTTGAGGAATGGAATCATCTTTAGGAATGATAGGTGGAATGTTTTGGATTTGTTTTGGAATATCAAAGCGTTGGTTTGGAGGTGGTCTTTTATCGGGAATATTACTCGGTCCAATTATACTTTTTATGAGTTTATCAAGTTTCCTCTGTTCTATTTATCTTAAAGCTTAATTGGCGAGTAATTTTCTTTGTCGAGCATCGTCTCGCTCCTTTTTTGTAAGTGAGTTCGAGAACCTTTTCTTCTCGCTTTTAATGATATCTTGCTTATTGAAAAAGAAAAAAATAATCCTGTGCAAAGAAAATCAACACATGGTTTGTGCAATCCAACACATTCTAAAGGTGCTGGTTTGAAGCAAAATTGTCTCTAATGAGTTGAGAGAAAATCTCTTGGATATTGTGGTCCAATTATCTCTAATGATCTAAATATAAGCGTTTCTTTTAAATGACTAGTATTATAACTTGACTGTTTTGTACTTGCTTCCAAATCCCCTTTATTGCTAGAGAAAAAAAAGACATGTCTCACCACTAACCAAGTGAGACCCTGATATTATAACTGTTTCTATTAATTCCTGTGTGCAATAATCAAGTCTGATCATGTGTCTTTCAATAACATGGTTATACTAAGAGTTATTTGATGATGCTTAGAATTTAGAACATAGAACTACTATTTCCTCTCATACTATATGCAATATTTAGGTATGATTTGAGGTGTCCAGTGCTAATTTCATCCAACAAAATATTATTCTCTTTAAACCAACACTTGGCAAAGCCAAAACATCATACTATTCTGCTTTACTTGACTTAAATCTATGATAAATTAGCTAATTTGGCACATTGGAAAATCTGGCTCTTTCCACCCAACTCCTCACTCAAACTACCACTACCACTATTAAAGGTAATTTGTGATGAAAAATAGGAAAAAGTAGAAAATGAAGTGTATGATTATGAAAGACGTGTTGAACCAAAAAGAAGGAAAACAAAGACTTGATTCCAATTCAACAACTCCTTTGACAAATGAAATCACGTGAAAATCTGTGATCCTAATTAAATGTTTATTCAACCAATTCATTGCAGTGTCCAAAGTTTTTAATGAGATACGTGATTCATCAATGTCCTAAATTTATACCAAAACAATTATATTGTATCAACATACTATTACTAATTAAAAAGTAACAAATTTCTATATGAGTCACATTTATTTATTTATTTATTTGTTAGATACTGGGAAAGAAAACACACTACTGTAATGAAAAGAACAGCGGATTAAAGATAATTGATCTTTACTTTATTGTTGTTGGATCGATTTTCCATAGCTTTAATGAGTGAAAGGTAAGAAAAATAGTAGATAGTGAAATGATATTATCTTTTTTTCTTAAAAGATAAAATGATAGTGCTATAAAACTAACTTTTCTATTCTCCTATAAAAATCAAATGACTTATGCACTAAGTGTAGAGTCATAGCAAAAAACCTAATATTATATCATACACCCGGTGCAAATAAAACAACTGAAGTCCTAAACACTCATTCCACGAATGCATAGAGCACATCTTCATTTTTAAAAGACAAATAATATATATATATATATATATATATATATATATATATATATATAATGCTTTTATCGCTTTTAAATTAAGATTTTCTTTCTTGTTTTTGAATTTTTATTATTACTTTTATTTTATTTTCAAAGAGAACACATTGCAAATATCACTACGGTTGCATGTATTGGCCGTTGTGGTAGCTTGATAATATTATACACTCCTAATTAGCTTGTCTCTTCAGTATCTTTTTTCCATTGCAAATAGAAACTAGACGAAACAATACACGATTTCAAACCAAAACCCTAACGTTCAATACTGTGAACCATTACACGATTTCATCCAAAACACCATCGTTCACCCTTCACCATGTTTTTGTCATTGTCGTCATCATCGTCAACCAAGTTGACAAGACCATCACGATCAACCAAGTTGTTACCGTCTAGAAGGAAAACAACAACAACACCGTCGTCACCACAAGGAAGGAAGGCAACACCATCACCAACACCAACATCATTTACTTAGTCATCACGTTTAGGGTAGGTAAAATATTTTTCCCCATGCACCTAGAGTAAACTTCATTTGCCATTATTCTGGTTGTTGTTTTATTTTGTGGTTGATGTTTATGTTCTTGTTGTTCATGTTGTTGTAGTTTTTGAACTTAGATGTCGACCTTGTCGAGTTCTACATCAGAAACTAGCTAAGAAACTCAAACAAATGAGAGGTTAGCCAATGAAACTCAAACGAAAAGATCACAAAAAGGTGTCACAATGATGCCCCAATTCACATCAGTCCGAAACTGATCAGGTGAAAATATTCCTATCCAGTTTGATTTCATCAGTATATTGATTGATGATTGGAAATAAGTTGATGTAACGTCAAAGAAAGCATATGGACTGACGTTAAGGTATTACATACTATAATTTTCATATATCGCCGATTTTTTGTATGCAATTACATTAAAAAAAGTATATTATTGTTCCGGACTGGCCCAATGGCTAGACATAGCCCAATCCACTTCTGCTCCCATAACGACCCAATTGCCTAAGTCCAGCTAACTTAGGGTAGCATTTACCTTCCTGCCCCTCTACCGGGGAAGGCTGGTCGGTTGACCTCCAGGGTCGGTTACCCCTCCTCAGCATTTCCTGCCCGTCATGCACGGTTCCACCGTCCGGAAACAGTCACGACGCCTGTGCCCGTTACTGCGCATGTGCCCGGGGCAACGACTAGTTTTGGGCACCTCTGCCCGTCCCAACGGCTAGTTTCTGGCAGTTACCCATTCTTTGGAAAACGGATATCTCGCTCTGAAAATAGGGACCAATGGCCAAGCGCTAGGGGAATTATAAAAACCCTCTCATTTGAGAGGGTCAGGTATTCAAAATCATCCTAAGATACACATATTTTGTACTTGCCTTCTTTCCTCTCGAGTCTTACTTTAGCATCGGAGTGCCTTGTAGGTACACCCCCTCCTCATCTTTCACACCCAGCATCACAGACGTAGTCTCTCGCCCACTTCAGGTTCTGATCAGCCGGTAAGATCAATTATCGTTCTAAATGATAGACGTTAACAATTAGCTTAGTTTGCTGGTGCTTTTACAGGTTTCTTCAAGTGACATATTTGGAGGTGTTCTCCTATAATTGTCTTGAAAACAATTTCTTATTGAATTCTTAGTAATGATTAGGTTCACTATTTATTTTTTATATCCTAATTCAATTATAGATGTATACAGATGCATATCAAACAACGGGATACTAAAGAGATCAATTTTGTCTTTCACTTTTACAGAAGCAATTGAAGATGTTGAATATTAAGGTTAATATTTTGAAAAATTTTATATGATACCTTAATTGTTTTTTTTTATTTTTTACCTTTAGACTCATAAATTCTTTTTTTGTGATTTTTTTTCCTTAAGGGTATCTTATACCAAAATGGTGGAAAGTATTGGCTTTGTTTAGGAATACAAACAATAATCCAAATAAAAAAGAAATGTAAAGATCCTAAAAAGTTTGATTATTCAAATTTTGAGGTAATTATTGAGCAAAAACTATTATGTATTATTACTATTGACCGTAGTTTTGTTTTGTTGTTATTCATGTGTTGATACAAAATTACAAAGATTCAAGACATTGATAAATTATGTTAATCATTTTGTCGGGCTACTACAAACCCAAATACTTTTAGGCCATTTTGAAGTGGGATTCATGCTTGTCCAGACAATGAACTATTGGGTATAATACTCAATCTTATCGAGAAGAAATATAAATATTTAAGGATCATATTAGGGAGTGCTCATCGTGTTACTTAGTATAATATTAGGGAGTGCTAATTGTTATGTAACATATTACACTTTTGATTAGGGGTGTTCAAAAACATTATTAACTGAATTGTTTACTTGATTTGAACTGCATTGCACTATAAAAAAACTGAACAACTTAAATGGTTAATTAAATGAACCATTTTATTAAACAATTCAAATTCAGTTTAAAACCGGTTCAAAACCAATTTTCCTTTATAAACTGGTTTAATTATATAAATTAATTAATTTTTAATAAAAAGAAAATAAATTAACTGAGAGTAAAAATTTTTTTCTGAAAACAATTTTTTTCTTCAGAAATATGAAAAAGTAGAGTTTTTTTTCAGAAATATGAAAAAATAGAGTTTTTTCAGAAATATGAAAAAGTCGAGTTTTTTCTGAAATATGAAAAAATCGAGCTTTCTTCGAAAATACGAAAAATTCGAGTTTCTTCGGAAATATGAAAAAGTCGAGTTTTTTCGGAAATTTAAAAAAGTCGACTTTTTTTCGAAAATATGAAAAAGTCGAGTTTTTTTTTCAGAAAGATGAAAAAATCGAGTTTTTTTTCCAGAATTATGAAAAAGTCGAGTTATTAAAAAATATAAAAAACTCGAGTTTTTTCGGATATAAGAAAAAGTCGGGTTTTTTTCCCAGAAATATGAAAAAGTCGAGTTTTTTCGAAAATATGAAAAGCTCATATTTTTTTCGGAAATATGGAAAATTCGAGTTTTTTCGGAAATATGAAAAAGTCGAGTTTTTTCGGAAATATGAAAAAGTCGATTTTTTTCGGAAATATGAAAAAGTAGAGTGTTTTTTTTTTCAGAAATATGAAAAAATAGAGTTTTTTTTCCAGAGTTATGAGAAAGTCGAGTTTTTCAAAAATATGAAAAACTCGAGTTTTTTCGAAAATATGAAAAAGTCGAGTTTTTTTCGGAAATATGAAAAAGTCAAGTTTTTTCGGAAATATGAAAAAGTCGAGTTTTTTCGGAAATATGAAAATGTCGAGTTTTTTAAGAAATATGAAAAAGTCGAGTTTTTTCGAAAATATGTAAAAGTAGAGTTTTTTCAGAAATATGAACAAGTCGAGTTTTTTCATAAATATGAAAAAGTCGAGTTTTTTTTCGGAAATATGGAAAATTCGAGTTTTTTCGGAAATATGAAAAAGTCGCGGAAATTTAAAAAGTCGATTTTTATTGGAATTCTGAAAAAGGCGGGTTTTTTTTCAGAAATATGAAAAAATCGAGTTTTTCAAAAATATGAAAAATTCGAGTTTTTTGGGAAATATTGAAAAGTAGAGTTTTTTTCGGAAATATGAAAAAGTCGAGTTTTTTTCGGAAATATGAAAAAGTAGAGTGCTTTTTTATCAGAAATATGAAAAAATAGAGTTTTTTTTCCAGAATTATGAAAAAGTCGAGTTTTTCAAAAATATGAAAAACTCGAGTTTTTTCGAAAATATGAAAAAGTCGAGTTTTTTTCGGAAATATGAAAAAGTCAAGTTTTTTCGGAAATATGAAAAAGTCGAGTTTTTTCGGAAATATGAAAATGTCGAGTTTTTTAAGAAATATGAAAAAGTCGAGTTTTTTCGAAAATATGTAAAAGTAGAGTTTTTTCAGAAATATGAACAAGTCGAGTTTTTTCATAAATATGAAAAAGTCGAGTTTTTTTTTCGGAAATATGGAAAATTCGAGTTTTTTCGGAAATATGAAAAAGTCGCGTTTTTTCGGAAATTTAAAAAGTCGATTTTTATTGGAATTCTGAAAAAGGCGGGTTTTTTTTCAGAAATATGAAAAAATCGAGTTTTTCAAAAATATGAAAAATTCGAGTTTTTTGGGAAATATTGAAAAGTAGAGTTTTTTTCGGAAATATGAAAAAGTCGAGTTTTTTCGGAAATATGAAAAAGTAGAGTGTTTTTTTTTCAGAAATATGAAAAAATAGAGTTTTTTTTCCAGAATTATGAAAAAGTCGAGTTTTTCAAAAATATGAAAAACTCGAGTTTTTTCGAAAATATGAAAAAGTCGAGTTTTTTTCGGAAATATGAAAAAGTCAAGTTTTTTCGGAAATATGAAAAAGTCGAGTTTTTTCGGAAATATGAAAATGTCGAGTTTTTTAAGAAATATGAAAAAGTCGAGTTTTTTCGAAAATATGTAAAAGTAGAGTTTTTTCAGAAATATGAACAAGTCGAGTTTTTTCATAAATATGAAAAAGTCGAGTTTTTTTTCGGAAATATGGAAAATTCGAGTTTTTTCGGAAATATGAAAAAGTCGAGTTTTTTCGGAAATTTAAAAAAGTCGATTTTTATTGGAATTCTGAAAAAGTCGGGTTTTTTTTCAGAAATATGAAAAAATCGAGTTTTTCAAAAATATGAAAAATTCGAGTTTTTTGGGAAATATTGAAAAGTAGAATTTTTTTCGGAAATATGAAAAAGTCGAGTTTTTTCGGAAATATGAAAAAGTCGAGTTTTTTTCGGAAATATGAAAAAGCCGAGTTTTTTTCGGAAATATGAAAAAGTCGAGTTTTTTCTGAAATATGAAAAAGTCAAGTTTTTTTCGGAAATATGGAAATTCGAGTTTTTTCAGAAATTTGAAAAAGTCGAGTTTTTTCGAAAATATAAGAAAGTCGATTTTTTTCGGAAATATGAAAAAGTCGAGTTTTTTTTCTTCAGAAATATGGAAAAATCGATTTTTTTTACTAGATTATGAAAAATTCGAGTTTTTTAAAAATATGAAAAACTCGAGTTTTTTCGGAAATATGAAAAAGCCAGGTTTTTTTTCCAGAAATATGAAAAAGTCGAGTTTTTTCGGAAATATGAAAATTTCGAGTTTTTTTTCGGAAATATGGAAAATTCGAGTTTTTTCGGAAATATGAAAAAATCGAGTTTTTTCGGAAATATGAAAAAGTCGAGTTTTTTTCGGAAATATGAAAAGGTAGAGTTTTTTCGGAAATATGAAAAAGTCGAGTTTTTTCTGAAATATGAAAAAGTTGGGTTTTTTTCGGAAATACGGAAAATTAGAGTTTTTTCAGAAATTTGAAAAAGTCGAGTTTTTTCGAAAAGATAAGAAAGTCGATTTTTTTTCGGAAATATGAAAAAGTCGAGCATTTTTTCTTCAAAAATATGAAAAAATCGATTTTTTTCTAGATTATGAAAAAGTCGAGTTTTTCAAAAATATGAAAAACTCGAGTTTTTTCGGAAATATGAAAAAGCCAGGTTTTTTTTCCAGAAATATGAAAAAGTCGAGTTTTTTCGGAAATATGAAAAGGTCGAGTTTTTTTTTCGAAAATATGGAAAATTCGAGTTTTTTCGAAAATATGAAAAAGTCGAGTTTTTTCAAAAATATGAAAAAGTCGGTTTTTTTTTTTGGAAATATGAAAAAGTCGAGTTATTTTTCAGAAATATGAAAAAATTGAGTTTTTTTTCCCAAAATTATGAAAAAGTTGAGTTTTTCAAAAATATGAAAAACTCGAGTTTTTTCGGAAATATGAAAAAGTCGAGTTTTTTTTCGAAAATATGAAAAAGTCGAGTTTTTTCGGAAATATTAAAAAGTCGAGTTTTTTCAGAAATATGAAAATGTCGATTTTTTTGGGAAGTATGAAAAAGTCGAGTTTTTCTTCAGAAATATGAAAAAATAGTTTTTTTTTCCCGAATTATGAAAAAGTCGAGTTTTTTTTTTAATTATGATGATGTGAATCTACTTCGGAAATATGAAAAAGTCGAGTTTTTTCGGAAATATGGAAATTTCGAATAGGTCAGATTGTTATGCAACAACAGAATACTAGGTTTGTAAGCTCCTTCTGAGTCTGTTATGCTATGGTTGAGGTTTGTAAGCTCCTCCTTAGTTCTATGTACAAGAAAGTTAAAATGTGCCGTCCGGGCAAGATAACCATAATAACATAAATTTAAATAACCAAATTATAAATGACCATTATGTACAGAGTGAATAGGTTCAATGTGTTCAGTTTCTAATTAAATACTTACCATCATTTCTCCCGTTTTGGTCACATAAAAAAGAATAAAATGGAGAAAGAAAAAAAATAATTACATCCATAAATGCATAACAGGTCATCATTACAAGATCAATTTCTAAGAATTGAAAAATTACAAGTAATATGGGTCATTAAGGATTGTGCAATGTAGTTATTGGTCGTAACAGTCCACAAAATCGAGTAAAGGATCTTTATTCCGTCGATTATGATACTCAGAAGCCATTATAAAAGTAGCCAAAACCTAATTCACTTTCATCAACATCTACTAAAGTCATGGAGTCATCAGCTGAGAGCAACACAATTTCTGTTGTAACAGAGGTTACACAGAACACTTCAAGCCTGAATATCCAGAACCTTCCAAAGCCAGTAGCTTCATAAGCTTCTGCTACTGGTCCTATGCCATCTTCCCTGAACACTTCAAATGAGACTTTGTCAGCAGTACCTCAAAGACCTACAGAAGCAAGTCCATCAGTAGTTGTTTTAAAACCACGGAAGAGGCTCAACAAGATGTTTCATCGTCTTGTTGTCCCAGAAGCAGAATACGAGAACATTGATGGAGATGAGCCATATTATGATTATGGCAATACCTTCTACTACAAGGCACGGGATGACATAGATAGAGCTTAATCTTAGTTCAAACCAGTTTCTTATGTTATTTGTAATCCTTTAAGCTCGATTAATGAAAGAAAGTTATTTTGACCAGTAAATATTATGCAATTGTACAAAGACTTTATTTACCCATTAGATTTCCTGATAATCACATTAATGAAGTAATATTGACACCAGAAGCAACAGATAAACATGTTAACTATAATACTTACTATTGTTAAAGGAATTTTAATAGGTCAGACTGTTAGATAACATTTCCAAGAGTCATCATTAAAACATTGATTTGACTTAATCTTTAGAACACCAAGATGTATAAACAAAAACAAATCTGGGTTCCAAAGAGAGATTTAAGAAAGGTAGTCATACTAAATGCAGCAACTCAAGCAACCAAAAGCAAAGCAGCAGCTGAAGGATCTACTAACAAGCAGATAACTTCAGAAGCGCACACCTCTTTAGTATCCTTTGTGAAAACTCCCAGAAGCAGAAGAACTTCTAAGTCTAAACGCAGAGACCATCTGAGAAAGGAGGCTTTGGAGTCTAAATAATTTGTAATATCTTCCAGTTTATTAATGAGAATTGTTGCATGTTTAGAGTTCTTAATCCCATTTCTTTAATCCTTTAGAACAACAATAAATATATATATATATATATATATATATATATATATATATATATATATATATATATATATATATATATATATATATATATATATAACAGTTACACTGTACAACATCATGAACAAACACAAATTATTAGTAAGATTGCTTAATACAAAGGTTCTAACAATTACAAGGAATAACTATGTAGAAATCTAACATCAGAATCTATCATAGATAGCTTCAAACTTATCTCTCCAAATTTTAGAAGAATAAGCCTCTGAACTTATGATAACTCCCTGCTAAACAAGTAATTCTAAAAGAACTCGTCCATAAGGAATGAAGAAAATCTTTCCCTTGTGAAAGGAAGAAAGAGTCAGCTTCAAATAGTCAAACATAACTTGAGGAAGTCCAATCTGCAAGTCTGAATTGAGAATTATTAGCATATCTTTTTCAATAGGTTCCACGAGGTTTAAATCCTAATCCTTAGGCAGCAAGTTTGAGTTCAGAACCTGATTTTAAACAATTGCATTAGGACGAAGATTTGATACCAATTATGTATTAGATGAATCTCCAAAGATACGCCAAGTAGGAAGATAGTGTTCCCAAACAAGAGTTCCTGGTATTTCTCCAATTTTCCACACAATTGATCACATTAGCAATCGCTTTAGAGGTTACTGGTATAGAAACATCAGTTACTTTAGAAAGAATACCACACTCAGAATTCAGTTAAACAATGGAAGCATTAATCCAAAACTGAGGTTTCTGACTTCTGACCACCATCAGATCTTCTCCTGGCTTCTGACCAAGACTGCTTCTGATGCTTCTTATCAGAAACTGCTTTCAGAGCCTGCTGCTCTACTTCCCTTTCAGAAGTTCTCTCAGTCAGACGCAACTCTTGCGCCTCTAGACTGCTTTGCAGCTCTTCAATTCTCATGGTGTTCAGACCTTTAGAATGTTCTATTGCTACCACAATGTAATCAAACTGAGGGGTAAGGGATCTCAATACCTTCTCAATGATTACTTGTTCAGAAAGAGTTTCTCCACACGCCTTAATCTCATTAGTGATCAGAATCACTCTGGAGATGTACTCAAAAACTTTCTCATTGTTCTTCATGTTGAGGTTCTCATACTGCTTACGTAGAGACTGAAGCTTCACCTTCTTCACTGATGCGTCACCGCCGTAACATCTGACCAGTGTGTCCCACGCCGCCTTTGCTGTTGTTGAATCTGCAATCTTCTCAAACACATTTGCATCCACACACTGATGGATGTAGAACAATGATTTCTGATCTTTCTTCCTTGTATCCTTCTGCGCGTTCCTCTGCTCCTCCGTTGCATCTGCTGCTACCAGAACATAACCTTCAGTGACAAGATCCAGAATATCTTGAGTACCGAATAGTACACGCATCTGAATCATCCAACGCGTCCAGTTTTTGCCATCAAATACTGGAAGCTTGGTGTTCATGCCGCTGTTTCCGTTCATCATCTTCAACCTTGTACAGTACACTCAGATCTCACCACACACAATGTTTCCCAACCCCACAAAATCAAAAATTATGATTCTGATTATAATTTTGTTCTAGATTCAACATGAACCAAGAAACAAAAAATCAATCTCACGCAGCCTCATGTTTCACTCGTGTTTCCCGTGTTTCCCGTGGATCCGAACCGGAGCTCTAGATACCAATTGTTGGTGTACAAGGTGAATAATGGTGAAAAGGAGTAGAATATATTATAATAGAATGACGGCTATAAAAAGGATTACAAAGTTACTTTACCACTAGTCTATTTCTAAGCTAAAACTAGGGCTACAAAATTAACAAACAAAATACTAAAATACCCTCTAACAAACTTAATGACAAAGTTTGGGAATATAAATTAAAATATAAATTATTATTTCTAATAACAATAACTTAATTGAAAATGTCACAATTAAATTTTGAGCATAGAAATAAATCAAGTTGCAACAATTAAGAATCAGAACAATTCAATTAATACCATGAAATATTCAAATACTAAGGATATGGTTTCGTATACAATTAATTCACACATTCTTCAAAAGTTAAGGACATTTAGAATTTTATGCACCACACACTCAAAAATAATACAAGCAATCACTAATTTTCTTATTTGTACATATAACAATATCAAACAGACAACATAATGATATTCAAAGCGATAAGGCTACATTACCTAAACATAAAAGTTCAAATTTCAAACAATTCATGTCTTTATATTTGAAAACACAACATCAAATTAATTCATTCATCTGCGATTTCCACCGGCTCTTTTGCGTGTTCTCTTCAGTCTTACGTTAAACATACGCTCGAAGAATCTTACAAGCCATTGGACTTTCCCAAGGAAGAACACATTATATCCCAACAGCAACCCAAATGTTGCCCCACATACGTATCCGGTTACTACTGCCTTCCATCCAAATCCTGATTCCTCTTCATCTTTTGATGTTGAATGTGGTGGTTGATCTTCATCGTTTATGCATGATTTAGACAAGGGGAGTCCACACAACATTGTATTTCCTTCATATGAACCATTTCCAAATGTATTAAATTGTTGACCTGTAGGTATGGTTCCTTCCAAGTGGTTTTCTGAAAGGTTTAAGACCGAGAGGAAATTCAAATTTGTCAAAGCCATCGGAATCTCACCCATCAATTGGTTCCTTGAGAGGTCTAACCACTCCAAACTTCTCACATTACCCAAAGATTGCGGAATATTACCTGTGACTCCATTGTTTGAAAGGTTGAGACCTTTGAGAGAAATTAATTCTCCAATGTCATGAGGAATTTCTCCTTCAAGCATATTGTTTGATAAATCAATTATTGTTAAAGTAGTCAATATCCTCGTTAGCTCCATTGAAAAGCCTTTCATTACAACCACCACAGAGTCACTATAGTAATTCTCCATACCCATGTAAAGCGGACCAATTTGGTTGCCATTCACATTCATCATTCCTTGAAAGTTCTTGATGCATGATCTTGGCAATGGTCCACTAAATTTGTTATGAGAGATGTCAAATATTCTCAACTTAGGAAATGGATGCTCGAAGATAGAACATGTGATTGTACCATGAAATTTATTTGACCGTAAACTGAGTACTTGTAACTCTTTTAGAGTTTCAAGCCAAGTTGGAAATGCATCCTCTATGTTGTTATTTCCAAGGTCCAAAATTTCAAGTTTTGTGCAACTAGCCAAAGAGCGTGGTAGTGGTCCTTCCAATTGATTATCATTCAACTTTATTGTCTCAAATTGATTTCCTTTGGAAAAATTTGTAGGAATGCTTCCATAAAGTTTGTTCATTTGCATATCCAATATAGAAAGAGAAGGAAATGTTCCGAGGCATTGTGGTATTATGCCTGTTAAATTGTTGTGAGCCAAATTGAGAACTTCCAAGGAACTTGCATTGCACAATGACAAAGGAATGTCTCCTGTGAAGTTGTTGTTTGAGAGTAAAAGGTTTTGAATGCCATATGGTGGAGTTGGAAGCTCTCCTTGCAACTTGTTGCAACTAAGATCAATGTGTTCAATGTGCTTCCATGAGCTTAAGAGCTGGCTTTGAAACCATTTGGAAATTTTCCCATGAATGTTGTTATTAGAGAGATCTAATACTTCTAAATTTGGTAGTGGTGCTATGAATTTAGGAAAACGATTACTGTTTGTTGATGATAAATATTGAAAGTGAGGTGGGAGGGTTTTAGCTTTGCTATCAATGTTAATAGAAAGAACACTATTGTGCGAAAGATTGAGAAAATATAGATTTTTAAATGTTAAAAATTGGTGAAAATGCACAATACCACTCATGTTTGTTGATGACAAATCTAAGTAAGTAAGATTTTGGAGCTCAAATATTGAATTTGGAAAATGACCATGTAAGTTGTTATTAGAGAGAGATAAATGTTCCAAAGAATGAGTTGAGAAGTCACCTATGAAACCTGTGAGATGGTTGTTCCCAAGGAACAACTTTAACAAAGAAGGAAAATAATAACACCAATGTGGAATTGTTCCATTTAACATGTTATCATATAAATAGACACTTCTCAATTTTGAATGATTTGTGATTTCACTTGGAATTGGGCCAACTAGTTTATTACTGGAAAGTGATAAATATTCTAATTTGATTAAATTTTCAAAAACATTTGGAATGTTGCCACTAAAATTATTAAATCGAAGATTTAAGGATATAAGGTGTGTGAGTTTTGAAAGTGATAATGAGATCTCACCTGTTAAATTGTTACCACCAAGACTCAAGAGTGTGAGTTGGGTGAGGTTCCACAAAGATGGAGGAAGCATTCCATTAAAATTGCAGAATGAAAGTTCTAAGTGAGTAAGAGACATCAACTGACCTATGGAATAAGGAATTTCACCTGAGAAAGCAGTGTAGGAGAGGTCCAAGTAACTAAGAGGAGTGCTCCAGTTGGACTTTGGAAGTTGACCACTAAGATACTCATTTTCTGACAAATCTAGTTGTTGAAGATGCCTAAATTGAAAGATAGTGGTATTGGGATGTAATTCACCTTTCAGATTGTTGCAACTAAGATCCAGACCAATCACGTAGTTTGACACGTTGCTACACGTAACACCATCCCACTCGCAACAGTCTTTACTCTTTTTCCAGGATTCTGTCTTGAAAGAAAAAGAGGAACATGCAGATCGACTATCAGGTTTAGATGAAGTGTTGACAGAAAAAGAGTTGATGAATTGTAACAATGCAGAACTGTCACGGGGGTTGCATAGTGAGAAAGATTTGGAAGTAAAATGAGTAAGTAGCAATAAGAACAAGTGAAGAGAAAAATAAGGCAATACAAAAAGTAAAGAACCCATTTAGTGAAACTTACACTTTGCACTGTGTTACTTGATGATTTGGGATGTAGCAATTGATTCTCCTCTGTTTATATAGATAGAAAAGAAGCAAAGAAGAATTTGTGTATATTTATGACGTGTACGGAGGGAAGAAAAATAAAACGTGCATTTTTTCAAAGAGGGAGACCAAGACTTTTGAACCGTGTAGCTGTCAAATGGGCTGGCCCGGCCCAGCCCGTATTGGCCCGGTGGGCCAACACTTATAAATGGGCAGGAGTGGGCCGGCCCGATTACTTCATGGGCTATCAAAATTGAGCCCGACCCAGTTCCTTATGGGCCATGAAGCCCGTGGGCCAGATCCGCCAATATATTTCATTATTATAATTTTAATTTTTAAATTTATAGACAATACAATACAATCGTGCATAACAAAATAATTACTCGTCTAACCATTCAAATTAGATATAAAAATAAATTATCTAGTAAACAATTTTTTGGCTAAGTCCCCTGAACTCTTGGTGAATCCAACAATTGTCACATAATGTAACTTTAAAGACAATAGAATATATTCACACATACATAACTCAATAATTAATCACCTAATAATTCAAAAAGTCCAACTTTGATGTTGGGTCAAGAACATTCCCAAGTGCAAGAGTAACAGAATATTCATCCAATACTTATCAAACTTTTCCTTCATCCCCTTAGCCATATCTTTGATCACATCATCTTGACTTTTCAAATTTCTATTCAATTTCATCTCTATAAGTCCAACTTGCATGAAGTATAAGTTTGATGTTGGGTAAGATGATCCAGAAATTAAGTTAGTAATATTACAAAATGGAGTAAAGGAATTACAAATGTTTTGTGCTCTATCCCACTCTTCAATGCTTGGACAAATATTTTACTTTTTATCATTTTAACTCAAGCTAATGAATGCATGTCGATACCTAATAGCACCTTCAAGCATCATATATGTGACATTCCATCTAGTACACATGTAACGCCCCAGTTTTTGTCAGTTTTATTTAATCGAGTCTATTTGATTATTTTATTATTATATTATTTTATTCTTGACTTTTATTTGGCAATATAGTATTTTTCATCGATGTTTATGTTTTATCGCATTTTGAGAGCGTTTGGGAGATATTTGAGCTGAGGGGTAAAATGGTCATTTTGAGGGATTAGATATTTTAGAAAATAAAATTAGATATTTTTATAAATAGAGATTTGAGAGAAAAGAGAGTATTTTAAGGTAGCTCTAATAATTGATCAATTGGTATTAGAAGACAAAATATCAATTGGAGATATTTAACCCTATTGGATTTATATTCTATAATAAGTATTATATATATATATATTTGGTAAGAGAGAGAAAGAAAAGAAGTGAAGGAAAGAAGAAAAAACAGAAAACAAAGAGAAAGAGGAGAAGGAAAAGGGAGAAGAGGAAAAAAGAGGAAATCGAGAATAGCTCCGTTTCAAGCGTGATTAATCGGGTAAGGGTGAGAAGTTTCAATTATATCTTGCTTGTATATGTATATGTATGTTTTGTTTGAATGTTTGGGTGAAAAATATATGTTTTTCTATTTGGTTGAATTTGTGAGCAATCGATAGAAATCGATGTTTTCGCGGATGAATTTCGAAATAAATTGCGTAGATTAGTCGTATGAGGTTAGGCCGACATTATAGAAACTCGTTTGGTTGAAATCGGTTGATATTGTGAGTTTTCACAATTTTGGTGATTAAGGTTTTTGAGATTTTGGTGAAAAATAAAAGTCGTGGAATCGGGTTTTTCTTGATCCTAATATGTTGGTGTGTATTTATGTGATATTACCATGTATTTATTCGGAAGAAAGTAATTGAATCGGTCGGGTTTTCGGGCGAAAACGCCGAAAAAACCAATGCTGTACCAGCAAACCCGTAGCAGCTTTTTAGGCAAAAATTCTGTTTTGGGAAAAACTTCGGAAATTCATAACGTTTGAACCGTAAGTCGGTTTTGACCCCCGTTCGAAGCGTTGGGAAGCTAACGAGATGTTCTTTCTAGGAAAAATGGTTTTGAGGTCTGAACCTGGTTCAATTAGAACAGTATTTTCAAACCGTATCGTAGTGTCGTGCTGTAGCAGAAAATTCTGGTTTTCGGGAAAACTTCAGAAATTCATATCTGTTGATCCGTAAGTCGGTTTTGATCTCCGTTCGAACCGTTGGAAAGCTAATGAGATGTTATTTCTAGGAAAAATGATTTTGAGGTCTGAACCTAATCCAATCGGTACAGTTTTTTCGAACCGTTTCGTAGTGTCGGGCGTCCGGTTTATGTTTTTTCGTTATTTTGAAATATTCATATCTTGTTAACCGTTTATCGTATTTGAGAGTTCTTTATACCGAATCGAAGCTGTCGATGAGTACTTTTTGATGATGATAGAAAATATTATTTTTGGCCGACTTTTAGCCGACTTTTTTCGGAAAACCGAAAAATGAAATTTTGAGTTATTTTTCAATATTGTAAGACATATTATGATATGTTATGAGATGACTTGTGTGATGATTCTTTGATGGGAATTTGATGTTGTGGAATAGTATATTGGTGTTTGTGGCCATTTTGGGCAATTGTGTGCATTACTTTATATGTACTTGAAATACATGATTATTGTTAATGCATGAGCATTTGATGTTGGCATGAGTCATTAATGTGTCAAGTATCATGATATGCATTATTGCATTGGAAGATTCATAGATGAATCAGTTTTATCGTCTTACGCCCTGAAATAATGGTAGAAGCGATTAATCACAAATGATTGTGCGCCCTGAAATAGTGGACTATGGCAATCGGATTGTGCACCCTGAAATAGTGGACTATGGCAATCGGATTGTGCGCCTTGAAATAGTGGACTAGAGCAATCCATAAACGTCGTACGCCCTGAAATAATGGTTTATAGCGACGGGGAACATCGTAAGCCCGACGGGGAGTTACTCTATGTAACGAGCGATGATTCCAATAGTTCCTGAGTGAACTGATTTTGAGAAATGTTGGAAGTCGGTACCGCATGGCATTTGCATAGAGTCGTTGTGTCGGTCTCTGTGCATTTGCATAAATCATGGATGCATTATGTGTGGAAAATCATGATTTGATTGATTATGTGTGAGAATTGTGAATGAATGCATTATGTGTGAAAAATCATGATTTGATTGATTATGTGATTATGTGTGGGAAATTGTGAATTGATTGAATAGGTGTTGAGATTTATGATTGGATTGGTAATTTGATGTGCATATGTGATAAATGCATTGGTTGTGGATAATATGTTTCATGCATAAACATATGCTATGTGATATGTGATGCTTGTGGTGAGAATAACTGTGTATGTGAGTTTTATGTGTTTTTGCATATTATTATGCAATCTTGGTTTAGTTGTTATTTCTCACCCTTCTGCTGGAATATGCTTTCTATGGCATAGTGCAGATTGTCAGCTTTAGAGGCTTGGAGGCTTTTGTGGAGATTAGTCCTCCGTTCCGTTGTCGGTCTTGGTGTCTGCTCTGATACGTAGCACGGGAGTTGGGGAACGATTATGTTATATGTATATAATTGTTGAATATATTTTGTATTTATATTTTGATGTTCTAAAGCTATTTATTTGTAAAACAAGTCGGTTATGGATCTTTCCGCTTTATTCCATAATTGACATTTCCTTATTGTGGAAAAAGTTTCCCCTTTGAGGGTACTCTATTTTATGCTATGTATCAAATTTATGAGCAGGGATTGTATTTTGTTCATTTAAGTGTGACATCCCTGTTTCCTGTCGGAAAAATAAATTTTTAGTTACTCTGATTGTATTTATGTATTATGTATTCGCGATGAGATTTGGGGTGTTACATTAGTGGTATCAAAGCAGGTCGGTCCGTCCGGCCAAGTTGTTGAGTCAGTTGGTGTGACAGTTGAATACTGTCGTTGTTGTTTGTCCCTTAGTACGTGATAGGTGTGTGGAACACTGTCAGTACTTTCTGGTTTTCTATTCCGTTGTCTGCAGGAGTTAGAATGAGATAAGTGGGGGAGAAGTTGGAACTTCTCCAAGTTGCTTCAGGTGGAGCGTTGGCTCAGTGTGTTGTGAATTGCAAGAGTGTAAGTGTTGTTTGGACATTGTTGTTTCCGATTCCGGAGGGAATGCGGAGGTAAGGTTTATGTCAACTAAGGATTGTGCCTTAGGTAGTTTTGTGTACAGGATGTAAGAAATGCTATTATAAGTTTGGTAAAGACGGTTTATGCCCCATCGTGATTGTCGGCTGTCTATTGACAAATTGAGGAACTGATCACCCTTAATCTCTTGTTGATAGCAGACGGGAATTATGTTGGATGGAATAGACGGGTCTTTTCGGTTTTGATAGTATGTGCAATGAATTGTTTGGAATTAAGAAAACGATACAGATTGTTTTGATGAGTCGATGAAGAGGCTAATATCGGAAGATGAGACGGATTAGAGGCTTTGGTATGTTGGTTCAGTATGAAGTTTTGAGAGTGAATGATTGGGCATCGTTAATGGTGGTTCTCAGAGAGAAGAGTGTGAACTCAAATTGGACGAAGGTGATGAGTTGAGGTTTGGATCTGCTAAGTAAGTAGAAGACCTTTTAGGAAGTGAAACTCAGATGGAAAGAGTGGTTGGAAGATTTACTGGAAAAGGGATTTGTGAGGCCAAGTGTGTCGTCTTGGAGAGCTCCAGTATTGTAAGTAATCAAAAAGGAGGAATGATTGGACAAAATAACAAGCATGATGTGTATAATGGTATTGAGACTTTGGAAAGCGAAACTTAGAGTTCCGGAGAGGTTTGGAGTTTTTGGAATTTTAGAGCATTAATGAAAATTTTGAGAAAACCTTAAGTGTGGATGTACTATTTGAGAGTTCTTTTGGATTGGTTGTTGCTACACGTGGGGATTTATGGAATTTGGATTGTTAAGAGGAGAAATTGTGTATGGATTACGGACAGTTGAATAAGGTAACGATTGAGAATAAGTGTTCACTTTCGGGAATAGATGATTGGAATGGTTTGGTTGAGTTGGAGTGAACTTGCAATTGTTTGGCCCGTTTGATAAGGATAGTGAATTGTGTGAGTTGAGGCTTGATCGATTTAATGTGACTGGTTATGGTTGTTATCATCGGAATAGGTTGTTATTTGCTCAGTGAAGCTTGTATGTGAGTCTGGACAAGTTTGGATGAGGTTTGGTTTGTTTGGACATTACAACGTGCAGTGATGTTGTTCAGTGATAGTAATGCGTCTGTAATGTCTGTGGAGTATATGAATCGTATCTTCCATATTTAATTGGATAAGTTGTAGTGGTTTTGATTGAGGATATTCGAATCTGTTATAAACTCAGAAGAAGAACCGGTAGAGTGTTTGAGATTTGAATCACAAGTGTTGGAAAGAGACGAAGTTTTATGCCAAGTTATTCAAAGTTTTCTTGGATATGTTATTTCTGGTGATGGTATTTTTATGGATCCATCGGAAGTAGATGTAGTTCTTTATGAGGGGCTCCGAAGTCGGTTAAGGTGATTAGAAATTTTTTTGGACTTTAGTTGGTTATTACCGGAGGTTATGGAAGGTTTTTCCAAGTTAGCATTTTCGTTACTTCGGTTGACTTGCAAAGGGTGAGTCGTTTGCCTTAGATGTTCATTGTGAGGAAAGTTTGAGAGGATTGAAGTAGAAATTATCTACGGCTTCAGTTTTGATTCTGTGTGATCCTAATGAACCGGTTGTGAGGTTTTGTGATGTGTCTTTGATGAGTGTAGCTAGTGTGCTAATGCAAGAGAGTAAAGTCGTGGCTTATGCTTTACGACAATTGAGGATTTATAAGAGGATCTATACTATTCAGGATTTGGAATTGGTTGCGGTCGTATTGTGTTGGAAATTTGGAAGTATTATCTTTATGGTTATAAGGTTCGAAGTGTTTGGTAATCGCAAAAGTTTAAAGTACTTGGTTGGTTTTAAGGAACAGAGTATGAGACAATGAGGATGGTTAGAATTTGTGACGAGTTATGAATGTGGTTTGGACTATCCTTCGGGAAAAGCTAATGTTGTGCCCAAAGAGTTAAGTTGGAAGTTTTTACACATGGTTGTTTTGATGGTCAGATGATTAGAATTATTTGAGCAGTTCAGAGACTTGTGTCTGGTGTGGGAGATAACGCAGTAGAGTGCGAGGTTGGATATATTAAAAGTGAACAATGATTTTTGGTGAATATGAGAAAGAGTTAGATTTCGGACGTAAGACTGGTAGTTTTGATGGTTACGAGTGATTAGAATGCGCAGCGGAAGAGTGATGTGACACGTTTTGTAATTACGTGTGGGATTTGTAAGAGTTCATAAGTTGCATATTGGAAATATGTAGAAATGATGAGACCTTTGGACGTTTCAGAATGGAAGTATTAGGTGAAAGATTTAAATGTTATCCATGGGCTACTATGTAAATGGATGTTTTGATTTATGTTCGATTGGTGAATCGTAGCATTGTTGTAGTATGGTTGTGTAACAAGGATGTTGGTGCTCTGGTTTTGTTGATATTGTTGAGACCTTGTGGTGTCGTGGAACTTTATGTTCTTGTTTGTGTTGATTGCCTCGTTTCCATGGTGATGGTTCGAGTGTGTGTAGCTAATTCCTGTGTGGGGAATTAGGGGAGTGTTACCTAGGGTAGGGTAACGATCTTGTTGTGTTTCGGTTCTAGAGTGAACCTGTGTGTTGGTATCTTGGCTTTTCTTTGAGTTGTGAGTTCGTCGTCAAGTGCATTGTATGGACTTTGCATCTTGTCGTTGTAGTTGTCGTCGTTGTTGTATCTGCTGTTAGCAAGGTGGTTTGTTAGTTGTGTTATTCGTGGTGTGCCTTTGGTTGACATGTTGGTTTGTTAGTCAGATGCGAGAGTCGCGTCCGGAGTTGTTCGTCTCGTTATATTTTCGAGGACGAAAATGTCTAAGTGGGGGAGAATTGTAACGCCCCAGTTTTTGTCAGTTTTATTTAATCGAGTCTATTTGATTATTTTATTATTATATTATTTTATTCTTGACTTTTATTTGGCAATATAGTATTTTTCATCGATGTTTATGTTTTATCGCATTTTGAGAGCGTTTGGGAGATATTTGAGCTGAGGGGTAAAATGGTCATTTTGAGGGATTAGATATTTTAGAAAATAAAATTAGATATTTTTATAAATAGAGATTTGAGAGAAAAGAGAGTATTTTAAGGTAGCTCTAATAATTGATCAATTGGTATTAGAAGACAAAATATCAATTGGAGATATTTAACCCTATTGGATTTATATTCTATAATAAGTATTATATATATATATATATATTTGGTAAGAGAGAGAAAGAAAAGAAGTGAAGGAAAGAAGAAAAAACAGAAAACAAAGAGAAAGAGGAGAAGGAAAAGGGAGAAGAGGAAAAAAGAGGAAATCGAGAATAGCTCCGTTTCAAGCGTGATTAATCGGGTAAGGGTGAGAAGTTTCAATTATATCTTGCTTGTATATGTATATGTATGTTTTGTTTGAATGTTTGGGTGAAAAATATATGTTTTTCTATTTGGTTGAATTTGTGAGCAATCGATAGAAATCGATGTTTTCGCGGATGAATTTCGAAATAAATTGCGTAGATTAGTCGTATGAGGTTAGGCCGACATTATAGAAACTCGTTTGGTTGAAATCGGTTGATATTGTGAGTTTTCACAATTTTGGTGATTAAGGTTTTTGAGATTTTGGTGAAAAATAAAAGTCGTGGAATCGGGTTTTTCTTGATCCTAATATGTTGGTGTGTATTTATGTGATATTACCATGTATTTATTCGGAAGAAAGTAATTGAATCGGTCGGGTTTTCGGGCGAAAACGCCGAAAAAACCAATGCTGTACCAGCAAACCCGTAGCAGCTTTTTAGGCAAAAATTCTGTTTTGGGAAAAACTTCGGAAATTCATAACGTTTGAACCGTAGGTCGGTTTTGACCCCCGTTCGAAGCGTTGGGAAGCTAACGAGATGTTCTTTCTAGGAAAAATGGTTTTGAGGTCTGAACCTGGTTCAATTAGAACAGTATTTTCAAACCGTATCGTAGTGTCGTGCTGTAGCAGAAAATTCTGGTTTTCGGGAAAACTTCGGAAATTCATATCTGTTGATCCGTAAGTCGGTTTTGATCTCCGTTCGAACCGTTGGAAAGCTAATGAGATGTTATTTCTAGGAAAAATGATTTTGAGGTCTGAACCTAATCCAATCGGTACAGTTTTTTCGAACCGTTTCGTAGTGTCGGGCGTCCGGTTTATGTTTTTTCGTTATTTTGAAATATTCATATCTTGTTAACCGTTTATCGTATTTGAGAGTTCTTTATACCGAATCGAAGCTGTCGATGAGTACTTTTTGATGATGATAGAAAATATTATTTTTGGCCGACTTTTAGCCGACTTTTTTCGGAAAACCGAAAAATGAAATTTTGAGTTATTTTTCAATATTGTAAGACATATTATGATATGTTATGAGATGACTTGTGTGATGATTCTTTGATGGGAATTTGATGTTGTGGAATAGTATATTGGTGTTTGTGGCCATTTTGGGCAATTGTGTGCATTACTTTATATGTACTTGAAATACATGATTATTGTTAATGCATGAGCATTTGATGTTGGCATGAGTCATTAATGTGTCAAGTATCATGATATGCATTATTGCATTGGAAGATTCATAGATGAATCAGTTTTATCGTCTTACGCCCTGAAATAATGGTAGAAGCGATTAATCACAAATGATTGTGCGCCCTGAAATAGTGGACTATGGCAATCGGATTGTGCACCCTGAAATAGTGGACTATGGCAATCGGATTGTGCGCCTTGAAATAGTGGACTAGAGCAATCCATAAACGTCGTACGCCCTGAAATAATGGTTTATAGCGACGGGGAACATCGTAAGCCCGACGGGGAGTTACTCTATGTAACGAGCGATGATTCCAATAGTTCCTGAGTGAACTGATTTTGAGAAATGTTGGAAGTCGGTACCGCATGGCATTTGCATAGAGTCGTTGTGTCGGTCTCTGTGCATTTGCATAAATCATGGATGCATTATGTGTGGAAAATCATGATTTGATTGATTATGTGTGAGAATTGTGAATGGATGCATTATGTGTGGAAAATCATGATTTGATTGATTATGTGTGAGAATTATGAATGAATGCATTATGTGTGAAAAATCATGATTTGATTGATTATGTGATTATGTGTGGGAAATTGTGAATTGATTGAATAGGTGTTGAGATTTATGATTGGATTGGTAATTTGATGTGCATATGTGATAAATGCATTGGTTGTGGATAATATGTTTCATGCATAAACATATGCTATGTGATATGTGATGCTTGTGGTGAGAATAACTGTGTATGTGAGTTTTATGTGTTTTTGCATATTATTATGCAATCTTGGTTTAGTTGTTATTTCTCACCCTTCTGCTGGAATATGCTTTCTATGGCATAGTGCAGATTGTCAGCTTTAGAGGCTTGGAGGCTTTTGTGGAGATTAGTCCTCCGTTCCGTTGTCGGTCTTGGTGTCTGCTCTGATACGTAGCACGGGAGTTGGGGAACGATTATGTTATATGTATATAATTGTTGAATATATTTTGTATTTATATTTTGATGTTCTAAAGCTATTTATTTGTAAAACAAGTCGGTTATGGATCTTTCCGCTTTATTCCATAATTGACATTTCCTTATTGTGGAAAAAGTTTCCCCTTTGAGGGTACTCTATTTTATGCTATGTATCAAATTTATGAGCAGGGATTGTATTTTGTTCATTTAAGTGTGACATCCCTGTTTCCTGTCGGAAAAATAAATTTTTAGTTACTCTGATTGTATTTATGTATTATGTATTCGCGATGGGATTTGGGGTGTTACAACACACATTCAACCTTAAAATTAACAAAAACATATTTTAACCCAATGTCCCCTCAAAATTAACAAAAATAGTTTTCTATTTTTTCTATCAAAACAAATTATTATTTTTTAATATTTTTAACGGGCCAGCCCGAAGCCCACTTGGCCGGCCCGGCCCGGCCCATAAAAAACATCGGCCCAATGGGCTGACCAAAAAAGATAGGGTTGTATTTTTTTAATACTTTTTTATGGTCCGGCCCGTGCTAAAATTTAGGGCTTATGGGCTGACCCAATGGGCCTGGTCCATTTTGACAGCTCTAGTGCACGTACCAATCACAAACAATGAGTAATTTGATTAGAAAAATAATAACATTAATTAAGCACAAAAAAGTAATAATATAATTATTTTTTTAAATTTATTTTTTCGCAATTGAAAAATTAATTTTGACATCATATAACATAAATATTTATTATTGAAAATCATAACATAATCGAAATTGCAATTTTTTTAAAAAATTGTATTTCAAAAATGATTTTAATGAAAAATTATTTGAAATAGCTTCAAAATTAATTAATTTTTTTAAATTTTGATATCTAAAAAAAATTTCATTAAAATGATGAAATACATAAAATAACATTTTAAAAATAATTATTTAAACCAAATTTTTATTTGAAACTTTTATAAAAAAATTCTTTTATTTTATAAATTTTTTTATATAAAATTATATAACACTATAAAAATTATTTTAAAAAAATTGAAATAAATGGGTCCATTATACTTTTGCACTCTATTGATGTGGTTGCAATCTTAATGGAGTCATCGACTTAAATTTAAGGCTTTAGTCTCATCACTAAATGTCACAACTTTTTTTTTAAAGTTTAGTTTAAAATTTTTAAATGTATGTCTATGAGGAGAAATCTGTACAATTTCTTTGTTTTAAATTATGTATTACCTCCGTTCTTTTTTTATAAGAGACAACTCATTTTTTAGATTCATTGAATAATCAATATATTTAGTCTATAAACTGACCAAATATATTAATTAATCAATAAATCTAAAAAATGAATTGTCTCTTATATAAAAGAACTGAGGTAGTATTTGAAAACAAAATGTGTGGAACATAAAGGTTGAACTTTCAAATTTAAAACATCACTCTATTTTACATTAAGAGCACGTACGTTGCTTATAAACAATGAAAAACTTGAAAGATCGATACTAATTAAGAGCATTATTAAAACATTACTATTTGTTTCTACGTATTATGTGACTTTTATAGCTAATTTTTTTTCACCAAATTTGCGTGTATTTTTAAAGCAGAAATTTAAAATATTTACTAAATTCTAGTTGTGGCAGGTAGGTGTAGAGAATCAAACTGGAAGAAAATCAAGTATTAAAAAGAAATATTAAGTATTTGTGGTCAGTTAATAAAATAGAGTGTCAAGATTTGACTTCAAGAGTTTTTGTGATGAAACGGTATTCTAAGGTAATTCTCAGTTCGTAAGACGTCATTGAAAAATGATGGGACAAAGAGAATAAATATGTCTCTAATTGAAATGGAAAGATGTCTCTTGTTAAATGCATGATTATCAAAAAGTTTTTGGACTGAGGTAATTAACATAGTGTGATATCTATTCAACAGGTCAACACACAACTACGGAAAACCTATTTAACAACGATTGGAAAAGATGTATAATCACGCGGGTACAGGCGTTGTTATGTAGAGTGTTGTTGTAAAATGATACTTACTATGACGGTCCATTAACCATTGTAATAACCTGGAAACAACGCGCCCTATCACAATGGTTTTTCAAATGAACCGTTGTGATAAATATAATGGACCTTGGTTCGATCACTACACGAAAACCTTGAATTTCCTACGTGATTTAGTGACGTGATATACACGTGGGAAAAAATGGAGGTTGCAACGTGTATATCACGTCACTATATTATTTTATTAATAAACAAACAAAGCTTCAGGTTTGTAAATGGGGGAAAAAGAATTTAAACAAAAAAAACAGTTGTCACGTAAATTCCACGTCGCAACCAAAAAATTAAAATTTTAAAATCAAACGATCAGGTTTCATGTGGGGGGAAATTTAAAATTTTCTAAAATTTCATTAGTGGCGTGGAAACCACGTGGGAAACTGAAATTTGAAAATTAAAAAAAAAAAGAGGAAACATATCTGTACGTGAAATGATGGGTCTGACCAAAACCTTTTCTTTTACAGGTTTTGCGACGTGGATTTCATGTGTGTATTTTTCGACCTAGGGGGATCAAGTAAATCCAAGCGTAAGCTTAGAAGATCTTGCTGTCATTGTGGTGAAGTCGGTCACTATAGACCAGAATTCCCTATGAGAAAGAAAGATAAAAAAATGAGGCATCACAAGACTTATAGCAAGTCGAAGTGAGCATATGCCGCTTGGGAGAGTGCAAGTGAGTCCTCTAGTGATGAAAGCACGACTTCAAGTGTCAAATTGGCTCGGATTTGTCTTATGGCAAAAAGAAAGAATAAGAAAAGTGTAAGTCTTTCTAAGCTTGAGTACATTAATGATTCATCCTATTTTTAATTACAAAAGGCTTTTGAAGATCTTCATAGAGAAGCCTTAAGAGCTTTTAGCAAGTTAGCTTCACATGAAAAAGTTATTTTAAATTTAGAAGCTAAAGTGTTAGAATCCGAAAGGAAGTTCGAAGCTATTAAGAAATCTATGATAGATATTCAAAGTGACAAGAGTGAGGATATAAAACCTTCTAGGTTTGGTTGTGAACATTGTCATAATAGACAAGAGGAAGTAAAATCTCTTCAAGTCAAATTAGATGATGCCTTGGAACCTAAGATGGTGTTTGCTATTGATCCTTCTATGTTTGAAAAGCCTTTGAAGCATTCTAAAAAGAAGCATAGATATATGTATAAGGATTCAAATAACAAGGATATGTCTCATAAAAACCTATCTTGTCATTATTGTTGAAAAAAGGGACATACCATTGAAAGATGCAAATATAGGAAATTGTTTATTTCTAAAGGAGTTGTTAAATTGTTGCCTAAGTGCAAATTTGATCTCACTCGCTATTTAGGACCCAATGAAAATTGGGTACCTATTTCCTTTGTTTAAATTTTCAGGTTGAATGTCTTGACTCTACCAAAAAGATGTTGTATCTTGATAGTGGATGTTCAAGGCACATGATGGGTGACATAACCCTCTTCATTACTTCGTGCCAAAGATAAAGGGGTTCGTCACGTATGGAGATAATAACAAAGGTGTTATACTTGGAAAAGGTAGTTTTGGTAAAGTTCTCATAAACTGGACCTAATCTATCGGCTTTCATCCAACTATGATCCATAACAACTTATGAAATTTATACACGTATAATAATGTGAATGTCACACCAAAATCTAATTTAAAAACTTAAGCATATGCATATGCAAATCTAAACCTAAAGCATATGAAACATGTAATTTCATACTGACTTGAGCATATACAACATAAACAAAGAAAAAAGGAATGAAGATGTTGAAGAATACCGTACTTCGAAGCTGAAGAATCTTATGCACGTAAGGAATAAAGATGTTGAAGAGTACCGTACTTCGAAGCTGAAGAATCAAATGAACGAAGAGGGTGAATATTTGAGCATATACAACATAAACCAAGAAAAAAGGAATGAAGATATTGAAGAGTACCGTACTTCGAAGTTGAAGAATCAAATGAATGAAGAGGGTGAAGATTTGAGCTCCAAATGAATGGATACGAAGAGGGTAAAGATTACGCCACCACTGTCGTCTCTGGCTCGCTTGTTCGCCTATGGTGTCTTATGAAAGAAATACATAATAAGTTTTGTTTTAATTTATCAGTAAACCCTTTAATCGCGGTTAGACAACCCAACCATAGTGGAATTGTAAGTCCTCTAACAAAGGTTGGTTTATTTCCGCGTTGTAAAATCATTTAAAATTTATTTTTTAAATAATGGACTTAACTGACACATGCTTAATGTACTCTAAAAAATGGAAAAAATGTAGTTGCTAGGAATCAAAGCTTGCTACACATCATTTATTACTACGGTGTTTTAAGACAATCATCATTAAAGTACTGTTTATAAATTCAGCTACTCGCTGGGCGCAAAAACTTAACCTATTACAAAGGTGTATATGAATCCGTTGTAAACCTGGCGTTGTTGTTTGCACGTTTTATAGTAGTGATGTGAGTGCACGTTCCTATCTTTGTAAACACCTCTGTATGGTATATTGTATATGTGATAGATTGTATCTATGTGATACTGCTAATGTGCGTGCTTTGTTTCTTTTTGATGTTGTTGTCATACCCCAAATTTTGACCACTTAGTTTCCCATCATTGTGCAAATCATCATCACAATATGGATGTACCTTTATGCTTCATCAATCTTGTAAGTTCCTGGATTGGCTGGAATTTTGGTAAAACAACAAGGTGTTCAATGCTGATGTCATGGTGTTGATGTTGCAGCATTGAGTCTTAGTACTGGGCTGTACTAAGTTGTGAAGGTTAACTATGTTTGATGTCATGGGCTTGATGTCATAACATTGCACTTAACACTGGGCTGTGTTAAGGTTGCTAGTTGCTGAAGTGGATGTCTGATGTCACATAGATGATGTTGTAACATCAGACCTGCAGAACTGAAGCTAATGACAGCATGGGCTTGTTGTTATTAGGGTCGCGTATTAGCTGGAATTGTGGAGAGTGTTGACTCGTTGGATGAGAATATCTTGGGCTAGATATTTTCTGTTACATGGGAGATTTGATTGCAGGTTTGTTGGAGAATTAAAAGGTGGAAGATTTAAAAAGATTTTGGGGATAAAATCTGTTTTAAAAGATTCAGTTTTTAATTAACAAATATGATCAAATATTGTGACAAATCCAATCCAAATTCAAGGAGCTATATAAAGCGCACAAGACCAAGGAAGAAGGTACAGAAAACAGATTGAAGATCAAGAGCTGGAGGCTTAGTGTCTAGGGTTTGTTTAGAGTACTTGTAATCACACTATTCTAGGTTTGAATAGGTGTTGAATTTTCTGTCCTCTCTAGAAGCTGTGAAGCAATAGAGAGTTGTTGATTGATCGAAGCTAGGAAGCAAGATCAAGGGATCTCAAAGAGGTTGTTCTTTGAGTGTTTTAGGGGATTGAGTAGTGTTCTCATATCTAAGTGGGTTCTTAGGTAGAAAGTCACTAGTAGAGTATAAGTTTAGGAGATTGTCAACTGGTGTGTTGAGTCTGTAAATTATATCCATAAGTAGTGAATTTCATCCCTGGCTTGGTAGCCCCCAGACGTAGGTAGTTAGACCGAACTGGGTGAACAATTCCTTGTGTTTTCCTGTTGCTTATTCTGTCCATTATTGCAGAGTGTGTTGTTGTGACATCGCACCTTAACATCACACGTCTGGTACCAGAATTTCAATTGGTATCAGAGCAGGCATCCTGTCTGTCTCTGGGTGAGATCTAGGGAAGTTACTTTCTGGTGAAAGATGGACAAAGAGGTTGGAGGATTCGTCAACAGACCCCCTATCTTGGATGGCTCAAACTATGCGTATTGGAAGCCTAGAATGACTACTTTTTTAAAGTCGTTAGACAGCAGAGCTTGGAAGGCTGTCATTAAAGAGTGGAAAGCTCCAAAGGTATATGAGAAAGATGAGGCTGGCAAGGATAAAGAAGGCACCTCAAAGCCTAAGCCTGAAGAAGAATGGACCAAGGAAGAAGATGAGCTTGCCCTTGGGAATTCAAAAGCCCTAAATGCTATCTTCAATGGGGTTGACAAGAACATATTCAGGCTGATCAACTTATGTGAAACTGCTAAGGATGCTTGGGATATTTTGAAGGCTACTCATGAAGGCACATCTAGAGTTAAGATGTCTAGACTTCAACTTCTAACATCTAAGTTTGAAAGCTTGAAGATGAAGGAAGATGAGACTATTCATGACTTCCACATGAGTGTGCTTGAGCTGTCAAATGCATCCAGCGCTCTTGGTGAGAAGATGACAGAAGATAAGCTGGTGAGAAAGATTCTTAGGTCCCTCCCTAAGAAGTACAAGATGAAGGTAACAGCCATTGAAGAATCTCAAGACATCAGCAAGATGAGAGTTGATGAGCTTATTGGATCTCTTCAAACATTTGAACTTGGGCTGAATGAGGAAGAACCAGAAAAGAAGCCCAAGAGTATAGCCTTAGTATCCACTCCTGCAGCAGCTAAAGATGATGAGTCCCAGGAGGATCTGCCTCAGGCTATAGTTATGTTGGGAAGGCAATTCAACAAAGTGTTCAAGAAGATGAACTATAACTACAGGCCTAATGTCAAGAACATCTCCTCTGACATTAGTAAGTCAAAAGAGAAAGAAGAAGAGAAGACTGCCCAAGAGAAAGGAGTTCAGTGATTTGAATGTGAAGGGTATGGACATGTCAAGAAAGAGTGTCCCACATTCTTGAAGAAGCAGAATAAGGGCTTGACAATTTCCTGGTCTGACACTGATAGGGAAGATGAAAGTGAGTCAGCAAAGCATGTTACAGCTTTGACAGGAATTGTTGAATCTGATTATGATAGTGATGGAGAAGTCACCTATGATGAGCTAGCTTCAACCTACAAGGAGTTGTGTTTAAAGAGTGCTGAAGTGTGTCAAGAGAACAAGTACCATAAGCAACAGATTGATCAGCTAGAGAATGACAAAGCTGAATTGGAGAAAGAAGTCTTATGTGTCAAAGCTCATCTTGATCATATGACAAAATCTGTTAGAATGTTGAACAGTGGGACAACCACTCTTGACAAGATACTCCAGTCAGAAAAGGCCGCTGGAGACAAAGCTGGGATAGGTTGTAAAGAAACTTCAGAAGCAAGCACTTCAGGTTCAAAGAAGGAAGTGTCACAACCTGTGCCTCAACATCAGCCAAAAAGGCAGAATCAGAAAGCTGATGCTTCACGACCTAAGAAGGTTGAGAAGAAGACTGGTCCTAATCAGAAGAGAAAGCAGCCACAAGGAGCTAGTCACTATATGCCCCCACAATACCACAAGAGCATGAAGGCTGCAAGGTTCAAACAGAACATGTTCCATCAGATGTCTCAACATCAGGGTAACTGGTATGGATATAATAATGTTGTGCCTCATTACTATGGAAGAAGGAAGCCTCATCACCATAGGAGACAGCCTAGAAGACAACATCCTCAGTTCAGGAGATAATCTACCTATGGTAAAAGACAACGGCCTCACCATAGAAGACAGTCAAACTTTGGAAGAAGAAGACAGCACCAGTACTATGGATGGTAGCCACAATAGTTTCATCATCAAGGTGGCAGGAAGTTTAACAACTTCAGTGAAGAGAGAGTAAGGTGCTTCTATTGTGGGAGATTTGGTCATATGCAGTTTTCTTGCTTTAAACTGCATGGATATCCCAAATCTGTTCCTCAACCTAGACAGAAGGAGAACAGGACTAAGGTTGTTAAACAGTGGGTTCCTAAAGCTCAACCTACATGTCTATTGGCTCACACCTTAGATAGACATTTTGCTAAGGATGAATGGTACCTTGACAGTGGTTGTTCAACGCACATGACTGGGTCCAAAGATCTTTTGGTGAATGTCAATTCTTGCTCCTCTAATGTTGTCACTTTTGGTAATGGAGAAAAAGGGGTGGTAGAAGGTGTTGGAAGAGTGAAGTGTTTTGATGGACCTGACCTTGACAATGTTCTTCTTGTCAAAGGTTTGAATGCTAATTTGATTAGCATAAGTCAGCTATGTGATGAAGGGTACAAGGTCAGCTACACTAAGGATGAGTGTTTGGTGACTAGTGACAAGAATGAGGTAGTGATGAAGGGAGTTAGATCCAAAGATAATTGTTATCAGTGGATACCTCAAGTGGACAGCTTATCTAGTGATGTGGTAAAATCAGATGGTGACATCAAGTGTGAAAGTATGGTGAAAAGTCAATCTGGGTTAATAACTTATGGTGTTGTTACTCCTAAGTTGGATGATGTGTTAAAAGCCAAATTGAGTAGTCAGTTATGTGAGCAAGATGAAGAAGTCAACAATGCTGATGGAAGGATCAAAAGTTGTGACCTTACGAAGTGTTGGGAGGTGAATACTTGTGAGGCCAAGAAAGATGACAACATGACTAATGACTTCTATAGTTCAGAAGAAAAAGTTCACAGGTTGACAATCCTTGGGTTGGAAGATACAAATGTTGAAACATCTCAAGTCAAGAAAGGTACTTTTAGCCTTAAAATAAAGAAGAATAATGATGAACTGATTGCAAAAGTGTCTCCTAGGGTTGCTAAAAGACTGAAAGCTATTGAGTCACCGCCAAAGGTGAGAACTGATAAGCAGAAGACCTCAGAGGTTGGTCCTACAAGATCCTGGAGTAATGTGTCAAGAAAGAAGAAGACCAGAGATATGTCTGATGGTAATGTTCAGGACATCATTCATGTGAAGAAAGCTGTTGTTAGAACTTCTGAGAAAATTCAAAAGGCTTCGCTTGATAACATTCCTTTAAAAAGGTGGATGTTTGTCTTTCAAAAAGGGCTTAATCTGAAGAAAGAATTTGACAAAGATACTCTGGATATGGTTGAGTTTGCTAGGATATGGTTTAGAGAGGGTGTGGGAACTTATGGTATTCAGGTGTGTATGTTAACCTGAATAAGCTGCTCTGACTGTGTTTTATTGGGAGCTTCTTGAAGGACTTCTTTGTGCAATGAGTCCTTTGAATGGTGATGAGAAGCTGATGTCCCAAAAGATGTTATAACATCATGTTTACTGGTGGTTATATCTGGAAGATGATTAAGATTGGACATGTGGGGTTGGATGCTCTAGAATTTTTGGTCAGAAGAGGTGGAGATTATGGTATTGTGTTTAGTAGTCTTTGAAGACTTCACCAGTTTCAACAACTACTGGTGGATGTAAGGATAAAGGAATTGTGATCTCTTGAAGAGACTGGATCTCAGTAAAGCTGATAAGTAAGCTGAGCATATAGAGTTTGTGACACAGTGTTGAGATTGGATTACTCTGCTGATAGTAAATCCAGTAGTGGAGCATATGTAATACCCTGGTGTCAAGAGTGTTGGTGAAGGATGTCTTTGTTCTGGATCTGAAGCTTAGTGCTTACATTATATCTAAGGAGCATCTACATAGTCATACGGGAGAATGATGAAGTAGAAGGTTTGCCTTGGATGGTGAAGATGAATTGTATGATAGCCTTTGGAGAATGGGACAGTGGTACCAAAATGCATGTACTCAGAAAATGTGCTCAAATGTTCATCTCCATCTAGAGCATTTGTTAATCATGACAGGGGGAGTACTTGTCTATGGATTTTGCAGCAAAAGTGCATTTATTGTGAAGATTGCATGATGATCAAGCTTGTGGATGATTGTGTGAAGCCTTCATAACTGGATGGATGAAGAATATGTCTGTATTTTCAAAATGTGGATATTGCTGACAGAAGAAGTATGGTTGTGTACGGGGTGTCATAAGAGTTACTTGTTGAGGTTTGTATAATTATGGCTAAAAAGGGGGAGAGTTGAAAATTGCCATGGAAAGAAGAGTAAGTGTTAAAAGAAGATGCTGCTAAAAGAATAAAGGTGTTTAGTTGAAAAATGTTGATGCAGCTGTTGAGGGGGAGTGTAGACAGTATAGTTGTGAAGCTGCTAGTGAAGTATTCATAGCATTGAAGAGTGCAGAGTGCAGCAAAGCAGACATCAAGGGGGAGATGTGTTGCACATTGTGAGCTACTGAACAACTGTGATGCTGGTTCAAGTTTTTGAGGGGGAGCACCAATTGGCTGTTGTCAATAATGAAGACGGTGTTGCAGCAGATCAAGTAATGAAGACTATATGAAGATTGTCAAACTGCTGCAAGTTGAAGTTTCAAAATATTGAAGATATTCCGCTGCAGAAGTCTCTGAAGATGCAGAGATTGTTTTAGCCAAAATTAGCCAAAGGGGGAGATTGTAAGTTCCTGGATTGGCTGGAATTTTGGTAAAACAACAAGGTGTTCAATGCTGATGTCATGGTGTTGATGTTGCAGCATTGAGTCTTAGTACTGGGCTGTACTAAGTTGTGAAGGTTAACTATGTTTGATGTCATGGGCTTGATGTCATAACATTGCACTTAACACTGGGCTGTGTTAAGGTTGCTAGTTGCTGAAGTGGATGTCTGATGTCACATAGATGATGTTGTAACATCAGACCTACAGAACTGAAGCTAATGACAGCATGGGCTTGTTGTTATTAGGGTCGCATATTAGCTGGAATTGTGGAGAGTGTTGACTTGTTGGATGAGAATATCTTGGGCTAGATATTTTCTGTTACATGGGAGATTTGATTGCAGGTTTGTTGGAGAATTAAAAGGTGGAAGATTTAAAAAGATTTTGGGGATAAAATCTGTTTTAAAAGATTCAGTTTTTAATTAACAAATCTGATCAAATATTGTGACAAATCCAATCCAAATTCAAGGAGCTATATAAAGCGCACAAGACCAAGGAAGAAGGTACAGAAAACAGATTGAAGATCAAGAGCTGGAGGCTTAGTGTCTAGGGTTTGTTTAGAGTACTTGTAATCACACTATTCTAGGTTTGAATAGGTGTTGAATTTTCTGTCCTCTCTAGAAGCTGTGAAGCAATAGAGAGTTGTTGATTGATCGAAGCTAGGAAGCAAGATCAAGGGATCTCAAAGAGGTTGTTCTTTGAGTGTTTTAGGGGATTGAGTAGTGTTCTCATATCTAAGTGGGTTCTTAGGTAGAAAGTCACTAGTAGAGTATAAGTTTAGGAGATTGTCAACTGGTGAGTTGAGTCTGTAAATTATATCTACAAGTAGTGAATTTCATCCCTGGCTTGGTAGCCCCCAGACGTAGGTAGTTAGACCGAACTGGGTGAACAATTCCTTGTGTTTTCCTGTTGCTTATTCTGTCCATTATTGCAGAGTGTGTTGTTGTGACATCGCACCTTAACATCACACGTCTGGTACCAGAATTTCAAATCTCCTCAAGGAATTGTTGAGCATCCACTACAATCAGACTTAGGATTTCAAGCCCTCTCTGAGCTCTTAGACAAAGGATCAATCAAGGAATGACTTGATCTTCAATTTGTCTAACCTCCCAAGAATCTAAAAAGGATCAAGAGGACTCCCACTTCAAGGATTAAGCACAAGGCTGCTCCCTTCTAGGTGGATCAAGCTTCAGGATCGACAGTGTCACCAAATTAGGGTTTTGGTCGCTCAGGGTCTCCAGTTGGAAATTTTCCTCTGGGCATGAGCCAAGGATCCAAAACATAACCTAATATACTCCATGGAACCTCATGAACCCAATCATCAAGTCAATTTGGCCTCAGGGTATGCATACATCAAAAATCAGGAATTAGGGTTTCTTGACCTAATTCACCCCTAAGTTAACTTTTGGGACAAATCATGAACCAAGACCTCAAGAGAGGAGTTAAGGGTCTCTAATATACCATATTGATCCATTTGGAGCTATGGATTGATCCAAGAAGCTTGGGCAACAAGTTTCAATTTCACCTGCACCACAGTTAGGGTTTCGCGAGAAAAGTCAACTGTAACTTTGACTTTTGACCTGGACATGCTCCCAAGCCCTAAGACATGATTCAATATACCCTATGACACCCATGGAATATGTCCATCAAGTTTGATTTAGGTCAAGGACATGATTTCCTGAAGAATTGCACAGTTTGGAATTCATCTGATAAAAAGTCAACTGTGCACAAAAGTCAACTTTGACTTTTTGAGATTTTTCACCCAATTGGATTTTTAACCCTAAAATGATGTTAATGTATGATTTGAATCATCATTCATCAAGAAAAATCAAGAAAAGTTGGATAACTTGTAAAAGGGGTAACCATAAAAACTTAGAAAATTTTCTAAGTTAAAAATAAAGTGACAAGGGTACCAACTTTGGAGGATCATAACTCCTAAACCACAAAGCCATTTTTTTTCATACAAAGATGGATTTGTAGCCCTCATTACCCTCTACAAAAACTTCAACTAGACCTAAGTCCAATTCATTAAGGATTTGGAGTTATGGAGTGGTCAAAATGGCTGAAAAGTGAAAATGTCACTTTTTCCAACACTTAGTGAAATTTTCACTAAGTCAGAATCTGCCTTCACTTTTTTCCAAATGTAGGGGGATTTTTCACTTGGATTCAAAAGAGATCAAAACCAAACATGTTCAGACAGTTGTTGTATCATGTAAGAGCTTTCCAAAATGGCCAAGAACATTACCAAATTCAACTTACACCATGAGATATGACATTGTCAAGTTGCCTTGCTGAAATCTGTCAAAGGCAAGGCAGAATTTGCAACTTTGCTCGATTTGCCAAAATCAGCCAAATTCAAATGCTCCTATCCACTTGGACACCTCTTAGGATTGAATATAAAGGGGACAAACACTGAGCCAAGCCTCCAAAGTCCATGGAACAAGAAATAGCATGTTGAACCTAGAATGGCCAAAATAGGGACAAGACTCCAAATTTGGATTGAAGCATTCAATGGAACCATCAAGGTGGCATGGACTGAGCCATTCTCATTTGAAATCAGTCAAGACTTATCCAAGACCAAGGGAACCAAAGCTCTGAGCCCTAACCTCTAGTCAATGGCTAGAGGAGACTTGCATTTCCATTGGCCAACATTGAGGAAACACCTGCTGCAGTTGCCATTCACTGTGGATCCCAAAACAAACTTGCTCTACTATAAATAGAGCTCAATTGTGATCAGTTTGAGTACACCAAAGCCATCAAACAGATGCTTTCCTCAAAATCTCTTCTTTCACTCCAAACTTGCCTTCCAAAGCAAGCAATTCTGAGTTTTTGAGCTAGAGAGCAATTCCACTCAAACCAATCACACACACACCTCATATATATCATATGTAAACTGTGCAAACCATCAAAAGTGACCTGTAATCACAACATCACAAAGTCACTTCTCAAAACCTTAAAATAACACTTTTTTGCATTTTTCAAGCCATGTCTTGATTCAGTCACTTTCGAAACCAGATGAAACCTCAAACACACTCCAAATATCATCCTTGAACTGTCCCAAATGGTTCCCACCATCTGGAACACCATTTGAGGGAGTTGCTATTTTGGTCACTTTTAACCCCTTTTGCAAGAAAGGGACAGTTTGTGTTTTTGCAGGTACCAGCTGATTCCAATCATTCTAAAAGTATCCAAGGGATCATTTGAGGTTGTCCAAAGCATAAAATCATATCTGGAGCAAGAGAGTTGGCAGATTGCTGAGAAAACTCCAAAAGCTCAAAAGAGGGTAAGCCTCTCAACTTGCAGCCACCAAAACATGTGTGCATTTGAAGTCCATTGATTATGCATCTCTTATACATGTCATATGTGTTGTGTTTGTGCCAATTGATCATGTAATTCATGCCTGTATTCAAGTGTAGCATAGAACATGCAATTATAGGCCATTTTCAAAACCACTACCGGGTTTTGAGGAGGGAGTGTGATCTGAAAAAACCACCACCACCATTAGATTCCTTGTGAAATTCTGGCCCAGATACATATAAATTTTGTCTCAAACCATTAAGAATTGAGAAAGTTATGACCTTCACGTTTTTTAGCCAAAACTTGCCTTGGGCAAGCCAAAACCATGTCATACCTTGTATATTTGTTGTTTCATTTTAAACAATGGATGTATCACCACCCCAGTGGTAAGGCGCGCGCCTTGTATGCTTAAGGTCGTGGGTTCAAGCCCCACCCATGCCATTTTGTGATTTTTCACATTTTTGTTATTTTTCCAACTATTTTCATGTTTTGTTAATTAATTGGAAAATTAATAACTCTTTCAATTTTAATTATTTTTGATTGGTTCTTTTTGCAAAAAAATCACAAAAATATTGAAATATTTATTTCCACAAAAAAATTAGATTTATATTATTTATTTAATATAGTTAGTATTTTTGTGAATAAATGCCTTTTATTTGTTTTTAAACCCTTTTAAAAATGAATATCCATGTTGAAAAATCAAAACCAAGTAGTTTTTAATTCATCTTGTGATTAAAACCTCATTTTTCAAACCTAAAACCAAAATCAAAAGTTGTTTATTCAAACTTATTTGGAATTTGTATCATTTTTAATTAATTTCTCCTTGAATAGTTACTTTAAAAATGATGAAATTAGGGTTTTGTTGATTTTCGCCTTAACAAACTTTTTCAAACACTCATGGGCCTCTAATAGAGTGTAAGACCCAATCCTTTTTTGACCAAATCATTTTTGGGCCTCAGTGTATTGTATAAGTCCCGATACTGTCAAAAATCACGACGCGATCATCGCCTTTTCAAAATAAAACCTTGGGCCTCTCCTCGAGCTATAAGACCCATTCAAAACACTATGGGCCTCTATTAGTGTGTAAGACCCAATCCCCCTTTTAGCCAAAACCTTTTTGGGCCTCACTTATTGTATAAGTCCCTCTGCGTTAAAAGGAAACCTCGACGTGATTGCCATTTTTAAACGAAAAACCATCTGGGCCTACCCTCGTGTTATAAGCCCCACTCTTTTTCTTTAAAATCTTTTTGGGCCTCTTGAGAGAGTGTAAGACCCATCCCTTGGTACAGAAAACCTTTTTAGGCCACAGTCACTTGTATAAGTCCCTCTGTACAAATTCAAAAACCCTGGGCCTCTCCTTGAGCTGTAAGCCCCAATCCTTCTTTTTCAAAGCACTTTTTCCTTTGATTTTGAATATATTGTTGTTTTCAATCTTTCTTTGTTGAACAACTAACCAAACAGCATGGAAGCTCTACAACCGAGTAAGTGGTTATCGCTTTCATTTACTGCTTTCCTATACATATAACTGTATTGTGGGGCTGTTTCGCTGTAAGTCTTCTTTCATAAACTCATATCGACTGTGTAATAATAGTATAGATATTCAGAGTTTCCCCGACAACTACGTCTAGCACTAGGTAAAGCCGTTTCGTTTTTTCATAGAAATAGACAGCTAGATCCCCAATAGGATCACCAGATACAGTCTTCTCTTCGGCTGTCCTCATTAGGAATTATTCTCGGTGAAACTTCTCTTGAATTTCTTCAAACCTCAGAACTGTACACTAAATGAATTATTCTCGGTGAAACTTTTCTTGAACTTTTCATTGGTTTGGGACCCACGGGCTTCTTAAAAGCATCGGCCTCCTCTTGGGCATTGTACAAGGACCCACAGGCTTCCTAAAAGCAACCCCGCCTCCTCTTGGGCTTAGTACAAGGACCCATCGGCTTCTTAGAAGTATTCACAGCCTCCTCTTAGGCTTCGTATAATGATCTCTTCCTCCGGGAATGATAGCCTCCTCTTGGGCTTCGTACAGGGACCCGTCGGCTTCTTAAAAGCTTTCAGCCTCCTCTTGGGCTTCGTACAAATTGTCCCGACGACCTCCTAGAGGTATAGGAACAGAAATTAATCATCTTCATAGATCATTCCTTTCTTAGAGTCTACTACTGTTTCTCAAAACATGGTACCAGAGATGAAACTCTAGACTTGGACAGTCTAATTTCCTTGAGTCTCAAAGACATTCTCAAGTGACCCCTTCATTAAATAGGAAGAAACCGTAGACTCGGACAGTCTCGATACCCTTCGGATTTCCCCGTTTCCTTAAAGAACAGGGAACAATCCTGATCCTCAGATCAAACCCATGAGTACAGTATTGCTCATTATAAGAACTGATTTTCTCTTAATCAGTATACTGGACCTGTCACTCAACTAAAACAGTCACCAGCAGATAGCCCCCTCTTAGGCTTTGTATAATGATATCCCCAAAAGAGTCGGTCTCTTTTAGCCTCCTCTTAGGCTTTGTATAATGATCCTTCTTTTCCTCAGCATAATTCAGCCTCCTCTTGGGCTTTGTACAAATGATTCCCCAGCGGGGCAAACCTTTTAGCCTCCATCTCGGGCTTCCTATGAGATACAAAAGACTCCCTCGTTGAGTCAAACAAAAACTTTCAGCCTCTCTCTCAAGCTTTGTATGAGATACATAAAGTACTCCATCGTTGAGTCAATCACCCTTTCGCCCCCATCTCGGGCTTCGTACGAGATACAAATTCCCCTAAGAAGAGTCAAACTCTTTTTTAGCCTCCATCTCGGGCTTCGTACGAGATACAAAAACACTCTCTTGTTGAGTATAAAAGATCCTCTTGTTGGATCAAACCCCTATTAGCCTCCTCTTAGGCTTTGTATAAGAAAATCACTGGTTGATCCAATCAACCTTTTAGCATCAAACCTGTGCCTTGTTCACAGTACACAAACACCAACAACTCCTTCCCTTTCATCTAATCGCTGTAAGCGGCAAGCCTCTGGATCATCTATATCTATGCCACTGTCCTTATTTTAGCATGAGAAATCCCTAAGGAAAGATGGCATTGCTCTACACTGAGTTAAAGTCTTCTCCTTCAGGTTAAACCCCTTTCCTAGGAAATTATGGCATTGCTAGGATCCGCGTATCCCGGTTAAAGTAATTTTCCTTTACCCTTCTTTAGAGATGACAAACTCTCTCTAAAGCCGAGACTTTTCAGCTTCACATCTTGGGCTTTGAACAAGATACAAATCACTTTTCAGCTTCACATCTTGGGCTTTGAACAAGATACAAATAACCTTTCGCTTCACGTCTTGGGCTTTGAACAAGACACCAAAACTATTTCCTCCCATAGAATAGGAGGAACTACGAACGCTCTGATTTCCCTGTTTCGGTAAACGGGAATACGTAGGCATAAGATCGAAAGAAAAGATCTTAGCGAGCACACTAAACAAAAACTCAAAATCCCATACTTTCCGATATCAATAAAAAACGTCCGTCCTAAAACATTTCATTCTTAACAAAATAAGCAGAGAGAGCCCCACGACCTCAATAGCATTTGTAAACTAACAGTCGGCTGTTTAAACTCAGTATGCAAGCAGGGTTAATTGGAGACATCTATTTCCCTTCCTTATTCACCTTCAATAGGATAAAAAATGAATCGACCTGTAGTCACCCCAAAGAATGATAGTGCTTAAGAACCACGTCCAAAATCGCTCGCTACAGTTGTCAAAGGGGGAGAAGCATATACAGTTATGAAGCTATGATATGATGCATACATTCAGGGGGAGCCTTCATGGACAAGCGCATCGTCTCAAGTTTTTCCATCATAAAAAAAGTGGAGTATGTCAGTGCAACTTTCTGAATATATGTATTTTGAATGGTTTCATAACTAGGATACTTTAGCATTTATGTACATTGGACTGTATCATCTGAGTCTAGTTGTGTATTTTAGCATTAAGAAACATGTTAACTTGTTGGAAAAGGTTTAGAAAAGATTCAAGCATCAAAAATTAATTTTTTTAGAAAAAATGATATATGTATCGACACATACATGTTTCAGGTCGACACATAGAAGAAGAACACTTGTATGTGTCGACATACCCATGTTTCAGGTCGGCGCATAGAAGAAAAATCTCTATGTGTCGACACGTCCCTTTTTTAGGTCGACACATGTACTGCATTTTTAAAGCCTATAGGCTATGTTAGATGTGTCGCATTTAAAGGTTTAAAAATGACCTACATTGGTCGACACGTGACTTACATAGGTCGACCTTGTAGCGCGAATTTTGTGGTTTCGAATCACTGTCGCTTGGGTACTACAGTTCGATTCATTTTTTATCCTGTGAAGCTGATTAAGGAAGGGAAATAAATGTCTCCAATTAACCCTGCTTGCAAACTGAGATTAAACAGTCAAAACTGTTGGTTTACAGATGCTATCAAGAGGGGGTTCTTCTTTAGGCTTATTCACTTAAAAACAGTTTCTAGGCTATTGGTAAGATGTTAGGTCTGATGCTTTTCGATTGATGTATGAACGTACGAGATTTTGGGTTTTTGATTAGTATGCTCGCTAAGATTTTGCAATCTTATGCCTACGTATTCCCGAAACAAGGAAATCAGAGCGATCGTAGTTCCTCCTATTCTATGGGAGGAAAGAGGTGTTTTGGTGTCTTGTTCAAAGCCCAAGACGTGAAGCTAAAGGTGGTTTGTATCTTGTTCAAAGCCCAAGATGTGAAGCTAAAGGGTTTTGGCTGAGAGAGAATTTGTCACCTCTAAAGAGGAGTTGTTGATGTTTATATGATGTGAGCAAGGCACAACTTTGATGCTAAATGGTTGATTGACTCAACCGGGGATTTCTTTATACAAAGCCTAAGAGGAGGCGGGAAGTTTGACTTTTCCGGGGAAAATGTTTTTTCGGTCTTGTACAAAGCCCAAGATTGAGGCTAAAAGGGATTTTGACTCCGTTGGGGAGAATGTATCTTGTATAAAGCCCAAGATGGAGGCTGAAAGGGTTTGACTCAACAAGAGAGTACTTTTATCTGTCCTGTATAAAGCCCAAGATGGAGGCTAAAAAGGTTGACTCAACAAGAGAGTCTTGAACGGGTGATTGCTTCAACAAGAGAGCCTGAAGGTTGATTGACTCAACAAGAGAGTCTTTTATACTCAACAAGAGAGTGATTTTTTGTCTCGTACGAAGCTCGAGATCGAGGCTAAAAGGAGATTGACTCAACAAGAGAGTCTTTCATACTCAACAAGAGAGTATTTTATACGTCTTGTACAAAGCCCAAGACGGAGGCTAAAAAGGGATTGACTCAACATGAGAGTCTTTTATACTTAACAAGAGAGTGTTTTTCTATGTCTTGTACAAAGCCCAAGACGGAGGCTAAAAGTTGACTCAACAAGAGAATCTTTTATACTCAACAAGAGAGTGATTTTATATGTCTTGTACAAAGCCCAAGACGGTGGCGAAAAGTGGTTAACTCAACAAGAGAGTCTTTTATACTCAATAAGAGAGTGATTTTATCTATCTCGTACGAAGCCCGAGATTGAAGCTAAAATGATTGACTCAACAAGAGAGTCTTTTATACTCAACAAGAGAGTGATTTTATCTGTCTTGTACAAAGCCCAAGACGGAGGCTAAAAGTGGTTGACTCAACAAGAGAGTCTGAAAAGGTTAACTTCACTAGGGAGAGTCATTTGTACAAAGTCCAAGAGAAGGCTACCTTACCGCTGTGGATTCTTGAGATCCTGAAGCGTGTCCAAGTGTGGGGAACTCTTATGAGAGAGACCGGGTTTCTGCTGGAGATTGATCCAGAGTGATCGGTGTTTTTTCCTATTGTTTAAAAGGAACTTGAGAATGTCTTTGAGACTCAAGAGTTTTAGACCGTCCAAGTATAGAGTTTTATCTTTTGTATAATGCCCAAGAGGAGGCACGGGCATTAAGGGATGAGTATCAACCCTAAAATGGCCGGAGTTTTGACGCTGGAAAGACTGCTCTAGCAAAGGATGACTAAGTTCTGTCTTATACCTTTAAGAGGTCGTTAGGGTCCTTGTATTAAGCCTAAGAGAAGGCATGAGAACTTCTAAGAAGCCGAAGGGTCCTTGTACAATGCCCAAGAGGAGGCGAGGATCCTTTTAGGAAGCGTGTGGGTCCCCAAACCAAGAGAAGTTCAAGAAATGCAATTCACAGAGAAGATATCATTCCAGGAAAGTTCGAGAATTTGGAAGAAACTCAAGAGATGCCAATCACGGAGAAAAGATCATCTCTGGGGAGTTAGAGTTTCTTTGTCAATTTCTAAGGGTGACAGTCTGAGAAAAGGTTCACCGAGAATACTTCCTTTCTCTTTGTTCCATATTGTTTAACCCCAAGAGAAGGGAAGACTGTATCTGGAAATCCTATGGGGATCTAGATTTGTTTGTATTTAAGAGTGACCAACAGGCTTTACCTAGTTCTAGACGTAGTTGCCGGGGAAAACTCTAAATAACTATACTAGTATTACACAATGGATATATGACAAGTATATAAAAGGATGTGAAAGAAGACTTACAGTGAAGCAGCCCCACAATACAGTTATATACATACGAAAGCGGTAAATAAAAGCGGATAAACTTTTACCCGTTGTAGAGCTTCCATGTTGTTTTGTTAGTTGTTCAACAAAGAAACTAAAGAAAGTTTTGATAACAACATATATTTGAATTCAAAATCAAAGGAGAAAGTGCTTTGAAAAGATTGTTGGCGCTTACAGCTCGAGGAGAGGCCCAGGTTTTAACGATGATCGCACCGTTGTTTTAAAAACTGTACAGAGGGACTTATACAATACGTGAGGTCCAAAATGTTTTTATGTACAAATGGATGGGTCTTACACTCTATTAGAGGCCCAGAGATTTTTAAAAGAAAATAAATAGGGCTTACAACACGAGAGGAGGCCCAGATGATTTGTTTTTGAACTGGCGATTGCGCCGAGATTTTTCTTTTAACGCAGAGGGACTTATACAATGTCTGAGGCCCAAAATGGTTTTGGTTAAAAGGGGATTGGGTCTTACACTCTATTAGAGGCCCAAAGAATTTTTAAAATGAATAAAGATGGGTCTTATAGCTCGAGGAGAGGCCCAAATGATTTTTGTTAGAAAGGTGACGATCGCGCCGAACTTTTTAACGGTATCGCGACTTATACAATACACTGAGGCCCAAATTATTTTGGTTTTTAAGAGGGGTTGGGTCTTACACTCTATTAGAGGCCCAAAGATTTTGAAAAAGTTTTATGAGGGTTGAAGTAATCAAAACCCTAATTTGTTTTCAAAATATATTTTAATAAAATAAAAATTCAATTAAAATGATCAAGATTATTAAACATGTGTGAAAACAAATTGTGATCTTGGATTAATGTTTGAAAAATCATGTTTATATCCACAAAATGATTGGAAATCAATTAAGTTTGGAAAATCAAGGGAGAAAAAACATTTTAAATGTTGAAAAACAAAAAAAAAAATAATTCTTTGTAAAAATATCAAGTATATGAAATAATTAATATTTTTGGGATTTTTTGGTAAAATAAAATATTTTAACATTTTTGTGAATTATTAAAAAAAGAATCAACTCAAAATCATTAAAAACCAGAGAGAAATTAATTTTTGAATCAATTAAATAAAATCACAAAATTCAAATATTCAAATATTCAAAAAATGGCGCCAAGAACATGCCAAGACCACGCACCACCCTCTGTTTTTGCAGATTTGCATTTTCTATCCAATCTCACTGAATACTTGATGATATCATGCAATCTACATATCAATCTGCTCGTTTTCACCTCACGATCGTGTCTATGGTCTTTAATTTCATTTATTTTAAGCATGGAATAAGAAATCAAAGAGAAACCTCAAGAACCCTTAAATTTGCATGAAGGCTCAGAAATTCCATACACGATTCAAACAAAGCAATTGATTGAGGGTAAACACTCTATGCATGATTATGAACATATGGCCAAATTATTGTGTAGAAAAATATGCATGGATCATAGAGTTAGAAGAGCTCAGGCCTACCTCTTGCAGCTGGTGATCGTGTTTTGTGTTAGAGGTGTTGCAAGCTGGTTCCAATGATTTGCACAGCTTCCTTAGGTGCCAAGTGATGTGTCTGAATGCTTGGAGTGGTTTGAAACAAGCTGAAACTTGAGATGGTACCTCAACTGAACCTCTGTCAAGAACTTGAGTAGTTGGCAAGTGATTTTGTGATTTTGGTGTTATAGATGTTATGTGAGTGTTTGGATCACTTCTATATGATTTTTATGAGGTGTGTGTGTGATTGGTTTGGTTGGAATTGCCCTCAAACTCAAAACCCGATTGTGACTTGCTTTGGAAGGCAATTTTGGAGTGAAGGAAGAGATTTTGAGGAAAGCATCTGTTTGATGGCTTTGGTGTACTCAAACTGACCACAAATGAGCTCTATTTATAGTAGAGCAAGTTTGTTTTGCAAGCAATAGTGAATGGCAACTGCTGCAGAAGTTTGGCAAATGTTGATCAATAGGAATCCAAGTCTCCTCTAGCCATTGACTAGAGGTTAGAGCACAGGTTGCTTGTTCCCTAGTTCTTGGATAAGTCTTGACTGAATTCAGTTGGAAAGGGCTCAGTTCATGCCACCTTGGTGCATCCATTAAATGCTCCAAACCAAAGTTGGAGTCTTGTCCCTCTTTTAGGAATTTCTAGGTTTTGCATGCTACTTTTGGTTCTAAGGACTTGGGAGGCTGATGGATCAGTATTTGTCCCTCCTTGGTCTCCCCATGAGGTGTTCAGATGGATAAACTTTTTTGTCATTTGCAAAATTTGCTCAAATCGAGCAAAATGCACAAATCTGCCTTGTCATGACAGTTTGCAGCAAGGCACATTGCCATTGTCATATCACATGGCTTAAGTGGAGTTTCATGGGGTTCTTGGCCATTTTGGAAAGCCCTCATATGATACAACATATGTGTGATCGTAGTTTGTTTTGATACTTTTTGGATCCAAGTGAAAAATGCCCCTACATTTTGGAAAAGTGAAACAGATTATGACTTAGTGAAAATTTCACTAAGTGTTGGAAAAAGTGACATTTCATGTTTTCAGCCATTTTGATCCTACCATAACTCAAAATCCATGATGAATTAGAATGAGGTGTAGTTGACACTTTTAAAGTATGCCATGAGAGCTACAAATCCATCTTTGGATTAGCCAAAATGGTTGCTTGGATAACAAGTTATGATCCTTGGAAGTTGGTACCCTAGCCACTTTGTTCCATAATTTAGAAAATTTCTAAGTTTTTTATGGTTACTCCTTTTACAAGTTATCCCAATTTTCTTGATTTTTCTTGATGAATGATGATCACAATCACACATTAACATCATTTTAGGGTCAAAGAACCATAATTGTGAAAAATCTCAAAAAGTAAAAGTTGACTTTTGTGCACAGTTGACATTTTGTCAGATGAACTCCAAACTGTGCGATCCTCTATGAAATCAAGTCCTTGACCTAAATCAAACTTGATGGACATGTTCCATGGGTATTATAGGGTGTATTGAATCATGTCCCAAGGTTTGGGCGCATGCCTGGGTCAAAAGTCAAAGGCACAATTGACTTTTCCCGCGAAACCCTAATTGTGGCTCTGATGAACTTGAAACTTGTGGATCAAGCTTCTTGGATCAATATATTGTTGCAAATGGATCAATGTAGTGTGTAAGAGACCCTCAAATCCTCTCTTGAGGTCTTGGCTCATGTTTTGTCCCAGAAGTCAACTTAGGGGTGAATTAGGTCAAGAAACCTTAATTCCTGATTTTTTTATGAATGCATCCCATGAGGCAAAATTGACTTGATGATTGGGTTCATGATGTCCCTTGGAGCATCTTAGGTTGTGCTTTGAAGCCTTTGGCTCATGCCCAGAGGAAAATTTCCATCTAGAGGCCCCATTCGACCAAAACTCTAATTTGGTGACACTGGCGATCTTGGGGTTTAATCCACTTGGAATGTTGCAACTTTGTGCTTGATTCTTAAGGTGGGAGTCCTCTTGATCCATTGTGGATATTTGAGAGGTTTAAACAAGTTAAAGATCATGTCATTCCTTGATTGATCCTTTGTCTAAGAGCTCTGAGAGGGCTTGAAACCCTAAGTTTGATTGTAGTGGATGCTCACCCATCTTTAGGGAGACTAATGAGGTATGATGGTTCATCCATATTGTGATGATGATTTGTACAATGATGGGGAATCTTAGTGGTCAAAATTTGGGGTATGACAGATGCCCCTATTTAATCTTCTTGGACCCGAAGGTGTGAATGGCGAAGGTATTCGGGCATTCGGGGTGCAAGAGGATTAAATATCGGAATACCCGAAATTTTGATGGTGGTTAGGAATGGTAGTTTACGCATTCATCTTCTTTTACTAAGCAATGATGCTTAGAAAAGGTAAAACTTCCCCTCGATCCTGGTCTTCAGCCAAGGAACTGGTCTAAATTTGTGATATAAACTTCCCCTCGATTCTGGTTTCCTACCAAGGAACTGGTCTAGGTTTTCGAAATAACCTTCCCCTCGATCCTGGTTTTTTACTGAGGAACTGGTCTCAGTTTCCAAAATAAACTTCCCCTCGATCCTGGTTTCCTACCAAGGAACTGGTCTCAGTTTCCGAAATAAACTTCCCCTCGATCCTGGTTTCCTACCAAGGAATTGGTCTCAGTTTCTTTTGTCAAAAAACTTTCTTGACAAGGGGCGCTGTTCATAGCGGTTTTCCTCAAACTTCTCGCCGAATTTTCCTGGGGAGATGCCATTTGATGGAAAAAGATCTGATGTCAGAGTTGCTGGGGAGCCCAATCGTCTGAGTTGTAGAGGTGTACAAACTTCTCTGTTGGAGATGCCATTCGTTGACTCTACCGGGGGAAAACGAGTCTCTTGAGAGACTGATTTTGCTTGGGGTATTACATCATACTTTTCTCAAGATTTTCTCGGAGAAATGCCATATGATGTGATCCAATCTTGAGGTGCTGATGACCTTTTCGTTAGCGAAATTTTTCAGAGAAAAACAGCTGTATTGCCGAACCTCTGATTAAGAGGCTTTCTCTGGGGATTTTCCTTAATTCGGGAAAGCGAAGACATCATCTTTAATGGCGAAGAGTGACGTTGGCTGAAGGTTCTCTGGCCTTTCAGAGGCTAGAAGTTATCAAAGTGGTCAAGGGACCTACTTCAATTCAGTAGCAAAGTGGAGGAGCGGTTGTTCAGACGCCACCTTTCCCGACGAGGAAAAAACTGACATCTCGGTTGAAAAGACGTTTATCACTATGGAACAAGATCGACTAGAGTGATAGTGATGCAATATGAATATGAATGTAAATCAATAATGCATGATATATGTATGTATATGCTGACAAAACCGACGCGACATACAGACTAATGGATGAACACGACTGGATACTCGGCCACAGCGGGAGATGAAAAGTATCGCTGGTTCAAAAAATAGCAATTTTGCCTTGCTTAGGAGGGATAGTCCCTGTTGGGAGCTACGTTGGTCGGACTTAGGAGATAAGAACTCTGCCGGGGGTGTCAGATGAAACATAGTCTCTGACACAGTTGACCCTTTGTTCAGACGTACTGGTTTAGAAGGAGTACTTTGATTCTGTACTTTGAAGCTCGATTACTTCTGGAGAAGCGATCGATGTTCTTTTGACGTTCAACAGTCAAAAGAAAATGCCATCTTTATTTTAAAAGCAGAAAAAATTTGACAAGTAAATTCATTTTTTGTTTTATTTCAAGAATCGTTGATCATGTTAAAATGTCGTTCTATAAAGCTAAAACAAATGAGAACTATAAACAAAGCACCAGGGCTCAAATTTTATTGATAGGATGGAAATCAGCCAAACGCGTGATTCCATGGAGTATTTACAAAGTTAAAAAATGGTAATTTAAGGGAAAAAGGCTACATTGAAACATAACGACCATTATCCTTCTACCAACTTTGAATTCTGGACACCCTGAGCTTCCGTCGAAGATGACCTTGACTGGAGTTTTCCTGATGGATGGCATGACTGCTGCTGGGGGATTTGCCCCTGTTGAACATAGTTACTTGCCATTATCCCTAATTTTTTCCTGGATTGTACTGTGATGTTTCCAATCCACCGGGATGATTTTTTATTATGTCTCTAATTTTTGCCTGGACCGCCCTTTTGGGTTTTCAATCCATCGAGACATTTTTTTTAGTTTAGGCGAAGTATTTCTTGACTACATCAACATTTGTGGGGTAGGCAACTTCCTCTCCATCCATGGTTGCGAGTCTCAAGGCGCCGCCTGAGAAAGCTTTCTTGATCACATGGGGGCCGTCATAATTCGGAGTCCATTTGCCCCGCGAATCAGTGAGGAATGATTGTATCTTTTTGAGCACGAGGTCTCCTTTCCTGAAGACGCGAGGTCGGACCTTTTTGTCAAACGCCTTCTTCATTCTCTATTGATACAACTGACCATGGCATAGTGCCGTTATTTGTTTTTCTTCGATCAGATTCAGTTCATCGTGTCGACTTTGACACCATTCATCTTCTGTTAGCTTAGCTTCCATCAATACCCAGATTGATGGGATCTCTACTTCCATGGGAGCACTGCTTCCATGCCATATACTAGAGAGAAAGGGGTTGCCCCTGTTGAAGTACAGACAGATGTGCGATAACCATGAAGAGCAAAAGGTAACATCTCGTGCCAGTCTTTATAGGTTACAACCATCTTCTGAACAATCTTCTTGATGTTCTTGTTAGCCGCTTCTACCGCTCCGTTCATCTTAGAACGGTAGGGAGAGGAGTTATGGTGTTCGATCTTGAACTCAGCGCACAACTCTTTCATCATCTTGTTGTTCAAGTTAGATCCTTTATCAGTAATGATCTGGCTTGGAACACCATAACGGCAGATGATATTGTTTTTGATAATTTGGACCACCACTTGTCGGGTTACATTGGCGTACGACGCTGCTTCGACCCACTTGGTGATGTAATCAATGGCTACCAGGATGAACCGATGTCTGTTCGAAGCATTGGGTTCAATCACGCCAATCATGTCAATTTCCTATATAGAAAAAGGCCACGGGGAGGAGAGAACTTTGAGATGCGTTGGCGGTACATGGATTTTGTCTGAGTATATCTGACACTTGTGACACTTCCTCATGTACTTATAGCAGTCAGATTCCATGGTCAACGAGTAGTACCCTGCTCTTAGAATTTTTCTCGCCATTATGTGTCCATTGGCATGAGTGCCAAAGGATCCTTCATGAATTTCTTTTATCAGCATGTTTGCTTCTGGTCTGTCTACGCATCGGAGCAAGACCATGTCAAAGTTTCTCTTATAGAGTGTATCACCGCTCAGGAAGAAGCTGCTTGCCAGTCTTCTGAGGGTCTTTCGGTCCTTTCTGGATGCCCCGGGAGGGTACTCTTGTTTTTGAAGGAAGCATTTGATATCGTGATACCAAGGTTTGTCGTCTATGAATGCTTAAATCGTGAAGATGTAAGCGGGCTGTTCAAGGCGCATTATGTCAATCTTAGGTAAGTCGTTCCATTGACCTACACTAATCATGGAAGAGAGGGTGGCTAATGCATCAGCCATGTGATTCTCTTCACGAGGGATATGATGAAACTCGATTCTGTTGAAGAAGGGTAACAACCTTCTCACGTAATCTTTGTAAGGAATCAATCCTGATTGGTATGTGTTCCAATCTCCTTTGATCTGATTGATAACCAGGGCTGAGTCGCCGTATACGTCCAAGTTTTTGATCCTTAAGTCGATCGCTTCTTGAGACCCATGATACAAGCTTCGTATTCGGCCTCGTTGTTTGTGCACTTGAACATAAGTCAACCGGTGAAAAGAATGTGGGTATCCTGAGGTGTTATGATGATTGCCTTAATTCCGTTTCTATAATGATTGACAGCTCCGTCAAAGATTAGCCCCCATCGGGAACCTGGTTCTGGCCCTTCATTGGGTAGCGGTTCGTCGCAGTCTTTCATTTTTAGATACATGACATCCTCGTTTGGGAAGTCAAATTCGATTGATTCCTGATCGTCAATCGATTGATGAACCAAATGATCGGCTAAAACACTTCCCTTGACGGCTTTCTGAGCATGGTACTCGATGTCGTACTCTGATAACAACATCTGCCAACTGGCAATCCTTCCCGTGAGAGCAGGCTTTTCAAAGGCGTACTTGATTGGATCCATTTCGGAGATTAACCAAGTAGTGTGACGAATCATATATTGGCGAAGACGTTTGGCTGCCCAAGCCAGAGCACATCAATTTTTCTCAAGCATAGTGTACCAAGTCTCGCAGTCGGTGAATTTCTTGCTCAAATAGTAAATGGCCGACTCTTTCTTTTTTATTTCGTCTTGTTGGACAAGTGCACAACCCATTGAGTCTTCCAAGACTGTTAAGTAGATGATCAGTGGTCTTCTTTCCACTGGAGGTGATAGAATCAGTGGGTTCAATAGATATTCCTTGATACTGTTGAAGGCGGTTTGGCAGTCATCTATTCAAACACAGTCCTGATTCTTTTTGAGTAATTTGAAAATTGGCGCACATGTTGCGGCCATGAGGAATATAAATCTGGAAATGTAATTCAAACGTCCCAGGAATCCCCTGACTTGTTTTTCAGTCTGCGAAGAAGGCATTTCTTGAATGGCCTTGACCTTGTCAGGATCAACCTCAATTCCTTTCTGGCTGACGATGAACCCTAAAAGTTTCCCTGAACGGACACTGAATGTGCACTTACTGGGATTTAAGCGGAGTTTGTACTATCTCAGCCGCTCGAATAACTTTGACAGGTGGGTCACATGCTCCTCCTCTGTTCTAGATTTGGCAATCATGTCATTGACATATACCTCAATTTCCTTGTGTATCATGTCATGAAACAGAGTAGTCATGGCCCGTTGATAGGTTGCCCCGACGTTCTTTAACCCGAAAGGCATTTCCTTGTAACAAAAAGTACCCCATAGGGTGATGAAGGAAGTTTTCTCCATGTCTTTCGGCACCATTTTTATCTGATTATAGCCCGAGAATCCATCCATGAAGGAGAAGACTTTGAACTTTGTTGTACTGTCAACCAGTATGTTAATGTGTGGTAAAGGAAAGTCGTCCTTTGGACTAGCTTTATTTAGATCTCTGTAGTCTACACACATTCTGACCTTTCCATCCTTTTTCGGAACTGATACTATGTTGGCTAACCATTGAGGATATTCTGATGTGGCGAGGAAACCCGCGTCAATCTGTTTCTGGACTTCCTCTTTGATTTTGATGGCCATGTCTGGATGAGTTCGTCTAAACCTCTGTTTTACTGGTGGACATTCTGATCTCAACGGTGGATGATGTTCCACAATGCTCGTATCCAACCCTGGCATATCCTGATAGGACCAAGTGAATACATCGGGAAACTCTTTGAGAAGCTTTGTCAAACTTTCTTTGACAGTCGAACTGAGTAGGGCTCCAATCCTGACTTTTTTTCTTTCTTCCTTTGAGCCCAAGTTGGCCGTTTCCAACGGCTCTTTGTGAGGTTTAATAGACCTTTCCTCTTGTCTGAGTAATTGAGAGATCTCCTCTGGAATTTTTTCTCCATCTTCTTCTTCATCCCCAAATTCCGGGAATTCAAAGTTGGGAGAAGGCATCAGATCGTACGTTTCAATGAGGTTTAAAACAAGCTATCTGCATGACGTGATGATTTGTGTTTAGAAGAGATAGAGAAAATGCAAGAGTGTGTGCAGCGTATTTTTTTACTGCCTGTTTTTATTATTTGAATTGTTTTTTAGGATAACCATTTTCTGAAAAACAAAAAGAAAAAACAACAATTAATGTGGAAATTACAGAACGACATTATTTTATTTACGATTTGTCGATTCTTGAAACTACAGCCCTATAAAACAAAACTCTGTCGCTTCGGGCGAAGCGAAGAGGGATATTTACAGAAAGTGAGCCCTATCAAAACATCCATTTCACCTGGGCAGGGCGAAAGGTTAAGATAAAGACGTCAATTACTTTGACTTATGAACGATCTTTAGAACATCGACTGCAACCCATTGGCGGTGAACTCCTCGGTGAATCACAAAGTCTGGTACCTTCCTTGATTTGTCTTCAGAAATGACACTGATTTCTGGTGGATCAGGATCATTGGAATCTGTCTCCCAGGCAGAGTTGTCGTAGGAGGATTCCTCAGTTGTATTTTGCATAGTATTTATGCTCTCAGGAAAATCTCCCCATCCAGTTGGCTGGATGTCTTTGAGCCTGATACGAGAGCTTTCAGGAGCAGTGTACTTGACCATGAAGTCTAATTTTCCACTTGGTTGTCCTAAGGTGTCCCACACTTCTTTGGAACTGGAGGAGTCATCCCTTTCGATGACGTTGACCTCGGGAAAAGCATAGTTAATGAATTCTAGTCCTGCAAATTTTGCAAATTCATTGTCATGCTGAATATTTTCTGAATGACCTGAGTGTTGATCCCATGATATGGTGGGGACGCAGGTATTCTTTTCAATGATGCTCAGCTGGTTTTCATTATTCGGCTGATTTTCTTGCCCCAAGTCTCCTGGGTACGGCTACCAGATAGGCAGACCATCCATCGGGCCATAATAGACGTGGTCGAAGTTGTATTTCATCGGAGTGTCTTCCTCCAATGAGTTGGGTGGAGCACGACATCCTTCCAGATCACAATATTCGTATATCATTTTGACATCTGACCTCGGTATAAATCTCGGACTTTAGGCCGGAAAGCAAAATGGTGTAGGCACCTCTTCCTGAGACATATAACCGTCCCCGTTAAGATAGGACTTCCATTCCTCATCTGTGTCGGAGGAATCTCCCTCGTTGATGGTATGTACTTCTTGAGACACAGGGTGAAGGAAACCTCCACTATGGAAGAAGTTATGAATGGGATGAAAACTTTCAGCTTTAGTAGTCTAGGTACAGGTTGAGGAAAAGCCAAGACCCTTCTTTATCTTAATGTCAGTAGGAATGACAAGTTGTCCTCATCCTTTTGCGTTGTTACTCTCGATTACTTTGAGAGCATCTTTGTACGAGGAAATCGATGTTCCTTTTTCTGATTGATTGTCATTGCTCATTGAAAGCGCTTGGAACTGTGTTCCAACAACCTCCTCGGGTTCTACACAAGTGGATAATGAAAGGTTACTCACGATCAAGGCTTGTTCTCCATAGACTGTGATGAGTTGGTCATTCTTGACGAACTTCAGCTTCTGGTGAAGTGTCGAAGTGACTGCCCCAGCCTGGTGTATCCAAGGTCTTCATAATAAGCAACTGTATGTTGCCCGGATGTCCATGACCTGGAAAGTGACTAGGAAAGTGTGAGGACCGATAGTTATGGGAAAGTCGACTTTGCCGATAACTGTTTTTCTGGACCCGTCAAATGCTTTGATGACGACCTCACTGCCTCTCATCGGAGATCCTTTGAATGATAGTCGCATTAGAGTGGACTTCGGCATAACGTTGAGAGCTGATCCGGTATCTACCAGTACACTGGCTAAAGCATCGTCCTGGCAGTTGACTGTGATATTGAGCGCCATGTTGTGACTTGGGTCCTCTTCTGGCAATTCCTCATCACTAAACCCAAAGTTGTTGCAGGAAGTGATGTTAGAGACGATACTGTCGAACTGTCGTATTGACACATCCTGTTCCACAAAGGCCTGCTTTAAGACTTTCTGTAAAGCCTCTCTGTGGGCTTCGGAACTGAGTAAAAGAGATAACACAGAGATCTTTGAAGGATTTTGTAACAACTGATTAACAATGTTGTATTCACTCCTTTGGATGAGCTTCAGCATCTCAACATCGTTCTTTTGAAAGGTCAGGATCACTGGATTAATCGACTAGTGGATTGGGAGCTTCTGTCTAAAGTTCCTTTTCTCTGTTAGGTTCTCCAACTCCTCTGTTGAAGATTCTATCGCTCCGTGTTACTTGATTGATGTCTGCAATATTCACGATGGAGGGTAATGGAATTTCCTTTCCATTCTCAATTGTTGTTGCACCGTATTTGTAAGGGATAACCTTAGTTGATTCATACGGTAGTGGTCCTGGTAGATAGATAACTACAGGAGCCTTCTGATTTTTCTGACTGTCGTAAGTAACTTTAATCCATTCTTGTTGAAGAACCTTCGATTCGTCAAGTAGAGGGATGATGGTACAAACATATTTGGTCCTCTCATGATCAGAGATTACGAAAACGTCCTTAATCTGATCAGCAAAATAGTCTGGCGGCCAGTTGAATAATCCAGAACTTGGACACGGCCGAATTTCTTTAGGAGCCAACTGACTTTGAAGGGCTTCTCGCCCGAGGTAACATCCTTGATTATTTTCCGAGCAGACTCTACAGCGCTCGTAGTTGTGTGGTGGCACCTGACCACGTCCGCTTTGAATACAGTGTAACCTCACTAGATCTGTTTCTAGAGATCGGACATCCTGACATTGATGCCGAGTAGGGTTCCCATTAACCACACTGATTTGTTGCGTGTCTTCATCCATATAGATCGGAAGCCACCAATGGTTTAACAATTATTGTAAATTTCTCTGAACGAGAGCGCTCCCTTGGTTATTCTCACGGCATACTATATAGTTCAGATAATCATGTGAAGTGAGAAAACCGAGTTGGACTTGCTTGGCGTGCAACTCCACCAAGCTGGTACTCATCAACCGAATATCAAAGATTTGAATCATATTCACTTGATACTGATTTCTATCATGGTAGTCCTAGATCCACCCAAGATCTATCTGAAGCTGGAGACCCTCTTGTACAAAAGAGCATACCTGTTTGTTTACCGAGCAAGTCAGACAGGAATTGTAATCGTGCCATGGCAGATTATGATACTGGCTTTGCCTTGAGTGCATTGCCACCAAGTTAATATTCATTGCACGAATGTCATGGTTCTGAATCACGTTAGAATTTGTATAAGTCATGTTAACTCCACGAACTCGATACTCTTGGATCCATCCGAGATCCAACTATTCCTGTAGAGCTGATTGCACCACAGAACATCCTTGATTGTTTTTAGAGCAGATATCACACTGGTGATAGTTATAAGGTGGCACATGGCCGTATCCATTCTGTCTACAATGCATCTTAACCAAGTTGGCCCTTAATAAGAGTACATCATGAATTTGATAGCTGTTGTTAGATTCTCCCTCAATAAAATTCACTGCAGCTTTCTCGTGTTGAGGCAGCGGGTTCGTGAGAACATTCGGATTCGTATCTTTGAAAGATAAGACCCCGCCCCTAACAAGCTTTTTCATATCGGATTTGAAACTGAGACAGTTTTCTATGTTATGCCCTAGTCCTCCTTGATGGTAAGGGTAAGTCTGATCCGCTTTAAACCAAAAAGGCGGATTCTCCAGTACTGTAAGAGGAGACCTAATTTGGACGTGTCCCTTGACCAGTAATAATGGAAACAGTTCTGCGTACAACACCGGTATAGGTTCGAACCCTGGTGGTCGTGTTGTGCGGTTGTTGTTGTACGGAGGACAAGCCTGCTGAAGAGGCTATTGTGTCTTTTGTTGATATTGCTCTTGAATCGGTTGGCTCTGAGCAACCTGAGGTTGATACGTAGGAACAGGCACGGGGTTGATAGCAGGAGTTACGGCTATTACTTGTATCGTCGCCTTTGCTTTCTGAGAGAGATATTCCCAATATCTTGCTATTTTTTCTTAGGGAGAGCACTACCGTATCGTTTTGTATTACTTGATGATCCAGCGTATTTAACTAATCATCCTTCTCGGACTGCTTCCTCAAGACGAACTCCCATGCCCACCATCTCGGTGAAGTCACTGGGCGCACTGGCAACCATTCTGTCGTAGTAAAATGAGCTTAAGGTTTTCAAGAAGATCTTTGTCATCTCTTTTTCCTCAAGAGGTGGACAAATCTCGGCGGAAATTTCACGCTATCTCAGAGCGTACTCCTTAAAGGTTTCCTTGTCCTTCTGTGACATCGATCTGAGTTGATCTCTGTCTGGTGTCATGTCCAGGTTATACTTATATTGTTGAACGAAGGCAGCGCCAAGATCTCGGAAAGTGGAGATCTTAGTGCGGCACCGGTTAAACTATCCTAAAAAATAGTGGATCAGTAGCTCTTGGTTCTTTGTCTGAGCTGACATTCGTCGAGCGTACATCACCAGATGGCTCTGAGGGCAAGAGTTACCCTTGTACTTTTGAAAATCGGGTACCTGGAACATGTGCGGAACTTTCACATTGGGGACCAAACAAAGGTCTCCGGCGTCCTTTCCAAATAAATCCTGACCGCGAAGGGCTTACAGTTCTTTCTGCATCTCCAGGAATTGTTCCTAGAACTTATTCATTCTGTCGAACATACTTTCATTTCCACCAGAAGATATCTGTGGAATCTGTCCTTCCGGGACAGTGTGTACCACGGGTGGTGGTATAGTCATTATGGCCGAGACTCTCGGTGCCTCCCGAAGTTTGTAACCTTCAGGAGTTGCTGTCATGCCCCTGGCATCTTCGCTTTCCCGAAGTTTGTAACATTCAGGCCCACCGGTTCCTGCTGAAGTTTCCGGATCTTCAGTGATCAACGGAATATATCCCTCTGGGATATAGTTAATAGGCATGCCCCAGGGACGATCTTTCGGCATTTTGTACCTAGGATCATACTTTTCCACTATGGACGTTGATGTGATCTCTGAGATCACAGTCCTTTGTTGTTGCATCTGAACTTCTGCTAGAGCTTACATGTCGTTATGAAGCTTTCTTAGATCCTCTTTCAGAGTGTCGATCTCTTCCCTCAACTCTCTGTTCTCTTCCTCGAGATCATCCATCTTTTTCTGACGATTGGCCCGAGTATTTCACGAATGAGACAGTTTGACTCTAGAATCGAGACGCAAACGTGAGTTTCGTGGGTAAGAAGAATGTGTTACGTGAGAATGATGAATGATACGCAATGATTGTATTAATTATTATTTTTTTGTTTAATCAAAATAAACTTCGACAATTGGATTGCAAATATCAAACAGTGGGGAAACCTCATTTTATTGAATTCAAAGATTGCGGAAATGGAAATACAGTAATTTACAAAGTATTGTAAAAGGAAATTTAAACTTATGGGTCCTGAGTCCTCTCTGAAGCGAGCTCAGGTGCGGGTTCTGGTACTTTCCTTTTCTTTGACCGGGGCTCTTGGGCCATTTTCGGGTTGTCATTCCTTTGCCAAGTGAAAGGAGTGAGCATATTCCTTTGGTCATCCTGATTTTCTACAGCATGTTGCTCTAAAATCACAATCAGAGCATCTTGTTCTTTTAACAGTTGCTGTATTTTCTTACATTTTACATTGAGAATACGGTACTTGTTCCTCCAATACCTCTTCTCCTGCTGAACTTTGTTGAGAGTAACCTGAAGTTTTTCCGTCTCAGACATAAAATAAAGGACAGAGTCTCTTAATGGAAGAACTTCCTGACGAGGGTAAGGCATCCTCAGCTTGAGAGCTCTAGTTTGTACCCAGTGAAGATAAGGCTCCACCGAGACACAGTCTGGTTTTCCTATAGACTCTCTTCCTTTCCTTTGAACGTGTTTCCAAGCATGCACTATTTCCGTCTTTAGTGCCCTGTCATTTTCTCCTTCCTTGAAGAAAATACCTTCCAGATGGGCATTACGCGGGACATGCCTCATCGGGTATCCAAATTGACGACGAACTAAAACTGGATGATAATTGATCCCTCCCTTAGTTCCTATAAGGGGTACATTTGGGAAATTTCCCCAACGGTCAATGATTCTGATCCCGTCATAGATTCGATTGTACCAATCAATGTCAGAGTTGGTAAGGGACATAATTCTCTGCGACCAACGTAAAGTATTCTTTTGATCCCAAAATGCAGCAGACTTGGGTAAGTAGGAAGTGAACCATTTGTATAGCAGGGGTACATAACATGTGATCATTCCTCCACTGTACAAATTCCTTAAGTGTACCGAATGATAAGCATCTGCGAGCAAGGTCGGTACAGGGTTTCCAATCAGAAAAATCTTAATGGCGTTGATATCGACGAAGTTATCAATGTTGGGGAACAGAAATAACTCGTAGGTGAGCAAAACAAAGATGCTCTCGAAAGAGGCCACGTTCCCTATACTAGCAAAGTATAGAGCTTTCTTTGTCAAGAACTGGGCTGGCAAACCCTGGATTCCACCCTTAGTGGTCATGTGAGTCTTGACCTCTGACTCGTCCAAATAGATTGCTCTTGCGATGGTTGGATCTTTTGGAATTTCTTCCAGTCCAAAAAAGGAAGCCTAGTCAGTAATATACAAATCAGTCAGGTGAGAGTATTTCTCCAGTGTTGGTGCTAGTTAATAATCCGGGGATGTGAAACAGTGATATACCGGATCATAGAACTGGATTAGTGTGGACAGGATTCCTTCGATTACATGGATCCTTAACAGAGACAGCAGTCCTCCATACTTGGCTCTGAAAGCCTCAGGGTTGGTTATCATCCTTGCCAAACCTCTTAAATCCTCTAATTTGGGAACCTTGAAGGTGTACTTGTGAGTTTTTCTTCTACCAAAATCCATTAGCACAATCTCTTTATCTGACATTTGCAATCATTGTCTTGATTTAATTTGAAAAAGAGAGACTAGAAGAGAAGATTTTTCTTTGTTTTAATTTTTTTTAGATGAATGCATGAATGTAGCACACAAAAACATAGAAAAAACATGGGGTCAAAGGGTCGGTGTCATGAAGTTAAGGCTCTACCCATACCCCAAAGGTTTATACTGGTGATTTTTTGTACCTGTCCGCAAAATCATTGACCCCTCTTGGCATAACAATAGCAATCGGATCGCCAGCGAGCTGATGTATCTTAGAGTGATCTCAAATGAGGGTCGTATCGCGTGACAACTATTACCGATAGCTTCCGCACTACAAAATGGTTTCAGTATACTAAAAACCCCAGCTTCTCAGATAACCCAATCGACCACACTACTTTTAACAATCGAAGTCGTATAGGTAATACATCTGCAAAGGGAGTCTCCACTGAGTTTGATGGTCGACCGGGGACTCTTAACTGGGATTCACTCCCCGTAAGATTACCCGTATAATGCCATCCCCTATCTTAGGTGTATACTCAATCTTTCCACATGCGGCATCACACGCATTCCCATTAGCAGAAAAATAAACACATATATCAATAAGGAAAAGCAGTATATATATTTGTATTAATCATCCTAGACCTCTTGTCTTATGATCCTATACAGACAATGACTCCCCAGCAGAGTCGCCATTTCTGTGACATTTTGTTGAATTTAAATCTCTCACCCTAAAAGAGGGTAGAAAGAATGCCTCCCACTGTGGTCGCCACTTTTCTGTAGTGCGATTTTTGTGGTTTCGAATCACTATCACTTGGGTACTACAGTTCGATTCATTTGTTATCCTGTGAAGCTGATTAAGGAAGGGAAATAGATGTCTCTAATTAAACCTACTTGCAAACTGAGATTAAACAGTCAAAACTGCTGGTTTACAGATGCTATCAAGAGGGGGTTCTTCTTTAGGGTTATTCGCTTAAAAATAGTATCAAGGCTATTGGTAAGATGTTAGGTCAGATGCTTTTCGATTGATGTATGAAGGTACGGGATTTTGGGTTTTTGATTAGTATGATCGCTAAGATTTTGCAATCTTATGCCTACGTATTTCCGAAACAGGGAAATCAGAGCGATTGTAGTTCCTCCTATTCTATGTGAGGAAAGAGGTGTTTTGGCGTCTTGTTCAAAGCCCAAGACGTGAAGCTAAAGGTTGTTTATATCTTGTTCAAAGCCCAAAATGTGAAGCTAAAGAGTTTTGGCTGAGAGAGAATTTGTCATCTCTAAAGAGGAGTTGTTGATGTTTATATGCTGTGAGCAAGGCACAACTTTGATGCTAAAAGGTTGATTGACTCAACCGGGGATTTCTTTATACAAAGCCTAAGAGGAGGCGGGAAGTTTGACTTTTTCGGGGAAAATGTTCTTTCTGTCTTGTACAAAGCCCAAGATTGAGGCTAAAAGGGATTTTGACTCCGTTGGGGAGAATGTATCTTGTATAAAGCCCAAGATGGAGGCTAAAAGGGTTTGACTCAACAAGAGAGTACTTTTATCTGTCCTGTATAAAGCCCAAGACGGAGGATAAAAAGGTTGACTCAACAAGAGAGTCTTGAATGGGTGATTAACTCAACAAGAGAGTCTGAAGGTTGATTGACTCAACAAGAGAGTCTTTTATACTCAACAAGATAGTGATTTGTTGTCTCGTACGAAGCCCGAGATTGAGGCTAAAAGGAGATTGACTCAACAAGAGAGTCTTTTATACTCAACAAGAGAGTGTTTTATATGTCTTGTACAAAGCCCAAGACAGAGGTTAAAAAGGGATTGACTCAACATGAGGGTCTTTTATACTCAACAAGAGAGTGTTTTTCTATGTCTTGTACAAAGCCCAAGACAGAGGCTAAAAGTTGACTCAACAAGAGAATCTTTTATACTCAACAAGAGAGTGATTTTATATGTCTTGTACAAAGCCCAAGACGGAGGCGAAAAGTGGTTGACTCAACAAAAGAGTGATTTTATCAATCTCGTACGAAGCCTGAGATTGAGGCTAAAAAGTTTGACTCAACAAGAGAGTCTTTTATACTCAACAAGAGAGTGATTTTATCTGTCTTGTACAAAGCCCAAGACGGAGGCTAAAAGTGGTTGACTCAACAAGAGAGTCTGAAAAGGTTAACTTCACTAGGGAGAGTCATTTGTACAAAGCCCAAGAGAAGGCTACCTAACCACTGTGGATTCTTGAGATCTTGAAGCGTGTCCAAGTGTGGGGAACTCTTATGAGAGAGACCGGGTTTCTGCTGGAGATTGATCCAGAGTGATCGGTGTTTTTTCCTATTGTTTGAAAGGAACTTGAGAATGTCTTTGATACTCAAGAGTTTTAGACTGTCCAAGTCTAGAGTTTTATCTTTTGTACAATGCCCAAAAGGAGGCACGGGCATTAAGGGATGAGTATCAACCCAAAAATGGCCAGAGTTTTGACGCTGGAAAGACTGCTCTAGCAAAGGATGACTAAGTTATGTCTTATACCTTTAAGAGGTCGTTAGGGTCCTTGTATTAAGCCCAAGAGAAGACATGAGAACTTCTAAGAAGCCGAAGGGTCCTTGTACAACGCCCAAGAGGAGGTGGGGATGCTTTTAGGAAGCCTGTGGGTCCCTAAACCAAGAGAAGTTCAAGAAATGCAATTCATAAAGAAGAGATCATTCCAGGAAACACTACAAGAAAAAATGGATTTTGCGACACATAAGTCGCGGCGGTTCCATGAGAATCGCCTCTATTCGTAAATTACCACGTGTGTCGCTACGGTTTTGGCCAACCGTTGTTGGTTTTTTAAACACTCATAAACATTTACGACGGTTTTGTTAACAACCGCCCTAAATACTAGTTTGCGACGGATTAATAACCGCCCTAAAGAATGAGCACAACTCATCAATTTTCAATGCTTAGGTGACGACTGCCAAATTGGAAACTGAAAAGACTGCAACGTTTTTTTTTTTTTTGACAATAGAAGACTACAACTTTGAACAACAACCCTAACTATCCCTAACACACATGTATATTGGAGAAAAGGGCTTCATGTACTGCTTTTATGTAACCACCACCACCGCGCCTTGGTATCTCTCTCAGATTTCGCTGTCATCAAAGAAACCGCCACCATCGCGCCTTGGTATCTTAACAGGTTCCTTCTAAATCCCTAATATGTGAATTCCTATGGATCGTAAATTCAAAGTTTGAATCCTTAGATTCAAATTGTAATGATTCTCATGTTATGAACTTGGCACATTTGAACGTTCTTGAATTGGTGATAGCATAGCTGGGATATCGTCGTCACCGGATTTTGGAATTAGGAAATAGTTAGATTTATGGTTCTTGGTTCGCTCCCTTCTTGATGGCCATGATTTGTTTCACTAATGAACTTTGCTTGAATTTGTGACAAGATTCTGAATTGAACGGAGACGTTTTGGCTTGTATTTGATCAATGTCTTCAATCACATCTGGCCTGGTAAGTTTTACTTAATCTTTCTTAAGTTCCACTGATAAGAGCCTTGTCCACCAATTGTTCCCTCACCATTTAAATGTTGGCTAACTGTCATATTCTTGTTTCCTTTCAACATATTCCTTTGCAGAGTTTTTTTTTGTATGATGTCCTTCAATGTCACACTAACTGAACATTTTCTGGGTTAAGGAGGAGGAATGTCCTGCACAGTGGGCATCTGCTCCCACGATCCACTGATTGAATACGAACGACAAGAGAAAGTCCACATGGAGGTGTAACAGGTTCATACAGCAACTTCAGTCAGAGAGTACAATCAAAGTCACTATTGCGATCAAGTTGTACATGTGAACTCCTCCCTGTTGAATTAGATGATGATATTGATTCTTCTATTTTATTTTATGTGCGCGTGATGTCTTTTAGGGGCTTGAAGGTGTCGAGGACGTGGTGTGAAGATAAAGCTTGATGGGAACCGATGGTAGTATGACGACTTGGTGGTGTATTGGCGCGAGCAAAGGCTTCAGAGTTTGAACTCCAAGCTCTTAAGCCATGCATCTTTATATCAATTGTTTCTTTGATTACTAAAGTTGTTGTGTTACATAGCTTGTAATTTGCTTTAACTTCAGTTTCCCTGATTAGTAATGGTATGATACTGATGTTGTGCTTTCAGGATATTATTAATTTGGGTGAGTTGGTGGTCATGGTGAGGTGACGTTTGCTGCCGGCGGATATGAATTGTGATGGTCGAAGGTTAGTTTTGGTGAAGATGCATTATGGTGTGCATTTGGTGTCGGGAATGATATGACGATGCACGGCGTTCGGATTGCTTTGAGCATTGTAAGGTATGAATAATGTCGCATAGCTCTTCGAACATCTCGTCTCTCTTCCTCATTTGATGTTGGTTCCCATATGTCACTAGAAATGTTCTCAATAATTTTGAAAAGAAATGCCTGCTGCTATGTAATGTTTCTCTTGGACTCTACTTTATGTCGGTTTAGTAGTGGTACTTGGCAAGTTTCCAACATGCTAACATTTTTAGGAGTAATGAAATAACCTTTACACCGCGCGAATTCTTCCTCTCCTGACAAGGCAAGATATGGATGAGGCAAGTAAGATCAAAACAATACTTGTATTTTCATGAATTCAAAAATTATATTTATCCTCAATATAATATTACACAACCAATCTATCTATACCATATAATTGAAAATAGTAGAGCTTCATAAGAAAATATTATTTTTAATTATAGTTTAAATTATATTTATGTTAATCAAAAGGTGATGCTTTTAGTGAAAAAAATATAAAAATTGTAAGAATATTTGGTATCTAGTGTGTCTGTAAAGATATTATAATTTATATAGTTTTGGGTTAATTTAATTTGCAGGTATAATTTTGATATTGTGAAGGAAGTGCCTTTGGAAGGACGTTATGAGTGGGTTCAGTTGAAGTTGAAGCAGTAAAATTGCCATTTTTGTCTATTCTTGAAGGAAGAATGGTGATAATTACCCCTTTTGGGTATTGTTAGATGCAGTTAAAATTTTCACTTGCTGACACTATTCTTAGGTTCATTTTACTTTAGATAGTAATTGATTTGATATCAATTCAGAGAGTCCTATCTATCTATCTATCTTTCATGTTTTGAAGTACTCTTTTGTTGGTTGTTGTGTAATGTTTACAGCTTTGTTTTTCTTCAAGAGTTAGTAATTATAAAACTCTGGTTCTGTTCAGGTTGTTTATTATAACTATCTGTGTGTACCTTTTATTACTATTGTGTCTAGAGCATAATTCAGTAAATTCTCTTGCTGGTGATATATGGTTGTAGAACAAATTGGTTTGTGGTTAGCTATAACAAAACTCTAGTCATATTTTTATTTTGTACTGAACTAGACATTCTACCAACATTGGTGTCTGTCTCTGTTATTAATAATAGTAATAGCTTTAAAGTGAATGAGTGACTGTTTGTCTCCTTCCGACATGCTAACATTTTTCTTTTTACAGTTATTATTCTTGCCCTGCCAGCTTTTGTCTCCTATTTCCTTACATTGAAATTTGCAGATGGTGTTGCACCACGAGCAAAAATGAATCAGCAACGTTCTCGGCGCTTCCGAGCTGCAAAAGATGCAGCTGAGGCTGTAAGAATGTTAATATGCTCATTCTTTCAAGGTTCTCCTACTTATTTCTGATGAAGTTACTGAGCTTTTTTTTAAACATTATAGGAAGCGGAAGAGGAAAGGCTGAGGAAAGAATTAATCAGTGAGGGAACCCTTTTGCCTTCCAAAGATAAGCCCGAGACATCAGACTCAAATGTCATTACCCCTGCATTGGATGATTAATTATTTGAAGGTTATACTTTTTGATTCAAATGTTCCTGGTGAGGGAGAACATAAAATAATAGAATACATCCGGTTACAACGTAATGATCCTGGTTTCAATCCGAATACTCGCCATTGTTTGTATGGATTGGTACGTTTTGTAATTTAAGTTTTCATTTTATCTGTCTAGGGTTCTTTTATCCTTTCCTTGATTTTTGCATGATATTTTATGATCTTTAAACCAGGATGCTGATTTGATTATGCTCTCCTTGGCTACTCATGATGTTCACTTCTCAATATTGAGGGAGGTTAGTTTCCAATGCGTGAATTGGTCAGCTAATACTGTTATCTCATTGATATCAATAGATAGTATCTGTTGGAAATATTTTTCACAGTATCAGATGATTAATTGCTTAATGGACAGGTAATTACTTTATCTGGAAAACAGGACAAGTGTTATGTGTGTGGCCAAGTTGGCCATTATGCAGCTGATTGTCACGGTAAGCCAGAAACTAAAACTGAGGACGGGAGTCCTGCCGATGATAAAACCAATTCACAAGAAGAAATATCAGGTTGGAAGATTGAAATCCTGCACGTTGATCTAAATCTTCATTTTACCTTCTTTTTCTTTTAAATTTTAAACTAACTCGTAGTATTCACAGTTTCTTAACATCTGGGTGCTTCGTGAATATTTGCAATATGAATTGGAGATTTCCAACCCTCCTTTTGAGATTGACTTTGAACGAGTAGTGGATGATTTTGTATTTCTATGCTTCTTTGTCGGCAACGACTTTCTTCCTCATATGCCAACATTAGAGATCAGGGAGGTAAGCATCTGGAAGGCACCCTGTTACACTAACCTGTACTTGAAACAGAAAAGATGACATTGCTATTTGCTTCTTATTACCATGTATTTGATGTAGGATCTTAACATGCTTTGGTTGTGCCTTTTTAATCCACTGCTTATTTATCTTCCTACCTTAGTGTCATTGTTTTACTCGTTAATACACTTTCTACTATTCCAGGGAGCTATAAATTTACTGATGCATCTATATAGAAAGGAGTTTACTGCCATGGGTGGCTATCTTACTTATGCGGGCAAGGTAATCTTTTTATTCATCAAAATGTCATTAGGTTGTGATTCCAGGGAGCTATAAATTTACTGTTCTCTAAGTGGCATTTATATAATTATATCTGGGTGGCAATGATTCCCTCGATTTACTCTTTGATGTTTCCAACTCCAATAGCTTAGAAGTCTTCTTATTAGTGATTCTCATTCACTCCTCCAAATCCGATTCTGGCTTTCCAACCTTGCTCCAAAAGAATTCTCCCGACAATTTTGAGTATACTTCACTCAAAAACACATATTTCAAGCTCTTTAGAAACTTGTGTGCTGGTGAGTTTATAAACCATAATTTTCTTATTGATCTTGATGGAGTTATTGTTGTTTAGAGTATTTTGAGGTTAGAGGTCGTTTCTGATCATATGTTGGTTCAGTGGGATGTGCATGTGCAGGTTTTGGTAAATGTTTGTTTGGATGGTAAACAACACTAGTGGCTAGTTGGAACTAATGATGTTTCTGATCCATAGTATATGGTGGTTTGTACATCACGTGATGGAAACTCTGAATGGTTTGCAGGCTCTTCATCCATGTTTCGAAAGTTCAATTTCAAAGAGATAAAGAAAGCAACAGAGGGATTTAGCACCGTCATTGGCCAAGGAGGATTTGGAACAATATATAAAGCTCATTTTAGTGATGGCCAAAGAGGGATTTACATGCTGCTAACGTTTTGCTGTATAGGAGGCTTTCCACTTTTCAAAGTTTCAACCAACACACTTAATTCTTCAGGTGGGACATCATAGTATTGAAGATCAGCTGCAGGACCTGTCATTGAAAAGGCTTGTAGTCACTACTGTATTTTTTTAAATAATATTAATAGAGGTGGAATATAGTTAGAATTTATTTATTTTTTAGTTGGAATATAGAGTTGTATAAATATAATATGATATATATGTTTAGTTGAATGAAGAATATGTGATTTTTTGTCTCATTTTGTTCATTTTTGTACAATTAATTTTTTTTTTTATTTTAAAAATAAATTACCTGTGGATTTACTTGTGGAAAGGATATTTCCTACGAATTTACCTGCAGATGTACCTGTGGAACAGAAAGTTGCGACGGTTTGAACCGTCGTAATCAACAATAAAAGGAAACGTACGACGGTTAAAAACCGTCGTAATATGCAGATTACGTCAGTTCCCTACCCGTCGCGAAAGATAACGACGGATTGCGTGACGGTTTTGATAACCGACGCGAAACAACCTCGCGACACACGTTTTTGTGACAGTGCTACAACCGTTGTGCGTTGCAAATGACGGCGGTTTTAACCGTCGTAACCTGCCAAAACAACCGTCGCAATCTGCCAATTTTCTTGTAGTGAAAGTTCGAGAATTTGGAAGAAACTCAAGAGATGCCATTCACGGAGAAAAGATCATCTCTGGGAAGTTAGAGTTTCTTTGACAATTTCTAAGGGTGACAGTCTAAGAAAAGGTTCACCGAGAATACTGTCTTTCTCTTTGTTCCATATTGTTTAACCCCAAGAGAAGGGAAGACTGTATCTGGAAATCCTATGGGGATCTAGTTTTGTTTGTATTGAAGAGTGACCAACAGGCTTTACCTAGTTCTAGACGTAGTTGTCGGGGAAAACTCTAAATAACTATACTAGTATTACAGGGTGGATATATGACAAGTATATAAAAGGATGTGAAAGAAGACTTACAGTGAAGCAACCCCACAATACAGTTATATGCGTATGAAAGCAGTAAATGAAAGCGGATAAACAATTACCCGTTGTAGAGCTTCCATGCTATTTTGTTAGTTGTTCAACAAAGAAACTAAAGAAAGTTTTGATAACAACGTATATTTGAATTCAAAATCAAAGGAGAAAGTGCTTTGAAAAGATTGTTGGGGCTTACAGCTTGAGGAGAGGCCCAGGTTTTGACGATGATCGCACCGTTGTTTTAAAAATTGTACCGAGGGACTTATACGATACGTGAGGCCCAAAAAGTTTTTATGTACAAGGGGATGGGTTTTACACTCTATTAGAGGCCCAAAGATTTTGAAAAGAAAAGAAATGGGGCTTACAACACGAGGGGAGGCCCAAATGATTTGTTTTTGAACTGGCGATTGCGCCGAGATTTTTCTTTTAACGCAGCGGGACTTATACAATGTCTGAGGCCCAAAATGGTTTGGGTTAAAAGGGGATTGGGTCTTACACTCTATTAGAGGCCCAAAGAATTTTTAAAATGAATAAAGATGGGTCTAATAGCTCAAGGAGAGGCCCAAATGATTTTTGTTAGAAAGGCGACGATCGCGCCGAACTTTTTGACGGTATCGGGACTTATACAATACACTGAGGCCCAAATTATTTTGGTTTTTAAGAGGCCCAATTATTTTGAAAAAGTTTGATGAGGGTTGAATTAATCAAAACCCTAATTTGTTTTCAAAATAGATTTTAATTGAATAAAAATTCAATTAAAATGATCAAGATTGTTAAACATGTGTGAAAACAAATTGTGATCTTGGATTAATGTTTGAAAAATCATGTTTATATCCACAAAATGATTGGAAATCAATTAAGTTTGGAAAATCAAGGGAGAAAAAACATTTTAAATGTTGAAAAATAAATAAAATATTAATTCTTTGTAAAAATATCAAGTATATGAAATAATTAATATTTTTGGGATTTTTTGGTAAAATAAAATATTTTAACATTTTTGTGAATTATTAAAAAAAGAATCAACTCAAAATCATTAAAAACCAGAGAGAAATTAATTTTTGAATCAATTAAATAAAATCACAAAATTCAAAGATTCAAATATTCAAAAAATGGCGCCAAGAACATGCCAAACTCACTGAATACTTGATGATATCATGCAATCTACATATCAATCTGCTTGTTTTCACCTCACGATCATGTCTATAGTCTTTAATTTCATTTATTTTAAGCATGGAATAAGAAATCAAAGAGAAACCTCAAGAACCCTAAAATTTGTATGAAGGCTCATAAATTCCATACACGATTCAAACAAAGCAATTGATTGAGGGTAAGCACTCTATGCATGATTATGAACATATGGCCAAATTATTGTGCAGTAAAATATGCATGGATCATAGAGTTAGAAGAGCTCAGGCCTACCTCTTGCAGCTGGTGATAGTGTTTTGTGTTAGAGGTGTTGCAAGTTGGTTCTAATTATTTGTACAGCTTCCTTAGGTGCCAAGTGATGTGTCTGAATGCTTGGAGTGGTTTGAAACAAGCTGAAACTTGAGATGGTACCTCAACTGCACCTCTGTCAAGAACTTGAGTAGTTGGCAAGTGATTTTGTGATTTTGGTGTTACAGATGTTATGTGAGTGTTTGGATCACTTCTATATGATGTTTATGAGGTGTGTGTGTGATAGGTTTGGTTGGAATTGCCCTTAAACTCAAAACCCGATAGTGACTTGCTTTGGAAGGAAATTTTGGAGTGAAGGAAGAGATTTTGAGGAAAGCATCTGTTTGATGGCTTTGGTGTACTTAAATTGACCACAAATGAGCTCTATTTATCGTAGAGCAAGTTTGTTTTGCAAGCAATAGTGAATGGCAACTACTGCAGAAGTTTGGCAAATGTTGATCAATAGGAATCCAAGTCTCCTCTAGCCATTGACTAGAGGTTAGAGCACAGGCTGTTGGTTCCCTAGTTCTTGGATAAGTCTTGACTGAATTCAGTTGGATAGGGCTCAGTCCATGCCACCTTGGTGCATCCATTAAATGCTCCAAACCAAAATTTGAGTCTTGTCCCTCTTTTAGGCATTTCTAGGTTTGGCATGCTACTTTTGGTTCCAAGGACTTGGGAGGCTGATGGATCAGTGTTTGTCCCTCCTTGGTCTCCCTCAGAGGTGTTCAGATGGATAAACTTGTTTTTCATTTGCAAAATTTGCTCAAATCGAGCAAAATGCACAAATCTTCCTTGCCATGACAGTTTGCAGCAAGGCACATTGCCATTGTCATATCTCATGGCTTTGGTGGAGTTTCATGGGGTTCTTGGCCATTTTGGAAAGCCCTCATATGATACAACATATGTGTGATCATAGTTTATTTTGATACTTTTTGGATCCAAGTGAAAAATGCCCCTACATTTTGGAAAAAGTGAAACAGATTCTGACTTAGTGAAAATTACACTAAGTGCTGGAAAAAGTGACATTTCATGTTTTCAGCCATTTTGATCCAACCATAACTCAAAATCCATGATGAATTGGAATTAGCTGTAGTTGACACTTTTAAAGTACGCCATGAGAGCTACAAATCCATCTTTGGATTAGCCAAAATGGTTGCTTAAATCACAAGTTATGATCCTTGGAAGTTGGTACCCTAGCCACTTTGTTCCATAACTTAGAAAATTTCTAAGTTTTTTATGGTTACCCCTTTTACAAGTTATCCCACTTTTATTGATTTTTCTTGATGAATGATGATCCCAATCACACATTAACATCATTTTAGGGTCAAAGAACCATAATTGTGAAAAATCTCAAAAAGGCAAAGTTGACTTTTGTGCACAGTTGACTTTTTGTCAGATGAACTCCAAACTGTGCGATCCTCTATGAAATCAAGTCCTTGACCTAAATCAAACTTGATGGACATGTTCCATGGGTGTTATACGGTGTATTGCATCATGTCCCAAGGTTTGGGAGCATGCCTGGGTCAAAAGTCAAAGGCACAGTTGACTTTTTTCGCGAAACCCTAATTGTGGTTCTGATGAATTTGAAACTTGTTGATCAAGCTTCTTGGATCAATCCATTGTTGCAAATGGATCAATGTAGTGTGTTAGAGACCCTTAAATCCTATCTTGAGGTCTTGGCTCATGTTTTATCCCAGAAGTCAACTTAGGGATGAATTAGGTCAAGAAACCCTAATTCCTGATTTTTTTATGAATGCATCCCCTGAGGCAAAATTGACTTGATTATTGGGTTCATGTTGTCCCTTGGAGCATCTTAGATTGTGCTTTGAAGCCTTTGGCTCATGCCCAGAGAAAAATTTCCATCTGGAGGCCCTAGTCGACCAAAACCCTAATTTGGTGACACTGGCGATCTTGGGGTTTAATCCACTTGGAATGTTGCAACTTTGTGCTTGATTCTTGAGGTGGGAGTCCTCTTGATCCATTGTGGATATTTGAGAGGTTTAGACAAGTTGAAGATCATGTCATTCCTTGATTGATCCTTTGTCTAAGAGCTTTGAGAGGGCTTGAAACCCTAAGTTTGATTGTAGTGGATGCTCACCCATCTTTGGGGAGACTAATGAGGTATGATGGTTCATCCATATTGTGATTATGATTTGCACAATGATGGGGAATCTTAGTGGTCAAAATTTGGGGTATGACAGACCTGTACATTAAAAATCTTGAAAATTTGCATTATTTTCCATTCCTTTTGTTTCTTACTTGCTCACACACACACGCACACACACACACACACACACACACACACACACACACATATATATATATATATTTGTGTGTGTGTGTGTGTGTGTGTTACATGCATCATTTTTTTCCAATGATTTTGGTAAAATCATAAATAAAACTTGGAAAATACAAAAAGTATTCTTCATCTTCAACCTTGATTTTATGCATACATACAAACAAAGTACACATATTAATTCATTGTTTGGGTGCCATGTAGAATCAAGTTGATAACATTCAATTTAGCTTGTGGTATTGTAAATTGGGTTGAGATCTTTTGGGGGTTTAAAATAAGAAAACCAAGGTGGGGTTTTCCTTCAAGATCAAAGTGGAGTTTGAAGGTTTTGGACAAGATTACTCATATTTGGATTCGATCAAGTGAAGTTTTTGAAGAGCTGTGGTTCTTGTAAAGGAGTAGCGTGAGACGATGAATCAAAAATTGGTAAAACCTGGGTTACAACAATTTGGAATTTGGATTCAATCGAGTGAATGCTTTGAAGAACTGCGGTTCTTGCAAAGGATTAAGAAGAGACGGTGAATCAAAATGACATTGTTGGTTGACTTGATCAAACTCAGACCAAGGGAAGAGAAATTATTAGGATCAACATCAAACATAGGGTTTGTAGGGTTGCATTGTTACATTTCTCATGTAAATTACAATTTGAAAGTAAGGTTAATTTCACTATCTCAATTCGAGTTCTAATTCAGGGCAGTCGTTACCATGGTGAGGCCGATTGGGGAACTGCCTAAACAAATCCTTGTGTACTCTCTCTCTCTCTCTCTCTCTCTCTCTCTCTCTCTCTCTCTCTTTCTTTCTCTCTCTTTCTCTCTCTATCTCTCTCTCTCTCTCTCTCTCTCTCTCTCTCGCTCTCTCTTACATTTCATTTGCAAATTGTTGAGTTCATAATTTGTGCGATTAATTCGTTTGGTAAATCCCTTTAAAAAATATTTGAAAAACATTTTGTTGAGTTGATCACAATTCTTTAGATTGTGGTTGGATTTCAAGATCAACAAAACTATACAAATTTCTAAACAAAATTGATTTCACACATGGTGTTTGATAATTTGGCCCAATAGTATTTTTGTGTGATTTATCAATTGAGATAGTATTGCTTGTAGAGTAGCTTTCAAGGGATTGTGGTTGAAACATATTGATTGCATTGCTTATCATTATCTTCGATAGGTTTTCATATACGCATATCCGAGCTTTTCGATAGTGGTTCGGTTTAGACAAATCAATCCAAGTTGCTTCCGCTAGCCATTGTTTTGAAAACAATTTTTGTAAAGAAATTTTTATTGGGGGTCTATTCACCCCTTTTAGATAACTTAACTTCGTCTAACATGAATAATATACAAGTAGTTCCTGAACTGCAACTGAAACTAGACTATAATACTAAAATTGACCACATACTTGAAGTTTCTAGTGGATTACATGATTACATTCTTATAAGTGACAGAGAGCACCGTTCAACTAAGAAACATGGAATATATGGCTATAAAGACTCGGCATCCTATGCATTTCTTACTAGTTATGGAAACCCTTCCACCTTTCTAGAGGCAATAGCTATGCAGAATAAAGATAAGTGGAATTGTGTAACAATAGACAAGATGGTGTCCTTGAAGAATAATCAGACATGGAAGCTTACTAAGCTTCCTGAGGGGATAAAGGACATCAATTATAAGTGGATATTTATGAGAAAACTAGTAGTAATAGAAAAAAATAAAGGGAATAGTTCAAGGTTTGTTTTGTATTGATGAGGTTTTCACAACATAAAGGGATTGACTATATAGACTCAGTTTTTTTTTTTTCGAGTCTTGAAACATACTTCTATCAAGGAAGTGTTAGTCTTGGCAGCCGGAACATGCATTTAGTATAAATATATGTGAAGACATCATTTCTTCACGGTAATCTAGATCAGAAAATTTACTTGGAGCAGGCATATGGGTTCATTAACACTTGCCACGACCGACTTATGTCGCAATTGAAGAGGTCATTGTATGGGTTAAAACAGTCTACAAGGCAATGATACTAGCATTTTAATTCATACATAGTTTAGATTGGATACAAAAGGTATGAGTATGAATGTTGTGTTTATGTTAAGAACCTTTCTTTTGGTTCTTTTATTTTTCTTATTATTTCATGTTCATGATATGTTGATTGTTGCTAATCATTTACATGAAGTAAATGAATTGATCATCATGTTGCTAAAGGAGTTTGACATGAAAGACTTAGGTGATTCTAATAAGATTCGTGGTATGGAAATTCAAAGGCATATGAGTGCTAGAAAATTATGCCTATCTCAAAAAAGTTATATGTTGAAAAGGTGTTAGACAAGTGTGACATGAGTAATTCGAAGGTTATGAGTACTGTAACACCCTTCTACCCAACAGACAATCACGAATAATACAACAACAATTATCAGAGTAAAATCCCTTAAGGGCGTCACATTTCGTCATAAACATCAAATAATAACATCATGCTCCGTAACACAGGTTAAACATCAAAATTAATTCAAATACTCTGCAGCGGAAACTTTATAAGCATCATAAATTTTAAAAACAATCCAAAGGTTTTAAAATCGGATCTCAAAACATCATAATATCACCAGACAAAAGAACACTACGGTTCGACTCAAACGTCCTAACCCGATGTTACATATCAGAGCAAGACCCTCTAAATCGACCAAAATAACCAAAAGTACTTCGAGTCAAAATCTTCACGCACCAAAAGCGAATCCTAATCACCTGCACGTTACCCACGTGGAGGTAACATTCAAACAGGCAGGGTGAGTAATCATAAACCATTATACAAGATATAAGATAAGAAACAGTACTATAGAATTCATCAGAATAACCAACATCGTCATTAATATATCATCATCATCATACATAATTTACACTCATGTCATCAATCACAAACACACCATGCCACATAAATAGGAAATGCTTACACAGACTTATGCATGTGGTACCAATTCATCATAATTGATGGACACTGGGCCATCACCCTCCAAAGATCCCCACCAATAGGATCGATTCTACACAAGAACCAGAGCAACGTCATACACTTCAATCTGCACAATGGGATTGAAGCCACCACTGGACCAAAGTCCTAAAACCATCACTGGACCAAAGCCCTAGAATGCTATGAATGCATGATGCAAACGTCATAATCGTCGTCGTCAATAAATTGTCATATTGCATCATCATTCATAAACGCTCATCAAACATCATGGTAATACATCATTAACATACATCAAAGTCGACCTAAATCTTCATGTTATCACATCATCATTATGCATCAAAAGTCATCATAAATCATCACATTATCACATCATCATCATGCATCAAAATCATCATCAATCATCAAGACACAAAGCATCACAAGGCAGAACAGAAAAGAAAATAAAATAAAATTACTGCTCCTGCTCGCCTGGAACTTGCCCGACGAAGCTGCGCGCTCGCCATGGTTTCGCCCGGCGAAGCAGGGGTGAAGAGCCTTCCATATATAAAATCCATCAGCTCACATTTTCCCTCCTCCCTTCGCTTCTATTTCTCCTGGCGAAGCCACTGGCTCGCTTGGGTGTTCGCCCGACGAAGCTAGGGCGATACATTTTCCCCCATACAAAATCCAGAAACCCCCTTTTTCACACCACCCCTTCGCTTCCACTTTCCCCCGGCTAGGACGGGGGGAATTCGCTTCCCCCGGCGTGCTGGGGATTTCGCCCATCAAAAGTGTGCGAACCTGCAACTCTCAGTTGCGTTTCTGCACTAACTCAGACCCTGAGAGGTCTGCGATTACAACACCAAATCAACTGGTTTACATCAGAATTCATCATAGAACAACACAACAATCCCAATACATCAACATAGATTTATTCCTAACATCGATTACGTCTCAAAAACCCCAAATTTTGACATGAACTCATCAAATTCTTGGAAAACCTACTACCTACACGTTTCAACACCTATATTAATTATAATGATAAAAGATTTCTCCCTGTACCTTTGAAAATCGCTTCCGATTCCTTCTTTCTGAGTTCTTCCGGAACCTCTCTGAGCCCTAGTTCTTCTCCATTCTTCAAAGCGTTTCTTCCAAAATTGATCGTACCTCAATGACTTCTCTCTCTCTAATTCCTTTTTGTCCAACTTACCCCTAGGACCCCTAATACTCTTTTCCAACCTTGTCCTCACTTAACCCATCCAAAATTACCAAGTTGCCCTTAATGTTTCTTTTAAATATTTATTATAATAATAATAATAATATTATATTTCACATAATTTCCATATTATTATTACTAAAATAATATTAATATTTCTCATACTTCTAAACACCCTCAGCATCCCTTAACATCATCATACTACACAACATAAATCATCAGACATCACAATAATTCACCAAAAATTCATCAAAAATACGAATATTTATAATAAATCAATTAAATAAATAATCTACTGATTTCGGGGTGTTACAACTCTACCCCACTTAAAGAATTTTTGTCCTCGAACATTACCTGAAGAAAACAGAGTCGGATACGACTCCTTCATCTGGTCCTCGCGCTCCCAAGTTCAACTCTCACCAGCTGGTCCACCCCATAGCACCTTCACCAAAGATATATCTTTACCCCGCAGTTGATTCATTTCTCTTCTATCTATCCGCACAGACAATACTTCAACGACCAGATTATCTCTCACATGTACGTCATCCATTTGAATCACATGCGATGGATCCGGAATATACTTCCTCAATTGAGACACATGGAACACATCATGTAAATTCGCAAGCGACGACGGTAAAGCAACCCGATAGGCTACCTCCCCTATCCTCTAAAAAATCTGATACAGACCAACAAAACGTGGAGTGAGCTTCCTAGACTTCAAAGCTAGTCCAACACCAGTCACTGGCATAACCCTAAAAAACATGTGATCTCCCTCTTGGAATTCAAGTGCTTTCCTCCTCTTGTTATGATAACTCTTCTGATGACTCTACGAAGATTTCATCCTTTCTTGGATCATCTTAAACTTTTCAGTCATCTCCTGCACAATTTCAGGTCCGAGTACTGCACTCTCGCCCAATTCAAACCAACACAATAGAGTTCTACACATACTTCCATACAAAGCTTCATACGGCGCCATCCCAATACTAGCATGAAAATTGTTGTTGTACGTGAACTCAATCAACGACAAATGGCTATCCCAAGAACCTCCTTGATCCAACACACAAGCCCTCAGCAAATCCTCCAAAGATTGGGTAGTCCTCTCTGTCTGGCCATCCGTCTGCGGATGATATGCAAAACTCATCCCCAACTTAGTACCCAAAGCATCTTGTAAACTTTTCCAGAACCTCGACGTAAATCTCGGGTCTCTGTCCGACACAATACTCGAAGGAATCCCATGCAACTTCACAATCTCCTTAATGTACATCTCAGCTAACTTCTGCATAGAATGGTTAATCTTCATCGGTAAGAAATGAGCCGATTTAGTCAACCTCTCTACAATAACCCAAATAGAATCATGCCCTTTTGCAGTCTTCAGCAATCCTGACACAAAATCCATGGAAATATTATCCCATTTCCGTTCTGGAATATTCAACGACTGCATCATCCCAAAGGCTTCTGATGTTCAATCTTGGACTTCGAACAAATCAAACAGGCATAAACAAATTCAGCAATATCCTTCTTTATACCCGGCAACCAAAACTATTTCTGCAAATCCTAGTACATCTTCGTGGCATCGAGATGAATACTTAATCTACATCGATGTCCTTCTTCAATAATACTCTTCTTATTTTCGGGAACATCTGTAACACACACTCTGTCTCTGAACCTTATCACACCATTCTCATTAATCCAGAATTCACCTCCGTTACCCTGGTTATTCAAAGTTTCCTGATCAACCATCCTCAAATCAAATTACTGTCCTACTCTGATCTCTTCCAGAATACCACTAGTCAACTTCAACATACTGTAACACCTCAAAATTTGCCTTGTTGTTTTTAGATAACTGGCTTAGGTTTCTTTTCATTTCTTGCATTTGCATTGTGCATAGCATTTGGTTCTTAGCATGGGATCAAGGTATTTGGTTCAACTCAAGGGCAAAAGCTTCTTATGAGCTCCATAAGCTCCTCACATCCTTATATGGTGGCCCAAGGGTATTTCAATGAGGGATTCTCCAAGTGGTTATATCAAGGGTTGGTGTCCTTACACTGATGACCAAAACTAGGGTTTCATGGTTAAGGGTCCTAAGCTCAAGGAGTTGATTCAAACCTTTCACCAAGGTTCTCCATATGTCAAAACAAGTCTAAGGATGGATTTTGAGCCAAAAATTCACCATGGAAGACCTCAGATGATTCAGTAGCTTACAGATGAAGTAATCAGTCAAACTGGTCAACTGAAAAGTCAAACTAGGGTTTTGAGAGATCCTCATCATGGTAATCAAGTCAAGAGACCTTTGTTTGGTCTATGGAAGGCTTTCATGATCACAATTTGCAAAATTCAAGCTTTGGTAAAAAGTTGCTAATTTGGGAAAGTGACTTGTAATTTCAAGTTACTATTTTTGGCATATTTTCAACCAACTTTAACCAAACTTTTCATGATCAAAAATGCTTCAAACGAATTTTTGTCCAACACCAAAGTTGTAGATCTCTTTCTCCTCTTTCCAAAGAGTGGTGGATCATGATCATATCATTTTTGGATCAAGAGTTATGGGCATTTGAAGTTAGAGGGCATTTGGTGTTCTACCATGCATACCATTTTGACATAACTTGCAAGTTGCATTTTAACTCACCAATATGGCTTCTAATTGTTCAGTTCACCTCACCACACTCCAATGTACCTCATTTAGCAGCATTTTGAGCCAAGAATTGAGTGAACCCGTGGGTTACATGTCCATAATTCATCATTATGCAATTTTGCAATTTCATTTGGAAATCACAATTCAGTTACTTTCCAACCCCAAGATCAATCCAAAGGTTCTCATGGCATCAAAAGGAAAGCAGTCATGCACTTTTCATGAAGAATGCACGAGTAGAATACCTCATGTGCACAAACTTGCAAATTTGCAAAACAGCCCAAAACTCATTGCTCTCAAGTCCTTGAGGATTAAAACCCTAAACAGTAGCATTGGCACACTATATAAGCTAACTCACACGAATTTCTCAGCAGCTACCATTCATTTTCACCACTTTTCAAAGTTTTGCTCTCAAGTTTCTCTCCTTCGATTCTCCCAATTCTTCAAGTGTCTTCCATTTTTTTTGTTTGGTTTGTGATCAGTGGAGCATAAGGAAGAGAAATCCACCATTATTTTGAAGTTTAAGCAAAGAATTTATCAGTTGAGTTCAGATTTTCAACTCTCGGATTCAAGGATTCAGGCCAATTTGAAGGTCTAAGTGCATTTATTTTGCAATTAGACGGTTTAAGGAGTTGATCTGCAGCTTATCTTGGAGTTTCTTGGTGATTTTCCAGTTCTGCAAATCTCAGGTGAACTTGAAATTCATAGCTCTAGATTTGATTTTTGTTGTGTGTTTAATGTTCATCTTGATGTGTTGAGTTCATATATGTATTTGGAATTGATTTTCAACGTGAATCATGGCTGGAATTTAGATCTGAAGTTTTCAGATCCAAACTTGTTTCGTTCGATTCGTGAAATATATGCATGCTAAATGATTTTGAGAGATATATTTGTGATCTACGTGAGTTGCTGATCATTTTGATGTATGATTTGTTGTTTTTGGTTATGGTTTGAAGTTTGGTGACCGGAGAGTGGCCGGAGAAGATGACCGGCGCTTCTCCGGCCGGTGAGGGTTTAATTAGGGTTTGTGGTTTTCCAGATTTATTCTCATGCGTTGGATTGTGATTAATTTTCCAGTTTGATTCTCGTGCGTTGGATCTTGATTATTTGGTGTTAATTAATTTAATTAGGGTTTAAGGGATCTGATTAAGTCATGGCCGTTGGATTTCATTTAATTAGTGAATTTGAATGTGGACCATTAGATCGTTGACTTTGCTTTGTTTGACTTTGAGCGTGAGCCTGTGGATCTGGAGACTTTCCCTTGTTTGACTCAATCTGAGCCGTTCCTTATTTCTGAACGTTGGAATGCATTTGGGCCTTTTTTGCTGTTCACACCCCCGTTTCTGAGCCCATGACCGTTTGCACGCATTTGGATTCATTAATACACCCCTGGCTTCATTTTATTTCTTTTTTATTTTCTATTTTCATACCATTTCATAATTAATTTTTAAAAATACTTGCATGTGCTAAAAAATTCCAAAAAAATTAATCATTCCTCCTCATTATTAAAATTAATTTTTCACATTTTATTTTATTATTTTTGCATTAAAATTGCATTAAAAATTAATTTTCCAAATTGTTTTCTCTCATTTGCATTTCTTATTGCATACTTCATGTTGCATTTTTTATTTCTCTCATTTGGAAAGTGATTTGATCCTGATTCTTTTTGGGTTGTGTTCATAACATGTTGAAGTATGTTTGAGATTTTTGGTATGATTTTTAGGTCCCTTTTGGATGACTTTTGATGTGTTGCTTTGAGCATGAATGTATGAAATCCTATTGATGCTTTGACCTAATTGTTGATTGACTTTGGTTCTGATTCATTGCTTGTGGATTTGATATGTCAATTATATATGTTTGAGATGCTTGAATACTGAATGACATAATTTTTGAGGCATGTTTGTTATTTCTTTGAAGCATGAGCTTTAACTTGTCCAATTTGTGAATATATGCTTCATGTTTGGTTTGCTTGGTCATGAAGGCACTTGTGCCACAATTTTAGGTCTTGTTGAGGGATTGATAGCATGTTTATTGACTTCTGGTTGTGATATTTGAATCTCATCTTTGCATGTTTGATGTTTGCCTTTCACTTTAAGTCATCTGTTTCACAAGTATGAATCATGTTTCACTTCACTTCACTTCACTTCTTCTTTGCTTCCTGATTGATTGTGAAAGTGTTTGTGTGACTTGAATGTTGTTTGAAGATCATGTTTAGGCACATATTTAGGATTGTGTCACTTCTGGACTTGGTTTTCTTTGTGAAATTTTGACTTGGTTGCTTTACATGATCACTTCTTTTCATCTCACTCCTTCTTTAATGACTTGAATGGTACTTGAGTGACTTCTCCCTTTTCTTTTTGATTAATTGTGCATGGTTGATAGTAGAGGTCAGTAGGACCATTAGGTTCTGAACTTGATGTTTGATTTACTTTAGAACTTGTTTCTTTATGGCCTTATGCTTGTTTGAGTTTCATTTTGTCATATGTGAATACTTCTAACATTTTCAGGGGCAAATGGTAAGTTGTTTGAATGTGGATATGCTTCCACATTTTACTTTCTTCCTTTACCTTTTAACTTTCATACTTGTGTTTGAAGTGAGCTTATGCCACTTGTGTTTCACTTCTCTTTCTCCTCCTTCTCTTCCACTTTTTTTCATCCCTCGAGTCACAAGACTTGTTTAAGTCTTGGATTCTCTCCCTTTAGAGCTACCTAGTCCAACTTAATTTTTGATTAAGCTTGGAGTAGGATTAGCATTAGGTTAGGCAGTCGTCTCTCCTAAACCTCACTAACCATAGGACATCCATGCATGATAACATTAGGACTCTTAGTTTCCCTGTAGAGTTTCCTTTTGTGTCGCTTCTCTTCTCATCTCAAACTTCTTGAACACACTTAATAAAATATAACGTATATTGCGCTCGAGCCTTAAGTGTAGGAAGTGAAGAACGAGGGGTCTCCTCTCCTCTTCTAGGGTGTTTAGCATACGTCTCATTCGGGGGCGATCATGCGACTCACTCGTTCCCGCATGGTAGACTTTGGTGCAATGTAAGTTACGAATTAACTCAAAACACTTCTGTCTAAAAAACACCAAACCAATTCAAATTTTTTTTATCCTCCGGGATTGTTGGGTTTCAAACTTCTTTTTTTCGTGAAAGAGCTCGTCGCTCACGTAAAAAACACTTACCTACCCGTGGTCGTACCCACGAACTACGTCAGCTCTGATTCCTCTCTCTCGTCCGATTGAGGATACGTAGGCACAAGACAGCGATTGTCTTGGCGAGCAACCTTCCCCCACAGTTCCCGTCCGAACTACGTTGACTCTGACTTTCCCATTGCACTGAGGGAGTACGTAGGCCTAGGACAACGATACTGTCCTATCGAGTCACTTCTTTTTCTTTTTTCCTTCGTTTCTCCGTTCTTTCCCGTTCTCGTTCCTTCTTCGGTCCAGTAGCAGTGGAGTTCCAGGTGACGACGCCCTTTGATGCAGACAACAAGCGTGGATCCCATCGAGTACGATGGACGTGTTGGGTGCTAACACCTTCCCTTCGCGTAACCGACTCCCGTACCCGTTCTCTTGGTCGCGAGACCATGTTCTTTCCCTTCTTTTAGGTTTACGCAGTGTTTCCTTTCCCTCTCTTGGGATAAATACACTTTGCTGGCGACTCTGTGTTCTTTTGCGCCACTCTCGCGTTTGTACCGTTGGATGCGAATCTTTTCGGGAGCGACAGCTGGCGACTCTGCTGGGGATTCTGGTTGACCTACGCTGGTCCTTCCCCTTTAGCGAGTCGATCCTAGCGCTTGTCTGTTTGTTTTTGGTGGGTGTTTCTATGGTGCTTTACTTTGTTGTATATTACTGTATTGCTATTTACTGTACTTTTACTTTAATGCTTTACTGTTTTTATAGCTTTCATTGCCTTTCATTTATTACTGTCATACTGGATATTGTTGCGCTGTTCTGCTGCTGGATTTGCTGTTTGCAGGGTGGGTTGGATTCATGAGAGAAAAGCCCAATACCAAGGCTTGAGCATACACCTATGATTAGCGTGGAAAGTAGTGTGACTTGTTTGGCATTTGGCCAGACGAAGTATACATGAAAATTCCACATCCAGACGAGGTTTTCTTGATAATATTCTGTCCTGTCCATTTGGGGCAGATGATGGAATATGATCTGGAAAACTGTCGACTCTGGCGACCATTCCCGAGGACTCAGTTGCGGCACTCCTCCCGAGATGTGACAGTGGCAGACCACTTTCTGTGGCAAACCCATTGCATATTCTTGATCCGAGGACCCAATGCTGGGAACTTGCTATAGGATTTCCCTTTTGTAGTGAATCAGTGGACGACCTCTTTGATTGGCGATAGCATTGTATCCTTCGGGCTGAATGTGCTATTGCTTCTCAAACCTCTGAAGCTGAGGATCTTTTGTTTTGGAGAATCGGTTGAGGCATCCTCTTTTGAGGATGATGCCAAACCAGAAATGGTGAACGTATCATCCTTTCTAGACCTGAGAGCCCGGGATACTGAACATCCTAGTACCCACATGTGAGAGGGGATGGGTGTTTGCAGGTTTGCAGGTAACCGAGACCTTCAACCTACCTGGTTTCTGGGTTTCTCACCAGTGCACTATTATTATCCTGGCATTCTGGCAGTTTGATTGGGCTGTTATTCTAGATTTTTGGGTTTCTGGTTTTCTGGGTCTTATTCAATCAGCAGAACAGCAGCAGTTTGAGCATTTTGGATACCTTGATCCCATGCTTGCATTTTGCATCATCTTTTCGCATTCTGACATGTTTGTTCATTTGTAGGGTTGCATCCTAACTTTGATTCCGGTTGTCTGAAGACTGTCCATGATGAGCATTAGCGCTGAAAAAAGAAAGAACATCATCCCGTACAAGTTCCCAGAGCTTCATCTAGATGCTGTGCACAAGATCTCGGCTATGGCAAAACCTGAGGTATTGGCAGATTTCAGAGGAGAATATGGGAGGATTCTGAGTTTCGCCCGGAATGTTACCAACTATGAGTTTAGGGCTCTGCACACTCTGGCGCAGTTCTATGACCCTCAACTTCGATGTTTTCTGTTTGCTGATTATCTTTTGGCTCCAACGTTGGAAGAATTTGCTCTTATTCTGGATGTTTCGGTCAAAGAGGGAGCTCCCTTCTATCCTTCTAAGGAGTTTCCTGATTTGGAAAGGGTTGCTGCTACTTTACGTTTGGATCAGTCACTGTTGAAGAAAAATATTGCTAGTAAAGGGGGTTATCAGGGTTTTCACACGAAGTTTTTGATCGAACAGGCTGCTACTTGTGCTAAGGCTAAGTGTTGGTCAGTGTTCAATGCAATTCTGGCTATGTGTGTTTATGGAACGGCGTTATTCCCTAATGTGAAAGATTTTGTAGATGCGCATGCTGTCCGAATATTCACCATGAAGAATCCGGTACCTACCTTGCTTGGGGATCTGTATTATTCGATGCACTATAAGAATGAGAAAAGGAGAGGCGGACCTCTTTATTGTTGTGCTTCAATTTTCTATAAGTGGTTTGCTGATCGTCTTCCCAAATCTGGGGCATTCGAAGACACTAAAGGAACTTTAGATTGGGCAAAGAGGTTAATGGGGTTAAGGGCCGACAACTTAGTTTGGATCAATCGTGATTTGTTGGGCCGAGAAATCCTGGTTAGTTGTGGAGGTTACCCAAACGTACCTTTAATAGGAAGGAAGGGGGGAATTAACTACAACCCCATTCTTGCTATTAGGCAATTTGGGTATGCTTTAAAGGAGCCGCCAAAAGGCCAAGATGTGCAAGAGTCTCTATTTTTGGGTGAGGAAGCCAATCTGGAGGTGTTGAAAGAAGCTGCAAACGCTTGGAGAGATCGCCATAAGAAAGGAAAGACTTCTTTTGGAAAGTGTAATAACAAAGCTTTTCGTGCGTATGAAGACTGGGTTCAGAGCAGAGTAGAAAGTGTGCTTTTGCCATTCTGCAGGGAACCTCCTTCTTACCCTTTGCTGATTGAACCCCCAACCATGATTGAGATGGAGAAGTACAATCAATTATGGGCTGAAAAGGAGAAGATTCGAGAGGAGAACCGTGAGTTGCAAAAGGAAATCTACCAGTTGAAACATGAGCGAGGTGAGGCTGTTCATATTGCCAAGCTGAAGACAGAACGTCTCGCTGAGAAAGAAAGGGAGCTGGTTGAAGAGATAGCAGCTAGGAAAAGGGTAGGACAAGCTCTAAAAGGCGTTTGCAAGACTCTCAAATCCAAGAAGGATGACTTAGCCAAGGCTTGGGCGAAGATTCGCAGGTTCAATGCTTACCGAGATACTGCAATCACGGCCAACAAGCAGAAAGAGGATAAGCATTTGGAGCAGATTGAGAGTCTGAAGGTGAAGCTCAGGAAGAAGGACGAGGAGATCTTGTCAGGGACGTTCCGAAGACACGCAGTTGAGGAACGGCTCAAAGGAGCCATAGCAACCATGGAAGAGCTGAAAATACAAGCAGGAGTGAAAAGGTCTAAGTGGGAGTGCTCTAGCTCGGGCGGTGGCCCTCATACGGTGCAAGACCCTTGAAGGGAACTTTACTCAGTAGTTTGTATTTTGTTCTTTCTTTGTATTTTGGGTCACCACCAGAATTGTTGGCTGGGACCTCTGCTTATTTTGTTTCAGGCTATTTTTGGTACCTTGGGTTGTAATTTCTGACAGTGATTCATTCTGATTTATATGAGCAGCAGTTTCATCCTATTTCACCTTTAAACTGGAATCAAGGGGTGGATCACCCTGCAAATATACAAACATGTTTGCATTTGCATTTGCATAATCATAATCATTTTTGCATTGCAGGTTATCTTGGTTTCTCTGGTTTTCTTATGCTCTTTCTTTCTTTCAGTCAGGATTGATCAACCAACTCATCGTTATTCTACTCGGCTCAATCAAAACAGAGTGATGGACAAAGTTCAGGCAGATATGGCCGCTATGCAAGCTCGCATCGACCAGTTCATGGAAATGATGCAGGGTGTGGTGCAAAGTCAGAACGAGTTTAGAACTCTGGTTCAGCCGTTAGTGGCGCAGGTCGACGAAAATGGTATCCTACACGGTGGTCTTATTAACCGTAATATCCCTCCGGGCGGAGTTGGTGCTGGTGGACAGGGCAGAATCCCTACAGTGGTTGGAGAGGGAAGTACTGTTCGGGCTATCCATGGCCACCATTTTGATGATCAACAGGACGATGTGTTCTCAGTCAGGAGTTTAGATGCTGCCCTTCCCGTGGTCAGTGATGAAAGAATCCGTTTAATCGAAGCTCAGTTGAAAGGAGTAGTGAAACAGGATGATTTGGGGATTGATTTGGACGACCTAGGGTTGGTCCCTGATGTTGTTATTCCACACAAGATTCAGATTCCTACGCTAGAAAAGTACAATGGCTCTACCTGCCCAAGGACTCATGTGAAGGCCTATACCCGGAAGATGGCTGCTCACGCTAAGGATGAAAAGTTAATGATGCACTTCTTCCAAGACAGCCTGTCTGGCGCGTCTTTGGAATGGTACATGGGGCTAGAAAGCAGAGATGTTCGTACCTGGAGAGAGCTAGCTGCAGCTTTCATCAAGCATTATCAGTACAACACGGACATGGCTCCCAACAGAACTCAGCTGTTGAGCATGTCCCAGAAGAATGATGAGAGTTTCAAAGAATACGCGCAAAGGTGGCGTGAATTGGCAGCTAGGGTGCAGCCACCAATGCTAGAGAAAGAGATGCTAGATATGTTCATGGACACACTGCCTAAGCACTACTATGAGAAGCTTTTGCCTTGTTCTCTAGGCAAGTTTGCAGATGTGATTGCTATTGGGCAGAAGATAGAGGTCGGAATTAAGGCTGGGAAGGTTTCTAGCGGTGATGGATCGTCTTCCGGGCAGGGAAAAAAGCCGTTTGATAATTATAAGAAGAAAGGAGAGACCAACGCTGTATCATCCCACAGGGGAAAAGGGAAACAGCGCCAGTTTAACAATCAACAGGTAGCATCAGTAACCATTCCAGCAGCGTTACCACCGCCACAGCAGCAAAGGGGTAATGCTAATCAGAATAGGCAGCAGGGTCAGTATCAGAACAGACAGAGGAATGCAGAGAGGCATTTTGATCAACCCCCAATGTCATATGCACAGTTGTTGCAACATTTACTACAGTTGCGTCTAGTTGAGCTTCGTACCCTGGCTCCGCCAACAGGGGAACTCCCACGAGGCTACGATGCTAACGCACACTGTGATTTTCATTCTGGTGCTCCTGGGCACACGGTGGAGAAGTGCAGGGCGTTTCAGCACAAGGTGCAGGACCTTGTGGACTCTAAAGCCATCAATTTCTCGAATGACGGACCCAATGTTATTCAAAACCCGATGCCTAATCACAATGGGCCAAGGGTGAATGCTATAATTGAGGACTGTGAAACTTTGAATTTGATCATGGATGTGGAGGAACTGAAGACTCCATTGGTGGTGGTTAAGAATAGGTTATTGAAAGGTGATGTCTATCCGGGCTGTGGTGAGAATTGCTTAGATTGTTTGATAAAGGCTAATGGTTGTGATTCGTTGAAGAGGGGTATTCAGAATCTGATTGATGAAGGCTGTTTACAGTTTGACAGAGGTAATCAGCTAGAGGAGGTTGTTAGTGAGAAGGTTGCCACTATCACTATCCCGTTCAAAACAATTACTATTTCTGGTCCAGCAAGGCCACCTCCAGTTATTATCACGAGGGCTGGACCCATTCCGTACGAGAGTTCTAAGGCTATTCCGTGGAATTACGGTGCAGAGGTGTTTGTCAATGGGCAAAAGCAAGAGCTAATGAACACTTCACCAGGGGGTTCTAGTTCAGGGGTTAAAGTTGAGACTGATGCCATAACCAGAAGTGGTAGAGTGCTCCCTCCGGTTAACGATCAACCCAGTACCTCCAGGCAGGATAGAGGAAAACAGGCGATGGATGGTTCCGTTCAGACCCCAGTGATTGTGGAATCTACAGTGAAGCCGGTTGATGATGCTTTTTCAGAAAATGTAGAGGAATTTATGAGGCTCATCCGAAAAAGTGATTATAAGATCGTGGACCAATTACATCAGACCCCGTCCAAGATCTCTATTCTGTCTCTGCTCTTGTGTTCTGAGGCTCACAGGAATGCTCTTTTGAAGGTTTTGAATGCAGCATACGTTCCTCAAGAGATTTCTGTTAATCAGCTGGAAGGGGTTGTAGCGCACGTGAATGCGGGTAACGGCCTGGGTTTTACAGATCTTGACTTGACTTCTGCTGGCAGGAATCATAACAATGCCCTGCATATTTCGATCGAATGCCGTGGCTCGTTGATGTCACATGTCTTGGTTGATACTGGTTCATCGTTGAATGTATTGCCCAAGAAAGCGTTAATGAAGTTGGATACTCGCGGTTTGATTTGTACACCAAGTGACTTGGTGGTGCGAGCTTTTGATGGCTCGAAGAGGTCTGTTTTTGGCGAGATTGTGCTTCCGATCAAGGTTGGACCGGAAATCTTTAATGCAACGTTTTACATTATGGATATTCAGCCAGCGTACAGCTGTTTATTGGGTCGTCCTTGGATCCATGGGGCAGGTGCTGTAACTTCCACTTTACATCAAAAGCTGAAGTATATGGTTGATGGTCACGTAGTGACAGTATGCGGAGAAGAAGACATAATGATCAGTCAGTTGTCAACCTTCAAATACGTGGAAGTGGATGGGGAAATCCACGAGACGTTGTGCCAAGGATTTGAGAAGGTGAAAGTTTCTGAAGAAGTTGTTCAGTCGGAAGCTGTAGTGCAGCCCGTAGTGGCAAATCAACCTGAGGGTTCTATGTCTTCGTTGAGAGACGCCAAAGCTGTGGTTGAAGCTGGTGGTTCACAGAGGTGGGGCCAGGTGGTTGAAGTCCAGAAAAAGAAGGATACTTATGGATTGGGATATAAGCCACCCAAAAGAGATGAGGATCCCCCAAGATTCTATGGCCCTGTCCGGTTCACTAGCGCTGGAGTTTTCTTCGACAGAGTTAATGCTATTGATGAAGAAGGAGACAGTGATTGCGACATGGATAGCTGGATCCGTCCTTGTGCCCCAGGGGAAAGTCTGCACAACTGGTCTTCCGAGAAAGTCATTCAAGTGACAGGCTTCGAGTAATTGCTTTGTTTTCCTATTTTGTTAATCCTACGTTCTGCCCAAGACGTAGTGATTCTGTTTGTAGGGCTTTTAACTGTCGCATGTTTTGCTTTATCATCAATAAAGGACTTTTCGCACTCAAATATTTTGATCTCTGTCTTTCTGTTTTTTATTTTTATGCATTAAAAAACCCACATCAAAATGGCAATGTGTTTCTTTTGTTGCATCATAATAAAACATACCTCATAAATCATTGCAGGTCTTTTTGTTCAGATGACACCGATCATGACTCAGCTATAGCTCGGTATGACTTTGACAATCCAATCTATCAGGCTGAAGAAGAGGCTGATGAAGATTGTGAACTGCCCGAAGAGTTGGCCAGACTGTTGAAGCAAGAGGAGAGAGTCATCCAGCCTCATCAGGAGGAAATTGAGATTATAAATCTGGGAACCGAGGACGCTAGAAAGGAAGTAAGAGTAGGGGCTGCATTGGAAGACAATGTCAAGGGAAGATTGATTGAAATGCTCCGAGAGTATGTTGACATCTTCGCCTGGTCTTACCAAGACATGCCTGGGCTCGATACTGATATCGTCGTACACCGGCTACCACTTAAAGAAGGTTGTGCTCCGGTCAAGCAAAAGTTGAGAAGAACTAAACCGGAGATGTCTGTCAAGATCAAGGAAGAGGTTCAGAAACAGCTAGATGCCGGATTTCTTGCCGTAACAAATTATCCTCCATGGGTTGCTAACATCGTGCCCGTACCTAAGAAGGATGGAAAGGTCAGGATGTGTGTTGATTACAGGGATTTGAATAGAGCCAGCCCAAAGGATGATTTCCCGCTCCCTCACATTGACGTGTTAGTTGACAATACTGCTCAGTATTCTGTGTTTTCCTTCATGGATGGCTTCTCTGGGTATAACCAAATCAAGATGGCCCCAGAGGACATGGAGAAAACAACATTCATAACACCGTGGGGAACTTTCTGCTACAAAGTGATGCCCTTTGGATTGAAAAATGCAGGGGCAACTTACCAGCGGGCGATGGTGACTCTCTTTCATGATATGATTCACAAAGAGATTGAAGTCTATGTTGATGACATGATTGCGAAGTCACAGACGGAAGAAGAACATCTGGTGAATCTTCAGAAGTTATTTGAAAGGTTAAGGAAATTCAGACTGAGGTTGAATCCAAACAAATGCACCTTCGGGGTGAGATCAGGAAAATTGCTGGGGTTTATTGTTAGTGAAAAAGGTATTGAGGTTGATCCTGCAAAGGTAAAAGCCATACAAGAAATGCCTGTGCCGAAAACAGAAAAAGAGGTTCGTGGTTTCTTGGGGAGATTGAATTACATTGCTAGGTTCATCTCGCATCTCACAGCCACGTGTGAACCAATCTTCAAGCTGCTTAGAAAAGATCAAGCGGTCAGGTGGAATGAAAATTGTCAAAAGGCATTTGAAAAGATTAAAGAATACTTGCAGGAACCTCCGGTCCTTATGCCGCCAGTGCCAGGGAGACCTTTGATTATGTATCTCACGGTTCTTGAGAATTCAATGGGTTGTGTGCTCGGTCAACAAGACGAGTCAGGTAAAAAAGAGCACGCCATCTATTACCTGAGTAAGAAGTTTACTGATTGCGAGTCAAGATACTCGATGCTGGAGAAAACATGTTGTGCACTCGCTTGGGCCGCTAAGCGTTTGAGGCAGTATATGTTAAACTATACAACCCTTTTGATTTCGAAGATGGATCCAATCAAGTATGTGTTTGAGAAGCAAGCACTTTCTGGTAGAATAGCCCGTTGGCAAATGGTTCTGACAGAATATGATATTCAGTATGTTTCCCAAAAGGCCATTAAGGGAAGTGTGTTGTCAGAGTATCTTGCCGAACAGCCAATTATGGATTATCAACCAATGAAGTTTGAGTTTCCGGATGAGCACATCATGTATCTGAAGATGAAGGATTGCGAAGAGCCTTTGCCTGATGAAGGACCTGAGATTGGATCTCAATGGAAGATGGTTTTTGATGGGGCTGTTAATTCATATGGAAACGGAATCGGGGCAATCATTACGACTCCACAGGGTTCTCATATACCCTTTACTGCCCGATTAGCGTTCATATGCACCAACAATGAGGCGGAGTATGAAGCATGCATCATGGGGTTAGAAGAAGCAATTGATTTGAGAATCAAGAACCTCGATGTTTATGGTGATTCTGCGTTGGTGGTGAATCAGATTACAGGAGAATGGGAGACTCGTCAAGTAAATCTCGTTCCATATAACAATTATGCCAGAAGATTGTTACCTTTCTTTGACAGAGTAGACTTCCATCACATTCCCCGGATAGAGAATCAGATGGCTGATGCGTTGGCAACATTGTCATCAATGTATAAAGTGAATCTTTGGAATGAAGCTCCCTCAATCAAAATCATGCGCTTGGATAGACCTGCTTTTGTATTTGCAGTTGAAGGGGTATCAGATGGCCAGCCTTGGTATCATGACATTAAAGTCTTCTTGAAGAGTCAGGAATACCCAGCTGGGGCATCTTCCAAAGATAAAAAGACATTGAGGAGGTTATCAGGAAACTTCTTTTTGAACAAGGATGATGTGTTGTACAAGAGAAACTTTGACATGGTCTTGCTACGTTGTGTTGATGAACACGAGGCAGGCTTGTTAATGGAAGAGGTTCACGAAGGTTCCTTCGGTACTCATGCTAATGGGCATGCTATGGCCAGAAAATTGTTGAGAGCGGGGTATTATTGGATGACTATGGAGTCTGACTGTTTTAAATACGCCCGGAAATGTCATAAATGCCAGATTTATGCTGACAAGGTGCACGTACCGCCTACTCCTCTAAATGTTTTGTCGTCACCTTGGCCTTTTGCTATGTGGGGTATTGACATGATTGGGAAGATCGAGCCGACTGCTTCAAATGGACATCGTTTTATCCTGGTTGCTATCGATTATTTCACGAAGTGGGTGGAAGCAGCATCGTATGCCAACGTCACCAAACAAGTGGTAGCCCGGTTCATTAAGAAGGACATCATCTGCCGGTATGGAGTCCCGGAGAGAATCATTACTGATAATGGTTCAAATCTGAATAACAAGATGATGAAGGAGCTCTGCCAGAGCTTTAAAATCAAACATCACAATTCTTCTCCCTATCGTCCGAAGATGAATGGGGCTGTTGAAGCGGCTAATAAGAACATAAAGAAGATTGTGCAGAAGATGGTAGTGACATACAAAGACTGGCATGAGATGTTGCCTTACGCTTTGCATGGATATCGTACTTCGGTACGTACATCAACTGGGGCAACTCCTTTCTCACTGGTGTATGGCATGGAAGCAGTCTTGCCATTAGAAGTTGAGATTCCTTCTTTGAGAATTCTGACAGATGTAAAGCTGGATGAAGCTGAGTGGGTGTGTTCCCGGCTGAATGAATTGAACCTCATTGAAGAGAAGAGATTGAAAGCCATTGCGCATGGCCGATTGTATCAGAGCAGGATGAAGAAAGCCTTTGATCAGAAGGTGCGTCCTCGGTGTTTTCAAACTGGTGAATTAGTTTTGAAAAGGATCACTCCCCCTCAAACAGATCACAGGGGCAAGTGGACTCCGAATTATGAAGGGCCATATGTAGTAAGACAGGTTTTCTCTGGTGGAGCCTTATTACTCTCAACTATGGATGGCGAAGATTTTACGTCCCCTGTGAACGCGGATGTAGTCAAAAAATACTTTGCATAAGAGAGACCCGCTGAGCAAAAAAAGAAGGTTCAGACAAAAATGGGGCATCCTGGCGAACCATAAAAAGAAAAGGTTCGGGCAAAAATTAGGGATAAAAAGAAGAAGAATAAACCCGCAAGGTTGAAAACCTGAAAAGGCAACCTTGGCCAAAATGGGTATCCCGGTGGATTGAAAACCCGAAAAGGGCGATCCAGGCAAAAGTTAGGGATTTTAAAGCAAAGACTACGATCCGCGTTCGGTCTGTGATCACCGTTCACACTTGGAAAATTCGGAGGAAAGGAATCAGTCCAGTTAGTCGTCTTCGAAGGCCAAAGTATCTGCGGATGAGCAAGTCATATGGGTTATAGCTGAGTCGAGTCATGGTGGATGTCTGTTCCCCACATTGCCGACATTTGTATTTTCTTTTACTTTTTGCGCAATTACCTCTTTTCAGGAATTGCTTCCAGATGTAAATGCCTATTTACAGGCCAATTCATTCAATAAAGTTTGCATTTCAGTTAAAGAGCTTTTGTTTTCTTTTTTACCTGTTTTGTTTGTGAAAATGTCCGATATTTTTGATAAAAAACATTACATGCTAAAACGTTGAGCTTTATGACACAAGTTGGAAAACAGTGGCAATTGTTTAGGCGACAGTCACTATGTTGATAATCAATGTAATCATTTCTGCGCATAGACCTTTCTGTTGGTTTTGCAGGGTGACAGATGTACTCCCCCAGTAGAGTTGCTCTCTTTATTTTTGAAGTTTGATCGTCCTCAGCAGCTCGCTGTTTTCCCCAGTAGAGTAGAGCTCTCCTCTACTTTGAAGTCTGATCGTCCTCAGCAGGTTGTTACTCTTCCCCATCAGAGTACCGAGGGTCGTCTTCCTCAACCAGAGTATAAAGAAGTAATTCCCTAAGCGGGATCGTTAAGGATTGTTTTCCTTAGCAGGATATAAGAGGTTTTCTCCCAGGCCAGAGTTGTGACTTGGCACATCTTTCTTCAGCAAGTGAAGTATCCCCACGGAGCATGGGGCATTTATTAGTCCCCCAGCTAGTCAGGAAGCATGTGTTATCCCCTAGCAGATGAATGTTGACAATTACTTTCTCTCCCAAGCGGAGTCATTGAGGATCGTCTTCCTCAGCAAAGTACAGAGGATTATATACCCAGCCGAAGTTGTGTTTGGATTATTATTCCCTAGCAAGTACTCAGAAGTTGATTGCTTTGAGGTGAATGTTGCCGTGACTCCGTCAGGAAGTCTGTGGATGAAGATGTTATTATCCCCACAGGGTCATGGTGTCTACTTTCCTCGGTTGGTCAGAAAGTATAGTCTCGACGACAATGGTTTGATCTAGTACCCAGCAGGGTGAGGGTAAAGTTACTTCCCTAGCAGCAGATTAAGCTCATTTCCCCAATCAGAGTCTGGTGGTGAGTGGTATCCCCAGCAGGTCTTAAGGCCAATCATTTTTGGCAAGCGCCGAAGCCAAGTTCTGAAATAGTAGGTCGTCCCCAGCGGTGGAATTTCCATCTTCAGTATTCATATCTCTCCCCAGCTGAGTGGGTGTCCTCTCGGAGCATCGTCCATCTCCAGCAGAGTTGTTGATCTTGATATTCCTCAACAGAGCAGGTATTTTCTCGGAGATTCGTCCATCTCCGGCAGAATGGGTGATTATGATCTTCCCTAGCGGGGAGAAGTTTTTCTCGACAGGATTTCTTTGGTTTGGTGGCAATTTAGTTTGCCATCTCCAGCGGAGTTGCTTATAGTCTTCAACATTTATTTTGCTGAGACTTTTCTCTTGCATTGCATAAGCATTTGTTTTGCATGGCATCCTCCCAAATGCGTAGCATTCCCACTTCATGTGGAGCATTACGGCAAAATTCAAACATATGCATCCGAAGCGTAAGCCAGGTTTGAGTTTTCCTTCGTCAGGAAAGCAGAATTTCAGGAAGATATCTTTACTCCACAGGTGTTGGGTTAGGCAATATTTGACAGTTCCCCGGCAGAGTGTATTGCCAGGATTGTTTATCCTTAATCTTATTTGTACCCCTTCGTCCAGGTGGTCCTTCGGTTTTTCCCCCCTCGAAGTTTTTAATGACAGACACTCGTCCGTGTTTCTTTCAGCACCCGTCCGTGTTTGAACATTTGATTTCAATACCCGTCCGTATTGAAACCTTTTACACCCGTCCGTGTACTCCTTTTTCAGTACCCGTCCGTATTGAACCCTTTTACACCCGTCCGTGTACCCTTTTCAATACCCGTCCGTATTGAAATCTTTTACACCCGTCCGTGTCTCTTTTTTAATACTCGTCTGTATTGAATCCCTTTGGCACCCGTACGTGTTCTTTCGGCGCCCGTCCGTGTTTGAACTTTTGCTTCAATGCCCGTTCGCATTGACATTTGGCACCCGTCCGTATTGAACCCCTTTACACCTGTCTGTGTATCTTCTCAATACCCGTCCGTATTTGATATCCTGGATTCCTTGACACCCGTCCGTGTTTATCCCCAGTATAGCTAACCTTCGTTTGTGTTTATTTCAGGACTTTTCAATACAGTTTTAGTTTCCAACACTCGTATGTGTTGTGACAGTGCAGCATTTAATGTTTGTTTCCCAGTGGAGTCGTCCCTCCTTTGAGGATTGCAAATTTCCGGTTTCTTATGGTATTCAATCTCTGTGAACCCTTGGAACGCATGATAGCCGTCACTATCATACCTTCAGGGTCAAGTTGATTGAATAGGGGCAGCTGTAACACCTCAAAATTTGCCTTGTTGTTTTTAGATAACTGGCTTAGGTTTCTTTTCATTTCTTGCATTTGCATTGTGCATAGCATTTGGTTCTTAGCATGGGATCAAGGTATTTGGTTCAACTCAAGGGCAAAAGCTTCTTATGAGCTCCATAAGCTCCTCACATCCTTATATGGTGGCCCAAGGGTATTTCAATGAGGGATTCTCCAAGTGGTTATATCAAGGGTTGGTGTCCTTACACTGATGACCAAAACTAGGGTTTCATGGTTAAGGGTCCTAAGCTCAAGGAGTTGATTCAAACCTTTCACCAAGGTTCTCCATATGTCAAAACAAGTCTAAGGATGGATTTTGAGCCAAAAATTCACCATGGAAGACCTCAGATGATTCAGTAGCTTACAGATGAAGTAATCAGTCAAACTGGTCAACTGAAAAGTCAAACTAGGGTTTTGAGAGATCCTCATCATGGTAATCAAGTCAAGAGACCTTTGTTTGGTCTATGGAAGGCTTTCATGATCACAATTTGCAAAATTCAAGCTTTGGTAAAAAGTTGCTAATTTGGGAAAGTGACTTGTAATTTCAAGTTACTATTTTTGGCATATTTTCAACCAACTTTAACCAAACTTTTCATGATCAAAAATGCTTCAAACGAATTTTTGTCCAACACCAAAGTTGTAGATCTCTTTCTCCTCTTTCCAAAGAGTGGTGGATCATGATCATATCATTTTTGGATCAAGAGTTATGGGCATTTGAAGTTAGAGGGCATTTGGTGTTCTACCATGCATACCATTTTGACATAACTTGCAAGTTGCATTTTAACTCACCAATATGGCTTCTAATTGTTCAGTTCACCTCACCACACTCCAATGTACCTCATTTAGCAGCATTTTGAGCCAAGAATTGAGTGAACCCGTGGGTTACATGTCCATAATTCATCATTATGCAATTTTGCAATTTCATTTGGAAATCACAATTCAGTTACTTTCCAACCCCAAGATCAATCCAAAGGTTCTCATGGCATCAAAAGGAAAGCAGTCATGCACTTTTCATGAAGAATGCACGAGTAGAATACCTCATGTGCACAAACTTGCAAATTTGCAAAACAGCCCAAAACTCATTGCTCTCAAGTCCTTGAGGATTAAAACCCTAAACAGTAGCATTGGCACACTATATAAGCTAACTCACACGAATTTCTCAGCAGCTACCATTCATTTTCACCACTTTTCAAAGTTTTGCTCTCAAGTTTCTCTCCTTCGATTCTCCCAATTCTTCAAGTGTCTTCCATTTTTTTTGTTTGGTTTGTGATCAGTGGAGCATAAGGAAGAGAAATCCACCATTATTTTGAAGTTTAAGCAAAGAATTTATCAGTTGAGTTCAGATTTTCAACTCTCGGATTCAAGGATTCAGGCCAATTTGAAGGTCTAAGTGCATTTATTTTGCAATTAGACGGTTTAAGGAGTTGATCTGCAGCTTATCTTGGAGTTTCTTGGTGATTTTCCAGTTCTGCAAATCTCAGGTGAACTTGAAATTCATAGCTCTAGATTTGATTTTTGTTGTGTGTTTAATGTTCATCTTGATGTGTTGAGTTCATATATGTATTTGGAATTGATTTTCAACGTGAATCATGGCTGGAATTTAGATCTGAAGTTTTCAGATCCAAACTTGTTTCGTTCGATTCGTGAAATATATGCATGCTAAATGATTTTGAGAGATATATTTGTGATCTACGTGAGTTGCTGATCATTTTGATGTATGATTTGTTGTTTTTGGTTATGGTTTGAAGTTTGGTGACCGGAGAGTGGCCGGAGAAGATGACCGGCGCTTCTCCGGCCGGTGAGGGTTTAATTAGGGTTTGTGGTTTTCCAGATTTATTCTCATGCGTTGGATTGTGATTAATTTTCCAGTTTGATTCTCGTGCGTTGGATCTTGATTATTTGGTGTTAATTAATTTAATTAGGGTTTAAGGGATCTGATTAAGTCATGGCCGTTGGATTTCATTTAATTAGTGAATTTGAATGTGGACCATTAGATCGTTGACTTTGCTTTGTTTGACTTTGAGCGTGAGCCTGTGGATCTGGAGACTTTCCCTTGTTTGACTCAATCTGAGCCGTTCCTTATTTCTGAACGTTGGAATGCATTTGGGCCTTTTTTGCTGTTCACACCCCCGTTTCTGAGCCCATGACCGTTTGCACGCATTTGGATTCATTAATACACCCCTGGCTTCATTTTATTTCTTTTTTATTTTCTATTTTCATACCATTTCATAATTAATTTTTAAAAATACTTGCATGTGCTAAAAAATTCCAAAAAAATTAATCATTCCTCCTCATTATTAAAATTAATTTTTCACATTTTATTTTATTATTTTTGCATTAAAATTGCATTAAAAATTAATTTTCCAAATTGTTTTCTCTCATTTGCATTTCTTATTGCATACTTCATGTTGCATTTTTTATTTCTCTCATTTGGAAAGTGATTTGATCCTGATTCTTTTTGGGTTGTGTTCATAACATGTTGAAGTATGTTTGAGATTTTTGGTATGATTTTTAGGTCCCTTTTGGATGACTTTTGATGTGTTGCTTTGAGCATGAATGTATGAAATCCTATTGATGCTTTGACCTAATTGTTGATTGACTTTGGTTCTGATTCATTGCTTGTGGATTTGATATGTCAATTATATATGTTTGAGATGCTTGAATACTGAATGACATAATTTTTGAGGCATGTTTGTTATTTCTTTGAAGCATGAGCTTTAACTTGTCCAATTTGTGAATATATGCTTCATGTTTGGTTTGCTTGGTCATGAAGGCACTTGTGCCACAATTTTAGGTCTTGTTGAGGGATTGATAGCATGTTTATTGACTTCTGGTTGTGATATTTGAATCTCATCTTTGCATGTTTGATGTTTGCCTTTCACTTTAAGTCATCTGTTTCACAAGTATGAATCATGTTTCACTTCACTTCACTTCACTTCTTCTTTGCTTCCTAATTGATTGTGAAAGTGTTTGTGTGACTTGAATGTTGTTTGAAGATCATGTTTAGGCACATATTTAGGATTGTGTCACTTCTGGACTTGGTTTTCTTTGTGAAATTTTGACTTGGTTGCTTTACATGATCACTTCTTTTCATCTCACTCCTTCTTTAATGACTTGAATGGTACTTGAGTGACTTCTCCCTTTTCTTTTTGATTAATTGTGCATGGTTGATAGTAGAGGTCAGTAGGACCATTAGGTTCTGAACTTGATGTTTGATTTACTTTAGAACTTGTTTCTTTATGGCCTTATGCTTGTTTGAGTTTCATTTTGTCATATGTGAATACTTCTAACATTTTCAGGGGCAAATGGTAAGTTGTTTGAATGTGGATATGCTTCCACATTTTACTTTCTTCCTTTACCTTTTAACTTTCATACTTGTGTTTGAAGTGAGCTTATGCCACTTGTGTTTCACTTCTCTTTCTCCTCCTTCTCTTCCACTTTTTTTCATCCCTCGAGTAACAAGACTTGTTTAAGTCTTGGATTCTCTCCCTTTAGAGCTACCTAGTCCAACTTAATTTTTGATTAAGCTTGGAGTAGGATTAGCATTAGGTTAGGCAGTCGTCTCTCCTAAACCTCACTAACCATAGGACATCCATGCATGATAACATTAGGACTCTTAGTTTCCCTGTAGAGTTTCCTTTTGTGTCGCTTCTCTTCTCATCTCAAACTTCTTGAACACACTTAATAAAATATAACGTATATTGCGCTCGAGCCTTAAGTGTAGGAAGTGAAGAACGAGGGGTCTCCTCTCCTCTTCTAGGGTGTTTAGCATACGTCTCATTCGGGGGCGATCATGCGACTCACTCGTTCCCGCATGGTAGACTTTGGTGCAATGTAAGTTACGAATTAACTCAAAACACTTCTGTCTAAAAAACACCAAACCAATTCAAATTTTTTTTATCCTCCGGGATTGTTGGGTTTCAAACTTCTTTTTTTCGTGAAAGAGCTCGTCGCTCACGTAAAAAACACTTACCTACCCGTGGTCGTACCCACGAACTACGTCAGCTCTGATTCCTCTCTCTCGTCCGATTGAGGATACGTAGGCACAAGACAGCGATTGTCTTGGCGAGCAACCTTCCCCCACAGTTCCCGTCCGAACTACGTTGACTCTGACTTTCCCATTGCACTGAGGGAGTACGTAGGCCTAGGACAACGATACTGTCCTATCGAGTCACTTCTTTTTCTTTTTTCCTTCGTTTCTCCGTTCTTTCCCGTTCTCGTTCCTTCTTCGGTCCAGTAGCAGTGGAGTTCCAGGTGACGACGCCCTTTGATGCAGACAACAAGCGTGGATCCCATCGAGTACGATGGACGTGTTGGGTGCTAACACCTTCCCTTCGCGTAACCGACTCCCGTACCCGTTCTCTTGGTCGCGAGACCATGTTCTTTCCCTTCTTTTAGGTTTACGCAGTGTTTCCTTTCCCTCTCTTGGGATAAATACACTTTGCTGGCGACTCTGTGTTCTTTTGCGCCACTCTCGCGTTTGTACCGTTGGATGCTAATCTCTCGGGAGCGACACATACCCAACTTCACACTGTCAAGAGTCACTTCACATACCAAACTCAAATCTCAGAATTGCTCAATTAATTCCAACTCTTTCACCATAAGCATGGACATATGCAATGACTTTCTGCTCAATGCATCGGCCACCATGTTTTCCTTACCAGGATGGTAATTCAAATCGAAATCATAGTCTTTCAACAACCCCAACCACATCCTCTGTCTCATGTTCAACTCTTTCTGATCGAACAAGTACTTTAAACTCCTATGATCGCTGAACACTTAAAATTTAGAGCCAAAAATATAATGTCTCCAAATTTTCAACACAAACACCACAGCTGCCAATTCTAAGTCATGCGTTGGTTAATTCCTTTCATGAACTCTCAATTGTCTCGAAGCATAAGCAACAACTTGTCCATTCTGCATCAACACTCCACCAAGACCCATCTTCGAAGCATCACAATACACTACAAAAGATTCATTCAGATTAGGTAAAATGAAAATCGGAGCGGTCATCAATTTCTTCTTCAATTCCACAAAACTCTCTTCACAGTCTACATCCCACACATAAGCCTGACCCTTACGAGTCAACCGCGTCAACGGTAACGCCAATCTAGAAAAACCTTCTATGAACTTGGGATAGTAACCTTCCAACCCCAGAAAACTTCGTATCTCAGTAGTAGACTTCGGAGTGTCCCACTATAGCACAACATCAATCTTAGAAGGATCAACACCAATTCCACTACTTGAAATCACATGGCCAAGAAAAGTCACCTCTTTCAACCAAAACTCACACTTCGACAGTTTTACATATAGCTTCTTCTCTTTCAATACTTGCAACACAGACCTCAAATGCTCAGCATGCTCTTCTTCAGATTTAGAGTATATAAGGATATCATCAATAATAACCACCACAAACTTATACAAATACTCATGAAAAATACGATTCATATACTCCATGAACACACCAGGTGCATTGGATACACCAAACGGCATCACAGTGTATTCATAGTGACCTACCTCATCCTGAAAGCTGTCTTCGGAATATCATCAGGCTTAACACGAATCTGATGATAACCAGACCTCAAATCAATCTTACTGAACACACAAGCGCCTACTAGTTGATCCATCAAATCGTCGATTCTCGGAAGTGGATACTTATTCTTGATCGTCACTTTATTCAACTGCCGATAATCAACACACAACCTCATGCTACCACTAACAACACCGAAGTACCCCACGAAGAAACACTCGGTCGAACAAACTTCTTCTCAAGCAATTCTTCCAGTTGTTTCTTCAATTCACTTAACTCAGAAGCTGACATCCGATAAGGAGCCATTGACACCAGACTCGTACTCGGTATCAAATCAACTGCAAACTTTACTTCATATTCTAGACGCAAATCACTTATGTCATCCTGAAACACTTCTGGGAATTCACAGAGGACAGGTAATTCGACCCTCGCAGCTTCACATCAACTTGCAACAATGAAAATAACGCAAATATCAAGGCTTCGTCTTCTAAGAGTTTGTCTACTTGTTTAGCAGACAAGAACATCCACTATCCATTATCACCAAACTCAGGAAACTCCACATTCTTATTATAACAGTTAATGTGAACGTAGTTGAACTCCAACCAGTTCATCCCCAGAATCACATTGATTTGGTGCAAGGGCAAACACAGCAAATCCATCACAAAAATCTTCCCAAAAATCATCAAAGGAAATATCGAACACACAAAAGTAGTAGTAACAGAACCATTAGCAGAAGTCTTTATTTCCATACTACCATTCATATCAGACAATTTCAAACCCAATACATTACCACATTCAAGCAAAATAAACGAGTGAGTAGCACCAGTATCAATAATAACGACTAATTCAACATTATTAATAAAACAAGTACCTCGAATCAAGTTATCCTTCTTAGGAACCTCTGAACCACTCAAAGCAAACACTCTGCCATTAGTCTGAGCCGCAGTTGCAGTCTTCTTCGGCTTCTGACACTGTGTACTGATGTGACCTTGTTCACCATAGTTGAAACAAATCGGACCCTCATCCTTGCAATAAGTAGCTATATGACCTCTCTTAACACATCTATAGCACCTCAGCACACTATTGTTGCAAACTTCAGCATGATGACCTTGCTCGCCACACCTGTAACACTTCACAGAAGCGGGAGCTGCTCCCCCACTTGTCTTTTTCCCATCTGAAGCCTTCTATTTCCCTTTGTCAGCTGGAGTCACATAAGGCTTTCCTCTAAATTGTCCCTTATCTTTCTTCTCACTAAGTTGCTTGTAGTGAGCAGATCGAGCTTGGCTATCCTCATCATAGATACTACTCTTATCCACAAGCTCAGCATACCTTCGTATCTGTTGGTAACTAATACCCTGCTTGATCTCTGGTCTCAGCCCATTCTCAAACTTAAGGCACTTGGACATCTCAGCATCAGCACGATTATAATGCGGACAGAACTTCACCAGTGCTTCAAACTTTGCCGCATATTCAGCCACAGTCATGTTTCCTTACTTCAGCTCAAGGAATTCTACCTCATTCTTACCGCGAACATCTTCAGGAAAATATTTTCCCAAAAACTCACTCTTAAACACAGTCCATGTTATCTCGGTACCAACATCCTCTAGCCTCTGACGGGTGTTATCCCACCAATCTTCAGCTACTTCTGATAGCATATGAGTATCGAACTGAACCTGTTGAGCATCCGTACACCCCATCACCTAGAAGATCTTCTCAATCACCTTGATCCATTTCTGCGCGCTTTCCGGATCATGAGTTCCCACAAAATTTGGCAGATTATTCCTCTGGAATTTCCCCAAAGCACGAAACTCATCAAGAGCTTCACCATTCTAAATATTCGGATCCATCACTTGAGCAAGTGATTCCGGCGCATCAACAATAACACGGTCGTTTCTCCCAGCCATGATGCACACCACCAAACAATATTAGAAGAAATAAAACATCGACAGTGTACACACACTCATTGACTCACAGAGAATAACATCATAAAACACCTGGTCGGACAGACCGACCTGCTCTGATACCACTAATGTAATACCCTTCTACCCAACAGACAATCATGAACAATATAATAACAATTATTAGAGTAAAATCCCTTAAGGGCGTCACATTTCGTCATAAACATCAAATAATAACATCCTGCTCTGTAACACGGGTTAAAAATCAAAATTAATTCAAATACTCCGCAACAGAAACTTAATAAGCATCATAAATTTTAAAAACAATCCAAAGGTTTCAAAATCGAATCTCAAAACATCATAATATCACCAGATAAACGAACACTGTGGTTCGACTCAAACATCCCGACCCGATGTTACATATCAGAGCAAGACCCTCTAAATCGACCAAAATAACCAAAAGTACTTCGAGTCAAAATCTTCACACACCAAAAGCTAATCCTGATCACCTGCACGTTACCCATGTGGAGGTAACATTCAAACAGGCAGGGTGAGTAATCATAAACCATTATACAAGATATAAGATAAGAAACAGTACTATAGCATTCATCAGAATAACCAACATCGTCATTAATACATCATCATCATCATCGTACATCATTTACAGTCATGTCATCAATCACATCATCATTCACAAATACACCATGCCACATAAATATGAAATGCATACACAAACTCATGCATGTGGTACCAATTCGTCATAATTGATGGACATTGGGACATTACCCTCCAAAGATCCCCACCAACAGGATCGATTCTACACAAGAACCGAAGCAACGTCATACACTCCAATCCGCACAATGGGATTGAAGCCACCGCTGGACCGAAGTCCTAAAACTGTCACTGGACCGAAGTCCTAGAATGCTATGATTGCATGATGTAAATGTCATAATCATCATCGTCACTAAATCGTCATATTGCATCATCATTCATAAACGATCATCAAACATCATGGTAATACATCTTTAACATACATCAAAATCGACCTAAATCTTCATGTTATCACATCATCATTATGCATCAAAAGCCATCATAAATCATCACATTATCACATCATCATCATGCATCAAAATCATCATCACTCATCAAGACACAAAGCATCACAAGGTAGAACAGAAAAGAAAATAAAATAAAATTACTGCTCCTGGTCACCTGGAGCTCGCCCAGCGAAGCTGCGCGCTGGCCAGGGTTTTGCCCGGCAAAGCAGGGGTGAAGAGCCTTCCATATATAAAATCCAGCAGCTCACATTTTCCCTCCTCCCTTTGCAACGCCCCGATTCCAATTATTCCCATTTTGTTGAGTCTTTTATTTAAATTGAGTGATAAACTATTTTATTTGTGAAATTGGTGTGTTAATATGTTATGTTGACATGTTATGTTATTTTACCGTTTTTGAGAGTTTTTGGGGAAATTAGAATGGAAGATATTTTAGACATTTCTCAATTATTGGTAAGTTAGAAATTTAGTAAAAATTGTTAGAAAAATGATTAAGTGTAGAATTTTGTGAGAAAATGAATTGATTAAATTTGAGCGGAAAATAGAAATAGAGATAGAAATAGAAATAGAAAGGAAAAAGAAATAAGAAGAAGAAAAAGAATAGAAATAGAAAGAAAAGAAAGATAGAAAGAAAAGGAGAGAAAGAAAGAGGAAGAAGAAAAAGAGAAGAAACTTGGGAAAAACCTAGGATCATCAAGAACAATCATCAAGTAAGCTTGGAATCTGGGTAAGGGTGTGAAATCTTATCATCTCATCAATGTATATCATTATGTATGTGTGTTTGCATGTGGTATTGGCTTGTTCGATATTTTTCGGTTATAGGGCGGAAACGCGTAAACGAGTAGAAATCGATGTTTTCACGGATGGAAATCGATATAATTTATGTTGTGTGATCTCTATATGTTTATGAACCATTGCTATTAACTGTTTTGCTGATGGAAGTGATTTGGGGAAGAAAATGGAATTTTTGGGGTTTGGAACAGTGCCAAAAACGAAGCAGAAATTCTGCTTCTGGTGTGAAGCGCCGGGCGATGTGCCTGTTTCGCCGGGCGGTTCGTCCTTTCGTCGGACGGTTTTGAGAGGCGCAGAGGTGCCAAGTTTCTGACTCTTTGAGTCATTTTGGTGGAATTGGCGTCGCCTGTGCTTCGCCGGGCGAAGTAGAGGCGAAGCGTGTTTCGCCGGGCGGTTGGCGTGCTTCACCGGGCGGTTGGGAGTTTTTTTTTCTTTTATAATTCTTTTCCTTAAAAATTCATAACTCTCGAACCGTATTTCCGATTTAAGCGTTATTTATACCGTTGGAAAGCCTATAAAATGTTCTTGCTTGTTATGATGATTTGGAAATTATTAGCCGATTAAATAAGTCGGAAAAGTTAGGAATAGTGTTAATTAGCGACTTCGGCCGTTTTGAATGTGTGTTTGGATGTGAATCATACAATAGTGCATTGAGGTGAATGTATATAAATTGTACGTGATTGTATGAGAAGAATGCATGAATATATTGTGAATATGTATGCATTTCAAGAATGTCTCGAGTCATTTGCATGTGAAGCATAATGACGTGCATTCTTGTGTTGAGGGATTCCTATGAGAGTCCGCTATAACATCGTGTGCCTTAAACATAAGAGGTGTGAGCGATCGGATGGATCGTGTGCCTTAAAGATAAGAGGTGTGAGCGATGGGTATAGGCGATCGTGTGCCTTATACAAAGAGGTGTGAGCGATCGGGTCGTGTGCCTTATACAAAGAGGTGTGAACGATCCATAAACGTCGTGTGCCTTAAAAATAAGAGGTGTGAGCGATCAGATGGGATCGTGTGCCTTAAAAATAAGAGGTGTGGGCAATGGGGAACATCGTATGCCCGACGGGGAGTTACAGTGATGTAACGAGCGATGGTTCCAGCAGAGTTCCTGAGTGAACTTGAGATGATTAAGTCGGTACCGCATTGCAATTGCATAGAGTCGTGAGTCGGTCTCTATGATTTGCATTTATCATCTTTATAATGGTGCATTGATGAATAAACATAAATATGTATGTTTATATGGAATGATAAGAATTGTGAAAGTATGCATGATGTATATGCTTGGTTTTGATTATATATACATTGTGATGTATATGAGTGAGTTGTGATGAATTGTGGTGAGAGTGTGGAATATGTGTATTTCTATGCTAAGATATATAATTTTATGCATTGTTATTATGATAATATTTCTCACCCTTCTGCTGTTTTATGATGCTCTATGAGGCATTGCAGAGCAAGTGCTGGTGGTCCTTTTGTGAAGCGTGTCTTCATTCTTTTGGTCGGTCGGCTCTGATATGTAGCACCGGGTAGCTAGGAGGCTATGATTCTTTTGTGATACATTTGTATATGTATCTTGTTGATAGATGTTTATGTAAACATGAATTATGTTGATGGATGATACCTGATGATGTATATATGTACATGTATATATGTAGATATGTATATCTGTTTGTTGTTATTCAATATTTAGATTTTCCGCTTTTATTCTAAATGTTGAGATGTGGGTGTAAGGACTAAGTTCCTCTGTTGCAAAGTTACCCCATTGTTGCATATCAACTGTTGAGCAGGTGTTGTATGTTTTAATTTCATGTAGAATGTGACATACCTCTTTTATACCGTGTTTATAAATATACTCTGACGAAATTTTAATATGTGCCTAAATGATATATTGTGATTATTTGGGGGTATAGCAAGAGGGTGTTACATTAAGTGGTATCAGAGCCAGTGTTGAGTCAGTTGTGTCCGTCTTGTTGTTGTGATGGTTGAACTATTGTTTAACCTTGTTGTCATTTTTGGGAATGATCAGAATATGGCTGGTAGAAACGACAATGCGATGGCTGCTGCTTTGGAAGCAATGGCTAGGGCGGTGCAAGGTGCACCTAACGTGAATGCTAATGACGAGTTCAGGAAGAATCAACCACCGGTCTTCAAAGGAAGATTTGATCTCGATGGTGCTCAACTTTGGTTGAAAGAGATTGAAAGGATCTTCAGAGTCATGGACTGTGCGGAGGAGAATAAGGTGAGGCTTGGGTCTCACATGCTGAAGGAAGAAGCCGACGATTGGTGGGTCGGAATGCGTCAAGTTCTTGAGGTGGATGATGAAGAGGTAACTTGGGATTTATTTCGTACTGAGTTCTTGAGGAAGTATTACCCTGAAAGTGTGAAAGGGAAGAAGGAGATGGAGTTCCTTGAATTGAAACAAGGTAGTATGTCCGTGGTGGACTATACTGCTAATTTTGTGGAGTTGGTTCAATTCCATCCTCACTATGCCGCGATTACTGTTGAGTTCTCAAAGTGTATTAAATATGAGAATGGTTTGCGTCCAGATATTAGACAAGCTGTGGGATATCAAAGGATAAGAAGGTTTTTGGATTTGACGGAATGTTGTAGAATCTTCGAGGAAGATAGCAAGGCTCGCTCTACACATTACAAAAGTTTGAATGAGATGAAGGGAAAACAACAAGCTAGAAGTGGACCTTATGTGACACCCGCTGACAGGGGCAAGCATAGGGGAAACTTTGAGAAGAGATCTGGAGGAGGAGGTTCCGGTTCCATTAAGTGCTACAAGTATGGTGAAATGGGTCATAAATCATTTGAGTATGGGAAGACAGAGGCGAGATGTTCTAACTGTGGAGGCCTTGGGCATGCTACTACTGATTGTAGAAGGAATGTGGTGAAATGTTTTAATTGTGGGGAACCTGGTCACATTAGCACGAAGTGTCCGAATCCGAAGAAAGCTCCAACTGGTGGGAAGGTATTTTCTTTGGCAGGAACTCAGACTTCCAGTGCAGACCGTCTGATTAAAGATACTTGCTTTATTAATAGTACGCCTTTAGTTGCTATTATTGATACGGGAGCGACTCATTCGTTTATTTTGTCTGAGTGTGCGAAGCGTTTGAATCTTGTGTTGTCTCTGATGGATGGCAAGATGGTTATTGATACTCCAGCAATGGGGTCAGTAACTACTTCTTTGGTTTGCTTGAGTTGTCCTTTAACCATTTATGGTAAAGACTTTGAGATGGATCTAGTGTGTTTGCCGTTGGAAGGTTTGGATGTGGTTTTGGGAATGAATTGGTTGCAATTTAATAGAGTTTATATAGATTGTTATCATAAGTTAGTGAGGTTTCCTTCTTTGGAAGAGGATGAGGAAGAGAGTTTCTTATCCACTAAAGAGTTGAAGAAACTTTTAGCGGACGAAGCTCAATTGTTCGGTTTGTTTGCATCATTGTCTGTGGATAGTCAAGTGTCACTTAATGTGTTTCCTGTTGTGTGTGATTTTCCTGAAGTGTTTCCTGATGATATTTAGGATGTACCGCCGGAAAGAGAAGTTGAGTTTTCTATTGATCTAGTTCCGTGTACTAGATCGGTTTCGATGGCACCATATCGTATGTCAGCATCGGAGTTGATAGAATTGAAGAAGCAATTAAAGGACTTGTTGGACAAGAGATTTATAAGACCAAGTGTTTCTCCTTGGGGTGCTCCGGTATTGTTGGTAAAGAAGAAGGATGGGAGTATGCGGTTATGCATTGATTATCGACAATTGAACAAGGTGACAATTAAGAACAAGTATCCGCTTCCAAGGATCGATGATTTGTTGGACCAATTGGTTGGTGCGCGTGTTTTTAGCAAGATTGATTTGAGATCGGGATATCACTAGATTCGTGTGAAAGAAGAGGATATTCAAAAGACGGCCTTTAGGACACAGTATGGCCATTACGAATATTCCGTGATGTCATTCGGGGTTTCTAATGCGCCGGGTGTGTTTATGGAATACATGAATCGTATTTTTCATGAACAGTTGGATCGTTTTGTGGTTGTGTTCATCGACGATATTTTGATTTACTCTAAGTCTCAAGAGGAGCATGAAGAGCATTTGAAGATTGTGTTACAAATTTTGAAAGAGAAACAATTGTATGCTAAGTTGTCAAAATGTGAGTTTTGGTTGTCGGAAGTAAGTTTTCTTGGACATGTTATTTTCGGTAGTGGTATTAGTGTTGATCCATCCAAGATTGATGCGGTGATGCAATGGGAGGCTCCTAGATCGGTTACGAAGATTCAAAGCTTTTTAGGATTGGCGGGTTATTATCGGAGGTTTATTGAGGGATTTTCGAAGTTGGCACTTCCGTTAACGCAATTGACTTGTAAAGGGAAGGCTTTCATTTGGGATATTCATCGTGAAGAGAGTTTCAATGAGCTAAAGAGAAGGTTGACAACGGCTCCGATCTTGATTTTGCCAAATTCGACGGAACCATTTGTTGTGTATTGTGATGCTTCATTGGTTGGTTTAGGTGGTGTTTTGATGCAAGATGGAAAAGTTGTGGCTTATGCTTCAAGACAATTGAGAGTGCATGAAAAGAATTATCCTACACATGACTTGGAGTTAGCGGCCGTGGTGTTTGTTTTGAAAATTTGGAGGCACTATCTTTATGGTGCAAGATTTGAAGTTTTTAGTGATCACAAGAGCTTGAAATATATATTTGATCAAAAAGAATTGAACATGAGACAAAGAAGGTGGTTAGAGCTTTTGAAGGATTATGATTTTGGTTTGAATTACCATCCGGGTAAGGCAAACGTGGTGGCCGATGCTTTGAGTCGGAAGTCGTTACATATGTCCTCATTGATGATGAGAGAATGGGAACTTTTGGAGAATTTTAGAGACTTGAGTTTGGTTTGTGAAATGACGCCGAGAAGTGTGAGACTTTGTATGCTACATGTTACGAATGATTTTCTTGCAACCGTGTGTAAAAAGCAAAAGTTGGATTTGAAGTTCGTTGATTTAATGATGAATGAGAATGAGGATTTCAAGGTTGATAATTTTGGAGTTTTGAGATTCCGTGGCCGTATTTGTATTCCCGATGATGCGGAGTTGAAAAAGATGATATTGGAAGAAGGACACCGGAGTAACTTAAGTATTCATCCGGGAGCGAATAAAATGTATCAAGATTTGAAGAAAATCTTTTGGTGGTCCGGATTGAAGAGAGATGTGGCTCAATTTGTGTATGCGTGCTTAACTTGTCAAAAGTCGAAGGTGGAACATCAAAAGCCTAGTGGATTGATGCAACCGTTGGACGTTCCGGAGTGGAAATGGGATAGTATATCGATGGATTTTGTTACGGGATTGTCGAATACGCAAAGAGGTCATAATGCCATTTGGGTAGTCGTTGATAGGCTTACTAAATCTGCTCACTTCATTCCAATTGATATTAGTTATCCTTTGAAGAGGTTAGCCGAGATTTATATTCTTGCGGTTGTGAAGTTACATGGAGTTCCTAAGAGTATTGTATCGGATAGAGATCCTAGATTCACATCGAGGTTTTGGGAGAGTTTACAAAAGGCTTTGGGTTCTAAGCTAAGATTGAGTTCGGCTTATCATCCGCAAACGGATGGTCAAACCGAGAGGACAATTCAATCATTGGAGGATTTATTGTGTGCTTTTGTGCTCGAGCAAGGTGGTGCTTGGGATAGTTATTTGGCATTGATTGAGTTCACCTATAATAACAGTTTTCATTCAAGTATAAGTATGGCACCATTTGAGGCTTTGTATGGTCGGAGATGTCGAACACCTTTGTGTTGGCATGAAACCGGTGAGAGGACAATAGTTGGACTGGAGTTGGTACAACAAACGACGGAGAAAGTGAAGTTTATCCGTGAGAAGATGAAAGCTTCTCAAAGTAGGCAAAAGAGCCATCATGACAAGAGAAGAAAAGATCTTGAGTTTGAAGAAGGCGATCATGTGTTTTTGAGTGTTACGCCGGTTACGGGTGTGGGTCGTGCCTTGAAGTCGAAGAAGTTGACTTCTCGTTTTATTGGTCCGTATCAGATTTCCGCACGGGTTGGTGTTGTGGCCTACCGTGTGGCGTTGCCTCCGAATCTTTCGAATTTGCACGATGTATTCCATGTTTCGCAACTTCGGAAGTATGTTCCGGATCCGTCACATGTTATTCCTATGGACGAGGTTGAAGTGAGAGATAACCTTACGGTTGAAACTTTACCGATTAGGATTTTGGACCATGAAGTAAAGAAGCTAAGAGGCAAGGATATTGCACTTGTGAAAGTAGCGTGGGGAGGCGCTGCGGAAGGCGATATGACTTAGGAACTAGAGAGTAGGATGCGAGAGTCGTATCCGGAGTTGTTTGAATCAGGTATTATTTTCGAGGACGAAAATTTTTAAAGTGGGGGAGAGTTGTAACGCCCCGATTCCAATTATTCCCATTTTGTTGAGTCTTTTATTTAAATTGAGTGATAAACTATTTTATTTGTGAAATTGGTGTGTTAATATGTTATGTTGACATGTTATGTTATTTTACCGTTTTTGAGAGTTTTCGGGGAAATTAGAATGGAAGATATTTTAGACATTTCTCAATTATTGGTAAGTTATAAATTTAGTAAAAATTGTTAGAAAAATGATTAAGTGTAGAATTTTGTGAGAAAATGAATTGATTAAATTTGAGTGGAAAATAGAAATAGAGATAGAAATAGAAATAGAAAGGAAAAAGAAATAAGAAGAAGAAAAAGAATAGAAATAGAAAGAAAAGAAAGATAGAAAGAAAAGGAGAGAAAGAAAGAGGAAGAAGAAAAAGAGAAGAAACTTGGGAAAAACCTAGGATCATCAAGAACAATCATCAAGTAAGCTTGGAATCTGGGTAAGGGTGTGAAATCTTATCATCTCATCAATGTATATCATTATGTATGTGTGTTTGCATGTGGTATTGGCTTGTTCGATATTTTTCGGTTATAGGGCGGAAACGCGTAAACGAGTAGAAATCGATGTTTTCACGGATGGAAATCGATATAATTTATGTTGTGTGGTCTCTATATGTTTATGAACCATTGCTATTAACTGTTTTGCTGATGGAAGTGATTTGGGGAAGAAAATGGAATTTTTGGGGTTTGGAACAGTGCCAAAAACGAAGCAGAAATTCTGCTTCTGGTGTGAAGCGCGGGGCGATGTGCCTGTTTCGCCGGGCGGTTCGTCCTTTCGCCGGGCGGTTTTGAGAGGTGCAGAGGTGCCAAGTTTCTGACTCTTTGAGTCATTTTGGTGGAATTGGCGTCGCCTGTGCTTTGCCGGGCGAAGTAGAGGCGAAGCGTGTTTCGCCGGGCGGTTGGCGTGCTTCGCCGGGTGGTTGGGAGTTTTTTTTTTCTTTTATAATTCTTTTCCTTAAAAATTCATAACTCTCGAACCGTATTTCCGATTTAAGCGTTATTTATACCGTTGGAAAGCCTATAAAATGTTCTTGCTTGTTATGATGATTTGGAAATTGTTAGCCGATTAAATAAGTCAGAAAAGTCAGGAATAGTGTTAATTAGCGACTTCGGCCGTTTTGAATGTGTGTTTGGATGTGAATCATACAATAGTGCATTGAGGTGAATGTATATAGATTGTATGTGATTGTATGAGAAGAATGCATGAATATATTGTGAATATGTATGCATTTCAAGAATGTCTCGAGTCATTTGCATGTGAAGCATAATGACGTGCATTCTTGTGTTGAGGGATTCCTATGAGAGTCCGCTATAACATCGTGTGCCTTAAACATAAGAGGTGTGAGCGATCGGATGGATCGTGTGCCTTAAAAATAAGAGGTGTGAGCGATGGGTATAGGCGATCGTGTGCCTTATACAAAGAGGTGTGAGCGATCGGGTCGTGTGCCTTATACAAAGAGGTGTGAGTGATCCATAAACGTCGTGTGCCTTAAAAATAAGAGGTGTGAGCGATCAGATGGGATCGTGTGCCTTAAAAATAAGAGGTGTGAGCGATGGGGAACATCGTATGCCCGACGGGGAGTTACAGTGATGTAACGAGCGATGGTTCCAGCAGAGTTCCTGAGTGAACTTGAGATGATTGAGTCAGTACCGCATTGCAATTGAATAGAGTCATGAGTCGGTCTCTATGATTTGCATTTATCATCTTTATAATGGTGCATTGATGAATAAACATAAATATGTATGTTTATGTGGAATGATAAGAATTGTGAAAGTATGCATGATGTATATGCTTGGTTTTGATTATATATACATTGTGATGTATATGAGTGAGTTGTGATGAATTGTGGTGAGAATGTGGAATATGTGTATTTCTATGCTAAGATATATAATTTTATGCATTGTTATTATGATAATATTTCTCACCCTTCTGCTGTTTTATGATGCTCTATGAGGCATTGCAGAGTAGGTGCTGGTGGTCTTTTTGTGAAGCGTGTCTTCATTCTTTTGGTCGGTCGGCTCTGATATGTAGCACCGGGTAGCTAGGAGGCTATGATTCTTTTGTGATACATTTGTATATGTATCTTGCTGATAGATGTTTATGTAAACATGAATTATGTTGATGGATGATACCTGATGATGTATATATGTACATGTATATATGTAGATATGTATATCTGTTTGTTGTTATTCAATATTTAGATTTTCCGCTTTTATTCTAAATGTTGAGATGTGGGTGTAAGGACTAAGTTCCTCTGTTGCAAAGTTACCCCATTGTTGCATATCAACTGTTGAGCAGGTGTTGTATGTTTTAATTTCATATAGAATGTGACATACCTCTTTTATACCGTGTTTATAAATATACTCTGACGAAATTTTAATATGTGCCTAAATGATATATTGTGATTATTTGGGGGTATAACAAGGGGGTGTTACACCCTTCGCTTCTATTTCGCCTGGCGAAGCCACTGGCTCGCTTCGGTGTTTGCCCGGCGAAGCTGGGGCGAAACATTTTCCCCCATATAAAATCCAGAAACCTCCTTTTTCACACCACCCCTTCGCTTCCACTTTCGCCCGACGAGGACGGGGCGAATTCGCTTCCCCCGACGAGCTGGGGATTTCGCTCGGCGAAAGTGTGCGAACCTGCAACTCTTAGTTGCGTTTCTGCACTAACTCAGACTCTAAGAGGTCTGCGATTACAACACCAAATCAATCGGTTTTTTTTATCAGAATTAATCATGGAACAACACAGCAATCCCAATACATCAACATAGGTTTATTCCTAACATCGATTACGTCTCAAAAACCCCAAATTTTGACATGAACTCATCAAATTCCCGGAAAACCTACTACCTACACGTTTCTACACCTATATCATTTATAATGATAAAATATTTCTCCCCATACCTTAGAAAATCGCTTCCGATTCCTTCTCGCTGAGTTCTTCCGGAACCTCTCTAAGCCCTAGCGTCCTTCTCCTTTCTTCAGAGCGTTTCTTCCAAAATTGATCCTACCACAATGACTTCTCTCTCTCTCTCTCTCTCTCTAATTCCTTTTTTTCCAACTTACCCCTAGGACCCCTAATACTCTTTTCCAACCTTGTCCTACTTAACCCATCCAAAATTACTAACTTGCCCTTAATGTTTCTTTTAATTTTTAATAATAATAATAATAATATTATATTTCACATAATTTCCATATTATTATTACTAAAATAATATTAATACTTCTTATACTTCTAAACACCCTCAGCATCCCTTAATATCATCATACCACATAGCATAAATCATGAGACATCACAATAATTCACCAAAAATTCACCAAAAATACGAATATTTATAATAAATCAATTAAATAAATATTCTACTGATTTCGAGGTGTTACAAGTAACCCATTTGTGAATTAATTTAAGCTCTCATAGGACCAGTGTCTAAAGACATATGCAAAATATGAGTATATGACAAAGGTTCCTTATGCCAATGTTGTCGGTTGTTTGATGTTTGATATAGTTTGCACTAGACCAGATTTGAAACAAGTTGTAAGTCAAGTTTGTAGGTTATGTCAAAATCGAGCAAGCTTCATTTGGAAGTAGTCAAAATGGGTTTTTTTTAGTTACTGTAAAGGGTACATCAGGTCATGCTATCATATTTCGTAGTGAACAAGGTGATCCTTCAGTTATAGAATATGTTGAATTAGGCTATATATGTTGGTGATATTGATGTTAAAAGGTATACACCAGGGTAAGTCTTTACTTTAGCAAGAGGTTCTATTTGTTTGAAATCATCAGTTCATTCCATAGTGGTCATGTCGAAACTTGAAGCAATGTACATGGCGGCGGCTAAAGCTGCCAAAAAAGCCTTATGTACACAATTGTTGAGATAATTGGCATGGTATTGAGCAAGTAGGAGCATAGTAGCATTATGATAGTCAAATTGCCATTTATTTCGCATACAATCAAGTGTATCATGTCAGGACTAAACATATTGATGTGAGGTTTCACAAGATTAGAGAGTTACTTGCATGTGGATAAATATTATGTGAAAAGGTTCATAATTCAGAGAATGCAATTGATATATTGATCAAGTCATTCATCAATGAAAAGTTCAAACATTGCTTAAAGTTGTTACATGTTTCATAGTTTTAAGTTCTCTATCAACTCCCTAAATTCACCCATCTTACTTATATTAACATGTGAATTAATCCCTTTCCGTTCCCCTACCTTCTTAATTGATTTGAAATCTCCAACCACACATCATTCACAAAAACCAAACTTTGCTTTAGAAACAAGAAGCTAATTCCAAAAAATTATCTTCAATTGCAAATTGCATGACGCATAAATATTTACAATAAAAATGTCAACATCCCTCCAAACCGCATGATTACCCACATAACCCTCTCCAATAAAACTTAATTTAACATCGAAAATACTTGACTTCCACATAATAAGAAATCATGTTGATCTCCTTTTAGCAGCTTTAGTCGTCCACTCGAAATTTTTGCCTTCCCCACAAATACCACACTAATGCATCAAACATTGTCTGCACTTTCATCTCTTGTAACAAACAGACTTCAAAATTCCCCTTTCTGATAAGTTTCCTGATACCATCCTTCTTTAACGAGCTTCAAATCCCCACGATGTTATACAAAATGATATGCATTGAACACCATTAGATTTTTTATCCTTCTGAATTCTCCCACAACATCTCTTGCTTGCAATCCTTTAATTGTTTCTACATGCATTCCCATGCCATCCCCACGATTAATCCCAAATTCCACTTCTTTTTACCAAATCTCTAATGCAAAATTCTCCTTATTTCTCGCCCAATATCACTTATTTCCTTGCACAATATCTGAATCAGAAGTGGATTCATAGCATAACAACAAGCTCTAGAAATTGCACCAAGGAAGAATCTTAGTGCGATGAACAAGAAGGACGACTACACTACTTTGAAATCTTTGGTGGCCTCAAGGAAGAAAAACTGTTTGAACAACCCATCACTCCTTGATTAGTTACCTTTGATGGGCCAACATCCATTTGGTCTGTATCTAGCTTCTTGGAAAAAATATGGTCAGAATTAATTCCTGGCCAAACTTGTTTGACTTGTAAGCCCATTTCACTTGTTTCGTTGGCCTTAGCCTTTGTGATTTTCCCTACCTGATTACTAACTATACTGCCATGTCCCCACTACCTTTTGCCTTAGACTTATCTGCCTCCATGTTCCCCTAGTTGACATATCTACAAATGTCACGAGCTTTCCATGCTTTAACCGTATGGCTAACTCTACCTCCATATTACCAATCGCCATATCATCTTTTTTCTTTTGATCCATCTCGTACCCTTTTAACCCTTCCACTTCAGCATACACTACCATAACTCGTTTTTTATGAAATCTTTTATCAATATCTGACTCCTCCAACCAAGAGAACAAAGTGTCATCATGACCACTGACCTCGAACAACAACCTTCCTGCATCTTCTTCATAACTCTCGAGTCCATCATTGTCGTTCGAAAAATCCTCTGACTCCGGAAACCCTCATTCGCTTGGTTGAAAATGTATGCATTCTTAACAGGTTGTATGATTCCTCAACTAGATTAATGCAAAACACATATCCGTTAACGTTCACATTAAAAACTTTAGACAACACAATATTACATCTTGTTTTCACTAAAATTGTTGCCACATTCAACTTCAATTGTTCCCTAGTTTCATGGCCATAACATATATATGTTCCCACCTATTTAGTTATAAACTCGAAGAATCTAGGGTTTCAAGCATGACACAGATTAATGGACGCTGAAACACGATGTGATTTTTGTTGGAGCTTGACTAGTCATCTTCTAAATTACTAGACAAATACGAACATGCTCTCGCAAGATCTATTATAAATATTGGTAAATATATGATTGTTGTTAAATATTTATAAATATAGGATATATAGAATATTTTATTGATCAAATATATATATATATATATATATATATATATATATATATATATATATATATATATATATATATATATATATATATATATATATATATATATATATATATATATATATATATAATCTAACAGATATACTTGAAATTAAATAGTATAAAATATATATTTTATTCCGAATGAATATGCAATTTTAACATAATTGAATAAAATTATTTGAGTTATCGAGCCTCAAACTAAATTTGAACTTATTACTTAAATATGTCTTGCATTTTTTCCATATATTTTAATAACAAATATATTTTATTATTCATATTTATCAAAGGTAAAATATTTCTTTATATATTTTTTTATCATTTAATAGTGACAAATTTTTCTCGTATTTTTTATATTATTCAATGATAAATACACGTTCCATATTTATTTAAAAAAATTGCCATGCTTCATAGTTTGTACCAAGGGTATATATTGTTTTTTTTTGTTGGCTAATTTTTTTTATAAATAAACTTTGCCAATTTTGTATGCTAATTTTTAGTATGCTAATTTTTCAGTTAAAAGTTAGGCTTAAATGCACTTTTGGTGTCTCTAGTTTAGGCAAATTAAACAATTGATCCCCATATTATAAAACTTGCGAATTTTGTCCCTTAAATTAGATCCATTTTGGATTTACTTGGTCCTCCATACAATTCTGATGTTGTGTCATGTTTTTTAATGAGGTGGCAATCCTATATTTTTTTTCATGTCACCAAATGTTTCACATGTCATCAAATGTTTTTCATGTCATGTTTTTAATTACATATAAATTGGAATATAAATGTTTATAAATTATGAAATATGAAATTAAAATTAAATCAGATTAAAGTTTCCATCAAACCCTTTGAATTGTTTTTCGTCTTCTTCTTCTTTCTCCCAGTCACTGTTCGTCTTCTTTTCACCCAGTTTCTTCAAGTTTCCATCAAATCGTTCCATTAAAATGTCTCTGCAGTCCAGTTGTAGCCATGAAAGCTGGTCCTCAAGTCGTTCAAGGTACATATGCAAGCGTGGTCTCGACGCTCCTTTGATGACGGCATGGACGGATTCGAACCCAGATCACCGTTTCTATGGTTGTGGGATGTATAAGATTCAAGGATACAAAAAAATGCTCTCACTTTGCTTGGTTGGATGAGGAAATGGATCCTAGGGCAAAAGAGATCATTTCTTCACTAGTAAAGAACTTGAAAGAGGAGAAGGAGATGGTTAACACCTACAAAGCCAAGGAGGACGAATTAAAGTTGAAGGCGAAGATCCTGAAGAAATAGTTGAAGATTACCTGGATTTTTTTATTTGTAGTGTTCATTGCATTTGTTGTAACAACAATGACGAAATAGGTTATAATTTATTAGGTTTGTATGTTGACTGATGGTGTAATGGTTGATGTAATAGCTGATGTTATGGTGTATTGGTAAAGTTATTTGTAATTTGACATAACATTGATGTAATGGTTGAAAGTTAATGGTTGAAAGTTAATGTAATGGTATTCATGTTATTTTGTTAATGGTTGAAAGTTAATGTTAATGTTATAAAATTGCTTATACTTTGATAGTGGAATAATAGAACTGTAATGACCTAACAATGGCTTGTAATGACCTAACTGTTATAAAATTGCTTATGGTATTCATGTTTTTGGACCTGTAATTTGACAGAAAAAATTTGACATGTGACAGAACAATGGCTTGTAATGACCTAACTGTTATAAAATGGCTTATGGTATTCATGTTTTTGGACTTGTAATGAACTAACAATGGACCTGTAATTTTACGTGTGACCTGTAATTTGACAGAACAATTACAATGCCTTATTATTTGATAGTGGGCCTGTAATTTGACAGAACAAAAACCATTGCCTTATAATTTTACATGTGACCTATAATTTGACAGAACAATTACAATGCCTTGTAATTACCACACTTATAATTTGCTTGACACTATAACAGTATGATACATACACCAGATCTGCTACATACACCAGAATTTCCATAAACATTCATATATATATATATATATATATATATATAATATATATATATATATATATTGCTTGACAGTAATATTAAATACCATAAACATTGTTTGACAGTAACATTGAATTTTATAAACATTGTTTGACAGTACATTGATTACCATAAACATACTTTAAATTTTCCATAACATTGTTTGACAGTAACATTGAATACCAGAATTTGCCTTATACATTACTTGACAGTAACGTTGTCTAGACAAAATATCAACCAAAATACCAAGCATAATAACATTGTAGACAAAATACCAACCAAAATAACACTCGAGACATAACTTGAGTAAAAAAGAAACCTAGACTACATTACAACAATTTAAACCATAGAGGACACTACTCTTGAGTTGGTTGAGGAGCTTGTGAACTTTGATCAATTTATGTTTGTTTTTATTTAGAGTTTGCCTTCACTTTCTTAGCATTCACTTTCTTGGGCTTCTTTTGTTTATTGCCACCGTTTGGAAGATCCCTTTCTGCAGCTCTCTTTCCCTTGCAGCTCCTCTTGTTATGGCCTATAGCACCATATTTTGCACATGCACTACGCCAAAACTGGACAAAGACTGCGCAAAAAAGACAGCGCTTTTTGGACAAAGCGCTGCTATAAGTCTTTAAAAAATTCCGCTAAAAAAAGCGTTGTAATAGACAGGAAAGCGCTTTTCAAAAGCGCTGTTAAATGCCCTAAATGGAAGCCACCTTAGAAAGCACTTTCTGGAAAGCGCTGCTATAGGTATTACTTTAGAAAGCGCTTTAGAAATGCGCTGTCTAAAGGTTAACCTTAGAAAGCGCTTTCAGAAAGCGCTGCTGTAGGTCTTAAATTCTCCCCACTTTAGAAAGCGCTTTATAAGGAAAGCGCCCTCTAAGGTCGTTTATGAATTAAAATATAAAACACATTTCATTTAATTTTCTGAAACTTCTATTCATTTTCTTCTCTCGACCGCGCGTTTCTTTCTGTTGAAACCCTTGCTATCTTTCTTCTCCGCTGAAACCCATTGCCATTGCTGTCGTTCATTCGCCATTGCCGTCGTTCATTCGCCATTGCCGTCGTTCATTGCCGTCGTTCACTGCAATTGCTTTCATGAAGAAGAAGATGAAACGAAGAAGAGGTACGTTGTTCTTGCTTCATTAAGATTCATTGTTGTTGTCGTTCTAATAAATATGCATTGTTCTTGTTGTTGATGTTATACAATATAATGGTACAGAGTCCTTTGACAATATAATGGTATGTTGTTCTGTTGTTCTGTTGTTGATGTTTAGTTTGTTGCCGTCGTTCTGCTTGTATTGTTGATGGTATGGTATTCGTGTGAAAAATGTAATGAGAGGGTGTGATATCACGCGTAGTGTTGGTGTTATTATTGGTGATGATGTATGGTTCTGATACTTGGTTTGTTCTCCTTGTTGGTGTTTGCTATGGAACTTTTAAGGTGTATATTGGAATGATGTGGCTGTTGTTGGCTGTTAGATGTTGATGATATTTCTGGTGTAGTATTTGTTGATGTTGTTATGTTATATATATAGCTTATATCATTCAATAATATTTCTGGTGCAGTATTAATTAGTTGTCATGTTATATATAGCTTATATCATTTAATGGATTATGGATTATGGATTTTTATATTTGTCATTTAATTTTTGTTTTTTTCTTTCTTACATGTCAAATGGCTAGTAACCAGGACGACACACACGAGACACATGATGAAAATGAAGCTCAGAATGAACCTTCGAATGTAGAAAGTGAAATAAAACGTGGAATAACTATTATGAAGTCAATCATCCGTGCTAGAGATAAAGGGATCAAGTTTGATGTACATTGGAGTGATGAGAACCAACTAATTGAGCCTAACGGTTCAATGTTGTCTTCATACATTAGTTCACTTGTCCGTCAGCATATTCCAATTATCAGTAATAATTGGAGGAGTCCAAAGTTGAAAGCTGGTAAAGATAAGATATGGATTGAGATACAGGTACTTTAATTTACTTATACTAACACACTTTATGTTTATATGTTTATAAGATAAGACAAGTCTTTAATTTACTTATACTAACACACTTTATGTTTATATGTGTATGTTTTTTTGTAGAGGTCCTTTAATATTGATGAAAGCCGGAAAAAATATTGTCTTCAGTTAGCCGGAAAGAGACACAGAGGGTTCCGAGCCTTATTATCAAACAAATATCTTAGGGATGCGGATAAAAATTTTGTTGAAGCAGAACTTCCACAGTTGTATGCGGACGTGATTGAACCCGAAGAATGGAGCACCTTTGTAGCTAAACGGAAAACCGAAAAATTCAATGTAATGTTATCTTGTCATGTCTATTAATTGTATTATATACTTGTTGCATTAGTTTGTTCTGATATGACTTAAACTTGTTTATCCAAGATTTGAGTGTCATTAATCGCCAAAGAGCATCAAAACCCGCGTATCCATACAAAAAAGGGCGTTTGGGATATGCACGGTTACAACAAAAATTGGTAAGTATATATTAATGCTATGATTTTATTAATTGTATTATTGTGTTATACTTGATGAATTTATTATTTAACTAAATGTGTAGTTAGAAGAGACAAAAAGTGAAGAATCATCACTTCCGATACATGTTTTGTGGAAGGAAGCTCGTGTGGGTAAGGATGGAGTTGTTAGGGAAGATGTTCAGCATGTTTATGATGAATGTGTAAGTATAACATTATGTCTTTAAGTTAATCGAAATTTTATTAAAATATAATTAATTTGTAATCCCCACTAATAATTTTTTATGGATGGTGCTATTCGTCAAATAGAGATGGACGAAGGTGTTTTTGGTTTTCCTCATTCCGAGATAATCGAAAGAGAGGACATGGAGCAGATTTCCAAGCATATTGAATTAGGCATCGATGTTATGCATTCATACATCTGGTACTCCGATCAATCTATTATTTATTTAGTTGAACAATTGATTTACACATTTCAATGAAAATAGTCTAATTTTATTATGCTTTTATTTAAGGTGCTTGTATGAAAAATTGATGTGGGGGACGGAATTGTCAAACAGATTCCGTTTCTTCTCTTGCACCCTTGTCAATGCACTGGCAATTGGTATGAATGCACTTTCAGTAAGAGACCACTTAACTGAGAGATTTATGGCCAGCAAGATAGAAAGTTTGTTTCTTTTACCGTATAATACTGGAAACGGGTAAGATTTTCATTCTAATCTTTAATTTATATCTTTTGCGTAGAAATTATCCATCTAAACTTTTGTTATATTTTACAGTGGACACTGGTTGTTGGTTGACATTAATCCTACAAGAGAAGTGGTCTATTATCTGAATTCATTGGATACTGATTGGTCAACATATCAGGATATGAAGGATGTGGTTGATACGTAAGTGAGATTGTTCGAAATATTCGTGTGTATTTTTATATTTAATTATTTCTGTGAGATTGTTCTAAATTTACGATTTTCTTTTATAGAGCAATACTCGTATACCGAGCACAAAGAGAATCTCGAGTATCACGGACTAAAGCAACCAACGTTACATAGGTCAAAGTGGAGGTATATTAATTTTCACAATGTTGCTTATTAGTGATGTTACTTGATAACACAAAACAACTATATATTAATTCTTATTTGTTTGTCTATGTGTAGTGCCCTCGTCAGCGTAATGGCATAGACTACGGGTATTTCGTTTTGAGGTTTATGAGAGAAATCCTTCAAATGGATCGATTAGAGATTCCTATTACGGTATGCATGGATTTATAACTTAGGATTTATTTTAATATTTATCGGATATGTCATATAATTTATTATTTTTAACTAAATCATGCATATTTTGTTTTGTTATGTAGTACTTTGATGAATATGCGTGTTCTCATTACACGAAGGATAAATTGCAAGAAATTAAGGAGGAAGTGTGTGAATACCTTATTGAAAAAAGAATCCTATATATATAAGGTATAGGATTATGAGATTATGTGAATGTATAGTTTTGTGAATGGTTTATTTTATGGGATAGTATAGTTTTGTGAATGGTTTATGTTATTTATGTGATTTATGGGATTATGTGAATGTATAGTTTTGTGAATGGTTTATTTTATGGGATAGTATAGTTTTGTGAATGGTTTTGTGAATGGTTTGTGAATGGGATAGTATAGCACAAATATTAGTTTTATGTGGTTTATGTGATTTATGGGATAGTATAGTTTTGTGAATGGTTTGTGTTATTTATGTGATTTATGTGATTTATGGGATTATGTGAATGTATAGTTTTGTGAATGACTTATTTTATGGGATAGTATAATTTTGTGAATGGTTTTGTGAATGGTTTGTGAATGGGATAGTATAGCACATATATTAGTTTTATGTGGTTTATGTGATTTATGAGATTAGTGGAAATGGTTAATGAACCATACTAGAAATTGTTAATGGAAATGTGAAATATACAGGTTTATTGAAATGACTTGAATTATACAGGTTTCTGCATTAAAAAATGGTTAAAATGAGACTTTTAAAAAAAAATCATTAAAATTATACGTAGAGAAAAGACAGCGCTTTCTAGAAAAAGCGTTGTCTATAGTTTACAACAGAAAGCGCTTTTCCTAAAAAGCGCCCTCTAAAGGTATAGACAAATTGATAACTAAAATTATAGCCTTACATTAGACAGCGCTTTAAAAAGCGCTGTCTAAAGGGGGCATTTAGAAAGCGCTTTTCCTAAAAAGCGCCCTCTAAAGTTATAGAAAAATTGATAACTAAAATTATAGGCATACATTAGACAGCGCTTTTTCTTGAAAAAGCGCCCTCTAATGTATACTTTAGAGAGCATTTTTTCATAAATAAAAAGCGTTGTCTAATGTCTTGTTTGGCGTAGTGATGTGACAGTTGACAACTTCCTTGGAAGAATGTGAGGATTTCTAGGTTCATCATTTGTTTTGTTTCTAAGTTTTTTAGGCCTTCCAATAGCTCTTCTCATAATAGGTGGTGCCACTTTAGTCACATCAGCTACATGCCACAATTGTGTTCCATTGGTTGGATCCAACCACAACAGTCAAAAAAATCATACAATAATATTCAACATAAGAAGTAAATTGCTATAATTCTTATAAGTCTAACCTATAACATGTAGTAAAATAATCCTCAAGCTGGTTTTGGATGTTCCATAAGCATGCAATCACATGGCAGCAAGGTATACCATTCAATTCCCACATCCTACATGAGCCAGTCTCCTTCTTCAAATCAACACAATAAGCATCAATGCCATTGTTGACACCAAATATGGATAAGTCATCATCACCATGCCATGTAGGACTCCACATCTAAAACAAGGGACCACAACAATACATTAACCTCATTACCTGCGATACGTACCTTACACAGTATTTGACTCCTTCGTTTCTCTCCTATTGACTTGCTGACTTCGTCATCTTTGTCAAACCAAACACCTCTGAAGGATTGAAGAATTCTGCGTTGGACTATGGTGTTGATTGAAGGATTGCAGAATTTTGCTATTTACGAATGAACAATTCCAATGGGGACTAGAGTTTTCTTCTTTCAGAACAACGATGGTGTGTGTGAATTGGGGAAAAATGGGTGACCTAAATACATATAACCTATTACAATTCAATTTTTAATTTGTTTATGTTATTTTAATAATTCATTTTAAATGTTTCTGAATTAATTTACCTAGCTGGAAATAAAATATTACAACTTGATGACATGGATTTAATTTCTACATGCCACCTCATTAAAAAACATGACACATCATCAGAATTGTATGGGGGACCAAGTAAATCCAAAGTGGATCTAACTTAAGGGACCAAATTCGCAGTTTTTGTAATAGAAGGGTCAATTGTTTAATTTTTCCAAACTAAAAGGACCAAAAGTGCATTTAAGCCTAAAAGTTATTATTTAGTATGATAATTTTTTAGTGATAGGAATAATCAACAACAACGTTAATTCGTTAGCGTCCATAAGTGGGAAACGAAGAAAATGAAAACATGCTTTGAATAGCATCGTCTTGTATTTCTTTTATACAAGGGATGACCAAAACGTTTTCCACAACACTCCCATCAAAAAGAACAAGTGAAAAGTGAAATAAGAAAAAAGGACCCATTTAGAAGAACTCGCATGTGCACTTTGTTTTCTGCAACTGTAAGGAGCACTCCAGTAAGAAATTTTTGGTGTATATTTATGGATCGAATAAAATGAAAACAATCATTCTTCCAGAGGTGAAGAAGACCAAGACTTTTGAACCAACATTATATCTCTCTACCAATGATTACGCTCCGTCTTTAAAAAATTTGTTCACATGCAAAGTTGAAAACTTTACCTCATATTCCTATATATCTTTACTCTAACAATTTTTAAAAAAACAGGTGCGCTATGTTGACACCAACAATACACCAAAATTTGACACCATATACAGTGTTCACCATATTTATACGGTGAACAATATTTTTAGTAAAATAAATAATATATTTTCATGAACAGTGTTGGGTGAACAGTATAAACGTGTGTGAATAGTACCGTGAATATTGTCCATGCGCAGTGCATAAACAGTGACTTTTTATAGTAAAATAAAGTTGGTTAATGAAATATAAAAAATTGATTAATAAAGTGATGAAATTGGTTAATCAACGCTCAGATATTAAAAATAATTTTAAGTAGTAAACCAAAGTTGGTTAATGAAAAGTAAAAAATTAGTTAATAAAGTTATGAAGTTGCCTAATAAACGTCCAGATATTAACAATAATTTTTAGCAGTAAACAAAGTTGGTTAATAAAGTGTAAAAGATTGGTTAATGAAATTATGAAGTTGGTTAATCACATAATTTCATATCTTTATCTTTTAATCTAAAAAATATTAAAAAAATTTTAAAAAAATTTTTAAAAAATATTATTATAATATTTCATACGGTGAACAGTGAAATACGGTGTAGGTGTCAAATTTTGGTGGAAAAATCTCATTTCTCTTCAAAAAATTAACTACTACTCTAACCTTTTTACGTAGCAACTATTATCATTTAATTTTTTCTTTTTTATTTAACCTTTTTGAATTTGGTGGAAGAGCACTTCTATATCGTTTGGCTTTTCGAGAAAACATATGGTGTGTTATAGTAAATCAGTCACATTTCACATAGAGCGGCCAAAGTAAAAAATAGCTTATTACCTTAGTCAATAAGTGAACTGATAAGATATTTGTGAATAACCTTCACCTTTTACATCGGGTAGACAAGTAATCGAGGGGATTTGCTTAACTTTTCACCTAGGTCAAGCTTGTAACCGAAGGGAAAATTTTCATTTTTCGTTAGAAAATTCGGTAAAGTTGAATGGATCCATGACTGAATCGTGAATGATGTCACTTTCCTTAAAAGTATTTCAATCATTCTAAAATATGTCTTAGAGTTGGAAGACATGAATACTCAGGATAATTTAGCCTTATATCGAATTTGCACAAGACTGACGAAAATTCGATTTTGTAGCGAAGACTGTTTGGAATTTGTTCAAGAGGATATTCGGTTTGTAATGTGTTTTATGAATTTCGGAATGTGGTTTTTATAGGCCATGTATATGTTGTTTCACAAGGTTTCGACCCTTGATGAAGCAACACCTTTTAACCGAAAGTTGAATTGTTTCCAAGCATTGCCAATTTTCATTCCACAGTAACACTTCACGAAGTGGTGCTTCTATTCGAATTCAAAAATGGAAACGCATGCATCGACCAAAATGAGAAAGCATGGCCGAAGGCAGGCCAGAGCGCCACTGGCGCCGCCTCATAATGTCGCGAGTAGCTCGTCATAATGCCTAATTAGGGTGTACTGAGGGTCTTGAGGCTTGATGAGCTTGCCAAGATGCAATTTTGCACTTGACTATTGATGGATGAAAACTCTTGATCTTCATGGATGACAAAGGGACTTGAGATGTTTGAATAAGATGACTATCCCTTTGATAATTCATCTTCTTGAGCTCTTGGGGATCACCTAACCTATAAAGTAAGCAAGCACACACATCTTGTATTTGTAATGGGTTAGTGATGTATAAAGACATGTATATATGTAATGATGAATGTTATTTCAATGATGCAAACGAGGTGGCATCTTGGGGGTAAAAATTAGGGTATGACAATATGGATAGATATCTCTAGATCTATTATCCTTTACTTTTTTGCTCTTAGCCAAGAAGTCAGGAGTGGTGCGAGACTTTAAAAATTTCTCCCAAACATCCTGGCCAATAAATGAAACATCAACTATGGATGTAACACCCCCAATTTATACCCCCAATTAAATAAAGCGATAAAAACTTCATCAGAGTATAATTAAACATTCATGGCATAGACGAAGACGTCACATCAATTGAGACAAAACACAATAAACCTGCTCATAAAGATATGCAACAATCAGGTAGCAATTAACAGAGGAACTTAGTTCCTACTACCCACAATTCAGATACAGAATAAAAGCGGAAAATCTGCAACTGAATCTCATATATATATCATATAAAGAGTTTGTCTGTCATACACAGATTCATACATATACAATCCAAAAGGCATATATACATATACACATAAATCACAACGATCTCCCTGACTACCCGGGGCAACATATCAGAGCCGACCGACAAAAGAATGAAGACCTAAGCTTCACAAAAAGACCTCCAGCATCTAATCTGTAATGCCTCATAGAGCATTCAAAACAGCAGAAGGGTGAGAAACACAATCATAATATAATTGCATACAACTATATAATAACTGTTCTGGACTGGACCAATGGCTAGAATTGGCCCAATCCGCCTCTGCTCCAGAGCGGCCCAAATTGCCTAAGTCATATCCACAGAGGGGCAAAAGTGACGTTTCTGCCCCTTCAACCGGGAAAGGAACGCAACGTTCCTCCCCGACGTTAATGCCCGTTACGCACGGCTTCCTCGCTGCCCGGACAACAAAGGACAGGTGCCCGAAACTGCGGTTATGCCCGACATAATGGCTAGTTTCGAGCACCCTGCCCGGCCTAACGGCTAGTTTGGGCAGTTACCTATTCTTTGGGGAAAACGGTTATTTCGCCCCGAAAATAGGACCGTTGGCCATGCGCTGGGGGCTCTATATAAACCCTCTCGCTTGAGAGGGTTAGGTATCGAATATTCACCCTAAGAATTCACTCTTGTACTTGCCCCTTTTTCTCTGACCTTTACTTACTTGAGCGTCGGAGTGCCTTGCAGGTACACCCCCTCCTCCTCTCCACACGACCAGCATCCCTGACGCACTTGGCGGCCTGATTCTACAAGATCTGATCCAGCCTTCACGATCAGTGGCGCCGTCTGTGGGAAACTTTGTTCTCCCCTTCTTTCTTTAACTGAAGATCAAAACAACTTTCAAACATCATCATGATCATGGCCTCCCAAGATCGCACCCAGGATGCTCTTCATTCCATCATTCTCCCCATCAACAAATCTGACGTTGACGGCCAATCATCTCTCCTCCGAGATGCCCGTTTCCTTAGGGATGGAGCCACCGCTTCTCTTTCCCCAACTCCTGCTGATCGCCACAACGTTCCGCGCAACGCCAACCCGGCCGTGGCAGCTCTCCTGAAGGCGCTCAACAAGACTAACACCCTGATCCTACAGCAGAACGAGAGGATCAGGGCACTGTAAGAGTCTCACCGTCCAAGATCCCCTCCTACACGGAGGAATTCGCGACGATCAAGAAGCCCGCAGCCACGGAGAGAAATCGACCGAAGGTTGCGCCAAGAGCGAGATCCTCGCGTAGCCCGAAAGCGCGACCAGATCTCCCCGCGTGACCAGCACGCTCATGACCACAAATGGACTCGAAGGAACGAACAATCTCCTCCGATCAAGTCCAAAGAACGGGCACGCTCACCTTCTCCCCGAAGGAACCGCTCGCCTTCTCCTCGAATGAAGCACTCACCTTGTCCTCGAAGGAACCACTCACCTTCTCCGCGAAGGAACCGCCGACGCGAGTATCCCGTCCGGTCACCATCATACACCAGTTCCAATGACGACGACGAGACTCGCGGCCCGTTGTCCTAGGAGATCCTGGCCACCCGTCTCCCGAAAGGCTTGGAGAAACCCCCGTAACTTGGTACATACGACGGGACCACTGATCCAGACGAGCACATCGAGAATATCGATGCCCTCTTAGACTACCGCAGCGTACGGGGCGCCATCAAATGCAGACTGTTCCCGACCACGCTCTAGAAAGGAGCAATGACATGGTATAAACAACTGCCCGAGGAGTCAATTACCTCGGGGAAACAGCTCGGCAGGATGTTCTTGCGGATCTTCACAGCATCTCGCCGCCACCCCCAAAACTGAGGCCTCCCTCGGAGCCATAATCCAGAGGAAAGACGAACCTCTCCGATCATACATCGAGAGGTTCAACAAGGAAGCAGTGCAGGTCCTGACGACGGACAAAATGAAGAAGTTCCTGCTCGAACAAGGGGTCCTCCCGGACTCTGATTTTGCTAAAGCCATCGGCCTCGCCCCACCGAGGAATTTAGACGCCCTCCTCCTCAAAGCCCAAACTAATATCCAGTACGAGGAGAAGATTGCGGCCTGCAACATCCGGGCATCACGCCGCCAGGAGAATGCCCGGGTCGCCAAAGGGGAGGAAGCCTCGACATCTCGTCGGGGTGAACGGAGACACGAGGACCGTCCGAGGGACTCCCGCGACAGCAAGGGACCCTCCGGGCGCTTCCACGACTACACTCCCCTGACTGTTTCCAGGGAAAAGATTCTGTTCGAATGTGCCAATTCGGAGTTCAAACAAGCCGGGGTCCATTTCCCCAAACAGCTGCCGAACAGACCAAACATGGATAAGTCAAAGTACTGCCGCTTCCACAAAAGTCACGACCATACTATAGAGGACTGCATCCACCTGAAGGATGCCATAGAGATACTAATCAGGGACGGGCACTTGAAACAGTTCGCAAAAAAGAAGGACACTCCTCGGCAAGACGCCAGGAGTCCAAGAAGGTCGAGGAAGAGGCACCCTCCTCGGATGACACCAACGTGCAGGTAGCAATGTCCATATCCCGACCAGAGGACTTCTACGTCCCAGACGGGCTCAGTGCCCCTGCTTATTTTGCGGCCCACAACCCGTGGGAGACTTTTCCTTCCACCATGGTCATTTCTGGCGGGGAATTCAACAAAGTCACTGTGGGCTCCGTGAAACGGAAGTTCGACCACCTGATCAACACCAGCTGCAACAAAGTGACGACGCTTGATCAGGCCCAGAAGGGCTCCGTCCCAATCTCCTTCTATGAGGAGGAACTCCTCGGGGGATCCCCGAACTCCAGCATACCTCTGCTCGTCAAAGCCCGGATGGCGAACTTTGACGTTCGCAGGATACTTGTCGACCAGGGCAGCTCGGTCGACATCACGTACTCCCAGCTGTTCTCAACACTTCAGCTGGACGAATCTCACCTCACTCCCTACGTGGGATCCGACTTGTAGGGATTCAACAGGTCCGTAACAAAGCCGTGGGGTTACGTGGAGCTGATCGTGACATTCGACGCACCTGAGATGGCTAGATCCATCAAGGTGCAGTTCCTGGTAATCGACTGCCCGTCGCTTTACCAATGCATTTTCGGAAGGCCAACTCTGGCCGAGCTGGTAGCGGTGCCCTCAACTGTCCACCTGAAGATGAAGTATTACATTTCGAAAGGGAAGTTCGCCACCCTCCACGGCGATATAGAAGCTGCCCGACAGTGTTTTGAAGCGGCCACAAAGGGACTCAAGACCATTGCACCCAAGCCAAAGGCGTCGACCAAGCCAACACTGCCAAGCAGCTCCGAGGAAGCAAAGCCTCTGCCCCAAGTCGACTCTATCGACCTCGACAGCCGCTTCCCCGAGGACCATCAGGAGGAACGAGCAACATCGTCCACAACATCCAGCAGGAGCTCTCATCCGATGCGTCCAATCCCGGATGGTGACTTCGAGATAGTTCTGTTCGGCGAAGATCCCCAACGAGGAGTGAAGATCGGAGCAGACCTGCCTGATATCGCGAGGAAGCAGCTCAAAGCATGCCTCTGGCAGAACGCTGACCTCTTCGCTTGGAGCGCCGCAGAGATGCGCGGTTTGGACCCGTCCACTGCATGTCACCAGCTGACCATTGACCCGACCATTAAGGTCATAGCACAACGTAGGAGAAAGCAGTCTCCGGAGAAAACGGAGGCTGCTGAAAAAGCTGTAAAGGACCTCCTCGAGGCCAAATTTATTTCGGAAGCCAAGTACACCACTTGGCTGTCCAACGTTGTATTGGTCAAAAAATCTAATGGAAAATGGCGTATGTGTGTTGATTATACCAATCTCAATAAGGCATGCCCGAAGGATGCCTACACGCTCCCCAATATTGATAAACTTGTTGATAATTCCGCTGGTTTTAAACTTTTATCGTTCATAGACGCCTACTCGGGCTACAATCAAATCCCAATGGCAATGTCCGACAGAAAATATACGGCCTTCATGACCGAATCAGGGAATTATTACTACAACTTAATGCCCTTCGGCCTGAAGAACGTCGGAGCAACATACCAACGAATGATGAATAAAGTATTTCGGGGAGAAATAGGCGACATGCTCAAAGTATACATGGACGACATGATCGTAAAGTCCCACGAGGAAACCGATCATACCGCCCACTTGCGAAAGGTCTTCGAACAGGCCAGGAAATACAAAATGCATTTTAATCCGGAGAAGTGCACGTTCGGCGTCCGGGCAGGAAAATTCCTCGGCTTCTACTTGACGGAACGAGGAATCGAAGCCAACCCCGACAAATGTCGGGCATTCTCCGAGTTTCCTACGCCCAAGTCCAAAAAATCCATCCAGTCCCTCAACGGGATGCTCACGTCACTATCTCGTTTCGTGGCCAAGTCCGCCCAGCATGCCCTACCATTCTTCAAGCTCCTCCGCAAAGAGGCTGCGTTCGAATGGACCGAGGAGTGCGACAAGGCCCTTCTCCATCTGAAACGAGCACTTTCAGAGCCACCTGCCCTCTCTCGCCCGGACAATGGCAAAACGTTGTACCTATATCTGGCCGTAGCAACCGAGGCAGTTAGCGCCGCCCTCATCCGCGAGACAACTGACGGGCAGAAGCCCATATATTTCACGACCAAGGCGCTGTAGGGACCAGAGTTACGTTACCAGCAGATAGAGAAAGTGGCATTGGCCCTCATCAACACGGCCAGGAGATTGAGACACTACTTCCTGGCCCACACGATTGTGGTTCAAACAGATCAGCCCATAAAGCAGCTGCTCGGTCGTCCAGACATGGCCGGCAGAATGCTCAAGTGGTCGCTGGAACTATCCGAATTTGACATTCAATACGAAGGAAGAAAGGCGCTCTAGGACCAAGCTCTGGCCGACTTCGTCGCAGAGATGACATTCGCGAACTCGCCTGCAAGCGAAGCGCGCAAATGGACCATCTTCGTCGACGGTGCTTCGAGCTCGGCCGGAAGCGGCGCGGGCATCATACTGGAAAGCGACGAAGGAACCATCGTCGAGGTATTACTCACACTGTCTTTCCCAACCTCCAATAACCAGGCGGAATACGAAGCCTTCCTCGCTGGGCTACGCCTTGCCGAGGACTTGGGCGCACAAGAAGTCGTCATTTGCACGGATTCATAACTCGTGGCCCCCCAGGTCCGGGGAGAATACCAGGCCAAAAACGACAACTTGACCGAATACTTGGCCCTGGTAAAGAAGGAAATGGCGAAATTCATGACAGTGGAGGTAAAACACGTTCCCCGCGAACATAACGTGCGAGCAGACGTGCTGTCTAAACTGGCCAGCACAAAGAAAAAGGGCGGAAACAAATCCTTCATACAGGAAGTACTTCCTTGACCCAGCATCGAGAAGGCCTCCCCGACACTCTACGTGCAAGTGATCGCGACAACAACTGTTGGATGACCCCAGTCTACAACTACCTCGCCAAGGACGAACTCCCGTCCGACCCAAAAGAGGCCAGCATAGTCAGGCGAAGAGCCTGCTCTTATGTCCTGGTCGAAGACAAACTATACAGACGGAGATTCTCCATTCCACTGCTCAAGTGTGTCGAGGAAGAAATGGTCACGTATATCCTGCGCGAAATCCGTGAAGGAATCAACGCCCAACATCTCGGCGGAAGGTCCCTTGCTCGAAAAGCCCTCTGAGCAGGATACTACTGGCCGACTATGCAAAACGACGCAAAAGAGCACGTAAAGAAGTGCGATAAATGCCAACGGCACGGGGACATGCACCTAGCCCCACCTAACGAGCTCAAGACTATGTCCTCCCCGTGGCCATTCGCCTGGTGGGGCCTAGACATCCTCGGATCCTTCGTGGTAGGATCAAGTCAGAACAAGTACCTCATAGTGGGCGTGGATTATTTCACAAAGTGGATAGAAGCAGAACCTCTAGCCAAAATAACTGCCCTCAACATCCTGCGTTTCTACAAACGAAACATCCTTGCACATTTCGGTATTCCCCAAGCGATAGTAATGAACAACGGGACGCAGTTCACGGACAAGAAGTTCCAGGATTTCGTCGCCCAACTGGGCACGAAGCAACACTTCGCATCCGTCGAACACCCCCAAATAAACGGGTAGGCTGACGCAGCTAACCGAGTCATCCTTCGAGGCCTCAAGCGAAGGCTAGACGAAACAAAGAAGGCGTGGGTCGAGGAGCTACACAGCGTGCTCTGGGCTTACCGTACAACTCTACATTCAACGATCGGGGAAACACCTTTCCGTTTAGCATACGGAACCGAGGCTGTAATTCCCGTCAAAGTTCACGTGCCCTTTAGGCGGACAGAGTCACCCCTAGACGAGGAAATGAACGACGAATCTTTAAGGGAAGACCTCGACCTCGTCGAGGAAATCAGAACCGGGGCAGCTCTCCGCGAGGCCTCACTGAAACAAAATATCACCATCAGGCACAACGCCAAAGTGATAAGACGAGAGTTCGACGTGGGAAGCCTTGTCCTAAGAAGAAACCACAAAGACTCTCGCGAAGGCAAGCTAGCAGCCAATTGGGAGGAACCCTATCGCATTCGGGCAAAAACGGAAAATGGGGCCTACTACCTAGAACATCTCACTGGGGAAGAACTCGCTCGACCATGGAACACCGAAAAGCTAAAACAATACTACAGCTAAAGCCTCGGTTCAACTCGTCGCAACGACAAACGTCAGCTACCGACCACTATGCGCGTCTAGGTACAAGCGTCGCATACGATTAAAGCATAACCCCGCTCAGTGACGAGCCGCGCAATTGCTCGACAGCGATCCTCGATCGAGCATCGCTGTCGTTAGAGTTCCATGATTGGCCGAACCCCAGCTCGCGATGGGACGTTCACGCCGCGAACTCAGGCCTCAAACACGACCTGAGCTCCGCTCCCCGCCAGGACATTCCCCGACAGTTCGACCAGTTCCCCTCACTATCAAACACATCTGTAACGAGCAAATCCCCTAAAATATTCACACAAGTCAAGTGCCCCCTATCACGGGCGGACATACATTCACAGCGAGCATGCATATAACACTTAGCAAAAATAAACGCAAGTAAAATCATGCATGTGAAAATGCCAGAGATATAATAAATTAACAGTGGCCACAAGGGCCACGATTGTACGTTGTTACATAAAACGGGGGCCATGCCCCCCAAAAATAAATTACAAATAATCCAACGGCACGCAGGCCGGACAAGATACAACATCAAAATAACAAAACTCCTCATTCATCCGCATGCTCGGTTGACGCCGGCTTAGGTCTCTGGTCCTCCTCGGGCTGGTCCTCAGGCTGAACCTCGGGGGTATCTAGAACAAGGCCTGCGGGCAAGACAATACGACTATCCTCAACGCGCGCAAGATAGTGAGTACCCTCGGCAGAGATCTCAAGCCCAGGGTTCACCACCCGCAATTGAGCCACGGCGCTTTGAAAAGACTCCTCTGCCACGACGATACCGTCATCTTCGGCCAGCAGGATGCGGGAAACCAACTCAGGCTTAGTCTTCAACTCTTTTATATCATCCGGTTCGTCGGCACCCGGGGCGCTGGCCACCATCAACTCTTTGTTCAGCTCCTCGGCAGCCTGTTTCTCCGCCGCCAGCTTGGAGACATCCTCTTTCAGCCTGGTCGTCTCCTCTTCGGCCTTCTTCCGAGCCTCACAGGCACTCTTAACTTCCTCCTTGAGGGTCGCCTCAGAAGCCCGGGCAACTTTAAGTTCGGACTCAAGTGTAGAATCCCCCTCGGCGTAGACAGCAACCATCTCCAACATCCTGACCAGGGCAGAAGCATCCTGGGCCACCAGCGCCCTCTTGCTCGGGTGATCTATGCCTTCCAAGCAAAGGGATTCCTGTAACGCCCCGATTTTGATTATTCCATTATTCTTGAGTCTTTTATTTTAATTGGGTGATAAATTATTTTATTTGTTAAATAGGTGTGTTAAATGTTATTTTACCGTTTTCGAGAGTTTTCGGGGAAATTAGAATGGAGGGTATTTTTGACTTTTCTCAATTAATCATAAGTTAGAAATTTTGTGGAATTAGAATTATGTGAGAAAAATGAATTAATTGATTTAGTGGAAAATGAGAGAAAAGAAATAGAAAAGAAAGAAAATAGATAGAAAAGAGAAATAGAGAGAAATAGAGAAAGATAGAAAGAAAAAGAAGAGAAAGAAAGAGGAAGAGGGAAAAAGAGAAGAAAAGAGGAAAAAGAGTGGAAATCATCAAGAACAAGAGCTAGATCATTTGGAATCCGGGTAAGGGTGTGAAATATTGTTATCCTAACTTTGTGTATGATTATGTATGTGTTTTGTGTGGATGTTTTGGTTGGTTTTCCATATGTTTCCGTTTAAGCCGTATTTGACGAAAACGATAGAAACCGATGTTTTTACGGTCGAAAAGTCGTATAAATACATGTGTTGGTTGGTTATATGTATGTGAGCTGCTATTTAAAGTTTCATGAAGTTTGGTTATGTTTTGGTTAGTTTTCGTTATGTTTCCGTTGTTTTTTCCGTTTAGGTCGAATTGTAGGAAATCGATAGAAATCGATGTTTTCACGGATGAATTTCGAAATAAATTGCGTAGATTAGTCGTATGAGGTTAGGCCGAGATTATAGAAACTCGTTTGGTTGAAATCGGTTGATATTGTGAGTTTTGACATTTTTGGGTTTTGAGAATGTGAGATTTTGGTGAAAATCGAATGTTGTGGAATCGGTGTTTTTTTTATTCTAACATGTTGGTATGTATTTATGGAGGATTACCATGTATTTATTCGGAAGAAAGTAATTGAATCGGTCGGGTTTTCGGGCGAAAACGCCGAAAAACCAGTGCTGTACCAGCAGAACCCGCAGCAGCTTTATGCTGAAATTCTGGTTTTCGGGGAAACTTCGGAAATTCATATCTTTTGATCCGTACGTCGGTTTTGACCCCCGTTCGAAGCGTTGGGAAGCTAACGAGATGTTCTTTCTAGGGAAAATGGTTTTGAGGTCTAAACCTGGTCCAATTGGAACAGTATTTTCGAACCGTTTCGTAGTGTCGGGCCTCCGATTTATGTTTTTGCGTTATTTTGAAATATACATATCTTCTTCGTTGTTTATCGGATTTAAGTGTTCTTTATATCGAATCGAAGCTGTGGATGAGTACTTTTTGATGATGATGGAAAATATTATTTTTAGCCGACTTTTACGGTAAACCGTAAATTGATTTGTTTGGATAAATGTGTATGTTGTTATACAATTGATGTGAATGTAGATGGATTATATGTGATGAATGCATGAATATATTGTGAATATGTATGCATTTCAAGAATGCCTTTCAAGTCATTTTGCATGTGAAGCATCATGATGTGCATTCTTGTGTTGAGCGATTCTAATGAGAATCCGTTGTAACGTCGTGTGCCTATGTGAGGTGTGAGCGATGATTACAAATGATTGTGTGCCCATGTGGGGTGTGAGCAATCAGATTGTGTGCCCATGTGGGGTGTGAGCAATCGGATCGTGTGCCCGTGTGGGGTGTGAGCGATCGGGTCGTGTGCCCATGTGGGGTGTGAGCGATCCATAAACATTGTGTGCCCATGTGGGGTGTGAGCAATGGGTGAACATCGTAGGCCCGACGGGGAGTTACTTCGGTAACGAGCGATGGTTCCAGCAGAGTTCCTGAGTGAACTAGTGATGATTGAGTCGGTACCACATTGCATTTGCATAGAGTCGTGAGTCGGTCTCTATGATTTGTATTTATCATCTTTATAATGATGTGTTGTTGAATGAACATAATTATGTATGTTTATACGGAATGATTGAGAATTGTGAAAGTGTGCATGATGAATATGCTTGGTGGATATATATATATATACATTGTGATGTATATGGATGAAAATGTGATGAATTGTGGTGAGAATGTGTAATATGTGTATTTTTATGTTTATATATATATATATATATATATATATATATATATATATATATATAATTATATGCATTGTTATTATGATAATATTTCTCACCCTTCTGCTGTTTTATGATGCTCTATGAGGCATTGTAGAGTAGGTATGCTGGAGGTCTTTTTGTGAAGCGTGTCTTCATTCTTTTGGTCGGTTGGCTCTGATATGTAGCACCGGGTAGCTAGGATGTATATTATTCTTTTGTGATACATTTGTACATGTATCTTGTTGATGAATATTTATGTAAACATGACTTATAATGATGGATGACACTTGGTGATGTATATATCTACGTATATATACTTGGATGTATTTCAATGTTTGGATTTTCCGCTTTTATTATAAATATTGAGATGTGGGTGTAAGGACAAAGTTCCTCTGTGGCAAGTTACCCCACTGTTGCATATCAATATTTTGAGCAGGTGTTGTATGTATTAAATGCGTGTATGATGTGACATGCCTCTTTTATACTATGTTTTAATCGTACTCTGGCGAATTTTTTAATATGTGCCTAAATGATTTATGTGATTATTTGGGGGTATAGAACTGGGGTGTTACATTAAGTGGTATCAGAGCCAGAGTTGAGTCAGTTGTGTCTGTCTTGTTGTTGTGTTGGTTGAACTGTTGTTTAACCTTGTTGTTATTTTTGGGAATAATCAGAATATGTCGGGTAGAAACGACAATGCAATGGCTGCGGCTTTGGAATCAATGGCTAGGGTGGTGCAAGGTGCGCCGAACGTGAATGCTAATGACGAGTTCAGGAAGAATCAACCACCGGTTTTCAAAGGAAAATTTGATCCCGATGGAGCTCAAAATTGGTTGAAAGAGATTGAAAGAATCTTTAGAGTTATGGACTGTGCGGAGGAGAATAAGGTGAGGCTTGGATCTCACATGTTGAAGGAAGAAGCCGACGATTGGTGGGTCGGTATACGTGAAGTTCTTGAGGTGGATGATGAAGAGGTAACTTGGAATTTATTTCGTACTGAATTCTTGAGGAAGTTTTACCCTGAGAGTGTGAAGGGAAAGAAGGAGATGGAGTTTCTTGAACTGAAACAAGGTAGTATGTCTGTGGTGGACTATACTGCTAAATTTGTGGAGTTGGTTCAATTCCATCCTCATTATGCTGCGATTACTGCTGAGTTCTCAAAGTGTATTAAATATGAGAATGCTTTACGTCCTGAGATTAAGCAAGCTGTGGGATATCAAAGGATAAGGAGGTTTGCGGATTTGACGGAATGTTGTAGAATCTTCGAAGAAGATAGTAAGGCTCGTTCTACACATTACAAAAGTTTGAATGAGAGGAAGGGGAAGCAACAAGCTAGAAGTGGACCTTATGTGACACCTGTTGATAAGGGCAAGCATAGGGGAAGCTTTGATAGGAGATCTGGAGGAGGAGGTTTCGGTGTTGTTAGCTGTTACAAATGTGGTGAAATAGGTCATAAATCATTTGAGTGTGGGAAGCCTGTAGCGAAATGTTCTAATTGTGGTGGTCTTGGGCATGCTGCTACAGATTGTAGAAGGAATATGGTGAAGTGCTATAATTGTGGAGAAATGGGTCACATTAGTACTAAGTGTACTAAGCCGAAACAAGCTCAAGCGGGCGGAAAGGTGTTTGCATTGGCGGGGACTCAAACTACGAATGCAGACCGTTTGATTAAAGGTACATGCTTTATTAATAGTACACCTTTAGTTGCTGTTATTGATACGGGAGCGACTCATTCGTTTATTTCGTCTGAGTGCGCGAAGCGTTTGAATCTTGCGTTAACTTTGATGGGTGCTGAAATGGTTATTGAGACTCCTGCTTCAGGGTTGGTAAATACATCTTTGGTGTGTATGAGTTGTCCTTTAACCATGTATGGTAAAGACTTTGTTATGGATTTAGTATGTTTGCCGTTGGTGGGATTGGACGTGATCTTGGGTATGAACTGGTTGCAATTTAATCGAGTTCATATAGATTGCTATCACAAGTTAGTAAGGTTTCCTTCTTTGGAAGATGATGAATTTGAGAGTTTCCTATCCACTAAAGAGTTGAAGAAACTTTTAGCGGACGAAGCTCAATTGTTTGGTTTGTTTGCATCATTGTCGGTGGAGAGTCAAGTTGAGCTTGAAATATTTATTTGATAAAAAAGAATTGAACATGAGACAAAGGAGGTGGCTAGAACTTTTGAAGGATTATGATTTTGGTTTCAATTACCATTCGGGTAAGGCAAACGTGGTGGCCGATGCCTTAAGTCGGAGGTTGTTACATATGTCCGCATTGATGATGAAAGAATGGGAACTTTTGGAGGATTTTAGAGACTTGAGTTTAGTTTGTGAAATGACGCCGAGAAGTGTGAGACTTGGTATGCTACATGTTACAAATGATTTTCTTGCAACGGTAGGTGAAAAGCAAAAGTTGGACTTGAAATTCGTTGATTTGATGTTGAATGAGAATGAGGATTTCAAAGTTGATAATTATGGAGTTTTGAGATTCCGTGGTCGTATTTGTATTCCCGATGATGTGGAGTTGAAAAAGATGATATTGGAAGAAGGGCACAAAAGTAACTTAAGTATTCATTCGGGAGCGAACAAAATGTATCAAGATTTGAAGAAAATCTTTTGGTGGTCTGGATTAAAGAGGGATGTTTCTCAATTTGTGTATGCATGCTTAACTTGTCAAAAGTCTAAGGTGGAACATCAAAAACCGAGTGGATTTATGCAACCGTTGGATATTCCGGAATGGAAATGGGATAGTATATCGATGGATTTTGTTACGGGATTGCCGAATACGCAAAGAGGTCATAATGCTATTTGGGTAATTGTTGATAGGCTTACTAAATCTGCTCACTTTATTCCAATTGATATTAGTTATCCTTTGGAGAAGTTAGCCGAGATTTATGTTCTTGTGGTGGTGAAGTTACATGGAGTTCCTAAGAGTATTGTATCGGATAGAGATCCTAGGTTTACATCGAGGTTTTGGGAGAGTATACAAAAGGCTTTGGGTTCTAAGCTAAGATTGAGTTCGGCTTATCATCCGCAAACTGACGGTCAAACCGATAGGACGATTCAATCGTTGGAGGATTTATTGCGTGCTTGTGTACTCGAGCAAGGTGGTGCTTGGGATGGTTATTTGGCGTTGATTGAATTCACTTACAATAACAGTTTTCATTCGAGTATAAGTATGGCACCATTTGAGGCTTTGTATGGTTGGAGATGTCGAACACCTTTGTGTTGGCATGAAACCGGCGAGAGGACGATAGTTGGACCGGAAATGGTACAACAAACGATGGAGAAAGTGAAGTTTATTCGGGAGAAGATGAAAGCTTCTCAAAGTAGACAAAAGAGCTATCATGACAAGAGAAGGAAAGATCTTGAGTTTCAAGAAGGCGACCATGTGTTTTTGAGAGTTACACCAGTTACGGGTGTGGGTCGTGCTTTGAAGTCGAAGAAGTTGACTTCTCGTTTTATTGGTCCGTATCAGATTACTTCACGAGTTGGTGTTGTGGCTTACCGTGTGGCGTTGCCTCCGAACCTTTCGAATTTGCATGACGTATTCCATGTTTCGCAACTTCGGAAATATGTTCCGGATCCATCACATGTTATTCCTATGGACGAGGTTGAAGTGAGAGATAACCTTACGGTGGAAGCTTTACCGGTTAGGATTTTGGACCGCGAAGTTAAGAAACTAAGAGGCAAGGATATTGCGCTTGTGAAAGTAGCGTGGGGAGGCGCTGCGGAAGGCAATATGACTTGGGAACTAGAGAGTGGGATGCGTGAGTCGTATCCGGAGTTGTTTGAATCAGGTATTATTTTCGAGGACGAAAATTTCTAAAGTGGGGGAGAGCTGTAACGCCCCGATTTTGATTATTCCATTATTCTTGGGTCTTTTATTTTAATTGGGTGATAAATTATTTTATTTGTTAAATTGGTGTGTTAAATGTTATTTTACCATTTTCGAGAGTTTTCGGGGAAATTAGAATGGAGGGTATTTTAGACTTTTCTCAATTAATCATAAGATAGAAATTTTGTGGAATTAGAATTATGTGAGAAAAATGAATTAATTGATTTAGTGAAAAATGAGAGAAAAGAAATAGAAAAAAAAGAAAATAGATAGAAAAGAGAAATAGAGAGAAATAGAGAAAGATAGAAAGAAAAAGAAGAGATAGAAAGAGGAAGAGGGAAAAAGAGAAGAAAAGAGGAAAAAGAGTGGAAATCATCAAGAACAAGAGCTAGATCATTTGGAATCCGGAGAAGGGTGTGAAATATTGTTATCCTAACTTTGTGTATGATTATGTATGTGTTTTGTGTGGATGTTTTGGTTGGTTTTCCATATGTTTCCGTTTATGCCGTATTTGACGAAATCGATAGAAACTGATGTTTTTACGGTCGAAAAGTCGTATAAATACATGTGTTGGTTGGTTATATGTATGTGAGCTGCTATTTAAAGTTTCATGAAGTTTGGTTATGTTTTGGTTAGTTTTCGTTATGTTTCCGTTGTTTTTTCCGTTTAGGTCGAATTGTAGGAAATCGATAGAAATCGATGTTTTCACAGATGAATTTCGAAATAAATTGCGTAGATTAGTCGTATGAGGTTAGGCCGAGATTATAGAAACTCGTTTGGTTGAAATCGGTTGATATTGTGAGTTTTGACATTTTTGGGTTTTGAGAATGTGAGATTTTGGTGAAAATCGAATGTTGTGGAATCGGTGTTTTTTTTATCCTAACATGTTGGTATGTATTTATGGAGGATTACCATGTATTTATTCGGAAGAAAGTAATTGAATCGGTCGGGTTTTCGGGCAAAAACGCCGAAAAACCAGTGCTGTACCAGCAGAACCCGCAGCAGCTTTATGCTGAAATTCTGGTTTTCGGGGAAACTTCGGAAATTCATATCTTTTGATTCGTAAGTCGGTTTTGACCCCCGTTCGAAGCGTTGGGAAGCTAACGAGATGTTCTTTCTAGGAAAAATGGTTTTGAGGTCTAAACCTGGTCCAATTGGAACAGTATTTTCGAACCGTTTCATAGTGTTGGGCCTCCGGTTTATGTTTTTGCGTTATTTTGAAATATACATATCTTCTTCGAGGTTTATCGGATTTAAGTGTTCTTTATATCGAATCGAAGATGTGGATGAGTACTTTTTGATGATGATGGAAAATATTATTTTTAGCTGACTTTTCCGGTAAACCGTAAATTGATTTGTTTGGATAAATGTGTATGTTGTTATACAATTGATGTGAATGTAGATGGATTATATGTGATGAATGCATGAATATATTGTGAATATGTATGCATTTCAAGAATGTCTTTCGAGTCATTTTGCATGTGAAGCATCATGATGTGCATTCTTGTGTTGAGCGATTCTAATGAGAATCCGTTGTAATGTCGTGTGCCTATGTGAGGTGAGAGCGATGATTACAAATGATTGTGTGCCCATGTGGGGTGTGAGTAATCAGATTGTGTGCCCATGTGTGGTGTGAGCAATCGGATCGTGTGCCCGTGTGGGGTGTGAGCGATCTGGTCGTGTGCCCATGTGGGGTGTGAGCGATCCATAAACATTGTGTGCCCATGTGGGGTGTGAGCAATGGGTGAACATCGTAGGCCCGACGGGGAGTTACTTCGGTAACGAGCGATGGTTCCAACAGAGTTCCTGAGTGAACTAGTGATGATTGAGTCGGTACCGCATTGCATTTGCATAGAGTCGTGAGTCGGTCTCTATGATTTGCATTTATCATCTTTATAATGATGTGTTGTTGAATGAACATAATTGTGTATGTTTATACGGAATGATTGAGAATTGTGAAAGTGTGCATGATGAATATGCTTGGTGGATATATATATATATACATTGTGATGTATATGGATGAAAATGTGATGAATTGTGGTGAGAATGTGTAATATGTGTATTTTTATGTTTATATATATATAATTATATGCATTGTTATTATGATAATATTTCTCACCCTTCTGCTGTTTTATGATGCTCTATGAGGCATTGCAGAGTAGGTATGCTGGAGGTCTTTTTGTGAAGCGTGTCTTCATTCTTTTGGTCGGTTGGCTCTGATATGTAGCACCGGGTAGCTAGGATGTATATTATTCTTTTGTGATACATTTGTACATGTATCTTGTTGATGAATGTTTATGTAAACATGACTTATAATGATGGATGATACTTGGTGATGTATATATCTACGTATATATACTTGGATGTATTTCAATGTTTGGATTTTCCGCTTTTATTCTAAATATTGAGATGTGGGTGTAAGGACAAAGTTCCTCTGTGGCAAGTTACCCCACTGTTGCATATCAATATTTTGAGCAGGTGTTGTATGTATTAAATGCGTGTATGATGTGACATGCCTCTTTTATACTATGTTTTAATCGTACTCTGACAAATTTTTTAATATGTGCCTAAATGATTTATGTGATTATTTGGGGGTATAGAAAGGGGGTGTTACAATTCCGCCCGAGGGACGACCAAAGAGTTACCTTCAAAGAACCTCCTATCAAGGATGCACGGAGGTAACTCAAACTTCCCTTTCTCCGGCACACGTGTAAGGTCCACAGCATCTAATGTCCTTGGCCGCTTCGACTGCCCGGTCAAAGGTAGTGGAGATCCCCGTGGAGCAGGAGAGGTAGAAGAAGAAGTCCCCGCGGCAGTTTGAACAAGGGGAGGAGCCCGAGCACCAGCAAGTTGGGTCTTAGGAGGAGCCGCTCCAGTTTTATTCCTCGCCATGGCATTCCTCACCACGCGATTGCGAGCTTAAGGCATCTCACCTACACAAGTGAAAAGACGAGCACATTAGCTATGTGGAAAAGAGATAACACAAACAAAATCTAAATAACCAAGACTACCGAGCAGCTTCTCAGCATCCGCGGGAGTCTTGCATTCCAGCAGTGCCTTAACATTGATGAATCTGCGCTCAACTCTCTGGCTCCCATCCTCCTCGAAGATAGGGTTGCCCTTGCTCGTCCAGCAACTTGCAAGACTGAAGGAGTTGACCCAGTTCACCAGCTTCTCGTAAGCCATGGCGTCCTGCCCTCGTTGAGCAGTTCATTCCCATCTTCGTCGACCTCTATCTCCCAGACATATGTGATATCCTGGGCAACCTAGGACACAGGTTCTACGATGAAATACCGTCCCTTGAACGTTCGGATTGACTCCGAGAACGACTTAAATAACTTTTTGGGCTGCTTCAAGGAAACCCATCCGTACTTCTTCCCCGCTAGCTGCCTTTGAAGATGGAAAACAACGAAGAACAGAGGGAGAGTAGTCCCCAGAGCGAGATGCTCGCACACCAATTCAAAAGCCCGGATGAAGGCCAACGAATTAGGGTGAAGTTGAGAGGGCGCCAGCTTCAGATGCTCGAACACCGACCGCTGGAAATCAGTGAAAGGCAACCTCAACCCCAGCTCTTTGAAGGCATACTCGTACATCGTAAAGCAGTCCCCGAAATCCGAGCAGACCCGCTCGTTCAAGGTAGGGAAGTGCACCTTTCACTCCCCCGCTGGTCCTACCTCCGTAAAGACATCCGATAAAGACTTTGCGAACGTAGAGATATGCTCGAAAGGTTCTGCCACCTCCCATTCTTCCGCACAGAACCCTTCAACGTCTTCCTCCATGACATCCAATTCTTCTTCCTCCCCTACATTGCTCGAGGAGCTCGATGTTGCCGAGCTCGAAGCCGCAGAGCTCGAGGTCGTCGAGCTACTATTCTCCTCGGAGCCAGTTTTCTCCTCGGACGTGTCTAGAATAACTTCTCTATCTGGACCCGTCGCCATTACGATCACCTGAAAAAGCAGAGAAAGACAGTGAATTCGACAGGAAATCAAATCCACCCTTCCACTGTCAAGTCAAGTGAAAGGGCGCGCAAAAGGCTAAGGACAACGTCCCCGGCCTAAGCCCTAACATCAAATGAAAAACCTCCCCGCGAGGAGATGCCCGAGACATACCATCTTCGTGCGAGGAACCTCCCCGCACTCATGCCCAGATTCTGTTTGAAGCTCCACTGGAAACTGCAAAGCTTCGCCGGAATCTGGAAACGATCTACCAGAAAATTCATCGCTCTATCAGAAGATGATCATACACGGTGGTCACGCACGTACAACTACCGCAACCACGACGTGGACCATCATGCTCGCCAAACGCACTACCTACTCCGACGAAGTGATAGAGGCAGCAAAATGGCAGAACCACCGTCCACCACCAACACTCGCCAGAAATCTACCTATTTCAACGCCTAAAGCTAACCCTAACCGCATGCAATCTACCACTAACAACAAAAGAGAGTAAAACAAGCTACGAATCAGAAAACGTACTTAATTTGGGTAGAAGAAAGAGATTGCTCGAAGCTTGGCACGGTGGTCGGATGCTCTGAAGACGGTGACGGGCAAGAACGCAGAAGAGGCGATGAGAAATCAGAAAGAAAAAGTGAAAAATGGGACAACCTTCCCCCTTTTATACTGAGGGGCACGTGCACACACGCGCCCGTAGACCATAATGACTACCCACTAGCCATCATTACCTATTGACTGCTACACAGGGCTCGAAGCACACGTCGCAACCCAACGTTTCCCATTCTGTCTGACACTTTATCTCCCTAAATACCGGGCAATAGGGTCACGACCACGAATATCACGGACACAAAGAGCTACGAGCACTTCGAGACAACCATCCTCGTCTCTAAACGACCACTCTACGCTAGCTCCCCGGAGCAACGTGCAGTCCTTAAGTCATCACTCCCATGCTCAGGAGCAATGACTTGGGGGGCTCCTGTTCTGGACTGGACCAATGGCTAGAATTGGCTCAATCCGCCTCAGCTCCAGAGCGGCCCAAATTGCCTAAGTCCAATCCACAGAGGGGCAAAAGTGACCTTTCTGCCACTTCAGCCGGGGAGGAACACAACTTAATGCCTGTTACGCACGGCTTCCTCGTTGCCTGGACAGCAAAGGACAGGTGCCCGAAACTGCGGTTATGTTCGATATAACGGCTAGTTTCGAGCACCCTGCCCGGCCTAACGGCTAGTTTGGGCAGTTACCTATTCTTTGGGGAAAACAGTTATTTCGCCCCGAAAATAGGACCGTTGGCCACACGCTAGGAGCACTATATAAACCCTCTCACTTGAGAGGGTCAAGTATGGAATATTCACCCTAAGAATTCACTCTTGTACTTGCCCCTTTTTCTCTGACCTTTACTTACTTGAGCGTCAGAGTGCCTTGCAGGTACACCCCCTCCACCTCTCCACACGACCAGCATCCCTGACGCACTTGGCGGCCTGATTCTACAGGGTTTGATCTAGCCTTCACGATCAATAACACCAAAATACACATGTAATATTCTCACCACAACTTATACCAGAATTCAAACACAAAACAACACAATGCATATCATCATATATCCATCACCAAGGCATATATAATCAAATAAATGCATTTATCAACAACATATATATATATATATATATATATATATATATATATATATATATATATCTCAGCTCATCGATTCCATTCACAATTCCACACAAAATCAATCCATTCATGATTTATGCAAATGCAAAGAGACCGACACAACGACTCTATGCAAATGCGGCACCATCCATCCGTCAATCTCAACACTAGTTCACTCAGGAACTATTAGAACCATCGCTTATCACTTAGTGTAACTCCCCGTCGGGCAAACGATGTTCCCCGTCGCTTTAGGTCCTCTTGGTATAAGGCTCACGACGTTTATGGATTGATTTAGGTCCTCTTTGTATAAGGCTCACAATCCGATCGCTTTAGGTCCTCTTTGTATAAGGCGCACGATCGTCTATAATCATCGTTTTAGGTCCTCTCGGTATAAGGCTCACGATGTTATAGAGGATTCCCTCTGGAATCTATTCGTCACTCACATCCTATAAAGGCACACAACATCACAAGAATGCATATCATGATGCTTGGCATACAATGACTCATGACATTCAAATGCACACATATACACATCCATAATCATGCATATATCAACAAATACAACACATTGTATTTTCTTGCCCTTAAGCCACAATTCATCATCGCAAAATTTCATCACATGTATTTTCATCACACAACAGCACACAAGTCATACAATATCCATATCAACAGCACATTGCATAATACACCTCAATTACACACAATTAAAACGGTAAAAGTCGACAAAATGACACTATTCCAAATTCCCGACATAATTTAATTGGCCAAAAATCTCAAAACCATTTTGATAAGAAAGTACAGCTCAATAGCTTTCCAACGATACCAAGAATGTTCAAAACGGATAATCGGAACACAAGTTACGGACGTAAACGGAAAAGACATCGCGAAAAAACAACATTTTGCACTCCTGATGGCCATACGCGTATTGCTCTGAGCCATACGCGTATTGCCCAAAATCTTACGCGTACCATTATGCGTTTCAGTAGATGGCCGAGAAAAATGAAATTCATTACGCGTATTTCCCTCAAATGCACCTCCCATACGCGTATTACCCTAGCCAATAAGCGTATGGACATGCCTGATACACGTAACGGCAGTGGAAACCCAGAATTTTTTCTGCAGAATTTTTCTGCGAAACCATCCAAAACCAAATCCCATTTTTCACCTAAACACCAGAAAATTGCCAATAGATAGCACAACAACATATATCTAACACGTATCAATAATAAGGGACCTGAAAACATGATTCCCGACACAATTTAATCGGATTCTAACAATTTCAACATAATATGGGTTTTTGTTCAATATCACATTTCAATCCAAAAACAACCAAATACAAACATACATTATCATACACAAAGTATAACATAATCGAGTTTCGCACCCACACCCGATTTAATCGTGTTTGAAAAGTCGGTTGATCGATTTTTCTTCTTTTCCAAGTTTTTCTCTCTTTTCTCCTTTCTCTTCTCTTTTCTTTCCCTTTTCCTTCTTCTCTTTTTCTTTCTCTCTAATTTTCTCTCTTTCTATTTCTATTCTTACTAACTTAAGAAAAATAAAGTGAAATGACCAAAATACCCGTACACTCAAATATCTCGCAAACGCTCTCAAAACGCGATAAAACATATTCACAACGAAAAATAATATATTATCAAATATAAGTCAAAAAATAAAATAATATAATAATAAATTAATCAAATCGACTCGATTAAATAAAACTAACTAAAACTGGGGCGTTACAACTCTCCCCCACTTAGAGATTTTCGTCCTCGAAAATATTACCTGAGACGAACAACTCCGGATACGACTCCCGCATCCGACTCTCCAACTCCCAAGTCAAATTGCCCTCAGCAGCGCCTCCCCACGTTACTTTCACAAGCGCAATATCCTTGCCCCTTAACCGCTTCAACTCGCGATCCAAAATCCTCACTGGTAATGCCTCCACCATAAGGTTCTCCCTTACCTCAACCTCATCCATCGGAATCACATGCGACGGATCCGGAACATACTTCCGAAGCTGTGAAACATGGAACACATCATGCAGATTCAAAAGACTCGGCGGCAACACCACCCGATAAGCCACAACACCCACTCTCACAAATATCTGATAAGGACCAATAAACCGAGAAGTAAGCTTCTTCGACTTCAATGCACGACCAACACCCGTCACCGGTGTAACTCTCAAAAATACATAATCGCCCTCTTGAAACTCAAGATCTTTCCTCCTTCGATCATGATAACTCTTTTGCCTACTCTGAGAAGCCTTCATTTTCTCACGAATAAGTTTCACTTTTTCCGTAGTCTGTTGCACCAACTCCGTTCCAACCACCGAACTCTCACCAGACTCATGCCAACACAAAGGTGTTCGACATCTCCTTCCATACAACGCTTCAAAAGGTGCCATTCCAATAATCGAATGGAAACTGTTGTTATACGTGAATTCAACCAACACAAGATAACTATCCCAAGCACCACCTTGCTCAAGAACACAAGCTCGCAACAAATCTTCCAACGACTGAATAGTTCTCTCGGTCTGACCATCCGTCACCGGATGATAAGCAGAACTCAATCTTAACTTGGAACCTAAGGCCTTTTGCAAACTTTCCCAAAATCTGGAAGTAAACCTCGGATCTCGATCTGAAACAATACTCAATGGAACACCATGCAATTTCACAATCACACTGATATAAATCTCAACCAACCTGTCCAAAGAAAAACTTATGTCAATTGGAATGAAATGCGCCGATTTAGTCAGCCTATCCACAATCACCCAAATGGCATTATGTCCCCTCTGTGTATTCGGCAACCCTGTCACAAAGTCCATAGAAATGCTATCCCATTTCCACTCGGGAATATCCAATGGTTGCAACAATCCACTAGGCTTCTGATGTTCCACCTTAGACTTCTGACACGTCAAACAAACATAAACAAACTGAGCCACATCTCTCTTTAACCCGGACCACCAAAAGATCTTCTTCAAATCTTGATACATCTTATTAGCTCCCGGATGTATACTCAAATTACTCCGGTGTCCTTCCTCTAAAATCATCTTTTTCAAGTCTGAATCATCAGGAATACAAATTCTACCCTGAAATCTCAAAACACCCTTATCATCCACTTTAAAGTCACCATTCTCACTTTGCTCACCAACCGTCATCAAATTTACAAATTTCATATCCAACTTCTGTTTCTCGCTAACGGTCAACAGAAAATCATTAGTAACCTTTAACATACCAAGCCTCACGCTACCAGATGCCAATTCACACACCAAACTCAAATCTCTAAATGCTTCCAAAAGTTCCCACTCTTTAACCATCAAAGCGGACATATGCAACGATTTCTGGCTTAACGCATCGGCTACCACATTAGCTTTACCAGGATGGTAATTCAAACAAAAGTCGTAGTCCTTCAAAAATTCCAACCATCTCCGTTGCCTCATATTCAACTCTTTCTGATCAAACAAGTATTTCAAACTTTTATGATCACTAAAGACTTCGAATTTTGCACCATAGAGATAATGCCTCCAAATTTTCAACACAAAAACCACGGCCGCTAATTCCAAATCATGAGTAGGGTAATTTTTCTCATGAATCCTCAATTGCCTCGAAGCATAAGCCACAACCTTACCTTCTTGCATCAACACTCCTCCTAAACCAATCAAAGACGCATCACAGTACACCACAAACAGTTCACTAGGATTCGGTAAGATCAAAATCGGAGCGGTAGTCAATCTTCTCTTCAGCTCATTAAAACTTTCCTCACACTGAATATCCCAAATGAACGCTTTACCCTTACAAGTCAACTGGGTCAAAGGAAGTGCTAACTTAGAAAAACCTTCAATGAACCTCCGATAATATCCAGTTAAACCCAAAAAGCTTCTAATTTCAGTAACACATCTAGGAGCCTCCCATTGTAGAACTGCATCTACTTTAGACGGATCCACAACAATACCATTACCTGAAATCACATGCCCAAGAAAACTCACTTCTGACAACCAGAACTCACACTTGGACAACTTGGCAAAAAGTTTCCTTTCCTTCAAAATTTGCAACACAACACACAAATGCTCCGCATGTTCCTCCCGGGACTTAGAATAAATCAAAATGTCATCAATAAACACAACAACAAATCGATCCAAATGCTCATGAAAAATACGATTCATATACTCCATAAACACGCCCGACGCATTAGAAACCCCGAACGACATCACAGAATATTCGTAATGAATGTATCGTGTCCTAAAAGCCGTCTTCTGAATATCTTCCTCTTTCACTCTAATCTGATGATAACCTGACCTCAAATCAATCTTACTAAACACACAAGCACCTACCAACTGGTCCATCAAATCATCAATTCTCGGAAGAGGATACTTATTCTTAATCGTCACCTTATTCAACTGGCGATAATCAATACACAATCGCATACTTCCATCCTTCTTTCTCACCAATAAAATTGGAGCACCCCAAGGCGACACACTTGGCCTCACAAACCTCTTTTCTAATAATTCATTCAACTGCTTCTTTAACTCAACCAACTTAGATGCCGACATACGATAAGGTGCCATAGATACAGGTCTAGTACCAGGAATCAGATCTATAGAAAACTACACCTCTCTCTGGCGGCACATCTGAAATATCCTCAGGAAACACCACAGAAAATTCACACACAACAGGAAACACATCAAGTACAACTTGACTATCCACTGTCAACGATGCAAACAACCCAAACAACTGAGCTTCCTCCGCCAAAAGTTTCTTCAACTCTTTGGTAGATAAGAAACTCGACTCTTCGTCTTCTTCAAGAGAAGGAAATCTTACCAGCTTATGATAACAATCAATATGAACCCGATTAAACTGCAACCAATTCATGCCCAGAACCACATCTAAACCCTCCAACGACAAACACACCAAATCCATCTCAAAATCTTTACCATAAATGGTCAAAGGACAACTTAAACAAACCAAAGAAGTAGTTACTGACCCCATTGCTGGAGTATCAATAACCATCTCTCCACCTATCAAAGACTACACAAGATTCAAACATTTCGCGCACTCAGGCGAAATAAACGAATGAGTCGCTCCAGTATCCATAATAGCAACTAAAGGCGTACTATTAATAAAACAAGTACCTCTGATCAGACGGTCTGCACTTGTAGTATGAGTTCCTGCCAATGCAAAAACTTTCCCACCAATTGGAGCTTGCTTTGGTTTCGGACACTTCGTACTAATATGGCCAGGTTCACCACAGTTGAAACACTTCACCACATTCTTCCTCTTGCACTCAGCTATTTCATGTCCTATACCTCCACAATTAGAACACTTCCTCATATCTTTCCTACACTCAAACTGTCGATGTCCTAAGTCACCACACCTAAAACATCTCGGAGGATTAGACATTCCTCCCCCACTTGGACTTTTCTCAAAACTACCCCTTTGTTTACCCTTATCAGCTGGTGTCACATAAGGACCACCACGAAACGGTTGCTTCCCTTTCCTTCCGTTCACACTCTTATAGTGAGTAGAACGAGCTTTGCTATCTTCCTCATAACTCCTACAACAATCCACCAAGTCTGAAAACCTTCAAATTCTCTGATAACCAATTGTCTACTTAATCTCAGGACGCAACCCGCTCTCAAACTTCACACACTTAGAAAACTCTGCAGTAGCTTCAGCATAATGTGGATAAAACTGCACAGGCTCCACAAACTTAGCAGTATAATCAACAACAGACATATTACCTTGTTTCAACTCCAAGAACTCTATTTCCTTCTTTCCTCTTACGTCTTCAGGAAAATAATTCCTCAAAAACTCAATGCTAAACACAGCCCAAGTGACTTCTTCCTCTGCAGCTTCCAACACATGACGAGTACTAACCCACCAATCATCAGCTTCCTCCTGCAACATGTGAGTACCTAGTCTCACCTTATTTTCCTCAACACAGTCAATTACTCGAAAGATTCTTTCAATCTCCTTAAGCCAAATCTGTACACCATCAGGATCATGTCTCCCTTTGAAGACAGGCGGTTTATTCTTCCTGAACTCATCATTCTCACCAGCATTAGGTGCACCCTGCACAGCCCGAGCCATAGCTTGCATAGCAGCAGCCAAAGCAACATCATTCCTACTAGCCATATTCTGTTCATTTCCAATAACAACAACTATGGTTAAACAAACAGCTCACCCAAACACAACGACCAACAAGGACTGACACAAACTGACACGGACTGGCTCTGATACCACTTAATGTAACACCCATAATCTATACCCCCAATCAAATAAAGCGATAAAAATTTCATCAGAGTATAATTAAACATTCATGGCATAGACGAAGGCGTCACATCAATTGAGACAAAACACAATAAACCTGCTCATAAAGATATGCAACAATCAGGTAGCAATTAACAGAGGAACTTAGTTCCTAATACCCACAATTCAGATACAGAATAAAAGTGGAAAATCTGCAACTGAATCTCATATATATATCATATAAAGAGTTTGTCTGTCATACACAGATTCATACATATACAATCCAAAAGGCATATACATATACACATAAATCACAACAATCTCCCCGACTACCCGGTGCTACATATCAGAGCCGACCGACAAAAGAATGAAGACCTAAGCTTCACAAAAAGACCTCCAGCATCTAATCTGCAATGCCTCATAGAGCATTCAAAACAGCAGAAGGGTGAGAAACACAATCATAATATAATTGCATACAACTATATAATAAGACCAAAATACACATGTAATATTCTCACCACAACTTATACCAGAATTCAAACACAAAACAACACAATGCATATCATCATATATCCATCACCAAGGCATATATAATCAAATAAATGCATTTATCAACAATATATATATATATATATATATATATATATATATATATATATATATATATATATATATGTATATCTCAGCTCATCGATTCCATTCACAATTCCACACAAAATCAATCCATTCATGATTTATGCAAATGCAAAGAGATATACACAACGACTCTATGCAAATCAATCTCAACACTAGTTCACTCAGGAACTATTGGAACCATCGCTTGTTACTTAGTGTAACTCCCCGTCGGGCAAACGATGTTCCCCGTCACTTTAGGTCCTCTTCGTATAAGGCTCACGACGTTTATGGATTGCTTTAGATCCTCTTTGTATAAGACTCACAATCTGATCGCTTTAGGTCCTCTTTGTATAAGGCGCACGATCGTCTATAATCATCGCTTTAGGTCCTCTCGGTATAAGGCTCACGGTGTTATAGAGGATTCCCTCTGGAATCGATTCGTCGCTCACACCCCACAAGGGCACACGACATCACAAGAATGCATATCATGATGCTTGGCATACAATGACTCATGACATTCAAATGCACACATATACACATCCATAATCATGCATATATCATCAAATACAACACATTGTATTTTCTTGCCCTTAGGCCACAATTCATCATCACAACATTTCATCACATGTATTTTCATCACACAATAGCACACAAGTCATACAATATCCATATCAACAGCACATTGCATAATACACCTCAATTACACACAATTAAAACAGTAAAAGTCGACAAAACGACACTATTCCAAATTCCCGACATAATTAAATCAGGCAACTATCTTCAAACCATTTTGATAAGAAAGTACAGCTCAATATCTTTCCAACGATACCAAGAATATTTAAAACGGATAATCGGAACACAAGTTACGGACGTAAACGGAAAAGACATCGCGAAAAAACAACATTTTGCACTCCTGCTGGCCATACGCGTATTGCCCTGAGTCATACGCGTATTGCCTAAAATCTTACGCGTACCATTACGCGTTTCAGCAGATGGCCGAGAAAAATGAAATTCATTACACGTATTGCCCTCAAATGCACCTCCCATACGCGTAACGGCAGTGGAAACCCAGAATTTTTTCTGCAGAATTTTTCTGTGAAACCATCCAAAACCCAATCTCATTTTTCACCTAAACACCAGAAAATTGCCAATAGATAGCACAACAACATATATCTAACATGTATCAACAATAAGGGACCTGAAAACATGATTCCCGACACAATTTAATCGGATTCTAACAATTTCAACATAATATGGGTTTTTGTTCAATATCACATTTCAATCCAAAAACAACCAAATACAAACATACATAATCATACACAAGTATAACATAATCGAGTTTCGCACCCTTACCCGATTTAATCGTGTTTGAAAAGTCGGTTGATCGATTTTTCTTCTTTTCCATGTTTTTCTCTCTTTTCTCCTTCCTCTTCTCTTTTCTTTCCCTTTTCCTTCTTCTCTTTTTCTTTCTCTCTAATTTTCTCTCTTTCTATTTCTATTCTTACTAACTTAAGAAAAATAAAGTTAAATGACCAAAATACACCTACACTCAAATATCTCGCAAACGCTCTCAAAACGCGATAAAACATATTCACAACGAAAAATAATATATTATCAAATAAAAGTCAAAAAATAAAATAATATAATAATCAAATAATCAAATCGACTCGATTAAATAAAACTAACTAAAACTGGGGCGTTATAATGGAGGCTTAGCTTCATCACTTGGATGATTACTATAATCACATGTGAGTTGTATCTTAAAGTCCTTCCAACGCTCACGAACATATGTAAGAAATTTATTTTTTACCATACTATCCTCTAGACTAACAATAAACACCTCCTATGTTTACACAATATAATTGTTATTAGTATTAAACAAAAACATAAATGATCATATATACTTGTAAAACAAATTAAAAATTTCAAAATAAATATCGTAATATCGGTCCATACGCTATTTTTAAATTCATCGTCAATGTCGTGCCAATTATATATCAAAATACTCACTTTACTTCTACCTTGTAACGCAATGTAACCCATAAAATCCTTAGCATTTTCACCATAAGCCCTGTCGGTTGCAATATCAATTGTAACCGGGAAGCGAACACCGTTTTCCTGGGCTTTTTTCACCTTGGTATACATCGGGGAACCTCTTGTTTTTGTTTTACGTTTTGTATTAACAGAGAATGCAGCAGATGTTGTATGAGAGATGCTTGTTGAATCGGTCATGACTATCTAAATAAAGAAACATACTAACTAACATCATTTCAGTGATAAATAACACGTAGAAACATACTAACTAACAATATTTCAGTGATCAAAATGGAAAAACAAATTATCAAGAGAAACTAAATTCATTTCAGTGATACTAAAGCCATTTAAGTGAAACAAATGTAAGTGAAAAACAACTCTTAGAAGACATTGGTTAAATACGTGCCAAAACAAGTGACCAAAATGAAAAAAAAAATGATCAAGAGAAACTAAAACCATTTCGGTGACATAACCCTATTGTAAGAAAAAGAACAAACGTGAAAAAGAAGAACAAACGTACCTCAAACGTGATGACTTTTGATGTTTGAGTATAGATGAATATCACCTACTATATTTGGAAGAGTTTTGATGAGAGTGACAATGAAAACCGCCTAGGATTTTTGCAAGAGAATGACAATATGAAGTTAGAGCGTTGATGGGTAAATGAAAAGTTAGAGTCTACTTCTCTGAAGTATTTCTGGCAAAAGAAAAATCCTGTCGGTTTTCCAAAAAAGCCTGATGTGTATGTTTTAATTAAAAATTAAAAAACATAAAAAAAGGCACTATAACACCATATTCTAAGAATACATTTCAAATATCTATCACGTCGGTTTTTTTGAAAAACCGAGGGATTTGAATATATAAAATAAAAAAATAAAAAAAGGACTTATGAAAAAATTGATTTGAAAATATTAATGCAAAATATATTACCTTATAGTTGAACCATGTAACCGAGGTTAATAATAATAAAAAATGAAAGAAAAAAAAAACAAGGCAAAAAAAGAAAAACTGAAAATACGCCAACTGAAAAATACTAATTAAATCATTGAAAAAATAATAATATAAAATGAACTAACACGGATTCGGAGCGAGCTCCTTTGTAATAATGTTCCCTCTATTTTTTTAAAAACCGAGGGAATAAAGTATATATATATATATATAAAACATGACGCTCCCATGATATATTTCTTTAGTTTTTTTATTGTTTGCGAAGAAAATTTCATCATAAAATATCTTCTTTGTAGTAGTATGTGACAGAACTTGTCACTTGAGTTCTACAACAACAAAAATACCTAATTCAACCTAATTATACTTATCAAAACAAAATAAAATCAATTAATAAAGGCTTAAATATCTCAAAAATAATGACTTATCATGTATAAAGAAATTTCCAAAAAACTATTGAAACCACCATGGATGCGTGTAAAAAAAGATGAAGATGAAGTTCTAAATATGCATGAACAGTGCATGTTAATTGCTCTCCGCCATTTTGGATCTACCAAGGAATCAATTTAACTGACATATTGAATCATCATTTTAAAATAAAACGAAAAACATATTTTGATTTGTTAAAACAATTAAATTAAAACAAAGCTTAATTTAAATAATAATTCACAATATATATATATATATATATATATATATATATATATATATATATATATATATATATATATATATATATATATATATATATATATATATATATATATATATTGATTCATATAAAATTTTCAGAATTTTTTAATTTCTGATATATTTTAAAATATTTTTATAGAAATAATATTTTATCTTTTTATTGCAAAATTTGTTTTATTAGAGTTGTTAAAAATTCAGTATTGGCATGTCCTTGTTTTGTAGTAGGTATGCCTTCTCAACCGTGTGGAACACGGCTAATGGAAGAATTTTTACGGTTGCAATTTTTATTGATGTGATAATTGACACTATTAGAGTATTAGTTCATGTTTCATAGAAATGTTTCGTAGAAAATGAAAAAAGTTGCATTCTTCCAAATGGGAAGACCAAGACTTTTGAGTGTATATGACATGACGTATTCGTTAAGACAATGAGTTAATAATTTGATAGAAAAAAAAAATATAGATTAAAGAATCAACATCAATAAAAATTAATAACACCTATTACTTCTTGAAATAAATAAATTTGGTAATTAATTTTTATCTTTCTTACAATTTTTTTTGCCATATTATGAAAATAAAGAAAAGAAAGTAAAAGACTATAAAATTAGAAAAAAAATAATATATTATTATTTAATAAAGATATAATTCAAATATTATATAATAAAAGAAATATAATTTTTTTAAGAGATATTCAAAAATAATTAAATGATACTCAGAAAATAAAGATATAGGTTTTTTGTAATACCCGTATATTTTAGTCTGTATTATTTTGCGATGTTTTATCAATTAATCGGTGTTTCTACGAAACTTTGGGGGTAGAAAACTATTTATACCCGATATTTTTAGGGTTCCGATTGTGGATCGGATTGACCCATATGTTTTCTTTTGGCAATCGATCAGATTTTTTTAAATTGGCGAGGATTATAATTAATTGCAGATATTTCTATGGTATCGGAAATTCTGAAAACGTGACTCTGTTGATGTTTTGAGAAAACTAGAAAAATATAGCCGTCGTTCTAATTTCAACGGACTCCGAGTGTCGGCAGAAATTTTAAATAGGAGTTTAATTATCGCCGGAAATGAAAATTTAATCTCATTTGTATTTTTCTAAGCGGCGGAAAAATTTATTTGTCCGGAATAAAAATTTAGTCGAAAATAATGTTGTGTTTTATTTTAAAGATGACAGTAGATTTTTCTGTTTTCGGAAAAGTTATTCGGAAGTGTTTTACGACTCGTCTGTGAGCGAACGAGGAGACCGAACGAATTAACGGGTTTAATGGTATAGTAAGGCGGCAAATTAAATATCATGATATTTTTCTTCTGATAATGATGAGGCACGTGGGAGAGAGAGAGTGAGAAAGGCATGGTGAGATCTTGGCCATTGGTTTTGAGTGGTGGTGATGAATTTGAAAAATCTATTTCAGTGAAAAACTTGTTTCAATTGTTTTTCTTTTGGTTTTCTCTCTCTTCTCACGGGCAGAAATAACACAGGTGAGGTTTTCGTTTTATTCTTTAATTTTTTTTCTAGTTAGTTTTTATTTATTTTAATTTGGTATTAAATGATGTGGTTAGATTGGGTAAATTATACACCGATAGAATACCTCCTGTTTGCAGTCCTGTGTTAGAAATTATTATCGTGGGTAGCAAAAAATATTTTCTATCCGATTAACGGATTATATTTTTTTAGAGTAAAAATATTGGTACCGATTTATTTTATCAGTGGGTATATTATTTGGATTATTATTATTATCGTTATTATTTTAAGAAATGAGATAATTTATTTTATTGGATTATGTGAAAATTTTTATTAAGTATTTTATGGGGTTAATATATTTAGCATAAGAAAAAAAAATTGATTTAATTTTTAGTGGGTTAAATTATTTATTTTTATTTAGTGTTTATTTTAAAAAGAAAAAGAGAAAAAAAAAAGAAGAAAAAAAAGAAAAATGGGGGAGGCGGACGCCACCCACCCTTGCCTTTGTAAGTGGCGGGAGCCACTTTGCCTTAGAGTGGCAGGCGCCACTTTGCTTAGTGTGGCGGGCGCCATGCTTCCCGCTGTTTTTACTTCCGGGCTCGTAATTTTCATTCCGTTTAATATTTTTTATCCCGGTTTTTTTTAACTGAAAGAATAATTATTTATCTTTATTTATGTATTTTTAGATAATTATTTTATTTTTTCGGAATTTTCCGGATACGTTCGGAATAGTATGTTAAAGTACGATCTGTGCCGATTTTTGGTACCGTTGAAAAAAAAAACTGTTAACTAGTTTTGTGTCGAAATATTTTTAGATCCAAAATAAGTTATTGTGATTGGAAAACTATTATTTATTCTAAATTTTAATTTAGAATATTATTGAAATTGGAAAATTAGTTAGTATTTTATTTGTTTAATTAATTTTATTTATGGTATGATTAAAGTATTTTGATACAAGGAGATCATTGAATTTTATATGTGAAATAAATATTTTGGGTTATTTATTTGGTACTTATGGGATATTAGGTTGTTTATTTTGGGGTTAAAATCTTATTTTGGTGATTTATATATTTCGTTTTCGCTGAATTTATTCATAGTGTGAGAAAAATAATTTGACGCAATTGTTGGTTCAAATAAAAGAATTTAAATTAGTTGTGGAAAATTTTCTTTGAAGTTTGATATTTATTCTTTTAAGAGGAAAACTAATTTCTATCTTATTTGAAAAGATTTATTTTATAAAGCGATTAGGTTAGAAACCAGTGTCGTAACCTAAACCTGATTGAGTAGGTTAGCGACCAAGACCCAACCTTGTTGTAGGATATATCCGAGTGGTTTTAACATAAGTCCTTGTGTATTGTAAAGGTTTACAGTGGAATCCGGTAACGAGGTTTCATCGTGAGGGATGAATTGATCTTTCGTAGCGTAGGTTGGTTGGGTTGGAAGCTTGCTCAGGTAAGGGCACTTTCTAACGATATTATATGTGATTGAATGCATGTGTGTCTGTATTCATGGTTGTGTGCCCTTTTGGGGATGTGTGATGATTGTGTGCCCAGTTGGGGATATGTGGTTATATACATGATTGTGTGCCCAGTTGGGGATGTGTGTTTATGCTATGATGCTAAACTTGTGATGTGCATTCATATGATTTGTGATAAATATATGATTTGCGGTTAATGTGTATGTCGAGGAGGACAACACGAGGTGTGTCTGAGCCACCTGTTGGTAATGAGAATTATTCATATGATTTGTGATAAATATATGAATTGCGGTTGATGTGTATGTCGAGGAGGACAACACGAGGTGTGTCTGAGCCACCTGTTGGTACCGAGAATTGTTCATATGATCTGTGATAGATATATGAACTGAATTGTGAATTGTGAATTGTGTTTATACGTATTGTGTTTATATAAACTGTTGCATTTGCATGTGTGAGTTCATGCATACCATAGTTGCGTGTAGGTAGTTGGCGCCGAACGGGCCAGGGTGATGGGTTCTGAATCATCACCTAATCCCGAAGGGAATTCTACTGCACCAGGTGATGTGACTGAGCCGTCATCAATCCTTTGAGATCAAATTGAGTCAGGAGAATGCGAGGGAGGCAACTCCGGGTGTTTGCAAGGGCAACACTTTTGTGTCTGCGAGGGAACACGGTTAGTGAGGACCCAAAGGGGTATCACGACTCTCTGCGGAGAGGTTAAATTCCAGAATTCATGCATGGTGAGGGTACCCGACGAATTGGGACCACCAAATTCATATAGGTCTGCATTTAGGATGTGTGTGCATTGCATTTGTGTGTTAAATTAAATGTTTGTGCATTGCATTTGTGTGTTAAATTAAATGTTTGTGCATTGCATTTGTGTGTTAAATTAAATGTTGTGGTGGTTACATATATCATACTGTCACCTCATTTATGTTGCTCTGCATATCATATTGTCATCTTATTCATGTTGTTATGTATATCATGTTCTGCTGGCATGTGTGTATTCTTCCATATATGCTGTTTTTAGATTGTGACCCTCTACTATTATTATGATGTGGCTAACGACCACCCAGTTTTAGAAGTTGTGATAGTTAAGGTATCCAGGTGTCGTGAAGACTTTCAAGATGCGATGTCTTGGGGCTAGGAATTCAAGATTAGCTTAGGGTCATGTTTTGAGGTTGTCCATGTTGTTGTTATTGTTAAAGCTGAGTGCTTATTTTTATGTGTATGGACAAATATTTATACTAGTGGGCATTACGCTGGTCCTATGTATGGAAAAGACTTAGATCGAAAGCTCGTACTCTGATTAATCATTTTTATTATTTTCCTGAAAAGACAGTTGTCAATATTATGTATGGCATTAAAAAAAAAATATACACTCCCGCTGTTAAAAATCGGGGTGTTACATTGTGGTATCAGAGCTTTGGTCTAAGATTTTCATGGGGTTGTGAGTCGGGTGTCCTAAGCTGATCAAGTGTCGGGTTTAGTGGGAGTAAATGTGTGGAGTCCTACGTGTTATGTGGTTTATGTCTTGAGTCCAGCATGATATGTGCCTAGGTAATTGTTTGTTTCTTAACTGAAGTTGAGGTCTCCCATAGTACTTCAGTAAGAAGCTTAGTTAAACCCCTTGAGCATTTGTCGACGTTGGTCGACATGTGTCTCCGTTTTCTTTAGAGGTAGGGAGCTAGAGGTGGTGAGATTGAATCGAGTAAGAACTATAAGGTTTTCTGTAGTAATGGTATGGATGAGAGGTTTTGTTTGTCCTTATCACTCCGAGGTGTTGAGTAGGGATGAGTGGAAGTTAAGGTTTCACAGGATTGTAAGTAAGGACTTGATTTGGAGGACCTTTTGAGAGAAAAATGATTGGATGTTCATTCCGGTGAGTTTCGAATGAGAGGAGATGCAGGTTATGGACTATGAAAAAGGTGATATTTCTTTGGAATCAAGGAGCAGTTATAGATGTCGTTTGGAGACAATTACTATACTTGGAGATTAATGGGACATCTTCTCTAGAAAGAAAGCGGGTTGCACGTTGAAAGTGGCCGAAACCTAGGAAAGTTGAAGGAAGGTTATACGATTGGTAGGTGCTTGAGGGTTTAATTTGGTTTCTTAAGCTAGGTTAGATAGGTGACTAAATACCGTAAGGATGAATCATGTGATGTTAAAGGACAGAAACCAAGTATCACATGGATAAGTTTTAGTAGAAGTGATCATCAGTGGAGTTGTCTTCGAAACTAGAAGTGGGAGTTTGGGAGAGAAGGAGTGTAACAGTTTCTAGGAGAAAAAGGTAGAAGATAGTACCATGGATCTAAGTAATCATATGAGTAGAGTAGAGAAGTGCTAAAGCAATTCAAGTATGGGGGACATGGTTTTGCTAGAAATATCATACCGCGGGTAGACAATGGGTTGTTAGAAGAGTGATAAGACGCTGAAAGTTAATATCTGGAAGGACACAGAGCCATGTATGAAGAATTAATGAATGGAGTTATATGGTGTAACAAGTATATGGATTTCGTGAAGATCAAAGTTAGATTTGGATTTAGGGATCGAACCTGAGAATAAAGAAAAGTTAGCAAAGGAATTTTGATTGGGTAGTTGCTCTTTAAAAGTCAAGCGTTAAGATTTGAGATAAGTGCTCAGTGACTAGATGGAGGAGTAAGATATGTCTGTTTTGGAAGGATGATTCTTGTAGAGTGTTAGATCGTAGGGTGATAATGTTGGTTGATACCTTAGAAAAAGTTAGGATTGAATAAGAAACTGAGGAGTGAATGGATGTGTCATAATGTTTAGCAAGAACTTATGCGAAAGAGGATTGGGTTGTGTTATAAAAGGATATTACGAGCATTGGATAGTCATAAGCAATTGAAGATAGATAAAACAACGAAGAGTAGGTTGGATAGGACGAACATTGATTTGGAACAAGGATATTTAGATTGGGTGAAGGAGAGTAAAGATGTGGGTTGAAGTTGACAAGATAGAGGTCAGGTAGGTTGGGAAACGACTATAGGAGTTTGGTTGCTAAGATTTTTTTTGAAGTTGGAAACTCCTAGATGTTATAAGAGGATCTAGTATAAGGGACTTTGGAGTTGCAGTATCGTAAAGGTGGTTACAAAGGAAGAATAAGGTTGTATGCAAGCAAGAAAGTGCTCAGGTAACACAGTTTTTTTTTTTATAAGAAGGTTGACTACCTCGTTGCTTAGGAAGGACTACCAAGGATATGGCCCAAATGGAAATGGGAAGGATACTAAGCATTTCCTCAAGAGTGTATGCTATAGAGGATGGGGTTGCGCTCGGACGTAAAGTTGATATTTAAGAAGCGGTATAAGTGGTAAGAGAATAATCCTGCGGTTGGAAATTTTGATATCACAAGGTTAATGAGTAGTGTATTAGTGACTAGATGGGTGGTTACATTCAGAATTAGGATGATGAAGTTACTAAGTGAAAATCCAGTTGGAGATTCCACATGAGACATGAGAAGTCTGGACGAGGTTAAGTACATTATGTCATTGATGAACGAATGGGTGGAGTGAAAAGATTGGTTCTGGGAAATAGGCGTTAAGACAAAGTGTGAGAGGAACGGTTAGAGATGTGGATTAGGGCGATTTAGAATTCATGCACGAAATTACCTCGCCCATAAACCGGAAAAAAAAGGGGGGTAGTGGTAAGTGTATGCTTAAGAGTTGAAGGTACAACTAGATTGGGTTACATAAGGTGCATTGGGTATATTCGGAAGTAGAGAGGATCAAACATTTGTCTATTCGGACGAATCAGGGATGAAGTGAAAATGTTTGGCGGAGACTAGTAAGGATTGGTTCGTTGTACTCGTTATAATGAAGACTAGGGAAGCATAATGGAAAATATGCATTGAGAAATTATTGGACATCAGAGGTTGACATCGAGAACAGTTTGACAATAGAAGATGAGATAGGGGAACAATCAAAAATGGTTTGATTGATGAGCTCATTGAGGGAAATAGAATTTAGTTGTAAGAGGAAAAAGGAAACTCAATGAATTTTTGGAAGCTGATGTAGGATGATGCGAAAGACGTGGTAGGTCAAATGGGGATGGCCAGCGATGAGGAACATTTAATGTTAAGGCATACGAGAGTAAGCTAAGTATGATTTGGAAATAAGGTAGTTGTGTTAGAGGGTGACTAAAGAGTGTAAGACTGGTGAAAAGGAAATTTGGGTATTGTTAGATGGCATAGTTTGGCAGGTGGAAGAAAATTTAGGGAGGTTTCAATCACCAACCGGACGTTGGGATGGTAATAGTAAGATGGTAATGGGAATGAATTTGGATGGGAACATATATAGGTCGCCATGGTATTGAGATTAAAGGAATAATTAAGGATTTATGGACATTGGGGAAAATGTGGAGTTCTCTACGTAGATGACTACTTCGTTTGGAGTGAAATAGGTTGAATTTGTACTCGGGTATTAGCTGTTACTGTTTTGGGAGGATACTCAATGGTTGTTCCGAGCCAAGTGAGCGTGAGAGGAACCGTAACTTGTTTTGGGGAAAGTGTGTCTCACTTTGGAGAGGGAAGTAACAGGAATTTGGAGAAAACATTTAGGAAGCATCGAAGTGATTATTGGACCCTGGTGTCTTGCATAAAATTGAGAACAAGGTGAGGAGAACACTATTGTAGTTGGTAACGATGGTTTATTCCACCATCATGGTTGTCGCCTACCTATTGATAAATTGAGGAACTGATCATCCTTAATCTGTTGTTGATAGTAGACAAGATTGTGTTGAATGGAATGAATGATTCTTGCCGGCTTAGATAGTGTGGGGTTTTAGCGTTGCGTCTAGAGTCCGAGTCAATGTGACTTTGTAGAGGGTTGCAATAGGTGCGTGGTCGTTCTAGGGAGTGTGTTGGAGATAAATTGGTAAGTTGTTACATTTACCTCGAGTTTCGAGGACGAAACTCCTTTTTGGTGGGTAGTAATGTAATACCCGTATATTTTAGTCTGTATTATTTTGCGATGTTTTATCAATTAATCGGTGTTTCTACGAAACTTTGGGGGTAGCAAACTATTTATACCCGATATTTTTTATGGTTCCGATTGTGGATCGGATTGACCCATATGTTTTCTTTTGGCAATCGATCAGATTTTTTTAAATTGGCGAGGATTATAATTAATTGCAGATATTTCTATGGTATCGGAAATTATGAAAACGTGACTCTGTTGATGTTTTGAAAAAACGAGAAAAATATAGCCGTCGTTCTAATTTCCACGGACTCCGAGTGTCGGCAGAAATTTTAAATAGGAGTTTGTTTATCGCCGGAAATGAAAATTTAATCTCATTTGTATTTTTCTAAGCGGCGGAAAAATTTATTTGTCCGGAATAAAAATTTAGTCGAAAATAATGTTGTGTTTTATTTTAAAGATGACAGTAGAATTTTTCTGTTTTCGGAAAAGTTATTCGGGAGTGTTTTACGACTCGTCTGTGAGCGAACGAGGAGACCGAACGAATTAACGGATTTAATGATATAGTAAGGCGGCAAATTAAATATCATGATATTTTTCTTCTGATAATGATGAGGCACGTGGGAGAGAGAGAGTGAGAAAGGCATGGTGAGATCTTGGCCATTGGTTTTGAGTGGTGGTGATGAATTTGAAAAATCTATTTAAGTGAGAAACTTGTTTCAATTGTTTTTCTTTTGGTTTTCTCTCTCTTCTCACGCGCAGAAAAAACACAGGCGAGGTTTTCGTTTTATTCTTTAATTTTTTTTTCTAGTTAGTTTTTATTTATTTTAATTTGGTATTAAATTATGTGGTTAGATTGGGTAAATTATACACCGATAGAATACCCCCTGTTTGCAGTCTTGTGTTAGGAATTATTATTGTGGGTAGCAAAAAATATTTTCTATCCGATTAACGGATTATATTTTTTTAGAGTAAAAATATTGGTACCGATTTATTTTATCAGTGGGTATATTATTTGGTTATTATTATTATCGTTATTATTTTAAGAAATGAGATAATTTATTTTATTGGATTATGGGAAAATTTTTATTAAGTATTTTATGGGGTTAATATATTTAGTATAAGAAAAAAAAATTGATTTAATTTTTTGTGGGTTAAATTATTTATTTTTATTTAGTGTTTATTTTAAAAAGAAAAAGAGAAAAAAAAAAGAAGAAAAGAAAGAAAAATGGGGGAGGCGGGCGCCACCCACCCTTGCCTTTGTAAGTGGCGGGAGCCACTTTGCCTTAGAGTGGCAGGCGCCACTTTACTTAGTGTGGCGGGCGCCATGCTTCCCGCTGTTTTTACTTCCGGACTCGTAATTTTCATTCCGTTTGATATTTTTTATCCCGGTTTTTTTTAACTGAAATAATAATTATTTATCTTTATTTATATATTTTTAGATAATTATTTTATTTTTTCGGAATTTTCCGGATACGTTCGGAATAGTATGTTAATGTACGATCTGTGCCGATTTTTGGTACAGTTGAAAAAAAAACTGTTAACTAGTTTTGTGTCGAAATATTTTTAGATCCAAAATAAGTTATTGTGATTGGAAAACTATTATTTATTCTAAATTTTAATTTAGAATATTATTGAAATTGGAAAATTAGTTAGTATTTTATTTGTTTAATTAATTTTATTTATGGTATGATTAAAGTATTTTGATACAAGGAGATCATTGAATTTTATATGTGAAATAAATATTTTGGGTTATTTATTTGGTACTTATGGGATATTAGGTTGTTTATTTTGGGGTTAAAATCTTATTTTGGTGATTTATATATTTCGTTTTCGCTGAATTTATTCATAGTGTGAGAAAAATAATTTGACGCAATTGTTGGTTCAAATAAAAGAATTTAAATTAGTTGTGGAAAATTTTCTTTGAAGTTTGATATTTATTCTTTTAAGAGGAAAACTAATTTCTTTCTTATTTGAAAAGATTTATTTTATAAAACGATTAGGTTAGAAACTAGTGTCCTAACCAAAACCTGATTGAGTAGGTTAGCGACCAAGACCCAGCCTTGTTGTAGGATATATCCGAGTGGTTTTAACATAAGTCCTTGTGTATTGTAAAGGTTTACAGTGGAATCCGGTTACGAGGTTTCATCGTGAGGGACGAATTGATCTTTCGTAGCGTAGGTTGGTTGGGTTGGAAGCTTGCTCAGGTAAGGGCACTTTCTAACGATATTATATGTGATTGAATGCATGTGTGTCTGTATTCATGGTTGTGTGCCCTTTTGGGGATGTGTGATGATTGTGTGCCCAGTTGGGGATATGTGGTTATATACATGATTGTGTGCCCAGTTGGGGATGTGTGTTTATGCTATGATGCTAAACTTGTGATGTGCATTCATATGATTTGTGATAAATATATGATTTGCGGTTAATGTGTATGTCGAGGAGGACAACACGAGGTGTGTCTGAGCCACCTGTTGGTAATGAGAATTATTCATATGATTTGTGATAAATATATGAATTGCGGTTGATGTGTATGTCGAGGAGGACAACACGAGGTGTGTCTGAGCCACCTGTTGGTACCGAGAATTGTTCATATGATCTGTGATAGATATATGAACTGAATTGTGAATTGTGAATTGTGTTTATACGTATTGTGTTTATATAAACTGTTGCATTTGCATGTGTGAGTTCATGCATACCATAGTTGCGTGTAGGTAGTTGGCGCCGAACGGGCCAGGGTGATGGGTTCTGAATCATCACCTAATCCCGAAGGGAATTCTACTGCACCAGGTGATGTGACTGAGCCGTCATCAATCCTTTGAGATCAAATTGAGTCAGGAGAATGCGAGGGAGGCAACTCCGGGTGTTTGCAAGGGCAACACTTTTGTGTCTGCGAGGCAACACGGTTAGTGAGGACCCAAAGGGGTATCACGACTCTCTGCGGAGAGGTTAAATTCCAGAATTCATGCATGGTGAGGGTACCCGACGAATTGGGACCACCAAATTCATATAGGTCTGCATTTAGGATGTGTGTGCATTGCATTTGTGTGTTAAATTAAATGTTTGTGCATTGCATTTGTGTGTTAAATTAAATGTTTGCGCATTGCATTTGTGTGTTAAATTAAATGTTGTGGTGGTTACATATATCATACTGTCACCTCATTTATGTTGCTCTGCATATCATATTGTCATCTTATTCATGTTGTTATGTATATCATGTTCTGCTGGCATGTGTGTATTCTTCCATATATGCTGTTTTTAGATTGTGACCCTCTACTATTATTATGATGTGGCTAACGACCACCCAGGTTTAGAAGTTGTGATAGTTAAGGTATCCAGGTGTCGTGAAGACTTTCAAGATGCGATGTCTTGGGGCTAGGAATTCAAGATCAGCTTAGGGTCATGTTTTGAGGTTGTCCATGTTGTTGTTATTGTTAAAGCTGAGTGCTTATTTTTATGTGTATGGACAAATATTTATACTAGTGGGCATTACGCTGGTCCTATGTATGGAAAAGACTTAGATCGAAAGCTCGTACTCTGATTAATCATTTTTATTATTTTCCTGAAAAGACAGTTGTCAATATTATGTATGGCATTCAAAAAAAAATATATACACTCCGGCTGTTAAAAATCGGGGTGTTACATTTTTTGAATAGAGATTATGCTGGAATTAATCTAATAATTAATAACATATAAGAAATGTCTAATTTTAAAAATACACTTTAATATTATACAGAAAAAAAATAAATGTACGAGTATGCATACACAAACAACCTTAAAATCTATGACATAATGGCCTATCAAAGATTATCTAAATACATGGCCTGTGAAAATCAGCATATTCCTTCTTCTTATCCTCTTGTATGTAGGGGACAAAGCATCTTGTGGCAGATCTGCTATGTAGAAAGAGACAAGAAGTGCCCTTATTTCAGCGCTAGGCAACTTTTGCATGTTTTTGTCATGTAGTGTTCATCCTTAATTATCTATTCAGCTTTCCAACTCAGTTAGTGTTTTCATCATCAAACTCCTGCAACATTTTCCCTAATGTTGAGACTCTTCACTCCTTTTAGTGTCTTCTGACTTTAAGGCACACTAGGAAGTGAGTTTGCATTGAGGTTGCATTCTTAGTGGACACAACTTGTCACCAGAGTACTCCTACACAAGCACAAAACACATAAAACTCGCAAAAGAGAGCCTAGCGTGCTTCATGCGAACTACGCTAAAAACAACAAAACATACTTAATTTAACCTAATTTTTCTTATCAAAACAAAATGAAATCAAGTAATAAGGGCTTAAATATCTCACAAATGATGATTTATCAAACCCCCGATACTTGAATAATATATTACATGTCCTCAGGTGATGCGGCAAATAATATAAGGACTATGTAAAATCTTTTAAATCAGCAGCGCATTTCTCACAATCATACTCTTTGTCAAGGGACTGTATTCAAACATTGACACAAGCCAGTCTTAATCACACATTAGCCCATTTAGTGTGTCAGTGTGTAACCCATGATATCGTCTCTGAGGCTAGAAGTCTTTTAAAAAATAATTAGCCTAATTCCTAGTTTGGATGCTCTATACTATGGTCCATGGTTTCACTTTTCAGTTTCAACAAGGGGGATTAACTAGCTTAAAGTTTCTAAGGCTCCTTTAATTCTTTTTGAACTTGGGAATTCTACTTGAACTACTTTTCTAAGTTATTTTTTCTAGGCGCTTCACCTTTTCACCTGACGGAATCTCACTTGTAATGAGTCTAACTTGTTACTCAGAGTGAAAACATTCACTGTTCCCCCAGTTTTGGGAACATGAACTTTATTCATGATAAAACTTAATTACTAGTGTTTTCCTCCCTTGAACAAAATCCTACGATAAAACTTATTCCATATTCTAGAATAATTCAAACTATTTTAAAGACTAACTATTTCTCTAACTTCTTCTGGTGTGATATGGGTTCCTCATTGAGGTCATAATTAGTGTATTACTTATAATTTAAGACTTCATTTCTGATATTTTTCCACCATCCAATTGAAAATCTTCTGAGATGTTTTTTGAAATCCTGCTATTTTAACAATAGGTTGGCAATTATTTACAAATACCTTTTTTTAACACAAAAACTATTACATAAAACAGCAAAAACATTTTCATTCATTACTTAAAACAAAATATCTACAAAACACATAAAGGTGCCTTCACCCCTAAACTTGAAGTAAGTAAATTATCCTCATTATCAGTCTTGCGAGTTTTAACACATCATGACAACAAAATTAAAACAGACACAATTTAAAGATAATTAATTGGGTTGGAAATACCAATTAGGCCTGAAGCCTACTGTTTTTCCTTATTAAATGAATTTTTTCAGTTCTTTTTATCTTCTTCCCATCTTCTTTCTTCTTCATCTTTTTTACGTGCCTTCTGACTCAGTAACAACAATGAATTTTCTTCTTGGATTTTGTTTTGGATAGGACTCAATATTCATCTGTTGCTCTACAGGTGGGAGCTCTGTAACTCTTCCCGTCACATCAGAAGAACTAGTTTTATTCTCAACTTTCTTTGGACTTTTCCCTTTGGCTAGATTTTTAACCTTTCTTGGGATCTTTGTTTTTGTTGGGCTTTCTGGCATGCTATAACTCTTCTACAACTACAATGATTCCTAAGCTTCATTTTAGTTCCCAAGCATGTCAATCCCCATCATAGTTGTATCAACATTTTTCATCAACTTGCCCATTTGGTATTGTTACCATGTTGCTTTTAATTTGAAAGGGGTGGATATTCAATCTCCCTATCACTAGTATGTTGTGGTTTCTACTTTACATTTTGGCCTTCTTTTTCCTCTTTATTTGGTTCAATGGGTACCTACATAAGAACAAATATTTTCTCATTGGTAGGTTCATTTTCCTTGTTTCCTTCAGCATGATCCTCCTCATCTTTAACTTCTTCCTTTTCTTCATCATCTCCCTTTTCATCAGTTTTATCTTCTTCTTCATCGATGTTGCCCTTCATCTCTTCATTATCCTTTTTGGCTTCATCAATCAACTCATCAAATTTTGTCTCTTCCTCACTCTCTTTGGTTCCTTTTTCTACCACAATATCTCTTTCTATATCTTCCTCTTGTTCCTCCTATGTTGGCTCATTGATATCAAACTTCTTGGTTTCTTTCTATTATTCTATTTTGCCCTTCTTGGACAAAATCTTTACTTTCATTGCACCCTTTTTGGGTTTCTTCTTCAAATTGGGTGGTTCTACTAGAGGCACGTCAAAGGCCGCCTTTAGAACAACATCTTTTGTCACAAAAGACACCTTCTTATTCTAGACTTCCTCCTTCTTCTTTTTATTTTCCAGACTTCCTTTTAATTGATCTTTCACAAATATGTAGAACTCTCGTTGGCCCCTTTGTATTTGTTGTAGATTTTCCTACAAGAGTTCTTTGTTGTTGCGCGAAGAATTATGTTTTGACGTCTTCTGACACGTCTCTTGTTGGGTTTTTTTCTTTTGTATTCAACAAGTTCAGAATACCAACCTTATTGAATCCTGCTTGAGGGTTGGAGTTTTCATTTGTTGGCTTCTTTATAAGTCCACGCCTTTTGCGTAATGCAGTAATTAGGAATGGAAAGTAGAGCATTCCATCATTATTTTAGCGCATGCATGTATCTCTTGACAGATAATCTTGGCAATGTTGATAGTTGTGCAAGCAGTGACACCGTGGAGTAACACTAACCTGCCTTTGTTGACAATTTTGTTGTGTGCAGTTGGCATTAGAGAATGCTTCAAAAATTCGTACCACACTTTCGGTATAGGCCTTAAATCCATCCTTAGCATTATTTTTCCAGTAAATTTTATTGCCTCATGCCTTGTGGTCCCTGGGAGAGACATATAATCTCTAATGACTTCCAAGTCACCATCATTAAAATTTTCAAAGAGGGATTGGTAGGTGTCATCAACCTCTTTTACTACCAACACCTTGTTGAGAGTTTTCTCTGAGTTTAAACCATTCTTCCTCTCACAGTCACTTCCAACTTCTTTTGAGAAGTATTCATCCGGTTGTAGTAAAACTCCTAGATAATCTGCGTGTTGTAAGTAGGGGAATGCTTGCAAAACTTTTTCACTAATGACCACTTATGATATGCCCGACCTCATCAGTGAGACTAATATCCTCATTTTCTAAGTCAAGAAAATAAATCCTCTATCCGAATGCACACTTTTGGAAGCAAAAAATTTTGTAAATCTCTTTTATGCATCATTGTTAACGAAGGTCTCAACATCAGAAGAATCTGAGTCTGAATACACCAAATAATGGGTGGCATTTTTGCAAGCAGATGTTTTGATTTGCTTTCCTATTACTCTGCGCTCTATCATTGAGTTTTTGAAATGATAAATAAGGAAGTTTGTGGTGGTTAGAGTATTTAGGGTGGTTTTATTTTTTAGGAAGAGAATAACTGAATTAGGTTAATTTCTATGTGAAAATGGGACAATGATGAGTGTGATAAGTGGGTGTGCGGTCAATTAATGGTTGGGGGAAGGGATAAAAAAAATTGAAAATTGATTTTGGAGAAAGGAAGGTAACCGTTGCACAATTACTGCTAGTTTAACTTGTGAAAATGGTTATAAATGCCTAGTGTAATTATGGAGACAAAGTCATCATTACATAGTCCTCGTACGACACATCAGAATCATATGTGTGGCTCTTTAGGTCTTATTAACTAATTCATATTATCTCTCATCCTTTCAACTTCATTTTTATTTTTATTTTAATCAACCTCTCTTAACCCATTCCACTTGGCTTTGGTTCCTTCCTTTCATGATTCATTACACTATCTTGAACGGTCATAGTCGTGATAGAAGACTTTAAATGTCTTCATTAACTCAAAATTTTCTTTAACCTATCACCATAAAAATAAAAACAAAAACTATATTATTCTGGATTACCTCCCATTAACGTTGTTTTTGAGTCTTAAAGCATGACTTCAAAAAGAATTTTCAATCATTCAAACAATGGTGGTCCTTATGTTACTTAAATGGTAAAAAATGTAGGTTTTTACTCTTTCCACATTAACTTTGAACACCTCACATGTTCGTTCATTAAGAAGTTCCACAACCTTATGAGAATAAATTTTTAACGAATTAAATGGGCGGCCTGACCATATTGATTCCAATTTCCCATGGAAGAGTTCCAACCTTGAGTTGAACAAAAGGACTTTTTCCTTCCACCAACTCTCTTTTCTAACATTTTATGTCATTCCTTTTTTCTTTATAAAGCTTAGCATTCTCATAAGAAAACAATTTATGCTCCTCTAGCTCATTGAGTTGCACCATTCTTTCTTTCCCAACAACATGCAAGTTGAAATTTAACTTTTTAACAACCCAAAAGGCTTTGTTTTATAACCCAATGGGTATATGGAAAACCTTCCATATACTATTCTATAAGGACACATTCTAAAATATGATTTGAAATATGTTTAATAGGCCTAAAAAGCATTATCAATATTTTTTACCAATCTTTTATAGAATGATTAACTACTTTTTCAAAATTTCTCTTTATCTCCCTATTAGACATTTCGGCTTTAGTTCTACTTTAAGGAAGATAGGGTGTAGAAACTTTGTATTTAACCCCACATTTAGTCCTTAAATCATCAAAAAGTTTAATGGAAAAATGGTTTCCTTCAACACTAATGATGGCTCAAGGCGTTCCATGTCTAGAGACAATGTCTTGACTAAAAATTTGGTCACAACCTTAATATCATTAGTGGGAGTTTCTATTGCCTCCATCAACTTGAAAACATAATATACAACCATACGTATGTAAATATTTCCAAAGTATTGGGGAAATGGATCCATGAAATCAATTCCCCACACATCAAACAATTCAATTTCTAAAATATTAGTGAGCGACATTTCTTGCCCCATGGAAATATTCCATATCCTTTGACACCTATCATATGTCTTAACCAGTTCATTTGCATCTTTGAATAAGGAGGGCCAGAAATAACATGGTTAAAGAACATTGGAAACAATCCTGGTTCCTCCAAAATGTCCTCCATCGGGTGCATTGTGGCATGCTGACACATCTTCTTAGAAGTTGATCAACATATTTCTTGTACCCGATTAACTCATCCTAGTAAAAATTCTTGGAATCATGAAAGAAACTTTTCTTTGCTGAGAGTTGAATTCTGGAGGGACATATCCACCTACCAAATAATTCATAATATATTCATACCATGGTGTCATGATAGAAGTCATCGAAAGCAATTATTCATCAGGAAATTCTTCTCTGATTCCTTCTCTATCGTGCCTTTCAACTTCCTCAGGGAATCTAGACAAAAAGTTAACCACCAGGTTCTCCACTCCTTTTTTATCTCTGATATCTAGGTCAAATTCTTGTAGTAGCATTACCCGTCATATCAATATTGGTTTTGCATACTTCTTGGAAATAAGGCACTTGATTGTTGCATGGTTAATGTAGATTAACACCTTAGTTCCTACCAAGTAGGATATGAAGTTACAAAAAGAAAATACAATAGCCATCAACCCCTTCTCAGTGGTGGTGTAATTATTTTGTGCCTCTATCAATGTATTAATAACATAATAAATGAGGTGAAACACTTTATCATGTATTTCCCAAGAACATCCCCAATAGAAAAGTAACTTGCATCACACATGAGCTTGAAGGGCTTTGTCTGGTCGGGTGCCTTCACAATTGGTGTAGAGATTAAGGCCTTTTTCAAATCCTTGAAAGGTTGATCACTTTTGACACTAAAGATATATGACACGTCATGCTGCAGTAGTTGACATAAAGGCTTTGTGATCTTTTTATAAACCTTCTATAAAAACCAGCATGACCAAAAAAACTGTTTATTCCATTGATGCTGAAGGCTGAAGGTGGCTTTTCAATTACTTTAATCTTGACATGACCTACTTACAATCTGTCCTTTGAAATTCTATGCCCCAGGACTATTCCTTCTTTAACCATGAAATGGCATTTCTCCCAATTCAACACCATATTTCTTTCTTCACATATTATTAGTAACGACTCCATATTATCAAAGCATCTTTTGAATTATTCTCCAAATACATAAAAATCATCCATAAACACTTCCATGGAGCATTCAATAAGATAAAAGAAGAAAACCAACATGCATCTTTGGAAGTTTGTTGGAGCATTGCATAATCCAAATGGCAGCCTTCTAAAGGCAAAAGATCCATAGGGATATCTAAAGGTTGTTTTATCTTAGTCTTTATGGTTTATTGCAATCTGAATATAGCCTAAATATCCATCAAGGAAACAATCAAATTCTTTTCAAGCCAACCTATCCAACATTTGATCAATAAATGAAAGAGGGAAGTGGTCCTTTCTTATAGCCTTGTTTAGCTTCCTATAATCCATGCATATCCTTCAACCAGTGAGAACTCTTGAAGGAATTAGTTCATTCTTCTTGTTCTCAATCACAGTCCTGCCCCCTTTCTTTGGGACACATTAGATAAGTCTCACCCATGCACTATCAAAGATAGGGTAGATAATCCTTGCATCTAACCATTTGATGATCTTCTTCTTCACAACATATTTCATGATAGGATTTAGTATTGTTTGGATCTCTACACTATTCTTGGCATTCTCTTCCCGTAATATTCTATGCATGCAAATAGTATGACAGATTCCCTTGATTTCATATATTTTACAAGGAATGGCCTTCGTGTTCTTCTTTAGAAGTTCTAAAAACTGACGTCTCTTCTCTTCAGACAAATCAGTTGGAAGGGAGTTGTTTCAATTCCAATTCAAGTGGTTTCTCAATGGATGGGACATTGTATTTCACCATATCAATTATTATTTCCAAGGTCTCAAAGTTTTATATCTTCCTCTTAATTGGAAGGAATGATCCACTTATGATACCTTCCCTTACTAGTTTAGTTTTTCTTTCTCTCCTAATTCTTTTTCCAACTCATCATTGCTCTTTATGACCTATTTTTAAATAAGAGAATCCCTGGTAGAGATCACTGAACAATCATATATATCTTCTTCAGGATATATCAATGCACTAAGGACATTGAATACCACTTATTGTCCATTTACCCTCATAGTGAGTTCTCCTTTTTCAACATCTATCAAAATCCTTCTTGTTGCAAGGAATGGTGTTCCCAAGAAAATAGGGGTGCTTTCATCAACATTGGAATCCATTATTATAAAATCAAATGGAAATACTAACTTGTCAACCCTCACTAGCACATCTTCAATCTTCCATTAAATGTAACAAGTGCTTCGATCAACTAGTTGAAGTGTGATATTTGTTGGCCTCTCAACTTCAATGCCCAACTTCTTGAAAATAGACAAGCGCACGAGTTTAATACTTGCTCCAATATAGCATAGTGTTCTTCCACAAAAGGAATCCGTTATGTTGCAAGGTTTAGTGAAACTTCATAGATATTTCTGATCTTGCTTGATCAGAATGGATCTTCGTGGCCTTCCGTGTAGGGAAGAGATGATGATGTAGGAGAGGAGGGGGGTGTACCTGCAAGGTACTCCGATGCCAAAGTAAGTTTGGGCTAGAGGGAAAGCAAGTACAAAGCTTTAGGTATGATTTAGAGTATTAAATAGTGATCAAACCTGACCCTCTCAAGTGAGAGGGTATTTATAGAAGTAACCCCCAGCGCGGGGCCAAGGTCTCCCCTGTGGCCGAATTATCTGGTCGACCAATGGGAGACTACCAGATGGAGGGTCAGGCACGTGACCCTTTGACCTGGTCCAACTGCTTCCGTGAGATCCAGGGAGGCAGTTGGTCACGTGAACTGTCAAGGGCGTGAGGGGGACATCCCCAATGGTCATATTGTGCCCAACGACTATGTTTTGCCCAACGGCTAAATTGTGCCCAACGGCTAGATTGGCTGAATCCAGTTATTGGGCCTGCCAAGAGCTGGACTAGATTGAGCCTTGCCCTACTATGGGTTAAGCGCCTGCCCAGTCCAGAACAAGAGCCCCTCAAGTCTTTGCTCTGAGGAAGAGTGATGACTTGAGATAGCCTCGTGGATTGTTGCCTTTGAATGACAATGTTCGGGGACATTCCCTTCGCCTGTTCTATGGTTAATGTGGTCGACATTGGATGCTTACCAGCCCGACAAGCATTTCGTATGCGAGGACATGCTCGCAAAAATGGCATTTTTATGTCGACCAGGTTTAGGGAATGTGTTCGAGAAAATGGCGTTTTTATGTTGACGAGGACATGACTTGTGCGTACTGTCGAGGAGACATGCTCGTGGGGATTGCAGAAGACTTGGGGAACGCAACGTCTAGCTTTGGGAATGCCAAACAAAGATGCTCTTCTGACACGTGGTGGTGCATTTATTTCTGTCAGGCCTACGGGTCTAGGTTATGATGGCCTTTGCACTTCCCCAAGTGAGCAACTGCTTATAAAAAGGGGGGAACGGGGATTCATTTGCACACTTCACCCAAATTTCTCTCCCCAAATCCCTTTGCTCTGCAACTCGAACTTTCGCCAAAGTTTCTTCGCCGTCGTCGATCTTCATAGTCCACGTCGAGATCTTCATCGTCAACGTCCAAAACCAAGTAATTTCTTCACCTTTCTTTGTCATTTCTATGGTGTTCTTCCTTTTCTGGAAATTCGCATGAATTTTCTGGTGATTCATGAACTTTTCGGTTGAATGTTCATGTGTTCTTTGATGAATACATGAATTTCTGGAAAATTCATGGAGAACATGAAGAACATAGGATGAATGTCTATGAATATAGAGTAGGACTATGTAGATCTTCCTAGTGTCGCACCCTAATTTTTTACCCTAAGATCTCACCTCTTTGTGCATCATCTTGCATGTCTGCATGTTTTATTACTAACAAGTTTGTGCAGGTACGTTGATTTCAAGCGTATTAGTTCTCCCAGTCAAGCTATTCAAGGCCTGACTAATGGGTTATAATTTCAGTGGTCCTAGGGTTTCCACTGGATTTGGGCTTCGCTTTTAGGATTCTCTCATCATTTTGAGCCATTCTTGGATCAATACTTTGAAGATATCTTGGATGGACTTTCTGGCTATATCTCATTAAAATCGATATCAAGCATTGGTAATGTATGGGGCAAGGATGCCTCAGGATTAAAATGTTAGGGTGTTTGATCGATGCTTCATCATTGCTTCAATGGAGAGTACTTGAAATTAAGTCGTGGTGTAAAAGAGGAGGTTGTGGGCTCATTAAGATTAAGGTGATAAAGAAGTGTGACTTGGTTTATGGATGGCATCCAAGCCTGGATACATAATGTTTGGAGTCACAATAATCCGATTTTGATTGAATTAAAGATGGTGCAAGAACTTTCAAAAGATCTAAATTTCGAAATTCACAAATTCAAGTGGATATTATATAAAAGTTGGATTCAAAAGAAAAAGGGAGAGTTCCCCTCATACAAAAAGCACCACCATTCAAAAACCAAGATTACATAATTCAAAACTCATTCAAAGAGATTTACAATGTCAAGTCCAAACTATTTTGCATAAGCCCAACACACCATGTCATAGTTCAAATTCTCTTGCAAGGAGAATGACCCGTTTTCCTCGTTTGAAGACCTTACCGGGAAGCCCATGCACTGGCCATAGGCTATTTGACGCATTTTTTTTGGGCAATAAACAAAACATTAACTAATTCTAAACTTGAATAATGTGATGGCCACATTTACCATGGAGTTGTTAATACTTTTCCAATGAATAATCTCACGCAATTCCACAAGTTAGAAGGCTTTTATTGAAGCAATAATATGGAATTACAATTGGTTCTATTACAACTGAGACATCTTGGTAGTTTTATATTCAAAATTTAGGTAACAAGGAATTTTATACAATAGAAAGCAAAATATTGGATATGAGGTGTAAATACAACAGTGGATGAAAGCTCAACATCTGAACGTATTAAATCCAAGCAACTTGCAGACTTGATCATGGTTATATGAAATTGAGCTTTAGACCTCACGTAACAGATGTTGATACAGCAGTACTTCAAACATTGTCTTCCAGCCATTCATCAAACCCCTAAAATCGAGACGTCACAGGTTTAAATACAAAACTCAAGTCACGATTACAAGGTCAAGCATACTATATTCTAAATTTGGTTACAAGAATGCCCGAAATACCTTTACAAGAGGTTCACATGTTACAAACTCCTAAAAATTCCAAAATCACCAAAGTCACAAGGATATGCAAGAACAGTGGCCGGAGGAATCTGCCGACGAGATAGCTTCCAACGACCACGATGTAAGAGCTACCGTTGAGGGAGTTAACCTTGGATTCTCACTTGAATGGTGTGCTTACATAGATGTATGCTAAGAATGAACCGTCACTCGCCATGACTATCGCCAACTGGTGCCCCATGCCTTCGTTAACTTGAGAAGTTACCATGAGAACTCCACAATTCCTAAAACCTGCCAAGAATTTCAAGAATACAGCTAAGAAGGGAGTCATTCAAAGTTTGTCTAGACAAGTTTTTTTGAAGAGCGTAACTTATCTTGAGCAGCTGCAAAGTTTGGTGGAAGAGATTGGTCCTACCTGGGAGAAAACTCAATTTATTCCTAAATTAGAAGAAGAGAACCAATCAACACCAATCAAGTCCTAATAGAGATGTAAAGAAAATCATGGTAAGGTCCGAACGGTGGAAAGTAACAGAAGTTGTAGCATTATCTGAATGCGACTCGGAAGTCATACCTAATGGAGTTTGGAAATTATTCTAAGCACGTCTAAGAGGATATTGACCAAGAAGCAACAGAAACTGAAACCTGCAGCAAGTCTCCTTATTGTGCCCCGTAACTCTGCAGTGCTATCATCTCTGGTGTTCGACATATCAAAAACACCACTTTGATAAGATCATATGTGCTGGAAGGTCTGTCTACCTTTCAATCTCAGGGACTGTCATATACCTGCAATCAAATCAACATATGTCTGAGAATTATGAGTAATGTAAGTATATTTTAAAACTATTTTGAAGAATTTGGGAATGAAGGGATATTTTGCGGAGATTAAAAGGTTGTGATTAATCAACAAGGAAGGTTTAGAATTTTACCTTATCGTGACTTTAACAAAATTCACATGGTTTGCACCAATCCACGTTCCAAACCTGACAAAGAAAATGGAAAATAATCAGAGCATGTTTATGGCATTAAACCATAGCAGATATCACATTTGACGAAGCCAGCAGGTTCTTTCCAAACATAATCAGTCCAAATTGAAGAAATCTAATCATCAATAATCACAGACCATAATCGAACACGGTTTAAATGTAATCAATGCTAATTCAAATAATTTCCAAAAGCAAGATTGTTTACTTAATGAGTTAGAGGAAAAATAGAGCGTATTCCCAATGTATCACAACGGAAAAGGGAAGAATTAATTGGATTAGGCCTCAGAGTTTAAGAATCGTCAAGAATCGGAGAAGTATCATCATTTTCAATCAAAGTTATGGGCAATATCCCAAGGGATATCACCAGCAGAACTTTCCTATAATGAAATGGACAAATCACACAAAAAGGACCAGATTTAAATAGGGCAACGGTCAGCTTTCTGTCCCGAATCAAAGCGTATCAACCAAATTCAAAACAATTCAAAAACCTTCCAAATTCAGAATCAGAATCAGAATCAAATCACATTTAAACCCAATCAATCAACATAAAGTATTTCCAAACGAAACACATCATCATTTGCCTATATATACCCGGTCATTCTTGCATCAAGAAAAGAGAAGAAAAATCAGAGAGAAAGATAAAAAGGCAGCGCCCAAAAAATCGTCAAATTTTTTTCTTCCAAACCCATAGATAAAATACAGAGACTTAGAGACTTTCCATTCGTCATCATCTCAAGCCAGAGAAAGAGAAGAATCAGTGCGATACAAGTCAAACAAGTCGCAAGAAGGTTAAAAAGGGAGCTTCCCTGAACGATGTCCGTGGAGCCACTTGTCGTCGTCGCCGGCCTTCTCTTCCCCTTTTATACCGTTTTGCTTTAGATTTATCGTATTTGTAACATGTAATATGTAACTAAAATATAGTGAAATCAGGGTATTAGGGCTGTGCGGGGTGGGGTTTGTTTGATTGTTTTTGCAGGTCGAGAGGGAAATCGCGGGAGAACGAGAGTGTTGAGCGGCGGCGGTGGGGTTGGAAAACCCTAATTTCAGATGAGAGAAGAGAGGATACGCGTGAGACGAGAGAGAGAGGGACGATGGTTTGCTCTTCCGTTTCCTTGTTTGTTTTTTGCGAAGAAACTCTTGTTATATATAACTAAAATTAAAAACCTTTTTTATAATTGAAATTAAGTTTTTTAATTTAATTTAAAATTGTCTCTTTTATTTTAATAATTTAAAACCTTTTTTTTTTAAATTAGTAAAACTTTATTTATTTACTGAAATTAATCCTTTTTAAATAATATAAAAAAAAACCTTTAACCTTTTTTATTAAAAATAACGTCTATTACAATATCTCTTAACAATAATAAAGATAACTAAGCAAATTAAAATATTTTGTTAAAACTTTTTTTAATTAGTAAAGACCTTTTAATAAAAACTCTCATTTATCAAATAATAATATTAAAGCTTTTTTTATAAGAAAACTCTATCGTTTTTTTAACTTTAAAACTTAAATAAAAAACTTTAAGATAATTAAAATCTTTTTATAATAAAAAAGAGTCCTTAACTTTTTCAAATTAAGCATAATCCTAAAATAATAATAACCCTTTTAAAATAAGATAATCTTTAGCATGTTTCCCTTAACAATAATAATAAACCTTAAAATCAAATCAACTCTTTTTCTCAATAAGTCAAAACTCATTTAGTTTCCTTCGCGCTTGAGTGAATCGTATGTTGATTGATATCATGCCTTTGTTATACCTTTATTTGCTTACTATTGTGCTTAATCTATGTGTATGTCTTTGCTTCAAAACCCTTTCAAAATATTTAAAATTTCTCGATCCAACGTCAAGCCTATTTTCTACCCCTTGTAAGTCGATCGCTTTCGAGCATCGCCATCAACCTTTTGGTCACAAGACACATGTCTAGCATCACTTTGCTAGCGCCATCGCCTAAATAACAACAATTAACCGCATAAAATATCCAAGGGAAAATCCCATGCATGATAACCATGTTATTGTGCATGGTGCACATCATTTGCATTCATAATCGACACCCTTAAGTTAAGACTATTAGACAACTTAGGATAGATTTCATAGGTTAGTCCCCCCTTAATTTTGATTCTTTAATCAAACTTTAGCCCACCAAATTCTCCACACAAGAGAATTAGATATTAATCATCTCAAAGAAGGGACATACAGTCCCATACCCCACAAAATACAAACATTTTCAAAACTGTGGTGGTTTTTTTAAGATGATGACTCATCTTCTCTCCTAAACCTTTAAAACATTTTAGTATCCTTAATAAGGAACTACAAGTGCTCTGATTCCCTCCTGACAGGATATGTAGGCACAAGATGCGATATCTTGTCGAGCACACTTAGGATAAAAAAATAATAAATCACCTACCCTTAAACCCTTAGCAAAACAGATAACAGATAACATAATAAATCAAGAGGTTCCTGTAGAGTACTACAAATGTCTAGGATACTAACACCTTCCCTAGGTATAACCAACCCCCGAAATTAGAATCTTAGTGCATTTGCATTGCATTGTGGGAATTCAGGTTTTCTCCCTTCCCTTGGATAAAATCAAAGACCAGTGGTGACATTAAAAATACGATCCTAGTTAAGAAATAACTATGGTATCCAATTTTCACCGCGACAGAAATGGAGACTTCACTGGGGAAAAGATCTAAGAGGGTTCCCCTTAACATGATTAATTATGTTTTTGTTATATATTATGTTTTCTGTTATGTTTGCTTGGGTTATTACTTTTGTGGTGAGACAAAGTCCTACACCCGGACTAGAGTTAAAATTATGATAGGAACGGTGAGAATTCAAGGATACTTTGAGGGAGTCGATTCCTGAAGAAGTTGAATTGAGACTTCACCACTCAGTCTAGGCCCTCTCGAATTTAATTTTGTCCAACGAGTCTATTCGTGAAGACGCTATTATTTCGAACTAAAGGCCATCGAGACTGGGGACCGTAGTTACCTTTAACCCAACTTGGCCTATTAGGATGTAGTGCGGAGACTATGCGGGAGTCTATTTCTGCAATAGTCGCTACGCGATACTACACTCAGACGAGATTCTCTTGAGAATATTATTGACTACCAAGTGATTTGGGAAATCGATAATATCCGAAAGATGGGTTGTAGACTCTGGGAACTTTGTAGAACCCGTTCGGCAGGTACATTTGAAACTATAATGCACACCTATTGGGGTGGGTAGACCTTGGCTCCATGCTGTGACCTTTCAAACCTAGGACCTTTTGTCTGTTTGTTTGCTTGTGTGTGCTTTGTGCTTTGTGCTTTGTGTGTTTGCATCCCTGCATTCATAAGCATCATATCATAAAGATTCATGGAATTTGACTATATTCGTAAACATTGTAGGGATACTATGGATACCGAGAAAAGGAATACAAAGAAGTACACTTTTCAGATTCCTAACTTGGATGATCTAAGGAGGTTAGAAGCTTTGGTAACAAATGAGGAGAGTTTCAATAGAAAGTATGGAAGACTTTTTTATGTGATGAATACAAATGTTGATCAAGGGCTACTTTCTACCTTACTCCAGTTTTATGATCCACTGTATCACTGCTTCACCTTTCCAGATTACCAACTTGTACCTACACTTGAAGAGTACTCTCAGATAATTGGGTTACCTATTCGGGACAATTATCCCTTCCCTGTCTTCACAAACAAACCTGATGAAAAAGAAATCGCAAAGTATACACATTTGGATTTGGCTGACATTCGAACCAATATGACTACAAAAGGGGGAACTTCCTGTTTTACTGCAGATTTTCTGGTTGCCAAAGCCCGACATTATGCCACTCAACAGGATAAGGACGCTTTCGAAGCAGTTTTCGCTTTACTCATCTATGGTATTCTTTTATTCCCAAGGTTAAAAAATTTTGTGGACCTCAATGCCATTAAAATTTTCCTAAGAAGAATCCAATACCAACCTTGTTGACTGAAGCTTATTATTCTGTCCACTCAAGGAGTGCTCGTGGAAAGGGAATGATTACTTGTTGTGTCCCTCTGTTGTACAAGTGGTTTATTTCACACTTGCCCAAAGCACATGACTTTTGGGATCTCAAGAAGGGGTGGTGGTCACAGAAGATAATGTCTCTCACCCATTCCGACATCGACTAGTATAGCCGTGCTTATGATAAGGTAGTCATCATAGACAGCTGTGGAAATTTCGGTAATGTACCTCTCCTTAGCATTAATGGATTAATCAGCTACAATCCGGTCCTGGCCTGCAGACAATTAGGGTTCCCCCTGAAAGACAAACCTGCCAGTGCTCACGTGGAAAACATTTATTTTGAAGAAGAGAAATCGAACAAAGAGTTAAGAGAACAGGTATTGGACGCTCGGGGGAAAAAGATCAAGAAGGATAAGAGTAGCTTAGGGAAACCTAATTATGTCTCTTTAGAACCCTATCTCCAATGGGTCCGGAAAAGAGCCATTGAGTTAAAGATGCCTTATAAATGCCAGGAGCGAATATACCTAAAAGAAAAGCCAGTCTTCTACTTCTCGTCTGATGCAGATAAATTGAAAATTGCTTTGGACAAATCTCAATAGATGGAGGAGGCTTGGAAGAATAAGTACCAGATAGTTGTGGAGGAGAATGCAGAGCTTCAACAACAACTCAAAGAAAAAGACGAAGAAATCACTTCTTACAAGAAAAGGAAAGCACGAGAAGAGTTACCTTCTTCTAGCTCTCAGTCAACACATCAGAGTTCGATCATCAACAAGCTCATCTTGGAGAATAGCCAGAAAGAAGAGGAAATCAAGAAGCTCAAGACAAGGCTTTTTAGAGAATCTCCTTAGATCTTTCTTCATTAGCTTTTATTTAGCTTTTCCGTTACGATTCTTGAAAAGTTTGCAGGCATTTTATATTAAATCTTGTTTTAATTAACGGTTTCATCTTTCGGTATCCCAGACATTAATTTTTTCGTGTAACCGATGTTATTATTATTAAAATGCGTTTTTTTCGATATCCCACGATGATTATAAATAGTCAAATTCCATGAAACTTTTGCATCTCATCTGCATTTGCATTCTCATTTTGTTTTTTCCTTCAAAGAACTCAAAGTTTGTTTTTTTAGATATCGTAAAATGGATTACGGAAGGAAAGGAACTTTTCCATACACCTTCAGGGTCCTTAATATGGAACAATTAAGGGAACTAGGCGGTCAGATAAGGGATCCAGAGGCCTTCGCTGTAAAGCATGGACAGATCCTCTCTCTATTGCAGGTCCGAGTAGCTGCTGGTTTATTGGAGACGCTAGTTCAACTCTATCATGTAATCTACCATTGCTTCATCTTCCAAGACTTCAAATTGAAGCCTACATTGGAAGAGTATTCCGCTCTGTTGGGTATCCCCGTCAAAGACTCACCTCCGTTCTACGGTGGAGAAGGAAGACCCAGTCAGGGAGACATCGCAAGAGTGACCCGCATCAAGCTGTTGGAGATCCAGACTCACATGACGGTCAGAGGAGGAATCAACGGTTTGCTTGCTCAGTTCTTATTCGAGAAAGCTCGACAATTTGCCGACAAAGGAAATACTGGGGCTTTCGAGAATCTTTTCACATTGCTGGCTTATGGTCTATTTTTGTTTCCAAACATTGAGGATTTTGTGAATGTCTACGCGATCAGGATTTTCATGCTCAAGAATCCTGTTCCAACACTATTGGCCGATGTCTACCACTCGATTCATTCAAAGATTCTGAAAGGAGAAGGTCAGATTATTTGTTGCACTGCTATCCTCTATAGGTGGTTTATTTCGCACCTACCGAGGTCTGCGACCTTTTGGGATGTGAAATATGGTTCTGAATGGCCCGTTAAACTCATGGCTCTTACTCACTCGGACATTGTTTGGCATAATCCAATGTACAGAGGAATTCCCATGATTCATAACTGTGGAGATTTTTCCAATGTGCCTCTCCTTAGCACAAAAGGATGCACTAGTTACAATCCTATTCTCGCCCGTCGCCAGCTTGGACATCCGATGAATGAAATACCTGACCCAGAGAGCCTAAAAAGAATCTTCCTCTATGATGGAGAAGACCTTCAGTTGAAGACTCAGATTATGTTTGCTTGGCATCGTATCAACAGACAAGGGATGACTGCAACAACAAACCCTAACTGCATGGTTACGGAATTTTGCCTGGAGTGGTCTCGCAAACGAGCTCTCGCTCTGACAATGCCGTATCCTCGACCCAAGCCTCTGATGACACTAAATTATATTGTATTTTCGACTCTGATTTCACATGCATATTAGTTTTTTTCTATTATTTTTTCTTTGTTATTGTTATGTTTTCCTTTGTTTTCAGGTTTTCAATAAATCGAGGTCCCAGATGAAAAAGGATGAAAAAGGAGCTAGAATTCAAGTTTGGCAGCAATTTACTCTGGTCGCTTCTCTTGTCGCGGGCGCCCCAGGGTAGGCGACGACGTGTCCCATGATCTCCACAACTCAACTGCCACGTTCCCACGATCAGCACTCACCCTTGCCATTTTCTTCTTGTCGCGGGCGCGACAAGGCAAAAATTGTTCCCGCCCATTTTTCAAGCCAAGGTGACTTTTGTCTTTGCACCATGCCTACTTTGCCTATAAATACTCTCAGAAATCGAATTTTAGGATCATCCAATCTTAGTTTACTTCACCCTAGGCATAAATTTCACTCTTGTAAAGCGGTAATCTTCTCACATCGAGGAGTTATTGCACTGTGTGTGATCGAGTTTGTAATCAAGTCTTGGAGTGTCTGTAATCAAGTTGGAGCACTTTGGTAGAAGTAATCCTGCCAGTATTTTCTTTTTCGTACATTGTACCAGATTTAAAGACTCCGCTTTGGAGCAGGTTTTATTTTAATCGCATTTACTTTCATTTATTTCTTGCACTTGCTTTATTTTGTTTATTTATTGTCTTGCCTTACTTTTCAAAATTTTACTTTTCAAAAGACTTAATTCCATACATGATAAGAGTTAATATGACTGTTATAACTACCATGGCTGGCTAAGTTTTAGATAGGTAAGAATGTAAAGACCATAATCACCATAATACGTCTATATGTTAATAGAAATACTTAAGGGATGTTTTAATCTTTAACACAAGTTTTCTGTACTTAAAAGCAATGTTGGGTAAGATCGAAAGTCGTCCAACCATTTGTGAACTTGTTTAGTTCTCAACTGATCAAATACATTGAAAGCGCTTTGCTCAGTTGAGTAGGGATTTTTAACACTTTAGAAAAGAGATTTTAAAACTATTTTCGGACGCGTTAGTGGGATTAGAATCTGGTTCATTTTTAACCTCATTAGTTTAGAGATTTCAGGTCAAAATACTTTTCTCTTTAGTTTAGAATTTACATTTCTTAAAAGTAAGTTTTCCATGACTCTAACGCAATGCGCGCCTTTTTATAAGTGATAATAAAGGGGTTAGTTTAGAGGGTAAACTTGGTTCTGACTACGCGAAAGCGACAGTTCCTGTTAAATTGAATTCCTTTCTTAAAATAGAAGATATTGCCCGTAAGTAGCTCTGTTGATGAATATAGAAATATTATCGGTTATGAGAATTACATTCAAGCCTATTGTTTTGTCTGAATTTTATTACCTCGTCATTTACTTTTATTTATTTTCCTCTGCATTAGTAAACCCTGAATTGAACTGCCCTAGATAAGCACTGTAACAAACAGAATTCGTTAGATCGACATTTGGTCTCTGTGGATACGATAACTTTTTATATTACTTTGACGCGATTCGTACACTTGCGAATACAACGCATCAGCCTCCCGTAGTGGAATCAAATGAAGTTTCAAGGTTGAAGGAAGAAGTAGAGAAGCTGACCCTGGACAAGTTTATATTGCAGGAACGGATTGACAAGTTGATGGAAGAACTCAGTGAAAGAAAGGGAGCATCATCCAGTGGATCGAAACCCTAGTTCCCTTTTGTATTCTGTTTTGTTTGTTATAATAAAGCCCTGAAGGTGTATCATTGTTATGAAAGTTTAAATTTTTATAAAATAAATTTCCAACTACGATGTTTAAAATACGCTTTTGAATTCCTTGAAGTTCATGTTGCATCATACGCATCTTTTGCATTTGCATTCGCATTTCTTTGCATTCCAGGTTCTTATCCGTATCTCCTTTCAGAAGACAAGCTGAGTCATCGATACAATACTCGAGCCGGTCGTAAGAAAATAATGGATCAACTCGAGCAGGAAAACAGAGCACTCCGGGAAGAGGGTTCAACACTAAAGGAAAGTCTAGAGAAGATCAATGGGATGATGAAAACTTTGATGGCTGCTCAGAATCAGCCATCACATGGTACGGCATCACACAACATTGTTATCTCTGAGATAATATCAGCACCGATCCCAGTGGTGCCCACTACAAATGAAGTTCAGTATTTTATGCCTCCTAGTTATCCGTGGGGTATGCCTCCTAATTTTAATCCAGCTGGATACCGCCCACCTGTTTCTCAAGTTATTGCCACGACTGCTGTAATGAATGTGCCACCACCCGTGGTAAATGCTACTCCTTTTCATCTGGAAGAACCTGTGTTTCATGCTGACCCTAGTGAGAGTGTTGGAATGGAAGAACGAATGGATGATTTCTAGGACCAGTTTCTAGAGATGAAGAAAGAAATCAAGGCCCTTCGTGGGAAAGAGATGTTTGGAAAGAGTGCCTCTGAGATATGCTTGGTTCCTATTGTTAAGATTCCTCCAAAGTTCAAACTCCCTGATTTGGAGAAGTATAAAGGAAACTCTTGCCCACATAGTCACATAGTTATGTATGCCCGGAAAATGTCTGTTCATAACGATAATGATCCCCTATTGATACATTACTTCCAAGATAGTTTGACTGGCGCAGCCCTCAAGTGGTACATGGGGCTAGATAGTTCAAAGGTCCGCAGTTTTAATGACCTCTGTGAGCTTTTTATCAAGCAATATAAATATAATGTCGACATGGCACCAGATAGAGACCAGTTGAGAGCCATGGCCCAGAAGGAAAGAGAAAACTTTAAAGAGTACGCCCAGCGTTGGCGTGAATTAGCTGCTCAAGTTACGCCACCTCTGGAAGAGAAGGAGATGACTAGAATTTTCCTGAAAACAGTGAGCCCATTTTTCTATGAGAGAATGGTAGCAAGCGCCCCTAGTGATTTTACTGAGATGGTAAACATGGGAATACGTTTGGAAAAAGGAGTCCGTGAAGGAAGATTGGTGAGATACAAGACCAACCTTCATCATGTGCCCGCCATAGAATATGTCACCTTGGCATGATCCCCACTCAGTACAAGGCTCTCCATGAGGGGAAATGTGGATGGTGATGTGTACGTATTCCATAACCATATGTGGAAGAAGCCATAATCATGGTTCCCTAAGAAGTAGGCAGTCATTACGTCCCCTAGTCAAGCTGGAACGGTTACTACTTCTTAGGTTTCCTTGAATCCTGACCCATAAACCTCTATGAATATCTAATCCTTAGGGTGGATATGACATTCTAAATTCACCATGAAATATCCCCAAATAATAAGCTTATTGCCATTGTTAGCTTGCTTTCACCTAAAAAAAAAAGCCTCTAAAATAAGGCTTTTCACCATCGTGTGCTTGCCTAATCACCTAAAAATACTAAAGCATCTAGCCACCCTACTAGCCTAGGGATTTACACTACTGTATTGTTTTAATCAAGTATATTGATGCCCACCGTGCGACCTCGATAAAAATGACCTAGGACACACCTTGCAAAATCACCACCACTTTGACACTTACTGAAATTTCCATTCCTTGCCCTAATCATCCCCAATCATAGTTGTTAGGAGGGTACAATCTCCTACAAAGGAGGATATTAGAGGTATCAGTGATCCTAACACCGTAACGGAGATGTTCATCTCTATGGACGAGTTACGCCGCTATAATTAAACTTTGGAAAACAACGTCCTCAACATCCAATAGCGTCAACATGAGGCTACCCCTAAAGGTAAATGGAAGTGCTAGATCCCCAGTCACTCTCAAATGAGATATGTGAAGAACCCATTCCCGAAGGTTTCAAGCCTCTCTCCTTGGAAAATTTTGATGGGCATAGCAAAACTTACGATCATGTCGCCTTCATCAGCATGCAAATGGCCATCATCGGAGCACCTGATTCTATTAAATGCATGATTTTGTCTAAAAATTTCAGAGATGCAACCTTATGATGGTACATGGACCTTCCCCAAACTTCCATCACCAAGTACCTAGAGCTGGTAAAGAAACTCGTGCACCAGCTCACATCAAGTCAACATAAAAAGATGTCCACCACTAGTCTCTTTAACATTTGACAAGGCCCCTTATAGTCACTTAGGGAATACTTCCCTCGTTTCAACGAAGCCACTATACAAGTTGTCCACCCGAATAAATAAATATTTGTAGGAGCATTTGAGAAAGGTCTCAAAGAAGGGAACTTAAACGAGTCTCATGCACAAAGGCCAACATCTTTGTCATATGTGATAACCTCATTTCCTTTGTCCATAGAGATGATTTTGTTATGTTTCTTCTTTGTGTCGCCTTTTGGTGAAAGAAATTAGTGTTTCTATCGCCTTCTTGGAGCCAATGGATTTTAGCATGTTGAGCCCTCCAAACTTCTTCTTGGTGCAAGAGCGAGTCAATTTTGTTCTGAATCTCTTTCATTTGAGTATCATTCATGTTCTGGTGTGTATTGTCTTGTAGCTATTTGTGAAGGAGGATTAGGTTTTTTATTTCTTTTGTGGGGTGGAAGAATTTTTTTTTTCCCCAGTTCCAAAGAGTTTCAAGGGTGTAAGAAAGTTTGTGGCTGATTATCTAGTTATTGTTAGAGTTCTAGGATTCCTATTTAATGTTGGAAGTTTCTAGGGACTCCAACCAAATATTCTAAAATCTTTTTGGTATTTAAACAAAACCCCTTTTCCTCCTTTGATACTGGTTCTCAAGAAAGAAAAAGAGAATAAGGTTGTGATTAGACTTGTATCTAGGGAGGTGGGAGTTTTTAAAGTGAGGGAAACTATCCTTCTAGCCTTTTGTCGCCATGAATCTGTCATGTCTGGCAGCTATATACTTATTACCTTGCTGATTGTTGCACCATATAACCATGTTCCCCGCATAGCCTAAATCAAATAAGTGACAAGCAGAAAAAGTATCCATAATAACATGTTTTAAATGGGGGTCGATTGGATTGCCCCCCTCTTTCTAATCATTTCTAGTGATTAAATTGAAATCACCAAAGATAAGCCATTCAGGTTGGTTATGTCTTTGGGCCAGGTTATTAATCATAGAACACATGAGCCCTTTTTGGTTGGACTTAGGGAAGCCATACAAGGAAGTCCCTCAACACATGATATCATTAAGGTCAAAACAACTATTATCTTTATTATGAGACATAATATAGAAATCGATTAAATTTTCATTAGAATTGAAAATCATGAGATTAACATCATTTCTCCATAAAAGAGAAAAGGCATCATCTCTCCCCTTCCCATTATGACCACAACTAATATTGTGCACATTGGTTAAGGATCCAATCTTAGAGATATCTTTAAACACATTATCATTATCAAGCTTCTTAGTTTCAAATAAAAACCAAATACTGGGAGAGTGAGATCTTATCAGATTTTTAAGAGATATGACAAATTAGGGGTTTCCTAACCCCCTAAAATTCCAGGTAAGGATCTTCATTCTTCTGTTGCTGCCTTGTCCATGAGGCAGACCATGTTTGTAGGTGCTGGTATAGTTGTTGTATGCAGGATCTTGTCATCCACTTCTATGAATCTTCTTTTTTTGTTCAATGTTGCCGTACTTGAGTCCATTTTTACTTCTATTTGCTTTCCTTCCTTCAGAGAGATGTTTTCCATTTTGTCAATAATTGCCTAGGGGATGGGGCTATATAGGCTCATATTAGGCTTATTAGTAGGGTTGCTGCTAAACTGCCTTTCAGTAGTGGATATTTGTTTCCGCCCTGGTTGAAGAACTTTCAGCCAAGGGCCTATGGGATTAACTTTAGTGATGACATGGCTAGGTGTTGTGGGTTTTTTGCAGAACTCCTCACTGTACCCCATGAGACCACAGTAGAAACAAAAGAGAGGTAGCTTTTCATAACGAAAGTTTATCCAAGTTATACTCTTTTATTTTGCTTTCAATGTATAATCCAGTGCTAATGGGAGCTAAGACATTGAGGTTGATCCTCACTTTCACAATAGTAGTTCTATAGGGCATGTCGTACACTCTTGCTTCTTGGACTTCTCCATGTTTCCCACCAAGTTTTATTCCTATTTGTGTGGTTTTAGCATTTGTTGGCAGGCCCCAGATCTACACCTCAACAAGGGCATTAGATAAATCCATTGTGTTGACTGCTCTTCTTCCATCCCATTCATGCATTATGATCCATGAGTTTCTGAATAACTAGGGACTACCTTTCAAATTTCGTTTGTGATCTTCACTTTCTCCATAGTAAATTTGAAAATGTCAGGTTCCACTTCTTGTACCAAGAGGTTTCTTAGGTTACACCAAATGTTGGAAATAGCGTTTTGTAGAGATCTTCTATATATGGGTTTTTCTGTCACAAACTTTACCAAGATGCTGATTTGGGGTTCCAAGTTTTCTTGAATTTCTTCTTTTTCATAAAGAAAGAAATCAGGGTTCGGTATATGAACTTGTTTGGCATTTTCTTCATTTTTCATGTGACTTTTTTGGTGATTGGTTGGGTTGATTGGTATTCTAGTAGAGCAGTTTTTGATATTATAGCTATTGATCGCCATTTGTTGAAATTTATATTGTTCTTGATATTTGTTCTTCACAGGGGCAATTTATCGAGTAATATTCGTGCTTATTCTTTCACCAGACCGGAAGAAAAGCCAGGAAAGGGAAGAAACAAGTATCAGTAGACAGGGGAGAAACCACAAAACAACATAAAGACACAAGGGAGATCAAGAGAAACACCTACAAAAAGGGAACACACAAAAGTAGAGAAAGGACACAAATAGTAAAGCGCAGAGATATATTAGACTTGGCAGAAAGCACAGAGATGTAAATAACCAAGAGGAGGAAAAAAGGGGAAAGAAAGGATCAACCATTCATCTTTTCTTGGAAGGATTCTTGGAGAGAAAAGTCAGAAATGTTAAATTCAGTTCGGTATAATTTGTATTTGTTTTCAATGAAAAGTGATTACTTATGTTTAACAATATATATTTATGTGATTACTTATGTTTAGTAATATATATTTATGATATAAGATGTTAAAATTAGTTTTTTAATTTATAAAAAATGAGTTTAAAAAGACATTTACTATTTTTGAAAAAGTTTTATAAAAAATTATTTTTAAAAATATAAATAAAAAATCTATTTTTTAAAGTTAAATCTAACGAATCATAAATTGATTCAAACTTATTTTTAAAATCAAATTGGTCCTGAACATTTTATCCCATACTCCTATAATTATTCTCATACTCCTACAACTCATTCACTTTAACTAAAATTCTCTTAAATAAATAGTTTTATTTGAAAAAAAAATTATATTTGGATAACTTTTTGTAAGTAACTAGTAACTAACCTGTGCGTTCGCACGGGCCTATCTGTTCGAGGATTTTATGTTATGGACGTGTAATTATTAATCAAATTGAAAAGTAAAATGGTAAAATTATAAAAATAGATATGATTGAAAATTAAAATTTGTATTGGTAAGTATAAGAAAATGTTGTGGCCGTTTATAACATGTAGTATTGTATTCGTATATAAAAAAAATTGAATCAAAATTAAAGTTGTCCGTGTTTATAACACTTGTATTTTATCTTATATAAAATATTTAGAATCAAAATTAAAGTTGTGCCCGTTTAAACCAATAATATTTTTTCGTATATAAAAAAATGTGAATCAAAATTAATGTTGTTCTCATTTATAACAATAGTATTTTTTTCATATATAAAAAAAATTGAATCAAAATTATAGTTGCTACCGTTTATTACAGTAGTATTTTATCTTATATAAAAAAATTTGAATCAAAATTTAAGTTGTGCCCGTATAAAACAATAATATTTAATCAAAATTAAAGTTGTGCCCTAAGAAATATTGAATCAAAATTAAAGTTGTCCTCGTTTATAACAATATTATTTAAGCGCATATAATTGTCCCATTTATAAAAATATTTAAATCCATTATTTTTTTTTTGACATTATTTATAAAAATATTTCAATCAAAATATGTAACTTATTATGTAAAATTAAATAAGTTATAAAAAAAATTTTGTAGTAAGAATAAAATAAGTTATAGAAAATCACATGTTCAATAAAATTATTTGAACTTTTTTACCAATGATTCACTTGCATTGCATTAGCACAAAAACATATATACTATAATAGTATTTTGTATACCAGTATATCTTAAGAATATTTTATATTATTAAAGATATGTAATAATGTTTGTATCTATATTATTAAAAATATTATTAAAAAAACTTGAAATTATGTGTCGATAAACAACATATAAAAATTAAGAAAGTTTGGGAGTGCAGTTCAAATATGATAAAATGTTAACATTATAATATATAATAATATAAATACTTAATTGTAGAAACAGGTCACCACAAACAGTGATCATCTAAATTTATGCGACAACAATTAGAAAGAAAATTTGCAAACTTAATCATCGAATCTAAAACTCCTCGATGTCATAAAGTTGTTCCAGTTGTAGTCGTGCTCATCGTCATCATCAGAATCAAAGATATCATACTCTGGTTCTTCATCATCATCTGAATCAAATTTTTTCACCTTTCTACCCGTTGTTTCTGATCTCCTGAATCTTCTCCTCTTTCATATTTTTCGCACAGCAGGGACCCGAGGTAGCTGTTGGAAAAAAATAGTAACTTATTATTGTGAAGAACATGAACTGAATATTTCATGTCACATGAAGAGGAAAAACACGGACCATGATGACGATGTTCAAGAAAGGGAAAAAAGAGGCAGGATTAAACAGAACCATACCGGGCCGACCTGATGTTGATGTTCTACATGGGGAGGTTGTTGATGTGGCAGGGGGTGGTGGTCGTCGGCAGGTAGTTCATTCTCAGGAAGTGGTTTGATGTCACCAGCTGGTGTTACCTGGATAGGGGCTTCGACCTTTTGTTGCCGCTGTTAATGAAAAAAATGGTTGAAAGCGGAAGAAAGAAAATTGGAGAGATATATGTAGTTATTGAAAAACGAAGTAGGTAATTTAGGAGCCGAACCTGCTCTGGTTGTTGGACCTGAGATGGCTGTTGCAATGCCGTCGATGGTTGTATTTCAGCCGTAGTCTGCATCTCAGAAGGCTGTGAAACATGGACGATGTTGTTGGTTGCCATAGAAATAATGCTACGTTTCTGATTTGTAGTTTGTGTTGGTGAGAGAAGTGGCTTGTTTATATAGTTTGGAATGAGACTCTTTATCTTCTCCCTGCAGTTGGTAATGCAAAAGCATTAATTATCTTTAAAATGTAATCGTGGAAGATTAGGAGGCAAAATAATAAGTAGGGGTGATGGTCAAGATTAATGAACCAGCAATTAAACCAGTGTGATTAAAGCTTGAGCACAACTACAACTTATGATGATGAGAGACAATATAAGAATTATTGAGTCGGTTTTGAACTGTAAACCAAATGATTTGATTTTCTACCTGATAATCATTTTGGATGATTCCATTTCTTCACCTTTCGCTATATGGGGCATTGAGATTTGTTGAGGCATTCAGAAATTTTTCCTACCCGCCAACTGTTACGATTCACCACATCTAAAGATTAAATCAGACAAAAACTATAAGCTTCCTTCATGTCGATCAAACTTAAAAAGATAAGAAACACATGACATATATTTTAATCACCAAGAGTGTACCAAGAATGTAATATGCATCTTATTTTAATCACCAGCTTGATTAAGACCATCCTTTTGTTACAGTCTGCAAGTAATAGGGACACTTTTTTCACCCTGTGAAGAAAAACAACCTCACTAAAATTTTAGGAAATGTATTTCAAACAGAAGAAAGAGATAACAGATAGTGAACACCAACAAACTTTCAGCATAATTTGCTACATAATAAAATAAGTTCATACCAAACGAATAGGTACAGTTCAGCTCTACCATTACCATTGCCTCAATTGATACTTATTTGTGAATTGACTATAGCAATAGCTTATTAATTGTAATCACCAAGTTTTCGTTAAAGTAAGATGCATACTTGGTAGAATTCATGTCCACAAAGCTAACAATTAGATTCAGTTAGTAATAGAGCCTGCACCCTTCGAGCAACCATTCGACGACAAGCTTCATACATAGTTGGTATTTCGGGTACTGTCAAGGCCCTGTTGGATGAATGAAACAAATTTACAAAGTTTCATGAATTCATACACCTCACAGTTTTATATTTAGCTTGGCTTAATAACACAATGTTTACATATGGTGCAAATGAAATCAACTGAACAACTTCATAACTAATTGACAATCACACAGAAATCAATTAGCATGAACATAAAGATGATTAATAAGAGTAAAAAATATAGGAAGAAAGAGGTGATATATGAAGAACATGAGAGTAATTAAACTTGAAATAGAAATTTGGACTAATCAATATTAGTTTCACTATGCAAGGTATTGATTATTGTCAATGTATACCAATGATAATGCATACATTTTACTCTAAAATAGAAAGGACAATGCATAAACTTTGCAAGTAACAGTGAAAGTGGTAGAAACATTTCAATCATGAATTTGACAGTCGAAAGAATAATAGAGAAAAACAATCCATAAAAAGCTTCCTAAACAAAGAGCTTAGTTTTCAAAAGGATTATCATATAGTTTTCTTTGTAGAAAAAAATCCAAACAAAGGACAAGAAGCAACCCCTATACCCATAAAACAGACATGTAAAAGAAAGCAATGTAAGCAATAACATAGTATGAAAACTAAAGTTTATGATAAAATGTCCATCTCAGGTGAGGCTGCGTACATCTACCATCCCCAGGCCCAGATTCCACTTGATAGGATCCTTGTGGATGACATAAAGCAGATTGAGATAAAAATTGTGTAGAAATCGCCATCCAAAAACTTGATAAGAGCCTTTATGGTGTCAAGCGAACCATTTAAACACCCAAGAAAAAATCGTGTAGAAATCACAAACCAAAAACTTATGCTAAGGCCCATGATGAGAAAGAACACAATACAAAACACAATACAGAAAAAATCAAGAATTGATACAAACACAGTGAGAAGAAGATTAACGAAAAACTAACTTGGAAAAGCAAACCATTTTTACAGCTACAATCTTAAAGTTATCCATATCTGATGCTGAAAAAATCATAACAAAATTTAGGAAAATCATAACCATCGTATACAAAAAACAATACATATAAATAAAATACAAAAGTAGAATAGATCAAATAAAAGATAAAAAATAACCATATTCTACATAACGACTATGATAAGGGACCAGCTTCTACCCGATTCTCGATTTCTACAAAGTCCAAACCCTAATCAGATCAAATAAAAGAAAATAAGTTAATAACAAAACCTAAATTGAAAAAGTAACACAGAAACCATTTCGAATCCGACCACTACCACACTCGTCGCCGGAAATGCTTTACTGCCACCACAGATCTACCACTGTCAAACTGCCCACCGCCGTAAAATCGCCAGAGTATTATAGATCTAAGTAGAAAAGGATAAAAGTAACATATTTTTTTGAAAAAAAGGAAGACATGAGAGTGGAGAAGAAGAAGAAGAAGAGGAAGAAGAAAAAGAAGAAAAGGAAGAGAGACGCAGCAGAAGAAAGAAGAAAGAAGAAGAAGAAGAGGAAGAAGAAAAAGAAGAAAAGGAAGAGAGACGCAGCAGAAGAAAGAAGAAAGAAGAATAAGAAGAGTGTCATCAAAAGAGAGAAGATAGAAGAAGAAGAGAGAGGTAGTGGAAGAGAGAAGAAAGGAAGAGGAATAGACAAGTAGAGGAAGAGAGAAAACGTAGTTTTGCATTTGGGGGGAAGCATAATTTTTGTTTGAATTGCATCTGACATTGAAAAATGTAAAAAGTTGTAGAATTTAGAAGTGGGTAGTTTGTTTTTAACTAATCAATGTAAATAGTGGATATCATATGCAAAAGTGGAAGGCAAAAGCAAACTATTTGGTTCAAAATGATAGTTTGGTTGAAAAAAGAAAATTTTGGACACAAATTGCCCCCAAATTGATTATGTGGCAGAAAAAGAGATAAGGGTATAAATGTGTTTTGCACAATATCTAATTTAACAAAAGGAGAAAGAAAGGATCAACCATTCATCTTTTCTTGGAAGGATTCTTGGAGAGAAAAGTCAGAAATGTTAAATTCAGTTCGGTATAATTTGTATTTGTTTTCAATGAAAAGTGATTAATTATGTTTAACAATATATATTTATGTGATTACTTATGTTTAGTAATATATATTTATGATATAAGATGTTAAAATTAGTTTTTTAATTTATAAAAAAAGAGTTTAAGAAGACATTTACTATTTTTGAAAAAGTTTTATAAAAAAATATTTTTAAAAATATAAATAAAAAATCTATTTTTTAAAGTTAAATCTAACGAATCATAAATTGATTCAAACTTATTTTTAAAACCAAATTGGTTCTGAACATTTTATTCCATACTCCTATAATTATTCTCATACTCCTATAACTCATTCAATTTAACTAAAATTCTCTTAAATAAATAGTTTTATTTGAAAAAAAAATTATATTTGGCTAACTTTTTGTAAGTAATTTGGTAAGTAATAAAATGATTTTATGCAACACAAGCAAACGGTGACCTAAAATGATCAACTGTTGTCTAAAGGCAAATACACAATTTTTAGCAATAGTTTTAAAATGTTGTCTAAAGTAAAAAAAAAAACTTTAACTAAAAAATTTTAATTACATTATCTAATGAGCATAAAACAAAAATGAATTTAGACAACACAATAAAACAGTGGTCTAAACTGAACAACCATTGGCTAAAGCCTTCTACAATTCATTCCACACTTGATTTACGGATTACACAACTTTTAGTCACAGTTTTAAATCGTTGCTTAAAGTAAAAAAAATTGAAACAAATTGAACCACCAGAACACTTTAATTAAGTTATCCGATTAGCAATTAAAAAAGTACCCGAAACACTTTAATTAAGTTATCCAATGAGTAATTTGAAAATTATAGAAAAATTTATAACCAAGTTATAAAGTATGCAATTTGAAAACTACCAGAAAAAATATAATCAAATTATCTGGTGAACATATATTCCTATCGAAATAATTGATTTCAAATTATCCATTAAACTAATACAAGGGTACACAAATTTTAAATTTCAAAAAATTTAATAATAAATAAAAAGATATAACTGAAATATTTTGATAAATGTTAAAAGTATAGGAATAATCGTAGAAATATAAGATACCAAAGTATTCTTTGGTTCTTTAACTATATCCCCCTTTAACTCAATATCCTAAAAAAATTGAAGATCTTCTCTTTAAATATTATTTAGCTTGTGTGATCAATATTTATATATTTTTAAATATTTGAGCAAATATATATTGTTACACATCATTATTGAATTGACTAAGATAATATTTAAATTTAAAAGATAAATTGAATGATTGTTTTAAATTAAAACAAAAAATATGTTGATGTGTTCAAAAAATAAATAAAAAGGAATTAATATAAAACTTAAATCAATTCATGATTCATCAAATTTTCTTTTAACTACAAATATAAATTAGTGACAATATTCTAAAATTATTTAAAGGACTCTGTAACGCCCATATATAAATACATACATCAAAGCATATATTATACATGAATACTACGTTTGGTACTGAAATATAAAAGTCCCTAGTAAACACATTATACATATACATGCCCCCAAAATTACCTAATACAAAAAAACTATGGCATAATATATATACAAGATGTTCCAAAGACAAATACTAAGAACTAGATCGACAACGATCTCAAAAACTCCACAACGGAAGCCTTGTCATCCCAAAAAGCTAAGATAGTAAGGAAGGTCAAACAACCTTATCCTTACCCTTCGCCGAACCTGTAGTACCTGTAATATAATCAACAACATGGGGTGAGATACATTAAATCTCAGTGAGTTCCCTATCTTATAGGTTCTTTCGGCTTTACAAGGTTCTATCAAACCTAACTCAAGTCAAAGGGAAGGGGAGTGACTTTGAGTACTCACACACACTATATGAAAACACGTTATTGATTCCGTTAACTCAAAAGTTATCACTATCGTCAACCCTATCAAGGCATATCTTCTTCACGTCCTCTTCTACGTCTAGAAGTCGGAACGAGTCATGGATCCTCGTAGAATACTTGGCATACGAGATGGATTCGGAGCTGAGGGACATGTTATCACCTTAATTCGTCACTTCACACGGCCCGTACACCGTCACAAGTCTCTTTACCATATAGGTTCCATTCGTACTATAACATTGGGAATCAAACCTACCAAGTAATCGTGCATTCATTCCAGATGAGCTCGTTACTCATGAAACGGCACATAATGGGGAATGGTTGCGATTTCGTGATTTCATATACAAAGGTAATTGTATTCGACAATTCTAGGCCACATTAGCATTTAGGCCTCTTTTTCCATTTCTCAATTAAACATAATAATTCGCGTGTTCCATACTAGTGTCTTATTCTTCCTATATTATTCGGTAATAGACGCACGCCTTGGCATCTCATGCCCGGACGTCGTTGTTAAGTTATTCAGTATTTTTCCAAGCCGTTCTAGGTTCCAATATAGTTCATGGCAATATTCCTCACTCTACCTATTTCGTATTTTAACATGCATGTACGCTCAACATGCTTAACAACAAGAGAATAGGTAAACATAAGTCAATTATATAATTGGATCACACAATTCAACATATCATAAGTTATACCATTTCTGGTTCCCTCCGATTTATTTAATCGGGCATCAAAACAGGTAATTTCCACTTCCATTAAATAGAGTATTCTCACAGCTCTCCATCGGTACGAAGAACGTCCAAATCGGGTAAACGAGCCAAAAGTTAAGGATTTTAAAAGAAAATAGAACATTTGAAAAAACCCAGGAGCGCCCGGCGGTGCCCCTTCGCCTGTGCTTCGCCAGGCGAAGCAGCGGCGCAAGTCTAAATTTCAAAATCCAGAAAAATTCCAGAAGCGTTCCTTGCTACGCTTCTTGGCTTTCGCCCGGCGCCAGCCCGCGTCGCACGGCGTTCAAGGCGCCGCCCGACGGTACACACCAAAAGCATAATTTTCTGTTGCGTTTTCCATGGTTCCAAGGGTCCAAAACTCACCCTTTCCACACTAAATCAATTCCAAACCATAAAAAAAGTAACAGCAATTGATCATACACATATTATGATTATACTACGCAATTAATACCGACTTCTAACCTTTAAATTCATGATTTTAGCAAGATTATTCATTTTCTCACAATATCTAACCTAACTCTAAACTCAAGAAACTCTACAACTAAAGCATCTATCTAGAACCCACCTGGATTAAAGGATGATGATGAAGATTGGAAATTGATCTGATGAAGAAGAATGATGATCCAAGTTGTTCTTCAATTCTAGGTTTTCCTTCTTTTTCTCTCTTCTCTTTTCTCCCCCTTCTCTCTACTTCTTCTTTCTATCTTTTGTTCCAAATGAGATAAGGAAAGGAAAAGAAATGTTACATAGAGATATCATTTAGTTAGTAAAACTAATCTAAATGTCCAATAAGTCTCTATAACACCCAAAACTTAAAACCTCAGAGTCAGATAATATTAATTTGATCTACTTTGAGCTCATCAGTTTACTCTAATTATTTTATCCAATAAATTCTCAGAGTAAACTGGAACCCAGTTGATCACACGAATATTATCCAGAGAAAGATAATTTGTGGGGTATTACATCCTCCCCCCTTAATTAGAAATCCACCCACGAATTTAAAACAAATACCTGAAAAGATGAGGATAAACTTCTCGCATCTCTGATTCTAGTTCCCAAGTTGCATCATCCGGATGCGTCTCATCCCACTGAACCTTGACAAGAGGAATCTCTTTATTTCTTAACACCTTAGTTTCTCTTCCTGTGATACGACTCAGTTGAGGCTCAAACGTTAAATCTGCTTCTATCTCAATCGTATCAGGTAGAATTGGCTAAAGAGGATCTGGAACAAACTTCCGAAGCTGAGATACATGAAAAACATCGTGCATCTCTGACAGAGAAGGCGGTAAGGCTAATCTGTAAGCTACTTCTCCAATTCTTTCTAAAATTTGATACGGTCCCACATATCTCGGACTTAACTTCCGCGACTTAAACGGTCCTTTCAATCTCAATCTCGATGTAACTTTCAAAAACACGTGATCACCCTCATCAAACTCCAAAGGTGTGCTACGGTTATCCGCATAACTTTTCTGATGATCTTGTGCTTGTTTAACTTTATCACGGATCATCTTAATCTTTTCCGTAGTATCTTGGATAATCTCAGGTCCCAAAATTCTATCCTCGCCAACTTCCGCCCAACACAACGGCGTCCTACACTTTCTTCCATACAATGCCTCATAAGGAGCCCTACCAATACTTGCATGGTAACTGTTGTTATAAGAGAACTCAATAACCGGTAAAACTTCTATCCAATTTCCTCCACTTTCAAGTACACAAGCTCTTAACATATCCTCCATTGTTTGTATTGTCCGTTCCACCTGACAATCCGTTTGCGGATGATTCGACGTGCTCAAACACAACTCCGTTCCCATAGCTTGCTGAAAAGCTCTCCAAAATCTTGAAGTAAACTTTGGACCTCTATCCGAAACAATACTAGAGGGAATACCATGCAACCTCACAATTTCCAAAATGAACAACTTTGAGAGATGACTCGCATTGTAGGTAGTCTTTACGGCTAAGAAATGCGCAGATTTCGTCATCCGATCTACAATCACCCAAATAGAATCATAACCACCTTTTGCACAATCTTCACTTCCATACCGGAATGTCTAACGGTTGTAGTAAGCCACCCGGTCTTTGGTGTTCAATCTTCACTTGTTGGCATACCACACATTCCGACACGTACACCGCAATATCCTTTTTCATACCGGACCACCAATAGTCCATTTTTAAATCTTGATACATCTTCGAAGAACCAGGATGTACAGTAAAAGCACCCTTATGCGCTTCTTCCAAAATCCTTATTTTCAACACCGTATCATCTGAAACACAAACTCTTTGGTTAAACAATATAATTCCGTCGGTAGCCCGCACAAAACCCAGTTGAACTAACACTTCTTGCAACTTCTCATCCAATATTTGTCCTTGTTGAATTTCCTCTCTAAGAGTAGAATTAACATCCAAATTTCCCATAATCACACAGTTAGGAGTCCAAACAAATTGGAGATTGAGATCTCGAAACTTTTCCAATAAGATATACTCTAACATCATCAATTTGGCATTATGTAATATTTTCCTGCTTAATGCATCCGCTACTTTATTCGCTTTACCCGGATGGTACTTTAGTTCCAAGTCATAATCCTTCAAATACTCCATCCATCTCCTTTGACGTATGTTCAACTCTTTATGGTCAAAAGATACTTTAAACTCTTGTGGTCGCTGAACATCTCAAAATATACCCCATACAAATAATGACGCCACACTTTCAATGTAAACACCACTGCCGCCAATTCCAAATCATGTGTTGGGTAATTCTCTTCATGAACTTTTAACTATCGAGAAGCATACGCCACCACATGACCATCTTGCATTAACACACCTCCTAATCTCATCTTCGATGCATCACAAAATACCTCATACGACTTATTAGGATCAGGAATAATCAAAACCGGAGCGGTCGTCACTCTTTCCTTCAAACTCATAAAATTTCTTTCACAAGCCGAATCCCACTCATAAGGACAATCCTTTCGAGTATGTTTCGTCATTGGTAAAGCCAATTGGGAAAAGCCTTTAATAAACCTTCTGTAATAACATGCCAATCCCAAGAAACTTCTAACTTCGGAAAGATTCTTCGGTCTCTCCCAATTAATCAGTGCTTCAACTTTTGATGGATCTACCGCCACACCTCCATGAGATATGACATGACCAAGAAAATTAACCTCCGACATCCAAAATTCACACTTGCTTAGCTTGGCAAAAAGTTGTCTCTCTTGTAAGACAAATAAAACAATTCTTAGGTGTTCACCGTGTTCTTGAGAATCACGAGAATAAATAAGAATGTCATCAATGAAGATCACTACAAATTGGTCTAAGTAAGGTTGAAATATCTGATTCATATAATCCATAAAAACTGTAGGAGCATTTGTCACACCGAAAGGCATTACTAGAAATTCATAGTGACCATAACGGGTTCTAAATGCGGTCTTTGGTACATCTAAACTCTTCACACGAATCTGATGATAACCCGACCATAAATCAATCTTCGAGAACACACAGGCTCCTTTCAATGGATCTAACAAGTCGTATATCCTTGGCAATGGGTATTTGTTCTTGATAGTGACCTTATTCAACTGACGGTAATCAATACACAACCGCATTCCACCATCCTTCTTCTTTACCAACAACACTTGAGCTCCCCAGGGGGAAACACTTGGTCGAACAAAATGCTTAGCCATTAACTCTTCTAATTGATCCTTTAATTCTCTTAACTCAAGTGGTGTCATCCGATACGGAGAAACGGATATGGGAGCCGTTCCCAGTATCAGGTCAATAGAGAATTACACTTCCCTTTCCGGAGGAAGAGAAGTGATATCCTCGGGGAAAACCTGGGGAAACTCACCGACTACCAGAATACTCAAAACTTGAAGGTTGTTACTCTCCTCCTTAGTAAGAACCAAAAGAACAGACTTTTCCTTCTCAAACAAGAAATTTATCATTCCAACCGTACCTTCCAAAATAGTAGTCAACACATCCTTCGGAGTAGCCTCTACGGATGGAGTAATGATTAACTTTTCCTCACAACCGATAAATACCGAATTAGCAGAAAGCCAATCCATTCCCAAAACAACATCCACTTTCTTAAGCGGCAAACAAATCAGATCAATCTGAACACTCTTCCATCCACAGATAAAATACAATTTTCACACATTAAAGGTGTTTCAACAATCTCATCCATGGTAGTAGTAACCACCATGGGCGAAGACAACGGAACAGCTTGCAACCCAAGTCGCTTCACACATTACATCCATACAAAAGAGTGTGTCGCTCCACAATCAAACAATACAAAACAAGGATTCCCATTAACAAAACACGTACCAGCAATCAAAGAGTTGTCACCCTTTGCTTTCTTCGCATCCAAAGTATACACTCGACCAGTAATCCTTTCTTGCATTTGATTCCTATATTGAGGACAATCTCTCGCCATGTGACCCACTTTGTGACACCGATGACACTTCACTCCTTCGAAGCGACATCTACCATGATGATTCCTCCCACAAGTACGACATACCGGGGGCACACTAGTCCTGGAACTCTGAACTTGTTTCCCTTTAAAAGCTTGTTGTCTCGGTCTAAATTATTAATGCGATCTTCCATGATCACCTTGATTCAACCTACTCAATTCTCCTTCCGCTTGCACCTTCTTCATGCTCTGTTCTGCCACGTAACATTTCCTTAACAATTCGGCATAACTAGTGAACTCCCTCTGAGAGACACTATGCAAAATTTCAGCCCTCAAACTAAAATGAAACTGATAAACCTTCCACCTCTCGTCTGGAGCATACATGGCTTGCCTAGAATAAGCAGCCATTACCTCAAACCTCTCAGCATACGCGGCTACAGTCAAAGTACCCTGTCTCAACTGTTGAAATTAAAATTCCTTCTGAGTCCTTAAGGAACTTGGGAAATACTTCTCCACAAAATTAATCTTGAACTGTTCCCATACCTTAGGTACGTTTTGAATAGTCATCAAGGCTGAGGTACTCTCCCACCACCTCATGGCAGGACCCTTCAACAAGTGAGAAGCGAAAACCACCTTATTTTCCTCACTACACTGGACTATTAAGAAAACTCTCGGCTATCCATTCGTGAGCCTTTATAGGATCTAAACCTCCCTGAAACTCCGGAGGATTCATACGGATGAAATCCCTAAAGCTTCCACCTGTAGCTTCTGGAACAACCACTGGAAGATGCAGACCCCCATCCATTTGCTGTACCATTTGTTGCATAAACTTATTTTGTTGTTGTTGCATCTGCTGCAGAAACTGAGGCCATGGAACATTTTCCTCGCCGCCTGGCTGATTTATCCCTGCCGGAGTGGTTCTGGGTCTACCACGATTGTTTCTGCGCCCGTCGGCCATGTTCCTAAATGTCATACAGATAGGATTAAGTGGATCAGGCTCAATACCATAAATATAACCCTTACGACCAATGGCGACACTACGCATATGAAACAGAAAGAAATACTTATACTATTTCATGGTTAGGTCGAGGATATGACATGCTCTGATACCAACTGTAACACCCATATATAAATACATACATCAAAGCATATATTATACATGAATACCACATTTGGTACTGAAATATAAAAGTCCCTAGTAAACACATTATACATATACATGCCCCCAAAATTACCTAATACAAAAAAACTATAGCATAATATATATACAAGATGTTCCAAAGACAAATACTAAGAACTAGATCGACAACGATCTCAAAAACTCCACAACAGAAGCCTTGCCATCCCAAAAAGCTAAGATAGTAAGAAAGGTCAAACAACCTTATCCTTACCCTTCGCCGAACCTGTAGTACCTGTAATATAATCAACAACATGGGGTGAGATACGTCAAATCCCAGTGAGTTCCCTATATTATAGGTCCTCTCGGCTTTACAAGATTCTATCAAACCTAACTCAAGTCAAAGGGAAGGGGAGTGACTTTGAGTACTCACACACACTATATGGAAACACGTTATTGAGTCCGTTAACTCAAAAGTTATCACTATCGTCAACCCTATCAAGGCATCCCTTCTTCCCGTCATCTTCTACGACTAAAAGTCAGAATGAGTCATGGATCCTCGTAGATTACTTGGCATACGAGATGGATTCGGAGCTAAGGGACATGTTATCACCTTAATTCGTCACTTCACACGGCCCGTACACCGTCACAAGTCTCTTTACCATATAGGTTCCATTCATACTATAACATTGGGAATCAAACCTACCAAGTAATCGTGCATTCATTCCAGAGGAGCTTGTTACTCATGAAACGACACATAATGGGGAATGGTCGCGATTTCGTGATTTCACATACAAACGTAATTGTATTCGACAATTCTAGGCCACATTAGCATTTAGGCCTCTTTTGCCTTTTCTCAATTAAACATAATAATTCACGTGTTCCATACTAGTGTCTTATTCTTCCTATACTATTCGGTAATAGACGCACGCCTCGGCCTCTCATGCACGGGCGTTGTCGTTAAGTTATTCATCATTTTTCCTAGCCGTTACTAGGTTCCAATATAGTTCATGGTAATATTCCTCACTCTACCTATTTCGTATTTTAACATGCATGTACTCTCAACATGCTTAACAACAAGAGAATAGGTAAACATAAGTCAATTATATAATGGGATCACACAATTCAACATATCACAAGTTACACCATTTCCGGTTCCCACTGATTTATTTAATCGGGCATCAAAACAGGTAATTTCCACTTCCATTAAATAGAGTATTCTCACAACTCTCCATCGGTACCAAGAACGCCCAAATCGGGTAAACGAGTCAAAAGTTATGGATTTTAAAAGAAAATAGAACATTTGAAAAAATCCAGGAGTGCCCGGCGCTACAAAATTTCGCCCGGCAGTGCCCCTTCGCCTGTACTTCGCGCGGCGAAGCAGCGGCGCAAGTCTAAATTTCAAAATCCAGAAAAATTCCAGAAGCGTTCCTTGCTACGCCTCTTGGCTTTCGCCCGGCGCCTGCCCGCGTCCCCTGGCGCTCAAGGCGCCTCCCGGCGGTACACACCAGAAGCAGAATTTTCTGCTGCATTTTCCATGGTTCCAAGGGTCCAAAACTCACCCTTTCCACACTAAATCAATTCCAAACCACAAAACAAGTATCAACAATTGATCATACACATATTACGATTATACTACGCAATTAATACCGATTTCAAACCGTTAGATTCATGATTTTACCAAGATTATTAATTTCCTCACAATATCTAACCTAAATCTAAACTCAAGAAACTCTACAACTAAAGCATCTATCTAGAACCCACCCGGATTAGAGGATGATGATGAAGATTGGAAATTGATCTGATGAAGAAGAATGATGATCCAAGTTGTTCTTCAATTCTAGGTTTTCCTTCTTTTTCTCTCTTCTCTTTTCTCCTCCTTCTCTCTACTTCTTCTTTCTATCTTTTATTCCAAATGAGAAAAGGAAAGGAAAAGAAATGTTACATAGAGATATCATTTAGTTAGTAAAACTAATATAAATGTCCAATAAGTCTCTATAACACCCAAAACTTAAAATCTCAAAGTCAGATAATATTAATTTAATCTGCTCTCAGCTCATCAGTTTACTATAATTATTTTATCCAATAAATTCTCAGATTAAACCGAAATCCAGTTGATCACACAAATATTATCCAGAGTAAGATAATTTACGGGGTATTACAGACTCAATTTTTATCAGTTTTGTCGACTCCATATTATTATATCCTTCAATCTTAAATATTTATCGGTTTATATAATAATTTTATAATTCTTTTTATTTACTCTTGTCCTTTGACATATTTTTTAAATTAAAAATATTCTATTTCTTCTTTAAAACAATTTATTGCACACTTTATAAGAAAAAATTCTCCTTATTAGAGTTGTTAAAAAATTGAGTCTTAGCATGCTCTTTTTTAAGTAGAGATCAATGTTTTAAAATTCAAATTGATAATTGATCCGATTAAGTTATTAGATCATTGGTCGGTCTAGTTGGTCCAGTTGGTCGTTGATCGGGCGTTAAAATTTCTAATTCAATTTGTACAAATTAAAAAATATACATATTTATAAAATAAAATTCTTGGCATAAATTTCATAACTTTAATAATAAATTTTTCAAATTTTTTATTAATTTATATCGTATAATTAATTTTCTAATTTTTTTAAAGGGTTAAATATGTTTTTGGTCCCTATAAATATCTTATTTTTTATTTTTAGTCTCTATAAAAAAATGACATATTTTGATCCTTACAAAAATTGTATACATGCAGTATTAGTCCTTGCTATTTTTTAAAATTTTGAAAACTATTTAATTACTTCTAAACTTTTAAATTTTTGAATAATTTTTTTCATACGTGTTCAGATTACTATAAAATGTTTCTTTACCAAATTATATAATTTTTTAAAATGAGAAGAATAAAATATGAATTCTTTAAAATTTAAAATATAATGATAAAAGTAATGAAAATCTCGAATTATAAATCAAATTTTGAGTTTCTTTTTTTTTCGAGGAACTTTTTATAACGTTCTAAACATATTTGTAAAATAATCATTCAAAAATACACATTGATTTAACAATATGGATTAAAACTACGTGCATAATTATTTTGTAGGGACCAAAACACGCTATTTTTTTAATAGGGATCAAAAACTAAATTTGATAATTTTATAGGGATCAAAAACATATTTAACCCTTTTTTAAATTTATAATATTATTATATCATATAATTAATAATAAATAAGTTTAATAAGAATCATTAAAAAATATTATAATTATAGAATATATATATCTCGTCTCTTTGACCAAATTAAATATCAAAAAGTTTCCATGATGTAATTGGTAAAACTATAATCATAATTGTTTTAAAAGGTTACATGTCCAATTCTTAATAAGTAAAAGCCTAAAAAACAATAGGAGAATATCACCACATTCTTGTAGCAAAAACAAGATAGCAAACAGAATCACTGCTACTTCAGGCTCGGGAGGTTTGGTTTAAAGTCCTAACCTTAGGATTAGGGACCTTCCTCCTCCCCCTGGGGTGGTTTCAATTCTGATTTTGGTTCTTCTGTTTTTATCAATTCATACGTATCGGATTAAGATAGGTCTGCAAGCAGATTGGATAGAGGTCCGTAATAGGAATTTTAAGAACAACAACAAAGTAACAAGATGATCGATTTGGACTGCTAAAGGAGGCAAAGCTGCGATGGATTTCGATGATAACATAACAACATTCTTCTTTACTGAATTTCCAGAAAAGTTCGAGGCAAAAGAGATGTTTAACCTTTTCAGAGAATATGGCATGGTATTGGAAGTGATAATTCCTCCAAGGAGAGATAAGCGTGGGAAACGCTATGGTTTCATTCGATTAAAAAATGTTGAGAATGTAAGAATCATGGAAATCAAACTTGATAACATTTTGATTAAGGGGAAAAAGCTGTATGCCAATGTACCCAGATTTCAAAGAGAAAATCCTCAGTTCCATTTTGGGGATATCATACAACATGCAAAGCGGATGGTGGTTGAAACAGGTAAAGCTAAATATTTGGATGGAACTACTAGACATCACATCAGACCAAACAATTCTTTTGTGCAAGTGGTGGGCGGATCAGGTACAGACTTGAGGAGGAATCAGGTGGTAAATAGCAAGCAGGGAGAAAAGATTAGAAGAGATAAGTCCGAAGATTGTAATAAGAATTTCCTAGGGGGAAAACCGTTTTTCGTACATTTACGTTTTAACATAGATAAGGAAGAGCTGCATAGATTTGAAAAGGCATATGTTGGGGTTGTTGAGGAGTCTGGATCAACTTATAACATTCAAGATACATTACTGGCTGAAGGTTTTTTCCAGATTAAGGCAACTCCGATGGGTGCTAATCTCTGTTTATTGGAGGAGGAAGTAGAAAGCGATATTGCTAAACTGATTAAGGAGGAAGAAAGCTGGATATCCCGATGGTTCTCTGAGGTTCATCCATGGTCACCTGACGATGTAGATAACGAGAAACTCACTTGAATGAGGTGTTATGTTCTTCCATGGCATGTATGGAGCTCAATTTTTTTTAATTCATAGCTGGTAGAATAGGTGTTTTTATATGTTCAGATGTAGAAACAGAAAATCTGAAGAAAATGGACGTTGCGAGATTCCTGGTAAAAACTAAATTTGCCATTGATCTAAATGAGGTATTTAATATTGAGGTGAATGAAAGAATATACAGAATCAAATTGATTGAAGACTCACATGGTCCTATGAGAATAATCCTCTTAAACAAAGTAGGAAGGAGGATTCTCTTGTTTCGTCTAATTCGGGAAGTGATTGGGATGACGGAGATTGGGGTGTTTCACCGGAGGTGGGGTGGGAGAAAGAGGATGGAAAATCGTCGAAAAATTCGGATGAGTATGGCAAGGAAGATGGAGACGGGGATGGGGTTTGCAAGGATCTAGGTAAGAAGGATAATTTCCTAGGAGGTCAGTTTACTGATGGGAATACAAAAAAGCAATCAGATTTAGGTGGAGCGGCTAGAGCAAGCAATCTATGTGACAAAAAGTGTAACTTTGGAGGGATGTTTGTGTACAAGACCCAACAACTGGGTAGGAATCACGTGTCAAACATAGGAAATGCAGATGCGGCTGAGTTACAGCTTGTGGGGCCCAATTTTTTTAGAAGTCAAAGTTTGAGTTTTGCAAACACGACTGGTAGAGAATCAACCGGTTTGGAGGATGGGCCTAACAGGTATCCATTATCAATTGAGGATTCACTAGATGGACAACCAAAGCTCTCTCTTAGGCCCCAGAAGAAAATACTTTTGTCTGCCATATACGAGAATTTGAAGATACCTTTTGCACCCTCCTATTACTCTGCTTTAATTCTTTCTAGTAATCATAATCTGGAATCTCCACCTTGCCCTAACATTCCAACAAATCCAGATAATTGTAGAAACTGTTCATTTGTGGAAGATTCATTATCGCATTATTCTGGTGGTTCGGTTCTTTGTTGTGACTCTATTGAAGATTCTAACGTGAATGAGAGTAACTCTCGCATTCGGAGGAAAATTGAAGATGTCCCTAACAGGATTTGGGAATCAATTAAAAAACTGGGAATTGAAGGAGATGAAGACAATGAAGTGTTCGAGGGTATCATTCGGAACATGGAGAACATTGATATAATTCCTAATCAATTTCAAAAGGTGGAAGCAAAGGCGCGTAGATGAATATTGTTACCTTCAACATTAGAGGATGCAGAGGCAGTGTTAAACGCAATAGAATCAAATTGATTATCACAAATGGAAATGCAGATATTTTCTTTTTGCAAGAGACTAAATGTAAGAAGATGACAGATAAAATTATTTATAGCTTATAGGGACACACAGACTATGATTGGTCTGCAACAGATGCTTTGGGAGTAGTTGGGGGAGTGTTGACAATTTGGAGGAGAAACTTCTTGAATTCTATTGCCAGCTTCCGGGGAAATGGATTCTTGGGTGTTAAGGCAATTTGGAGACACAAACTTATTTACATGGTTAATATTTATTCATCTTGCTCCTTGGGAGATAAAAGGAAAATGTGGGAGGAGATTCTTAATTGTAAGACGAGAATGGAACCGGGGTAATGGCTTTTAGGAGGTGATTTCAATGCCATAAAAAACTCGGAGGAGAGTAATTCTTATCGAGCACTTAGTAGGGCTGAAATGGAAGACTTCAGAGCTTTTATTGAAATGATGCAATTAGTGGATTTGCCTACTTCAGGAAATAAGTTCACTTGGTTCTGTTCGAACTGAAGCAGTTACAGTCGCTTAGACAGCTTTGTCATTTTGGTTGGATTATTGAAGGATTGGAATACGACTATCCAAATGGTGGGTGACAAAGATGTTTCTAATCATAGACCGGTTTGGCTAAAGGCTAAGAATGTTGATTGGGGGCCCAAACCATTCAAGACATTCAACTGTTGGTTCGAACATGCTGATTTCATTAAGTTTGTCAAAACGGAATGGAACTTGTTGGAGGTCAAAGGAAATGCTGCTTTTGTGCTGTCAAAAAAATCCAAATTACTTAACGAGAGACTTAGATGGTGGAACAAAAACGTATTTGGCGAGCTTGATATAAATGTGGAGCGGGCGGTAAACATTATCAATAAGGTGGAAGTTGGGTGGTCTGTGGGTGATGTAGATGTTACAGAGGCAGAATTACAAAGGACAGGGCAAGCTCAAATTGATTTATGGAAGAACCTGTGTATCAAAGACAACATTATTAAGTAGAAATTGAGGATTAAATGGATTCAAGACGGAGATCAAAACACAAAATGTTTCCACGCCATGCTTAACCATAGGACAAGGAAGAATATTATTGCATCCATTCTAGTTAATTCAGTTTATGTAGAGGATGTACAAGGTGTGAAGCAGTTGGCCAAAGAACATTTTCAAGCAAGATTCCAAGTTGCTTCAATCATTAGACCAGACTTTGATTTTGCAGGTGTCAAAAAGCTATCGTTGGAAGATTGTTTCAGGTTAGAAGACAAATTTTGTGCAGAGGAAATTAGAGAAGTAGAATTTGAAGATGGAGGTAACAAAAGTCCGGGACCGGACGGTTTTAATACGGAATTCATTAAGAGATGTTGGGAATTTATGGGAACTGAGGTCATTAATTGTATTAATGAGTTTCATTCATCCGGTTTGCTACCCAAAACACTTTCATCTTCTTTTTTGGCATTGATTCCCAAAAGCGAGAACCCGCAAGGTTTGAATGACTATAGACCCATCACTCTCGTTGGTTGTATCTATAACATAATTACGAAACTCTTGGCAGCGAGATTAAAACGGGTGATGGGGAAACTGATTTCAAATACACAAACTGCTTTCATTAGAGGTTGGCAAATGTTAGATGGGGTATTGGTGTTAAACGAAATTATGGATTTTGCAAAAAGAAGCAAGAAGAGTTGTGTCTTATTGAAAGTTGATTTTGAAAAGGCATATGATTATGTTGATTGGATGTTTTTTAGGAAAACTATGGTGGCAATGGGATTTGGTGAGAGATGGTTAAAATGGATGGAGGGAACGGTTATGAGCAACTACTTGTCAGTACTTATCATTGGTAGCCCTACACACGATTTCAAAGTTTCGAGAGGTTTGCGTCAAGGAGATCCATTATCTCGTTTCATATTTGCAATAGTGGGCGAGAGCTTGACAGTTCTGGTGCATAGAGTTGTTTCTGCAGGTTTTCTTAAGGACTTCAGGATTAATGAAACAGTATCATATAGCATCTTACAATATGCAGATGATACGGTTATCATTTGTAATGGTTCTGGGACAATTTATGGGCACTGAAAGCGATCTTGAAGGGGTATGAAATGATTTCTGGTCTCAAAATAAATATTGGGAAAAGTTCGCTGGTGGCATTTCGGTTGGAGATTTCTTTCTTAGGGTAACAAAATAATTCATTGGCTGCAAGTTGGGTACAGTACCTTTCAAATTTATGGGTGTGTATGTAGGACGTAACTACCGCAAAATGTCGTTTTGGAAACCTTTAATAGAGTGCTTGAAGGCGAGATTGTCGTTGTGGAAAGGAAAACTTCTGTCCATGGGGGGGAGAATCACCCTCATTAATTCGGTTCTGACTAATCTTCTGGTTCATTTCTTATCCTTCTATAAGTTATGTAACACCCCCTTTCTATACCCCCAAATAGTCACATAATCATTTAGGCACATATTAAAAATTTCATCAGAGTATAATTATAAACATGGTATAAAAGAGATATGTCACATTATACTTTAAATTAAGACATACAACACCTGCTCAACAGTTGATATGCAACAGTGGGGTAACTTAGTCCTTACACCCACATCTCAACATTTAGAATAAAAGCGGAAAATCTAAACATTGACTAACAACACACATATATACATATATACATACATCATCGAGTATCATCCATCAACATAATTCATGTTTACATAAACATTCATCAGCAAGATACATATACAAATGTATCGCAAAAGAATCATAGCCATCCTAGCTACCCGGTGCTACATATCAGAGCCGACCGACCAAAAGAATGAAGACACGCTTCACAAAAAGACCACCAGCATACCTAATCTGCAATGCCTCATAGAGCATTATAAAATAGCAGAAGGGTGAGAAATATTATCATAATAACAATGCCTAAAATTATATATATTAGCATAAAAATACACATATCCCACATTCTCACCACAATTCATCCCAACTCACTCATATACATCACAATGTATATATATATATATATATATATATATATATATATATATATATATATATATATATCGACCAAGCATATTCGTCATGCATACTTTCTCAATATCTAATCCTTCCACATAAACATACACAATTATGTTTATTCATCAATGCACCATTATAAAGATGACAAATGCAAATCATAGAGACCGACTCACGACTCTATGCAAATGCAATGCGGTACCGACTCAATCATCTCAAGTTCACTCAGGAACTTCTGCTGAAACCATCGCTCGTTACCAATGTAACTCCCCGTCGGGCCTACGATGTTCACCCATTGCTCACACCCCACATGGGCACACAATGTTTATGGATCGCTCACACACCACCTGGGCACACGACCCTCCATTCTAATTTCCCCGAAAATTCTCACAAAATTCTATTTCCACTAAATTTCTAACTTATCATTAATTGAGAAAAGTCTAAAATACCCTCCATTCTAATTTCCCCGAAAACTCTCAAAACGGTCAAATATCATAACACATCAACATAGCATATTAACATACCAATTCTACAAATAAAATAATTTATCACTCAATTTAAATAAAGGACTCAACAAAATGGGAATAATTGGAATCGGGGCGTTACAACTCTCCCCCACTTTAGAAATTTTCTTCCTCGAAAATATTACCTGAATCAAACAACTCCGGATACGACTCTCGCATCCCACTCTCTAGTTCCCAAGTCATATTGCCTTCCGCAGCGCCTCTCCACGCTACCTTCACAAGCGCAATATCCTTGCCTCTTAGCTTCTTAACTTCACGATCTAGAATCCTAATCAGTAAAGCTTCAACCGTAAGGTCATCTCTCACTTCAACCTCGTCCATAGGAATAACATGTGACGGATCCGGAACATACTTCCGAAGTTGCGAAACATGAAATACATCATGCAAATTGGAAAGATTCGGAGGTAACGCCACACGGTAAGCCACAACACCAACTCGTGCAGAAATCTGATACGGGCCAATAAAACGAGAAGTCAACTTCTTCGATTTCAAAGTACGACCCACACCCGTAACCGGCGTAACTCTAAAAAACACATGGTCGCCTTCTTGAAACTCAAGATCTTTTCTTCTCTTGTCATGATAGCTCTTTTTCCTACTTTGAGAAGCATTCATTTTTTCACGAATAAACTTCACTTTCTCCGTCGTTTGTCGTACCATTTCCGGTCTAACTATCGTCCTCTCGCCGGTTTCATGCCAACACAAAGGTGTTCGACATCTTCGACCATACAAAGCCTCAAATGGTGCCATACTTATACTCGAATGAAAACTATTATTATAGGTGAACTCAATCAACGCCAAATAACTATCCCAAGCACCACCTTGCTCGAGCACACAAGCACGCAACAAATCCTCCAACGATTGAATTGTCCTCTCGGTTTGACCATCCGTTTGTGGATGATAAGCCGAACTCAATTTTAGCTTAGTACCCAAAGCCTTTTGTAAACTCTCCCAAAACCTCGATGTGAATCTAGGATCTCTATCCGATACAATACTCTTAGGAACTCCATGTAACTTCACAACCGCAAGAATATAAATCCCGGCTAACTTCTCCAAAGGATAACTAATATCAATTGGAATGAAGTGAGCAGATTTAGTAAGCCTATCAACAATTACCCAAATAGCATTATGACCTCTTTGCGTATTCGGCAATCCCGTGACAAAATCCATCGATATACTATCCCATTTCCATTCCGGAATATCCAACGGTTGCATCAATCCACTAGGCTGTTGATGTTCTACCTTCGACTTTTGACAAGTTAAGCATGCATACACAAATTGAGCAACATCCCTTTTTAATCCGGACCACCAAAAGATTTTCTTCAAATCTTGATACATTTTATTCACTCCCGGATGAATACTTAAGTTACTTCGGTGTCCTTCTTCCAATATCATCTTTTTCAACTCCGCATCATCGGGAATACAAATACGACCACAGAATCTCAAAACTCCAAAATTATCAACCTTGAAATCCTCATTCTCATTCATCATCAAATCAACGAACTTCAAGTCCAACTTTTGTTTTTCACATACGGTTGCAAGAAAATCATTCGTAACATGTAGCATACCAAGTCTCACACTTCTCGGCGTCATTTCACAAACCAAACTCAAGTCTCTAAAATTCTCCAAAAGTTCCCATTCTCTCATCATCAATGAGGACATATGTAACGACTTCCGACTCAAAGCATCGGCCACCACGTTTGCCTTACCCGGATGGTAATTCAAACCAAAATCATAATCTTTCAAAAGCTCTAACCACCTTCTTTGTCTCATGTTCAATTCTTTTTGATCAAATAAATATTTTAAGCTTTTGTGATCACTAAAAACTTCGAATCTTGCTCCATAAAGATAGTGCCTCCAAATTTTCAAAACAAACACCACGGCCGCTAACTCCAAGTCATGTGTAGGATAATTCTTTTCATGCACTCTCAATTGTCTAGAAGCATACGCCACAACTTTTCCATCTTGCATCAAAACACCACCTAAACCTGTCAATGAAGCATCACAATACACAACAAATGGTTCATTAGGATTAGGCAAAATCAAGATCGGAGTCGTTGTCAACCTTCTCTTTAACTCATTGAAACTCTCTTCACAATGAATATCCCAAATGAAAGCCTTTCCCTTACAAGTCAATTGCGTTAACGGAAGTGCCAACTTCGAAAATCCCTCAATAAACCTCCGATAATAACCCGCCAAGCCTAAAAAGCTTCGAATCTCCGTAACCGATCTAGGAGCCTCCCATTGCATCACCGCATCAATCTTGGATGGATCAACACTAATACCACTACCGGAAATAACATGTCCAAGGAAACTTACTTCCGATAACCAAAACTCACATTTCGACAACTTAGCATACAATTGTTTCTCTTTCAAAATTTGCAACACAATTCTCAAATGCTCTTCATGCTCCTCTGGAGACTTAGAGTAAATCAAAATGTCATCGATGAACACAACCACAAAACGATCTAACTGTTCATGAAAAATACGATTCATGTATTCCATAAACACACTCGGCGCATTAGAAACCCCGAATGGCATCACGGAATATTCGTAATGGCCATACCGTGTCCTAAAGGCCGTCTTTTGAATATCCTCTTCTTTCACACGAATCTGGTGATATCCCGATCTTAAATCAATCTTGCTAAAAACATTCGCACCAACCAGTTGGTCCATCAAATCATCAATCCTTGGAAGCGGATACTTGTTCTTAATTGTCACTTTGTTCAATTGTCGATAATCTATGCATAATCGCATACTCCCGTCCTTCTTCTTTACCAACAATACCGGAGCACCCCAAGGAGAAACACTTGGCCTTACAAATTTCTTATCCAACAAGTCATTCAATTGCTTTTTCAATTCTACCAATTCCGATGCCGACATACGATACGGTGCCATCGAAATCGGTCTAGTACCTGGAACTAGATCAATAGAAAATTTAACTTCTCTTTCCGGCGGTACATCCGTAATTTCTTCCGGAAACACTTCTGGAAATTCACACACCACTGGGAACACATCAAGCTCAACTTTACTCTCCACCGACAATGATGCAAACAAACCAAACAATTGAGCTTCGTCCGCTAAAAGTTTCTTCAACTCTTTAGTGGATTAGAAACTCTCATCTTCATCCTCTTCCAGAGAAGGAAACCTCACTAACTTATGATAACAATCTATATGAACTCGGTTAAATTGCAACCAATTCATACCCAAGACCACATCCAATCCTTCCAACGGCAAACACACTAGATCCATCTCAAAGTCTTTACCATAAATGGTCAAAGGACACATCAAACAAACCAAAGAAGTAGTTACTGACCCCATTGCTGGAGTATCAATAACCATCTTACCATCCATCAGAGACAACACAAGATTTAAACGCTTCGCGCACTCAGACGAAATAAACGAATGAGTCGCTCCAGTATCAATAATAGCGACTAAAGGCGTACTATTAATAAAGCAAGTATCTTTAATCAGACGGTCCGCACTAGTAGTTTGAGTCCCCGCCAATGCAAACACCTTTCCGCCCGCTTGAGCTTGTTTCGGCTTAGTACACTTAGTACTAATGTGACCAACTTCTCCACAATTATAGCACTTCACCATATTCCTTCTACAATCTGTAGCAACATGTCCAAGACCTCCACAGTTAGAACATTTAACCACTGGCTTCCCACACTCAAATGATTTATGCCCCATTTCACCACACTTGTAACACTTAACGGAACCGGAACCTCCTCCTCCAGATCTCTTCTCAAAGTTTCCCCTATGCTTGCCCTTATCAGCGGGCGTCACATAAGGTCCACTCCTAGCTTGCTGCTTTCCCTTCCTCTCATTCAAACTTTTATAATGTGTAGAACGAGCCTTGCTATCTTCCTCGAAGATTCTACAACATTCCGTCAAGTCCGAAAACCTTCTTATCCTTTGATACCCCACAACTTGTTTAATCTCAGGACGCAAACCATTCTCATATTTAATACACTTTGAGAACTCAGCAGTAATCGCAGCATAATGAGGATGGAATTGAACCAACTCCACAAACTTAGCAGTATAGTCCACCACTGACATACCACCTTGTTTCAATTCAAGGAACTCCATCTCTTTCTTCCCTTCCAAACTTTCAGGGTAATACTTCCTTAAGAACTCAGTACGAAATAAATCCCAAGTTACCTCTTCATCATCCACCTCAAAAATTTGACGCATACCGACCCACCAATCGTCGGCTTCTTCCTTCAGCATGTGAGACCCAAGCCTCACTTTATTCTCTTCCGCACAGTCCATGACCCTGAAGATTCTTTCAATCTCTTTCAACCAAAGTTGAGCACCATCGGGATCAAATCTTCCTTTGAAAACCGGTGGTTGATTCTTCCTGAACTCGTCATTAGCATTCACATTTGGCGCACCTTGCACCGCCCTAGCCATTGCTTCCAAAGCAGCAGCCATCGCATTGTCGTTTCTACCAGCCATATTCTAATCATTCCCAAAAATAACAACAAAGTTAAACAATAATTCAAACAATACGACAACAAGACAGGCACAACTGACTCAACTCTGGCTCTGACACCACTTAATGTAACACCCCCTTTTTATACGCCCAAATAGTCACATAATCATTTAGGCACATATTAAAAATTTCGTCTGAGTATAATTATAAACATGGTATAAAAGAGATATGTCACATTATACTTTAAATTAAGACATACAACACCTGCTCAACAGTTGATATGCAACAGTGGGTTAACTTAGTCCTTACACCCACATCTCAACATTTAGAATAAAAGCGGAAAATCTAAACATTGACTAACAACACACATATATACATATATACATACATCATCGAGTATCATCCATCAACATAATTCATGTTTACATAAACATTCATCAGCAAGATACATATACAAATGTATCGCAAAAGAATCATAGCCATCCTAGCTACCCGGTGCTACATATCAGAGCCGACCGACCAAAAGAATGAAGACACGCTTCACAAAAAGACCACCAGCATACCTAATCTGCAATGCCTCATAGAGCATTATAAAACAGCAGAAGGGTGAGAAATATTATCATAATAACAATGCCTAAAATTATATATATTAGCATAAAAATACACATATCCCACATTCTCACCACAATTCATCCCAACTCACTCATATATATCACAATGTATATATATATATATATATATCGACCAAGCATATTCGTCATGCATACTTTCTCAATATCTAATCCTTCCACATAAACATACACAATTATGTTTATTCATCAATGCACCATTATAAAGATGACAAATGCAAATCATAGAGACCGACTCACGACTCTATGCAAATGCAATGCGGTACCGACTCAATCATCTCAAGTTCACTCAGGAACTTCTGCTGGAACCATCGCTCGTTACCAATGTAACTCCCCGTCGGGCCTACGATGTTCACCCATTGCTCACACCCCACATGGGCACACAATGTTTACGGATCGCTCACACCCCACCTGGGCACACGACCCGATCGCTCACACCCTACACGCGGGCACACGATCCGATTGGTCACACCTCACCTAGGCACATAATCATTTGTAATCATCGCTCACACCTCACCTAGGCACACGACGTTACAACGGATTCTCATTAGAATCGCTCAACACAAGAATGTACTTCATTATGCTTCACATGCAAAATGACTCAAGACATTCTTGAAATGCATACATATTCACAATATATTCATGCATTCATCTCATACAATCACATACAATCTATATACATTCACATCAATGCACTATTGTACGATTCGCATTCAAACACACAGCCAAAACGATAAAAGTCGCTAAATAGCACTATTCCTGACTTTCCGACATAATAAAATCGGCCAACAGTTTCAACACCATCATAATCACAAAGTACAGCTCAATAGCTTTCCAACGATACCAGGAATGTAAGAATCGGATAATCGGAACAAAAGTTACGGACGAAAACGAAAATGACATTTTGAAAAATCCCATTTTTACATTCCTCCTGTCCATACGCGTATCACCCATGTCCATACGCGTATGGGCAGAACCCATTTCATTCACAATTTCACGTTTTCAAAAACCATACGCGTACGCCCAATGCCCATACGCGTATCACCAGAGGACCGGGAAAAGCCACATTCCATACGCGTATTGACCCAAAAACTGGCCAATGATACGCGTAACGCCTGGCTCATACGCGTATGGACATGCCCCTTACGCGTATAGCCAGGGGAAACCCAAAAAAATTCTGCAGAACTGAGTTCTGCGGTTCCACTCCCAAATTCACTAATTCATCACCTAAAACTCAGAAAAACAACATTTTGATGTATAACAATACATACCCAACATATACACACAATTAAGAACACAATCAACAAGGTTTTAAACACTTTTGGTTCAATTTCTCAAATATGGGTTATACCAAAAACTCATAAAAATTCATCAACAACAACAAACAATCATACATAATCCTATACATTGATAAGATAACAATGTTTCACACCCTTACCCGGATTCCAACTTGCTATGTGATTGATCTTGATGAATTTCTAAGTTTTCCTCTTTTCCTCTTCTTTTCTCTTCCTCCTCTTTCTTTCTCTTCTTCTTTTCTCTAATTCTCTTTTCTTTCTATTTCTATTCTATTTCTTTCTTATCTCTTTTTCTTTCTTTTCTATTTCTTTTCTCTCAATCAATTAATTCATTTTTCTCACAAAATTCTATTTCCACTAAATTTCTAACTTATCATTAATTGATAAAAGTCTAAAATACCCTCCATTCTAATTTCCCCGAAAACTCTCAAAACGGTCAAATATCATAACACATCAACATACCAATTCTACAAATAAAATAATTTATCACTCAATTTAAATAAAGGACTCAACAAAATGGGAATAATTGGAATCGGGGCGTTACAAGTTACCTATGGTTGTCATGAGGTCTATAATAGCTATTCAGAGACAATTTCTATGGTCAGGGTCGAAACAAGACCATGGCATTGCTTGGGTTAGTTGGAGTGACATTTGCAAGGTGAAAGCGGAAAGAGGCTTAGGGATAAAACATATTGGTTTGTTCAATGCATCTCTCTTAACAAAGTGGTTATGGGGGTTCCTTATTGACATGGATGCGAATTGGAAAGGGATAATCGAGGCAAGATATGGAGATGTGGTTAATATGATCTTATCCAAAGAAACAACATTGTTTGGAAAAGATACTTCTTTATGGTGGAGAGATATAATTTCTCTTTGTGAGGTCGACGGTAATAACGGTTTCGTGGATCTTTTGTCTCATAAGCTTGGTGAGGGTAGTAGGATTTTATTCTGGAAATCTAAATGGCTAGGGGACAGACCATTACAGTTTGTATTCCCTAACTTATATAATTTTTCCAATATGAAAGCTGGGTTGGTCGAACAAATGGGAGATTGGTTTGATGATTAGTGGCGATGGAATTTTGACAGAATAGTAGGATTTCATGATGTAACAGTAGCTCAGGACCTGCAAGAACTGATATGCTTACTGCATAATACCCACCCAAATCGTGTGGCGGCTGATAAGATAATTTGGCCTTATGATTCCAGCAGACGCTTCTCTACAAAATCCTACTATAACAGACTTTTGACAGCACAACCTCATGACAACTTAGATGCTGTCAGCAAGAATTCACTGCAATGGATTTGGAAGACGTCGCTTCCTATCAAAGTGAAGACTTTTGCGTGGCGTTTGATCCTAAGCAGGCTCCCTACTCGTCTCAATCTTGTCAAGCGTGGTGTCATCAATAGTATGCATGAGCGGGTATGTATTTTCTATTTTAATGGTGATGAAGATATCGATCATCTTTTCTTTGATTGTGTTAAAACGAATTCTGTGTGGTGTTTGGTGTGTGGTTGGTTGAACGTCGAAAACTTCTATGTATCCAATAGTAACAACCACTTGAGATTGTGGATTGAAAAAGTTAGGGAGAATATTTCACTATATAATGCAATTGGATTATGGTGTATTGTTTGTTGGTGTTTGTGGTTTTCTAGAAACCAAATCCTTTTCAACGACGAGATAAGAGATTCGGTATTGGTGATGCAGAGATTTGTGCTTAATTTTTTTGGCTTTCCAAGAAGACCTCGTGTAGGTATTACGATTGGTGTAATTTCCCATGGGTGTTCCTTTAATTTAGGACACTTGTAATCTATAAATACGGTATGATCGTTGTATTTGGGTTGAGATACCCCTAGTACCCTTATTCATTTAGTCATTATCTTTGCTTATAAAAAAAATCATGTCCAATTCTAAAAATTTAACAAATTATTTTAATATTATTTAGTCATATTATAAATAATTAACATAATTATAAATATTATTAAAATTAAATTTTAAAATAGAACATCAATAATAGAATCAATATTATAATTAAGCTAAAAAAATAAACATAACAAATCAACCCACCAGATTAAAAGATTCACCTCTGATTAGTGAACCAGCCTAATCACATATTTTTATCAGATAAATTACAACTACCATTCGATAACCTTATCAAACCAATCTATCTTTCAATTTACGGTATAACTGATCCGACTGACCTCCGAAATTTAAACACCGGTAGAGATGTCTTTGTTCAACCGTATGATAATTGACAACATTATTTCATATTCCTAAGAAATGTGTATATTTAAGATGGGTAGGGACAGAAGAAAATTAAAAGATGCATTCTTCCAAAGTGGAAGACTTTTTAGTATATGACATGACATATTCGTTAAGCAGCAATCACAATGAGTAATTTGGTAAAAATAAATAGATTAAAGAATGAAAATCCATTTTATTCAAGGCTTTTTTGTTTAGCTTTTTTTAAAATTATATATATATATATATATATATATATATATATATATATATATATATATATATATATATATATATATATATATATATATGTTAAAAATGATTTTCAAAATATTAAAAGTATTTCTAAATTTGTTTTATCTTTTATAAATTTAAACATTAATTTTGACATTCTATAATATATACATACATTATTGAATATTAAAACATAGTCAAAATTATGATTTTATCTAAAAGTTGTATCTCAAAAATCATTTCTACAAAAAGTTATTTAAAATTAAATAATTTATTAAAATTTTAATATTCAAACAAAATTTCATTAAAATAATAAAATATTTAAAATAATATTTTAAAAAATAACTATTTAAATCAAATTTTTATTTTAAATTTTGTTAAAATTTTATTTTTAAATTTTTTCTAAAATAAAATAAAATATGTATTGTTATAAAAAATAACTTTAAAAATAGTTAAAATAAACGGGCCCTAGTTAAGTTACTGAGAAAAATATTAATACTCATTCGTTCTTGAAATATATAAGTCAGAATTATTTAGTCTTTTTTTGTTTTTAAATTTTGTTTGATCATATTAAAAACAAATGAAAGAAAATAAAAGATTGACATATTCACCTCCCCGAACTACATTGTATCATTTTTTTTCAAAAAAAAAGAGTATATAAATAAGAAAGAGGAGAATACAAAAAGAGAGGGGGACAAATACCAAAACCCTCTAAGAAAGACAACAGCGAAAATATGGAAGTCCTAGCCTAATGCAAACCATGTCGTCAATAACAGACACATGAGCTTCATTCCACCAAACGAAACTTCGAATGGTAAGACCTAATTAAGCTAATTTGTCTACACAATGGTTGTCTTCCCTAAAGATATGTGAAAGAATAAACAAAATACTTCGAGTTCTATACAAACAGTTCAACCACCTATTCTTTAAAGACCAAGGAACCAAAGTCAGGTTGTTGATAGCCCTAGAAACCAAGAGAGAATCAACTTCAATTCATAAGTGATTCCACCTTTTCTCCACTGCCAGCTCAATAACCCTTATGACTCCTATGAATTCAGCAACAAATTTTATGATTTTTACCAAGGTTCTCAGCAAAACAGCAAAGCAAAGTAGCTGAGTGGTCTCTAAATATTCCTCCACAAGCAGCCTGAGCAGGAATGCCTATGGATGTACCATCTATATTGCATTTTATCCAAGACCTAAGGGGAGGCTTCCAAATAACCTCTAGAATTGTGGTAGCTGTCATACCCTACATTTTGACCCTAAGATCCCACATCATTTGCATATCATATGAATATACTTTCATGCATCACTAACCCATTAGAGAACACAAAGTTTGTTCCTTATTTCACTTTTACCTGCAAATTAGGGTTTTGAGCCTCATAAAAGATTCAGGCAAAGGATCAATCAAGAATTGGCTTGATCTTCAACCTATCAAATCTCTCATTTATCCATAAAGATCAAGAGGTCTCCTTCATCAAGAATCAAGCACAAATATGCATCATTTCAAGTTGATCAAGCCCCAATTTTATCTGAGTCACCAAATTAGGGTTTTGATTGATCAGGACCTCCAAAGTGAAATTTTCATCTGGGCATGAGTCAATACGTTAAGATATGATTCAAGGAGATCAAATATACATTTGAAGTCCATTCATAAGTTTAAAATTACCTCAGGGTATTCATTAATGAAAATCAAGAATTAGGGTTTCTCTGCACAAAATTCATCTGATACCCAAAGTCAAAAGTTTGACTTTTTGGGAAAAATTCATCATCAAGGACTATTATTCAAGAAAATATGATCCATAGTGGAATTTAATCAAGGATTGATCATGAAATCAAGGTTACTTGCAAAAGAAGCAAAATTGGAGGAATTGAAAATTTCACTATGTTATGGAAATTCATGTTCAAGTACCTAACTTTACAAGGCCATAACTTGTGATCCAAGCAACCATTTTTTGTACTCCAAAGCTCAAATGATAGATCTTATTCCATACAACAAGATTGTTGGCTGAGTCATCCCCAAAAAATGCATAGATTTTGAGATATGAAGCCATGAATTTAGGGTTTCAAGACTTTTTGAACTTTGACTCTTAGAAAATTTTTTAGGTTGAATCTGCTTTGTGTTTTAGCCAACTTTGAAGACATTTTTCTCCAAAATCCAAGATGAATCCAGACTAAATGCAAACATCAAAGTTAAAGTAGGATATTTCAGCTTTCCAAAAAGTACAAGAACATCCATTTATTCTACTTGAGCAAGGAGATATGATCCTCACAACATGCCTTGATCAAACTGATTTTCAAGACAACACTGGTGCATTACTTGTGTCACACAATTTTCACCTTCAAGTTTTGTCACTCTACAAGCCTTGTCATCCTCTAAGATCAGAAAAAATCTTGTTGAATCACATAATATCTTCAACTTTGAACCATAAGTCAAGGATTCTATCTCTTAGCATGTGAGAATCATCATTACAAGGCCATGAAGTCAAGTTTGTTTTTGTGCATTTATGTGAACCATTGAATTAGAAAGAAATGAACCACACTAGTTCAGATATGTTCAAAAACAATGAGTGTTCAAACCTGCAAAATTCCAATTGAGTCAAGATTCAAGTCATGCTATAGAAGACTAATGGTACCTTAGCATTTAAGTTAAAGCTACATGGCTATATCCATTGGACAATAGCATGCTCCCTCATCCAACACTATTCATCCAAAACCAAAACATTTTCCTATAAATAGAGGACTTCTACGATCAATTCAAACACACCAAAACAATACCAAAGCTTGTTTTCTCACTCTCCCTCTTTCACTTCAAATTTTCAAAGTTTCAAAGAGTAAGCTTCGAGTTTTCAAAACCAGAGCTTAAACCACTCAAACAACCATCCAAACACATCACAAATCATCCCTTAAAGGTGTTCAAACCTTCATCTTCATCCCAAAGTCAACTATCAAAACCTCATATCTTTGAGTTTCTGCATTTTCAAAGCCATGTCTTGATTTTGTCCATTTCAAAATCATTCAACACTCCAAACACACTCTAAATAACATCCTTAAACTGTTCCAACAATAGTTTCTCAACTATAACATCATTTGGTGGAGTTTCTATTTTTACCACTTTTGACAAATTTGCAAGAAGGAGCTAGATTATGTCCTAGAGGTTTTCATTTGGTTCCAAGCATCCAAGAAGCTTCTTTGAGGTGTATTAGAGGTGTCCAAAGCATTGATTTACTTTTGTAACAAGTTTCTTGGAAATTGGTAAGTGAGCTTCAAGAGGTAAGCTTCCAAAGAACTTGAACTTTAAGAAATATGCTTTATTTTGATGTACATTGATCATGATCATATCATATATGTCATTTATGTTGTGTTTGAACCATTTTGTGATACTATTATTAATTGTATGATGATATAGCATAGAACTTGCAAAACCATGTCCTTTTAAGAACCACTATAGGGTTTTAAAATAAAGACATTTTTGGCTAAAACCGACACCACCACTGTGATCCTCATGAAATTTCAAGCGAGTTTCATTTTTATTTCACTTAATTTCATTAAGAAATTAGTAAGTTATGGTGCCTTTTGCAAATGAACACAAACCTGAGTATTGCCCAGCCAGCCATAGCCATGGCGCCTTTGTTCAGGTCACTAGGTCATGTCCACCCTTATCAATTAATGGGTGTGGTTTGATACACGGATGTATCACCACCCCAGTGGTTAAACCTGCGCGCTCTTGTTACCTTTCACCCTTTGAAACTGGAGTTCGAATCCCCCTCGCCCTAGTTTCTTTTATTTTTCTGATTTTCCAACTGAATAACACATATAATACCTTGCTTCCCTCTCATTTCAACCTGCGCACGTTGGTTGGTTGGTCTTGGTTTTGTACTGCAAGCAAAGTGACTTGAGTTCAAGTCCCATGGGGACCATTCCCATATTTTTAATCACTTATTTTCTCTCTTTTCTTCTCATTTTTTATCACTTTAAACCCATTGTTTTTGCAAATTTTTCATGATAATGTCTATTTTCTAGTTGTGAAAATAAAATATCAAAAATAATTATTTTTCTCATATTTATGAGTGCTTAAAGTGTGTGACTTTTTTAGGGTTTTCTTAAGACTTCTTTTGAATCTTTTGAATGATACATTGCCTTTTCTTGCTCACAATACATTGTTTGAACCATATATATCTTGTATGAACCTTAAATGAGGTTATGAATTTGTAGATCCTTGTTCTTACTTGGTTTTAATGTATTTTCAAGTATATGTTTACATGTAAATGTATGTTGAACTTTGTCCATACCATAAGACTTTTTGCTTGATATTTTGCCTTAACATGTGGTCTTCCTTCCATGTTTATACCACTTTGATATGTACATATGTCTTTGTGTTGATTATACCATGTTTATATGCTTCTAAAACACTTAAACTTTGCCTTGAAAATACCTTTGTATACATGTTTGTTTGTAAGAACCTTTGTGATGTTTCCACTTTGTTCAAGACCATGTTTGAACCCTAATATCCATGTTTGGTTGTTATCAACTTGTCATTAACATGTTCAACTTGTATCCTTGCTTCAATGTTCAAATATTTCCTTCATAAACTCTTACCATCATAAATATATCTCTTTGAAATGCACATCATCTTTTCAAATATCAAAAACCATGGGCCTCTATTACAGTGTAAGTCCCTCCCCTCCTCCTCAAAACTTTCTTCAAATTCTCAATTATTTTAATCTTTCAAATCTCTATCTTCAACTTTCATCAAACACAACCTTAGTGGCATTACAATCCAAAACTCCTTGGGCCTCTATTCAGAGTGTAACTCTCATCCATCTCTTTCAAACAATCATCTTCTATTTTAAAAAACAAGAATAATCTTGGGCCTCTGCTAGAGTGTAAGACCCACCACTTTTTCTTTTCTTTTCAATAAGTCATTGGCCTCTGCTTAGAGTGTAAGACCCAACACCTTTGTGAATAGAATAAAACACACAAATAAAACATTCATAAACCCTAAAGATGCAAAATCTTCCATGAATTCAAACATGTCATATCAATGTCTATACTTGTTAATCTTTAATCATGTTTGTTCATATTTTGTTAAGTTTCTCTTGACATTTATATCATCCTTAGTTTAGACATAAGTTAAATAATAGGATCTCTTCAAATCACAACTTAGTTCAAACAACTAGTTCCCTGGCCTCCTCTTAGGCCTTATACAAGCATCATTGCCTCCTCTTGGACATTATATAAAGAATCTCCCGAGCATCATAGCCTCCTCTTGGGCTTCATACAAGGAGACTTGGGTAGTCTTAGCCTCCTCTTGGGCATCATACAAAGATTTCTCCCCAGCAAGACAACCTCCTCTTAGGCTTCATACAAGGACCCTCAGGCTTCTTGAAAGCATAAGTCAAGTATTAGTCATCTATACTGATAAATTCTTTTAGCCTCATTCTTTCCGGGCTTTGTAAAGGACACAAATAAAAATCACCAAAAGACTGAGTCAAATCCTTAGTAATGAGCCAGTCTCTCTTCAAATTTCCTCAACAGTCATTAACCCTATCTCAGGCTCTTATACAAATAATTTCCCCCCGTCAATCAGCCTTAATCTTGGGCTTTGTACAAGACAAATAAAACTCCCCAGTTGAGTCATTTTTTTTAATCTTTCCCAGCTTCATATCCTGAGCTTCAATCAAGATGCCTAAATAAATCCATCTCCCAACAGATGAGACTTTGAGTCATCTCTGTATGAAGATATATCTTATAATCACTACAATTCAAATCAAACAATCAATTTTTTTTTCCAGATAATTGATGTAAGTGGCACTCTTGTTGAGTCAAAAATCCAAGATTAGAGTCCCTCCTTTATCATGGTTAAAAAACTTTTCTTTCATCTAATTGATGTAAGTGGCACACTTGTCGATTCTATATCCAAGTTATAGTCGTTCTATTAGTATATAAAGAACTCATAAAGGAAAAAGGTGGCATTGCTTAACATAATAAGTTTAAAGCTTTCTTCCCTTATGGCATCACTCTCAAATGATTGTAGTGAATAGGTGAGATATCTCCCTTAAAGATGACACTTTGTCAAATCTTTCAAACACTCCTTTAGCTTCATCATCTTGGGCTTTGAACAAGATTCAAAACAATTTTTTTTCCTCCCATAGATTAGGAGGAACGACGAACGCTCTGATTTTCCCATTTCTCTTTTTTTGGGAATACGTAGGCATAAGGTCGTAAGATCTTAGCGAGCACATTAATAAAAAACCTTAGGTTTAGGTACCTTCCAAAAACAATAGAAAACCATAAAAAACAACAAAAACATTTCCTCATTTTTCACAAAGGAGAAACTTTCCCAATTAAACTGAAAACAAATTTAAGCAAGTAAGTAATTCAACAGTAGAAATATATACAATAAAGGTTCTTATAGATTACTATAGATATTTAGGGTGTTAATAGCTTCCCTTTGTATAACCAACCCCTCGATTCCAGATCTCTTAGCATTTGTAGGGATAACACTTGCGAGCAGGGTTAGTTTAAGGTATCTTCTCCTTCCTTTTAAGCTTTAGAGAATAAATATTAGAAATCAGAAAGTAGCACCAAATGCGGTAGTGGTTGCGTCACCAAAACTGGAGCTACAGAAAAATGGCGACTTCACTGGGGAGATTTCACCTAATCTCCTAAGAGGGTTAAGCCTTGCATTTCATATATTTTATTATTTCATTTGCTTATTTGCTTTCTCATTTGATATCATCTGTTGTTTTCCATCATACTATCTGCTTATTTGCCATACTTGTTTAAATTACTTTTATCTGGGAATGTGATTAATACACATGTGGTGAGTCAAAAAGTCCTCAGTGGGCTTAAGAGCATACTTTAAGATAGGAGGTGGAAAAATCAAGAAGGATTATAGGGAGTGAGTCTCGACCAAGCTAACTTGATCGATTTGACTGTAAATCCGACAGGTTTATTATGGCTGATAATTTGGGTATTACGCATGATAAAAAGCATGTTATACTATACAAATGATGTGAAGATGAAAATAAAGTCAAATAAATGCGAGTTTAAAAATCCCTGGTCAAAGTTTAAGGTATGACAGTGACAACGAAAATCGCCTAGGATTTTTGCAAGAGAATGACGATATGAAGTTAGAGCGTTGATGGGTAAATGAAAAGTTAGAGTCTAGTTCTCCGAAGTATTTCTTGCAAAAGAGAAATCGTTTCCAAAAAAACCCAACGTGTATGTTTTAATTTAAAATTAAAAAACATAAAAAAGACATATAACACCATATTCTAAGAATAAATTTCAGATATCTATCACATCGGTTTTTTAGAAAAACCGAGGAATTTAAATAAATAAAATTAAAAAATTAAAAAAGGACTTTTGAAAAAATTGATTTGAAAATATTAATGCAAAATATATTACCTTTCAGTTGAACCATATAACAGAGGTTAATAATGATAAAAAATGAAAGGAAAAAAATTAACAAAGCAAAAAAAAGGAAAACTGAAAATGCGCCATCTAAGAAATACTAACTAATTAAACCATTGAAAAAATAATAATATAAAATGTACTAACAGGGATTCGGAGCAAGCTCCTTTGTAATCATATTTTTTTAAAAAACCGAGGGAATAGAGTATATATATATATATATATATATATATATACACTACGCCAAAATTACTCTTTGGCAGCACTACATAGGCAACACTTTATTACAAAAGCGCTGCTATAAGTTAAAAAATTTAGAAAACACGGAAACTGTTCACTTAGAAAAATAAAAGCGCGTCTAAATATAAGACCTTAGACAGCGCTTTTGAGGAAAGCGCTTTCTAAGGTCTTATAAATTAGAAAAAAAAAATTAAAGGAAAATATTAGACAGCGCTTTCCTTAAAAGCGTTGTCTAAGGTCTTATAAATTAAAAAAAAAATATAAGAGTTGAGACAGCGCTTTTAAGGAAAGCGCTTTCTAAGGTCTTATAAATTAAAAAAAAAATTAAAGGAAAATATTAGATAGCGCTTTACTCAAAAGCGCTGTCTAAGGTCTTATAAATTAAAAATAAATAAAATCAAAAGCGCTGTCTAAGGCCAATATGAGACAGCGCTTTCAAAAGCGCTTTCTAAGGCCCACCTTAGACAGCGCTTTCATTCAAAGCGCTGTCTAAGGTCTTTTTAATTAAAATAAAGATTGAAACTGTATCAGTATTCTATACTTTTTCATTTCATTCTTTCCCTCTTTCCCTCTCTTTCTGCGAACAAGAACGAACCAGAGCTGAAACCACCGCCGTCGTCCGTCCTTTCACCGCCGTCGTCCGTCCTTTCTCGCCGTCGTCCTTCCTACATTGTCCTCCACCATCCTCCACCGTACTCCACCGTGCTCCACTGTTCCGGTAAGAGTTTTTCTTTTTATGTTAGGTTTTAAGTGAGTTTCATATTTTTCGGTTAGGTTTTGTTCTTGTTGCCATATTTTTGGAGTTCTTTAGATATAATGATGTTCTGTTAGATTTTGTTCTGTTAGGTTTTGGAGTTCTTTTGATAGAATGATGTTCTTTTGATAGAATTTGAGTAGTTTAGATTAGTGTTATTGTAGTTTAGGTTAGTTTAGATTAGTGTTATTGTAGTTTAGGTTAGTTTAGGTTAGTGTTAATGTTGCTCTACATTGTTATTGCTATATAATGTGTTAGTTTAGTTTAGGTTAGTTTAGGTTAGTGTTAGTGTTAATATTGCTCATTATTTTAATATTGTAAATCCTTTAGGTTGTTGTTCTAAAGAACCGAAATTCAAAGCAATTTATTAGGTAAAGAAATATATTGTAAATCCTTGAGTCATAACTTTCCTCCTTTTGGTTTCGATTTCTATTAATTACTAATGGAAAAACCATGGATAAAAAATGGATAAGTAGGAAAACTGTGTTATGTTAGAAGCCCTGTTAGAAGCTCATTCGATGTTCTATGTTTTATCATAACTTTCCTCCTCATTCAATGTTTTGATTCCTCATATAATAGTGTTTTTGTTGACCTTAATAAGTAGGAAAACCATGGATAAAAAATGGATGGATGCCGATCGATTGTCCAAAGAGTACGAGAATGGGGTATTGGATTTCGTTAAGTTTGCTGTTCAACACGTTAAAGACCCCAGTCGAATGGACTGTCCTTGCTTGGGTTGTTGTTATGTGGGTAAGGTTGACGCAGATGGATTGAAATCGCATTTACTGATGCATGGAATTTATCGAAGTTATAAGTGTTGGATACATCATGGTGAGAAAATTAACGAGAATGTTGAACCGAAGGGGAAAAGTAATACGACCTATGCTTCAGATGACAAAGACACGGAAACATACGATTGTGATTGAGTCGAAGAGATTGCAGAAGCAGTTGAAGAAGATCTTCATGATTGTCCTGAAATGTTTGAGAGGTTGGTAAGCGATGCAGAGAAACCACTCTATCAAGGTTGCACTAAATTCATAAGACTGTGTGCGGTATTGAAGTTGTACAACTTAAAGGCGGGCAATGGATGGTCGGATAAAAGTTTCACAGAGTTGTTGGCCCTTTTGAGAGAAATGCTACCGGAGGATAATGTTCTTCCCAATCGAGCCTATGAGGCCAAAAAAATGTTGTGCTCTATTGGCATGAGCTATGATAAGATACATGTTTGTCCAAACGATTGTGTTTTGTTTCGAAACGAATATGCATCATTAACTGAGTGCCCTAAATGCGGTTTGTCTCGATATAAGAAAAAATTGTCTCCAGCCAAGGTCTTATGGTATTTTCCTATAATTCTGAGATTTAGGAGCATGTTTCGTAGTGAAACCGATGCAAGACACCTGACTTGGCATGCAGATGAAAGAATTATTTATGGAAAGTTGCGACATCCGGCTGATTCACCACAGTGGTCGAAAATTGATAATGATTATCCTGACTTTGGAGAAGAAGCAAGAAACCTTCGCTTGGCATTATCTACTGATGGAATGAACCCGCATGGTCTTCAAAGTATCTCACATACCACACGGCCTGTGATTCTTATGATTTATAACCTACCTCCGTGGCTATGCATGAAGCGTAAGTACATGATGTTATCTATGTTAATCTCTAGGCCTAAACAACCAGGGAATGACATAGACGTATACTTGACACCTTTGATCGAAGATTTAAAGATATTGTGGGAGAACGGTGTGGAGGTTTATGATGGATATAGGAAAGAAAGTTTCAATTTGAGGGCGATGTTGTTTGGCACAATTAATGATTTTCCAGCTTACGGGAATCTATCAGGGTACAGCATAAAAGGTGAAAAAGCGTGTCCTATTTGTGAAGATAAAACAGATTCGAAGCGATTGGAGTTTGGTCATAAGAATGTCTTTCTCGGCCATCGTAGATTCTTAAATGCTAAACATCACTACCGTGGGTGGAGACAAGAATTCAATGGAGACACCGAACAAGGTAGAGCTCCACCTATGTTGTCAAGTGACCAAGTATTTAAAAAGGTGAAAGATAAGCGTACTCAGTTTGGCAAACCTTTTGCACATAAGGTTGTCAAAGGTGGCTGGAAAAAGAGGTCGATATTTTTTGAATTGCCATATTGGAAGTCTTTGTACGTGAGACATTTTCTCGATTATATGCATATTGAGAAAAATGTATTTGAAAGTGTTATTGGTACGTTACTCAATATAAAAGGAAAGACTAAGGATGGCCTTAAAGCAAGAAAAGACTTGGTAGCGATGGGGATTAGAACTGAATTAGCACCCGTGAAGAAAGGAAGACGAACATATCTACCACCTGCTGCTTTTACTCTGTCTAGAAAGGAGAAGAAAATATTGTGTAAGTTTCTGAGTGAAGTTAAAGTTCCAGAAGGATACTCTTCAGATGTTAGAAGACTTGTGTCTATGAAAGACCTCACGTTGAAGAGTTTAAAGACACACGACTACCATGTTATAATGGAACACTTTCTACCAATAGGTATACGTTCTATTTTGCCAGTGAAAGTAAGAAGCGCCATAACTAATTTGTGTTTTTTCTTTAGGTCAATTTGTAGTAAGGTAATCGATCCCGATATCTTACCAACACTACAAAAAGAGATAGTTATTACCTTGTGTGAGTTTGAAATGTATTTTCCTCCCTCTTTTTTTGACATAATGGTGCATCTAGTTGTTCAGCTTGTGAAAGAGACACAGTTGTGTGGACCAGCTTATATGAGATGGATGTACCCTGCTGAACGTTATATGAAAATATTAAAAGGGTACGTGAAAAGCTGAAGTCGACCAGAGTGGTGTATTGTTGAACGATACATTGTTGAAGAAGCGGTTGAGTTTTGTACTGAATATTTGTCCAATGTTCAATCGATTGGACTCCCAAAGCTCATATTTTTGAAAAAAAAGGATGGTAAAAAATTAATTGGAAATAAAATTGTGACAGTGTCAAGGGATGAACGGGATCAAGTGCATTTGTATGTTCTGCACAATGATAATGAGGTTGAGCCATATGTTGAGATGCACAAGGATGTACTCCGAAGGTTAAATCAGAACAGAAATGAAAATTGGATAGTACGAGAGCACAATCAAAGTTTCATACAATGGTTAAAGGATCATATTTATTCGAAGCGCTCTTCAGATCCTGCTTCAGTAACAGAAAGGTTGAGATGTTTGGCATATGGTCCAAGTTTGCATGTGTATTCTCATAGCGCATACGCAATTAATGGATACACATTTTATACCAAAGAACAAGATGATAAAAGTACTATGCAAAATAGTGGTGTCACCGTCCTAGCTGAAGCAATGCACATATCAAGTATGAAGGACTTAAACCCCAAATATGCAAATCTATCATATTTTGGAGTTATTGAGCACATTTGGGTGTTTGATTACGAGAAGTTTCAGATACCAATCTTTGGTTGCAAGTGGGTAAATAGTAGTGGCATACGAATGTATAAGTCTGGATTTTTGTAAGTGGATCTTAATAGGGTGGGGTACAAAGATGAGGCTTTTATTCTAGCATCTCAAGCTAAACAAGTGTTCTATGTCACTGACCCGACGAATACGAAATGGTCTATAGTGCTTTTATCTAACAAAGTGGTTGATGATAGCGGTGTAGATCAATGTGATATTGATGTTGAGAATGAGTCATGCATTAGACGGAATGAGTTGAATAGAAATGATCAAGATGAGGATCTTATAGCGGATGAGTCATATATCAGAAATGACCATAACGAGGGAATTTGGATCCATTCATCCGTCCGCATTGCTAAGAAACAAGTAATTCATATTCCAACCAAGAAAAGAACGAGATGTTAGTGAAAGAGGTAAAATAATAAAATTTTATATATTATGTAATATTATATTTGATATCCTTGATTTCCTTGATTTCTTTATTATATTTGTTATATATTATGTCATATTATATTTGTTATATAATATATTTGATATCCTTGATTTCTTTATTACAGGTTAGATGGCTACTAACGATGATCACCCACATGATGATGATCACCCACATGATGATGATTACCCACATGATGATGATCCTATTCAGGATGAAAGTCAAAAATCTATGGAAGAAGAGATTAAAAGAGGAATAACCGTTATGAAGAAAGTGATCCGTGCTAGAGATCAAGGCATCATTTTAGATGTGCATTGGAGCCCTTCAGGCATTCTTGTTGAGCCTAACAGTCATACCTTGACAAGTTTCATTGGTGCACTTGTAAGGAATGTGATTCCTATTACTTGTGATGATTGGAGAAACAAACAGTTGAAGGAATTCAAAGAAAAAATTTGGAATTAGATAAAGGTACCATAATTATGTCTTTAATTATGCCAACTAATCATGTATTTTAAATTATTTGTACTAACCAATGTGTATGGTTTTTTTAGAGGTGCTTCAACGTTGAGGAAGAAAGAAAAGCTTATTTGATCAGATTGGCAGGGAAGCTCCTAAGAGGGTTTAGGACATATTTAAACCGCACCTTTCTTAAGGATGCTGAAGGTAACTTTGTTGATGCAGAGTATCCATCTAAATATGCAAGTTTGGTTTCACCACAAGAATGGGTAACGTTTAAAGCCAAACGACAAACCCCGACATTTAAGAGTTTAAGTACAATTAATCGGGAAAGAGCATCAGCTCCCCAGTATCGATACAGGAAAGGACGTGTTGGATATGGACGTTTGGAGCAATCTTTGGTAAGTATCAATAAATTGCAATGATATAATAATTGTTCATCATGACTTATATTTGATCATATTATTTGGCTTTATATGTAGTTACAAAAGGCAAATAGCTCTGAAACATCTCTTCCTGCACATGTCTTGTGGAAGGAAGCTCGTGTGGGCAAGTCTGGAGTTGTTGCAGAAGAGGTTCTACAAGTATTTGAGAAATGTGTAAGTATAACAATATTTCTTTAATTAAATCAAAACTTTATTAACAAATATTTGACAAATATTCGATATTCATCTAATTTTCAGGAGGCGTTATCTCAGTCTGTATCTCCAGATGATTCCAGGAGCATACTTAGTCGGGCATTAGATGTCCCTGAGTATTCTGGTCGGGTGAGGGGTAAGGGATTTGGGATCACTCCGACCTCCTTGAATATTAAAAAAGGAAAGGCTCCTAGTAATACAGAACTTCAAGCTAGATTGGAAGCACTGCAAGCTGAAGTTCGGGAATTAAGAAAGGAGAAAGAAAGGGATAACGCTTCAGGTTTTAGAGATGGATCGGAGAAAGATAGTATCAACTGCAGCTTTCGACCGAATATTCCAGAGGTAACTATATATATTTTTATGAAATTAAATTAGTAGCTTAAATTATTTAAATGACATAAATACACATTAACAATGTCATATTTATTTTTGGTTTTAGGGTGTTTCCCATTGTCAGCTCTTTTTATCTTCACCAACTTATCGGAAGGTTGGCAAGGGAAAAGTGTATAACACTTCGGTAGAATTACTTCACAATAACCCACTCCCTACTGGATGCATGAAAGTATCGGTTGATATTGCTACAGAGGCGGGTGCATTATTACCCTATCCTGACGATGTTTCAGATGCAACATTGGTGGGAGATGCTATAGGGTCGTATGTTGCATGGTCGTCAAACCTCATACTCGTAGGATATGAGGTATGCTTAAAACCGTTATGAACCTTTGTTAACCTTAATGTGTAGATTCAAAGATTTTACGAGCATTTTATTTTCATTTTTTACATGGTAATGTTATTTAGACTCCAACAAGATCCAAAACAAAGGATAAGGGGATTCCGGAGCATACCGAGTCCGTTGTCTCAAAAAAAGAGGTACATCACAATTATATGATATTTATGTATGGAAAATGTTAAATTGGATATCTTATACTTCATCTAACAAATTATATGATATATAGCTGCCTGGTAAAGAGATTAGCAAAGTTTCAACACAGAAAAATGTTGGTGCTAAGAAGAACAGGGCTAGAAAACAACCTATCTCCAAGTTTAGGTCGTGCCTTCAGACGTTTCTACAATTGACAGATATTCTGACCGAAGGTGTTCGTCTTATACATAGGGAGAAAGGTATATATGGCTTTGAACATGAACAAAATATTGGTAATGAAGACTTCGAGCAAGTTTTCAATCATGAAGAATTAGGCGTCAGTGTTGTCAATACATACGTGAGGTATATATCCGATCTACTTTGGTATATTAATTGAACAACTTATTTACTTTATGTTTCAAATGAATAATCTAATGTTAATGATGTTTTTATTTAAGGTTTCTGTATGACAAAGTTATGCGCCCACGTGGATTGCAGCAAAGATTTGCATTCTTATGCCCCACGTCTGTCAACTTATCCTTAATAATAAATAAACCAGATGAGGTCCTGGCATATGTACGCGACGTCTTTATGGACAACCAAGAAACGGAAAAGTTGTTCCTTTTACTGTTTAATACTGGGTTAGATTTTCATTCTAAATTCATCTATTATAGTTTTTTTGTATTTTGTAGAAAGTTTCCATCTAACACTTGTTTAATCTTACAGTGGACATTGGTTGTTGGTCGCAATTAATCCTAGCAGAGAAGTGGTGTATTATCTGGATTCGTTAGGAAATGATTGGACAACATACCCGGATATGAAGAAATGTATTGACACGTAAGTGAGATTGTTCTAAATATGAATGTGTATATTTATTTGTTTGTTTATTTATTTATGTGAATTGTTCTAAATATTCATTTATATTTTATTAGCGTTATACAAGCTTTCCGGGCACTACGAGATGGCCAAGTACCAAAGAGGAGAGTCAACCCCATTACATGGAATACAATGAAGGTATATTAATTATCACATGTTTTATTATATTAGTGATGCTACTTGATAAAACTTAGGATTTATCCATATTTTCTTTTCATTTGTAGTGTCCTCGGCAACGTAATGAAATAGATTACGGATATTTCATGTTGAGGTTTATGAGAGACACTCTTTTTTTGGATCGAATAGAGATTCCATCCGATGTATGTATTTCTAACTTATGAGTTAATTTAATATTTAACATATATCTCTCATATAATGAAATAGTTAAAACTAAATCAAACTATGTTATATTATTATGTAGTACTTTGAAGAATGCAAGTGTGCTCATTACTCAATTTCTCAATTGGATGAAATTATAGAGGATTGGTGTCAATACATTATGGAGCTCGGAGTTTTATCAGGTATTATATTGTACACTTACTTTAATTGATGAGAATTTTAATATGTGTAACTTTCTAACTATAGACATTGTTGATGTATTCTTTTAATTGAATTACAATCTTTGTGTTCTTTCAGGACCTACGTAGATTTGAAGCAATGCTTTGGTTGGATGCAAAAGTACTAGTATAAGTAATATGTACATTTGTAGAAAAAATGTAATGATTTCAAATTATAAATTGGTGTATATATATATATATTGGTTTGAATTGCCAATTGTTTTGGATATATAATTTTGGTGTAAATTGGTACATTTAAATAGGCCAAATTGGATTGATTTGAATCTCCAAATTGTGGTATTTTTCTGGAAAAAAATTTGTTGAAAAATAGGTCAAATTCTGGTTGAAAAACCAGGTAAAAATTGTGGTTTAAAAAAATTTATATAAAAATTTTCGTATACCTTAGACAGCGCTTTACACTAAAAGCGCTATCTAAGGTGGGGCTTAGAAAGCACTTTCACCAAAAGCGATGTCTAAGGTATGCCTAAAAAAGTTCAAAAAGGTGGGGCTTAGAAAGCGCTTTCACCAAAAGCGCTGTCTAAGGTATACCTAAAAAAGTTCAAAGAGGTGGGTCTTAGACAGCGCTTTTTATTAAAGCGTTGTCTAAGGTATACCTAAAAAATGTCAAAAAGGTGGGGCTTAGACAACGCTTTTACCAAAAGCGCTGTCTAAGGTATACCTAAAAAATGTCAAAAAGCGCTGTCTAATGGTACCATAGACAACGCTTTTCATTAAATATACCCCCCTTTAGACAGCGCTTTTGGTATTACCCAAAGCGCTGTCTAAACCTTTAGCAGCGCAGGTTTAGACAGCGCTGTCTAAGGTCTTGTTTGGCGTAGTGATATATATATATATATATATATATATATATATATATATATATATATATATATGAAGGATTTAAATTAATTGAATAGATACAAATTATAACATATTATAATATTTAAGAATAATAAGAATTGTGTATCTTGTCGAATTGAAAAGACTCTCGGTTGAGGTAGAGTAAGTATGAGAGGATTACTACCCTCATTGTCGTCTAGGGTTTTCAGATTATGTTAATTGTCTAATGGGGCGACACTTAAAAAGCGAAAAGACTTTGGGCAGAGACCTCTTATTGGACTTAACTGAATGGTCAAACTCATCACGGCCCATTCATCCACAAAGCTCAATCAAATAATTCATCAATAATTAGTGTTTAATAACAATTGGCCATAATATAATTAATTAATAATTAATTATTTCAATCCATATTTAATTAATTAAATTATTAATCTAACAATCTCCCACTTGGATGACAATAATCAATTATTAACAATATTGATTTTAATATTAGAATATCAATAATGGTCAAAACACTAATGAATCAAAAGAGAAGTAAGTTTCAACGCTGCAGAATTGTTTCCGATAGGGAAAACAAATCATACATGTTAAAGACCCACAACTTATATATAAAGGATGATGAAGTTAGAGTAACATATTTAAGTTAAGAGTAATATGTTATAAAAATGGTCCAAGCATATGAAAATGCTATTGATAAACTCCCACTAACCCAAAATATCATAAGACTTATTCATGTGTATAAGTCTATGGTTAGTGATTATACTAATGAATTTTAAATGATAGATCATAAAATATCCACATAGGTCTAAAAATAGTAATTACATATAGGCATGCCCCATTACGAGAGTAGTTACATTTAACCATAAGTATCTTCATAACACAATATCAAACTCGATAGGAGTATTGATATTTACTTGTACTTTCATATTATGACCTGACAAATGTGGACTATTGAAGATAGAATGACACAATATTATTGCATGCTAAAGAATTATTGAGTCTTTTCAATATCGACATAAACATCAAATTATGATGTTTCTTGAGATTAAGAGAATAATGTATATCTCAGTATAATAGAATTGACTTCGTACAATTATTTAATAATTTGAAGTCTTATTAGAATATGTCATATTTATAATGCACAAAAAAAAATGACAATATGAGAATAATAATTTAAAGTTTTAGATTATATAATTATTTACACATGCACTCCCTGTGATCCAATAGAATAAAGTCTTATCAGAGTCCTCTAGTATTAATTACTCTGATTATACAATGGGATACTAATTTTATTTTTAGTGCAAAACTATACACAGAAGTGGTTCAATAATATATCATCATTAGAGTTTTACAAACTCAACCACATATTTTGCACGTAAGTAGAATATTATTATTTAAATAATTTCACATGTAAGAATATGATGGTCATATAAAAGATTTACCATCATTTGAGTGAGATCAATTCCTTAAAATTTTAAATATATGAATATATACAATATCTTAATAACTCACTCAAAACTCAAATGCCACAACTATAATCACACACATTTGAGAAACATATTATGTTATACGCAGCGGAAAAAATATAAAACTTAATTTATTGAATATTGAAGATATAACAAAAGTAGTCATAAATTTGCATCAATAACGTAAGACTATAATATCCTCAATATAAGTCTCCATAAGATAATATTATATTAAATAAATGATATTTGATTCTCATTATAGAAAATTGACATGTTAAATTCTCCCACTTGATTGAGAATAATAGTTGAACTATTAATTCAAGAGTTTTAAAAATATTTAAACAAATACTCAAAAAATTTATCTATCACACAATGATCATGTCAAGTAACGTCAAACCGATAGGGTATGTCCATCACTTACATAATACATAGAGAATTGAAATCCATTTAAATAATAAAAAATGATTTAAAATAAATTATTGGATTTCATTTAATTAAAATAATTTTACATGTCTTTAAAAGAAAATTTCATTTATTATAATCTCAAATGAAAATATCAATAGTAATTAATAAGAAGTATAACAACAATGTACAAATATTATGCCACCAAAAAATTCTAATATCGTTAAGGTATTCGAATCATAATTGACATAAGTATAAAATCACAAGTATATTGAACAACAATACATTATATTAATAATAATAAACAAATAGGGTATAATTATTATTAATATAATATTTATTATAATTAAAATAAATATAATTATTTTATTACACAAAATTTGTACAATTGTGTCCACGATAGGCGAGTTACAATCATATATTTTATTTAATATATGAAAGATTATATAATTGTATCCACGATAGGTGAGATTACAATTATACAAATTAAGAGTTATTATTTAATTACCTAAAATAAAACTCTCAAAATATTAAGATTTTAAATATTTTATAAAATTATAATTTTTTTAATTGAGTATATAACAAGAAATCAATTTATGGTAATAAATTGAGAGTTTTAACTTTAAAATATTCTAGTAAAATAATAATTTTATATAAAGCACATTTTGTGATGCTTAAAGGAGTACGTAATAATAAAAACCAAATTTCTCCTTATATGTAATTATATAATTAGCCACAATAAATTGAAAATAAATTTTGACTAACCTTCGAGAGTATCTTATTCATCCTTGACCGAAGAACCATTAAACTTTTGTGATTTTTACGATTCATAATGTCATCTCAAATAGTTCACAGTAACAACAAAAATGATACAATACAATAAAGAATAATATGATTTTATTTTTTAAATTCTGACATAGCAGACATCAGATGTCCTAACACATGTCAAGACATTGTTCTGCATAATTATTAAGCAAGAAATAGAACATCAAACTGATATCCAGAATATCAGTAACTGCAGAAACACAGATGTTTCGACATCTGTTCCAACATGTTAATTAAAACTGAACTGTAAATTGCAGAATGATAAACAACACAGAATATGATAACCCAGTTCGGTGCAAATCACTTACATCTGGGGGATACCAATCCAGGAAGAAGAATCCACTATCAGTAGTATAGTTTTATGTAAACAATCTCAAGTTTACAGTAAACACCCACGTTTACCTATCACTACCCAATGAAAACTTTATCTAAGAACTCCATCCTAGATAAGAGAAACCCATCACACTCTCTAAATCACAAACTGTGATTATCTAACAGTTACAACAACTGTATCATCCTATTGAAAGACACCCCTTTCAATACAAAGTTCAGTCAAACATCCTTGACTAACAAGTTAACTTGGATTTACTTAAAAGCTTCATCCAAGAACAATACACGATTCATTACCTACAGGTTTCTGAATTTGTACAAGTACCTATGTCTACCACAATGTGTCAAATCGATATAGAGGGAGACTTACAAGAGAAACCTACGACTCTAAAAAACCTAAACCCTAATTTACGAAATAGGATTCCTAAGTCTATGTCGTTCTCTACCATTTGCCTAGGTCTTGGTCTTATTTTTATAACCTTCTGTTACGTTGGGCTTTCAATTTTCTTTTGGCTGATTCCTTGATCCACGTTCTGCTCCTTAAATCTTGCAACTTATCTACAAACATCCTGTTGTTAGTAACAGACACGATGTCCTAACATCGTGTTGGAACATCTTATCCGACATGTCTTCTTTTAGCAGGATTCTTCCTTGTTGTTGGAACATCTTGTGTAGCAACCTATTTTACCAAAATTTTCTCAAATATTTAGAGTCTTCAATTTTCCTTATACGTTGCTTAAAATAATTATTAACACATAAATATTGAGACAATATATGATTTATTAACATAATTTCAAGTCCAAAATCAAGAATAGTAATTTGAAATGAATAGAGAGTGATGGAAGAATAATTTTAATTTTATCATATTTCAAAATTCCAATACATGTCAATTTCTAATATTATAACAATAATAAATTAAATTAGAGATAAAAAATTTACATGTACGTAATAAAGAGGGTCATAATAAGTTTTGAGAAATATTCAAAATTTTAATTCAAAACTTAAATGCATAGATTAATCTAAATATTAAATAAAATTGTCAAAATTTTAGAAAATTTGTGAATAGTTATGAAATCAATAATTTATTAATAATCATGAATAATAATAAGAATTTTGTACCTTGTCAACTTGAAAAGACTTTCGATTGAGGTAGAGTAAGTATGAGAGAATTACTACTCTCATTGTCGTCTAGGGTTTTTAGAGTATGTTAATTGTCTAATGGGGTGACACTTAAGTAGCTAAACGACTGAGGGCAGAGACCTCTCATTGGACTTAACTGAATGGTCAAACCCAACACGGTCCATTCAGGCACAAATCTCAATCAAATAATTCATCAATAATTAGTGTTTAATAACAATTGACCATAATATAATTAATTAATAATTAATTATTTTAATCCATATTTAATTAATTAAATAATTAATATAGCAATCTCTCACTTGGATGACAATAATTAATTATTAACAATATTGATTTTAATATTAGGTTATCAATAATGGTCAAAACACTAATCAATCAAAATAGAAATGCATAGATTAATCTCAATATTAAATAAAATTGTCAAAATTTTAGAAATTTGTTAATATTTATGAAATCAATAATTTATTAATAATCATGAATAATAATAAGAATTGTGTACCATGTCGAATTGAAAACACTTTCGGTTGATGTAGAGTAAGTAAGAGAGGATTACTACCCTCATTGCCGTCTAGGGTTTTCAGAGTATATTAATTGTCTAATGGGGCGACACTTAAATAGCTAAACGAATGAGGGCAGGGACCTCTCATTGGACTTAACTGAATGGTCCAACCCATCACGGTCTATTCGGGCATAAAGGAAATGGGCCCTAGTAATCCAGAGTTCGGCCTGAGAGGTCATAAGCTTGGCCAAACATTGTTCCCACCAAGAATCGAACTCGGTATTCCCCGAATCTTCGTTCCTTAATAGGAGCTCGTTTACCACTCGAGCCCAAGTGCTTGGTTGTGTTCAATCCATATTTAATTAAGTAAATAATTAATCTAACAATATATATATATATATATTCCCACATTCTTAAGAGAAAAAGAGTCGGGCGCAAAAGGGCGGGAGAAGCTTTTCGTTCTCAGTTCTCCTGTAGCTGGAGTTGTGATAAGAAACGTTCCATTTTTCGTGCTCTTGCTACGGTTAAGCTCTCTATTTCTAAAAATCTTGAAAATGATTATTAATACAAGACCCAAATATTTGGAGGACTCTTCTGACCAAACAAATAATTATCAGCTATATATATATATATATATATATATATATATATATATATATAGAGAGAGAGAGAGAGAGAGACGGTCCCATGATATATTTCTTCTATTTTTTATTATTTGAGATGAAAATTTCGTCGTAAAATATCTTCTTTGTAATAGTGTGTGATAGAACTTATCAACTGAGTATTTATACACAAACGCAAAACACATAAATCTCACAAAGAAAAGCACCTAGTGTGCTTCATGCTAACTAAGCTAAAAACAGTTGGAACTGGGTTCCAAGAAAGATGAATATTTGAGAGAAAGAAGACGAAGAAGAAGGAGAGAAAGAGAGAGAGAGATTAGGAAACTTTATAAAAAATTTATTATGAAGCTGTTATGAATTGCTATGTAAAATACACAGTACAATGATCAATAGTACCCTTAATATATCTCAGCACTCTCTTTACTGCAATAAGATGACATTCTTGGGGTTTCTCCATAAATCGACTTAACAATCCGACACTCTGACAAATGTCCGGTCTTGTATTGCAAAGATACCTCAAGGATCCAATAATTTGTTTGTACAGTGTCGAACTTACAAACTCATCATCAGTTACCTTCTTCAACTTTGCTCCTGTTTCCAATGAAGTTATCGCAGCTTTATAGTCACTCATCTTGAACCTCTTCAAAATATCTTGAGCATACTTCTTCTGGTGCAGGAACACACCTTCAGCTGTGTCTTTGAATTCCGTCCCTAAGAAATATGACAAATTCCCTAGGTCAGACATTTCTAATTCTTGCATTAGCTTCAACTTGACTTTCCATATCTCAGCTTCATTTGCACCTGTAATCAGTAAATCATCAACATACAGGCATAAAATGATTCGACTATCATTGTCGACATCATTCGCATAAACTCCATGCTCAGACACACACTTTGTGAACCCTGCTTCGATTAGGAAACTATCAATTCTTTTGTTCCAAGCCCTCGGGGCTTGCTTTAATCCATAGAGAGCCTTCCTTAATCTGTACACCTTCGACTCATGCCCTTTAATCTCAAATCCTGGTGGTTGACTGACGTAAACTTCTTCCTCCAAAGGACCATTCAAAAATGCTGATTTTACATCCGACTGATGTATCTTCCATCCTTTATACGCTGCTGTCGAAACAACAATCCTGATTGTTTCCAACCTAGCCACTGGCGCATAGACTTCGTCGAAATCAATACCAGGTTTCTGCAGAAAACCTCTTGCCACTAGTCTTGCCTTATGCTTGGCAATTTCACCATTTGGCATTTGTTTCAGCTTGTAAACCCATTTCACATCAATAGGCTTCTTGCTGGCTTTTTCGACAAGTTCCCAGGTATTGTTCTTCTCGATTGCCCTGAGTTTTTCCTTCATGGCTTAACACCAATTCGAATCATTCATGGCTTCATCCAAATTAATTGGTTCTGCTTCAGCCATCATCATTGCTTCTTCTATTAAGTCACCATCTACATCGATTGCATTATCTGGAAATCTCTCATATCCAGCTAACCTTGTCGACTCAGCTCTTGTTCTAGTTGATCTTCCGACATTCTGCTCAGGAGGTTCTTCATTTCGACTTGTCGTGGCCTCAGTTTGTTGGTCTTCTTCAAACACCGTCGGAACTGTCTCTTCTATCTGTCGAACAGTATCCTGTCGAACTGACCCATGACTCCACTCCTATGTTTGATTTTCATCTACCAGAACATCTCGACTGATCACAAATTTATCATCTTCTGGTGAATATAGTCTATATGCACCAGTCGAATGATAACCTATGAGCACCATGATTTGACTTCGATCATCTAGTTTTGTTCTCAATTGCTCAGGAACATGCCTGAAACATATTGATCCAAAAACTCTAAAATGACTGACATTTGGCCTCTCACCTGTCCAAGCTTCATGAGGAGTCTTCTCGACTAACTTCTTCATTGGACATCTATTCAGAATGTATACTGCTGTCGAAGCTGCTTCAGCCCAAAATCTCTTTGGCACCTCTTTAGCCTTCAACATACTTCTCGTCATATTTAGTATACTTCTATTCTTCCTCTCAGCTATGCCATTATGTTGAGGTGTATAGGGTGCAATAACCTCATGCTCTATACCTTCCTCTTCACAATATCTAGCAAACTCTCGAGAGGTGTATTCACCACCACCATCAGTTCTCAGTTTCTTTAGCTTGCAGCCACTTTGCTTTTCGACAAGCAACTTAAACTTCTTGAACTTTGTGAATACTTCACTCTTACTTTCGATCACATAAATCCACATATATCTGGTGAATTCATCAATGAAAGTTAAGAAGTAACGCTTACCACCATTCGACCTAACTTCAAAAGGTCTACATACGTCAGAATGAACAAGCTCTAACTTTCCTTTCGACTTAATTGGCAGATCATGTTTGAATGCTTTTCTAGCCTGCTTTGCTTTGCAACATTCTTCACACACATGATTTGGTTCCTTCACTTGAGGTAAACCATACACCATCTTCTTTTGATTCAGCATACCCAAACTCCTGAAGTTTAGATGCCCATATCTATGATGCCATAGCCAATTCTTTTCTTCTTCCGTAGTTGACGCAAGACATTCATGATTAATCGTGTTAATCTGAACTTTAAACGTCTTGCTATCAACCAATGGTACTTTCAATATCAACCTACCATCAGCATAATACATCTTCATTTGGTTCTTTTCCAGGTTCATATTATGTCCTTTAGCAAGTAATTGACCTATACTTATCAAGTTACTTGTCATAGAAGGCACATACAACACATCAGTAATGCTGGCTTTTCTACCATCTCTTCTCATTATAGATATGTTTCCTCTTCCACCTGATGTGACACGTCTACCATCTGCAAACTTTATCACCTTCTTAACTGATTCATCAAGCTTCGTGAACCAGTTCTTATTACCACTCATGTGGTTGCTGCAACCTGAATCAAGATACCATAAATTTGTGTCATCATCCTTCGACTGAGTGTCTGCCATTAGTAGCACACCTTCAGAATCACTATCATCTGCCGGTGCATACTGCGCTTTGTCACTTTCTTTTGCTCGTGCTTCCTTCTTCTTTCGACAGTCTCGAGCATAATGACCAAAACTTTGACAATTGTAACACTGCACGTCTTTCATGTCAACTTTCTTCCCAGAATACTTGTTGCCCATGACTTTCTTTGAATCATCATGATTCTTTGAACTCTTGCTTGACTTCTCATCACCAGCAAGATTCCTTCCCTGCTTCGCCTTCCCAGATTTCTTAGTGAATTTCGCTTGTAGTGCTTGGTCTGATACCTTTTCTCTTTCTGAATCTCTTTGCTTCAATCTCATCTCATGAGCTTCCAAAGAAGCCTGTAGCTCTTCAACCTTCATCTCAGCAAGATTCTTGGACTCTTCAATTGACACTACAATGTAATCAAAATTTACGGTCAGAGATCTTAGTACCTTCTCAATCTTCTGCAAATCTGTGATTGTTTCTCCACAAGACTTCATCTGGTTCGTCAGCATCACCAATCTTGAAAAGAACTCTGAAATTGATTCATCTTCCTTCATTTGAATCATTTCGTATTGCTTTCTCAAGGTTTGCAGCTTCACCCTCTTCAGCTTCTCATCACCTCCATACAAGTTCTTTAACTTGTCCCACACTCCTTTTGCAGATTCCTCTTCAATAATTTTCTCAAACACATTCGGATCCACACACTGGTGAATCAAGAACAACGTTTTACCATCTTTCTTCCTTTGATCCTTGTACGCAGCTTTCTGTTCATCAGTAGCATTTGCCCCCAATTCTGTTAAACCATCATTCACGATTTCAACCACATCTTGAAATCTGAAGATAACCCTCATCTGCCCCACCCACCGTTGGTAGTTTTCCCCTTTGAAAACCGGTAGATTCGCTGGGAATTGTGTGGACGTTGTTGTTCCGTTTGCCATTAGATTCTCTCTGAATCACAACCGGGCTCGTTGATACTAATTGTTGGAACTGGGTTCCAAGAAAGATGAATATTTGAGAAAAAGAAGAAGAAGAAGGAGAGAGAGAGATTAGGAAACTTTATAAAAATTTTATTATGAAGTTGTTATGAATTGCTATGTAAAATACATAGTACAATGCCCTATATATAAGCTATCAAAGCCCAGGCCCAAAACATCAAATCGACACAAGCTAGCAATTCGACTGAACTCCTTATCAGCTATATTCGACTCTGTCGAATACAGCTAACCTACACAACACTACAACTATTGACTGACTATATACAACTTCGACCAAAACCTATAAAATCCTTCGACTTCGACAAACTAACATGAATTACTTCTAACAAAAACAACCAAAAAATACCTAATTCAACCTAATTATACTTATCAAAACAAAATAAAATAAATTAATAAAGACTTAAATATCTCAAAAATAATGAGTTATCATGTATCAAAAAAATTTCTAAAAAACTATTGAAACCGCCATGGATGCGTTTTTTTTTTCAATAAGCAAGATATCATTAAAAGCGAGAACAAAGGGTTCTCGAACCCACTTACAGAAAAGGAGCGAGACGAGTCTCGACAAAGAAAATTACTCGCCAATTAAGCTTTAAGATAAATAAAACAGAGGAAACTTGCTAAACTCATAAAAACTATAATTGGATCGAGTAATATTCCCGATAAAAGACCACCTCCAAACCAACGCTTTGATATTCCAAACCAAATCCAAAACATTCCACCTATCATTCCTAAATATGATTTCATTCCTCAAAGACCAAATGCACCAAGAGGTTGCCAACCAAATACTTCCTTCCTTCCCTTTCACCACCCTATTTTGATTGCAAAACTTTGACCACTTTAAAATACTATCTTTAATATTTCTTGTATCGAAATTCAAAAAACCAATCCAATCGACCACTTCCTTCTGCACCAATTTAGAAACCACACAATTCAAAAGAATATGCTTCAAGGATTCGTTCACCTCTTGGCAAAAAACGCACGCCAAATTGCTATCCGGAAAAGAACATCCTCTAAGAGATAGAGAATCCTTAGTAGGAAGCCTATTTAAGAAACACCTCCAACCAAATGCCTTTATTTTATAAGGAACCACCATCTTCCATAAATAAGAAAAGGCATCATCGAAAATATTTACCGGCCCATAAGGAATACGATAACAACCAAGAATCTTGTAAAAACTACATACCGTAAATCCCACATTCGGTTGCGCAATGCAAGTCAGCGTATCACGGCCGTCACCATCCGGACAGAGCTGGTCCAGCAGCGCTAGAAGCTGTTGCAAATCGGAGGCAGCAGCCCCGACTTCATCATGGCGCACTCCCAAATCCCCTTAATACCAACTTCCGAATTTCCACCCTCCCATACAAGCCACCGAAACCCCCTTAAGACAAGACAAGTTGAAAGTACTAGGGAATTTATCCTTCAAGCAAAGATCTTCTATCCAACACGAATGCCAAAAGGAAGAGGAGAAACCATTGCCAATTTTAAATCTACAATTCGATGCAAATAAATTCTCCGAAAGCCCTTTATCCAAACCACCACGGATGCGTGTAAAAAAAAATGAAGCTGAAGTTCAAAATATGCATGAACAGTGCATGTTCATTTCTCTCCGCCATTTTTTCTTGGATCTACCAAGGAATCAATTTAAATGACAGATTGAATCATCATTTTAAAACTAAACAAAAAACATTTTGATTTGTTAAAACAATTAAATTAAAACAAAACTTAATTTAAATAATAATTCACACTAAATAAATATAAAAGCTTAATATATATATGTTTTTTTAACATCGAATATTTATTGATTCATATAAAAGTTTCAGAATTTTTTTATTTCTGGTATCTTTTAAAATATTTTTATAGAAATGATATTTTATTTTTTTATTTCAACATTTGTTTATTAGAGTTGTTAAAAATTCAGTATTGGCATCCCCTTGTTTTGTAGTAGGTATGCCTTCTCAACCGTATGGAACACGGCCGACGGAAGAATTTTTACAGTTGCAATTTTTATTGGTGTGATAATTGATACTAGGTGAATTCTTATCTACCCATCTCAAAAAGTTTGGGAGAGTTATCCATAGAGTAATTTGCATTGAAATTATATTGGAAAACTACAAAATTCGAACTATTAAATAAATAAGTAAATACCATAAAATAATATGACATCACTTGATTGGTTGAAGGTACACTACCCAATATTTTATGGTGGGTAGAGAAGTTGTCCCCTGATACTATTAGTTCATATTTCATAGAAAAGCTTTGTATATATTTAAGATGGGATAGTTTTTACGGTTACAATTTTAGTGATAAGATAATTGATTAGCATCCAAATATATTCCATAGAAATGTTTGGTGTATATTTAAGATGCGTAGGGACCAAAGAAAATGAAAAGATGCATTCTTCCAAATGGGAAGACCAAGACTTTTTGGTGTATATGACATGACGTATTCGTTAGTACAATGAGTTTAATTTAGATACATCCTCAAATGGCGTGGGTTCAACACCCCAATGGTTGCAGCGTGTATTTTCAAGTGTGTTTGTGTTGGAGGGTATGAGTTCAACACTCACCCATGCCATTTTGCTCCAAAGGCACCTGCGGTAGACGGATATGGAGCAAAATTCTTCAAGCATTCATGGAACATTATAAAAGATGATGTAATTAAGGTGGTTATGGATTTTTTTGAGAAAGGAGTGATGGAGGCAAAGTTCAACAGGACTTTGGTCACATTAATCCGTAAACATGATCATGCCAAGTATATTCGGGAATACAGGCCTATATCGTGTTGCACTACGGTATACAAAATTATTTCAAAAATTATGGCTACGAGGCTGAGCACAATCCTTCCTAGTATTATCAGTAGAAATCAGGCCGCATTCGTTCCAGGCCAGAATATTCACGACCACGTGTTGTTGGTTTTTGAACTTCTGAAAGGTTATAGCAGAAAAAGAGGGGTGCCCAAATGTATGATACAAATGGACATACAAAAGGCGTACGACACAGTTGACTGGCAGATGCTGAAAGTTATTATGGCAGAGATTGGATTTCCCCGTCGTTTTGTTGGCTGGATTTTGGCTATTGTATCCATGTAAGCTATCAATTTAAAATTAATGGTAGCTTAATTTACGGACACAATGCTGGCTCGTAGAGGTTTAGGCAGGGGGATCCGATATCCCCACTGCTTTTTGTCATTATTATGGAGTATCTCCATAGGAAGCTCGAAGAACTTAAGCTTATTCCAAACTTCAACTTCCATAGCAAATGTGAAAAGCTCAATATTATCGATGTTAGTGTTGCTGAGATCTGCTTCTATTTGCTAGGGGGGATGCAATGTCCGTGCATATGGTCATGGAGAGGTTCCACGCGTTCTCCTGCTCCACAGGTCTGTACGTTAATCCATCAAAGTGCAAACTCTTTTGTGGAGGTATGGACAGGGGGACGGAGGAAAATATTGCGAGGGTGACTGGTTTTTCTTGTGGTGCGCTACAATTCAGGTACTTAGGAATTCCTTTGACAAGCAAAAAATTGACCAATAGCCAATGTATATCGCTTGTGGATAAAATTTGCAACCGGGTCAAACATTGGAGCGTCCGATTCCTGAGCTATGCAGCAAGGGTTCAATTGATAAATAGTGTGGTTTTTGGAATCACTAACTATTGGCTTCAATGCATTCCCCTCCCGCGAGGTGTTGCGAAGAGAGTAGAGAGTAGAGAGTATTTGCAAAAAATTTCACTAATGACCAATTATGATATGCCCGGCCTCGTCAGTGAGACTAAGATCCTCATTTTCTAAGTCAAAAAAATATATCCTCTATCTGAATGCACACTTTTGGAAGCAAAAAATTTTGTAAATCTCTTTTATGCATCATTGTTAACGATGGTCTCAACATCAGAAGAATCCGAGTCTGAATACGCCAAATAATGGGTGGCATTTTTGCAAGCAGGTGTTTTGATTCACTTTCATATTACTCTAAGCTCTATCTTTGATTTTTTGAAATGATAAATAAGGAAGTTGGTGGTGGCTAGAGTATTGAGGGTGGTTTTATCTTTTAGGAAGAGAAAAACTAAATTAGGGTAATTTCTATGTGAAAATAGGACAATGATGTGTGTGATAAGTGGGTGTACGGTTAAGTAATGGTTGGTGGAAGGGATAAAAAAATTTGAAATTTGATTTTGGAGAAAGGAAAGTAACCGTTGCACATTTACGGCAAGTTTAACTTGTGAAAATGGTTATAAATGCCTAGTGTAATTATGGATACAAAGTCATCATTACACAGTCCTCGTACGACACATCAGAAGCATATGTGTGGCTCTTCAGGTCTTGTTAACTAATTCATATTCTCTCTCATACTTTCAACTTCATTTTTATTTTTATTTTAATCAACCCCTCTTGACCCATTCCACTTGGCTTTGGTTCCATCCTTTCATGATTCTTTACACTATCTTGAAAGGTCACAATCGTGATAGAAGACTTTAGATGTCTTCATCAACTCAAAATTTTCTTTAACCTATCACCATAAAAATAAAAACAACAAACTATATTATTCTTTATTACCTCCCAGTAGCGCTGTTTTTGAGTCTTAAAGCATGACTTCAAAGAGAATTTTCAATCATTCAAACAATGGTGGTCCTTATGTTACTTAAATGGTCAGAAATATAGGTTTTTAGTCTTTCCACATTAACTTTGAACACCTCACCTGTTCGTTCATTAAGAAGTTCCACAATCCTATGAGAACAAATTTTTAACAACTTAAATGGGCCTGACCATATTGATTCCAATTTCCCATGGAAGAGTTTCAACCTTGAGTTGAACAAAAGGACCTTTTTCCCTTCCACTAACTCTCTTTTCTGACATTTTATGTCATTCCTTTTTTTTCTGTATAAAGCTTAGCATTCTCATAAGAAATCAATTTATGCTCCTCTAGCTCATTGATTTGCACCGTTCTTTCTTTCCCAACAACATGCAAGTTGAAATTTAACATTTTAACAACCCAAAAGGCTTTGTTTTATAACTCAATGGGTAGATGGACAACCTTGCCATATACTATTCTATAAGGAGATGTTCTAAAATATGATTTGAAATACGTTCTATAGGCCTAAAAAGCATCATCAATATTTTTTACCAATCTTTTATAGAATGATTAACTACTTTTTCAAAAATTCTCTTTATCTCCCTATTAGAAGATTCGGCTTGAGCTCTACTTTAAGGAAGATAGGTTGTAGAAACATTGTATTTAACCCCATATTTTTTCATTAAATCATCAAAAAGTTTATTGCAAAAATGGTTTCCTTCAACACTAATGATGGCTCAAGGCGTTCCATGTCTAGAGACAATGTCTTGACTAAAAATTTGGTCACAACCTTAACATCATTAGTGGGAGTTTCTATTGCCTCCATCAACTTGAAAACATAATCTACAACCATACGTATGTAAATATTTCCAAAGTATTGGGGAAATGGCTCCATGAAATCAATTCCCCACAGATCAAATAATTCAATTTCTAAAATATTAGTGAGCGACATTTCTTGCCTCATGGAAATATTCCATATCCTTTGGCACCTATCACTTGTCTTAACCAGATCATTTGCATCTTTGAATAAGGAGGGCCAAAAATAACCTGGTTAAAGAACCTTGGAAACAGTTCTAGTTCCTCTAAAATGTCCTCCATCAGGTGCATTGTGGCATGCTGACACATCTTCTTAGAAGTTGATCAACATATTTCTTGTACCCGATTGACTCATCCTAGTAGAAATTCTTGGAATCATGAAAGAAACTTTTCTTTGCTAAGAGTTGAATTCTGGAGGGACATATCCACATACCAAATAATTCATAATATATGCATACCATGGTGCCATGATAGAATTCATCGAAAGCAATTATTCATCAGTAAATTCTTCTCTGATTCCTTCTCTATTGTGCCTTCGGACTTCCTCAGGGAGTCTAGACAAAAAGTTAACCATCAAGTTCTCCACTCCTTTTTTATCTCTGATTTCTAGGTCAAATTCTTGTAGTAGCATTACCTGTCTTATCAATATTGGTTTTGCATACTTCTTGGAAATGAGGTACTTGATTGTTGCATAGTTAGTGTATATTATCACCTTAGTTCCTACCAAGTAGGATATGAAGTTACAAAAAGAAAATACAATAGCCATCAACCCCTTCTCAGTGGTGATGTAATTAATTTGTGCCTCTATCAATATATTAATAGCATAATATATGGGGTGAAACACTTTATCATGTATTTTCCCAAGAACATCCCCAATAGAAAACTAAGTTGCATCACACATGAGCTTGAAGGGCTTTGTGGGGTCGGTGCCTTCACAATTGGGGTAGAGATCAAGGCTTTTTTCAAATCCTTGAAAGGTTGATCACTTTTGACACTAAAGACATATGACACATCATGCTAAAGTAGTTGACATAAAGGCTTTGTGATCTTTTTATAAACCTTCTATAAAAACCAGCATGACCAAAAAAGATTTTTATTCCTTTGATGCTGAAGGCTGAAGGAAGCTTTTCAATTACTTTAATCTTGACTTGATCTACTTACAATCTGTCCTTTGAAATTCTATGCCCCAGGACTATTCCTTCTTTAACCATGAAATGACATTTCTCCCAGTTCAGCATCAATTAATCCCAAATAGCAAACAACTTTAACAATAACACAAATACAACAAGAGGTTCCTATAGGATACTATAGATACTTAGGGTGTTAATACCTTCCCTTAGTATAACTAACCCTCGAACCTTAGATCTCTTTATTGCTTTGTCTTTACATTGCATATTTATGGGTTATTCTTTCTTTTCCCATTCCCTTGGATAAATTAACTATCGGTGGTGATATCCTAAGATTTGTGAAGCCTAGATAACTCAATAGATATGGTCTCCGATTCTCACCACGACAGTTTGAACCAAAGAAGGTTCGAACAACCAAGGGATCATCAACCAAACATTTGAAATGTTGAAAATATGTTCAGCTAAGAAATCATCAAGAGACAAGTTCAAGAATTTTCCAAAATTGAATAAAACCAAAATAAAAATGATTTAAAAAAAGATTTTAAATGGAAATTAAAAGAAAAATACCAAAGATGCATTAAAACACCAAATAAATGGTTGAGAAAATTATGAAAAGTCAAAAATACTGTAAGTAAAAAGATCTCAAAATTTGGATGCAATAGTATTTGAAAATGATCTAAATAAAAATGCAAAATGAAAATTAAATTAAAATTAGAAGAAAATGTGAATTAAATGCAAACTAATTTTTAAAAATTATGCATAAAATATATGTGATAGAAAATATTTTTTTTAAATTATGAAAAAAATTAAAGTAAAAAATATTAAAGTAGCTATCTAAAATAAATTAGAAAAGAAAAAGAAAATAAAATGGAAAAAGAAAATTAAAAAATGTTTGAATTAGGGTGCCAACGGCTAGTTTCTCATTTGAAAACACGCGCGAACGACTTCATCTTCAACCTCAAAATTTGATTTCTGCAACTTCAAGAACTTATATTTTCAGCACGAATTATCCATGGATTCAGCTTCTAAGCACTTCATCGTTCATGTATCTCTGCATCAGAGCAATTGATTTGCTCTGAGCAGAGAGAATTTGCTCAAAAACATGAAGATAAATTCCATGTAAGTGAGGGCTTTTGATCAGTGAAGTAAGACGAAGAGACTGGTAACTTGTTTGAAGTGTAATTTTACTCTTATCTAACTTGTCCAATTCGAAGCTCTAGGTTGGAGATGGTGAAAACGGTTAGAGCACATCAGGCAGTCTCAAGGCTTGGCTTCAATTGGAGACGGTTCAAAGGACCCCGATGAAGCTTTCTGGGCGAAGAAATGAGAACAAACAAGCTTGGTTTGATGAAATGGTTAACTAGTTTTTTAATGGTTTCGAGCTCTAGTGTAGTAGAGGTTCTTTGTCTTTTCAAGCTTGAAAATGAAAGCAAAATGATGCTCTATTAATAAGAGAATGAATGAGTTCATAGTACGTGCCAAATGAGATCTCAAACGTGTGAACCAAGTTGAGAAATTTCTAGATCCAAACCGTGTGAAAAATGGCACGAAATGTGTGACTTTTGGCACTCTTCAGGTCGTTTTTCATTGCGGTGAAATGTGTTTTGTGGTAAGGATCAAGTTTGCACATGGTTTGGGTGGTCCCAAATTGATCTTGGTATGATTACTAATTATATGTCATGGTTCAAAACAGAGTTCAGGTCACCTTGTTCATGCCTAGGCCAAATGAAATCTACTCGTGTGTTTTGTGATTTTCCTTTAGGAAAATGATCATTTCATGGAGGAGAACACAATGCAAAAAGATCAAACTTAAAAGGGTGCTTGAGGTTAAAATGGCATGAGTTGAAAGTTGAGGTCGTGGCACTGAAAAACAGGCCAGACATTAGGTCAAAAATGTTATGAACCTAATTTTGTGCACATGTGGCCTTTGAGCAACTTCAAAATTTGATGGACTAAAAGGATGAATTGAGTCTTGACCCTTGAATCGAATTTCTAGAGGACATTAAATGTGACATTTAGCTCAAAGAAGATTCCAAAAATGTTGAGAAATGAGGGAGTTATGATATTTGGACCAAAAGGCATGCCATACTTGACTTTTAGTCAACCAACCATGCATTAACTTGAATTTTCTTGACTTTCCTTGCATCCAAATGCTAAATAGTGATCACTTGAACACCAAATGAAGGAAACTTAAATGTCTCTTGAATAACCTTGATGATTGCTTGAGAATTGAATAAACATGACATGGAAATTAACACATGAACCATACTTGAATCATCCTTGAATTGATGTATCAAACTTGAACTTCCTTTGATCAAATGATGTTGAATGAGTCTTGCCCTGAATGTGACCTAATATTATAAGTCAGGCCTTCAGATAAAAGCTCTTGTGGACCATTAATTTACCATAACTTTGACTTATGGAACCAAAACCTTATTTTAGAAACCATGCTTGATCCTTTGATTGTACACTACTACAAAACGCGCAAACAACAACGCCAGACTTACAACGGATTTCCTATACACCGTTGTAATAAATGCGCGCTTTTTTTAATCTCGTTAAAAGGATTTTAATGACGGTTAATATTCAAACCATGGTGAAATGTGAGGCCTTTCACCACGGGTATATTTTCAACCGTCATTATAGGTAGCGCATGGTCATGGGTTCAAGTCCCAGCACCAACATTTATGGTTTTTTTACATATTTTTTCAAAATACCCACAACCTTTTGTGGCTCCCGGGATTTTCATCCAAGTACAAACGCCAAAGTGGCACCGAAACAGAGTCGCCGGCAATGTGTATTTATCCCAAGAGAGGGAAAGGAAACACTGCATAAACCTGAGGAAAGGAAAGAGCATGGTCTTACGACCAAGAGAACTGGGTTCGGGAGTCGGTTACGCGAGAGGAAGGTATTAGCACCCCCTCGCGTCCAACGTACCCGATGGGATCCACGCTTGCTTGTCTCGATCAAAGGGTGATAGAAAAGATACTGGAAAAGGAACTGCTAACCGGGGAACTAGAAAAAGAAAAGAGAGAGAATGAGAAACAAATGTAGGGAAAATAAAAGAAGTGCTCGAATGGGCCATACCCCACTGCCTACGTATCTCATCGGGAGCATGAGAATCAGAGCGATGTAGCTCCCCTCACCTAGGGAAAACTGTTTGTGTTTTTCAGGGAACGACTAATGTTCTAGCTCAGGTGTTGCAGGCTCGCTGAATTGAGTGCGTTACCGTCTTGCAAGAGAACAAAGAGAAGCACGTTCGTACGTTGAGAATGAGTGATATGAGAAGAGAATTCCCGAAGGAAAGACGTTATTGTTTGTTTTTGTCTTTTAAGCAAGAAGTGTTTTGATTATTTTGGTGTTTTGTAACACATATTGTATTTAAGTCCTTCACGTAGGATCGAATGCCTCGCATATCGACCCAAGACGGGACGTCGCTAAACATTCTAAGAAAATGAGAAAAGATCCCTCATCATCTTATTCTCACATGAAAGGCTCAAATACAATACATATTATGCCCTTATTAAGTGTTTTTGATTTTGTTTTGAGATGCAGGAAAGAGAGACTCAAAGGTGAAATGAAAACACTAAAGGGAATCTAATTTGTTCCTAATGTTATCATGCAAAAGTGGCCCTAAGGTCAAGGTTAAGAGGGAAGTCTACCTAATGTTAGCATGCATGGATTGCTATCCTAATGTCTCTCCTACCTCTGACTTAATCAAAAATTAAGTGGGGCCAGGAATCCTAAGGGGATCATGTCATCAGACAAGTAAACACAAGATAAATCAATCACAAAATGAACTAAAAGCAAACGAAAGAATATACAGTGTTAGTCAACAACAATGTCACACAATCAAAGTAAAAAAAGGGGAAGCTTTAGCCAAGGGGTCATATCAATCGAGGCAAACAAGCTAGCTGTGGGAAATAAGGGTACTCATCCAATGGTACCGAGAACCATGGAGAGCAGAATAAAAAAAGGGGATATGTGAATCAGATCACATAAGCATCAACATTGGTCAATGCGAGCAATAGACAAGTTGTGGGGGTTTGATTGCTAAACCCTTCTTCCACTTGACGGACTCGATAACAAGAGTGAGTTATGTTCAAAGCTTCAATCATGTAATCAGAGCTAAAAACGACTCAACTAGAATAACGGGGGTCGGTTGCGAACCCTATCTTATGTCAATTGCCTTCTTAGAGGTCTTACCATGGGAAAATGGGAATGGGATGCCTCTTTGGAGGTATTAGGCACAATATTAAACAATCACAAACAGAGCCTCCTTTGAGGACTTTCAGAATTGCCGGCCAAGTGGCACGGACTCCCAATCCTACTTCTCATGGCATCAAAAGGAAAAATGCGGAATTAGTAAAAGAGAAGAGAAATAATACCGAACGGATATCAATCCGTAGCAACGTAAGCAAAGTATTAGCAAATCGGCACACTTCTCGTAATAGCACACTTTGTGCACAGCAGCTGTGTATACATCAACTTCTACCTTTATTCAATTAACTAGTCAAATGTGAAACACTACAAAACAACTCAAAAGGTAGTCAAAATTCAAATGGAAATTATCAAATAAGAAGTAAGTGAGATTAATACTAAAATGTAAACAACACTTAGTCAAAAACTAGCATGCAACAAGTATTAAGGATATTAACAAAGTTATCAAATGAAACTACTAAAACAATTAATGTCTAAAGCGAAAAAAAAGAGTAATGCAATTAAGCAATACAATTAGTGCACTTAAGCAAAAAATCCATTAATGAACAATTAGGCTAAAAACGATTGGTGAGGAACTAGTGAACAAAACAATTATTCACGATCATTAACAAAATCCAAATCTAATTATCAAACTTAATGTCTAAAGTCAATATCTAAATCGACGTGAAATTAGTGTCTAAACAAAAGTTAATTGAAATTACTCTACAATTAGGAAAAATCAAAGTTAAAATCACAAATCAAAGTTAACCTACATCAAAATTAGATTCTAATTTTAAAATCTATCTCTAACTCAATGATTAAGTTCCAATTACAAGAACTAAGATTTTAATCAAAACTTAATTCAAACTTAAAATCTAATTACAATCTAATTTCAATATTAAACTAAACCTCAATTAAATTCTAGGTTTGAATCTAATTAACAAAATAGATGAACTAAAAGAAGAAGAACAGAGAGGGTGCAGAAAGGAAAATGGCGTGTGAACTAGTACTTCCATTGGGTGAGGTCCAATTCACAATTCATGAAAACCTGGTCCAAACACGTTCCAATATTGAGCAGACATAGTACTCCTAAAAACCCTAAAGAACCACAATAAACTCGCCCTCTTCTTTTCAGAATACACTGTCACCTTCTTCTTCTACACTATCGTCTTCAACTCGCCATTCTCGTCGTTACGCCGTTCCAACAATAATCTCTTCGCCGTTCAACAATCCGTCGCCGGTAATCATTTCTCTGACTACATCACTACCCCAACCTACGTTGTTCACCATCTTCTTTTTCTTCAACGACCTCTTATGATCTCGTTCTCAAATCGCCGCCATATGAATCTCAACTATGAATTCAAACACGCTCAGAATGAAAAAACAAAGAGGAACGAAGCGCTTACATCGAATCGCGTCTCGGTTCAGGTATTTCTAGCTCTTCCCGTGCGCCTTTCTCCTTCGATCCTCTCTTTCTATTTCAATTGCTCAATCCTCTTCTCCTTCGCTCTGATTTTCGATTCGTTATGAATGTAGTGATTTGTGAGCTGATGCGTTCTGAATCGTTGTTGTTGTTGATGATTTGATGCAGGTTTTGAATTCGAGAAATTCAGAGGAAGAATATAGAAGATGATACAAAGGACCGCAAGTTGCGTAGAGGTTCAAGATGATAATCGTTTCGGAAGGCTTGAATTCGAAGATGGTGAATCAGTTGAAGGTGAAGATCGAATCAAGGTTGTGAGATTGAAGGAGAAGGTGAATTGATGAGTACGAGTCAGAGAAGATGGTTGAAGATTCAGAGATCGAGAAAAGGTTTTCTATGGCGTTTTGTTGAAAGCAATTCAGTTAGAAGTTTTGTTGAGTGATTGAAGTTTTTTTGGAGTTTCCATGAAGATGGCGATGAAGCTATGGAATTGTGGAGCTTGAAGAATTCGAGAGGGAGAAAGAGTTTGTTGATTCGGTTAGAGAGAAATGGTTGGTTAGGTTTTAGGATTAGTTAGTAATTTTCTGGTTTAGAATTTGGTTAGTGAATGTTGTTTGTGAAATTTCTTCTGTTTCTGGAAATTTTCCTTTTTCCTGTTAATTATTCTGTTGAATATTGCTAGAGTTTATCAGTTGGAAGTTGTGAGTAGTTCTTTTCTGATATTGTTGCTGCTACTGCGCTTCTCATGCTTCTCATTTTGCTGTCATAGTGAATTTTGTCAACTGCCATCAACTTTTTTATCTTTCATTTGCGAAATGGTATGTGTAGTGTGCAGCACATGAAACGTAGCATGGTCCGTGCCTGAGTGATGTAACGCCCCAGTTTCGACCATTTAATTTAATCGAGTCGATTTACTTATTTTGAGTATTATATTATTTTTTTCATTTATGACTTTGGTGTGATATTATGTTGTTTTGTACTGTTATTATATTTTATCGCATTTTGGGATCGTTTGAGAGATAATTGAGAGTAAGGGTATTTTAGTCTTTTCCTAATTAATTACTAAGTTAGAAAAGAAAGAAAATAGAAATGAGAGAAAAAGAAAATAAAAGAAAAGAAATAAGAATAAGAGGAAGGAAATAGGAGAGAAAGAGAAAAAGGGGAGATAGAAAGAAAAAGAAGAGAAAGAAAGAGGAAGACGGAAAAAGAGAAGAAAAGAGTGGAAATCATCAAGAACAAGAGCTAGATCATTTGGAATCCGGGTAAGGGTTTGAAACTCGATTATTCTATACATGTGTGTGATTATGTATGATTGTTGTGGTTGAAAAATTATATTTGGTAGCATTTTGAGTTATATGTGAGTTTTAGGTCGATTTGTGGAATCGGTGTTTTTAACGGTTAAAAATCGATAAAAATGTGTTTAGAATGATCTCTATATGTGTATGATCCATAACTATGCTTGGTTTTGCTGTTGGGAATGATCAAAGGTGGGAAAAGTGAGAAATGGGGGTTTTTGATGATGAAGCCACGCTGCTGAGTATGGCTGTCTGGTGTGAATCGCCGGGCGAAATGTCCAGAGCGCCGGGCGGTTCGTGCTTTCGCCGGGCAAAATTGAGAGGCGAGAGAGTGTCAAGCTACTGGTTTGGTTCACGTTTCTGGGGGTTTTCTTCGCCCCTACTTCGCCGGGCGAAGGGTAGGCAAAATTGAAGTTTCGTCGGGCGAAAAGTTCCCGTCGCCGGGCGCTTTTGTCTTTTTTTTGTAGTTTTCTTTTCCTTTTAAAATTCATAACTCTTGGACCGTAATTCCGATTTAAGCATTATTTATATCGTTGGAAAGCTATTGAGCAGTACTTTCTTATTATGATGGTTTGGAATTTGTTAGTCGATTTAATTATGTTGAGAAATGCGAATAGGGTGGTTTGGTCGACTTTTTCCGTTTTAATGATGTGTATTATGTAATGTGCTTTGAATATGGATATCGTATGACTTGTATGATGTTATATGATGTGAATGCATTTGATGGCATGTTGTGGTGATGAATGGTGGCCGAGAGGCAAATAAATGCAATGTGTTGTATTTGATAATATATGCATGTTTATGGTTGCATATATGTGTGAAATTGCATTGGTTGTCATGAGTTCTTGTATGTCAAGCATCATGATATGCATTGTTGTTGCGTCCTGAGGGACGGCGGTTCCGGTGGGGAATCAGCTATAACATCGTGTGCCTCGAAAATATGAAGGTATGAATAGCCTGAGGACTGAAAGCGATCGTTATAGACGATCGTGAGCCTCTCTTGGTGGAGGTGTGAGCGATCGGGTCGTGAGCTTCTCTCGGTGGAGGTGTGAGCGATCCATAAACACCGTGAGCCTCTCTTGGTGGAGGTGTGAGCGGTGGGTGAACACCGTATGCCCGACGGGGAGTTACAGTGATGTAATGAGCAATGGTTCCAGCAGAGTTCCTGAGTGAACTAGTGATGAGATATGAATCTTGGAGTCGGTACCGCATATGTATTTGCATAGAGAGTCATTGTGTCAGTCTCTTTGCATCTGCATGAATTATGATTGCATTGGTTATATGTGGAAAGTCATGATTTGGTGATTATGTGTGAGACATTGTGTGATTGAGCTTGTGATAGCAATTGTGAACTGTTGTGCATTTGTGTTAAATGCATTGAATTATGAATGATATGTTTTGTATATAAACATATGCATGATGTGTGAATATGTGATTATGTGAATATAATCTGTATATGCCTTATGTGTTGGCATGTGATAACTGTGGCGAGAATACAGGATATGTGTATTTTTATGTTGATATATATAATTATATGCAATTATATTATGGTTGTTTTTCTCACCCTTCTGCTGTTTTATAATGCTCTATGAGGCATTGCAGATTAGAGTTGCTGGAGGTCGTTTGTGAAGATTGTATCTTCATTCTTTTGTCGGTCGGCTCTGATATGTGACACCGGGTAGTTAGGGAGGCCGTTTGTGTTTTTGGTGTATTGTGTATATTTATATCTTTAGGTTTGTACTTGTATAACTGATATATGACCAACTTTTCATTGATATATATATATATATATATATATATATATATATGATATTCAGTTTTTAGATTTTCCGCTTTTATTCTAAAAACTTTGAAATGTGGGTCTAAGGAACTGAGTTCCTCTGTTTAATGCTACCCCACTGTTACATATCTTTATGGGCAGGTGTTGTATGTTTTGCTTCAAATTGATGTGATTTCCTCGTCTGTGCCGTGTTTTTAAATATACTCTGACGAAATTTTATTAAGTGTTTATTGTTTTATGATTATTTGGGGGTATAGATTGGGGGCGTCACATTAAGTGGTATCTGAGCCAGTCCGTTTCAGTTTGTGTCAGTTCTTGTTGGTCTTTGTGGTTCGGTGAGCTGTTTGTTTAACCATAGTTGCTGTTATTGGAAATGAACAGAATATGGCTCGGGCTGTGCAGGGTGTACCGAATGTTACGGGTAATGATGAGTTCAGAAAGAATGAGCTGCCTATCTTCAAGGGAAGATATGATCCTGATGGTGCACAATTTTGGATTGAAGAGGTTGAAAGAATCTTCCTTGTGACGGATTGTGCTGAAGAGGATAAGGCGAGACTGGGTACTCACATGCTGGAGGAAGAAGCAGCTGATTGGTGGGTTAGTTTGCGCCAAGTGTTGGGAGTGGATGATGAAGAGGTTACTTGGGATTTATTTAGTCGAGAGTTTCGGAGGAAGTATTATCCTGAAGGTGTGAAGGAAAAGAAGGAGATTGAGTTTTTGGAATTAAAACAAGGCAATATGTCTGTTGTGGATTACACAGCTAAGTTTGTTGAGCTGGTGCAGTTTTATCCTCATTATACTGAGGCGACTGCTGAGTTTTCTAAGTGTGTGAAATATGAGAGCGGATTGCGTCCTGAGATTAAATGGGCAATCGGTTATCAGAGGATTAGAAGGTTCTCTGAATTGGTGGACAGTTGTAGGATTTACGAAGACGATCGTAAGGCGCGTGCTACTCCCTATAAGAGTGTGGATGACAGGAAAGGGAAACAACAGTCTCGTAGTGGGCCGTATGTGACAACCGTTGACCATGGTAAACAAAGGGGTACTTTTGATCGAAAGGCAAGGGAGGGAGGAATGTCTAGTCCTCCGAGGTGTTACATTAAGTGTTACAAGTGTGGGGAAGTAGGACATCTTCGTCTTAATTGTGAGAAGAATAAACTGAAATGTTCCAAGTGTGGAGGTTCGGGACATGTCGCAGCGTATTGTAAGAGAATTAATGTGCAGTGTTTCAACTGTGGGGGAACAGGTCATATTAGCACGGGGTGTACGAAACCGAAGAAAGCTCAGACTGGTAGGAAGGCTGTTGCATTGGCAGGAGATGAGACTACTAGTGCGGATTATCTGACTTAAGGTACTTGTTTTATTAATAGTACGTCTTTATTTGCTAGTATTGGTAATGGAACGACTCATTCGTTTATTTCGTATGAGTGCGCGAAGAGTTTGAATTTGTGTTGTCTTTTTGGAGTGGCGAGTTGGTTATGGATACTTCTGCTTAAGGGAGATAATTACTTCTTTGGTTTATTTAAATTGTTCTTTGACCAATTATGGTAAAGGCTTGTGATGGATTTTAGTGTGTCTACAGTTGGAAGGATTAGAATGAGATAAGTGGGGGAGAAGCTGGTACTTCTCCAAGTTGCTTCAGGTGTGGAGCGTTGGCTTAGTGTGTTGTGAATTGCAAGATTGTAAGTGCTCTTTGGACAGTGTGTTTCCCGATTCCGAAGGGAATGCGAAGGTAAGGTTATGTCAACTAAGGATTTGTGCCTTAAATAGTTTTGGGCACAGGATGTAAAGAATGCTACCATAGGTCGGTGGAGACAGTTTATGCCCCATCATGATTGTCGGCTGTTTATTGACAAATTGAGGAACTGATCACCCTTAATCTCTTGTTGATAGCAGACGGGAATTATGTTGGATGGAATGGACTTGTCTTTCTGGCTTTGATAGTGTGTACAATGAGTTGTTTGAAATTTAAGGAAATGATTGCGGATTATTTTGTCAAGTTGAGGAAGATTCTATATCTGACGGTGATGCGGAATCAAGATTTTTGGTATGATGGTTAAGTTGGGAAGTCATTGAGAGTTCTTTTTGGTTGATTGTTGTGATAGGTTGGAATTTGGATTGTCAAGAGAAGAAATTGTGTATGGATTACGGACCGTGGTATAGGGTGACGATTGAGATTAAGTGTTCACTTTCAGGATTAGGTAACTGGAATGGTTTGGTTGAGTTTGATTAGAACTACTTATGTAGGAATGTTTGCTAAGCGTGGTGATTTGCTTGAGTTGAGGCTTAGATCGACTTTGTGTGACGGGTTATATTTGTTATCATCGGAAGTAGATGCGGTGTTACTATGGGAGGCTCCGAAGTTAGTTAAGGTGATTAGAAACTTTTTGGACTTATCTTGGTTATTACCGAAGGGTATGGAAGGCTTTTCCAAGATTTTCGTTTTCGTTACTTCAGTTGACTTGAAAAAGGGAAGTCGATTGTTTGGGATGCATCTTTAAGGAGTATAGTCAGTGTGTTAATACAAGAAAGTAAAGTCGTGGCTTATGTTCTTTGAAATTTGAGTAGTCATGAAAGGATCAGTACTATTGTGGGATTGGAATTGGTGGCAGTGGTATTATGTTGGAATATTGGAAATATTATTTTTATGATTCTAGATTCGAAGTGTTTGGTAATTACAAGAATATTGAGTATTGGATTGGTCTGAAAGAATAGAGGCAACGGGGATGATTAGGATTTGTGGCAAGTTATGAATTGGTTGGGGTTATCCTTGGGGAAAGGTTGATGTTGTGCCTGATGTGTAAGTCAAAAAATCTTTATGCATGTCTGTTTTGAGGATCAAAGAGTTGGAATTATTTGAGCAGTCCAGAGGCTTGTGTCTGGTGTGTGAGATAACAGAAAAGAGTGTGAGAATGGAAATATTAAAAGTGAATAGTGGTTTGGTAAGTATGTGAAAGAGTTAGACTTTGGACGTGAGATTGGTAGTTTTGATGGTTACAAGTCATTAGAGTGCGCAGCGGAAGCGTGATGTGGCACATTTCGTATATGCGTGTCTGACTTGTAAGAGTTCTTAGGTTGAACATTGGGAATCTGTAAGAATGATGAGACCAATGGACGTTTCAGAATGGAAGTGTTAGGTGAAAGGTTTGAATGGTATTCTTGGACTACTAAGTAGATGGTTGTTTTGGTTATATGTACGATTGGTGAATCGTGGCATTGATGTAATAAGGTTGTGTGACAAGGAGGTTGGTATTCTTGTTTTGTTGATGTTGTTGAGACCTGGCCGTGTTGTAGAACGTTATGTTCTTGTTTGTGTTGCTACCTCGTTTCCATTGTGTTGGTTCGAGTGCGGGTAGCTAATTCCTGTGTGAGGAATTAGAGGTGGGTTACCTACGGTGATGGTAACAATCTTGTTGTGTTTTGGTTCAAGAGTGAACCTGTGAGTTGGTGCTTGTGTATTCTTTGAACAGTAAGTTGGTCGTCAAGTGCATTGTATGGGCTTTGCAGCTTGTCGTTATTGTTGTCGTTATTATATCGGCTGCTAGCGAGGTGGTTAGTCAGTTGTGTTATTTGTGGTGTGCTTTTGGTCGGTCTATGTTTGTTGGTCAGATGCGAGGGCCGTGTTTGGAGTTGCTGGGTTTGGCTTTATTTTCGAGGACGAAAATTTCCAAGTGGGGGAGAGTTGTAACGCCCCAGTTTCGACCATTTTATTTAATCGAGTCGATTTAATTATTTTGAGTATTATATTATTTTTTTCATTTATGACTTTGGTGTGATATTATGTTGTTTTGTACTGTTATTATATTTTATCGCATTTTTGGATCGTTTGAGGGATAATTGAGAGTAAGGGTATTTTAGTCTTTTCCTAATTAATTACTAAGTTAGAAAAGAAAGAAAATAGAAATGAGAGAAAAAGAAAATAAAAGAAAAGAAATAGGACTAAGAGGAAGGAAATAGGAGAGAAAGAGAAAAATGGGAGATAGAAAGAAAAAGAAGAGAAAGAAAGAGGAAGAGGGAAAAAGAGAAGAAAAGAGTGGAAATCATCAAGAACAAGAGCTAGATCATTTGGAATCCGGGTAAGGGTTTGAAACTCGATTATTCTATACATGTTTGTGATTATGTATGATTGTTGTGGTTGAAAAATTATGTTTGGTAGCGTTTTGAGTTATTTGTGAGTTTTAGGTCGATTTGTGGAATCGGTGTTTTTAACGGTTAAAAATCGATAAAAATGTGTTTAGAATGATCTCTATATGTGTATGATCCATAAATATGCTTGGTTTTGCTGTTGGGAATGATCAAAGGTGGGAAAAGTGAGAAATGGGGGTTTTTGATGATGAAGCCACGCTGCTGAGCATGGCTGTCTGGTGTGAATCGCCGGGCGAAATGCCCAGAGCGCCGGGCAGTTCGTGCTTTCGCCGGGCGAAATTGAGAGGCGAGAGAGTGTCAAGCAACTGGTTTGGTTCACGTTTTTTGGGGTTTTCTTCGCCCCTACTTCGCCGGGCGAAGGGTAGGGGAAATTGAAGTTTCGCCGTGCGAAAAGTTCCCGTCGCCGGGCGCTTTTGTCTTTTTTTTCTAGTTTTCTTTTCCTTTTAAAATTCATAACTCTCGGACCGTAATTCCGATTTAAGCATTATTTATATCGTTGGAAAGCTATTGAGCAGTACTTTCTTATTATGATGGTTTGGAATTTGTTAGCCGATTTAATTATGTTGAGAAATGCGAATAGGGTCGTTTGGTCGACTTTTGCCGTTTTAATGATGTGTATTATGTAATGTGCTTTGAATATGGATATCGTATGACTTGTATGATGTTATATGATGTGAATGCATTTGATGGCATGTTGTGGTGATGAATGGTGGCCGAGAGGCAAATAAATGCAATGTGTTGTATTTGATTATATATGCATGTTTATGGTTGCATATATGTGTGAAAATGCATTGGTTGTCATGAGTTCTTGTATGTCAAGCATCATGATATGCATTGTTGTTGCGTCCTGAGGGACGGCGGTTCGGTGGGGAATCAGCTATAACATCGTGTGCCTCGAAAATATGAAGGTATGAATAGCCTAAGGACTGAAAGAGATGGTTATAGACGATCGTGAGCCTCTCTTGGTGGAGGTGTGAGCGATCGGGTCGTGAGCCTCTCTCGGTGGAGGTGTGAGCGATCCATAAACACCGTGAGCCTCTCTTGGTGGAGGTGTGAGTGGTGGGTGAACATCGTATGCCCGACGGGGAGTTACAGTGATGTAACGAGCGATGGTTCCAGCAGAGTTCCTGAGTGAACTAGTGATGAGATATGAATCTTGGAGTCGGTACCGCATATGCATTTGCATAGAGAGTCGTTGTGTCGGTCTCTTTGCATCTGCATGAATTATGATTGCATTGGTTATATGTGGAAAGTCATGATTTGGTGATTATGTGTGAGACATTGTGTGATTGAGCTTGTGATAGCAATTGTGAACTATTGTGCATTTGTTTTAAATGCATTGAATTATGAATGATATGTTTTGTATATAAACATACGCATGATGTGTGAATATGTGATTATGTGAATATAATCTGTATATGCCTTATGTGTTGGCATATGATAACTGTGGCGAGAATATAGGATAGGTGTATTTTTATGTTGATATATATAATTATATGCATTTATATTATGGTTGTTTTTCTCACCCTTCTGCTGTTTTATAATGCTCTATGAGGCATTGCAGATTAGAGTTGCTGGAGGTCGTTTGTGAAGATTATATCTTCATTCTTTTGTCGGTCGGCTCTGATATGTGACACCGGGTAGTTAGGGAGGCCGTTTGTGTTTTTGGTGTATTGTGTATATTTATATCTTTAGGTTTGTACTTGTATAACTGATATATGACCAACTTTTCATTGATATATATATATATGATATTCAGTTTTTAGATTTTCCGCTTTTATTCTAAAAACTTTGAAATGTGGGTGTAAGGAACCGAGTTCCTCTGTTGAATGCTACCCCACTGTTGCATATCTTTATGGGCAGGTGTTGTATGTTTTGCTTCAAATTGATGTGATTTCCTCGTCTGTGCCGTGTTTTTAAATATACTCTGACGAAATTTTATTAAGTGTTTATTGTTTTATGATTATTTGGGGGTATAGATTGGGGGCGTCACAAGTGACACCACTTGTTCCTTATTATTCTTTGCTACAATTTTGTGAATCAAGTCATGTATATTCCTTTCCTTGAATTTCCCTGCGCCTCGGTAGTATCCTAATGGGCATGTGACTTGAATAATGGATATTGAATGAGTTGGAAATTTGGATCTTGTAATTGGATTAATTGGACTTGGTTTTCATGGATATTGGTAAGTAATATGGATATAAATGGATTAGAATGTACGAATGAAATTTGAAATCTAAATGGCTATTGGGTAGGTTTTGAAAATGGATTTTAAAAAATGGATTAAAATGGATAAAATATAAAAAGAGGAAGTGGATATGGATAATCGAAAAATGATTAATGGATATTTATAAAATGAATTGAAATGGATTTAAAATGCGGAATGAAAATGGTTTAGAGAATGGGTTTAGAAGTGGAAAATGGGTTAATGACTTAAAAAAAAGAATAGTTAATTGGATTAACAATAAGGGATAATGGTTTATGATGAATTTGTACTTAGAATTCCAAATAGCCCACACAACTAATATTGACACGCCCAATTCTACTCCAAACTCACATCTTCCATGAATTCCAACAATTCGATCAGTAAGCTCAATCAACCATGACCCAGTGCTCCTCAAATCAATCCACAGATGCCTTGTCATGATGACCACTGATCCCCTTAACCTGAAACCCTAATCTCATGATTTTCAATTGATGACTGTCCACAAACTCAACCAAGAAGGAGAAGCCCTGACCCTTGTTGATATACACCCTGAGACCTGGTGAACCTCTGAATACAACAACCATGGATCTTGATGAACCTCTGAATAGTAATATACCAATAGCATGAAAAATCTTCGATCCCATGCCCCAGAAAACCAATGCAATGATTTGATTATGAGTCATGGCCTAATGGAAAATGTAGATGATTGCGAAACAAAAACCAGAAAAAGGTAGGGCAAATTTTGGGGTGCTACACCTTTCACCACAGGTATGTTTTCAACCGTCATTATAGGTAGCGCATGGTCTTGGGTTCAAGTCCCAACACCAACATTTATGGTTTTTTTACATATTTTTTCAAAATGCCCACAACCTTTCACCACTGGTATGTTTTCAACCGTCATTATAGCCAATAATTTAGTTTTAGGACTTGCACTTCAAAAAATCGGTTTTAGGGAAAATCGTCTCCTTTTTAAGATCTGTTTCGTGCATCTGAAGCAGAAAAATCGTGCACATGTGCTGTAACGCCCCGATTTTGATTATTCCATTATTCTTGAGTCTTTTAATTTAATTGGGTGATAAATTATTTTATTTGTTAAATTGGTGTGTTAAATGTTATTTTACCATTTTCGAGAGTTTTCGGGGAAATTAGAATGGAGGGTATTTTAGTCTTTTCTCAATTAATTATAAGTTAGAAATTTTTGTGGAATTAGAATTGTGTGAGAAAAAAAAATGAATTAAATTGATTTAGTGGAAAATGAGAGAAAAGAAATAGAAAAGAAAGAAAATAGAAAGAAAAGAGAAATAGAGAGAAATAGAAAAAAAAGATAGAAAGAAAAAGGAGAGAAAGAAAGAAGAGGAAGAGAAAAGAAGAGGAAAGGAGGAAAAACTTAGAAATTCATCAAGATCAATCAATTAGCAAGCTTGGAATCCGGGTAAGGGTGTGAAACATTGTTATCTTATCAATGTATATGATTATGTATGAATTGTTGTTGTTGTTGATGAATTTTGTGAGTTTTAGGGTATAACCCATTTTTGAGAAATTGATTAGAAATTGATCCAAATGTATTAAAACTTATGTTGATTGTGTTCATAGTTGTTTATACATGATTGGTATGTATTGTTATACATCAAATTGGCATTTTTCTGAGTATTAGGTGAAGATTTGGATGATTGGGGAGTGGAAAACGCAGAACTTCGTTCTGCAGAATTTTTCTGGGTATGCTCTGGCCATACGCGTAAGGGGCATGTCCATACGCGTATGAGCCAAGGCAATACGCGTATCATTGGCTTATTTTTGGGCCAATACGCGTATGAATATTGGTATTACGCGTAACAGGGGCGAGCCATGGGCCAATACGCGTATGGGATTTGGAACGAGGAATTTGTGAAGGAAATGGGTTCTGTCCGTACGCGTATGGACATGGGTGATACGCGTATGGACAGGAGGAATGTAAAAATGGGATTTTTCAAAATGTCGTTTTCGGTTTCGTCCGTAACTTTTGTTCCGAGTATCCGATTTTTACATTCTTGGTGTCGTTGGAAAGGTATTGAGCTGTACTTTCTTATTATGATGTTTTGAAAATCGTTAGCCGATTTAATTATGTCGGAAAGTCGGGAATAGTGCTATTTAGCGACTTTTACCGTTTTGACTGTGTGTTTGAATGTGAATCATACAATAGTGCATTGATGTGAATGTATATAGATTGTATGTGATTGTATGAGATGAATGCATGAATATATTGTGAATATGTATGCATTTCAAGAATGTCTTTTGAGTCATTTTGCATGTGAAGCATCATGATGTGCATTCTTGTGTTGTGCGATTCTAATGAGAATCCGTCGTAACGTCGTGTGCCCATGTGGGGTGTGAGCGATGATTACGAATGATTGTGTGCCCATGTGGGGTGTGAGCAATCGGATCGTGTGCCCGTGTGGGGTGTGAGCGATCGGGTCGTGTGCCCATGTGGGGTGTGAGCGATCCATAAACATTGTGTGCCCATGTGGGGTGTGAGCAATGGGTGAACATCGTAGGCCCGACGGGGAGTTACTTCGGTAACGAGCGATGGTTCCAGCAGAGTTCCTGAGAGAACTAGTGATGATTGAGTCGGTACCGCATTGCATTTGCATAGAGTCGTGAGTCGGTCTCTATGATTTGCATTTATCATCTTTATAATGATGTGTTGTTGAATGAACATAATTGTGTATGTTTATACGGAATGATTGAGAAATGTGAAAGTGTGCATGATGAATATACTTGTTATATATATATATATATATACATTGTGAGGTATATAGATGAAAATGTGATGAATTGTGGTGAGAATGTGTAATATGTGTATTTTTATGTTAAGATATATATAATTGTATGCATTGTTATTATGATAATATTTCTCACCCTTCTGCTGTTTTATGATGCTCTATGAGGCATTGCAGAGTAGGTATGCTGGAGGTCTTTTTGTGAAGCGTGTCTTCATTCTTTTGGTCGGTTGGCTCTGATATGTAGCACCGGGTAGCTAGGATGTATATTATTCTTTTGTGATACATTTGCATATGTATCTTGCTGATGAATTTGTGTATAAACATGATGTAGCTAGTGATTCATACTGGATGATGTACATATGTGTTGTTCTTCAATATTTTAGATGTTTCCGCTTTTATTCTAAATATTGAGATGTGGGTGTAAGGACAAAGTTCCTCTGTGGCAAGTTACCCCACTGTTGCATATCAATATAATGAGCAGGTGTTGTATGTATTAATTGTGTGTATGATGTGACATGCCTCTTTTATACCATGTTTTAATCGTACTCTGGCGAATTTTTATATATTTTTTTATATATGTGCCTAAATGATTTATGTGATTATTTGGGGGTATAGAAAGGGGGTGTTACATTAAGTGGTATCAGAGCCAGAGTTGAGTCAGTTGTGTCTGTCTTGTTGTTGTGTTGGTTGAACTGTCATTTAACCTTGTTGTCATTTTTGGGAATAATCAGAAGATGGTTGGTAGAAACGACAATGCGATGGCTGCTGCTTTGGAAGCAATGGCTAGGGCGGTGCAAGGTGCACCTAACGTGAATGCTAATGACGAGTTCACGAAGAATCAACCACCGGTTTTCAAAGGAAGATTTGATCCCGATGGAGCTTAATTGTGGTTGAAGGAGATTGAAAGAATCTTCAGAGTGATGGGCTGTGCGGAGGAGAATAAGGTGAGGCTTGGGTCTCACATGCTGAAGGAAGAAGTCGACGATTGGTGGGTCGGTATGCGTGAAGTTCTTGAGGTGGATGATGAAGAGGTAACTTGGAATTTATTTCGTACTGAATTTTTGAGGAAGTATTACCCTGAAAGTGTGAAGGGAAAGAAGGAGATGGAGTTTCTTGAACTGAAACAAGGTAGTATGTCTGTGGTGGACTATACTGCTAAATTTGTGGAGTTGGTTCAATTCTATCCTCATTATGCTGCGATTACTGCTGAGTTCTCAAAGTGTATTAAATATGAGAATGGTTTGCGTCCTGAGATCAAACAAGCTGTGGGATATCAAAGGATAAGGAGGTTTGCGGATTTGACGGAATGTTGTAGAATCTTCGAAGAAGATAGTAAGGCTCGTTCTACACATTACAAAAGTTTGAATGAGAGGAAGGGGAAGCAACAAGCTAGAAGTGGACCTTATGTGACACCCGTTGATAAGGGTAAGCATAGGGGAAGCTTTGATAGGAGGTCTGGAGGAGGAGGTTCCGGTGTTGTTAGGTGTTACAAATGTGGTGATATAGGTCATAAATCTTTTGAGTGTGGGAAGCCTGTAGCGAAATGTTCTAATTGTGGTGGTCTTGGGCATGCTGCTACAGATTGTAGAAGAAATATGGTGAAGTGCTATAATTGTGGAGAAGTGGGTCACATTAGTACTAAGTGTACTAAGCCGAAACAAGCTCAAGCGGGCGGAAAGGTGTTTGCATTGGCGGGGACTCAAACTACGAATGCGGACCGTTTGATTAAAGGTACATGCTTTATTAATAGTACACCTTTAGTTGCTGTTATTGATACGGGAGCAACTCATTCGTTTATTTTGTCTGAGTGCGCGAAGCGTTTGAATCTTGCGTTAACTGTGATGGGTGCTGAAATGGTTATTGAGACTCCTGCTTCAGGGTCGGTAATTACATCTTTGGTGTGTATGAGTTGTCCTTTGACCATGTATGGTAAAGACTTTGTTATGGATTTAGTATGTTTGCCGTTGGAGGGATTGGACGTAATCTTGGGTATGAACTGGTTGCAATTTAACCGAGTTCATATAGATTGCTATCACAAGTTAGTAAGGTTTCCTTCTTTGGAAGATGATGAATTTGAGAGTTTCCTATCCACTAAAGAGTTGAAGAAACTTTTAGCGGACGAAGCTCAATTGTTTGGTTTGTTTGCATCATTGTCGGTGGAGAGTAAAGTTGAGCTTGATGTGTTCCCAGTGGTGTGCGAATTTCCAGAAGTGTTTCCAGAAGATATTACGGATCTACCGCCGGAAAGAGAAGTTGAATTTTCTATTGATCTAGTTCCGGGTACTAGACCGATTTCGATGGCACCGTATCGTATGTCGGCATCGGAATTGGTAGAATTGAAAAAGCAATTGAATGACTTGTTGGACAAGAAATTTGTAAGGCCAAGTGTTTCTCCTTGGGGTGCTCCGGTATTGTTGGTAAAGAAGAAGGACGGGAGTATGCGGTTATGCATTGATTATCGACAGTTGAACAAGGTGACAATTAAGAACAAGTATCCGCTTCCAAGGATCGATGATTTGATGGACCAATTGGTTGGTGCGAATGTTTTTAGCAAGATTGATTTGAGATCAGGATACCACCAGATTCGTGTGAAAGGAGAGGATATTCAAAAGACGGCATTTAGGACACGGTATGGTCATTACGAATACTCCGTGATGCCATTCGGGGTTTCTAACGCGCCGGGTGTGTTTATGGAATACATGAATCGTATTTTTCATGAACAGTTGGATCGTTTTGTGGTTGTGTTCATCGATGATATTTTGATTTACTCTAAGTCTCAAGAGGAGCATGAAGAGCATTTGAGAATTGTGTTGCAAATTTTGAAAGAGAAACAATTGTATGCTAAGTTGTCGAAGTGTGAATTTTGGTTGTCGGAAGTAAGTTTCCTTGGACATGTTATTTCCGGTAGTGGTATTAGTGTTGATCCATCCAAGATAGATGCGGTGATGCAATGGGAGGCTCCTAGGTCGGTTACGGAGATTCGAAGCTTTTTAGGCTTGGCGGGTTATTATCGGAGGTTTATTGAGGGATTTTCGAAATTGGCACTTCCTTTAACGCAATTGACTTGTAAAGGAAAGGCTTTCATTTGGGATATTCATTGTGAAGAGAGTTTCAATGAGTTAAAGAGAAGGTTGACAACGAATCCGATCTTGATTTTGCCTAATCCTAATGAACCATTTGTTGTGTATTGTGATGCTTCATTGACAGGTTTAGGTGGTGTTTTGATGCAAGATGGAAAAGTTGTGGCATATGCTTCTAGACAATTGAGAGTGCATGAAAAGAATTATCCTACACATGACTTGGAGTTAGCGGCGGTGGTGTTTGTTTTGAAAATATGGAGGCATTATCTTTATGGTGCGAGATTTGAAGTTTTTAGTGATCACAAAAGCTTAAGATATTTATTTGATCAGAAAGAATTGAACATGAGACAAAGGAGGTGGCTAGAACTTTTGAAGGATTATGATTTTGGTTTGAATTACCATCCGGGTAAGGCAAACGTGGTGGCCGATGCCTTAAGTCGGAGGTTGTTACATATGTCCGCATTGATGATGGAAGAATGGGAACTTTTGGAAGATTTCAGAGATTTGAGTTTGGTTTGTGAAATGACGCCGAGGAGTGTGCGACTTGGTATGTTACATGTTACGAATGATTTTCTTGCAACGGTTAGTGAAAAGCAAAAGTTGGACTTGAAATTCGTTGATTTGATGTTGAATGAGAATGAGGATTTCGAGGTTGATAATTATGGAGTTTTGAGATTCCGTGGTCGTATTTGTATTCCCGACGACGCGGAGTTGAAAAAGATGATTCTAGAGGAAGGACACCGAAGTAATTTGAGTATTCATCCGGGTGCGAATAAGATGTATCAAGATTTGAAGAAGATCTTTTGGTGGTCCGGTTTAAAGAGGGATGTGGCTCGATTTGTGTATGCATGCTTAACTTGTCAAAAGTCTAAGGTGGAACATCAAAAACCAAGTGGATTTATGCAACCGTTGGATATTCCGGAATGGAAATGGGATAGTATATCGATGGATTTTGTTACGGGATTGCCAAATACGCCAAGAGGTCATAATGCTATTTGGGTAATTGTTGATAGGCTTACTAAATCTGCTCACTTTATTCCAATTGATATTAGTTATCCTTTGGAGAAGTTAGCCGAGATTTATGTTCTTGTGGTTGTGAAGTTACATGGAGTTCCTAAGAGTATTGTATCGGATAGAGATCCAAGGTTTACATCGAGGTTTTGGGAGAGTTTACAAAAGGCTTTGGGTTCTAAGCTAAGATTGAGTTCGGCTTATCATCCGCAAACGGACGGTCAAACCGAGAGGACGATTCAATCGTTGGAGGATTTATTGCGTGCTTGTGTACTCGAGCAAGGTGGTGCTTGGGATGGTTATTTGGCGTTGATTGAATTCACTTACAATAACAGTTTTCATTCGAGTATAGGTATGGCACCATTTGAGGCTTTGTATGGCCGGAGATGTCGAACACCTTTGTGTTGGCATGAAACCGGCGAGAGGACGATAGTTGGACCGGAAATGGTACAACAAACAACGGAGAAAGTGAAGTTTATTCGGGAGAAGATGAAAGCTTCTCAAAGTAGACAAAAGAGCTATCATGACAAGAGAAGGAAGGATCTTGAGTTTCAAGAAGGTGACCATGTGTTTTTTAGAGTTACACCAGTTACTGGTGTGGGTCGTGCTTTGAAGTCGAAGAAGTTGACTTCTCGTTTTATTGGTCCGTATCAGATTACTTCACGAGTTGGTGTTGTGGCTTACCGTGTGGCGTTGCCTCCGAACCTTTCGAATTTGCATGACGTATTCCATGTTTCGCAACTTCGGAAATATGTTCCGGATCCGTCACATGTTATTCCTATGGACGAGGTTGAAGTGAGAGATAACCTTACGGTGGAAGCTTTACCGGTTAGGATTTTGGACCGCGAAGTTAAGAAACTAAGGGGCAAGGATATTGCGCTTGTGAAAGTAGCGTGGGGAGGCGCTGCGGAAGGCAATATGACGTGGGAACTAGAGAGTGGGATGCGAGAGTCGTATCCGGAGTTATTTGAATCAGGTATTATTTTCGAGGACGAAAATTTCTAAGTGGGGGAGAGTTGTAACGCCCCGATTTTGATTATTCCATTATTCTTGAGTCTTTTAATTTAATTGGGTGATAAATTATTTTATTTGTTAAATTGGTGTGTTAAATGTTATTTTACCATTTTCGAGAGTTTTCGGGGAAATTAGAATGGAGGGTATTTTAGTCTTTTCTCAATTAATTATAAGTTAGAAATTTTTGTGGAATTAGAATTGTGTGAGAAAAAAAAAATGAATTAAATTGATTTAGTGGAAAATGAGAGAAAAGAAATAGAAAAGAAAGAAAATAGAAAGAAAAGAGAAATAGAGAGAAATAGAAAAAAAAGATAGAAAGAAAAAGGAGAGAAAGAAAGAAGAGGAAGAGAAAAGAAGAGGAAAGGAGGAAAAACTTAGAAATTCATCAAGATCAATCAATTAGCAAGCTTGGAATCCGGGTAAGGGTGTGAAACATTGTTATCTTATCAATGTATATGATTATGTATGAATTGTTGTTGTTGTTGATGAATTTTGTGAGTTTTAGGGTATAACCCATTTTTGAGAAATTGATTAGAAATTGATCCAAATGTATTAAAACTTATGTTGATTGTGTTCATAGTTGTTTATACATGATTGGTATGTATTGTTATACATCAAATTGGCATTTTTCTGAGTATTAGGTGAAGATTTGGATGATTGGGGAGTGGAAAACGCAGAACTTCGTTCTGCAGAATTTTTCTGGGTATGCTCTGGCCATACGCGTAAGGGGCATGTCCATACGCGTATGAGCCAAGGCAATACGCGTATCATTGGCTTATTTTTGGGCCAATACGCGTATGAATATTGGTATTACGCGTAACAGGGGCGAGCCATGGGCCAATACGCGTATGGGATTTGGAACGAGGAATTTGTGAAGGAAATGGGTTCTGTCCGTACGCGTATGGACATGGGTGATACGCGTATGGACAGGAGGAATGTAAAAATGGGATTTTTCAAAATGTCGTTTTCGGTTTCGTCCGTAACTTTTGTTCCGAGTATCCGATTTTTACATTCTTGGTGTCGTTGGAAAGGTATTGAGCTGTACTTTCTTATTATGATGTTTTGAAAATCGTTAGCCGATTTAATTATGTCGGAAAGTCGGGAATAGTGCTATTTAGCGACTTTTACCGTTTTGACTGTGTGTTTGAATGTGAATCATACAATAGTGCATTGATGTGAATGTATATAGATTGTATGTGATTGTATGAGATGAATGCATGAATATATTGTGAATATGTATGCATTTCAAGAATGTCTTTTGAGTCATTTTGCATGTGAAGCATCATGATGTGCATTCTTGTGTTGTGCGATTCTAATGAGAATCCGTCGTAACGTCGTGTGCCCATGTGGGGTGTGAGCGATGATTACGAATGATTGTGTGCCCATGTGGGGTGTGAGCAATCGGATCGTGTGCCCGTGTGGGGTGTGAGCGATCGGGTCGTGTGCCCATGTGGGGTGTGAGCGATCCATAAACATTGTGTGCCCATGTGGGGTGTGAGCAATGGGTGAACATCGTAGGCCCGACGGGGAGTTACTTCGGTAACGAGCGATGGTTCCAGCAGAGTTCCTGAGAGAACTAGTGATGATTGAGTCGGTACCGCATTGCATTTGCATAGAGTCGTGAGTCGGTCTCTATGATTTGCATTTATCATCTTTATAATGATGTGTTGTTGAATGAACATAATTGTGTATGTTTATACGGAATGATTGAGAAATGTGAAAGTGTGCATGATGAATATACTTGTTATATATATATATATATATATATATATATATATATACATTGTGAGGTATATAGATGAAAATGTGATGAATTGTGGTGAGAATGTGTAATATGTGTATTTTTATGTTAAGATATATATAATTGTATGCATTGTTATTATGATAATATTTCTCACCCTTCTGCTGTTTTATGATGCTCTATGAGGCATTGCAGAGTAGGTATGCTGGAGGTCATTTTGTGAAGCGTGTCTTCATTCTTTTGGTCGGTTGGCTCTGATATGTAGCACCGGGTAGCTAGGATGTATATTATTCTTTTGTGATACATTTGCATATGTATCTTGCTGATGAATTTGTGTATAAACATGATGTAGCTAGTGATTCATACTGGATGATGTACATATGTGTTGTTCTTCAATATTTTAGATGTTTCCGCTTTTATTCTAAATATTGAGATGTGGGTGTAAGGACAAAGTTCCTCTGTGGCAAGTTACCCCACTGTTGCATATCAATATAATGAGCAGGTGTTGTATGTATTAATTGTGTGTATGATGTGACATGCCTCTTTTATACCATGTTTTAATCGTACTCTGGCGAATTTTTATATATTTTTTTATATATGTGCCTAAATGATTTATGTGATTATTTGGGGGTATAGAAAGGGGGTGTTACATGTGCCCCATACTCTGGAAGAGTTACGGGACTTAACCCTCAAAACCCCAAATTCATCTTTTTTCTATTTTTAATGAATTTTTTACTGTTTTCATAGTCTCAAAAAATTCTAAAAAAATTCTCAAAATTCTTATTTTACCTAATTAGATTAAATTTAGTGTTTTTAGATTTTTCTGAATTTATTTTAATCATTTTTTCCTATTTTTTCAAAATGCTGACAGACCCTTTCACAACGGGTATTTAAACCAACCGTTGTAATAGGTAGCTTTTTTTTACTTATTTTTTCAAAATGATGACAGACCTTTCACCACGGGTAATTTAAGCCAACCGTCATTATAGGTAGCGTCTTGTCATGGGTTCAAGTCCCAGCACCAGCATTTTTGGTTTTTTACTTTTTTTTCAATTCTCATTACCAACATTATAGGTGGCACGCATATTGAGTTTATTCACTATCCTTAAACAAATCTTGGTCATCCATTTAGTGATTATCAACGACCAAGACACTACTATTAGTGATCCGCGTGAATCCTAAAACTTAGACGAACTACATCTTCTACCTCCAAACATCATCTTTCAGTTACGATACTCTATTTCTCCACTAAACCAAATTTCAGAACAAATTTCAGAACTCGAGTTAGCAATGTTAGTTGTTGGTGTTCTTTTTTAATTATTGTTGTTCTTGTTGTTCTTTTTTATTATTGTTGTTCTTGTTGTTATTATTGTTATCATTGTTATTATTGTTGTTGTTGTTGTTGTTGATGTTGTTGATGTTGTTGTTATTATTGTTATTGTTGTTGTTGTTGTTGTTGTTGTTGGTCTTCTTCTTCTTCTTCTTGTTCTTCTTCTTCTTGTTCTTATTCTTGTTCTTGTTCTTGTTGTTGTTGTTGTTGTTGTTGTTGTTGTTGTTGTTCTTACTGTTGTTCTTGTTCTTATTGTTGTTCTTGATGTTCTTGCTGTTGTTCTTGTTCTAATGCTGCAATTTTATTTTATTTTATTAAAATACAAACAACAACGGTTTTTATAAAATAACCGTCATTATAGGTAGTTCTAATGCTGTATTTTTTTTATTAAAAGACATACAACAATGAGTATTTAAAATAACTGTCATTATAGGTAGCGCGTTTTCCATTTTATTATAACGGTTACTGGGCCGTCATTGTACGCACCGCATATACAACAACAATCTACATAACAACGCCTTCGCCCGCGTCATTATATGTCATTTCCAACCGTTGTTAAATGAGTTTTTTGTAGTAGTGGTAAGCCCCTACCTTGCACAATAAAAAGAAACAACACATATTTTTGTATTTTGAATATGGGTTTGTAAATATAAACAAACATAAATGCAAAAGGAAACACAATGGGTATGTGGTGGTTTCCTACAAAAATCAAACCCAAGGAGGTGAAATTTAGGAGAATCCATGCTTGTGATTGTGATAAGATGCAAAGGATATGATAGGTGGAATCTTAGGGGTAAAAATTAGGGTATGACAGATGCCCCTATTTAAGTTTCTTCTACCCGGAGATATAAAGATTGGAAATGTTTGTATGGACGGGATCGAAGAGATTTAAAGACATAAGACCCGATTTTCAGCTCTAAGATGCCGCACAATGCTGATGATATGAACGAATCCAAGAAACAAACTCTGCGCGAAATACACCACGCAAAACAAACTCTGCTAGGGATACGGCTGGAGAAAGACTTGAAGGGAGTTCACTTGAAAGACACATCTCACTGGAGAGTGAACAAGCACCACAAGGGCTCATGCCGGGGAAACAGTCATCAAGGAAAACACTGAGCTTACTAGGAGAAGACTCTGAGTAGTCAGTCGAAAGAAAAAGGGAATTACTACCAACTCATAGTTGAAGGCAATAAACATGATGATATCGACTCTTAGATGACGGTAAAGAAATGGGTAATACCGACTCATAGATGACGGTAAGGAAACAGGTAATACCGACTCATATATGACGATATATTACCAACTCATAGACAAAGGTAGTGACTGGATTTAAATTGATAACAAGCTTTCCATAACTTCCGGTCTTCCACCTGGCAAAGACAACAAGACGAAAACGAAGAGGATGACTCAAATGATTGAGTATATGATATTTATTTTGAATTTTATATATTTGTAATAAATTTCACTATTTATTTTAATTATTAAACATTAATTCTTAAATTTTTATAATTAAAATTTATTTATTTATAATTTTTGAAGTTAAAAATTTATTTATTATAATGTTTATTTATTATAATTATATGAATATAAAAATTTAAAATAAAAATTTATTCTAATTTTTATTATAATATAATTATAATAATTTTTTATATTGTATTTTAAAATTAACGAGGGGTTACTCCCATAAACTATAAACTATCATTCAACCTTGCTAAGGGTTTAGCCCCTAGCAATAAGTCTCACAGATTTGCCACAGGTTTAAACCCCAGCAAAATATGTAAAATCACCAATTCGCTACGCTGCTGACCCTTACCTGCTTCTTTGCGTCACTCAGTGTGCTAGTCAACTAGTCTGTTGGGCTATAGTTTTTTGAGAGGGTTAATCTCCCCACTAAAAAGTTGTGATGGGTTAATCTCCCCACTAAAAAGTCGTGATGAATGTGTGTAGCGAGATGATTATGCTTTATAGTTATTTAACTTATTTTTCAAATTAAAATCTAAAAACTAAACTTTTTATCAAGTACTTTTTTAATCCATTTCTAGCATCCAATCCTTGAAAATATATATTTTAAGTAAAACTATCCAAGTTGTATAAGAAGAGTAGTTAAGGTTCATTACAATAATTCAACTGAATATATCACAATCAAAATTTGAATATGAAAGATAAAATCAAGCTCCAACAAGTTCCAATTATACATTACTAATGAAAGTAAAATGACTCATTAATAATTGAGAATCGGAAAATTTTAGTTAATACCATAGAATATTGAAATATAAATTAACATTTATTCATAAACTAAAGGTATGATTTCAAATACAATAATTTCAAACATTTTAAAAGATAAAGACATTTATAAAGTATATGCACAACACAATCATAAAAGTAGCAAAAGCAATTGAACGCTAATTTCTTATTTTAACAAATAACAGCTTAAAGTAGACAACATAATGATATTAAAAGAGATAATGCTACATTACTCAAACAGAAAAGTTCAAACTTCAAACAAATTATGTATTTATATTTAAAAAGACTTGCAGCAAATTAATTCATTCTTCTGCGAATCCCACCTGTTCTGTTGTGTGTTCGCCTCAGTCTTACGTTAAACATGTGTTCAAAGAATCTTACAAGTCTTTCTGGTTTTTCAAAGAAGAACACATTGAAGCCAAAGAACATTCCAAGTATTGCCCCACACACATATCCTGCTACTACTGCCTTCCATCCAAATCCTGATTCCTCTTTATCTTTTGATGTTGATTTTGGTGGCCCATTTTCATCATTTTTGCAAGATTTCAACAAAGGTAATCCACATAACATTGTATTTCCTTCATATGAATCATTTCCAAATGTATCAAACTGTTGACCTGTAGGTATGACTCCCTCAAGATGGTTTTGTGAAAGGTTTAAGAAAGAGAGGAAATTCAAATTTGTCAAAGTTGTTGGAATCTCACCTATCAATTGGTTCCTTGAGAGATCCAATCCCTCCAAATTTCTCAAATTACTCAAAGATTGAGGAATATTACCTGTGAGTTCATTGTTTGAAAGGTTGAGACCTTTGAGAGAAATTAGTTCTCCAATGTCATGAGGTATTTCTCCGACAAACATGTTGTTTGAGAAATCAATTATTGTGAAAATAGTTGATATCCTTGTTAGCTCCATAAAAAGACCTTTCACTACGACCACCACAGAATCAGTATAATAATAGAAATTACCAATGTATTTCAAACCAGTTTGATTGTCACTAGCATTCATCATTCCTTGAAAGTTCTTGATGCATGATGTTGGCAATGGTCCACTAAAATTGTTACGAGAGATGTCAAAAATTCTCAACTTAGGAAATGAATGCTCGAAGCTAGAACATGTGATATTACCATGAAGCTTATTTGACCGTAAACTGAGTACTTGTAACTCTTGTAGAGTTTCAAGCCAATTTGGAAATGCATCCTCTATGTTGTTATTTCCAAAGTCCAAAATTTCAAGGTTTGAGCAGCGTGCCAAAGAGTGTGGTAGTGGTCCTTCTAATTGATTGCCATTCAACTTTATTGTCTCCAAATAATTTCCTTCGGAAAAATTTCTAGGAATGCTTCCATAGAGTTTGTTCATTTGCATATCCAATATAGAAAGATAAGGAAATGTTCCGAGGCATTGTGGTATAGTGCCTGTTAAATTGTTGTGAGCCAAATTGAGAACTTCCAAGGAACTTGCATTGCACAATGTTGAAGGAATTTCTCCAGTGAAGTTATTATTTGAGAGTAAAAAGAATTGAATGCCATATGGTGGAATTGGAAGCTCTCCTTGCAACTTGTTGAAACTAAAATCAATCTGTTCAATGTTCTTCCATGAGCTTAAGAGATGGCTTTGAAACCATTTGGAAATTTTCCCATGAATGTTGTTATTAGAGAGATCTAATACTTCTAAATTTGGTAGTGGTGCTATGAATTTAGGAAAACGATTACTGTTAGGTGATGATAAATATTGAAAGTGAGGTGGGAGGGTTTTAGCTTTGCTATCAATGTTAATAGAAAGAGCACTATTGTACGAAAGATTGAGAAAACATAGATTTTTAAATGTTAAAAATTGGTGAAAATGCACAACCCCACTCAAGTTTGTTGATGACAAACTTAAATAAGTAAGATTTTGGAGTTTAAATATTGAATTTGGAAAATGACCATGTAAGTTGTTATTAGAGAGATCCAAATTTTCCAAAGAATGAGTTGAAAAGTCACCTATGAAACCTGTGAGATGGTTGTTCCCGAGGTCCAACTCTAACAAAGAAGGCAAATAATAACACCAATGTGGAATTGTTCCATTTAACATGTTATGTCCTAAATATAGAAGGCTCAATTTTGAATGATTTGTGATTTCACTTGGAATTGGGCCAACTAGTTTATTATTTGAAAGATCTAAATATTCTAATTTGATTAAATTTTCAAAAACATTTTGAATGCTGCCGCTAAATTTATTATATCCAAGATCTAAGAAAATGAGGTTTGTATGTTTTGAAAGTAATGATGGGATCTCACCCTCAAAATTGTTGCCAGCAAGGTTCAAGTATGTAAGTTGAGTGAGGTTCCACAAAGATGAAGGAACCCTTCCATTAAAATTGCATACTGAAAGTTCTAAGTGAGTAAGAGACATCAACTGGCCTATGGACTTAGGAATTTCACCTGAGAAAGCAGTGTAGGAGATGTCCATGTACCTAAGATATTTATTATATGACAAATCTAGTTTTTGAAGATTCGGTAGAGAGAGAATGGCACTTGACAAATATCCTTGCAACCTAGTGTTATATAGACTAAGAGAAACCAAAGAGGATGACAAATTCTTTAGGATAGACAAAGAGCTACCTTCTATTAAACTCATATCCACATGATCAAGATAAAGCTCACCTAAATTAGTAGCATTATGAATGAATTTCTTCCATGTGAAGGGATTGAGTTCCATAGAAGAGTCAAAGTCACTACCAATACTACTACTACTAAAAAGATCAAGTGATACTAATTTTGATAAATGAGAGATTGTGGAAGGAACATTACCAGTGAGATTACAGTATGATAGATTTAGATATGTGAGACTCACTAGATGACCAATACTAATGGGTAATGAAGACATAGAAAAATTATTAAAAGCCAAGTTGAGTTGTTGAAGGTGTCTAAGTTTGAAGAGAGTGTTATTGGGATGTAATTCACCTTGCAGATTGTTGCAACTAAGATCCAGACCAATCACGTAGTTTGACATGCTGTCGCACGTGACACCGTCCCAGTTGCAGCAATCTGTATTATTTTTCCAAGATTCTGTTTTTAAAGAAAAAGAGGAACACTTGAGCAACCAATAATCGTCGAGTCTAGAAGAAGTGTTGACAGCAAATGAGTTTTTGAACTGTAACAATGCAGAACTCTCATGGGGGTTGCATAGTGAGAAAGATTTGGAAGTAAAATGAGTAAGTAACAATATGAACAAGTGAAGAGAAAAATAAGGCAATACAAAAAGTAAAGATCCCATGTAGAGAAACTTACACTTGCACTGTGTTAATTTTTTTTTACTTGGTGATTTCAATTGATTATCTTCTGTTTATATAGATATAAAAGAAGCAAAGAAGAATTTGTGTAGTTGAAACTTTAGAAATGACTGGTGTTACTTTATGTCTTGTACGGACGGAAGAAAAATAAAACGTGCATTTTTCAAAGGTGGAGGAGACCAAGACTTTTGAACCACGTACCAATCGCAAACAATGAGTAATTTGATTAAAAAATTGATTGATTAAATCAATAAAATAATAACATTAATTAAGCACAAAAAATAATATTATAAGTTTTTTTTTTTAATTTGTTTTTTCGCAATTGAAAAATTATTTTGACATCATATACCATAAACATATATTATTAAAGATCATAACACAATCGAAATTACATTTTTTGTAAAAATTGTATCTCAAAAATGATTTTAATGAAAATCTATTTTAAATAATTTCAAATTTAACTGATTTTTTAAAATTTTAATATTTAAAAAGAAATTTCAATAAAATGATAAAATACTTAAAATAATATTTTTAGAATAATTATTCAAATCAAATTTTTATTTGAAATTTTTATAAAAGGTTTCTTTTCTTTATAAAATTTTTTTAAACAAAAATATATAACACTATAAAAATCAATTTTAAAAAATTAAAATAAATGGGTCCATTATATTTTTGCACTCTATTGATGTGGTTGCAATCTTAATGGAGTCATCGACATAAATTTAAGGCTTTAGTCTCATCACTAAATGTCACAACTTTTTTTTAAAAGTTTAGTTTAAAATTTTTTAATATATGTCTCTATAAGGAGTGTTCTATAGAATTTCTCTGTTTTAAATTATGTAATTGAAAACAAAATGCGCGGAACATAAAGATTGAACTTTCACATTTAAGCATGGACGTTGCTTATAAACAATGAAAAACTTGAATGATCGATACTAATTAAAGCATGGACGTTGCTTATAAACAATGAAAAACTTGAATGATCGATACTAATTAAAAGCATTCACTAGTGCAAAGTGACGAATATAATTTTAAAATTTACATCCATTATACTAAAAACGGGTGTAAATAATAAATGCGGTGCAAATTTGTAAATAAAATGTCATTTATAGTATCAGTACGTGACAATAGACACCCTATTTTAAAAAAAAAGGGTGTAAATTAAAAGCATTATTATAATAAATTAAAATCATTACTATAATAATATCTATATTACTCCCGTTAAAGGAAAAACGGGTGTAAATTAAGATTGGCTGAAAAATAATTATTTAGTTTAATAACTCTAAATATTAACCTTAAACATATTAATAAACCACACTATATTTTATTAAGTGATATTTGGGTATGTAAATAAATTAATAGGTGTAAATTTATTAATTAATATTTTAATAATAACAAAACACATATCAATATCAAATTTAATTACTGATATCAATCAAACCCATTTCTCTCTAAATCTCATTTCTCTCTGAACCCTATTTCTCTTCATCCTCTTCATTCCATCGCGAGTTTTATCCTCTTCATTCATCGTGTTTTCATCTTCATCATTCATCGCGAGTGTCATCTCCTTCCTCTCATTACCGAACTCCATCTCCTTCATCTCATCGGACACCCGAGAAATATATCTCCATCATCGCACGACCATTGTCACACATACGAGGAACTTTCTCCTCTCTTTCACACTCTTCTATTCATATTCAATTTTACCTTATTGCCTCTTCAACTTCCATCTCTTCAGCAACATGAGCGATTCTAAGGTTCCATTCTTGCTATTATAACCATTCTATAATTCTCGCTTATTTTGGTATGTTCACACATGATGTTTACATTGTTTTTTAATTTATTTTTTTAAATTGATTGTTGGTTGTAGAAAGTGAAAAGAACGTTATTATTTTGCAAAAAATTGGTCAAAGTTTATTTATTTATTTATTTATTAATTTTAATGTTCTCTTGGTTTGAGCTTGTTTTTTTCATTTGGATGTCCTATTTCAGTTGGTAGTGTGAATTGATGTCTATAATGGTTGTGACCTGTGATGAATGCATTAATACCTAATTTGGGTTTTGTTATTATTAATCTTTTGTTGTTGAATTTGGATGTAATGTTTTTTTTTAATTCCCTTTTTGTATTTTATTGGGAGTGTGGTACAGATTGTTTTATTTTTTGTTCCAAATGGATGTTGAATTGTTTTAATGCAGTCATGTAGAAAGTTGTTTTGGTCGGTAATGGCGGTGAAAGTATAGTGATGTGAGAGTTTTCTGAGGGACTATTTACTTTCTGTAGTGAAAATTAATATCCGAAAACATGTGAAGTAAACGGGAATTGTTTCTATGTTTTTACCTGCCATGAAACTTCGCTGCTGATTTTCTATTATAATTTTTCTATTTTCGATGGTTAGACATTTGATGCGTATGTCATTGGGAAACACGATGCTCCTGGAATTGTTGTGCTCCAAGAGTGGTGGGGTGTGGATTTTGAAATTAAAAACCACGCTGCGTTGATTTCTCAACTTAGTCTTGGATTTAAAGCTCTTATCCCAGAGAAGATATGGTGCTACCTAGAGTTATTTAATCTTTGTTCTGCAGTGGCATATGCTGTAATTGGATGTCGATGACTAATTGGTTTTGCCTTTTTTTCAGTCTGTACAGAGGAAAGGTCGGTCTAGATGTTGCAGAAGCACATCATTTGTTTGAGTTAGCCAGGTGCCGTGAAGGATATCCATGCTTCAGTTGACTGGCTTAAAGCAAATAGTTCAAAGAAGGTTTGTTTCTTCTTAACTGGATTTATTTTGGAAATGATGTTCTATTTGGTCTGATTCCTTCCTCCAACATTTGAGAATTTCGTTTCGGTTTTCAAGTTTCATCAAATACAGGTGCTGCATCTTTTACATTTGATAATGTCACGTACAAATGAACCAGGGCACTACACACAAACAAACTAGCACGCCCTAGCAGACTGACCTGGGTTTCTCACTTGACATGTAGTTGTTTGCCAAAATAAACAACTTTAACTTTTATAATGCAATCAAAGTGCTACACAAATTATATATCCAAGGGCGTTTATGACATATAAGACAAAACTGAAAAGAACAGTGTTGGAATTGTCAATAGCAGTGTTTATCTACTGCTGTGTCTACTATTTTTTATTTATTACTTGCTTTGTAATTGTTCTCTTCGTGTTTGTGTATAGCCAAGTTTTATGTATTTAGTAGTTTGGGATCTAGATCATTCTGGTTATTGACAGTTGTAGGTTATGAATGTAGTTCTAACTTCTAACAATATTACAGTTATAGGCCTAAGCACCCAAAAATGTTCCTCTCCCTGATTCTCAAAAACTTAATGGTGTGAATGGTGTCGGTGCTGACTTACCTAAGATACACGAAACTATGAAAGAGAATGACAGTATTACTAATTTCTCGCCCAATCCATCAAGTATCACTAGTGCAAACAATGTTAAAGAACATCATATGAGTTCTGTTGCACTAGATGGAAATGGTACTGCGAACCATTTTGCAAATTTGAGCCTGGATGCTTCAGGGACTGAAAGTTTGAAGATTTCCTTAAAAAATGGCAATGGTGTTGATACTTTAAAGTTATTTGATGAAGACTTGAACAAGGCACCAAATGGGCATGCTGTTATGCATGTTAAGGAACTGCTGCCTCGAGGCCTGATTAACTCCGGGAATTTATGCTTCCTTAGTGCAACCATGCAGGCTCTCTTGGTTTGTTCTCCTTTTGTTCTAAGGTAGTATTTCTTCTGTTGTAAATATCAGTTAATACTGCTGTTTGAAAATTTTAGAGTAACTCATGGGCAGTAGCATGGCTATCAATAACACGTATAAAACCTGAATTAAAAATTTTATATTTAAAATATAAATTTTCTTATAGACATTGGATCGTTGTATGTGTTTTGACTTCCCTTGTAATTAGAAAAGATAAGAAATTGATATTGCATGCTTATTACCGTGTAACTTTTTAGGTTGGCTATCCCGCGCTTAAAGCATTTGCTGAGTTTGTAACTCAATTTGACATGCCAAGCGGAATAAAATTAAAGAAGAAAGATACAGATTCTTTTGAGTTTGGACGGGCATTTTTCCCTATTATGTTTGAAGATGTTCTGAAATTTTTTACTCTGGATGTGCCAAATAGCATTTCAGGAAGAACAAGGTTGGTGACAATTTGGTTTATAATTTAATGTAACTTTTATGTGACTTTTTCTCTGCCATAGAAGATGAATTTTCAAATATGTCCATCCCCTAACAAGTTTTTTTCATCGAATCATTGAATTTCTTGACTACAATCAGTATATTTATGGTTATGTCATGAAAACCTATGTGCATGCTAATCATTAAATTTTCTATGAGCATATATGGTGACCGTTTTAAACTCTAATCATTCATTACAAGCATAGTTTTTCTGCATGAAAATAACTGAGAAATGGTATGCTTATAAATCTTCAGCAGCATATACAGGGACTTGATTGTAGCTTTCTATACAGAAAATTACAATTGTAGCACCCCCTTTTTTTTAGGAATTTCCATTTATAGATACAATCTCCAATAGCTTTTTTTCTTCTTTTATTTATTTCTTTTATTTATACAAGTATACGATTATTTAATAAACTGTCATGTCCTGGAATTTATATACCCATTCAGCAATTTATTTAGTCATTTGTAAGTGTGCAATGCAGTCACGTGCTTAGGTCTGATGTAATTGGTTGTGATATTAGCTTGTAATTTTAATGACATTCGTGATAACAATGTGCCACTTTCAGGCAAGAAGATGCTCAGGAATTTCTGAGCTTTATTATAATATATCCATCAAGATGTTGTGGAATTTAATCTGGTCTGTCTGTCACTTTTGTTGCATTATGTTCTGTAGTTGTGACTTGTGATTTTGAAGTTCCACGTTATTTTCCCTCGCAACAGGTCACCTTCATTACCATTTTTATATCAGCTCTTCAGGATAAAAAGGAAAAATATATTGAGCTTATAGTTGATAGCTTATATCTTATATATGACAAAAATAGATTCGTGTTTAACAATTTTTCCCACGAGGTTATGGTTTTTTTACTAGCATATAGGATTTTTTTTTCTAATCTACTTCAAGTAACGTTCGAGCTTATAACTTATTTTTTTTCTCAATTTTACCTTTGGTACCTTAATTAGAAATATCTTTTTATGTCTTTTCATACGAGGAACCTTTGTCATCTCTCATCATTGCACGACCATTCTCACAGCTCGATGACGACATGCCAGAGTGGTATAAGAGATTAATTAACTTGATGCAAGAGTGGGAGTAGATCCTTGTATATAAAATCTTTATGGCAATGAAGTCATGTAGAAAGCTGTATTGGTTGGTAATGGCGGTGAAAGTATAGTGATGTGAGAGATTAAGTATTGATAGGAAGATTGTTAGAATCCAAGTGAGTGGTTAGTCTTCTGTCTGTTCCAAATCTATATATGTGGCTCTGCTTGTTCTACTGCTTTTTCCACATTTGGTATTCCATATCTTATTCAGTTAAGCATGAGTGATTTTTGGTTTTCCTATAAACTATTAGTATGAAATTGTCTTCACTTGCCATAAATTGAAGGAAAAAAATGAAGTTAAAGTCTCTTGCATTTAATGTTTTGACTTTTGTACCCTGTCAATTTGCTGACACTTTATCTCAAATATCTGTATGTAATTGATTAATCTTTCAAACAATCCCCAATATCATATTCATATCCATCTTAGCATAAGCCCTCAAAGTGCATCATTTGTTGGAACGTCTTACCTTATTTAAAACTGTGTGCATATGGAGACCGTTGTTGTCTGAAGTATTGCTCCATAGTTTGTAAAATTATTTTTATAGCCTCTTTTCGGTGCACCACCCAGGTAATTACGGAATTTTTTATCCATATAACCGGCTCTACATCGAAGAATAATGTTTAAGAGATGTTGTATTTGGCACGCCACTCATGGTTAATTTAAGTGAGACCCTGACTCAGACGCACAAAGGGATTGGTGAGCTTTAGTGTATTGATGGGTTTTCTGCATTTTAACTGTGTTCTGTGAGAATGTCTTATTTCTCTTCATTTATACTCCTTTTTCATATCTTTGATAAAAATAATTCTATTGAATGATCTATGTCTACACATAAAAATGTTGATCTGAGTGTCTTAGTTGGTGGATTTGAATTTGGAATTACAATTCATTGAATTCAATATGTATTTTCAGATTTGATTAGTATCTGAATCAGTTTATCCTTGGGCCTGGTTTGAATATAGGTTGAATATACTAGCAGAGCTTCTTCGATTTGGTGATCGTGAAATTTACAAGGATTGGTGGAATGCCAGAACTGTTGAAGATGTAAGTTCTTTACCCTAATACATTGTTGTTTATATACCAAAACTTTCATTCTTTTATGAAGATTATTTTTTACTTATTTTTCTTATCTAATTGATCGTGAATTCAAGTGAGTGCAAGGTACAAACATACTATTCATTTCTCTTGTGCGAGTTTCTAAAATGAGTTGTTGCAATTTGCAAAACTTTATGTCAAATCTAAAAATCTGTTCTCCACATTCTATGTTAGTTTATATCAATTATTTCGAAATGCTGTTAAATTTGGTGATAAAGTCTGTCCTAGTAGTTGCTCATAAATTCTTAGTATTATGAATGACATTTCTCAGACAACAAGGCTCCTTTTGTCTCTCAATACCGGTTGCTTTATGTTGATGATTTCTTATATTTAAATGAAAATGTGAATTACCCCCCTCTATGCTCTTAATGTCTAAATTGTTCTTTGAACTGTTCGAGCAAAGTGTTTTTTTTACCCTGATTTAATACTTTAATGTAATATTTAGTAGACTGTTGCTTGTTAAGATTTTAAGTTTGATGATATTATAACTATTAGGTTCTCATTTAATTCATATTCTCGGTATTCATATTCTTTCACGCAGTCTTGGTATGAAAGATTCTTGGGGACCCTTGAAGGCTTTGGCGATTGCTAGTATTATAAATGGAATTGGTGATATAATTCTGTGAAGATATTTAGGCTATGGGATTGCTGGGGCTGCATGGGCTACATTGGCATCACAAGTATGCTGAACAAACGCATATGCATAATGATGTAAATAAGCAATTAGGGTTGTATGCACATTCTATGCAAATATTAGCTTTTTTGTATTCAACTTATTAATCAGACCCATGATTTAAAGCTTCTATACATTCAGATTAGTGTTTGTACATCTCAGACAAATTTAATTATACCTCAGAACATTATTCCCTACATCATAATTAATGGTATCATATATGGTTTTTGCCTATTTTCATTGTACTAAAATAATCTACGTGCACAGCTCTTACACCCTTTCCTGTTTTAGGTTGTTGCTGCGTATATGATGAGCCAACGTCTTAACAAAGAAAACTCTAAACTCAGCTAAATTTGCAAACCTCTATAGTAATCACTGCTCATTTTACATCCGATTTTTATGAAATTGGGTGTAAGTTTGTTTGATTGAAATGCAATTATTTACACATTTACACCCGTTTTCTATAAAATAAGGTGTAAAGTTGAATATATATACATCTATTTTAAACAAAAAAAGGGTGTAATATACCATATATAAATGTATATATGTAAAACTTTACACCCGATTTTTACAAAAAGGGGTGTAATATAACATCAAATTTACACCCGTTTTCTATAAAATATGGTGTAAAGTGGAATGTATATACATCCGTTTTAAACAAAAAAAAGGTGTAATATACCATCTATAAATGAATATATGTAAAAATTTACACCCGATTTTTATAAAAAAGGGGTGAAATATAACATCAAATTTACACCCATTTAAAAACGGGTGTAAATTTGTCAGACATTTCTCACCCGTTGAATTCACACCCTTCAATAACGGGTGTTAAATGTATAAAAATCGGGTGTAATTTCATATATCTGCACTAGTGATTACTAAAACATCACTTTTTGGTTTTGGGTATTTTGTGATTTTTATAGATAATTTTTGTCCCCAAATTTGCGTGTATTTCTTTAAGCAAAAGTTTAAAATCTATTCCGAATTTAAGTTGTGGCAGGTAGGTGTAGAGAATCAAACTGGAAGAAATTCAAGTATTAGAAAGAAATATCAAATATTTGTGATAAGATAATGAGACAAAATGTCTGATTTGAATTTAAGAGTTTATGTGAAGAATACGGTATTCTAAGGCAATTCTCAGTTTGTAAGACGTCGCAGAAAAATGGTGGGACAAAGAGAATAAATAGGTCTCTTATTGAAATAGAAAGATGTATCTTGTTAAATTCATGACTATCAAAAAGTTTCTGGACAGTGGAAGTTAACATTGTGTGACACTGTATCACACTACTACAAAACACGTAAACAACAACGCCCAAGTCACGACGGTTCTTCCAAAAATCATGCTGATGTCTCTAAACTCAGGCGCTTACTTTATATTATATTTTTTAATTAAAAATTTATAGGGTCTAATATCGGTTGTAAGTATAACTGATATTATAGAATCAATCTTTCATGGGTTCGAACCTCAACTTTGGTAAAACTATTTTTCATTTAAGCTTAAGGCGCTCCTTTCTTTTTTATTTATTTTTAAATAAGGGATATCACTACGGTTATTATGAAGAACCGTCGTGATATAGTTTGCTATTATTTTAAAATATAAAATATAATTACGGCTGTAGTTTTAAACCGTAACGAAAAGTGATAGTTTTTAATATATAAACGAAACTATCTGTGACCCCAGTTCATAACTGTCGTTTCTCTCTAAAGAAAACCCTAACACAACTCTCTCATCTCATGAATCTTAACCAATACTGTTACAAGTGAATGGAGAAAAAAGCTTAAAGGATATCTGAAGGGAGCAACGTCCGGCGCAAACTCCTACGGCGGCGAAGATGGTATGTTCTCCTGCTCCCTTCTTTCTAGGGTTATTATTTTAGGGTTTGGTTTTAGGATGCTGTGGAAAACATTATGTAATTGATGTTTCAGGGTTAAGTTTGATTTTTGTTGTGTTCCTTGTAGATACATGGTGATGATGGTGGTAACAAGTGTATGGTGGTAGCAAGCATATACTATGGTGAAGTTTCATATGGTTTTTGAAGCAATGAAGAAAAATATAAGAAGTATGAAGTTATTGTATAAACTTCATCCACCTTATATTTATTCTTCATTGTTTCACAAACTAGATGAACTTGATATATCTTGATTTGCTAGAGTTCCACGATTATTTTTAATAAGAGGTGCGTTATTGATTCAATGTATCTTGATTTCTTACAGTCCCACTTGGGGTTTTGTTGCTTAAATAATGTATGTTTTTTTATTGTGTTGCATGTTGTTTTTTTGTATGTTGTTGTTGTTGACAAATATTCTCAAAACAAGAACAAAACATTGCTAAGTCACAAGATAGAGGCTTCTTGTGACTTTGCAATTTAAGGATTTTTGGGTGTCCATCTTATATTCATATATACACAGAATATCGATCCAAACTTGATCCAAACGTAAAGAAACATGTCTTCGTCGATTACACAAATGGTGTGAAAGAGTTCAAGTTATGGAATATGATAAAAAAATAAGATGGTAATCAATAGAGATGTTGTTTTTGATTACTAGATAATGTTAAAGCTATTTGTTGCAATACTTGTGTCAGCATCTGAAGGAGTAATTTCTAGCAAACACGTGATTTAGGTGGATATTGATTCACCACCAGTGAATAATATACAAGTAGTTCCTGAACCACAGTTGAAACTAGACTCTAATACTAAAATTGACCACATACTCTAAGTTTCTAGTGGAGTACATGATTATATTCTTATATGTGACAAAGATCGTGCACTGTTCAACCAAGAAACGTGGAAGATATGGGTATAAAGAATTGGCATCCTATGCATTTCTTACTAGTTATGGAAACCCTTCCACCTTTCTAGAGGCAATAGCTATCCGGGATAAAGATAAGTGGATTTGTACAACAATGGAGAAGATGATGTCCTTGAAGAATAATCAGACATGGAAGCTTGTTAAGCTTCGTGAGGGAAAAAATGACATCAGTTGTAATTGGATATTTAAGAGAAAACTAGCAGTATTAAAAAATAAGGGGAATAGTTCAAGGTTCGTTTTGTATCAATGGGGTTTTCACAACATAAAGGGATTGACTATATATACTCAGTTTTTTTTTTCGAGTCTTCAAACATACTTCTATCAAGGAAGTGTTAACTTTGGTAGCCGAAACATGCATTTAGAGTGGATATATATGAAGACATCATTTCTTCACAGTAATCTAGATGAGAAAATTTACTTGAAGTAGGCATATCGGTTCAGTAACACTTGCCATGACCGACTTGTCTTTAAATTGAAGAGGTCATTGTATGGGTTAAATAAGTCTCCAAGGCATTGATACAAGCACTTTAATTCATACATAGTTTAGATTGGTTGCAAAAGGTATGAGTATGCATGTTGTGTTTATGTTAAGACGCTTGCTTATGGTTATTTTATTTTTCTTATTTTTTCATGTTCATGATATGTTGATTGTTTCTAATCATTTACATGATGTAAATGAACTGAAAATCATGTCGCTAAAGGATTTATGCAGGAAAGACTTAGGTGTTTCTAATAAGATTCTTGGTATGAAAATTCAAAGGGATATGAGTGCTATTAAATAATACCTCTCTCGAAAAAGTTATATGTTGAAAATGTGTTAGAAAAGTGTGCCATGAGTAATTAGAAGGTTATGAGCACCCCATTGGTGAATTAATTTAAGCTCTTATTGGACCATTGTCCAAAGACAGATGCAAAAACTGAGTATATGACAAAGGTTCCTTATGCCAATGTTGTTGGTGTATATGACAAAGAAAATTAAGCGATAAAGATAAAAACAAGAGAATCAAACAAAAATATATAAAATTTGAAGTAAAATTCATTTGAAAAAGGCATAAGAAAATTGGAATACTCTTCTGGGAAACATTGAAGAATCGGAGCCCCGAAACCGACACAGTAACCTATCACGCACTGCAAAACGGGTTTTACTTGAAAAAAGTGATTATGAAAAAGTGAAGTTAAAATTCTGAAATAAGTGATTGTGTATGAAATTGAAGAAGAAAAGTACCTAACCATTACTACCAATTTCCAAATCTGAGAGAAAGGGGTTTGATGGAGATCCAACGAATCCGGTCTTGAGAAGAACATAGAAGACGCAGATTCTACCAACCCATAGAACAGGAGTTTCAAGCAAAGAAGCACGGGTGGTAGTAGTAGTTGTTGTTCGAGATTTTTTAGTGGAGAAGACGAATCTATTGAGAGAAAGAGACGGTAAAGTAACAAGACCAGGAAGAAAGGATTTGTGGAAGATAGTTGAAGAGGGACTGAAAAAGTGAAGAGAGACGGTGGTGGTGATTTGCAGAGAGTGAAGGTGAGACAGAAGTAACAGGTTTTTTCGCCGGCCGAGAAAGAAAGTGTGGAGGAAATGTGAGTTTAGGGTTTGTTTTGCCATCGAGTGAGAGAAGGAAAAGGGTTTAGAAGGAATCGTATATGCTTTCGCGGAGAAGAGTGGAACCATTTTCTTTTTAATTATAAAAAATTATAAAAAAAATTGTTTTTAAATTAGATTAATTGATTTAAATTCTATTTAGTAAAAATGTATCTTCTGTGTCTTAGTTTTTTAGGTTTTTAAATCAAGTGGATATCATCAGATTTAAAATGTTTGATTTAAAAGTTGTTTTTTACACTAGTGTGTTCTATATGGTTTGCACTAGAACAGATTTGGAACAAGTTGTAAGTCAAGTTTGTAAGTTTATGTCAAAACCGAGCAAGTTTCATTTGGAAGTAGTCAAAGTGTATTTTCAGTTACTATAAAGGGTACATCGGACCATGGTATCATATTAAGTAGTGAACAAAGTGATCCTTCAGTTATAGAATATGTTGAATTAGGATATATATGTGTGTGTGTGTGTGTGTCGGTGATATGGATGTTAAAAGGTATACAACATGCTAAGTCTTTACTTTAGAAAATTGACCTATTTATTGAAAATCATTAGTTCATTCCATAGTGATCATGTCAAAACTTGATGCAATATACATGGTGGCAGCTAAAAATGCTAAAGAAGCCTTATGACTTACACAATTGGTGAGATAATTGGGTATTGAACAAGTAGGAGTTTATTTGCGTTATGATAGTCAAATTGCCATTTATTTTGCATACAATCAGGTGTATCATGTCGGGACTAAACATATTGATGTGAGATTTCACAAGATCATAGAGTTACTTGCATGTGGACAAATATTACATGAAACGGTTCATAATTCAGAGAATGCAACTGATATATTGATCAAGTCAGTCATCAATAAAAAGTTCAAATATTATTTGAAGTTGTTACATATTTCTCAGTATTAAGCAAAAGGTGTAACTCCCCGGTTGATAGGATGTTATTGTCGTACCCGAAGTCTTCAAATGGGTTTGATATTTGGAAATTTGGAGATTATTGAGTATGGGTAATATATGTAAACACTAAAAAAAGGCATGGGCAGAGAGCTGTAGTATTATATATTTATTTCTTGTAAAACTGTAACTTTAATTTTTTTTATAAAAATAAAATAGAATTATAGTCAATCTATAGTCGCAATGTAAGCACCATTGATGGAACTACGTTAACATAAATTAATTATGTTCATTTTTCTTAATTTTCCATATTATTGGTTGTTCTATCAATTTCTCTTGCAAATTAAGAAGCGTGAAGATTTGGTTTTATCTATAGTTTCTAGTATGATAATGATAAATTTAATGTTGTGCTTTGATATGCTTCTGAATGGATTGACATGACTCATCAACTAAACGTTTATAAATGTATTTTTTTTTTTTACTTCTTAATTGATTAATATGTAGTTACTTTTTGGCCCTTCAATTACTTTTGGGTGAGAGAATTTTTCTTTAATTCTATATCTCTTGGAAGTAACCTAAAAAATGAAAATAACGTAATAAATTAAGAATTTAATGTATAATGTTACTTTGTTTTTATTTAGCTAAATCTTAAAAAGGACATTCTTCCGGTGCCATGAATAGTCACACATTATTCAGGCTTGCTTTGTTCATGCCGCTATTTCATGTACACATTTTATTTTTTAAGAAAATAATATACGATCACAAGGGATATTCCAACACAACCGTACAAAGGAAGCAAAGCCTTAAAAACTAAAAACACAAACCAAGACAAATAAAGCCATGGGAAATTACACATATCATCCCAGCTAAGCTCATTACAATCTTTTGAAAACGTAGAAACATATTCCCACAATTAGGGGTGTGCAAAAAAACTGGTTCACAAAAACCAATTTTAAAAATATGGTACACCTATTTTAAATACCCATATTATTTGAATTAAAACTAATCCAGAACAATTTCATTAAAACCACAAAAAACCAATAACCACTTTGTAAAACCAATACATAAATGGTTAACCAATGTATTAATCACCTTGTCTTTAATTCATGGTCATAAATTAACGATATAAATAACAAAAATAATAAGTATTTGAGTAAAGTAAAATTAAAATGTAATTCATATTTGATTTCCTCAATTGAAATCTAACACAATGTTTTAACAATTTTTTAATATATTTGTTTCCTAATTGTTAGTTATTAATTCATATTAATATTCTATTGATCTATGTAATTTTATTACTACTTCATTCTATGTATTTTAAAATATTTTATAGTAAAAACATTTAGATTTTCAAGTCACAATGCATTTTTGTTTTGTTATGGTTTGATATTATGTTTTTTTTTTGCTCTTTCTTATTATTTCTATTGATTCTATATTCTTTCAAAAATCATACTATTGTTGATCATATTTCGTAAATATCATAATTGAGATTTAAGATGTACCACCATCGAGAGATTATTGATTTCAAAAATGGATTTAAAACGATTGTATGGCATTAGAAAAAGGTTGTTTGAATTGAAAACTGAGTTTTAATCAAAACAAGTTTGAGACAATTTGGTTTTAAAAATAGTCCAACCAAAAACCAGTTTTTGGTATAAACCAGTTTTGAACCAAACCAATTCAAATATAAACCAGTTTTTAAAAAATAAACCAATTTCATTAAAGTGGTTTTAAGAACCAAACTGAACCATATATTTGGTTCAATTTGGTTTGGTTTATAAACCATGCACACCCCTACCCACAATTTAATCTTAATTAAAATCAAAATATCTTCAAGGACTACAATTCTCCCTGAAAATAATACATTGTTCCTGCTTAACAAGATGGACCGAAAAACCCAAAACCAAAAAAAAAACTTTATCTTCCCTTTCAAACTAGATTCTACCTTAACCCTAAACTGGTCCAAGTGGTCAATATGACTACTAGCTAAATTTAATTATGGAATTCTCAACCAATAGTTGAACTTGTTCCATACTTTAATACTAAATGCGCAATTAAAGAACAAATGGACATCATCTTCTTCAAAACTAAACCACAAAGGAGATACAATGTTATGCGCTCCATTGACGATTCCTCTTTATGAAAGTTTAGCTTTGGTAGGAAATTTGTTAAGTTGGAACCCCCAACCAAACAACTGGACCTTTCTTGGTAGATTTGTCTTCCACAACAAACGCGAAAACCGAGGCATTCCAGCATACACTTATATTTTAACATGATCTGAATCAAGCAATACATTATAGATGCTTTTTACCGAGAAACTATGAATATGCTTCCACCAAGTGAACTCATCTTCCACTTTTGTACGCGACTTGACGTCCAGGTAGAATAATCAATAAATGATTGAGCTCCTTGGTTGCCTCTATTGGTAACTCCCTTCTCCTCACATTTACTTCCCAAACCCATTGATCATCCTTCCAACAACTCGAGTCAGATACTTTTCATTAGGCCATAAAGCAAAAGAGAAAAGGTATTGAAACTACTGAGAAAAGGAATTGGAACCTAACCATTTATACTTCCAATAAATTGTTTTAGAGAACCAATTACAAGTGTCCTCTCTAGTCATGCCTACACCAATTAAATCCCTCCACCAAATGGAGTCATTTTTCCAACCTCGAGAAAAGAGGACTCAAGAATACAACTTTGCACTTCATCATACCTAACAAAGGGGAGTCCGATCTAAATTGTGTTAGATTCTGTCAAAATCCTCCATTTCCATTTGCTAAGAAGAGCCGAATTAAATTTATCTAAATCTTTAACTCATAATCACTACAAGAAAATTGGCATATTGCGACGGTTATTTTGGCAGTTTACGACGGTTAAAACCGCCGTAATTTTCAAGTCACGACGGTTGCAGCGCTGTCGCAAAAATATGTGTCGCGAGGCCGTATCGCGTCGGTTGTAAAAACCGTCAAACCAACCGTCGTGATCTCTTACGATGGGTAAGGAATTGACGCAATCTGCATATTTCGACGGTTGTAACCGTCGCAAATTTCCATTTGATTTTTGTTTTTTGTTGTCGATTACGACGGTTCCAACCGTCGCAACTTTCTGTTCCACAGGTATATCTGCAAGTAAATCCGTAAGAAATTTTCTTTCCACAGGTAAATCCGCAGGTAATTTATTTTTAAAATTAAAAAGAATTGTACACATATGAAAAGAATGGGGCAGAAAATCACATATTCTTCATTCAACTAAACATATATCATATAACATTTATACAAGCACCATATGTTAGAAGCTTATATCATATTACAATTACATTCAGATAAAGAATCAAATACATTGAAGAATCTTTTTATCAATTTGTTCTTCGACAAGCCTTTCGGACTTTCAATCCTATACCTGAAGTCAAAAGTAAGATGAAATAAATAAATAACGCGTCACGCTGTTTGCTTTTGAAGAACTACAACAGATTAATAGGTTAGTTCTTTTAATTTACAGAAAGAAAGAGGAATCAAAGAAAATAAATAATGCATCTCTAACAGAAATATATAGTAGTAAAGAGTAATTACCATGTCCAGGTATTAGGGAGCCAGAGTCTTTCACCCCAGCATCACGTTTAATCATTGATTCTGTGAGATCACCAAAAACTGACCCAAGGAAAGTCAGAATGCCAAGAGCTATTGCGCTGACAAAATCCAGTAAAAATTCACAAGTTATAAAATTATATGGAAAATGTATGAATGAATGTCCATCTTAAACAAAACAACGTTAACTTCAAGTTTTACAATTAAAATGACAATGTATGGTTAAAAGGCACAAATACTATCTTACAATTAAAACTTTACACAAATACTATCGATACAACGCTTTTAGATGACCTGTTCATTTACAATTAAAATGTGACATTATCCTATCTTATGTCACAAATACTTAGTCAAATGTTTGGAAGGCCTCATATAAATAGCTCACAATATGACTGCAAGTTGCTTTTCAGCTTATGTGAAGTTTACATTCCTTCCCACAATATATTACAATGTAATACTTATTCCTTAGCAGCAAAAGCATCTCCTGTTAATTTATGGACCAGAGAAAAAACTTTTCAATTCAATAAAACTTCTGCATTATTCTTTTTTCTTAGAATATAGTGAGATCATGACAAGGAAACAAAAGAATGCACCATTGGACCATGGGGGTGATTGGAAGAACTTATTTAGGCTTAGCTTATGTCATAAGTGATTAAGTAAGTGTTTGGAAGGGCTCACAACTCCCATTAAAACAAAATTCTAAACATCTCTTGGATATATTCATTGTACTATTCATTCTAAAAATCGGTTTTACAATTTTTTAAATGAAGCTCTGCTGCCTATTATACAATTATGATTTAACAGTCGGTACTTGTCCATAATTTGATGCATTCAGCTATACACACAAAATTTCACAAGTAAATGGCACCAAACAGAGAAATGCAGATAAAAAACCTTCAACTCCAGAGCCATCAGTTCATTGTTTGTATTCTGAACACCAAGCTTGACATCAATCTTTGCAACCAAACTTTTCTCCCAAAGCTTAAGAATAGCACATGCTAGACCTTGAAGATTTCTATTTCTCCATTCATAAAGATCAAGACAAGATTCATATCAGCAAAAGGAAAGACAAATTTAATAAAATAGTCTGGCAGTTGAGTCTTGCTTACCCAAGGCAAAATGACAAGGAAGAGCTTTGGCAAGTTTCATCATATTTGTGTGCTCATCATTGGTGAGTCGCAGATGCATTCCGGTGGGAAGAAGCCTAAGAGGTGTTCTGTAACCAGTAACTATAGGGGAAAGCAAATCAGCATCAACAGGAAATATTTCAGTACCCCACTAATCAATATATTGTAATTGTATTTCTGTGTGTCGAATATGATCACACTTGATATATATTTATAGATAAAAGAGATATACACAATAGGTAATGTAATAATTTACACTTATGACTAATTGATTAATAATCAATACTAATTGATTATATACAGATTCTCAACACTCCCCCTCAAGCCGGATCGTATATATTGTATGATCCGAGCTTGTTACAAATATAATTCACTCGAGAACCCTTGAGAGACTTGGTAAACATATCATCCAATTGATCTTTAGATTTGACAAATTCTGTGGTTATTTCTCCTGACAGTACCTTGTCTCTTACATAGTGACAATCTATTTCTATGTGTTTGGTCCGTTCATGAAAAACCGGATTGGATGCAATATGAAGTGCTGCTTGATTGTCGCGTATGAGTTTTGTGGCCTGAAGGTCTCCTAACCTAAGTTCTGAGAGAAAATTCTTCAGCCATGCAAGTTCCTTCGATGCTGCTGCCATGACACGATATTCAGCTTCAGCACTCGATAGTGCAACTGTGTTTTGTTTCTTACTCCTCCATGAGATCATATTTCCTACAATAAGAACAAAATATCCAGAAGTGGATATCCTATCCGACGGTGATCCTGCCCAATCTACATCTGAATAACACTTGATTTTAGCATCACCCTTATTTTAATATAATAGAGCCCTTCCTGGTGCATTCTTTATATATTTGAGAATCCGAATGACTGCATTCCAATGAGTATCACACAGAGCATTCAGGAACTAACTCACAATGCTCACTACAAAAGAAATATCAGGTCTGGTGACGGTAAGATAATTGAGTCTACCCGCTAAACATCGAAATCTTCCCGGGTCTTTCAACAACTCCCCCTGACCCGGAAGAAGTTTGACGTTGGGATCCATAGGGGTATCAATCGGACGACAGTCAAGCATACCCGTTTCAGTTAGGATGTCTAATGCATATTTACGTTGATTAATTGCAATGCCTGATGAGGACTGAGCAACTTCAATACCTAAGAAGTATCTGAGTGGACCCAAATCTTTTGTTTGGAAGTTTTTGAAAAGATGAATTTTGAGTCGCTGGATACCTTCCGTATCGTCTCCAGTAATAACAATGTCATCAACATAGACCACAAGAAAGATGCGCTGATCGGTGGAGGAATGAAGGAAGAAAACAGAGTGATCTGCTTCACATCTAGTCATACCAAAGTGTATCAAGGCAGAACTGAAGCGGCCAAACCAAGCACGTGGAGATTGTTTCATCCCATAAAGAGAACGATGAAGCCGACCAACAAGTCTTGAGTTGCCAGGAATTGTAAAACCTGGAGGTTGATCCATATACACTTCCTCCTCCAATTCTCCGTGTAAAAAGGCATTTTTAATGTCCAACTGATGAAGCGACCAATGATTAATAGCAGCCATTGCAAGGAAGAGACGGACTGAACTAATCTTGGCCACTGGAGAAAAAGTGTCGCCATAATCAAGACCAAATATCTGTGTGTATCCCTTGGCTACCAAACGAGCTTTGAAACGATTAATCTGACCATCCGGTCCAACTTTCACTGTATAAACCCATCGACATCCCACTGTAGTTTTGTCTGAAGGTAAAGTAACAATGTCCCAAGTTTTATTTGAATACAATGCAACCATTTCTTCCACCATCGCCTGACGCCAATTGGGATCAGTCATAGCTTCACCTGTAGACTTAGGAATAGACATAGAATCCAAAGCAGACACAAAAGAAACATAGGAAGTAGAAAGACAATCATAATTTAAAACACATGCATATTTAGGATTTGGAGTATGAGATCGAATATCTTTTCGTAATGCTATTGGGAGGTCAAGTTCGGGTGATGTAGCTGGAGGAACATTTGGAGCAGGAGGTGGTGCTGGTGGATTAATATCATCTCTAACTTCCGATGGATGGGGTGTTCGTCGTTGGTAAACCTGCAATGGGGGTTTAATGGGTGTGGGGATGGCAGGAGGGATATATTGAGCATCTAAGTTACAAGTCTCATCGGGTGACACAGAGGCAGAGAAAAATGGGGAACCTTCAAAGAATGTAACATCAGAGGAAACAATGTACCATTGAAGTTGAGGAAAAAAACACCGATATCCTTTTTGTATGCGTGAGTAGTGATAAGTGCAAAATGTACCTATATTTGTATATACGTTTTGTTGCACTTATCATTACTTTGTGTTAAAATTGGTTGAATAAACCCCGCTTTGTTCGTAATTACGTTTACTTTACTTTTTCGTGTGTATATCGCGTACCGTGTAAATATCATTGAGTTTAATTGATTTTCATTTATTTTTACAGGTGTTCCAGCAATGGGATTTTTCCATATTCATAAAGAGCATTGAATAAGCTTTCCAACGCTTCAAACCGTGCGTCAATCGGAGTTACGGTTCAAGAGTTATGATCAAAACAAGTTCTGCCATACTGTCATGTTCGCACTGCGAACCCCCGTGGCGAGCACTCGCTGGCGCACTCGCACTGCGAACCCGGGGGCGAATGAATAGTGCCCAGAAGTGTGAAAAACACTGTTTTTGACGTTGCAAAGGCGGTTTATGTTCGCAGTGCGAACCTGGGCAGTAACTTTTGCATATTTTAGTCATTTTTCATCATTTTTTAGAGGATGGTTTTGGGGGTTTTTGCTCCAACTCCATCAAACTTCATTTCTTCATAGGATTAGCTTAGAAAACAACTATGGAGCATGCATACGGATGATCCGGAGTGGATTGATTGTCGACCGGCTCTGACAATCCGCGAGATGTTTGGTTCATTTCTCTTCTTCTTTGTGTTTTTCTTTATGGTTGGGTTGTGTATATGTATTTGCTGTGATCTCATGTATATTTGTCGCCCATGGCGTTGTATAAAACTTGCTTTACAAATCTTTATTGGTGATTGTCTCTGATTTTTGCTTTATGCGCGGGGTTTGGGTTGCGTTAGAGATAACCGTCGCAAACTTCGATTAGGGATGATTGTCTGTTAGTTTCTGGATTCTAGAGATAGATTTAGGGCTAGCAATCTTCAATAGGTGTCGAAACTTAATGCCTCCGTGCCTTGAGCTAGCGTACGAAAGTATCGACAATGGTAACACGGTTGTTCTCTCAATTTTGCATTAGACATAACCTGTGTTGTGAGCGATGCTGGGTGATATTGAGGAGTATTGTAGGTTGAGTATAACTGGTCGGTAAGTTTAAGTTTGTGAGGAGTCGATTATGTGCATGCCGGATAAGTTTGTCTTGCTGAAAAGTGAATTTGTTTTTATGTTTTAATGTTTACTTTTCTGTTTTCATGTTTTAAACCATTCAAACCCAAACTCATTAACGCGAGAGACTGTCGAACGACATTCTTTCCCTTGAACCGATCTCTGTGGACACGACATAAATCCCGGAGGGAATTCTTCTGAAAATAAATATTTTTGCTTGCTTGCCGCTATTCCGCATTCAACAAAATGGCGTCGTTGTCGGGGATTGGTTTTGATATTGAATCGCATTGCGATAGTTTCTTTGTTTTTGAGTTTTGTATATATCGTATATATTGTCTGTTTCCATTATGTTTGTTCAAGTGTTGTATACATTTTGTTCCCGTAACGTTTGTTTAAGTGTTTGGTTAGGGCACTTGCTTTTGGTTTGCCCGGTGAGGCATCACCATGGCATGAATGAAGGAAGTTACTAGCTAAGCATTGTAAAGGCGTCGAGCTTACGACGTAAAACAAGCATGGTGTATTCTTTTCTTTTGTTTTTGTTTAGTTTAGATAGTGTATTCTCTTCTGGGAAACATTGAAGAATCGGAGCCCCGAAACCGACACAGTAACCTATCACGCACTGCAAAACGGGTTTTACCTGAAAAAAGTGATTATGAAAAAGTGAAGTTAAAATTCTGAAATAAGTGATTGTGTATGAAATTGAAGAAGAAAAGTACCTAACCATTACTACCAATTTCCAAATCTGAGAGAAAGGGGTTTGATGGAGATCCAACGAATCCGGTCTTGAGAAGAACATAGAAGACGCAGATTTTACCAACCCATAGAACAGGAGTTTCAAGCAAAGAAGCACGGGTGGTAGTAGTAGTTGTTGTTCGAGATTTTTTAGTGGAAAAGACGAATCTATTGAGAGAAAGAGACGGTAAAGTAGCAAGACTAGGAAGAAAGGATTTGTGGAAGATAGTTGAAGAGGGACTGAAAAAGTGAAGAGAGACGGTGGTGGTGATTTGCAGAGAGTGAAGGTGAGACAGAAGTAACAGGTTTTTTCGCCGGCCGAGAAAGAAAGTGTGGAGGAAATGTGAGTTTAGGGTTTGTTTTGCCATCGAGTGAGAGAAGGAAAAGGGTTTAGAAGGAATCGTATATGCTTTCGCGGAGAAGAGTGGAACTATTTTCTTTTTAATTATAAAAAATTATAAAAAAATTGTTTTTAAATCAGATTAATTGATTTAAATTCTATTTAGTAAAAATGTATCTTCTGTGTCTTAGTTTTTTAGGTTTTTAAATCAAGTGGATATCATCAGATTTAAAATGTTTGATTTAAAAGTTGTTTTTTACACTAGTGTGTTCTATATGGTTTGCACTAGAACAGATTTGGAACAAGTTGTAAGTCAAGTTTGTAAGTTTATGTCAAAACCGAGCAAGCTTCATTTGGAAGTAGTCAAAGTGTATTTTCAGTTACTATAAAGGGTACATCGGAACATGGTATCATATTAAGTAGTGAACAAAGTGATCCTTCAGTTATAGAATATGTTGAATTAGGATATATATGTGTGTGTGTGTGTCGGTGATATGGATGTTAAAAGGTATACAACATGCTAAGTCTTTACTTTAGAAAAATGACCTATTTATTGAAAATCATTAGTTCATTCCATAGTGATCATGTCAAAACTTGATGCAATATACATGGTGGCAGCTAAAAATGCTAAAGAAGCCTTATGACTTACACAATTGGTGAGATAATTGGGTATTGAACAAGTAGGAGTTTATTTGCATTATGATAGTCAAATTGCCATTTATTTTGCATACAATCAGGTGTATCATGTCAGGACTAAACATATTGATGTGAGATTTCACAAGATCATAGAGTTACTTGCATGTGGACAAATATTACATGAAAAGGTTCATAATTCAGAGAATGCAGCTGATATATTGATCAAGTCAGTCATCAATAAAAAGTTCAAACATTATTTGAAGTTGATACATATTTCTCAGTATTACGCAAAAGGTGTATCTCCCCGGTTGATAGGATGTTATTGTCGTACCCGAAGTCTTCAAATGGGTTTGATATTTGGAAATTTGGAGATTATTGAGTATGGGTAATATATGTAAACACTAAAAAAAGGCATGGGCAGAGAGCTGTAGTATTATATATTTATTTCTTGTAAAACTGTAACTTTAATTTTTGTTATAAAAATAAAATAGAATTATAGTCAATCTATAGTCGCAATGTAAGCACCATTGATGGAACTACGTTAACATAAATTAATTATGTTCATTTTTCTTAATTTTCCATATTATTGGTTGTTCTATCAATTTCTCTTACAAATTAAGAAGCGTGAAGATTTGGTTTTATCTATAGTTTCTAGTGTGATAATGATAAATTTAATGTTGTGCTTTGATATGCTTCTGAATGGATTGACATGACTCATCAACTAAACATTTATAAATGTATTTTTTTTTTTACTTCTTAATTGATTAATATGTAGTTACTTTTTGGCCCTTCAATTACTTTTGGGTGAGAGAATTTTTCTTTAATTCTATATCTCTTGGAAGTAACCTAAAAAATGAAAATAACGTAATAAATTAAGAATTTAATGTATAATGTTACTTTGTTTTTATTTAGCTAAATCTTAAAAAGGACATTCTTCCGGTGCCATGAATAGTCACACATTATTCAGGTTTGCTTTGTTCATGCCGCTATTTCATGTACACATTTTATTTTTTAAGAAAATAATATACGATCACAAGGGATATTCCAACACAACCGTACAAAGGAAGCAAAGCCTTAAAAACTAAAAACACAAACCAAGACAAATAAAGCCATGGGAAATTACACATATCATCCCAGCTAAGCTCATTACAATCTTTTGAAAACGTAGAAACATATTCCCACAATTAGGGGTGTGCAAAAAAACTGGTTCACAAAAACCAATTTTAAAAACATGGTACACCTATTTTAAATATCTATATTATTTGGATTAAAACTAATCCAGATCAATTACATTAAAACCATAAAAAACCAATAACCACTTTGTAAAACCAATACATAAATGGTTAACCAATGTATTAATCACCTTGTCTTTAATTCATGGTCATAAATTAACGATATAAATAACAAAAATAATAAGTATTTGAGTAAAGTAAAATTAAAATGTAATTCATATTTGATTTCCTCAATTGAAATCTAACACAATGTTTTAACAATTTTTTAATATATTTGTTTCCTAATTGTTAGTTATTAATTCATATTAATATTCTATTGATCTATGTAATTTTATTACTACTTCATTCTATGTATTTTAAAATATTTTATACTAAAAACATTTAGATTTTCAAGTCACAATGCATTTTTGTTTTGTTATGGTTTGATATTATGTTTTTTTTTGCTCTTTCTTATTATTTCTATTGATTCTATATTCTTTCAAAAATCATACTATTGTTGATCATATTTCGTAAATATCATAATTGAGATTTAAGATGTACCACCATCGAGAGATTATTGATTTCAAAAATGGATTTAAAACGATTGTATGGCATTAGAAAAATGTTGTTTGAATTGAAAACTGAGTTTTAATCAAAACAAGTTTGAGACAATTTGGTTTTAAAAATAGTCCAACCAAAAACCAGTTTTTGGTATAAACCAGTTTTGAACCAAACCAATTCAAATATAAACCAGTTTTTAAAAAATAAACCAATTTCATTAAAGTGGTTTTAAGAACCAAACTGAACCATATATTTGGTTCAATTTGGTTTGGTTTATAAACCATGCACACCCCTACCCACAATTTAATCTTAATTAAAATCAAAATATCTTCAAGGACTACAATTCTCCCTGAAAATAATACATTGTTCCTGCTTAACTAGATGGACCGAAAAACCCAAAACCAAAAAAAAAACTTTATCTTCCCTTTCAAACTAGATTCTACCTTAACCCTAAACTGGTCCAAGTGGTCAATATGACTACTAGCTAAATTTAATTATGGAATTCTCAACCAATAGTTGAACTTGTTCCATACTTTAATACTAAATGCGCAATTAAAGAACAAATGGACATCATCTTCTTCAAAACTAAACCACAAAGGAGATACAATGTTATGCGCTCCATTGACGATTCCTCTTTATGAAAGTTTAGCTTTGGTAGGAAATTTGTTAAGTTGGAACCCCCAACCAAACAACTGGACCTTTCTTGGTAGATTTGTCTTCCACAACAAACCCGAAAACCGAGGCATTCCAGCATACACTTATATTTTAACATGATCTGAATCAAGCAATACATCATAGATGCTTTTTACCGAGAAACTATGAATATGCTTCCACCAAGTGAACTCATCTTCCACTTTTGTACGCGACTTGACGTCCAGGTAGAATAATCAATAAATGATTGAGCTCCTTGGTTGCCTCTATTGGTAACTCCCTTCTCCTCACATTTACTTCCCAAACCCATTGATCATCCTTCCAACAACTCGAGTCAGATACTTTTCATTAGGCCATAAAGCAAAAGAGAAAAGGTATTGAAACTACTGAGAAAAGGAATTGGAACCTAACCATTTATACTTCCAATAAATTGTTTTAGAGAACCAATTACAAGTGTCCTCTCTAGTCATGCCTACACTAATTAAATCCCTCCACCAAATGGAGTCATTTTTCCAACCTCGAGAAAAGAGGACTCAGGAATACAACTTTGCACTTCATCATACCTAACAAAGGGGAGTCCGATCTAAATTGTGTTATATTCTGTCAAAATCCTCCATTTCCATTTGCTAAGAAGAGCCAAATTAAATTTATCTAAATCTTTAACTCATAATCACTACAAGAAAATTGGCATATTGCGACGGTTATTTTGGCAGTTTACGACGGTTAAAACCGCCGTAATTTTCAAGTCACGACGGTTGCAGCGCTGTCGCAAAAATATGTGTCGCGAGGCCGTATCGCTTCGGTTGTAAAAACCGTCACACCAACCGTCGTGATCTCTTACGATGGGTAAGGAATTGACGCAATCTGCATATTTTGACGGTTGTAACCGTCGCAAATTTCCATTTGATTTTTGTTTTTTGTTGTCGATTACGACGGTTCCAACCGTCGCAACTTTCTGTTCCAAAGGTATATCTGCAAGTAAATCCGTAAGAAATTTTCTTTCCACAGGTAAATCCGCAAGTAATTTATTTTTAAAATTAAAAAGAATTGTACACATATGAAAAGAATGGGGCAGAAAATCACATATTCTTAATTCAACTAAACATATATCATATAACATTTATACAAGCACCATATGTTAGAAGCTTATATCATATTACAATTACATTCAAATAAAGAATCAAATACATTGAAGAATCTTTTTATCAATTTGTTCTTCGACAAGCCTTTCGGACTTTCAATCCTATACCTGAAGTCAAAAGTAAGATGAAATAAATAAATAACGCGTCACGCTGTTTGCTTTTGAAGAACTACAACAGATTAATAGGTTAGTTCTTTTAATTTACAGAAAGAAAGAGGAATCAAATAAAATAAATAATGCATCTCTAACAGAAATATATGGTAGTAAAAAGTAATTACCATGTCCAGGTATTAGGGAGCCAGAGTCTTTCACCCCAGCATCACGTTTAATCATTGATTCTGTGAGATCACCAAAAACTGACCCAAGGAAAGTCAGAATGCCAAGAGCTATTGCGCTGACAAAATCCAGTAAAAATTCACAAGTTATAAAAGTATATGGAAAATGTATGAATGAATGTCCATCTTAAACAAAACAACGTTAACTTCAAGTTTTACAATTAAAATGACAATGTATGGTTAAAAGGCACAAATACTATCTTACAATTAAAACTTGACACAAATACTGTCGATACAACGCTTTTAGATGACCTGTTCATTTACAATTAAAATGTGACATTATCCTATCTTATGTCACAAATACTTAGTCAAATGTTTGGAAGGCCTCATATAAATAGCTCACAATATGACTGCAAGTTGTTTTTCAGCTTATGTGAAGTTTACATTCCTTCCCACAATATATTACAATGTAATACTTATTCCTTAGCAGCAAAAGCATCTCCTGTTAATTTATGGACCAGAGAAAAAACTTTTCAATTCAATAAAACTTCTGCATTATTCTTTTTTCTTAGAATATAGTGAGATCATGACAAGGGAACAAAAGAATGCACCATTGGACCATGGGGGTGATTGGAAGAACTTATTTAGGCTTAGCTTATGTCATAAGTGATTAAGTAAGTGTTTGGAAGGGCTCACAACTCCCATTAAAACAAAATTCTAAACATCTCTTGGATATATTCATTGTACTATTCATTCTAAAAATCGGTTTCACAATTTTTTAAATGAAGCTCTGCTGCCTATTATACAATTATGATTTAACAGTCGGTACTTGTCCATAATTTGATGCATTCAGCTATACACACAAAATTTCACAAGTAAATGGCACCAAACAGAGAAATGCAGATAAAAAACCTTCAACTCCAGAGCCATCAGTTCATTGTTTATATTCTGAACACCAAGCTTGACAGCAATCTTTGCAACCAAACTTTTCTCCCAAAGCTTAAGAATAGCACATGCTAGACCTTGAAGATTTCTATTTCTCCATTCATAAAGATCAAGACAAGATTCATATCAGCAAAAGGAAAGACAAATTTAATAAAATAGTCTGGCAGTTGAGTCTTGCTTACCCAAGGCAAAATGACAAGGAAGAGCTTTGGCAAGTTTCATCATATTTGTGTGCTCATCATTGGTGAGTCGCAGATGCATTCCGGTGGGAAGAAGCCTAAGAGGTGTTCTGTAACCAGTAACTATAGGGGAAAGCAAATCAGCATCAACAGGAAATATTTCAGTACCCCACTAATCAATATATTGTAATTGTATTTCTGTGTGTCGAATATGATCACACTTGATATATATTTATAGATAAAAGAGATATACACAATAGGTAATGTTATAATTTACACTTATGACTAATTGATTAATAATCAATACTAATTGATTATATACAGATTCTCAACACTCCCCCTCAAGCCGGATCGTATATATTGTATGATCCGAGCTTGTTATAAATATAATTCACTCGAGAACCCTTGAGAGACTTGGTAAACATATCAGCCAATTGATCTTTAGATTTGACAAATTCTGTGGTTATTTCTCCTAACAGTACCTTGTCTCTTACATAGTGACAATCTATTTCTATGTGTTTGGTCCGTTCGTGAAAAACCGGATTGGATGCAATATGAAGTGCTGCTTGATTGTCGCGTATGAGTTTTGTGGCCTGAAGGTCTCCCAACCTAAGTTCTGAGAGAAAATTCTTCAGCCATGCAAGTTCCTTCGATGCTGCTGCCATGACACGATATTCAGCTTCAGCACTCGATAGTGCAACTGTGTTTTGTTTCTTACTCCTCCATGAGATCATATTTCCTACAATAAGAACACAATATCCAGAAGTGGATATCCTATCCGACGGTGATCCTGCCCAATCTACATCTGAATAACACTTGATTTTAGCATCACCCTTATTTTAATATAATAGAGCCCTTCCTGGTGCATTCTTTATATATTTGAGAATCCGAATGACTGCATTCCAATGAGTATCACACAGAGCATTCAGGAACTAACTCACAATGCTCACTACAAAAGAAATATCAGGTCTGGTGACGGTAAGATAATTGAGTCTACCCGCTAAACATCGATATCTTCCCGGGTCTTTCAACAACTCCCCCTGACCCGGAAGAAGTTTGACGTTGGGATCCATAGGGGTATCAATCGGACGACAGTCAAGCATACCCGTTTCAGTTAGGATGTCTAATGCATATTTACGTTGATTAATTGCAATGCCTGATGAGGACTGAGCAACTTCAATACCTAAGAAGTATCTGAGTGGACCCAAATCTTTTGTTTGGAAGTTTTTGAAAAGATGAATTTTGAGTCGCTGGATACCTTCCGTATCGTCTCCAGTAATAACAATGTCATCAACATAGACCACAAGAAAGATGCGCTGATCGGTGGAGGAATGAAGGAAGAAAACAGAGTGATCTGCTTCACATCTAGTCATACCAAAGTGTATCAAGGCAGAACTGAAGCGGCCAAACCAAGCACGTGGAGATTGTTTCATCCCATAAAGAGAACGATGAAGCCGACCAACAAGTCTTGAGTTGCCAGGAATTGTAAAACCTGGAGGTTGATCCATATACACTTCCTCCTCCAATTCTCCGTGTAAAAAGGCATTTTTAATGTCCAACTGATGAAGCGACCAATGATTAATAGCAGCCATTGCAAGGAAGAGACGGACTGAACTAATCTTGGCCACTGGGGAAAAAGTGTCGCCATAATCAAGACCAAATATCTGTGTGTATCCCTTGGCTACCAAACGAGCTTTGAAACGATTAATCTGACCATCCGGTCCAACTTTCACTGTATAAACCCATCGACATCCCACTGTAGTTTTGTCTGAAGGTAAAGTAACAATGTCCCAAGTTTTATTTGAATACAATGCAACCATTTCTTCCACCATCGCCTGACGCCAATTGGGATCAGTCATAGCTTCACCTGTAGACTTAGGAATAGACATAGAATCCAAAGCAGACACAAAAGAAACATAGGAAGTAGAAAGACAGTCATAATTTAAAACACAGGCATATTTAGGATTTGGAGTATGAGATCGAATATCTTTTCGTAATGCTATTGGGAGGTCAAGTTCGGGTGATGTAGCTGGAGGAACATTTGGAGCAGGAGGTGGTGCTGGTGGATTAATATCATCTCTAACTTCCGATGGATGGGGTGTTCGTCGTTGGTAAACCTGCAATGGGGGTTTAATGGGTGTGGGGATGACAGGAGGGATATATTGAGCATCTAAGTTACAAGTCTCATCGGGTGACACAGAGGCAGAGAAAAATGGGGAACCTTCAAAGAATGTAACATCAGAGGAAACAATGTACCATTGAAGTTGAGGAAAAAAACATCGATATCCTTTTTGTATGCGTGAGTAGTGATAAGTGCAAAATGTACCTATATTTGTATATAATTTTTGTTGCACTTATCATTACTTTGTGTTAAAATTGGTTGAATAAACCCCGCTTTGTTCGTAATTACGTTTACTTTACTTTTTCGTGTGTATATCGCGTACCGTGTAAATATCATTGAGTTTAATTGATTTTCATTTATTTTTACAGGTGTTCCAGCAATGGGATTTTTCCATATTCATAAAGAGCATTGAATAAGCTTTCCAACGCTTCAAACCGTGCGTCAATCGGAGTTACGGTTCAAGAGTTATGATCAAAACAAGTTCTGCCATACTGTCATGTTCGCACTGCGAACCCCCGTGGCGAGCACTCGCTGGCGCACTCGCACTGCGAACCCGGGGGCGAATGAATAGTGCCCAGAAGTGTGAAAAACACTGTTTTTGACGTTGCAAAGGCGGTTTATGTTCGCAGTGCGAACCTGGGCAGTAACTTTTGCATATTTTAGTCATTTTTCATCATTTTTTAGAGGATGGTTTTGGGGGTTTTTGCTCCAACTCCATCAAACTTCATTTCTTCATAGGATTAGCTTAGAAAACAACTATGGAGCATGCATACGGATTGTTGTACCCCAAATTTTTCCCTTAGATTCATTGATTCGTCTGCATAACATACTAGGTCAATCATTCGTGCATGACTAACCTCTTTATCTAGTTTTTGCTTGTTTGTTTCATTTGTGAACGCAGGTGCTGCTGTAGAAGATTCCAAGACTTGAAGGCTGTGTTGGGTGTGTGTTTTTGGAAGTTCTCTGGTCTCTGAAAGTTTGTGTTGGACTCCCGTGAGATTGTGCCCTCATCCTTTTGGTCCCTAAGCCACTACCAAAGCCTTTCTTCCTTCACATCTCTCAGAAGCCATACCCCTGCAGAAGATTAAGTATTTATACCTGTTGGATATGAATGTTGGTCCTTCAAGACTGGTCAATGGTTGTGTGGTAATTATACTGCAAGATGGCGTCTCCCTCCTCTGTCAGCCCTTCAATATCTGAGGGACGTGTTTGCTCTGTGATGCTATGTTCTTAAGTAATGAAAGGTCAAGTTAGGAAGCAGTAGAAAGTTGATTTCCAAATGCAAATTCAAGTCCATCGTTGTCACAAGTTTACAAGATCAAATTTGAAGTTCCTACATCATTCTTGTGTTCTAATTCACACATAGTTCCAGTACGAAGCTCATGATTTCTGTTTCAAGAAGACTATTCATATTCTTGAAGTTGTCAAGTATTCTTCAAGCAATTTTGAAGATCATTGAGAGATGGAAAGGTTCAAGATGTCTTGACCATTCGTGAAAAGTTTGAGTAATCCTTACAAGTTCTTAAAATTTTGCTTGTTAATATTGTTGTTAAAAAAGTGAAATGCCATAGCCGGTTTAGTTGGAGAATTTTAGTCCTCATTTCTTTTGCAAAGAACTATGTCTTATACCTTCAAAAACTCGTGGAAGCCCATAACGGTTGTTTACAAAATACGAACTCATGTTGAAATCCAAGTTACAAGGCATATTTATTTCAAAAGAAGTTTTGGCAAGGTTAGAGGCATTTGTTTTAATTATGACCTCAAGTGTGTTTTAAAGTTAATCTAAGGTTTTGCGACAAAGGTTTCAAGTTGAGTTTCAATTATATTGAATTCCCAAAACCCAAAGTTCAAGTCCCATCATAAGGGTTCAAATTATCACCAAACTCCAGATTCAAGTTTGAAAATAGCAACCGCATTTTTTATCACTCAACGTTGTTACACTTACAGCATAGAAGTTTTAGTAGGCCACTTGTAGAGATAGCAGTTACAATTGATTACATGGCGTAAGAATAAGACACCACACCTAGTCTACCACTTGGCCTGAAGAAGGATATACTGCTATACCAAGTACATGCCGTATGAATTAATTAACATTGGATGAATTGAAAATCATACTAAAGTTTCTATCACAACTGTGACTGTGCTTCTAAAGTGATTACATGTTGGTTCATCATGTCGGCTTATGACAGAGAAAAGACTCTTTAGTAAATGTGGTACTCTTAAATTTTTTCCCATAGGCTCATCAATTAGTTGATGAAGTTACACGTCGTCATTGAAAGAATTGAGCTTGATATATTTCATCCTCGCCGTAAATATGAACACTCAAGTGGAAAGTTTTGCTCTTCTTCCCAAGCACTGTGATGAGACAGGTCGCAGAACTGTGCCCCTATATCCTGCTGAAATGACCAGACCATATCAGAAATTAGAGAAAGTTAAAGCAAGACAAAGTTAAAGTCATCAGAGTTTCACTGCCATAGTCAACTTACATCAAATCTTGCGCCAGGTTTTATCCAGCTTCTTGAGGGGAGCCACCTTCATTTTGTTTGCCAATCCAAGCTCCCTAAGCCGAAAGAGGAAACACGCCTATGGAAAAGAAAGCTCACCAAGCACAGCAGAAGCAACGTGCAAAATGAACCTGCAGGCAATAAAATGAATAAAGTTTATAAGTATAAGCCCTAAAGAAAGTTCATGTGGAAATTCAAGAGAAGGGAGGGTCAAAAGCAAAGTTCAGAATGTGCAAACAAAGATCAATCAATCAAGGAACAACATTCATGGCAAGCAAGGGTTTACGAAAGTTTCCTTGAAATCCATTAGCCCATGAGAAAGAGATTACAGATACAACAAGTTCATTCATAGCAATAAAATTCATCGAATTGAAGACTTTTTGAGATCAAACCATTATCTTACAAAACAAGCCGCAAATCCAAAACAGTAAAACAAAGCATTGATTTTCAACATGATACATTCAGAACCTTCCTAAAGCGTGTTACAGACATGTTCAATACATAATCATATTATTTCCATAATGGTCATGAGAATATTTCCAAGGCTCAACCACGAATCATTTCGAAAACGGTACAGGATTGAACCTGTTCTAAACATATTCAATAGCATGCCAAAGCAAGTTCAACATACTTCAGACCACATTAAAGATCTTTCCAAAATCAAATAACATGTTTCAGATACGAAAAAAAACACAATCAGACAGTGTGGAAAGTATTTCAAAGCGGGCAATCATCATTATTTTGGTTTCCAGAAAAAGAATCTGACATATTCAATAAAATATTAAGTACAAGATAAGAATGAATTGGAAAGTTATCTTGAATTCATCACAAAAATCAAACACGTTCGGGCCAAAATGGAAATAATATCATCATGAAAAGAATATGTTCAGACAACTTTGAATTCATTTCATAAAAGACTGCCAACATGTTGGAAACGGAAACGGAAAGTTTTCAATTTACAATTACACATGATCAGACAACATTCAAAGGAAAGGATCAAAAGGACATTCATCATCAATCATGGCCATGACTCTATTATTTTTTTATCAGCGTATAAAAGCAGAGGATTCACACGCATTTGAAGGGGGGGGCATAATCCAAAAATTGATCCGCGTACAACAATTATCATACACAAACCTTACCAAAACAACTCCTCAATTCCATACTAGAACCAAACCATTTCGCCAAATTCAAATCATACATCAACCCAAACTACATAAAAAACCCACCCCTTCAAAATCAAATCACAACCAAGTTCAACATACACTCTAACTCAAAATTCATACAACGCAAACCAGAAATTCACGACAACAACAGACAAAGGAAAACCATCAAACCCATACACACGCACGCAAAGCCACGAACACCGTCGCGACAAACACACATACACATATAAAAAGGGAGGAATAGAAGACTTAGCTTTGGATAAATCACCAGAAGGCTCAATCGCGACCCTCCGTCAACAATCGCCGGCGCCGTTTCCTTCATTTCTTTTTTATCGCTTTGAATCCTTGTAAAAATGTAAATAAATCATTAATGAGAACAAAACGGGGTATGGGCCTGTTGGGGTTGGGGTTTTTATGGTTGATTTAAGGAGAAATCGTGAGAGATCGAGAGAGAGGAGAGAATCCGAGTGAGGGAGATGAAGGATTAGGGTTTCTAAACCCATAGTGAGAGAAGGAGCGTCGAGAGAGAGAAGAAGAGAAAATGGAATCCGTGAGGCTCCCTCCGTCGTTTTTTTTCTTTTTCTTTTTTATCACTGTTTCTATTTTAACTTTTTCTTTAAAAAAATATAACCTTTTTTTTATTATAACTAACTAAGTTTTTTTTTATGTGTGTTATCTTAATTAAAACTTATTTTATTAAAACACTAATAAACCGTTTTAACTTTTAATAACTTTTATACCAAATAATCCTTTTTTTAAATTAATTAAGAAATCTTTTTTTTTTTAAATAATCCCATTAAATAACTTCTTACAATAACCTTAAATTCTTAAAAAAATAAACCTTATTACTAATAATCCCTTTTTAGGTTAATTAAGAAATGCTTTAACGTTTAAATTAATATTTATCTTTAAGCATAATTCTAAAAAAAAAAAACTTTTATCAATAAACCTTAAAATCAACTTCTTCTCAATAACATTAAAAAATAAATCAAAACCGTTAGATTCCTCGCGTTTGAGCGCACGCTTGTCTCTTTTGCCTTTGTATGCTTTTACATATATCTGAATGTTTACTTTGTCCAACCCTTTTCAAAACATAACAAAAAACTCTCGATCCAACGTCGAGCCACTTTTATAACAATGTAAGTCGACTACCTTCGGGCGTCGCATTCGACCTTCGGTCACAATACACTTTAACTAGCCCACTTTGCTAGTATGCACAAATAATCAAAGTTAGTTTGTCCCCTCGACATTCCAAAGGAAAAGTTATTAATAATTGACTAAACCGTCATAAGACTAACATTTTAGAACCCTTGGCCGTAGGATTCGAAGTCGCCGTACTCCACGTCTCGCCGTAGACACTTAGAATCTTAGCCTTAGGATCGGAGTCGCCGCACTCCAAGTAAATGCTCCGCCGCGAACATTTACAACCCTACCCCTCTTGAACCATCCTACAACTTTAGAGTCGCCGCACTCTATGTAAGGTCTTGCCCAAGACTTTACTCCCCTTTGGAACCTTGACCCAGTCAAGAAGTTCCTCTTTGCAGAACTAAGCATACTCTGATTCTACACCCGAGGATACGTAGGCATAAGGTGCGATACCTTATCGAGTATACTTAGATACTAACCCCTAGGGTTCAACCTTTAGCATAGCACCCTTAGCAAGCGAATGAGAGATAACATAAATACTAACGAGAGGTTCCCGTAGAGTACTACGGACGTTTAGGATGCTAATACCTTCCCTAGGCGTAACCAACCCCCGAACCTTAGATCTTTAGGTTTTTTCGCTTTTGAACCTTTCCTTTGGATAAATCAAAGACGGTGGTGAACCTTTAAAGAAATGTGATCCTAGTTCATTAATAACTATGGTATCCAATTCTCACCGCAACAGAAATGGCGACTTCACTGGGGAATGTCGAGGGTTTCCCCTATCTTGTTTTTCTTATGTTATCTTTCTTTATTATATTTGCTTATTATCTATTGTGTTGGGTTGCTTATGTGGTGAGATAAAGTCCTACACCCGGACTAGAGTGAAATTATGATAGGAACGGTGAGAATTCAAGGATACTTTGAGGGAGTCGATTCCTGAAAAAGTTGAATTGAGACTTCACCACTCAGTCTAGGCCCTCTCGAATTCAATTTTGTCCAACGAGTCTATTCGTGAAGACGCTATTATTTCGAACTAAAGGCCATCGAGACTGGGGACCGTAGTTACCTTTAACCCAACTTGGCCTATTAGGATGTAGTGCGGGGACTATGCGGGAGTCTATTTCTGCAATAGTCGCTACGCGATACTACACTCGGACGAGATTCTCTTGAGAATATTATTGACCACCAAGTGATCTGGAAAATCGATAATATCCGAAAGATGGATTGTAGACTCCGGGAACTCTTAGAACCCGTTCGGCAGGTACATTTGAAACTATAGTACATACCTTATGGGAGGGTAGACCCTTGGCTCCACGCTGTGACCTCTCAAACCTAGGACTTTTGCTTGTCTGTTTGATCTTGTCTGCTTATCTGTGCTTTGTGCTTTGTGTGTTTGCATCCCTGCATTCATAAGCATCATATCATAAAGATTCATGGAACTTAGTCTTGTTTATAAACATCATAAGGATATCATAGACTCTAAAACAATTTTTAAGAGAAAAAAAAACGTTGAAGTACCTTTACAAAAGTCATAACCTGGACGATCTAAGGAGACTAGAGATTTTGCTGACAAATAAAGAAAGGTTCAAATCAAGATATGGGAAGCTATCATGGCCTATCATTATTCCTGATTATCAATTAGTACCTAAATTTGAAGACTGTTCTTAACTGATGGAGTTAGTAGCTCAAGACAAATATCCATTTCTCAACTTCGGTTAGTATTCAAGCTAGCTAAAAGGAGGTTATTGAAAAAAATTACTTATTGCAAGAAATGGAAAGCTCAAGAAGACGTCTTATCTAATTCTAAGTCATCAGTCAACATTTTGTCGACAAGCTTAGTCTAGAAGAAGCTCAGATGGAAGAAAGAAGTCAAGGAGTTCAAGAAGACCGTTGGAAGAGTCTCCTTAGGTCCATCATTATTAGCTTTTATTTAGCTATTACGTTATGACTGTTGTAAAGCGTACAGACGCGTTATATAATTAATTTTGTAATAAACCAATCTTTAGTATTCCAGTACTAATAATTGTAACCGACTTTTTTATGATTCTTAAAACGAGCCTTTTAATATTCCATGATGATTATAAATAGCTGAGTTTCCATGAATCTTGTTGCATAGCATTTGCATCTTGCATTTCTCTCTCTATCAAGGAACTTTAAATCTTGTATTGCAGGCATTGTACGATGGATTACGGAAAGAAGGGAGTTGTGCCGTACACCTTTGAAGTTTCGGATGTTGAACAACTAAGGGAACTAGGAGATCAGATCAAGGATCCTGCGGCGTTCGCTGAGAAGTATGGAAATATCCTCCCGTTGTTGCAGACTCGAGTAGCCGCTGGTTTATTGGAAACGTTGGTTCAACTTTACAGCTTGATCTACCATTGCTTCATCTTCCAAGATTTCCAGTTGATGCCTACATTGGAGGAATACTCCGCCCTTATGGGTATTCCTGTCAAAGACTCACCTCCATTCTCCGGTGGAGAAGGAAGGCCCAGCCAGGAAGACATCGCAAGAGCGACCCACATAAAGCTGTTGGAGATCCAAACTCATATGACGGTCAGAGGAGGAATCGACGGTTTACCGGCCCAATTCTTGTTCGAGAAAGCTCGCCATTTTGCTAGAGTAGGGAACACTGGAGCGTTCGAGCACATCTTTGCACTGCTGGCCTACGGTTTGTTCTTGTTTCCGAATGTTGAAGATTTTGTCGACGTCCATGCCATAAGGATTTTTATGCTCAAAAATCCAGTGCCGACGTTGTTAGCCGATGTTTACCACGCTATCCATTCAAAGGCTCTGAAGGGAGAAGGTCGGATTACTTGTTGCACCGCTATCCTCTATAGGTGGTTTATTTCGCACCTACCGAGGTCTACTAATTTCTGGGACGTGAAAGATGGTTCAGAATGGCCTGTGAAGCTCATGGCTCTTACTCACTCGGATATCGTTTGGCATGACTCAATGTATGGAGGAATCTCCATGAGCCATAGTTGTGGAGACTTTCCCAATGTACCTCTTCTTGGTACAAAGGGATGTATCAGCTATAATCCTGTGCTCGCCCGCCGTCAACTGGGGCACCCAATGGAAGAAGTACCTGATCCAGAAAGCCTGACAAGACTTTTCCTCTATCAAGGAGAGGACCTGAATCTGAAAACCGGAATCGTGTTTGCTTGGCGTCGCATCAATCGACAAGGAATGACAGTGACAACAAATCCTGATTGCTCAATTACTGAAGAATGTCTAGTATGGGCACGCGAAAGGGCTCTGACCTTGAGGATGCCTTATCCCCATCCCAAACCTCTCGTTGTCCAATCAGATGAAGTTTCAAAGTTGAAGGCTGAAATAGAGAAGCTTACCCTGGATAAATCAAGAATGCAACATCAGATTGACATGTTAATGGAAGAACTCCGTGGAAAACAAGGGGCATCGTCCAGTGGATTAGACTCCTAGTTCCTTTTGTGTTATGTGGCTTATGAAATAAAACTTTGGAGGTGTACTGGCCTTTGAAAATTTTAATAAAATGTTTTATTTTAACATCTACAATGACTGCAATAGAATTTGAGTTCCTTGATAGTTGCATCGTTTCGCATTTGCATCTCATATCGTTTTGCATTCTTTGCTTTGTTTCCTTTTCTTCTGTTTGTTTCTGTGCTCTCGTCCATCCTCTGTTCATGACCCGTCTGCTGATTTCCCGACAGTAATCTCTGGACCTGGGGAAAATTTTGAAAGATCATGAATATAGAAGAGCAGAGCCAGTTTGCGACCGTGGCAGATCTTGAGTTCAGTCAACTTGTGGAAGCTATGACAGCCTTGGCAATGAAAGACGGTAATCCTCGGAGGACTGTTGTGAACAATGTTACCCAGGATCAATCTGTGCAGATTCCCGCTGAGAACCAAGTTATACAAGAACATGCTACCATCCAGGATAGACGTCCTTCTTCTGTTGATGCTATGAAGTATCGTAGCCTCGCATTCTCAGAACCAGATTCCCAATAGGTGATCCCTGAGACGAAAACTGAAGATCCACGAAATGCTGAGCTTATGGAAAAATTTCGTGCTTTGGAACGAAGACTTGACGCTATTAAGGGTCGTGACGCTGATGATCTGAATGCCTTGAATATGTGCTTGGTACCCGACCTTGTAATGCCTCCAGAATTCAAGACACCAAAGTTTGAGAAGTACAAAGGGGACAGCTGCCCAAAGCAGCATTTGGTGATGTTTTGCAGAAAAATGACTCCACATGCCCGTAATGAACCGCTTATGATCCACTGTTTCCAAGACAGTTTAAGTGAGGCATCACTAAATTGGTATATGCAGCTAAGGAGTAGCGACGTCCAATCATGGTTAGACCTTTCCGAGGCTTTCGTGAAGCAATATGATTACAATCTGGACTTGGCTCCTAGTCGTCTGCATTTGCTAGACCTATCTAAGAAAGACAATGAATCCTTCAGAAAGTATGCTCAGAGGTGGAGAGAAGTAGCTTCTCGCGTTCAGCCGCCGCTCCTGGATAAGGAATTGGTTGACTTTTTCTTGGATACTTTGCAAGGTCCATACCGAGAAAATTTGTTTAGCATTGTGACAAGAAATTTCTCTGATGTAGTAATAGCCGGAGAGCGCATCGAGGTTGGCCTTAAGAAAGGAAAAATCCGAGGTATCTCAAACATCCGATCCATTGAGGGTAAATCAATTGTCAGTTCTCAAGAAGAACAGGAGGAAGAAAATGATTCCATTGAGGAGTATCCAATATATCTGTCTCAGCACTCACGCAACTCAAGTATTCAGAGTGAGCATTTATTTGGGTTTCTGCGTCAGACGCCATCATCTCTTCAGGAGTAGAATTCTTCTCCAAATCGAATACCTCCTCGGTATCGACAGTCATCCCGCCATCAGCCACGTCAACATGATAGACCAAGACTGAAGAAACAGAGGCATTTCACTCCGCTACCAATGCCATACAGTCATTTCTTGCCAGATTTAATCAAAAGTGGACTTATAGTGCCAAAGGAGTTGAAGCCAGTACCTTTTCCTTATCCACCAGGTTTTGACGCTAACGCCCGATGTGATTACCATGCTGGGGCACCAGGGCATTCAACTGACGACTGTAAAGTACTTCCGAGTAAGGTTCAGAATCTGCTTGACTCCAAAATGATCTCATTCACGCCTCATGGAATTCAACTTAATATTCCTTCACCCAATCACGCGGGTTCATCAGTCCCGATTATGGAAGAATTCACCGAGAGTGGGTATGAGAATGATCCCCAGACCGATCTCGGAAGTCGATTTTGAAGATGGTTAGCTCAAATAGCAAGTAAAGAGGAAGTCATTCCTAGAAGCATCAGTTGTTTATTTATTTGCATTTATCGCTTTCTTTAATTATTAAAGCATGTTTACATGTAAGAACTTGTTATTCCGAACGTTAAGGTAATTTAATGTTTGTTTTGAAGAAATCCATTCGCTTCGCTCTTTTTAAAACTGTTTACCATTTTATAATGCCAATACTGAATGGAGGATGATGAACCAAAATGCAGTCTCTTCTGTTGTATGCTTTTGAACGAAAACCCTGCTAAGGATATAAAGCATTGTTTCAACACCAGAGATAACCTCTTGTTAACCCTTTTGAACCTCGAAAGAAAAACCTCATTTTTAACCTGGGGCAGGGTAACTTCCAATCCAAGCGACCGAGCTTCCAAATTATCAAAATGCGAGTGGGTACAAATAAATTTTGACCCTCAAACTTTCAAATAACCTCACAAAAAAGGGGGTGGGTACAAACAAACTTTGACCTTTATACCTTCTTGCTTCTTAAACCAAATCACTACTTACAACTCTCAAAAGACCTTATTGAAGCAAAGTTCATTTCAAAAGCATACTCGATGAGATAGTGTTTCCTGACTCCTATGAGCCACGCTCAAAGTTCGCATTGGCTTTATAAAAAGGAAAACTAATATCATATCCTAACTTGTGATTCAGTCACAAGTTTGCGATATGCATTTTCAATAAACTTCAAAACAAACATGACGTTGTACTAGCAACTCAGAATTTACACTTTCTGCATGTAAATATTGCTTAATATCATAGAAACCTTATTGCAAACAGCTACAAGAATTCAATTCCTGATTGGAGCTTTGTTGAAGATGGTTACTTCATTGTTAAGGATAACCAGTCTGGGGCATGTTGCGTGAAGACCCATTTAAGCAGGGGCAAGATGTCTTTCAGTTTGTAACCTCCACAAACTGACCTACCCAAGGGGCTTCAATTTTGAAGATTCAGCATGCAGAATGCCGTCAATCTGAGCCAGTTACGTCGAGATTCTACAAATCTCTCAAGAGTTGGAAGACGCTGGATTATTTTGAACGCCGGATCTTCTGTAAAATCCTTTTGAGATGACTCCTTTTCAGAATCCTGCAATCCAGGACAGTTGAGAATTGAAGACTTTTCCAATAATTCATACTTGAAAATGGCGACTACCATGCAAGTCAGAACTTCACTGACTTCATAGAATCTCTTCACTTAAAATTCCCGAAGAATTTCAATGGTATGATTATTCCCCAGCAAGGACCGACTGTAGGAAGTCATGACGATTCCCCAGTGAATCATTATTTCAAGCAATTATGACAGAATCAGTACAAAATTTCAGCATCTGGTTGACCTAAGGATCCCCAAAGAATCTCCTTGGCATCAACTTTCCCCGATGAAGCGAGTGTTTATTTCACTCCTCGGTGTCTTCTCAAGATTTCATTGTCTCTCAACCATGGATGTTTATTTCATCCCTACTGAAGACTAGACTCTGATGTCTGCAACTACAATATGGGTTCAAGCTTCCCCAACGAAGCAGTGGATATTTATTTTACCCCGTGGCATTTATCACTACGGATTATCTCGGTTATGGCGGATATTTATTTCATCCCCATCAAGTCTACGAATACAAGATTGATCCGGGCCCAGTGGATCTTTCTCATCTGAATAATCAAATTCATCTTGGCGATCTCTAAGTGAAATCGTATTTTATATTCCCAAGTGGACTGCTATTTCCCCAGAGAAGTTGGAACCGTTGGTGCATCTTCGGATTACTACAAGATTGACAGATGTATCTCTCGTGCAGAGGATGGACGGGCTTCCTCGTTTGTTTTTCCCCCTGTTTTCTTTTGTCTGTTTTGTCAGCATGAGCATAAGCATCACATGGCATCTTCTGCATTCGCCTCCGTGCGTGTTTGTTGTTTGTTTCTTGTTGCTTTATCTTGGTCTTTGTTTGTGTTTACGCCAGTTTTCGGGGTTAGTCCGATCTCTCCAAGTAGGTCGTCAACCTTAGGCAGAAAATGCTAATCATTTCCAAGTTTCCCCACAGAGTTCAACCCTCGTGGATGATGGTTATTTCAGTTATATTTTTCCTTGGTTGGATAAGATAAAATCGTCGTTCGAGTTCATTTCTCAATGACAGGTCTTGTTTGACCGTTTCATTCTAGTTTGATCCTAGATTGAACTTTGGTCTTTGACAACTTGCCTTCCAAGCGCCTAGCAAAGTTTAAGCGTGCACCTATGCTTTGTACATTTTGAGTCGTTGTGCTCTATATTTTATTTTCGCCTCACCTTGTTTTTGTTGCGAGCCGCCGCGCTCCTTATTTTGCTTTTTTGTTTCGAGACGCCGCGCTCCTTGTTTTGCTTTTTCTGTTTCGAGCCGCCGCGCTCCTTGTTTTTTCTTTTGGTGTCGAGCTGCCGTGCTCCTTGTTTTTCTTTTTGGTGTCGAGCCGCCGCGCTCCTTGTTTTTCTTTTTTGGTTTCGAGCCGCCGCGCTCCTTGTTTTTCTTTTTTCGGTTTCGAGCCGCCGTGCTCCTCGTTTTGCTTTTTTTGTTTCGAGCCGCCGCGCCCCTTGTTTTTCTTTTCTGGTTTCGAGCCGCCGCGCTCCTTGTTCTTCTTTTCTGGTTTCGAGCCGCCGCGCCCCCTGTTTTCTTTTTTGGTTTCGAGCCGCCGCGCTCCTTGTTTTGCTTTTTTGCATCGAGCCGCCGCGCTCCTTGTTTCTTTCTTTTCTGGTTTCGAGCCGCCGCGCTCCATGTTGTTTTTCTTAGTGGTGTGTAAGTCCTGTGCGAAGATAAGTCACAGGGCATTTTCCCTACGAAGTCCATTTACTTGGCATACAAGAGATTTTTCAATAACCCTGTTCTTTTCCTTGGTGGTTCCTGAAGATCCCGTTTGATCTCTTCATTTGAAGGAATTCCCAAGTTTTGTTTGTTTTTGTTTGCATGATCCTACCACCGTGTGGATCCTATCCTTTCTTCTTGCATCTTAGATATCAACTGGTCAAGCTTGAACCTGCTGGGTCGTCGCTTTCAGGGTCCCCATTGCTGTTTTCTTTTCCCCAGTGTTGTTTCCTTTTCCCCGGTGCGTCTGGTCGTCCCCGGTGATTTTGTTGCTCATTGGGTTCGTCTTCCGCTCTGTGTTTGCCTTCGTTTTCGTCTGCATTTTGCATTTTTACCATTCCATCATTTTCATCATGCTAGAGTTCATGGCATGTCAGCATTAGGTTTAGTTTTATCCATAGCATTGCATGATCATTGCATCTAAGGGCAAAATTTTCGGTTATCTGTATTTAAATATCTTTCACCATGACCTAATGACGATCTTCATCGCCCTGTCACCCGATGAAGATATTTAAATAGGGGCAACTGTTGTACCCCAAATTTTTCCCTTAGATTCATTGATTCGTCTGCATAACATACTAGGTCAATCATTCGTGCATGACTAACCTCTTTATCTAGTTTTTGCTTGTTTGTTTCATTTGTGAACGCAGGTGCTGCTGTAGAAGATTCCAAGACTTGAAGGCTGTGTTGGGTGTGTGTTTTTGGAAGTTCTCTGGTCTCTGAAAGTTTGTGTTGGACTCCCGTGAGATTGTGCCCTCATCCTTTTGGTCCCTAAGCCACTACCAAAGCCTTTCTTCCTTCACATCTCTCAGAAGCCATACCCCTGCAGAAGATTAAGTATTTATACCTGTTGGATATGAATGTTGGTCCTTCAGGACTGGTCAATGGTTGTGTGGTAATTATACTGCAAGATGGCGTCTCCCTCCTTTGTCAGCCCTTCAATATCTGAGGGACGTGTTTGCTCTGTGATGCTATGTTCTTAAGTAATGAAAGGTCAAGTTAGGAAGCAGTAGAAAGTTGATTTCCAAATGCAAATTCAAGTCCATCGTTGTCACAAGTTTACAAGATCAAATTTGAAGTTCCTACATCATTCTTGTGTTCTAATTCACACATAGTTCCAGTACGAAGCTCATGATTTCTGTTTCAAGAAGACTATTCATATTCTTGAAGTTGTCAAGTATTCTTCAAGCAATTTTGAAGATCATTGGGAGATGGAAAGGTTCAAGATGTCTTGACCATTCGTGAAAAGTTTGAGTAATCCTTACAAGTTCTTAAAATTTTGCTTGTTAATATTGTTGTTAAAAAAGTGAAATTCCATAGCCGGTTTAGTTGGAGAATTTTAGTCCTCATTTCTTTTGCAAAGAACTATGTCTTATACCTTCAAAAACTCATGGAAGCCCATAACGGTTGTTTACAAAATACGAACTCATGTTGAAATCTAAGTTATAAGGCATATTTATTTCAAAAGAAGTTTTGGCAAGGTTAGAGGCATTTGTTTTAATTATGACCTCAAGTGTGTTTTAAAGTTAATCCAAGGTTTTGCGACAAAGGTTTCAAGTTGAGTTTCAATTATATTGAATTCCCAAAACCCAAAGTTCAAGTCCCATCATAAGGGTTCAAATTATCACCAAACTCCAGATTCAAGTTTGAAAATAGCAACCGCATTTTTTATCACTCAACGTTGTTACACTTACAGCATACAAGTTTTAGTAGGCCACTTGTAGAGATAGCAGTTACAATTGATTACATGGCGTAAGAATAAGACACCACACCTAGTCTACCACTTGGCCTGAAGAAGGATATACTGCTATACCAAGTACATGCCGTATGAATTAATTAACATTGGATGAATTGAAAATCATACTAAAGTTTCTATCACAACTGTGACTGTGCTTCTAAAGTGATTACATGTTGGTTCATCATGTCGGCTTATGACAGAGAAAAGACTCTTTAGTAAATGTGGTACTCTTAAATTTTTTCCCATAGGCTCATCAATTAGTTGATGAAGTTACACGTCGTCATTGAAAGAATTGAGCTTGATATATTTCATCCTCGCCGTAAATATGAACACTCAAGTGGAAAGTTTTGCTCTTCTTCCCAAGCACTGTGATGAGACAGGTCGCAGAACTGTGCCCCTATATCCTGCTGAAATGACCAGACCATATCAGAAATTAGAGAAAGTTAAAGCAAGACAAAGTTAAAGTCATCAGAGTTTCACTGCCATAGTCAACTTACATCAAATCTTGCGCCAGGTTTTATCCAGCTTCTTGAGGGGAGCCACCTTCATTTTGTTTGCCAATCCAAGCTCCCTAAGCCGAAAGAGGAAACACGCCTATGGAAAAGAAAGCTCACCAAGCACAGTAGAAGCAACGCGCAAAATGAACCTGCAGGCAATAAAATGAATAAAGTTTATAAGTATAAGCCCTAAAGAAAGTTCATGTGGAAATTCAAGAGAAGGGAGGGTCAAAAGCAAAGTTCAGAATGTGCAAACAAAGATCAATCAATCAAGGAACAACATTCATGGCAAGCAAGGGTTTACGAAAGTTTCCTTGAAATCCATTAGCCCATGAGAAAGAGATTACAGATACAACAAGTTCATTCATAGCAATAAAATTCATCGAATTGAAGACTTTTTGAGATCAAACCATTCTCTTACAAAACAAGCCGCAAATCCAAAACAGTAAAACAAAGCATTGATTTTCAACATGATACATTCAGAACCTTCCTAAAGCGTGTTACAGACATGTTCAATACATAATCATATTATTTCCATAATGGTCATGAGAATATTTCCAAGGCTCAACCACGAATCATTTCGAAAACGGTACAGGATTGAACCTGTTCTAAACATATTCAATAGCATGCCAAAGCAAGTTCAACATACTTCAGACCACATTAAAGATCTTTCCAAAATCAAATAACATGTTTCAGATACGAAAAAAAACACAATCAGACAGTGTGGAAAGTATTTCAAAGCGGGCAATCATCATTATTTTGGTTTCCAGAAAAAGAATCTGACATATTCAATAAAATATTAAGTACAAGATAAGAATGAATTGGAAAGTTATCTTGAATTCATCACAAAAATCAAACACGTTCGGGCCAAAATGGAAATAATATCATCATGAAAAGAATATGTTCAGACAACTTTGAATTCATTTCATAAAAGACTGCCAACATGTTGGAAACGGAAACGGAAAGTTTTCAATTTACAATTACACATGATCAGACAACATTCAAAGGAAAGGATCAAAAGGACATTCATCATCAATCATGGCCATGACTCTATTATTTTTTTATCAGCCTATAAAAGCAGAGGATTCACACGCATTTGAAGGGGGGGGGCATAATCCAAAAATTGATCCGCGTACAACAATTATCATACACAAACCTTACCAAAACAACTCCTCAATTCCATACTAGAACCAAACCATTTCGCCAAATTCAAATCATACATCAACCCAAACTACATAAAAAACCCACCCCTTCAAAATCAAATCACAACCAAGTTCAACATACACTCTAACTCAAAATTCATACAACGCAAACCAGAAATTCACGACAACAACAGACAAAGGAAAACCATCAAACCCATACGCACGCACGCAAAGCCACGAACACCGTCGCGACAAACACACATACACATATAAAAAGGGAGGAATAGAAGACTTAGCTTTGGATAAATCACCAGAAGGCTCAATCGCGACCCTCCGTCAACAATCGCCGGCGCCGTTTCCTTCATTTCTTTTTTATCGCTTTGAATCCTTGTAAAAATGTAAATAAATCATTAATGAGAACAAAACGGGGTATGGGCCTGTTGGGGTTGGGGTTTTTATGGTTGATTTAAGGAGAAATCGTGAGAGATCGAGAGAGAGGAGAGAATCCGAGTGAGGGAGATGAAGGATTAGGGTTTCTAAACCCATAGTGAGAGAAGGAGCGTCGAGAGAGAGAAGAAGAGAAAATGGAATCCGTGAGGCTCCCTCCGTCGTTTTTTTTCTTTTTCTTTTTTATCACCGTTTCTATTTTAACTTTTTCTTTAAAAAAATATAACCTTTTTTTTATTATAACTAACTAAGTTTTTTTTTATGTGTGTTATCTTAATTAAAACTTATTTTATTAAAACACTAATAAACCGTTTTAACTTTTAATAACTTTTATACCAAATAATCCTATTTTAAAATTAATTAAGAAATCTTTTTTTTTTTAAAATAATCCCATTAAATAACTTTTTACAATAACCTTAAATTCTTAAAAAAATAAACCTTATTACTAATAATCCCTTTTTAGGTTAATTAAGAAATGCTTTAACGTTTAAACTAATATTTATCTTTAAGCATAATTCTAAAAAAAAAAACTTTTATCAATAAACCTTAAAATCAACTTCTTCTCAATAACATTAAAAAATAAATCAAAACCGTTAGATTCCTCGCGTTTGAGCGCACGCTTGTCTCTTTTGCCTTTGTATGCTTTTACATATATCTGAATGTTTACTTTGTCCAACCCTTTTCAAAACATAACAAAAAACTCTCGATCCAACGTCGAGCCACTTTTATAACAATGTAAGTCGACTACCTTCGGGCGTCGCATTCGACCTTCGGTCACAATACACTTTAACTAGCCCACTTTGCTAGTATGCACAAATAATCAAAGTTAGTTTGTCCCCTCGACATTCCAAAGGAAAAGTTATTAATAATTGACTAAACCGTCATAAGACTAACATTTTAGAACCCTTGGCCGTAGGATTCGAAGTCGCCGTACTCCACGTCTCGCCGTAGACACTTAGAATCTTAGCCTTAGGATCGGAGTCGCCGCACTCCAAGTAAATGCTCCGCCGCGAACATTTACAACCCTACCCCTCTTGAACCATCCTACAACTTTAGAGTCGCCGCACTCTATGTAAGGTCTTGCCCAAGACTTTACTCCCCTTTGGAACCTTGACCCCGTCAAGAAGTTCCTCTTTGCAGAACTACGCATACTCTGATTCTACACCCGAGGATACGTAGGCGTAAGGTGCGATACCTTATCGAGTATACTTAGATACTAACCCCTAGGGTTCAACCTTTAGCATAGCACCCTTAGCAAGCGAATGAGAGATAACATAAATACTAACGAGAGGTTCCCGTAGAGTACTACGGACGTTTAGGATGCTAATACCTTCCCTAGGCGTAACCAACCCCCGAACCTTAGATCTTTAGGTTTTTTCGCTTTTGAACCTTTCCTTTGGATAAATCAAAGACGGTGGTGAACCTTTAAAGAAATGTGATCCTAGTTCATTAATAACTATGGTATCCAATTCTCACCGCAACACGGATGATCCGGAGTGGATTGATCGTCGACCGGCTCTGACAATCCGCGAGATGTTTGGTTCATTTCTCTTCTTCTTTGTGTTTTTCTTTATGGTTGGGTTGTGTATATGTATTTGCTGTGATCTCATGTATATTTGTCGCCCATGGCGTTGTATAAAACTTGCTTTACAAATCTTTATTGGTGATTGTCTCTGATTTTTGCTTTATGCGCGGGGTTTGGGTTGCGTTAGAGATAACCGTCGCAAACTTCGATTAGGGATGATTGTCTGTTAGTTTCTGGATTCTAGAGATAGATTTAGGGCTAGCAATCTTCAATAGGTGTCGAAACTTAATGCCTCCGTGCCTTGAGCTAGCGTACGAAAGTATCGACAATGGTAACACGGTTGTTCTCTCAATTTTGCATTAGACATAACTTGTGTTGTGAGCGATGCTGGGTGATATTGAGGAGTATTGTAAGTTGAGTATAACTGGTCGGTAAGTTTAAGTTTGTGAGGAGTCGATTATGTGCATGCCGGATAAGTTTGTCTTACTGAAAAGTGAATTTTTTTTTATGTTTTAATGTTTACTTTTCTGTTTTCATGTTTTAAACCATTCAAACCCAAACTCATTAACGCGAGAGACTGTCGAACGACATTCTTTCCCTTGAACCGATCTCTGTGGACACGACATAAATCCCGGAGGGAATTCTTCTGAAAATAAATATTTTTGCTTGCTTGCCGCTATTCCGCATTCAACAAAATGACGCCTTTGTCGGGGATTGGTTTTGATATTGAATCGCATTGCGATAGTTTCTTTATTTTTGAGTTTTGTATATATCGTATATATTGTCTGTTTCCATTATGTTTGTTCAAGTGTTGTATACATTTTGTTCCCGTAACGTTTGTTTAAGTGTTTGGTTAGGGCACTTGCTTTTGGTTTGCGCGGTGAGGCATCACCATGGCATGAATGAAGGAAGTTACTAGCTAAGAATTGTAAAGGCGTCGAGCTTACGACGTAAAACAAGCATGGTGTATTCTTTTCTTTTGTTGTTGTTTAGTTTAGATAGTGTGGTGAGTATTCATTAAACAAGTTGTACTCGGATTTTTTGTAAAATTCTCAAATCTTCACTTTACAACTTGTTTAATGAATGTTCTACCGGTTTTTCAGTTTGTTCATATTAATAGTTTTCGTGTTTGTCAATGAGCTTGTTTTGAGTTGCTTGAGGAACTTTTGGTGATGTTCCATTTTTGATCGTTTCAACTTGCGAATGCGTGGTAATGATTTTGTTAAGTTTTGTACACGTCTGAGGTATGTATTTATCGCTTTCTATACTTTAGCATATTCATGATACTTAGGCATTTTACAAACTTCCATGCCATCCATTCTTTTGTATACTTGTTCTATTGTGAATCACTTTAGTTCCCACCCTTTTTGTGAGGAAGCGTTTTATTGTTCATATATGCACGGAGTACCAACATTTTTGTTTTAACTGGATTTTATTATGTTGAATCTTTTGTTTGTGTTGATTATATGAATGCATGAAAAGGATCAAGGAAATTGTTTCATTTTGAGCACTACTACCTTAGCCAAATAGTCAATTCACCTTGTGAGTGTGTGAGAATTCGTAACCCCTTTGAGCTTTTTGATCCATGTTTCTATTTGAACTTAATTCTTGTCTATGAGTATTTAGTTCACTTATTTTTGAATGGATTTAATTTTTTCTTGAACCTCAACTATGTGTTGTTGTATGGATTTTTTCCTTGCCTTAGAAAGTAGGGAGTATTCACATGATGGTGCGGTTGAATTCAAGTTGGGGAGAGGATGATTGTATACTTATTGGTTGGATTCTATGAGGATTGGAAAAGAAAAGAAAAAAGAGAAAAATTTGTGAAAAAGAAAAAGAAGGAAAAAAGGAAGAAATAGAAAATCCTTGAAAAAGGAAACAAAAAGAGTTCAATAATTGTGCTAAATAAGTATTGTGTGTTGTGTAGCACTTGGGATTTTGGAAGAAGTTGGTTGAAATTTTGTGTGTGAATCTTTGTGAGTTTTCACTCCCTTTGGTTTAGGCAAGTTTTTGTTTCAATTACCTTTAGAAATTGCCCCTTGTTTGTTTACCCGACCACGCTACAACCTTGAAAGTCCTTGTGATTCTTGCTTTTATGTTTTCAATGTGAATTGTTGGATGAATGCATAATTTAGTCTTTTGTTTGTAAGATTGTTGTGTGAGTGAAAAGAACCTCATTTTGTGTTTTCACTACAACATTTAGGCTCTCCAACAACAATTGAAAAATGTTGCCAAAACTCTGGAAAACGTTGCCTAAAAGAATAGGGGACGTTTTCTAGGCGTCTCCTGTGCGAGCGTTGCCTATTGTCTTAGGGGACGTTTTTTATGATCTTTGGGCACGTTTTTTAAAAACGTCGCCTAAACAAAAGGAATAGGGGACAATTATTCGTGGCCTTTAAGGCGACGCTTTTTAAGTGTTGCCACAAAAGGAATAGGGGACGGTTATTCGTGTCCTCTAAGGCGACACTTTTTAAGTGTTGCTACAAAAGGAATAGGGGACGATTATTCGTGGCCTCTGAGGCGACGCTTTTTAAGTGTTGCCAAATGCAGCTACAATTAGTAAGCGTTGCCTTAAATCTGAATCAGGGGGATTGTTTTTAAATCGTCCCCATAAAATAAGGAGGATTGTTTTAACAATGTCCCCACTTTTTGAATAAGGAGAATTGTTTTTACAGTGTCCCCATAAAATATATAATTTATAATTATTTTTTAAATAATTTAGTCGATGATGACAGGCTTCAAAAAAATATCGATTATAACTTAAACAAGATAAAATTTAACCATCCACAAATGTTATATTATAATAAAATTGAGTTCAAACATTAATTCAAGATAGTAGTCAGTAAAGAAAATGACTAACGTAACATTACTTATAATAATAAGTTTAATACTTTGAAGTATGACCCTAGCAAAATAACAAAAAACATAGTTCAACTTTTAATGCTTTCAACTAAAAGCAAAAAAAAAAAAGACATCATCCAACTCATTCAAGTTTGTCTTCTTGGAATTCATCATCCATATCGTCCTCTTGAAATTCATCACATATGTCGTCCTCCAAAAAATCTTCATCTACGTCGTCCTCTTGAAATTCACCATCTATATCGTCCTCTTGAAATTCATCATCTACATCTATGTCATCCTCTTGAAATTCGTCACCTGCAACGTCCTCTTGAAATCCATCATCTATGTCGTCCTCTTGAATTTCATCATTTATATCGTCCTTTTCAACATCTTCATTGATACCTTGCTGCATAAAAAAATAAAACAAAATACATCATAATTGTTTTTGTAAGATTGAATATCTTCCCAAAATAATTTGCAAAAACAAAACAATTTAATCTTTTATTTTAAAAAATGTTATCAAAATAGGTGATAAACATAAACATAATAGGTGAAAAAACATCAATATTTAAATAAGAATGCTATGTTTACACTGCACTTGTGATGTCGTAGACATACACAATAGCTCTTAAAGCTTTATTTTTTGTTGGCACAAATTCCAATTTTTATAAAAATAATAAATAAATGAAAAAAGTATATTGTATCATATGAATATACGGTGTAGATGTTAAAATGTAGTAGATAGGATGAATTCTGAATGGATTTGCGGAAACAATATTTTTTTTACTACTATTAGTATTAATGAGTATATGTTCAGTTCATGGTGCATATTCAATTTTAACAAGTAATGATTAAACAATAGAATTTTTATAGTATTTTACTTATAAAAAATAATTTTATATAATATTTTTGATAGTATTAAACCATAGAATTTAGATAGTATAACACAATTATAATAACATAAATAAATAATTGGTATATATAGTTACCTTTCCGTGACATGGAGCATGAGTTGATGTAGAGGAATGCATTTGTGGTCTCATTTCCTTTAGGGAACTATTAGCATCTCCATGAGATAATCCTAACAAATCTTCGATTGACTCCAACTTAATTTGAGGATTGCATTGTTGTATTACGGTCTTAAAAGCGTTTTGCAATCTATCAATCTGATCTTGAAACTCATGCCTTAATGTAGAGACCTCTTCATTGTGTGCTTGTTTCAGAGCATTAATCTCTATCTTTCGCTTTAAGGAAGTTTTAGTTATGTTTATCCCATAACAATGTACCCTGCCAGGACACTCCTTTCCAAAAACAGATTTAAAAGCTTCTGTATCACTTTCCTCCTTTTCAACCATTTCTTGAAGTTGGGACTAGCATAAATTACAAGAAAATATTAACTACTATTATAGACAATATAAGCTGACTATATTAAGTAAACATACTATATAAATAATGTTACATACAATTACTTTTCCAGTTTCTACATCCAGCTCCTTTCCTTTATTTCCTTTTCGAGTTTCAACAAACATTTCTGATTGAGTGGGCTCTCTTTTTTCCTTTTCACGCTGCAGAAATTAAAATAATTCCATAACAAAACAATCTGTGAATTAAAATTCTTTTTACAGAAACAAGACATGAATTAAAATGCTCAAAGAACCATTCATCTAAGGAATACTTTAATTGAGCAAATAACCATTCATACAAGGAATACTTTATTGAGAACGAAAGGAAGTTACCATTTTTTCACGAGTCAAAGCAAAGTTTTTGGGACCCATTCGATGCATCCACTTTAGTTGAGCTCTATTTCTAGTGTTAGTTTCACTGATTGCCTTCATTTATATTTGAGGAAATTATTTTAATAAATCTTACTTGATTATAGCATACATACAAAGGTGAAAAATCACACACATAAAAAATTATTAATCTTACTTGTATAGCTTCCTTACTCCAATAATCACAAAGACTCTTAAACTGAGCTATGGGCACCTTTGGTGGACGATTTTTGAGTCTCTCAGTCATGTTCGAATACTTCAAAAAATGATTCTTCTTAATTTTGTGCTTATATCTTCTCCATGCATCTCTAACAGTGGTCTCAACCTAATCTTGTGCTTCAACCGACAAGATAAACTTCCGCTACAAAAATTATAAGATAAAACAAGATAAAAAAATAGAACACTTTTGTTTGAACAATTAGACATTCAAATTCATATATACACACATACATTAGTATATCTCCAGAAACGTTTTTTATTATCATCTGGCATTCCTGACCAATTGGTGTAACGTAGAGGACAAAATGTTGCGTTCCTAGCCAATGTTCCCAAGAAGAGGCTCAAGTCAGATACTACTTTATCACTAGGACCAATTGGTTGACCATCCTCATTAAAGGTCACTTCTGCTCGTTCTTCCAAAGTTCTTGCATGAATCTTTTTGCACAATGTTTTCCCACGAGTTTTTCTTTGGCATGTTCCTATAAAGTAATCAACACAACAACATGATATCACATGTTTGCTACCAATATGTAAATAATGCATGAAATAATTATTATGAAATACAAAACTAATTACCTTTTTCTTCTTCTCTATTTGTGTTTGCCTCTTCTTCATTGACTTCTGCCCGATTTTGAACACTTTCTTGTTGAGTTCCTTTTTTTGGTTGATTTTGACTAAAGTTTGGGTTAATGTTGTTGCCCGGTTTTTCTCCATTGTTTGACTTTGTTGCATCCATTTCCTTTGACTTGTGAAGTTCTACATAATCATCTATCAACATTGATGGGCATTTTGTGTAAGACCCATAGCTTTTGAATAATTTTAAGTATTAGGTTGTATAATTATTAAGAGAGTTAGGGGTTGCGGACCGTGAGTCCGAGGTTTTTTGTCGATAAATAATACTGTGTTACTAGGGCCAGGTCGGGAGTGTTATCAGAAACTTTATAGTGAGTGGCGTTGTTCTCTTATTTTAAGTATTGGTACTAACTATCTTTTTATTTCGGAATTAATTAAATATAAATTTACCGGCTGACCGGTCAAAATAATTATATTTATGAGTTTTATCATTTCCAGTCTGTTTTCTATAATTTCGTCACCTATAATTTATTTTGATATGTTCAAATTTTATTTTTGATAAAAACACGAATTCAACTGTTTTTCGTTCGGGTCTTTTTCGACACTTGTAGGTTGGTTAGAAAATTTATTACTTCAGAAAAAAATAATAATAATAAAATATATTAGTACATTGGTTATTATTTTGTTTGTGTCCTGTAACGAAAAGTTAAAACAAATATAAGTATATGTATTAACTTAGTTTACAAAACCAAATATCCAGATATTTTGGAAAAAGGTGATGATTGGTTCCACGTGAGAATTTGAGGGCGGTTACTATTCCTGTAGAGACAAAATGTTAATTGTGTTAAGTTGTGGTTAATTCATTTTCATAAAAGTCTGTTATCTCTCTCAAAGAAAAAAATAGCTCTGTGTTTATCAAACTCCATATTCTCAATTTCAAAAGCTTGTTCTGGTAATATATTTTTCTTACCTTAAGTATATTATTTCTTTAAGCCAATGCATGCATGTATATTACTGGTATGGTTTTCATTTTATTAGAGTTAACATGAATATGTTTTGATTTTAATTTAGATAGCATGATTTATATTTTTTTTTAAGGATTGTTTTAGGAGTGTAAATTATCATGTTAATTAATAAGCGTAAGTGAAGTTATTGGTACCGGTAGTAGTGTTAGGAGAGTAGAAATAATTGAGTTATTATATTTTGTTAAGAAAATAAATATATTTGGTTTAAAAAAAAAAATGAAAAGAAGAGATAAATGGGGGAGGCGGGCGCCACCCACCCTTGCCTTTGTAAGTGGCGGGAGCCACTTTTCACTAGAGTGGCAGGCGCCACTTTGTATGAGTGTGGCGGGCGCCACACTGTCGTTTTTTCTTCCGGTCTCGTTTTTATGTCTTTTTGATATTATTTTTTCTTCTGGTTTTTTTTTAAAGGAAAGAATATTTATTTTACTTCAAATATTTTTATTTAGTTAATTATTTTATTTTTTCGGAATTTTCCGGATACGTTCGGAATAATATTTTAAAGTACGATCTGTACTGATTTTTGGTATCGTTGAAAAACTGTTAACAAGTTTTGATGTCGAAATATTTTTAGATCAAAATAATTTATTTTGAATAGAAAATATTATTTTATTCTAAAAATATAATTTAGAATATTATTTATTTTGGGTATATTACTTAGTTATCTATATTGGTTTTCACTAATTTTATTCCTAGTGTGAGAAACGTATTTTGACAAAATGGTTTGTTCAAAATATTAAATGAATTTTAATTAGTGTGTTAGAGATTTCTTTGAACTGGAATTTAATTATTCTTTTACCGGAAAAACTATTTTCTAGGGGAAAAGATTTATTTTGTTTATAAAGCGATTAGATTATTAGTTCTCGGGAATGGTTATATTTATGAGTTAGAACTAAGAGGGAATAAAATACCTTATTTAACGGTAAATATTACGTGGTTTAGGACGTGATAGTACCGGTACATGGGAAGAAGGAAATTATCAGGAAGCGTGCGAAGGTAAGGGCACCTTCTAACGATATTATATAGTACTGAATGCGTATGTATTTGTATGAATGATTGTGTGCCCACTTGGGGTCCTGGTGAAAATGATGTGCTGATTGAGTTTGTTAATGATAAACGTGTGAAATGCTTTCATATGATTTGTGCGAAATATATGAATTGGCATGTGGTTATGATTACCTGAGACGAGATTATATAAATTGTTGCATTTGCATTTGTGTGTTCATGCATACCATAGTTGCGTGTAGGTAGTTGGTGCCGAATGGGCCAGGGTGATGTGACTGAGCCGTCACCTAATCCCGAAGGGATTCTACTGCACCAGGTGATGTGACTGAGCCGTCATCGATCCTTTATGATCAAATTGAGTCAGGTGTCTGCGAGGAGGCAACACCGGGTCTCTGCAAGGGCAGCACTTTTTGTGACTGCAAGGCATCACGGTTAGTGAGGACCCAAGGGGCTATCACGACTCTCTGCGGAGAGGTTAAATTCTGGGATTCATGCATGGTGAGGGTACCCGACGAATTGGGACCACCAATCCATATAGAGTCTGCATTTAGGATATATGTGCATTTACTTTATGGTGTTAAATTGTGTTTCAATTATATCATGTTATACCTGTATATGTGTATTCTTTTCTATATGCTATTTTTAGAAAGTGACCCTCTACTATTATTATGATGTGGTTAACGACCACCCAGATGTATGATGTGACGTCACGAGCCAGAACCCTTCCGAGATTTCTTGCTTGGTCTGTGGCGAGCACCCTTGCAATTTCCCGCCTTAGTTCTTTAGCTTGTGGTTGTATAGTCCTACCCTGTGCTGATCGCGTTTTCGTAGATGTGGGCCGTCATAGTTTAGTTTTGGATATCTTTTTGGATGACTGTACCGTATACTATGATACTTCTAGGAGCAGTTATTGTTATATTTTGGCTACGGTATGCCCTATGTTCATGGCACCCTTATGTTTATAGGTCGTGAACTAGGTGCTGTATTTTTGGTTATTGTATTGTACAGGTACTTACACTTTGCTCCTTCGAGGAGTTACTATTGATGCATATATTATTATTTCAGTTTCAAAACAGTTGTTTCCATTTCGAAAAATATGCGTTGTAGTTTCTTCGGATATGTAGAGCCGGCTGTGCATTTGAAAGTAACATACTCCGTCGTTTTGGAATTCGTTAAACAATTGACTCTGATGTTTTAAAAAAAAATAAAATAAAAATTGAAAATAAACGGGGTGTTACATTTTTGGTATCAGAGCACGACTTTAGATCTTCAAAGGGAAAGTGTTTTAGGAAGTCATCCGTCTAGAGTCTTCTGTTTAGTTGTCCAGTCAGTTCTAGAGCTTGAGTAATTAAGTTTACGTTTGTAAGTTGTTGACATGTGATAGTGTTGGAAAGCTCAGGAGAAGGTTCTAATCTAAATTGTGGGTGTTGCAGGAAGAAAATGCCTCCTCGACGTGTACCTCCACCCCCTGAGACTAATGCTCACACCATTGGTCAAATGGCTCATGCAATGAATACTATGGCAGCTGCTGTGACTGCGCAAACCAATGCTAAGATACAAAGAGATGCAGAGAAGAGAGATCGAGAGATTCATGCTGCTAGGACTCGTACTCTCACTCAATTCCGTCGCCAAGACCCACCTCAGTTCCGTGGGGAAGGGGGTCCTGATGCGGCTGATTTATGGCTTCAGGAATTGGAGAAGATATTCGGAGCAATCCATTGCCCTGAGGTAGAAAGGGTGACTCTGGCCACCTATCAACTACTAGGAGATGCTGAGTACTGGTGGAAGAACACTAGGCTGATTATGGAAGGTGCATACGAGGAGATAAACTAGGAAACCTTTAAACATAAATTTCTGGCCAAGTACTTTCCAGAGACAGCTAGGGAAAGGTACGGTGAGGAATTCCTGAAACTACGCCAAGGAGGTATGACCATTGAGGCTTATGCGACCAAGTTTGAATCCCTATCAAGGTTTTTCCGTTTCTTCAGAGATGGTGGTGATGAAGCTTACATGTGTCGTCGATTCCAAGAAGGGTTGAGATATGAGATGCAGGATGCAGTGATACCTCTGGGTATCAGACAATTTTAAACACTGGTTGAGAAATGTCAAGAGATAGAGGATATGAAAAATAAGAGGGTAAACCGTGGAGGAAACTATACTGCTGGGGGACCAAGTCGTCCAAATAATCCTAATCATGGTAGACAGGGAGTGAAGCCTTATCAACCCTCCCAGAACTATCGTGGACCAACTTGTTCTGCAAACGTCACCCAAGGAAATCAGATGAGGGGGAAACTGGTGTGTTACAACTGTGGACGAGAAGGACATTTTGCGAAGGATTGCAAAACAAATACACTTACTTGCTACAACTGTAAGAAACCAGGTCATCTATCCCGAGATTGCAAGGTTCCAAAGGTGGAGTCAACATTGAATGCGACACAGGGAGCCCGACCTACTGCAAAGGGACGTGTCTACACTATGGGTGCTGAGGAGAGTGTCCAAGCCAGTAATGCAATACATGAGAATTGTCAAGTTGCAGGTAACTCTTTAACTGCATTGATTGATACTGGTGCAACCCATTCCTTCATTTCCTTAGATTGTGCCAATCGTTTGAACATAAAGATATCTCCACTACTTTTTGATTTACAAGTCTCTACACCTGCCAAGAATTTAGTTGTGAACTCGGCATGCTTACATTGTTCAGTAGTTATCCAGAATAGAGAGTTTTTGGTCAATCTAATTTGTTTACCCCTACCGTCACTCGAGATCATACTCGGGATGGACTGGTTATCCTATCACTATGTCATCTTGGACTGTGCTCGCAAGATGGTATTTTTCCCTGAACCCGGAGTTGTTAAATACTTGTCCGCAAACCAACTTAGAGTGGCCTTGAGGGATGGCGCTCTAGAGTTTTTGTCACTACATAGTGTGGAAGTAACCTCAGACATTCAAATTGAAAACATATGTGTAGTTCAACAATTCCAAGATGTGTTTCCATTGGAGATTCCAGGATTTCCCCCGGTACGCGAAGTAGAGTTTTTTATAGATTTACATCCTGGAACAGGACCGGTTTCAGATCCTCCTTATCGGATGACGCCGGTAGAATTAACTGAGCTAAAGAGTCAGGTTGAGGATCTACTCGCGAAAGGATTCATCAGGCCAAGTGTATCCCCTTGGGGAGCGCCAATTCTTTTGGTAAAGAAGAAAGATGGGCGTTCACGCTTATGTGTGGATTATCGGAAACTCAATAAGGTAACTATTAAGAACCGGTACCCCTTGCCACGAATTGATGATCTGATGGATCAATTGAATGGAGCTGCCATTTTCTCAAAGATTGACTTGAAGTCAGGCTACCACCAGATCAGAGTAAGGGAGGAAGATATTTCAAAGACGGCATTTCGTACGCGTTATGGGCATTATGAATACCTTGTGATGCCGTTTGGAGTGACGAATGCACCCGCCATTTTTATGGACTACATGAATAGGATTTTCCATCCGTTCTTAGACCAATTTGTGGTAGTTTTCATCGATGATATACTCATTTACTCAAAAAATGAAGAGGAACATGAAGAGCATCTTCGTTTGGTCTTACAAGTTTTGCGTGATAAGAAGTTGTATGCTAATCCCTCTAAGTGTGAGTTTTGGCTAGACAAAGTGAATTTTCTAGGTCATGTCATATCAAGAGAAGGGATAGCAGTGGATCCTAGGAAAATTGAGACGGTACTTGCATGGGATCAGCTGAAGACGGTTACAGATATACGAAGTTTTATCGGGTTAGCTGGTTATTACCGCAGATTTATTGAAGAATTTGCAAGGATTGCGGCACCAATGACGCAACTTACAAGGAAGGATCAACCTTTTGCTTGGACCGAGAAGTGTGAAACCAGTTTCAAATTGCTGAAAGAGCGATTGACGACTTCACCGGTGTTAGTTTTACCGCAACCAGAGGAACCTTATGAAGTTTTTTGTGATGCTTCTCATCAAGGACTCGGAGGTGTGCTGATGCAGCATAAGAAAGCAGTGGCGTATGCATCACGGCAATTAAGAACTCATGAAAAGAACTATCCCACACATGATTTAGAGCTTGCAGCGGTGGTTTTTGCCCAAAAAATCTGGACACATTACCTGTATGGGTGCACTTTTGTTGTTTTCAGCGACCATAAAAGTTTGAGATACCTTTTTGACCAGAAGGAACTGAATATGAGACAGAGAAGGTGGATGGAGACGCTCAAAGATTTTGATTTCAAACTACAATACCACCCTGGAAAAGTGAATGTTGTGGCAGATACGTTAAGCAGGAAGAGTGTTTCCGCATTGTCGACCATCATGGCTAATCAACAAAGGTTGTTAGAAGTATTTCGAGACCTACATCTTAATGTGGAATTCGTACCGGGAGCTTTGAAATTGGGTATGATTAAAGTATCAAATGGATTGTTGGAAGACATTGCGAGTTGTCAGGATGACGACTTGATTGTAGAAAAAAGGAATCTGATTATTCGAGGAACCGCCACGGAATTCAAGGTAGGAGGAGACAATATCTTGAGATGTAATGGTAGAGTGTGTGTACCCGATGCAAAAGAACTGAGATAGACGATTCTTGAGGAGGCTCATAAGAGCAAATTGAGTATTCACCCAGGGGCAACTAAGATGTATCAGGATCTAAGGCAGGATTTTTGGTGGCCAGGTATAAAGAGGCATATAGCTGAGTATGTTGCGTCATGTTTGACCTGTCAAAAGGCAAAGGTAGAGCACCAGAGGCATGCAGGGATGTTACAACCGTTGGACATACCAGAATGGAAGTGGAATAGCATTTCGATGGACTTTATCACAGGTTTATTAAAGACTAAAAGGAAGAATAACTCCATATGGGTTATAGTTGACCGGTTAACGAAGTCTGCTCACTTTCTGCCTGTCAAGACTACTTATACAACAGAGAAGCTGACTGAGATTTACATAGCTGAGATTGTGAGGCTTCACGGAGTACCCGCAAGCATTGTGTCAGACCGGGATCTAAAATTTACCTCTCATTTTTGGGGAGCACTACATGTCGCATTGGGTACTAAGTTAAGGTTAAGTTCGGCATATCATCCGCAAACGGATGGCCAGACGGAAAGAACTAACCAGTCCTTAGAGGATCTATTAAGAACTTGTGTGTTAGATGACAGAGGAAGTTGGGATGATGTCTTGCCATTGATAGAATTCACCTACAACAACAGTTTCCATACAAGTATTGGAATGGCCCCATATGAGGCTCTCTATGGAAGGCGGTGTCAGACACCGTTGTGTTGGTATCAAGATAGGGAGCATATGATAGTGGGACCAGAGATGGTGCAACAGACTACGGATAAGGTCAGGACGATTAGGAAAAGGATGAAGGCTTCACAAGATCGTCAAAAGAGTTATGCAGATAAGCGTCGTAGGCCGTTAGAGTTTAAAGGAGGGGAGCATGTATTCCTTCGAGTTACACCAACCACTGGTGTGGGAAGGGCCCTAAAGGCAAGGAAGTTGACCCCTAAATTCATTGGACCGTATCAAATCACCGAGAGAATTGGGAAGGTTGCTTATCGAATAGCACTACCACCAGAATTATCCCGAATTCATGACGTGTTCCATGTGTCTCAACTAAGGAAGTATGTTCCGGATCCTTCACATGTGATCACGCCAGATGGCATTCAGTTAAAGGAAGACTTGTCATTTGAATTACCACCAATAAGGATTGGAGATAAGAAAATGAAGAGCCTTAGGAACAAAGAAATACCCCTGGTTAAGGTAATATGGAACGAAGCTACAGGAGATGCAACTTGGGAACTAGAGAGCAAGATGAAGGAGCAATATCCTGAACTTTCAATGTCGTCTAAGTTTCGAGGACGAAACTTCTTTTAGGGGGGAAGTAATGTAAGACCCATAGCTTTTGAATAATTTTAAGTATTAGGTTGTATAATTATTAAGAGAGTTAGGGGTTGCCGACCGTGAGTCCGAGGTTTTTTGTCGATAAATAATACTGTGTTACTAGGGCCAGGTCGGGAGTGTTATCAGAAACTTTATAGTGAGTGGCGTTGTTCTCTTATTTTAAGTATCGGTACTAACTATCTTTTTATTTCGGAATTAATTAAATATAAATTTACCGGCTGACCGGTCGAAATAATTATATTTATGAGTTTTATCATTTCCAGTCTGTTTTCTATAATTTCGTCACCTATAATTTATTTTGATATGTTCAAATTTTATTTTTGATAAAAACACGAATTCAACTGTTTTTCGTTCGGGTCTTTTTCGACACTTGTAGGTTGGTTAGAAAATTTATTACTTCAGAAAAAAAAAATAATAAAATATATTAGTACATTGGTTATTATTTTGTTTGTGTCCTGTAACGAAAAGTTAAAACAAATATAAGTATATGTATTAACTTAGTTTACAAAACCAAATATCCAGATATTTTGGAAAAAGGCGATGATTGGTTCCACGTGAGAATTTGAGGGCGGTTACTATTCCTGTAGAGACAAAATGTTAATTGTGTTAAGTTGTGGTTAATTCATTTTCATACAAGTCTGTTATCTCTCTCAAAGAAAAAAATAGCTCTGTGTTTATCAAACTCCATATTCTCCATTTCAAAAGCTTGTTCTGGTAATATATTTTTCTTACCTTAAGTATATTATTTCTTTAAGCCAATGCATGCATGTATATTACTGGTATGGTTTTCATTTTATTAGAGTTAACATGAATATGTTTTGATTTTAATTTAGATAGCATGATTTATATTTTTTTTTAAGGATTGTTTTAGGAGTGTAAATTATCATGTTAATTAATAAGCGTAAGTGAAATTATTGGTACCGGTAGTAGTGTTAGGAGAGTAGAAATAATTGAGTTATTATATTTTGTTAAGAAAATAAATATATTTGGTTTAAAAAAAAAAATGAAAAGAAGAGAAAAATGGGGGAGGCGGGCGCCACCCACCCTTGCCTTTGTAAGTGGCGGGAGCCACTTTTCACTAGAGTGGCAGGCGCCACTTTGTATGAGTGTGGCGGGCGCCACACTTTCGTTTTTTCTTCCGGTCTCGTTTTTATGTCTTTTTGATATTATTTTTTCTTCTGGTTTTTTTTTAAAGGAAAGAATATTTATTTTACTTCAAATATTTTTATTTAGTTAATTATTTTATTTTTTCGGAATTTTCCGGATACGTTCGGAATAATATTTTAAAGTACGATCTGTACTGATTTTTGGTACCGTTGAAAAATTGTTAACAAGTTTTGATGTCGAAATATTTTTAGATCAAAATAATTTATTTTGAATAGAAAATATTATTTTATTTTAAATTATAATTTAGAATATTATTTATTTTGGGTATATTACTTAGTTATCTATATTGGTTTTCACTAATTTTATTTCTAGTGTGAGAAACGTATTTTGACAAAATGGTTTGTTCAAAATATTAAATGAATTTTAATTAGTGTGTTAGAGATTTCTTTGAACTGGAATTTAATTATTCTTTTACGGGAAAAACTATTTTCTAGGGGAAAAGATTTATTTTGTTTATAAAGCGATTAGATTATTAGTTCTCGGGAATGGTTATATTTATGAGTTAGAACTAAGAGGGAATAAAATACCTTATTTAACGGTAAATATTACGTGGTTTAGGACGTGATAGTACCGGTACATAGGAAGAAGGAAATTATCAGGAAGCGTGCGAAGGTAAGGGCACCTTCTAACGATATTATATAGTACTGAATGCGTATGTATTTGTATGAATGATTGTGTGCCCACTTGGGGTCCTGGTGAAAATGATGTGCTGATTGAGTTTGTTAATGATAAACGTGTGAAATGCTTTCATATGATTTGTGCGAAATATATGAATTGGCATGTGGTTATGATTACCTGAGACGAGATTATATAAATTGTTGCATTTGCATTTGTGTGTTCATGCATACCATAGTTGCGTGTAGGTAGTTGGTGCCGAATGGGCCAGGGTGATGTGACTGAGCCGTCACCTAATCCCGAAGGGATTCTACTGCACCAGGTGATGTGACTGAGCCGTCATCGATCCTTTATGATCAAATTGAGTCAGGTGTCTGCGAGGAGGCAACACCGGGTCTCTGCAAGGGCAGCACTTTTTGTGACTGCAAGGCATCACGGTTAGTGAGGACCCAAGGGGCTATCACGACTCTCTGCGGAGAGGTTAAATTCTGGGATTCATGCATGGTGAGGGTACCCGACGAATTGGGACCACCAATCCATATAGAGTCTGCATTTAGGATATATGTGCATTTACTTTGTGGTGTTAAATTGTGTTTCAATTATATCATGTTATACCTGTATATGTGTATTCTTTTCTATATGCTATTTTTAGAAAGTGACCCTCTACTATTATTATGATGTGGTTAACGACCACCCAGATGTATGATGTGACGTCACGAGCCAGAGCCCTTTCGAGAGTTCTTGCTTGGTCTGTGGCGAGCACCCTTGCAATTGCCCGCCTTAGTTCTTTAGCTTGTGGTTGTATAGTCCTACCCTATGCTGATCGCGTTTTCGTAGATGTGGGCCGTCATAGTTTAGTTTTGGATATCTTTTTGGATGACTGTACCGTATACTATGATACTTCTAGGAGCAGTTATTGTTATATTTTGGCTACGGTATGCCCTATGTTCATGGCACCCTTATGTTTATAGGTCGTGAACTAGGTGCTGTATTTTGGGTTATTGTATTGTACAGGTACTTGCACTTTGCTCCTTCGAGGAGTTACTATTGATGCATATATTATTATTTAAGTTTCAAAACAGTTGTTTCCATTTCGAAAAATATGCGTTGTAGTTTCTTCGGATATGTAGAGCCGGCTGTGCATTTGAAAGTAACATACTCCGTCGTTTTGGAATTCGTTAAACAATTGACTCTGATGTTTTTTTAAAAAAAAAAAAATTGAAAATAAACGGGGTGTTACATTTTGGCACTCTCTTTTCTTTTTTAGAGCATTCAGTTTTTGACATCATTGTCTCCAAAGATAGATTAGATTTCTCTAGTTTCTTATTTTTGGAAGGAATAAATATTTTCCTTGCAACTGTTTTTTCCACCTTCTGAATTTTGTCTCTATTGTTCTCCGGTCGATTCTCATGAGTTCTTTTTTTCAGCATTCCTGGTTTTAATGTAATTTTCTCATCAAAATAATGTCATAAAAAGAATATATAAATTTAAAGTATATGCAAAGATATTAATTACCTTGTGAAACTTCTTAGTTTCCATGTGTAAAAACTTCCTTAGCTTGTGGTTGCAAAAGCTTAGGTCTCTCTGTTTTCTTCATAGCAATGTGGTTGTCCAATTTGTCGTCAAACTTTTGAACTCTTTCTCTATTTATTGTAGCTTTCCCATGAGTTATTTTCTTTGGTGTTTCTAATTTTAGTCAAAATTCATCAAAATATATTCGGAATAATTTAAAGTAATATATGCATAATAAACAATTACTTACCTTGTACAACTTCTTTGTCACCATGTGCATGATCCTTCATTACTTTTGGTTGCGAGAGTTTGTCTCTCTCCGTTTTCTTTGTAACAATCTCTTTGTCGAAATTACGATCAACCTTTTGAACTCTTTCTTGTTGAGTTCCTTTTTTTGGCGTTTCTAATTTTTGTAAAAATTCATAAAAAATCATTATGAATAATATATCTAAAGGAAATTCAAAACATAAATTTTACATACGTTATTTTATAAAATCTTATGAAACAAGAAAATGATTTACCATCCACAACTTCTACAACTTCCTGGACCCTTTCTCTATTGTTTCCCTGCAGCATCTCATGCAACTTGTCAATTTTTTCCTTCTTAACTTGCTTTAGTACTCTCTTTATCAATTCTGCACTTGATCTTGCTTCAAGAGTAAAATCAAATCTTTTAGTTGGACTTCGACCACTCTTCCTATGCGATACACCATCTTTTACACTTCTTACATTGTCCATTATGGCCAACAAATATGAACTACAGAGGGGAAAAATTACACAATTATACAACACAATTAATGTTCAAACACAATCTATTAACAAAAGGGCAGATCTCAGTATAAATATTTGTAAAGTATGATATAAACAAAGACCATAAAAAGACACAATAACAATATTCATCAACAAATTGATAAAACACATTATGAACATTACCTAATCAGTACTAGAATCATAATCAGTTTCATCGTCACTTTCATAACTTGTGTCACTATGATCACTCTCTATTGCTTTTTGGTTGTGAAGTTCTGACAAAGGAATTTCAAAGATATCATCGGGCACGTCTTTCCTAACCAAATCCACTTCACAGTCATCCCTTAATGTATCAAGATTTGTTGAAATATCATATTCTTGGGCATCTGAACTCAAACATTCTCCCATGTCAAATGATTCCCTTGGAAGTGCATTCAGAACATAGTGTTTGTTCTTGTTTAAAGGATCTTCAATAAAGAAGCACTGTTGAACTTGAGATGCCAACACAAATGGATCATTTTTGTAGCATTTTTTGTTGAAGTAAACGAACGGCGATCCATATTTATCCTTTTCATCCACAAACCAATCACATTTGAACAATACATATTTTTCATGACCATAATAATCTAACTCTATAATATCTTTTACTGCCCTATAGTAAGTCACACAAATCATTTTGGGATTTTCATCCTTTGCATTTCTAACAACTTGAGTCACAGCTTCTAATGTCACACCACTATTTTGTGTTTTAAGCCTTGCTTCATGGTTTGTTGTATGAAACCTGTATCCATTAATAACATAACCAGAATACCTTCTAACAACATCATTTGGTCCCCTAGACAACACCTTCAACCATTCGGTAACTTCCTCATCCATGACACGTGTTTCAAACCATTGAATAAAATCTTCTCTTTGATTGTTAGCTTTTCCGGACTTCCATTTTTTTTTAGGATTATGAACATTAACCTCATGCTCTCTACAAAATAAATAACTAATTTTTCAATACAAAAGAAAAAGAAAACTTATTGTAAAATGAAATGTTGTATCAAGTAGATGATTATACCTAATGTATTCTTGCACTTCATCATAATTGAATAAAATGTAGCCGTGAGCTTGGTTTAGAGAATTATTATCAAGGGAAATTAGTTTCTTTCCCCCAATTGGATGACCTATGCTTGGAGTATCATCGCTATTTCGTGTCATTCTATTCATCCTTGTGTCTACAGCACTAGACAAATATCTTGAACAAAATGTTAGAGATTCTTTAACCAAGTATGCTTCAGCGATAGAACCCTCCGGACGACTCCTATTACGAACAAAAGATTTTAAATCACCCAAATATCTTTCCATATAATACATCCATCAAAATTGAACCGGTCCACCTAATATGACTTCATTTGCAAGGTGAATTGGCAAGTGAACCATTATGACAAAGAAAATTGGAGGGAAGATACGCTCGAATTGGCAAAGTGTTTCAGCAATTTCTACTTCCAAGTAATACAAAGTTTTCACATCTATAACCTTCTGGCATAAACAACGAAAAAATGAACAAAGCCGGAGCAAAGGGATAACAACTTGATTAGGGGTTATCCCTTTTATTACTACTTGCAACAAGTAATGCAATATAATATGAGCATCATGACTCTTGTATCCAGAAACTTTTCCTTCATTAACTTGAACACATCGAGAAATATTAGATGCAAGGCCATCAGGAAGTTTTACTGTCTTTAAAACATTACAAAAAGTAGATTTCTCTTGCTTTGTTAGGGAGAAACATGCCTTAGGGATTTGAGTTTTCTTACCATCACTCGTTGCCTTCAAATGGAGTTTTTTTCTAATCCCCATGTGTTGTAGGTCCAAACGAGCTTTTGCATGATCCTTTTTCTTCCCCTCAATCTCCAAGAGAGTCCCCATTATATTATCATAAATGTTCTTTTCTGCATGCATAACATCTACATTATGGCGCAAAGAATTATCCTTCCAATATTGTAATTGCCAAAAGATAGACTTTTTCTTCCATGGACCGGGCCTTTTTTTCTGATATTTTTGTCCCACTACGTCAGGGATCTTTTCTAAGTCTTTTAAAATCATTGTTGAATCTAACAAGGAGGGTGCGGACCTATATTCTGGCTTTCCATCAAAAGAACTTGAATTTGATCTCCAACTATGATTTGAATCCAAAAAGACTCGATGACCCATATAACACATCTTTCGACTATGTTTTAAGTATCTTGAAGAAGTTTTGTGATTACAAGCAGGGCAAGCAAACTTCCCTTTAGTGCTCCAACCAGATAACATAGCATATGCAGGGAAGTCATTCACAGTCCACATAAGAGCTGCACGCATTTGAAATGATTGATTTTTTGAAATATCATATGTTTCTACACCGACATCCTATAATATCTTAAGCTCCTCAATAAGTGGCTGCAAATACACATCAATTTCATTTCTGGGTGACTTTGGTCCAGGAATAAGTAACGACATTAAACAATTTTCAACCTTCATGCACAAATTTGGTGGATAGTTATATATTGTTAATACAACAGGCCATGTGCTATGTGACAGACTCATAGTCCAAAATGGATTAAACCCGTCACTTGCCAACCCAAGTCTGATGTTACGAGTTTCAAGAGCAAAATCTGAATGTTTGGCATCAAAGTCTTTCCATGATTGGGCATCGGCTGGATGCCTTAACTTCCCATCCCTTGAACGATGGTCTGCATGCCACCTCAATGTGTCGGCCGTCTTTGAACACATAAAAAGTCTTTTCAATCTTGGAATCAAAGGAAAATGTCTTAGAACTTTCGCGGGAACCTTGTGAGCTTTTATAGATTCTTCAAGATCATTAGCAACTTCAGGATATTCAATCCACCTTGATGCTCCACAAATATGACATGAATCATCTTTCCCATGATCTTTCCAAAACAACATGCAATTGTTGGGACATGCATCAATCTTTTTATAGTCTAAGCCCAAATCTTTAATCATAGATTTTGTTTTATTGAAAGAGACGGGGATGTTCAAATCAGGCATAGCCTCTTTCAACAACTCTAAGAGAGCAGTGAACGATGCATTGCTCCATCCATGGAGACATTTCAACAAATAAATTCGAATAGTGAATGATAACGAGGAAAACTTTTCACAACCAGGATACAACTCTTGATTTGCATCATCAACTAGTTTATAAACTTTCTTTGCATCTTCATTTAGCCCTTCATGTAGTCCACCTCCTTCAGCCACATCTTTAAATGTCTCAAATAGCAAGCCATCGATATCATCATGAGATGATGTTTTATTATCATTATCGTCATCAAGATCCATAAGGCTTTCATCTTCACCATGATAAATCCATTCAGTGTATCCCTTTACAAATCCTTTGCTACATAAATGGTCATACACTACATCTCTTACTTCCCAACTATCGTTGCAACATACAGCACAAGGACACAAAATCTCTTCTTCTTCAACCATTCCTTTGGTAAACGCAATATCCAAAAAGTAATTGATACCATCCTTATAACCTTGACTGTGTGGAGGCAACTCCACCCAATTCTTCTGTATCATGTTTAGTTTTCTAAAATGAAATAAATTATACATTAATATAAGCCTATACAGGTACTTCAAAACATAATAGAGGTATTCATCATGACCATGTCATAAAAAAATATTATTAACTAAAGGTGTTTAAAAAAATATCATAAAAAAAAGGTGTTGAGTAAAAACTATTATCACTTAAAATATTATCATCACTTAAAATATTATATATATGTTGACAACTCTAACAAGTAAGTTACCTATTATATATGTGTTTAAAACTATCATCACTTAAAATATTATCATGAATTGAAATACTATATATGTTTTAAAATATTATATATGTGTTTAAAACTATTACCACTTAAAATATTATATATATGTTTTTCTGATTTTTTTAACAGTGGATAATACTTTTTGAATTACGATTAAATATTTTAAAATTCTCAAAGATAAATATTTTCTAACAAGTAAGTTACCTATTATATATGTGTTTAAAACTATCATCACTTAAAATATTATCATGAATTGAAATACTATATATGTGTTAAAATATTATATATGTGTTTAAAACTATTACCACTTAAAATATTATATATATGTTTTTCTGATTTTTTTTTAACAGTAGATAATACTTTTTGAATTACGATTAAATATTTTAAAATTCTCAAAGATGAAATGGATTTGGTTGTGCTTTTAATTTGTGCAAGTATATGGAAGTATCTAGTGTTCCGGCCTCCATCCAAATGTTAGTTGGTCCTTGCCATTTCCTGCTAGAAAAACTCTTGACTTTTCAAAGCAACGTCAAGTTTCCTCTGAGCCTCTAGCTCTAACTCACTAATCATGTCATCAAGACCACCACGGTGAATTTTCTCTTGGATATGGTGCAAACAAACTTCAACTTCTTTAACATTAAAGTGAACATTACCAAACACAAGTATGTTCTAGACATTAAGCTTAATTTTAAGAAGCTTGAGCTTGGAGTTAAGAATATACATTGGGCATCCTACAAAGTTATTGGTCCAAGTATCCAAAATGAGAGATCTATAGGATTCATTAAGAGTCCACATTCTCATGAATTTGAAATTTGAAATAATAGCAGTAAAGATTAATTTTGCATCGATAAAAAAATTTTATAGTATACAAAAGTCTCAATATTTCTTATGTGTATTTCTTTTACCTTTATTTCAGTTTTTTATTTTATTTTAGTTAAATTTCTAACACACTTGTTATTTCAAGATCCAACTCCTCTCTTCACAACTAAGATAGAAAAAAAATATTTGTGTGGAAATATAAGCTAAAGAGTTATTGGTAAGTAGAGAATGATATAAAATGAAGGGTGAAGATCCAACTCCCAGATAGTACACTAAAGAAAATTTTATTAACTTCTTGGCATAAGGAATGCCACTTGATATGTACAAACCACATACAAATTTCTTTAAAAACAGTGATGCACCAATACCTCATATATGCATTACCAATACCTCACCCTCTAATAAATCTTCCAACATTGCCACAGAACCTACAATTCGGTCACTGATAATTTTATATGTCTTTGCTTGATTCTTTGTTGTTTACTTAAGTGCACACACCTGGTGCCTCACTTCCTCAGCATGACCTTAATTAATACGACATTGCCCACTTCCTCAGCATGACCTTCACGTATATCTCATTGAGACTTCCTACCATGCATCGTGCATTGATCTACCAAGAACTCCCATATTTCATTACTGTTCACTAACTGAATAACTAAAACAACACTTGCCAAAATAGGAAAGTTAAGAATTTATACAAATGCCTCACAAGATAAAACATGCCTATCTTTACACGGTTCCCTTTACTAGTGACAGATGGACACCGCTAAGAGTTTGAGGTACATCGGCTATGTGCTAACTCATGTACTCATGCACAACACCCACTACGACTCTAGCGAACGAACAAAATTTGTGATAGTATAACTCCTATAACACTCGCATAACAAGGACCACTCAGACCCTCCCATAAGCATGGTATTGGACCTTGGTATATCCTAATTCCGTCCAACGGGAGCTAAGTTATGCATGACCGTCCCATGTCCAGACTGAGACAGGAGTGTAATACTCCCCTGTAGCTTATAGGTCATGGACTACACAGCTAATCCTTAACTGTACTGATACCATGCAGTGGTACTGATCACCTCAGTCATGCAGGATGCAACCAAAACCAGTAACTGCAGTAGCCACACTACAACTGCTAGAAAAACTGAACTCGCCATATAAGATGGAATCTCCTAGTCGGTATAATCTCTGAAATTCAATGCCAACGCAATGCAATGCCCAAGACCTGCTATACCCGCCGACAAACTTTGATACCAAAAAGGCTCTGCACACAACAAATTCCTCGAAATTCCTCTAGCATTCCAACAAACTGCATACCAAGCCAACACAAGCACCACACCCAAAGCCTAACTATAGATCTTGATCAAGCTTATACAAAGATTCTGCCAACTTTAAATAATAGCAGATATTGTTTTACGCTCAAATCCAACACAACATGAGTCTTATGTATCTGATTACACACAAAAGGGCTTTAACTCTCTGATGCAAAACTCCACCCTCGCCAACATAGACACCTATTTTGCAGCCAATTTACAGAAAACATGTCCGCAAATCGGCGACGATAACAACTTAACACCTTTTGACTCTACTCCAAAAACAGTTGAGGATCATTTCTCTTCTTCTTTGTGTTTTTCTTTATGGTTGGGTTGTGTATATGTATTTGCTGTGATCTCATGTATATTTGTCGCCCATGGCGTTGTATAAAACTTGCTTTACAAATCTTTATTGGTGATTGTCTCTGATTTTTGCTTTATGCGCGGGGTTTGGGTTGCGTTAGAGATAACCGTCGCAAACTTCGATTAGGGATGATTGTCTGTTAGTTTCTGGATTCTAGAGATAGATTTAGGGCTAGCAATCTTCAATAGGCGTCAAAACTTAATGCCTCCGTGCCTTGAGCTAGCGTACAAAAGTATGACAATGGTAACACGGTTGTTCTCTCAACTTTACATTAGACATAACCTGTGTTGTGAGCGATGCTGGGTGATATTGAGGAGTATTGTAGGTTGAGTATAACTGGTCGGTAAGTTTAAGTTTGTGAGGAGTCGATTATGTGCATGCCGGATAAGTTTGTCTTGCTGAAAAGTGAATTTGTTTTTATGTTTTAATGTTTACTTTTATGTTTTCATGTTTTAAACCATTCAAACCCAAACTCATTAACACGAAAGACTGTCGAACGGCATTCTTTCCCTTGAACCGATCTCTGTGGGCACGACATAAATCCCGGAGGGAATTCTTCCGAAAATAAATAATTTTGCTTGCTTACCGCTATTCCGCAGCCAACAAGTAGCCTAGAAAAATACAGTTTAGAGATTTGGCAGAGAGTTTGTCTTTACCTGGACTAAGATCATGAACAAAGCATGTGCAACCAAAGACGCGAAGCGGAATAGGGTAGAGGTCAAGTTGTGGATTCAAGATAGAGTATGTAATCTGATCTTGAAGGACTGATGAAAGCATTCGGTTGATAAGGTGACAAGCTGTGAGGAGAGCATCACCCCAAAAACAAGAAGGTACATTGTGGTGAAGTAAAAGAGTCCGTGCGGTTTCAACTAAATGACATTTCTTCCGTTCAGCAACACCGTTCTGTTGTGGTGTATAAGCACATGATGATAGGTGAATAATTCCCTGTGATGTTAAAAAAGATTGAAACTGGGATGACATATATTCACGAGCATTATCAGTGCGTAAAATTTTAATGGAAGTGTTAAACTGGTTTTTAATTTCAGCATAAAACTCATGGAATATAAGGAAAACATCTGAACGATTTTTCATTAGAAATAACCAAGTACATCGTGAAAAATCATCGACGAAAGTTACAAAATAGTAATATCCTAAGGTAGACTTCACACGACTAGGACCCCAAATATCAGAATGAACTAAAGAAAAAGGTGATGCAACACTTTTATTTACTCGTTGAGAGTAAGTACTACGAGTATGTTTGCCTAATTGATAGGACTGACACTCAAAAGATGAAAGCTTAGAAATACTGGGAACTAAAAAACACATTTTATTAAGACTAGGATGACCCAAACGTTGATGTGTGAGGTCTTGAGAAGTAGTAGAAGCACATGCCACCGGTTGAGATAGATGATATAATCCTCCAGATTCACTCCCTGCTCCAATAGTCCGTCTTGTACGTCGATCCTGAATATAAACAGATTTATCATTAAAAAGAACAGAACAATCAAGAGTACGAATCAGCTTGTGAACATATATTAGATTAAAAGGACAACCAGGAATGTAAAGGACAGACTCTAGAGACAAGTTTGGAAGTGGATGTGCCTGACCAAGACCATGAACTTTGATTTTAGAACCATCCGCCACAGTGACAGAAGGCAAAGAATCAGAATAAGACAAGTGAGATAAAAGAGATTTATTACCAGTCATATGATCAGAGGCACTAGAGTCAAGGACCTAAGGGCTAAGAGAAGATGTAGAGACAAAAGCTACAGGATTACCCGACTGAGCAACAACAACATATGATGATGGTTGTTGGGCTGCTTTGAATTGAAGGAAATCATTGTAATCAACAGCGGAAATAGTGACGTCTTTAGAGATATTCGGTTGAGCAACAGCAGCGACCTGTGGTTGTCGTTGTTGGTCTCTTACCTTTCTACGACAATCAGCTTCAATATGACCATAACGATTGCAATAGTTACAACGAATACTATGACGGTGTCCACCCCGTCCTCCAGTTCGTCCACCACGACCATGATAGTGGGAAGCAAGAGCAGATGATTCAGTAGGAGATGGGGTAGAAACTAGTCCAAAAGCATGAGGGGTAGCCAAGCGCAACAGTTGTTCAATAACTGCTTCATAGTTAGGAACATTGGTTCCTGATAAAATTTGGTTCCGAACAGAATCAAGTTCGGATGGTAGTCTGGCAAGTGCCACGATCATAAAATACTTACTTTGTTGTTCAGCATATGTTGTAACATCTTTTGTAAAAGGCATTAGGGTTGTAACGTTTGCCTTTAACGCGTCAAGCTTACTCAAATAGGCTTGCATGTCCATATTCTCCAATTTCAAAGAGTTGAGCTTGGTGATGACACTATAAAGATTATGGACATCATTAGAGAAAACATTCTTAGCCTTTTCCAGAACCTCATAGCAAGTGGTAAAGGCTTGGTACTGTGCTTGGAGATTAGTAGCAATGGAAAACCATAACACAGTGCATAAAGAAGCATCGGTTTATTTCCACTTATCGCGTTTGGCGGCGGGAATACTATCAGATTTTGTAGTCAAGTGATCCTCATAGCCTTGACCGTGAAACCACATTTTGACAGCACCAGCCCATATGTTGTAGTTAGCTATTCCGATTAATTTTTTGCACAAGATAAGTGGAACCTTACTGAACGTGCCGAAGTCGGTATCTCCCATGATTTTTGATGACTTGGAAGGGCGCGGTGGGACGCGCTGCTGGAAGGGAGGCACGTGAGATCGCGTCGGGCAGCAGAAGACGGCAGGATTTTCGGATCCCGACGAATCGGAGGAAGACGAGTCTGGTGGTGTGATTGTGTCACCGAAAAGTCTTCGGGAGCGGTGGCGCTCGGAACAGTGTCGTAGACGGCCAGAAAAAATTTCGGCGGAAAATCGAAATTTTTTTTGTGTGGAAGTCAGTAGGTCAACCAGCTCTAGATACCATATTGTAATTGTATTTCTGTGTGTCGAATATGATCACACTTGATATATATTTATAGATAAAAGAGATATACACAATAGGTAATGTTAGAATTTACACTTATGACTAATTGATTAATAATCAATACTAATTGATTATATACAGATTCTCAACACAATAAAACGAGGACCAAAACCATCAAGCATCCGGGTTGACAAATTCTTCAACACAAAAAAAATCTATAATCTTACTAGTCACAAATACTATCTTATGTCATTATCCTACAATAGACATTATCTTACAAGGACGAGTGAGTGTGCCGTACTGGTGATGTTGGCCAGCTGAATACTTTTGAAATGACAGGGGAAGTAGCTATACAACCACAAAATCCTACAATAGTACCCTCCCATGTCTTCTTTGGAATTATACTAGTAAGTGGTGTTCTTCCAAATGCCTGCTTGAATACAAAAAGATATATCACAGTTGAAGAATAGATTAATTAAGCGTGTAATTTTTAAGATCAATACAAAATAAGCTATCTGAGTGTGAAATCAAAGTAAAACATTATCAAAGTTTCACACAAACAACTTGCATCCAAACAATTCAAATAAGTATTCACATACCGACATTAATTTATGGTATGCCCCAAATTCCAAACAGAGCCATCATTTGAAACTACTTGCCAACTTGACTCAATAGAACAATCTAATTTTTCAGTAGTAACAAATATCAGACCTGAATCTAGCATATATCCTCACAAGTCACAATTAAAGCACAAACAGCACCACACCTTGCAACCAAGAAAAGTAAGTTAAATAACTCTTCCCAGCAAACGTGAATTGTCACCATAACATTGTAGCAGTTACCGGAGAAAACAAAACTAATACCTGCTATGTATTATTCATCGATACAACGCTTTTAGATGATCTGTTCTTTTACAATTAAAATGACAATGTATGGTTAACAGGCACATTGCAATATACAAGTGATGAAGTGATACATTAAGTTTTTCAAACTTAATATTCTTATCTAGTTTATATTTCATTCTCACTCTCTCACCCAATTTTTAGCTATTAGTCATCAATATCATCTTCATTTGCGGTTTCTCCGCGGTGATCAAAATAACTAAAGATGCAAATATCATCAAAGCCTTGCTAAAGATGACTAATATCACCAAAGCCTATGCAAATATGATCCAATAAGAACATAGCCTCAGTTAATAAACTGCGCATTTAGTTTAACATACATTTAAATCGTAACGCGTCAAATGCATCAAACATAAACCAGAACCAGATACAACTGCAACATGTATTGGATTGTTACCTTTTCATAAAACTTGATGTCGCATTCTAAATCACCGACGCGAAGCATGATATGAGCAAATGGATCAACAATTTCAGACTTTGGATGAGTGCAAAAGTGTAGCCATCAGGATCCTTCACAAAGGCGATAACAGTTGTTCCGCCCTGAACTGGACCAGGCTTCCTAGTGATGTTTCCACCAAAAGCCCGAATGTATTCAACCAATTTGTAAACCTAAAAAATTGAATCAATGTCACAATGTTCATTCTCTTCACAAATCAAAATTTAATGACACATGATCAAGCTTTTGTGAATTCAGAATTACAATAGTCTTGTCTAGTTTTCTTACATCTTGTGTTGCAATTCCAAAATGTCTAAAGCCATCTACAACATCATAAGAACTAACTCCATAATCTAACAATAAGATCATATAATTAAATAGTTAGAAGAATTGGAAAAACATTATAAAAAATCTAAGTAGTTTCAGTCATTAACGGTGGTATCAGTAGTAGTGTGTAAAGAAAAGAGACAGAAACCAATGTTAAGCAAAAACATTAAATATAATGAATCAATAATAAATTGAATAAGCACCTCGATACTCCTTCTCAACTTGTCGTGTCCTTCAATAGGAGGTGTACCAGAATCTGGTCCAACATAAAAGTATTGAATCTATGAGTAAGAGTAAGCATTAAAGATCTCAAAATAATAATGCTAGTTGTTTATATTTATCAAAATAGTAACTTACTGACATGCAGAGATCACATTCCTGTAATGCTGCAATGCCTATATTAGACACAGCATAACGCTTAATGCACAATTTCTTAAGTTTTACACACTTAAAAGCAACACACTCAATATCAACATCAATTATCATATCAAATCCACAAAGAGCAAACATTTCCAAACCCTGGCAACTTGAATCAATTTCATCCTAACTCATTGTCAGTTGTTGAGGACAAAATATTTGATTTAAAAAACTACACACAACAGATAGGAAGAGAACCCGATAATGGGTTTGGTAACTAAAGGAGAGTAGAATAATCATTTATACTAAACAGAAGAATAAAATGTGAACATACCAATACCAGAACCTAATTCAATGACAGTGCAACCATGAAATATCTCGAGATTTTTTTACAGATAATCATTCACCAACATAGCTCCAATCCATAACAGCTACCCTGTCAAATCAAAGTGAGTTAATTCCAAAGATAATTAGTGTTTTGATCCAAAAACTTGAAGATATAGATAATTAGTGTTTTGATCCAAACACTTGAAGATATAGATAATTAGTGTTTTTATCCAAATATAATTCATAACAGCTGCCATGTCAAATCAAAGTGAGTTGATTCCAAAGATAATTAGTGTTTTGATCCAAAAACTTGAAGATATAAAGTGCATTGTTATAGAAAGACTCTGATTGTGTAAACATATTAGATAGGAAGCCAAATTGAGAGTAACAAGAGAATAAACATTGCATCAATCAAGAGACCAAAGTCAGTAACTGTTGTAGAAACATTAATTAGCAATTATATTGTCCTATAAAGCCTAAAAATTGCAATAAACAGAGACATGAAACAAATCTTATATTTTGTAAGGCCTCAAACCTATGAGTTCAAAACTAAGAATATATGAAATGAGCAAGTCATCATCCTCCGCTCAAACATGAAATGTTATCAACATATGGTATGCTGCAGCCAAAATTCCATATGATTTTCATGTCGAGAGACTATTTAACTCACTAAATTGCTGAAAGACAAGGTGTCTCACTAAACCTAACTACATTATATAGTCTTCTAAACAACCTTGTCAAATAACAGCCATGGCAACATTATAATACTATTGCGTACCAGAATTTGAACAGACCGATAATGTTATACGATACATGATTTAGAACAAAGCATTGTCAAATAGAAGCTATAGTAGTGTAGCAACATTAGAACAAACTGCTATGTTATGCAATTTCTTATTTTCTACTGTGCAGTTATTACAAGTTAAAACCTTAGTTATATTAAAAGCTCAAACAAATAGTACCAATATCACAAATTGCACAATATTATGAAGCTACCGTAAAAATAATAATAAAAAGGATTATGACAGAATAAAGATACTTGTATTTGGTGTAACCCAAGCACACCTTTTCTTGCCCTCTAAGCCAACACTCGAATCTACCTCAATAGGAACATCCACAACATCAATTCTCACCTTCTCAACCTTTAAACCAGTCTGCTTCTTCCTTCCCCGTCTTGCCATTTTCCCGCTCGACGACGAACCACTACTGTAAGTTGAAGAACCTGTCGATGAAGTAAATTAGTGTTTTGATCCAGAAACTAATCATCTATATCTTCATGTTTTTGGATCAAAACTTGAACCTAATTAGTATTTTGATCCAGTATATCTTTGTCATCCTCCCAAGCTCATGGTTTATATTTGTCAACTATGTTCAGCCCTTCCAAACATCTGTTACCCCTATGTTGTAGATTGGGAATCACAGTTCTAATAAAAATCTCAATCCATTGAGTTTTTTTTATACAACTACTATCATTGGACACTTTTATTTCCTTAAAAATACATCATAAGAAGCTTCAGTTTTTATGAACAACTCACATTTCATCAACATTAGGATGGTTAATTTTGTTGAAAAAAACCCTTAGAATGAAACTTCTAAGGATAGCATCTGGTAGCTCGACTCTTATATCTACCACACATCTTCAAGATAAGGACCTGCAATAACTCCCAATAAAGATGAATGAAAAAATTATAGTAGAAAATATATTTGGTACAGATAATTAACTATTAAAGCACTCGATTCAGGTTTCTCTCCACTTCATTGGGGAAATTAGCAGATAAACCTTAAAAAATCTCAAATTTGGTTACAAAAACACAAACTAAGGTAAGCAATAATGCTAATAAGAAAACGAGATCGAACCGCAGCAAAAAAGAACACCCATATAAAATCCTTATCTACAAAACTATGAGATGTCAGGTCACACCATCAAGAAACAAATATCACTACTAAAAAGAACAAAAATAGATTATAGAGGTGGGAAATATGAATGAAAGTATGCAGTAGAAAGCAGAATAGAGAGGGTGAGCAGACATACCTCTTCTTCATATTTGTGTATACATCAATTATTATTCCTGGAGAAAAAACAAGGGTTTAAATAAAGGAACTTAGGGTTTCCAAGAGAATTGATAAATGATGAAGAACTATCATTTAAAGGAACTTACGGTTTACGACCTTCAAATGTGTTTCCTATGAATACCCTTCAATTTCGTGTTCAAACTTGTGCTCTCGAAAAACACCCTCCAAATTTGTGCCATGTGAAGAACCTGCAATTCGTGATGAATGAATAACGCCCTTCAAAATGTTGCTCTATAAAGACCCTTCAGATTTGTTTTGGGAGAATTATGGTTTCAAAATATTGGGATATGTTAGAGAAATTTGGTGGAAAGAAGAAGAAATTTCATATTTAGTAGAAAACTAAGATTTGTTTTGTGATTAATATTTCAAGAAAGAGGAAAATTATAAGGTTTTCATTTTGGGGAAAAGAAGGAGCGCCATATCTGAAATTAAGAAAGAGGGAAAGTCTAATAGACTACTATGTTATAACCACGATGAATAAGATTAGAGGGGGCGACGGTTAAACAATTGTTGTGACCTTGGATTTAGGACAGTTTAATGTTGAAAGATTATTAGGGGGGTGTTTTATCGTCTCCACAGGGATTGTCGATATTTGATGCTTGCCTTTCAATAGTTGCGATGTTGTAAGTTCAATGGTTTCCAAAGGTTCTCAATTGTTTTTAACATTAATTGGTAGAAAAGAGTAATTCAAAGAGTTTAGAAAAGTTTTAGGAAAGCATGTCAAGGTTAGGTTTCGCTAATCCTTTTCACATATATCCGAATAATCAAGCATATGGACAAGGTTTCCGACCAATACAATCGCGTATCCTCCCGACTAAGTTTATGTCTAAAGCAAAGTCGTGAGTATCGTTGTTTAAACAGTTAGATGATGTCTCACGCTAACAATCTAAACAACAATCGTTAAGTTCAACACATAGCAAATAACAAATCCCAATTCTATGTCTAGAGTTTGGTTTTTAAGAGATGAATTTATTAGGTCATGATTTGTAGAATCTATGTCCAGAGCAAAACAAATCACACATAAAGCATTAAGAGAAAATAACTTCATCTATATTGATCAAAGACTTTGTTCATACATAATAGATCAAAACAAATACATATAATCAGAATTAACTACTTCTAACCTCAACACAAGAGAGTTTAGCTACACATTCTCATGGTAGCTTGGATGACAAGTTTCAACAGGAGATGAATAAACATCCAAGTCGAATAATCGAGAATGGATGTGAATTCAGCTTCTCAAAGTGAAAATCCACTCTTAGATGATCAAAATACTGAAAACTATGTTTTTGGGAGAAAAAGAGCAAAAGATCCTTTACAAGAAAAGTGAAAATCTATTTATACACACAAAATATCTGCAACCTTCGCCCAGCGAAGGAATCATTCGCCTAGCGAATGAACTAAAACATGGCACTTTAAGTGCCTCAGACCTAATCATTTGCGACGCGAGCCTTCGCTACAACCTTCGCTCCAGCGAAGTTTGGGTGTTTTCAAACATGAAACTTTCTGCCACCCTTCGCTAGCATCTTCGCCTAGCGAGCAAAGCAGCGAACCTTCGCTGGCTTTCTCGCCACAGCGAATTTACCCATTTTTCCTACTGTAACTTTTGCATACTTTCTGCCACCCTTCGCTGGGACACTCGCCAATGTTTGCTAGGCGAACCTTCGCTGGTGACTTCGCCAGAACTCGCCTAGCGAATCCTGCTGTTGCTTTCTTCCTTCCATGGCAACTTGCATCCATTCTTTGTGTCTCACAACCTTGATCCTTTCATGCCTAAACCTGCACACTAAGACACAAATTACAAGCTCTACACATGTATTCCAATGAAAGCACTTCAACATAATTCACCACTTAAATCAACCGATTATGCATGGAAAGTAATGAAAAATGCCAATTATTGCATACAAATACATAACATGTTTGACGTCTAACAAACTCTCCCCAACTAACTCTTTGTTTGTCCTCAAGCAAAGTATGCCTCTCACGAGGATTTGCTCGAGCATTCAATTCAACCAAGACAAGATAACCGGCTCAAATAAACAACAATCACAACAAAGCAACAATTACTCAATCCAAGAACTTACCATGTAAAAGAACTTGACTCCTAAACAATTTTCAACCAATGTTTCAAGAGACAACTATATACTCATGCACATGTCACTCTACACTCCACTTCGAAAAAGGATTGAAGGACAACGTGCATACAAACACGAGACAATTACACTCAAATGACAAATGATGCAAATACTAATCAATTCATACCATATCTCAATGATCACAAAAGAAATCATGGAAGCAAAAGATCACTAAGGACTTCAAGGTTGTAGCTTGGCCGGGTGAACAAAAAAGGGATATTTCTAACGGCCATTGAAACGAAATTGCCGATGCACAAGAACATTCACTCTACAAAGTATTCACAACTCGACAACTTCAATCACCAATTTTTTTTCATTACACCTTCTCAAACTACCACGCACAATTATTGAATCTATTTTTTTTTTCTCATTCAAGCAAGCATTTTCTCATATGTACACACATATTCACACACTTCTCTTTTCATGCTTGCTTGAATTTTTTTCAAAATTTTGCGTAATTCACCCAATTTCTTTCCATTCTCCCCAACTTATTTTCGACTCAACCTAAAGTGAACGTTCCTTGCTTTTTAAGGCAATGGAGTAAATTTAAACACAATTCAAAGGTTCAAGAAGAAAACATTTTAGAAGCTCTTAAAAATTCAATGATGAACTTGACTTTTCACATATGTACAATCAAAAGTTCATCACTAAAAGAGATCTAACAATTTTTGGGCACAAAGGGGGCTCACAAATTCTCGCTCCTCATGGGTAAATTACAATATGGACATGGTTGTGCTAAAATTCAATCAAGTGCCTTGATCACTTCTCATACTTCCACAAAATCACATACATCACAAGATAAGGCATGAATTAAAAGTATAAAACAACATTAATCATCAATCCTTAGCATATATTAAAACTTGGAGGCTTCTCACTTTAGTGATTTTGGCCCTAAATGACATATGCAATCAATACAGTTGTAACAAGAAACACAATTTCCAATTGTTCACAAACACAAATTCTACTACACACTAACTTCTAGAACTAGGTAACTATGTACCTTGCGGACAATATCATGCTTAAGTTACTATCATCGCCATCCAACTTGGGAGAATCTTCCTTAAACATAAAGAGTTACCAAAAAGAAGAAAAGATTAAATTCTCACAAGCCTACCACATAACACATATAAATAAATTTAATAAACTACACATTCATAACTAATTGTAAAGTCGAAACAGAAAAAACTATTACAAAAACAAATAACATTACTCATGATAATAATAATGTGCATGGTGTAGAAACACCTACATAGCCAAAAAGGTACCTCAAAGGTACAAGTACATCATTATCCAAAATAATCCACCAAGTGGATAAAATAGACTAGTAAAAGATGAAAAAAAAAACAAAATACAAGCTTTGGTGACCAAAGGAAGTACAAAAATCTGAAAACCACGAAATCAGTCCTCCTCGGACCCCTCAATATCCTCATCACCGCCAGTAGCTTCCTCCTCCTCATCATCACCAACAGTCTCCTCACTAGCCTCCTCATGCTCAGCATCATCTTCACCCCCTCCAAAAATTGGCCTGTCCTCAGGCCAACCAGCATATGCTAGGAACTGCTCCCTAGATATCATCGTGTGCTCTGAAGAAGGGTCGCGGATCTGCAATTGGAGTACCTGCATAGAATCATGAAGGTCAGTCATGGCACGCTGTGAAGCAGCCATCCAATCCCAGTTGAACTGACAAATCTCCTGTTGAAAAGGATAAAAGGCCGGCGATGTCGACTCAACACCTCCACCAGCCTCAGTGCCAGCCTCAGTGGCAGCCTCAGCACCAGCCCTTGAAGACTCTCCACCAGCTCCTCTAGCCTTACAAAACTTATCCACATATCTATCATCAATCGCCGACGGAATCGTGACCTGCCTGCGTGCTGGTATATCAACTCCAGCATGAGCACACAAAGACATAATGAGACATGGAAAAGCAAGCGGGGCATTTTTGCGAGCCACTGTACCACCTAAACCACTAAGAACGATTGCCTTGATCTCATACGCAATAATGTGTGCCACGCCAATCTCAACATTCATCTGAATGCTATGAATAAGATGAGCTAAAGGAATAGTAACAGTGCTATGATGTGACCTGAGAGAGATGTTGGTAAGCACAAACAGTAAGATGAGTTGGACCAAAGGCTGCATGTCCACCCTTCAGAATCTAATTTCAACCCCGGATGAATTTCGCTCAACTTCCTTACCTGGAAGAAGTAAATCCCGGGTCATCTTTGGAATGTCTCGGTGAAGATGCATGTCCCAATGATAATCATCCAACTGACTACCAGCCAATGGCAAAGGATCTCCCAAAACAGTGTTAATCGTCCTCCAGTCAAATCTCACAACAGCCCCTCTTACAAAAGAGGTCCAGCTAAATCTCTCTCCATCATCAAGCAAGGCATTCGCATAAAACTCCCAAACAATTTCAGCATTATACCCATCCAGCGGCGTCATCAAACGATCCCACTTCTTCTCCACAAAAAGTGCATCAATTGTTCGGTAGCTTCCACGATCACTAAGTATGAATCTTTTCTCAGCCAAGATATGTTTTCTCTCTAGGGTTTCGTAGCGGGCTTCCTGCTTTGCTCCCCTAAATCTATCCTCATCGAAACGAACTGGTACCTGTCTGGAAGTTGAAGCTTTTCGTTTCTTAGCCGCGTGGATTGCCATTTTTGGTGCCATCTGCACATAACAAACAATAAAACAAAACAACGACAAACCAATGCATTAGTGAACCAAAACAAACCAGCCAGAGACTTACATTCCATAAAAAAAAATTTTAAATTTCCATTTGTTCACTCCAGGTTCGCTAGGGGAAGTTTGGCGAACATTCGCCCCAGGTTCGCGAAGCGAATGCTGGAGAATGCGCGCGCAGGCTCGCGAAGCGAACACAGCAGCGAAACCGCGAAAATGCAGAAAAACAATATCAAAAACCAGTCCAACAGCAATCTCATTTCAAAATAATCAACCTATTCATAATGCTTTGGTAGTTTATAACATGCAACCCACAAACAATATGAAGAGAGGCATCAAAATTTTTCAAACCCTAATTTATCCACCACCAAAATCCAATTCATTCCCTAAACTAATGCTACAGAAATAAATAATGAAAGAGTGAGCAAACTTGAACTTCGCAAGTTACTGAAGGAATTAGGGGGAATGGAGATAGCAGAGAGATATGTTGCCAAGCTCTTGAGAGGAGAGGAGAGGAGAGGAGAGGCGAGGAAAACACAAAAACGGTGAAAATGGAAATAGTGACAAAGGGACTAGGGTTTCCCCCTCAAAATTCTGGTTTAAGTTGGGTCATGGGCCCAATCGGTTGGCCCACCCACACTTAAAATTTTCTCTTTACTGATGTGGCAAATTGTTTGGGTTGTCTCGCTGGGTTCGCGAAGCGAAGGGCCAGCGAATGCTCGCCCCAGGCTCGCTAGGCGAAGGCCAGCGAACATGACAGAATTTTTAAAAAATTTTCTGCAATTTACCACATCTTTTAAGCCTCGAAACTATAACCAAAACACACAAAAAAAACAGTAACAAAGCCGTAATACTTACAATGTTGGGGTGCCTCCCAACAAGCGCATGTTTAACGTCGGCTAAGCTCGACGGTCCACCGCAACCTCAAGGATCGCGGAAAGGCACAACGGCGGGATTCCGCTCGAAATCTCCTCCAAGATAAACTTTTAATCTCTGACCATTAACTGTCCAATTTTCCTTTGACGATGTGTCCTCAATTACAATTGCTCCATACGGCTTGATTTCCACAATCCGAAACGGACCGGACCATTTAGACTTTAATTTTCTTGGGAACAATTTTAATCGGCAATTGAAGAGTAGGACCAGCTGTCCGACCTCAAACTGTTTGATCACAATTTTTCTGTCGTGGTAAGATTTGACACGCTCTTTATACAGCTTGTTGGAATCATACGCCTGAAGGCGCAATTCATCCAACTCGTGCAATTGAGTTTTTCTTTTTTCACCGCTTAGAGTTGGATCAAAGTTCAAAAATTTTAAGGCCCAAAACGTCTTATGTTCCAACTCTACCGGCAAATGGCAATTCTTACCGTAGACCATTTTAAAAGGCGTGAGACCAATCAGAGCCTTAAAAGCGGTCCGATAAGCCCACAAAGCATCATCCAGTTTGTTTGCCCAATCTTTCCTTGAGGCCGAAACAGTTTTTTCCAAAATGCGTTTTATTTCACGATTTGACACCTCCGCTTGGCCATTAACCTGAGGATGATATGGTGTTGCAACCTTGTGCTTAACACCATATTGATCTAGAGCTTTTTCAAGCTGAGTGTTGCAGAAGTGGGATCCTCCGTCACTTATCAACACTCGCGGGGTACCAAAACGAGCAAAAATATTTCTTTTCAAAAACTTCACCATGGTTTTTCCATCGCCTTTAGCACATTCTATCGCCTCAACCCATTTAGCAACTTAATCCACAGTGACCAAAATGTATTCATTAGAAAATGAAGATGGGAATGGACCGACAAAGTCGATCCCCCAACAATAAAAAACTTCAATTTCTAACAAATTTTGCAAAGGCATTTCATGCCGCCGTGAAATTCCTCCACTTCTCTGACATTTGTCACAACTTAGGGCATGCGCATGCGCATCTTTGAATAACGACGGCCAATAAAAGCCCGATTGAAGGACTTTTGTTGTTGTTCTTAACCCATTGAAATGTCCTCCATACAGAGAGTTGTGGCAATGCCAAAGTATGTTCGTGGCTTCCTCTACTGACACACATCTTCTTAAGAGGTTGTCGACACCAAGTTTAAACAAATGAGGTTTATCCCACACAAAGGACTTGGCATCCGACAAAAATTTCCTTTTTTGATGGTGCGTTAGACTGTCCGGTATCAATCCGAAGGCTTTGTGGTTAGCCATGTCGGCGAACCATGGTCTAACCTGCACCCTAAACAATTTTTCATCAGGGAACTCCTCTTTGACTTCACATTCATTCTTGGTCACGTCAACGTTTACCAGGCGGGATAAGTGATCCGCCACCAAATTCTCAGACCCCCATTTGTCATGAATTTCAAGATCAAATTCCTATAACAAAAGGATCCAACGAATAAGCCTCTGCTTAGAATTAGGCTTGGTGAGCAGATACCTTATAGCCGTATGGTCCGTGTAAATGATGACTCGAGACCCAATCAAATGAGAACGAAACTTTTCCAACGCGTACACTATAGGAAGCAACTCTTTCTCCGTTGTTGCATAGTTAATTTGAGCTTCGTTTAAAACCTTGCTCGCATAATGTATCTCGTGAAAAACTTTCATTTTCCTCTGACACAAAACAGCCCCAACCGCATAATCACTTGCATCACACATTAATTCAAAATCCAATTTCCAATTAGGTGCAACGATTATCGGTGAGGTAGTTAAACTCTTTTTCAAAAAATTAAACGCAAAAAGGCAAGATTCATCAAAGTCAAAAAACTTATCTTTAATGAGCAAGTTGCTTAATGGCTTTGCGACCTTTGCGAAGTCCTTGATGAATCTTCGGTAAAATCTGGCGTGTCCAAGAAAGCTCCTTATGCCTTTGACATTCATCGGTGGTGGCAATTTCTCAATAACGTCCACCTTGGCTTTATCCACTTCAAGGCCCTTTGAAGAAACTTTGTGACCGAACACAATTCCCTCGTTCACCATAAAGTTGCATTTTTCCCAATTAAGCACCAAATTGGTTTCCACACACCGTTCCAACACCGTATCCAAATTTTTCAAACAAATATCGAACGATTGTTCAAAAACCGAGAAATCATCCATAAAGACCTCAATTGTCTTTTCGATCAAATCCGAGAATATCGCTTGCATACACCGTTGAAACGTCGCCGATGCATTACATAATCCAAACGGCATCCTCCTATAAGCGAAGATTCCAAACGGACATGTAAAAGCGGTTTTTTCATGATCCTCCGGGTTCACAATAATTTGGTTGTAACCCGAATAACCATCCAAAAAATAGTAGAATTGTTGACCGGAAAGCCTTTCGAGCATTTGATCCATAAAAGGTAGAGGGAAATGATCTTTCCTCGTAGCTTTGTTTAGCCTACGGTAGTCTATGCACATTCTCCACCCGGTTACGGTTTTTGTTGGTATGAGCTCATTTTTCTCGTTTCGGACCACCGTTAATCCTCCTTTTTTCGGTACCACATGCACCAGACTAACCCACGGGCTGTCAGAAATGGGATAAATCATTCCGGCATCTAACATTTTTACCACTTCCTTCCTAACCACTTCTTTCATGATAGGATTTAAGCGGCGTTGAGGTTGAGCAACCGGTTTGAAGTCTTCCTCCATAAATATCCGATGCATGCAATACGAAGGGCTCATACCTTTGAGATCGGACAAAATCCATCCCATTGCATCCTGATTTTTTCTCAACACTTGAATTAAGCGGCTCTCCTCGTTTTAAGATAAAATACTGCTTATGATCGCCGGTTTATTACCACCGTCATCAGGAAATGCATACTTCAAGGTCGACGGTAACACTTTCAGTTCAAGTTGGGATTTTTCATCATTCACCACTTTTTTTAGAATTTCCTCTTCATACTCCCAAGGTTGCAACTCTTCTAAAGCTTCAAGCTCCAACAAACACTCTTCAAGAGCTTGCTCTTCTTCAACCGAGAATACTTCCAAGGAATCATCCAAAGCTCTTTGTAAAGGGGTAACGACATGAATTTGCTTTGTGAAATCAACAATCACTTCCTCCGTTGCATCGATTCGGAAATAATCACCTTTATCTTTCTTGTGCTTCATGGCATCATAAAGATTGAAACACACCTCTTCATCATGGACTTTCACTTTCATGAGACCATCATCCATGTCAATTTCCATTCGAGCCGTTTTCGTGAACGGCCTTCCAAGAATCAAAGGAGCATCCTCATCCTCCTCCTTTCAATGACCACAAAGTCTATCGGAAATAAAAACTTGTCCACTTTGACCAACACGTCTTCCGCTACACCGTGAGGACGGGTAGTAGATTTGTCTGCGAGTTGCAATGTCATTTGAGTGGACCTCAATTCCATGTGGCCTAATCGTTTCACAATCGACAAAGGTATCAAATTGATACTAGAGCCCAAATCAATCAATCCATTGCCCACATAGATATTTCCTATAGTAACCGGCAAGGTAACTCGTCCAAGATCACATTCTTTCCTTGGGAGAGTACGTTGAATGATAGCGCTACAGCTAGCATCTACCATAATGGTCTCTTGATCCGTATACCTCTTATTTTTCTTGAGAATGTCCTTCATAAACTTCGGATATTTAGGCATTTGCTCCAAAGCCTCGAAAAATGGGATGTTTATTTGTAATTGTTTGAAAATATCCATAAATCGAGAATAGTGCCTCGCACTATCTTTCTTTGTAGGAGCATGAGGATATGGTAAATGTTGGATCAGAATATTGTTCACCGGTTCCTTCCCCTTCCTAGTTCTTTTCACTCTTTCTTCTCTCTCTCTTTTTTTCTCATCCTCACTTTTTTCCATCTCATTTTCAACTAAAACACCCTCAACATTTTTTCTACTTCAATCTCATCACTATCTTTTTCTTCTTCAACTACAACCTCCTCCTCCACTACACTTTCACCTACACCCATGTCAATCTCTCTTCCACTTCTTGTTAGAATTGCCTTACAATTTTTAGGATTTAGAAGCGTATTTGCCGTAAAGTACCCTTTTTGTTGGTCGGCCAATTGTTTTGATAATTGCCCGACTTGTGTTTCAAGATTCCTTATGGCCGCATCGGTATTCTTCTGATTGGAAATTGCCATTTGCATAAATTGCGTGAGAGTGTCTTCCATCTTCGTATTTCCAACGGGAGCTTGCTGAGGTTGAGTGTAATTTTGGTATTATTGACGGTTTGACGGTCTGACTTCTTGCGGTCTCCACGGTTGTTGATAACCTTGGTTTGCCCGTTGTTGGTAACCTTGGTTGCCTTGTTGATACGGAGGTCGGGGTTGGTATCCTTGATTTCCAGCATAGTTTGCCTCCTCCACAACTGGAGGACAATAACCGGTCGGATGGTCACCTCTACAAAGTTCACTAACTAAGACTTGCACATTTTTACTGGTAGAGTCATGAATTTCTTTGAATTGTTGCGGCAGTTTAGACATTTGCTTGGTCAACAACTCAACCTGTTGTGATAATAACTTGTTCTACGCAAGGATAACATCATTTGTTCCCAATTCCAACACTCTCGGAGTTCGTTGAGAAGGTCCACGGTTATGACTACCTTGATGGTCATTTAAGGCCATCTTATCAATTATAGTTGTGGCTTCTGCTGCAGTTTTACTTAACAAGGATCCACCCGCGGTGGCATCCAACAAGGTTTTGTGTAGAAGTTGAAGTCCATTTTGAAATATATGAATTTGTGATAACTCATCAAAACCATGGCCCTTGCACTTTCTCAACATTGATTTGAATCTCTCCCAAGCTTCATTGAGAGATTCATTGGCTCCTTGTGTGAATACCGCGATGGCGGTCTTTTCCTCCATAAACCGAGTGTGCGGGAAAAATCTCTCCAAAAATTTCTCTTCCAATGCATTCCAGTCCGTCATTATGGTCGTTGACTGATCAAGGTACCATTCCTTGGCCTTCCCAATGAGAGAATGCGGGAATAGTCTCTTGAACAGAGACTCCTCTTTTGCCTCGGGCGCACCAGTCGCTCCCGCTATTTCATAGAATTTCGTCAGATGGGTAAAAGGATCTTCATGATCCATACCCGTAAAGGGACTTTGATATAGTAATTGAAGAATACCGTTCTTCATTTCGGAATGACGACCATTCTGTGCCTGACGAGCGAACTGGGCATTGTGTCTTGGACTGTTTGTGCAAGGTCTAGAAGCAGGTGGTGGTGCTGGTGGTGGATCTGCCTCCATAACTGGAAGTATCTGTGGAAATGGTGGTGGTGTAGAAGTACTTTCCTCTTGTTCTCGCTTTTGTCGTGCTAGCTGCCTCCTTCGTCTAGTTCGGCTGTTGATTCTACGAGCGGTTCTCTCAATCTTAGGATCGAAAAGAAGTTGGTCCGCCGGTAGTTTCCCTCGCATAAACTAAGTCTGCACACTAAACAAAACAAATTAACAACTTCAAGAAAAAGGGTAACAAGCTTAAAGCAGCACAACTATCGCAATGCTTGCAATATCACTGAACAATCCCCGGCAACTGCGCCATTTTGTTGAAAGAGTATTAGGGGGTGTTTTATCGTCTCCACAGGGATTGTCGATATTTGATGCTTGCCTTTCAATAGTTGCAATGTTGTAAGTTCAATGGTTTCCAAATGTTCTCAATTGTTTTTAACATTAATTGGTAGCAAAGAGTAATTCAAAGAGTTTGGAAAAGTTTTAGGAAAGCATGTCAAGGTTAGGTTTCGCTAATCCTTTTCACATATATCCGAATAATCAAGCATATGAACAAGGTTTCCGACCAATACAACCGCGTATCCTCCCGACTAAGTTTATGTCTAAAGCAAAGCCGTGAGTATCGTTGTTTAAACCATTAGATAATGTCTCACGCTAACAATCTAAACAACAATCGTTAAGTTCAACACATAGCGAATAACAAATCCCAAATCTATGTCTAGAGTTTGGTTTTTAAGAGATAAATTTATTAGGTCATGATTTGTAGAATCTATGTCTAGAGCAAAACAAATCACACATAAAGCATTAAGAGAAAATAACTTCATCTATATTGATCAAAGACTTTGTTCATACACAATAGATCAAAACAATTACATATAATCAGAATCAACTACTTCTAACCTCAACACAAGAGAGTTTAGCTACACATTCTCATGGTAGCTTGGATGACAAGTTTCAAGAGGAGATGAATGAACATCCAAGTCGAATAATCGAGAATGGATGTGACTTCGGCTTCTCAAAGTGAAAATCCACTCTTAGATGATCAAAATACTGAAAACTATGTTTTTGTGAGAAAAAGAGCAAAAGATCCTTTACAAGAAAAGTGAAATTCTATTTATACACACAAAATATCTGCAACCTTCGCCTAGCGAAGAAATCATTCGCCTAGCGAATGAACTAAAACATGGCACTTTAAGTGCCTCAGACCTAAACCGCCCACAAGAATTATCGTGAGTTCGCTAGGCGAACCAAATCATTCGCGACGCGAGCCTTCGCTACAACCTTCGCTCCAGCGAAGTTTGGGTGTTTTCAAACATGAAACTTTCGGCCACCCTTCGCTAGCACCTTCGCCTAGCGAGCAAAGCAGCGAACCTTCGCTGGCTTTCTTGCCACAGCGAATTTACCCACTTTTGCTACTGTAACTTTTTGCATACTTTCTGCCACCCTTCGCTGGAACACTCGCCAACATTCGCTAGGCGAACCTTCGCTGGTGACTTCTCCAGAACTCGCCTAGCGAATCCTGCTGTTGCTTTCTTCCTTCCATGGCAACTTGCATCCATTCTTTGTGTCTCACAACCTTGATCTTTTCATGCCTAAACCTGCACACTAAGACACAAATTACAAGCTCCACACATGTATTCCAATGAAAGTACTACAACACAATTCACCACTTAAATCAACCGATTACGCATGGAAAGTAATGAAAAATGCCAATTATTGCATACAAATACATAACATGTTTGACATCTAACATTTAATGAACTAACCGTTGCCATCTTTATTAATTGTTTTAAAAATAAAAGGATAGTTGGGTTAAACCGTCGTGGCAACCGTCGTTATAGGAAAGTTACGACGGTTATCAAGTAACTGTCGTGATTTTTGTGTCGTAAAATCCTGATTTTCTTGTTATTTCTCGTTTTAAAATACGAGTCTGTCGTAACCCGAAATTTGACCTCCCCTTTTGCCTTTTTGCATATGCATGTGCATCCGCATTTCCAGCATACGCATTACCATTTTTTCTCTGTGGTTTTGTTGCAGGCTGTCATACCCCAAATTTTGACCACTAAGATTTCCCATCATTGTGCAAATCATTATCACAATATGGATGAACTTTCACACTTATCAGTATCCCCAAAGATGGGTGAACATTCACTATAATCAAAGGATTAGGGTTTTAAGCCCTCTCATAGCACTTAGACAAAGGATCAATCAAGAAAGGACATGATCTTCAACTTGTCTAACCTCTCAAACATCCATAAAGGATCATGAGGACTCCCACATCAAGAATCAAGCACAAGGTTGCAACATTCCAAGTGGATCAAGCCTCAAGATCACCAGTGTCACCAAATTAGGGTTTTGGTCGACCAGGGCCTCCAGGTGAAAATTTTCATCTGGGCATAAGCCAATACTTCAAAGCATAACCTAAGATACTCCATGGGACCTCATGGACCCAATCATTAAGTCAAAATAGCCTCAGGGGAAGCATTCATCAAAAATCAGGAATTAGGGTTTCTTGACCTAGTTCACCCCTAAGTTGACTTTTGGGACCAAAAATGAGCCAAGACCTCAAGCCATGATTTCAAGGTCTCTAATATACTACATTGATTCATTTGCAACAATGGATTGATCCAAGAAGCTTGATCTACAAGTTTCAAATTCATCAGGACCACAATTAGCGTTTCGCAGGAAAAGTCAACTGTACCTTTGACTTTTGACCAAGACATGCTCCCAAACCTTGGGACATGAGTCAATATACCCTATAACACCTATGGACTCCATCCATTAAGTTTGATTTAGGTCAAGGACTTAATTTCATAAGGGATCGCACAGTTTGGATTTCATCTGATAAAAAAGTCAACGGTACAAAAAGTCAAAGTTTGACTTTTTGATTCTTTGGTCAAACAAGGTTTCTTAACCCTAAAACAATGTCAATGTGTGATTGGAATCATCATTCTTCAATAAAAATCAAAGAAAGTGGGATAACTTGTAAAAGGGTTAACCATAAAAAACTTAGAATTTTTCTAAGTTATGGAACAAAGTGGCTAGGGTACCAACTTCCAAGGACCATACACTACTACTAAAAACCCATTTAACAACGGTTGTAAATGACATATAATGACGGGGGCGAAGGCGTTGTTATGTAGAGTATTGTTGTATATGAGGTACGTACAATGACGGTCCTGGAACCGTTGTTGTATTCCAGTATGCGCGCACCATTTCACGACGGTTAGTTTAGTCAACCATTGTGATATACTAAATTGTGATCTGGTTCGATTCTCAGCAACAACATTTTTTATTTATATTAGCGTTTGACATACAACTACGGATAGGTTTACAACCGCTGCCAAAAATAGCCTGTTTTAAATATAAAATTTATCTTCTTATCAAATTATTCCTATAATTTATCCTGTCAAAACAGCCTCTGTTTACAAGCAAACACAATATGTGCATCAAACACAATTCTTCCTATATTTTATCCTTATAAATGAATCAGAGAATTTACAAGAAAAGAAATTTACATCAAAAGCTAAATGAATTAGAGAATTAAACTGCTAACATTGTTTAAATCAAAAGCCAATATTATTGATTTCATTATGTGCATCAAAAGCCAAAACTATTGTTCACATTATGTGCATCAAAAGCAAAAAATATGTGCTTCAAAAAATGTTGCTAATATATCATACATCAGGAGCAGAACCCTTAAGTGCATTGTGGATATACGCCCAACGTTTAGGAAGATCCACAAAGTCCTCAACGGGGAATGGGGTTTCGTCGTTAAACATCTACATAAGAGCAAAAAATTGAAGATCATGCATGATAATAATTCAATAGTCAACTTATATATTAATATTTGTAAACATTTTATGGCATATATTACCGTATCCCATGAATCAACAGTGTCGGCAAGGACAATGTTTAACACGTGTTTCATGATAAAATACCCACACTCGTAACTCTCACGTTGTTTCCTCGTCTACAAATTACATGAATATAAAAACATGAATACAACCACACATGCATGAATGTAAATGAAATAAACAGGTAATCGGGCCACTTACTTTAGGAGCAAGGTATGTGGGCTTTTTTCTAACATTATTCAATATATTAACGTGCTCCACAATACTGTACATTGAAAATTGAATTAAACATATTACATGATAAACTAATTACAATTAATGCCAAAGAAAATGATATTAAACAAAGACACTTACGTTAATACAAGATCTTTCATTGGTTTGTGGAGTGGATCGTGCAAAGAACACAGTAATGTCATCGTATTTGTCCTAAACGATATTACGATCAATTGCCAATGACCACTAAATGAACACGAGAATATATATATATATATATATATATATATATATATATATATATATATATTATTAGTTGTTACTAAAACAAAACTAAATATAGAATATAGAAATAAATTACAACAATACTAATCTACATAGGAATGGTGCAAGGTAACATTCTTTTCCTCCGTCATTTAGCCGGCTTTTCAAGTACTTTTCTCTCATATTTTTATCATTATACGCCCAAGCAATAAAACTTGGGTCCAAGATTCCATAGGTACTTGATTTATTCAATTCTATACAAACACGGTGAATGTACCTAAATGGTCAAAGAAAATGAATAAATTAAGGGAGAAAATACAACAAATTATAATGTTCTATAATGACATGTATATTCGACTATATACTTACGTGCACCAAACTTGAAAAATAGATATGTCAAGCCACTTATATCCTGCGAGAAAATCCCTCACATCTTTAGGAGTGTAATACACTAAATCCAATTTTGGGCAATGTTCTAGCGGGAGAGCTTGCGCAAGGTCTGTTGTTGAAATGAACAAGTATAAACTTGTTATTTCATTTGGACTAGGGTTCAATATCCCATTGCGGTTATCTTCAGGTGGGGGAGGGGTTGTACAGTTACTCCCTTTTGTAGAAGCGTGATTTACGACACTTCTACTTGGAGTTTGATCATCACCAACGCAACGACGATCTTCATTAGTTCGTTGTTCGAGGTTTTCACTTAATCTCTACATCATAACATTCAATTAGAAAATAAAACAAAAATAAGCACAATATATTCAATTAGAACATACAATATATATCATACAAAAATAAGCGCGATTTACGACACATACCGAATACAACTCTTGTAACCTTTCCACTTCTTTCTCCCTTTTTTCCCTCTCCTCCTCAAACAACCTCCTTTGCTCCGCCAATTGCTTCTCAACATTATCAATCTTTTGTCGTTGAGCAAGAAATTCAGCGGTTTCAGTGCTTCTTCCTTGAGATCCAAAGTATGACCTCAAGCCGACACCATCTCCAACACCACGGACACGACCTCCATGCTCAGCTGTTCCGATAGCTTCGACTAATATGTCATGTCGTGCTTCTGGAACAAATGTGCCTTCACGGGCCGCCACAACCAAATTATCCTACACAACATGAGCAACTTACATAAGCAAACACATTTAAATAACAACTCATGAGCAACTTACATAAGCAAACGCATTTAAACAAAACATATACTTACAATTTTCTCAGCAACTACTCTTGAAGCCTAAGAGGTGTACTCTCCATTAGGTCTTAATCGAGCCCTCTTCCATTTCTCATGTCTTGAAGGTGGAGATGGAATGTCACCATCTCCCCCTTCTTGTAGTTTTTCCTGCAGGATCCTCTTCTCAAGTTTCCTGTAACCCCCACGAGACAATATATGGGGGTACATGTTTTTCGCCTTGTTCTGAATTCCTACTTCGCTTTTAGCCTGTTATTATCATAGTGAAAAATGTGTATGATTAGTATCTATAACTCATTAGCATAACATTATAGATTACATAAGACTAGTACTAACCTTGAATTCCTCAGAACAGCGTATCTTCGCAAACTTGTGCCACACCTTCTTCGATAAAAAACTATACCGAATCCATGGAGGTTGAAGACTGCTCTTAGGCTTCGTAATGTAGTCATCCGTGAGCTATGACTTAAATCCCCTCCAATGAACACCGGCATAAGTTATCCACTTTCTATTCAATTTTGAGTCATCGGTAAACTCAAAATTCAACTACATTAAATCAATATATAAGTATGAATTAGAAACTATAGGTAGTGATATCCAATATATGAAAATTATAGTATGAAATACCTTAACGTTTGTCCATATGTTGTCTTTGACATTAACATCCACTTCTCTCCAATCATCAATCAGTATACTGACTTTGCTACGTGCAAGGAACGCAACATAACTCCTAAAAGTAACGTAATGTGGACAATCCACTAATCTGTAGTGCGAATCAAACTCGATCGGAATTTTTGCACCAGATGAGTTGTGGACTGATGTGAATTGGGGCATCATTGTGACACCTCTTTGTGATCTTTTCCTTTAACTTTCAATTGTTTGAGTTTCATTGACTAACCTTTCATTTGTTTGAGTTTTTTCGCTGGTTTCTGATGAAGAACTCGACAAGGTCGACATCTAAGTCCAAAAACAACAACAACATGAACAACAATGGCAAAAGAGTTTACTGTAGATGCATGGGGAAAATATTTTACGTACTCTAAACGTGACGACGAAGTAAACGATGTTGGCGTTGGTGTTGTTGTTGTCTTCCTTCCTTACAACAACGACAGTGTTGTTGTTATCTTCCTTCTCGACGATGACGATGATGACGACGGTGTTGGTATGTGCTTAATCTTCTATTTTCTTCACGATCGTGACGAGGATGACGAAAATGACAACAAATGGATACTGATGATGCAAGCTTTGGTTGAAATCGTGTATTGTTTCCCAGTTTTGAACGTTAGGGTTTAGAGTTGAAATCGTGTAACGTTTCGTCTAGTTTTTATTTTCAATGGAAAAAAGGATACTGAAGAGACAATGAAACTAGCTAGCATGGAGAATATTGAAAAGCTACTGCGACGATCAACAATTTACACCGTTATGATATATTATTTACATAATGAAATTTCATATTAAAGCGCCAGAGTTATTTTTATAATTTAAAATTAAAAAAACATACAAAATATATTACAACGATGTATATAAACAACTGTAGTCATAACTTTTAATTTTTTTAATTAAAAGTAAATAAAAAAGAAAAGGCACGCTTTAACATAAAAGGAATAATATATATGAATGCGCTGAGGTTCGAACACATGAAAGCTGGAAGGTATCACCACGGTTGATTTATCAAACGTTGTTATATACAGATAATCACCACGGTTGGTTTATGAACCATTGTTATATACAGATAATTTTTAATCAATAAAAAAATAAAATACAACCGCGCCTTAGTTTAGATATGTCACAACGGTGTAGGGATGAAGCGTTGTGAGCATGGCGTCGTTGTTTACGCGTTTTGTAGTAGTGATAACTTGAGCTCCAAGCAACCATTTTGGATGGTCCAAAGCTGGATTTGTAGATCTCATGGCATACTTTAAAAGTGTCAACTACAACTCATTCCAATTCCTCATGGATTTTTAGTAATGGAGTGATTAAAATGGCTGAAAACACAAAAGTGACACTTTTCCAACACTTAGTGAAATTTTCACTAAGTCAGAATCTTCCTTATTTTTTCCCAAAAGTAGAGGCATTTTTCATTGTAATTCAATTTGGATCAAAACCAAAGTTGGACATCATATTGAAATAGGATATATCAGCTTTCCAAAATGTCCAAGAACTCCATCAAACCCCACTTGAGCTAAGAGTTATGACAGCTGCAATAAGCCTTGATGCAAACTGTCTTGCAAGGCAGATTTGTGCATTATGGCTCGACTTGCTCAATTTCTGCAAATGACAAATAAGTTTATCCATCTGCACACCTCAGGGGCAGACCAAGGAGGACCAAACACTGATCCATAAGCCTCCCAAGTCTTTGGAACTACAAGTAGGTATGCCACCCCTAAAAGGCTAAAGATTCCTCAAGACTCCAATTTTGTTTTGGAACATTTAATGGATGCTTAGAGGTGGCATGTATCAGAGCAAAGATGAACACTTCAGTCAAGCCTTATCCCTGAATCAAAGAACCATAGGCCTGTGCTCTAATATCAAGTCAATGGCTAGAGGATACTTGAGATTCCATTTGATCCACATTGGCCAAAGGCCTGCTGCAGTTGCCATTCCCTATTCCTTGCAAAACAAACTTGACACACTATAAATAGACCTCATTTCTGATCAGTTTGAGTACACCAAAGGCCTATAACGCTTGCCTTTCTCAAAATCACACTCTCACTTCCAAAAATGCCTTCTAATGCAAGCTACTATCGGGTTTTGAATTAGAGTGTGTTTCCAACCAAACCAATCACACACATACCTCATAAACATCATATAGAAGTGATCCAAACACTTAAACAACATCTGGAACATCAATTTATCAAAATCACCAGCCACCTGCACAAGCATTTGATAGATTTGCAGTTGAGGTGCCAAATCAAGTTCCAACTCAATTCAATCCACTCCAAGCATTCAGACACACTCCATAGCACCTAAGGAAGCTATCCACATCATTGGAACCAAGCTGTAACACCTCCAACCTAGAACTCGATCACCAGCTGCAAGAGGTAAGCCTCAACTTGGTCATCTCATGATTCATGCATATTTCCTCGCACAATAATTTTGCCATATGTTCATAATCATGTATGGAGTGTTTCCCCTTAATTAATTGCTTTGTATGAATCGTGTATCAAATTTCTCAGCCTTCTTGCACAATTTAGGGTTTTGGAGGTTTTGTCTTGATTTCTAATGCCATGCGTAAAATAAATGAAATTAAAGACCATAGGCATGATCGTGAGTTGAAAACGAGCAGATTGATATGTGGATTGTGTAATTTCATCAAGTCTTCAGTGAGATCGATGAGAAAATGCAAATCTGGGCAAAACAGAGCAATCACTGACAAAAATCGCTCGCTACACAGGCATATCCGGAATTTCTGAAAGTTTTGAAGCATGATTAATCACATCCTCACGATGTCATCACATTATCAATACAAGAAAAAAAACAAAGGTTTCCATACCTATTTGTTAAAGCAAAGAGTCGAAGTTCAGAGCCATGGTCATATCGCATAGCTTCAAACCAAATTGGGCAAGTTTTGGCTGTGTTAATCGATTAACCATTTGCTAGGCAAAATGTGTTAATTGATTAACACATGTAATTTGGCAGATTTTTCCTGCATTTTTCATGACAACAGCTCTTCCTTCACTCTGTTGGTCTATTTGGTTCTAGTATCATGTGGAATATTCTAGACACTTCAAGACACTTCAAGAATCCATTTGCATTTGCTACAATACATCATTTTCAATCAAGACCACCATGCACATTTATTTCCAAACATGTGAACCTTTGGATTTTGAGCTTGCATTGGGATGTTCCCACCGAGTTAACAAATAACTAACTGAGTCTACTTCCAACTCAGTGAGTTAGACGTAACTAACTCGAAACCAAATGCCAAACCACCCTTAGCTAACTCTAAACATATCCCACTCGAAACCTCCACTCTATATAAAGAAATATTCACTTTTTTACAAAGGACCCTTAACCATTTTCACTCTTTTCACTCTCAATTCTCTCTCACTTTCACTCTTCTATCTCAATTCATCTCTGAATTTTCTGCAATTCATCTTCATCTTCTTCACCAAACCACACACAAAAGCTCAATTTTCACCATTAGAGTGTAACAATCTTCACATCAAAATTATTATTCTCTTGAGCTAAACCTCCATTCCACTACATTTCTACTTGGATTTCTGGATTTACAGTAGTTTCTACTTCAATTCAAGCCCTCATCTCAGGCATTTGGGTATGATACGCGTAGCATTTCAGGGCAATACACGTACGGGCTTAGGCATTACGCGTACGGACTTTTACACGTGAACTTTGGGAAAAATGAGCTTCTGCTCGTACGCGTATGGCATGTGGTGGTACGCGTATGGGCAGGAGAAGTGTAAAATGTGATTTTTCAAAATGTCGTTTTCGGTTTCGTCCATAACTTTTGTTCCGATTATCCGATTTTTACATTCTTGGTATCATTGTGAAGCTATTGAGCTGTACTATATGATTATGATGATTTGGAAATTGTTGGCCAATTAAATAAGTCAGAAAAGTCGGGAATAGTGTTATTTAGTGACTTTTACCGTTTTTGAATGTGTGTTTGGATGTGAATCATACAATAGTGCATTGATGTGAATGTATATAGATTGTATGTGATTGTATGAGAAGAATGCATGAATATATTGTGAATATGTATGCATTTCCAGAATGTCTTGAGTCATTTTGCATGTGAAGCATAATGAAGTACATTCTTGTGTTGAGCGATTCTAATGAGAATCCGTTGTAACGTCGTGTGCCTAGGTGAGGTGTGAGCGATGATTACAAACGATTGTGTGCATAGGTGAGGTGTGAGCAATCGGATCGTGTGCCCGCGTGTAGGGTGTGAGCGATCGGGTCGTGTGCCCGTGTGTGGTGTGAGCGATCCATAAACATTGTGTGCCCATGTGGGGTGTGAGCAATGGGTGAACATCGTAGGCCCGACGGGGAGTTGCAGTGATGTAACGAGCGATGGTTCCAGCAGAGTTCCTGAGTGAACTTGAGATGATTGAGTCGGTACCGCATTGCATTTGCATAGAGTCGTGAGTCGGTCTCTATGATTTGCATTTATCATCTTTATAATGGTGCATCGATGAATAAACATATATGTGTATGTTTATGTGGAATGATAAGAATTGTGAAAGTATACATGATGGATATGTTTGGTTGTGAATATATATATATATATATATATATATATATATATATATACATTGTGATGTATATGGGTGAGTTTTGATGAATTATGGTGAGAATGTGGAATATGTGTACTTTTATGTTAAGATATATATAATTATATGCATTGTTATTATGATAATATTTCTCACCCTTCTGCTGTTTTATGATGCTCTATGAGGCATTGCAGAGTAGGTATGCTGGAGGTCTTTTTGTGAAGCGTGTCTTCATTCTTTTGGTCGGTTGGCTCTGATATGTAGCACCGGGTAGCTAGGATGTATATGATTCTTTTGTGATACATTTGTATATGTATCTTGCTGATGAATGTTTATGTAAACATGAATTATGTTGATGGATGATACTCGATGACGCATGTATATGTATGTATATATGTTTGATGTTATTCAATGTTTAGATTTTCCGCTTTTATTCTAAATATTGAGATGTGGGTGTAAGGACAAGGTTCCTCTGTTGCAAAGTTACCACACTGTTGCATATCAATGTTGAGCAGGTGTTGTATGTTTTAATTTAATGTATAATGTGACGTGCCCCTTTTTATACCATGTTGATAATTATACTCTGACGAAATTTTTAATATGTGCCTAAATGATTAAATGTGAATATTTGGGGGTATAGAAAGGGGTGTTACATTAAGTGGTATCAGAGCCAAAGTTGAGTCAGTTGTGTTTGTCTTGTTGTTGTGTTGGTTGAACTGTTGTTTAACTTTGTTGTCATTTTTGGGAATAATCAGAATATGGCTGGTAGGAACGACAATGCGATGGCTGCTGCTTTGGAAGCAATGGCTAGGGCGGTGCAAGGTGCGCCGAATGTGAATGCTAATGACGAGTTCAGGAAGAATCAACCACCGGTCTTCAAAGGAAGATTTGATCCCGATGGTGCTCAACTTTGGTTGAAAGAGATTGAAAGGATCTTCAGAGTCATGGACTGTGCGGAGGAGAACAAGGTGAGGCTTGGGTCTCACATGCTGAAGGAAGAAGCTGACGATTGGTGGGTCGGTATGCGTCAAATTCTTGAGGTGGATGATGAAGAGGTAACTTAGGATTTATTTCGTATTGAGTTCTTAAGGAAGTATTACCCTGAAAGTGTGAAAGGGAAGAAAGAGATGGAGTTCCTTGAATTGAAACAAGGTAGTATGTCTGTGGTGGACTATACTGCTAAATTTGTGGAGTTGGTTCAATTCCATCCTCATTATGCCGCGATTACTGTTGAATTCTCAAAGTGTATTAAATATGAGAATGGTTTACGTCCTGAGATTAAACAAGTTGTGGGGTATCAAAGGATAAGAAGGTTTTCAGATTTGACGGAATGTTGTAGAATCTTCGAGGAAGATAGTAAGGCTCGTTCTACACATTACAAAAGTTTGAATGAGAGGAAGGGAAAGCAACAAGCTAGAAGTGGACCTTATGTGACACCCGTTGATAAGGGCAAGCATAGGGGAAACTTTGATAAGAGATCTAGAGGAGGAGGTTTCGGTCCCATTAAGTGTTACAAGTGTGGTGAAATGGGTCATAAATCATTTGAGTGTGGGAAGCCAGTGGTGAAATGTTCTAACTGTGGAGGTCTTGGGCATGTTGCTACAGATTGTAGAAGGAATATGTTGAGGTGCTATAATTGTGGGGAACTTGGTCACATTAGCACGAAGTGTCCGAATCCGAAGAAAGCTCCAACTGGTGGGAAGGTATTTTCCTTGGCAGGAACTCAGACTTCCAGTGCAGACCGTCTGATTAAAGGTACTTGCTTTATTAATAGTACACCTTTAGTCGCTATTATTGATACGGGAGCGACTCATTCGTTTATTTCGTCTGAGTGCGCGAAGCGTTTAAATCTTGTGTTGTCTCTGATGAATGGTAAGATGGTTATTGATACTCCAGCAATGGGGTCAGTAACTACTTCTTTGGTTTGTTTGATGTGTCCTTTGACCATTTATGGTAAAGACTTCGAGATGGATCTAGTGTGTTTGCCGTTGGAAGGATTGGATGTGGTCTTGGGTATGAATTGGTTGCAATTTAACCGAGTTCATATAGATTGTTATCATAAGTTGGTGAGGTTTCCTTCTCTGGAAGGGGATGAAGATGAGAGTTTCTTATCAACTAAAGAGTTGAAGAGACTTTTAGCGGACGAAGCTCAATTGTTCGGTTTGTTTGCATCATTGTCTGTGGATAGTCAAGTGTCCCTTGATGTGTTTCCTGTTGTTTGTGATTTTCCTGAGGTGTTTCCTGAGGATATTAAGGATGTATCGCCGGAAAGAGAAGTTGAGTTTTCTATTGATCTAGTTCCGGGTACTAGACCGATTTCGATGGCACCGTATCGTATGGCGGCATCGGAGTTGGTAGAATTGAAGAAGCAATTAAATGACTTGTTGGACAAGAAATTTGTAAGACCAAGTGTTTCTCCGTGGGGTGCTCCGGTATTGTTGGTAAAGAAGAAGGATGGAAGTATGCGGCTGTGCATTGATTATCGACAACTAAACAAGGTGACAATTAAGAACAAGTATCCGCTTCCAAGGATCGATGATTTGTTGGACCAATTGGTTGGTGCGCGTGTTTTTAGCAAGATTGATTTGAGATCAAGATATCACCAGATTCGTGTGAAAGAAGAGGATATTTAAAAGACGGCCTTTAGGACCCGGTATGGCCATTACGAATATTCCGTGATGCCATTCGGGGTTTCTAATGCGCCGGGTGTGTTTATGGAATACATGAATCGTATTTGTCATGAACAGTTGGATCGTTTTGTGGTTGTGTTCATCGACGATATTTTGATTTACTCTAAGTCTCAAGAGGAGCATGAAGAGCATTTGAGGATTGTGTTACAAATTTTGAAAGAGAAACAATTGTATGCTAAGTTGTCGAAATGTGAGTTTTGGTTGTCGGAAGTAAGTTTTATTGGACATGTTATTTCCAGTAATGGTATTAGTATTGATCCATCCAAGATTGATGCGGTGATGCAATGGGAGGCTCCTAGATCGGTTACGGAGATTCGAAGCTTTTTAGGCTTGGCGGGTTATTATCGGAGGTTTATTGAGGGATTTTCGAAGTTGGCACTTCCGTTAACGCAATTGACTTGTAAAGGAAAGGCTTTCATTTGGGATATTCATTGTGAAGAGAGTTTCAATGAGCTAAAGAGAAGGTTGACAACGGCTCCGATCTTGATTTTACCAAATCCGACGGAACCCTTTGTTGTGTATTGTGATGCTTCATTGGTTGGGTTAGGTGGTGTTTTGATGCAAGATGGAAAAGTTGTGGCTTATGCTTCAAGACAATTAAGGGTGCATGAAAAGAATTATCCTACACATGACTTGGAGTTAGCGGTCGTGGTGTTTGTTTTGAAAATATGGAGGCACTATCTTTATGGAGCAAGATTCGAAGTTTTTAGTGATCACAAGAGCTTGAAATATTTATTTGATCAAAAAGAATTGAACATGAGACAAAGAAGGTGGTTAAAGCTTTTGAAGGATTATGATTTTGGTTTGAATTACCATCCGGGTAAGGCAAACGTGGTGGCCGATGCTTTGAGTCGGAAGTCGTTACATATGTCTGCATTGATGATGAGAGAATGGGAACTTTTGGAGAATTTTAGAGACTTGAGTTTGATTTGTGAAATGACGCCGAGAAGTGTGAGACTTGGTATGCTACATGTTACGAATGATTTTCTTGCAATGGTACGTGAAAAGCAAAAGTTGGATTTGAAATTCGTTGATTTGATGTTAAATGAAAATGAGGATTTCAAGGTCGATAATTTTGGAGTTTTGAGATTCCGTGGTCGTATTTGTATTCCCGATGATGGGGAGTTGAAAAAGATGATATTGGATGAAGGACACCGAAGTAACTTAAGTATTCATCCGGGAGCGAACAAAATGTATCAAGATTTGAAGAAAATCTTTTGGTGGTCCGGATTAAAGAGGGATGTTGCTCAATTTGTGTATGCATGCTTAACTTGTCAAAAGTCGAAAGTGGAACATCAAAAGCCTAGTGGATTGATGCAACCGTTGGACATTCCGGAGTGGAAATGGGATAGTATATCGATGGATTTTGTTACGGGATTGCCGAATACGCAAAGAGGTCATAATGCTATTTGGGTAATTGTTGATAGGCTCACTAAATCTGCTCACTTCATTCCAATTGATATTAGTTATCCTTTGGAGAGGTTAGCCGAGATTTATATTCTTGTGGTTGTAAAGTTACATGGAGTTCCTAAGAGTATTGTATCGGATAGAGATCCTAGATTCACATCGAGGTTTTGGGAGAGTTTACAAAAGGCTTTGGGTACTAAGCTAAGATTGAGTTCGGCTTATCATCCGCAAACGGATGGTCAAACCGAAAGGACAATTCAATCGTTGGAGGATTTATTGCGTGCTTGTGTGCTCGAGCAAGGTGGTGCTTGGGATAGTTATTTGGCGTTGATTGAGTTCACCTACAATAACAGCTTTCATTCAAGTATAAGTATGGCACCATTTGAGGCTTTGTATGGTCGGAGATGTCGAACACCTTTGTGTTGGCATGAAACCGGTGAGAGAACAATAGTTGGACCGGAGATGATACAATAAACAACGGAGTAAGTGAAGCTTATTCGTGAAAAGATGAAGGCTTCTCAAAGTAGACAAAAGAGCTATCATGACAAGAGAAGGAAAGATCTTGAATTTCAAGAAGGCGACCATGTGTTTTTGAGAGTTACACCGGTTACGGGTGTGGGTCGTGCTTTGAAATCGAAGAAGTTGACTTCTCGTTTTATTGGTCCGTATCAAATTTCCACACGAGTTGGTGTTGTGGCTTACCGTGTGGCGTTGCCTCCGAACCTTTCAAATTTGCATGACGTTTTCCATGTTTCGCAACTTCGGAAGTATGTTCCGGATCCGTCACATGTTATTCCTATGGACGAGGTTGAAGTGAGAGATAACCTTACGGTGGAAGCTTTACCGATTAGGATTTTGGACCGTGAAGTTAAGAAGTTAAGAGGAAAGGATATTGCACTTGTGAAAGTAGCGTGGGGAGGCGCTGCGGAAGGCGATTTGACTTGGGAGCTAGAGAGTAGGATGCGAGAGTCGTATCCGGAGTTGTTTGAATCAGGTAATATTTTCGAGGACGAAAATTTCTAAAGTGGGGGAGAGTTGTAACGCCCCGATTCCAATTATTCCCATTTTGTTGAGTCTTTTATTTAAATTGAGTGATAAATTATTTTGTTTGTGGAATTGGTATGTTAGTATGCTATGTTGATGTGTTATGATATTTGACCGTTTTGAGAGTTTTCGGGGAAATTAGAATGGAGGATATTTTAGACATTTCTCAATTATTAGTAAGTTAGAAATTTAGTAGAAATTGTTGGAAAAATGATTAAGTGTAGAATTTTGTGAGAAAATGAATTAATTGTATTTGAGTGGAAAATAGAAAAGAAAGAAAAAGAGAATAGAAATAGAAATAGAAAGGAAAAAGAAAAGAAATAGAAAGAAAAGAAAGATAGGAAGAAAGAGGAGAGAAAGAAAGAGGAGGAAGAAAAAAGAGAAGAAATTGGGGAAGAACTAGGAAATCATCAAGAGTGATCATATAGCAAGTTTGGAATCCGGGTAAGGGTGTGAAATTTTATTATCTTATCAATGTGTATCGTTATGTATGATTGTATTGTGTTTGTGGTGGATTTTCTGAGTTTTTGGTATAAACCCATATTTGGTTAAATTGTTTGGAAATCGATTAATTGTGGTTGAAATCATGTTGTTAGTGTCTATAATTGTTGGTATATGATAGATACTTGTTATGGGACATTGTTTTGGCAATTTTCTGGTGTGTAGGTGAGATTTGGGGTGTTTTGGATTGGAACCCGTAAGTAAAAATTATGCAGAAAATTTTTCTGGTTTTTCCAGGTCATACGCGTATGGGGTATGTTCATACACGTATGAACCTTGGCAATACGCGTATGGTGGGCGAGCCATGGGCCAATACGCGTATGGGTTGCTTGTTTTCTCGGCCATCTGCCCATTTGCGTATGATACGCGTAGCATTTCAGGGTAATACGCGTACGGGCTTAGGCATTACGCGTACGGACTTTTACACGTGAACTTTGGGAAAAATGAGCTTCGGCTCGTACGCGTATGGCATGTGGTGGTACGCGTATGGGCAGGAGAAGTGTAAAATGTGATTTTTCAGAATGTCGTTTTCGGTTTCGTCCATAACTTTTGTTCCGATTATCCGATTTTTACATTCTTGGTATCATTGTGAAGTTATTGAGCTGTACTATATGATTATGATGATTTGGAAATTGTTGGCCGATTAAATAAGTCGGAAAAGTCGGGAATAGTGTTATTTAGCGACTTTTACCGTTTTTGAATGTGTGTTTGGATGTGAATCATACAATAGTGCATTGATGTGAATGTATATAGATTGTATGTGATTGTATGAGAAGAATGCATGAATATATTGTGAATATGTATGCATTTCAAGAATGTCTTGAGTCATTTTGCATGTGAAGCATAATGAAGTACATTCTTGTGTTGAGCGATTCTAATGAGAATCCGTTGTAACGTCGTGTTCCTAGGTGAGGTGTGAGCGATGATTACAAATGATTGTGTGCCTAGGTGAGGTGTGAGCAATCGGATCGTGTGCCCGCGTGTGGGATGTGAGCGATCGGGTCGTGTACCCGTGTGGGGTGTGAGCGATCCATAAAGATTGTGTGCCCATGTGGGGTGTGAGCAATGGGTGAACATCGTAGGCCCGACGGGGAGTTACAGTGATGTAACGAGCGATGGTTCCAGCAGAGTTCCTGAGTGAACTTGAGATGATTGAGTCGGTACCCCGCATTGCATTTGCATAGAGTCGTGAGTCGGTCTCTATGATTTGCATTTATCATCTTTATAATGGTGCATCGATGAATAAACATATATGTGTATGTTTATGTGGAATGATAAGAATTGTGAAAGTATACATGATGGATATGTTTGGTTGTGAATATATATATATACATTGTGATGTATATGGGTGAGTTTTGATGAATTGTGGTGAGAATGTGGAATATGTGTATTTTTATGTTAAGATATATATAATTATATGCATTGTTATTATGATAATATTTCTCACCCTTCTGCTGTTTTATGATGCTCTATGAGGCATTGCAGAGTAGGTATGCTGGAGGTCTTTTTGTGAAGCGTGTCTTCATTCTTTTGGTCGGTTGGCTCTGATATGTAGCACCGGGTAGCTAGGATGTATATGATTCTTTTGTTATACATTTGTATATGTATCTTGCTGATGAATGTTTATGCAAACATGAATTATGTTGATGAATGATACTCGATGACGCATGTATATGTATGTATATATGTTTGATGTTATTCAATGTTTAGATTTTCCGCTTTTATTCTAAATATTGAGATGTGGGTGTAAGGACAAGGTTCCTCTGTTGCAAAGTTACCCCACTGTTGTATATCAATGTTAAGCAGGTGTTGTATGTTTTAATTTAATGTATAATGTGACGTGCCCCTTTTTATACCATGTTGATAATTATACTCTGACGAAATTATTAATATGTGCCTAAATGATTAAATGTGAATATTTGGGGGTATAGAAAGGGGGTGTTACAATTCAATCTAAAGCTTGGAATTCTCAGCTTTTCTTTGCTTATTATCACCACATTTTACTTACAACAATTACCAAGGCAATCCTCCGCCTTGTAGGTTAGTAATTCTTGCTCGATTTACTGTTTTCGGTCACTTTCTCATGTTCGCAATGTAGATCCAATGGCTTTTTGATGTGAATTGATCATTCGATTGTTTGATTGTTGATCTTGATGTTTGATGGATCTAATTGATGCTTAATTGTTGCTACTTGATGTAATTTTTGTGTACAATTGCATGTCATAACATGTGGATGATTGGAGAATTGATTAATTGATAAAAGTGTTTTTGAAAAGCTATTTTTCTGCCTTTGTTACAGTGTTAATCGATTAACCATTTGTCATGCAAAATGTGTTAATCGATTAACACCTCCATTTTAGGTGTTTTTTGTTGTTTTTAAAGGGTTAATCGATTAACCATTTGCAAGGCAAAAGTGGTTAATCGATTAACACTGCACTAGAAGTTGTTTTTTGTGCTTTTTCATGGTTGTTTGGTTTTCTTTCCTTATTTAACTTCCATGGCTTTTTTTATGTATGTTTTATGAGCGAAACTTTGATGCACGATTTATCAATTATGAAATTGTTTGCATTCTTGAAGTTGTGATATCATGTTGTTTTTGGCATACTCTTGTTTATGTGGTAACGCGATTAGTGATGCATGCTAATAGATGTTTGTCTTTACTTTGCAAATTCATTCTTGATGGTATTAAGTTTGTTCTTTATCGAACAAATTTAATTTTGTATTATCGTTACCTCAGACGCTTGCTTTGATGATCTTTCGACTCACTGTAAAGATTGTTGGCTTGTTCATTCCCTTTGACTGATTGATCAAAACCTTGTTTCGATTAGTTAATCTTCCCTCTATCTCTTTAGAGTTTCTATTTCTTGGTCCCCTGCAGAGTCAGAGGTATGTATAACGCGTTGGAGAACTGTACAAGATTGCGTTGCTACTCTGTCAATTTCAATTTCCGCACTATACTCTGAGTGCTAGAGAAGGGATGAGAGTGGAGAATTCCTACACTCATTCTGATTATTTTGGGTAGGGGACGAATGACCCTGTTCCTGGAATAATCATCTCTATTTCCAGACTGTAGTGTTTCCCAATCCCCAGCCGAATTGATCCCTAATCACTCGCACCCTAATCATTGTCTCTTGGGTTAATCACCTTCTCTTGGTTAATCACCCGCTCTTTGGTTGATCACAGTCCGTCTGTTAAAACCAATTATCTTCTTCCCCAGCAAAGTCATAATCCTTTTCTTCATTTAATCACAGTCTACCTGTTAAATACGAAATCCCTAGCGGAGTACGCAACCCTATCTTGGTTCTTTCTCCCTTTTCTTTGGTTAATCACTGCCTGTCAGTTAAAACACCAATTTGCTCCTTTTCTCAGTTAACCACAGTCTATCTGTTAACATACTGAATTTCCCTTGGGTTAATCACCTCTTCTTGATTAATTTCCCGCTCTTTGGTTAATAACAATCCGCCTGTTAAATCTAACCTTCTTTGGGTTAATCACGTTCTCTTGGTTAATCACAGTCCTTCTGTTAAAACCAATACTCCTATGAGTTAGTAACCTTCTTGTGGTTTAGATACTTGTACCTTTGGGTTAGTAACCTTCTTTTGGTTCAAATACCCTTTCTTCAGTCAAGTACTGCTTATTCAGTCAGTGTACCGAACCCCTTCGGGTCACTCAGGTATAATCCCGCTAGCTTCAGCGGGCGACTCTGGTGAGGAGTCATTGCTCTTGCAAGTTGGGGTATCGCCTAGTTTTGTTTATTTTCTTGTTTGTTTGGGTGTTTATCTTTATGATTTACTTGCTTTATCTTTATGTTATTTACTGCATTCTTTTATTGCTTTAAATATTCATATACTGCATATTCTAGATATCTACTATATTTTCTGCTGTTCTTGGGATCGGTAGATTTACTTGAGAGATAAGCCCACTACACAGGCTCTAGCATACACACATGATAGAATTGTGGATATTCGTGACGCCTGCGTTTTGCACGTTGGGTTGTCACGAGAGCTGTAACTCCCCAGACTGATTTTAGGATTACCGACTGACCCCATAAACCAACACGGTACATTTTAGCATGCTTTGTCCTCACTCACACGCTTTCCGGGAAACCTCCCAGAATGTCACCCATCCCAATACTACTCCAAGTCAAGATGCTTAACTATGAAGTTCTTATTGGCTAGTTTACCAAAAAAAAGATGCATCTTTTGGTGTCAGTAGTACGAATTAATCCTTATATACCTTGTTTCAACCATGCAGTCTCATACCTGCACAGCCTTAGGATCCCTCTCATTCTGATGTGAATTCACTTTTTCCCTAGAAGCTTCTAGGAGTGTCTCATTGTCATGCCTCGTGCACCGACAACCACTCCCTCGCCAAGCTTCTAGGAGTGTCTATTTGTTATGCCTCGTGCATCGAAAACCACTCCCTCGCCCTCGGGTGTTACATGTAACCACTCTCCACCATCTTCGGCCTCAGGTGTTACAAGAGCCACACCCAGACTAGTTTCACTTGAGAATACCTTCGTCCCACAAGAATTCGCTACGGCTGGGTATTTTCACTTGATTCCATGACTCTGGGAGACCTTCTAGGGACCACCTTTGGAATACTAGATCACACCTGTGAATGGGATATTAGGTTGTGTGCAGGAAACCAAGACTATTCATACCTTTTGTTCTCTCATGCACGTCAGATCTTTGCACCGACACAAAATTATATATGCAGATATTCAGATTATTCATAATTGATTATTTAGACTATGCATGGCTTCTTGATTCTTGTGTTGCATATCATTTCATCATGACAATTAATTTTTGCATGTGCATTTCTAGGTTATTCAAGGGCTTATTCTTTGTTGACATAACCATAGAAGATGAGTACTGGTTGCAGAGGTTTCTTTAGCTACAAGTTTGTGGAGCCTAAGCTGAAGACCTTGAGAGGTTTAGCATCCCGTCTGGTTGAAGATAACACTGAAGTCAACGTCATTGCCATTCATAGACTTGTTCAGTTCTACGACCCGCCACTAAGGTGTTTCGCGTTTCAAGATTATCAATTAGCAACTACACTTTTAGATTACTCTCATATCTTGGGGGTTGAGATCAAGAATCAGGTTCCCTTCGTCTACACCAACAGTTGTCCAAAGTCTTCTCTTATTACCGAAGCTCTTTGCATTAGTAAGAAGGATGTGGAAGCTAGTCTCAAGACTAAAGGGAATGGTATTCGAGGGTTTGCTTTAAAGTTTCTGGTAGACAAGGTCGTTTCTTTTGCTGAGGCTGGAAGCTGGAAGGGTTTCAATGTTGTGTTTTCTTTACTGGTATATGGGATTGTTTTGTTTCCGAACATGGAGGATTTCGTGGGTCAAGCTGCCATCAGTATTTTCTTGTCCAAGAACCCTGTTCCTACGCTTCTTGCTGATACCTATTATTCTATTCATTCGAGGAATGAAAAGAAGAAAGGAACTATTGTTTGTTGTGATCCTATGATGTACCGTTGGTTCATGTCTCACCTTCCGGAGAAGGTTCCCTTCGTTGAGAATAAGGGCAATCTCAAATGGTCTCAAAGGATCATGTCTCTTACAACTGACGACATCTCTTGGTATTCTAGAGTCTACGACAACACTAGAGTCATTCTTCATTGTGGTAAATTCTCTGATGTACCTCTCTTGGGTACAAAGGGTGGAATTAACTATAATCCGAGACTTGCCTTCCATCAATTCAGGTATCCTATGCTTGACAAGCCAGATCCTGAGGTAGTGGAAGAGTTAATCTTTCATGAAGGGGTTGATGACATGGGATTACTGAAGAGGTTTAGTGCTGCTTGGACTCATATTCACCCTGAAGGAAGAGCTGATTTGGGTAATAAGAATTGTATAGCAAAAGAAGCCTTCACACAATGGGTTAAAGAACGAGTCAAGGAGACCTTTCTACCATTTCCTTCTGAGCCTTCCATGAATGTCAAGCTTCCTGAACTTACCATTGTTCCTCCATGTGAAGTCGACCAACTCAAGCAGAATATTGAGATGTTCAAGAAAAAGAATGTTGATCTTCGTCTCAACCTTGATAGAGTCATATTCTAGAAGGAAAGTTTATAGATTGAGCTCCATCAGAAGAGGGAGCACATGCTCAAAGAAGTTGAAGTTGAACAGAACAAGCGGAGGAAAGTGGGTGATGCTCTGAAGAGTACTTACGATGGACTTACCTCAAAGAAGAGACAACTCGCCGACCGTCAATATGAAGCCTACGAAGATGAGTTGAGCTACAAGAAGCAACTTGGAGAACTTCGAGGAAAGTTATTAGAGTACGTGACAAAGATGAAGAATGAAGAAGACCGTGCTGACCAGTTGGTAAAAGACTTTTCTCAATATAAAGCCAAGCTCGACAAAGCCTTTGGTGTGATTCAGAAGCTGCAAGATCAAGCGCATCATAACCAAGAGGAGATCAATCAGCTCAACTTGGAGAGTACTCAGCAGGAGCGCCAAAGCCGCCATCTACAAGCCCTCTTGGATCAGAAAGAGGCCTTTCTACATGATCTTCTTCAATGACCTAATCATTCTTTATTGCGTAACCTCGTGAAGGATGCAAAGTATTAGAGTGAGAGACACGACCGTCTAGCCAGATTTGCCGAGCACGCACTGGAGGACTTGCCAGGGTTGTTGAGGGATACATATACTGATGTGCTGTCACACAAAACTCCTTGGGCTATTTTTCATTTCTTATCTGTTTGTAGGGTGGTTTTTAATAGGCTCCAGTCTCATCTTGTTGTAGCCCAAAAGGTAGATATTTGAGTTGTATATGATTTGTACTTCTTTTCCCTTTATTGAATGAATGAAGAGTTTTTCTCACCAGTTTTATCTTTGCACCTTTACTTGTATGCTTTATGATTATTGTTACCAAAGATAAAAGCTCATGAATTCCTGGAATTTAAAATTTTATTTTTGCATGCATTGCATTCATTCATGCACACATATGCATGTCCCTCATCCAGAAAAACAAGATGCTTACACTGTCTGTTTCCTCCTTGTAGCAAGATGACGACTCGACATCGCTATTTCACTAGATCAAGAAAGTATAAGATCATGGCTGACTATGAACAAGAGAATACTGCCTACAAGGAAAACTTGGCTCAATTTCAAGGTCGGATGGATTAATTCCAGACAAACTTGAATGTTATCATGGAGTTTTTTCACGCTCAGAAGGACGTCGTTACTGCTACTACTATTATTGCAACCACCACTGATGCAACTGTTGTCACTCCTGTGGTGATTTCTTCTCCTATTGTTACTTCTTCTCCTGCTATTATTGAACCGCCAATTGAGACTGTCATTCAACCTGATATCAACGTGCTAAGCTCTCAGCCCGCACCAAATAGGATTCCTGCTGCCTAGCCTTGGGGAATGCCCCCGAATTTCACTCCTCAGATTGCCAATGGTGGTGCCTTATCAACCTTTTGTTGTCCCCGTACCCAATGGAAACTCTGTTTCTTACCTATGGGGTATGCCTACTCCACTTCCACCTCTTGTGGTGAACAATGATGATCATGAGATTTCTCAAGCACAGGCTTTCCAGACTCCTGTGTCAACCAATATTGAGGCCCCTGATGAGGATGAGCATGTGCGCAGAGGTCCTCCGATTCATGTTCCAGTTTTGTCTCAATCTACTCAAACTGTTGTTCAGAATGTTCATTCTGGAATGTCTTACCCTAAGGCATCCTCAGCCGCTGTGGTACCTCCTCCTGGTTATCCGTATGGTTTTCCAATGGGTCAGAATTCTAGTCAGGTGGTAAATTTTGTGTTGGTGTATCCTGTCATACCCTAAATTTTGACCACAAGGTTTCACATCATTGTGCAAATCATCACCACAATATGGATGTACCTTCATACCCCACCAATCTTTTCAAGGATTGTTGAGTATTCACCTCAGCCAAGGATTAGGATTTTTGAGCCCTCTTAGAGCATCCGGGCAAAGGATCAATCTAGAATTGACATGATCTTCAACTTGTCAAACCTATCAAACATCCATGAAGGATCAAAAGTTCTCCCACATCAAGAATCTATCACAAAAAATGCAACATCTCAAGTTGATCAAGCCTTAAGATCATCAGTGTCACCAAATTAGGGTTTTAGTCGACCAAGGCCTCCAGAGAGAAATTTTCATATGGGCATGAGCCAATGCATCAAAACATGATTCAAGAACCTCAAAATGTCCTCATGATTCCATTCATAAGTTCAAAATAGCCTCAAGGGATGCATTCATCAAAAATCAAGAATTAGGGTTTTGACCTAATTCAATCCCCAAGTTAACTTTTGGAGCAAGGCATGAGCCAAGACTGTCATACCCCAAATTTTGACCACCAAGATTTCCCATCATTGTGAAAATCATCATCACAATATGGATGTACCTATATGTCTCCTCAATCTCCTCAAAGATTGTTGAGCATTCACTACAATCAAGAATCAGGGTTTTGATCTCTTTCAGGGCACTTAGACAAAAGATCAATCAAGGAATGACATGATCTTCAACTTGTATAATCTTTCAAAACATCCATATAGGATCAAGAGGACACCCACATCAAAAATTAAGCACAAAGTTGCTACTTTCCAAGTGGATCAAGACTCAAGATCGCCAGTGTCACCAAATTAGGGTTTTGGTCGACCACGGCCTCCAGATGGGATTTTTCCTCTGGGCATGAGCCAATGCTTCAAATCATAACCCAAGATACTCTAAGGGACCTCATGGACCCAATCATCAAGTCAATTTAACCTTAGGGGATGCATTTACCAAAAATCAGGAATTAGGGTTTCTTGACCTAATTCACCCCTAAGTTGACTTTTGGGACTAAACATGAGCCAAGACCTCAAGACATGATTTGAGGGTCTCCAATACACTATATTGATCCATTTGCAACAATGGATTGATCCAAGAAGCTTGATTCACAAGGTTCAATTTCATCTAGACCACAATTAGGGTTGATGAAAAAAGTCAACTGTACCTTTGACTTTGGACCAAGCCATGCTCCCAAACCTTGGGACATGACTCAAGACATCCCTAACTACCCTTGGAGGTCCCCCATAAAGTTTGTTTGAGTCCAAGGATTGATTTCACAAAGGATCGCACAGTTTAAAATTCATCTGATAAAAAAGTCAACTGTACAAAAAGTCAAAGTTTGACTTTTTGATTTTTTGGTCAAACAAGGTTTCTTAGCCCTAAAACAATGTCAATGTGTGATTGGAATCATCATTCATCAAGAAAAATCAAAGAAAGTGGGATAACTTGTAAAAGGGGTAACCATAAAAACTTAGAATTTTTCTAAGTTATGGAACAAAGTGGCTAGGGTACCAACTTCCAAGGACCATAACTTGAGATCCAAGCAACCATTTTGGATGGTCCAAAGCTGGATTTGTAGCTCTCATGGCATACTTTAAAAGTGTCAACTACATCTCATTCCAATTCCTCAGGGATTTTTAGTTATGGAGTGATCAAAATGGCTGAAAACACAAAAGTGACATTTTTCCAACACTTAGTGAAATTTTCACTAAGTCAGAATCTGCCTTATTTTTTCCCAAATGTAGAGGCATTTTTCATTGTAATTCAAGTTGGCTCAAAAATAAAGTTGGACATCATATTGAAATAGGATATATCAGCTTTCCAAAATCTCCAAGAATTCCATCAAACTCCACTAGACCTAAGAGTTATGACAGCTGCAACATGCCTTGATGCAAATTGTTTTGCAAGGAAGATCTGTGTATTATAGCTCGATTTGATCAAATTGTGCTACTCCAAACAAGTTTATCCATCTGCACACCTCAGTGGGAGACCAAGGAGGAACAAACACTGATCCATAAGCCTCCCAAGTCTTTGGAACTACAAGTAGCATGCCAAACCTAAAAAGCCTAAAGGAGGCCAAGACTCCAATTTTGTTTTAGAACATTTAATGGATGCTTAGAGGTGGCTTGTATCAGAGCAAAGATGAACACTTCAGTCAAGCCTTTTCCTTGAATCAAAGAACCATATGCATGTGCTTTAACCTCTTGTCAATGGCTAGAGGAGACTTGAGATTCCAAAGTGATCCAATTGGCCTAAGGCCTGCTGCAGTTGTCATTCCCTATTGATGCCAAAAAAAACTTGACACACTATAAATAGACCACATTTCTGATGAGTTTTAGTACACCAAAGGCCTATAACACTTGCCTTTCTCAAAATCACACTCTCACTTCCAAAAATGCCTTCTAATGCAAGCTACTATCGGGTTTTGAATTAGAATGTGTTTCCAACTAAACCAAGCACACACACACACACCTCATAAACATCATATAGAAGTGATCCAAACACTTATGCAACATCTGGAACACCAGAATCACAAAATCACCTGCCATCTGCATAAGCCTTTGACAGATTTGCAGTTGAGGTTCCAAATCAAGTTCCAGCTCAATTCAATCCACTCCAAGCATCCAGACACACTCCATGGTACCTAGGGAAGCTGTCCACATCATTGGAACCAAGTTGTAACACCTCCAACCTAGAACTCGATCACCAGCTGCAAGAGGTAAGCCTCAACTTGGTCATCTCATGATTCATGCATATTTTCTCGCACAATAATTTTGCCATATGTTCATAATCATGCATAGAATGTTTCCCCTCTATTGATCGCTTTGTTTGAATCGTGTATGGAATTTCTGAGCCTTCATGCAGAAATTAAGGTTCTTGAGGTTTTGTTTTAATTTCTCATGCCATGCTTAAAATAAATGAAATTAAATACCATAGACATGATCATGAGTTGAAAACGAGCAGATTAATATGTGGATTGTGTGATTTCATCAAGTATTCAGTGAGATTGATAAGAAAACGCAAATCTGGGCAAAACAGAGCATGCGGGTGAGACCAAGATGTTCTTGGCGCCCTTTTTCAAATATTTGAATATTTGAATTTTGTGATTTTATTTAATTGATTCAAAAATTAATTTCTCTCTGAATTTTAATGATTTTGAGTTGATTCTTTTTATAATAATTCACAAAAATGTTAAAATATTTTATTTTACAAAAATTTCCCAAAAATATTATTTATTTCATATATTTGATATTTTTGCAAAGAATTAATTTTTATGTGTTTTTTGACATTTAATATATTTTTTCCTTCTTGATTTTCCAAACTTAACTGGTTTTCAATTATTTTGTGGATAGAAACATGATTTTTCAAACATTGATCCAAAATCACCCATCATTTTTCACATGTTTTCAATATTTTTTATTTATTTTTAAACAAAATTAATTCCATTTTAAAACAAAATTAAGGTTTCTTTGATTTTCACCCTAACAAATCTTTTTCAAACACTCTTGGGCCTCTAATAAAGTGTAAGACCCAACCCTTTTTAAATTAACAATTTTGGGCCTCATATATTGTATAAGTCCCTCTGTACATTTTCAAAAGTTTGGCGCGATCATCGCCTTTGTAACAAAACCAACTGGGCTTCTCCTTGAGCTATAAGACCCATTTTTGTTCATTTTCAAACTCTTTGGGCCTCTAATAGAGTGTAAGACCCAATCCCCTTTTGACCAAAACCATTTTTGGGCCTCAGACATTGTATAAGTCCCAACACATTTTCAAAAACCTCGGCGCGATCGCCATTCCAAAATCAAATCACCTGGGCCTACCCTCGTGTTGTAAGTCCCATTTCTTTTCTTTAAAATAACCTTGGGCCTCTCCTTGAGTTGTAAGACCTATACCTTTGTACAGAAAACCTTTTGGGCCTCAACCATTGTATAAGTCCCAGTACAATCTTATAAAAAACAACTTCCCTTTTGATTTAGGTTCAAATATACAGTTGTCATCAAAACTTTCTTTAATTTCTTTGAACAACTAACAATACAACATGGAAGCTTCCTCACCTGTAAGTTTTATCCGCTTTCATTTACTTGATTTAAGATATATATTTGTATTGTGGGAAGCTGCACACTATGGGTCTTCTTTCATTCTTTTAAATACATGTCAAATATATATAACTGTAGTGTGGGAAGCAGCGCACTGTAAGTCTTCTTTCGTATCCTTTTACTTACTGGTCATATATCAACTGTATATATACTAGTATAGTTATTTAAAGTTTTCCCCGACTACTAGGTCTAGAACTAGGTAGAGCCATGTTGGTCACTCCTAAATACAAACAAAACTAGATCCCCATAGGATTTCCAAATACAATCTTGCCTTCTCTTGGGCTTAAACAATACGGAACAAAGAGAAAGGCAATATTCTTCGTGAACCTTTAATCAGACTGTCACATTAGAAATTGTCAAAGAAATTTTACTCCCCAGAGTTGATCTATTCTCGGTGAATAACATCTCTTGAATTTCTTCAATCCTTAGAACTTTCACAAATGATCTATTCTCGGTGAATAGCATTTCTTGAAATTTTCTTGGTTTGAGTCCCACAGGCTTCCTAAAAGCATCCCCGCCTCCTCTTGGGCTTTGTACAAGGACCCTCCGACTTCTTAGAAGTTCTCATGCCTTCTCTTGGGCTTAATACAAGGACCCTGAAGACCTCTTAAAGGTATAAGACAGAACTTAGTCATCCTTCGTTAGAGTTGTCTTTCTAAAAAGAGTCAAAACCCTCATCCCAATTTTAGGGTTGATACTCATCCCTTAAAAGAGTTGGCCTCCTCTTGGGCATCATACAAAAGATAAAACTCTTCCATACCAGTAGACTTGGACAGTCTAAATACCCTTGAGTCTCAAAGACATTCTCAAGTCATCATAACACTATCAGAGCCTCAAGGTTTCTAATCTATTAACTCTTCTGCATTCCCTTGCAAGAGTTGATTCCCCATTTGGACCTGCCTCGGGATCTCAATAATCCCCAGCAGAAAGTTAGCCTCCTCTTAGGCTTTGTGTAATGATCTTTCTTCAGCTTTCAGCCTCCTCTTGGGATTTGTACAACGATTCTCCCCTGCGGAGCTAACCTTTTCAGACTCTCTTGTTGAGTCAATCACCTTTTCAGACTCTCTTGTTGAGTCAATCAACTTACAGCCTCTCTTGTTGAGTCAATCACCATCTCAGACTCTCTTGTTGAGTTAATCACTTTTCAGTACTCTCTTCTTGAGTCAACCCTTTAGCCTCAATCTCGGGCTTTGTACAAGACAGATAAAAAACACTCTCTTGTTAAGTCAATAACCTCCTCTTAGGCTTTGTATAATGATTTTCCCTAGCAGGAGTTAACCTTCTCTCGAGCTATGTATGATTATTTCTCCAGCTTGTTCAGCCACCATCCTGGGCTTTATACATAACAGATAAAAAGCACTCTTTTGTTGAGTCAAACCTTTTTTAGCCTCTATCTTGGGCTTCGTACAAGATATAAAATTTCATAACCTTCTCTTAAGCTTGGGGACAAACATCTTTCCCAGCTGAGTTATTTCCTCCGAGCCTTCCTTTACACTTCGAGAAATAATTCCTAAAGCAAAGTCAAACTCTTTTCCGCCTCCATCTTGGGCTTTGTACAAGATAGATAATACTCTCCAACAGAGTCAAATCCGTTTAGCCTCTGTCTCCGGCTTTGTACAAGAAACTTAAAATATCCTCACCAGAGTCAAATAAATTTCCCATTTCAGCCTCTATCTTGGGCTTTGTACAAGACGCATACACAACTCCCCAACGGAGTCAAAATCCTTTTTCAGCCTCAATCTTGGGCTTTGTACAAGACAGAAAGAACATTTTCCCTGGGCTTTGTACAAGACGCATACACAACTCCCCAAGCTTTTAGCCTCCTCTTAGGCTTTGTATAATGATATCCCCCAAAGAGTCAGTCTCTTTTTTGCCTCAATCTTGGGCTTTGTACAAGACACCAATATATACACTCTCTTGCTGAGTCAATCCTATTTATCCTCCTCTTAGGCTTTATATAAGGAAATCCCTAGCTGAATCAATTAACCTTTTAGCTTCAACCTTGGGCTTTGATCAAGGTACACAAAAATCAACAATCTCCTAAGAGGAAGTCCAATCCCTATTCAAAGATGACAAATTCTCCCTCAGTCAAAACCTTTTAGCTTCAATCTTGGGTTTTGAACAAGACACCAAAACATCTCTTTCCTCCCTTAGAATAGGAGGAACTACGATTGCTCTTATTTCCGTGTTTCGTTCAAACGGGAATAAGTAGGCATAAGATTGCGAAATCTTAGCAAGCATACCAATCAAAAACCCTAGGTCCAGTACCTTCACACATCAATCAAAACTTAGGTCAAGTATAAAAGCGAAACCTAATGCTAATATCCTGTGGATAACCACATATAGGATGGGTAATTGACAACTCCCCATTGTATAACCTGACCCCGACTCCCCGAATCTCTTAAAGCGTTTGTTCAGTTAAACATTCGCGTGCAAGGTTAGTTTTAGATACCTTCCCTTTCCCTTTCAGCTTCATGGGATAAATAAAAAATCAGAAAGTAGCACCCCTTTCTCCTTAAGGAGGAAAACCCATACTTCAACGATAAGGTGGTCGCGTCACCGACAAAAATTGCTCGCTACAGGAAAATGGCTACTCTGCTGGGGAGTCATTGTCTGTTTAAGACTAGGATTATTATAGCTCTTAAGAGGTCTAGGATGTTAGTTTTAGGAATGAATATATATATATATATATATATATATATATATATATATATATATATTACTTTCCCTACTTGATATACGTGTTTATTTTTCTGGTAAAGAGATTGCGGGTGATGCCGTATCTGGAAAGTTTGAGTGCCACCTAAGGTAAGTGATGGCATGAGACGGGTAATCTTACAGGGAGTGACTCCCAAATAAGAGGTCCCGGTAGACCATCGAATCAGTGGAGATACCCTTTGCGGATTCAATGCCTATACGACTTCGGTTGTTGAAAGTAGATTGTTCGATTGTGGTATATGAGAAACTGAGGATTTTAGTAGACTGAAACCATGTTACTATTTTGTAGTGTGGAAGCTATCAGAAATATTTGTCACACGATACTACCCTCATTTGAGATTACTATAAGATACATCAGCTCGCTGGGGTGAACCAGCCTGTTGTTGTTATCCCAAGAGGGGTCAATGATTTTGAGGACAGGTATAAAAAATTCACCAGTATAACCTTTGGGGATGGGTAGCGCCTTGACTTCATGACACCGAACCTTTGACCCCATGTTTTTTCTATGTTTTTGTGTACTACATTCATGCATTCATTTCATCTAAAAAACTTTCAAACAAAGAAAAATTTTCTCTTCTAGTCTCTCTTTTTCAAATTAAACTAAGACAATGATTGCAAATGTCAGAGAGAAAAAGATTGCGTTATGGATTTTGGTAGAAGGAAAACTCACAAGTACACCTTCAAGATTCCAAAATTGGAGGATTTAAGAGGTTTGGCAAGGAGGATCATCAACCCTGATGCTTTCAGAGCTAGGTACAGAGGACTGTTGTCTCTGTTAAGGGTCCATGTAATTATAGGAATCTTGTCCACACTCATTCAGTTTTATGATCCGGTCTATCACTGTTTCACATTCCCGGATTATCAGCTAGAACCAACACTGAAGGAGTACTCTCATCTGACTGATTTACTCATTACTGACCAAGCTCCCTTTTAATAACTGGAAGAAATTCCAAAAGATCAAACCATAGCAACAGCAATCTATTTGGACGAGTCAGAAGTCAGGACTCACATGACCATTAAGGGTGGAATCCAAGGTTTACCAGCCCAGTTTTTGGTAAAGAAAGCCCTGTACTTTGCTAGTATAGGGAACGCGACTGCTTTCGAGAGCATCTTTGTTTTGGTCACCTACGGGTTATTTCTGTTTCCCAACATTGATAACTTCGTTGATATCAATGCCATTAAAATATTTCTGATTTGAAATCCTGTACCGACCTTGCTCGCAGATGCTTATCATTCTGTACACTTAAGGAATTTGTACAGCAGAGGAATGATCACATGTTGTGTACCCCTACTATACAAATGGTTCACTTCCCATTTGCCAAAGTCTGCTGCATTTTGGGATCATAAGAGTACTTTAAGTTGGTAGCAGAGAATCATGTCTCTTACCAACTCTGACATCGATTGATACAATCGGATCTATGACGGGGTAAGAATCATTGACCATTGTGGAAACTTCCCTAACGTACCCCTCATAGGAACTAAAGGAGGAATCAATTATCATCCAGTTTTAGTTCGTCGTCAATTCGGATACCCGATGAGGCATGTTCCACGTAATGCTCATCTGGAAGGTATTTTCTTCAAGGAAGGAGAAAACGACAGAGCACTAAAGACAAAAATAGTGCAGGCTTGGAAACATGTTCACAGAAAAAGAAGAGAGTCTCTATTAAAACTGGACTGTGTCTCGGTGGAACCTTATCTCCACTAGGTACAAACTAGATCTCTCAAACTGAGGGTGCCTTACCCTATTCACAAATTTCTTCCGTTAAAGGAATCTGTACTTTATTTTATGTCTGAAACGGAAAAGCTTCAGGTTACTCTCAACAAAGTTCAGCGGGAAAAGAAATCTTGGAAGAACAAGTACCGTATTCTCAACGTGGAGTGTACCAAACTACAGCAACTGTTAAAAGAAAAAGATGCTCTGATTGAGATTTTAGAGCAACATGCTGTAGAGAATCAAGAAGACCAAAGGAATTTGCTCACTCCTTTCACTTGACAAAGGAATGACAACCCGACAACGGCTCAAGAGCCCCGGTCAAAGAAAAGGAAAGTACCATAACCAACACCTGAGCTCTCCTCAGAGAGGACTCAGGATCCATAAGTTTAGATTTCCTTTTACAGCACCTTATAATTACTGTATTTCCATTTCCACAATCTTTGTATTCAATAAAACGGGGTTTCCCTACAATTTGATATTTGCAATCCAGCTGTCAAAGTTTCTTTTAATTAAATAATTAAATATTAATATAATTATTGCATATCATTCATCATTCTCGCATAACGCATTCTTCTTCTCTACGAATCTCACGTTTGTGTCTCGATTCTAGAGTCAAACTGTCTCATTCGTACAATACTCGGGCCAGTCAACAAAAGAAAATGGATAATCTCGAGGAAGAGAACAGAGAGCTGAGAAAAGAAATTGACGCTCTGAGAGAGGATCTGAGAAAACTTCACAGTGACATGCAAGCTCTGGCAGCAGCTCAGATACAACAGACTATGATCTCAGAGATCACATCAAAAAGATTGATCCTCGGTATAACATGCCTAAAGATCGTCCCTGGGGCATGCCACTCAACTATATCCCAGAAAGATATATTCCGCCGATCACTGAAGATCCATAAACTGCAGCAAGAGCCGCTGGGCCTGAAGGTACAAACTTCAGGAAAGAGAAGATGCAAGGGGCATGACAATAACTCCTGAAGGTTACAAACTTCGGGAGGCACCAAGAGTCACTGCCGTAATGACTGTACCACCACCTGTGGTACACGATGTCCCGGAAGGACAGATTCCATAGATACCTTCTGGTGGAAACGGAAGTATGGACAACAGAATGAAGGAGTTCCAGGAACAGTTACTGGAAATGCAGAAGGAACTGCAACCCATTCGCGGTCAGGATTTATTCGGAAAGCACGCTGCAGACCTTTGTTTGGTCCCCAATGTGAAAGTCCCGCACAAATTCAAGGTGCCCGAATTTGAAAAGTACAAGGGTAACTCTTGCCCTCAAAGCCATTTGGTGATGTACGCTCGGAGGATGTCAACACAGACAGAGAACCAACAGCTACTAATCTACTATTTCCATGATAGTTTAACCGGTGCCGCACTCAAATGGTACATGGGTTTAAACCGCACTAAAATTGTCACGTTCAGAGATCTTGGCGTTGCCTTCGTTCAACAATAAAAGTATAACGGGGACATGGCACCAGACAAAGATCAACTCAGAGCCATGTCGCAGAAGGATAAGGAATCCTTCAAGGAATATGCTTAGAGATGGAGTGAAATTGCCGCTCAGATTTGTCCACCTTTTGAGGAAAAAGAGATGACAAAGATCTTCTTGAAAACCTTGAGCTCATTTTACTATGACCAAATGGTCGCCAGTGCGCCCAGCGACTTCACTGAAATGATCGGCACGGGAGTTCGTCTTGAAGAAGCAGTTCGAGAAGGACGTTTAGTTAAAGACACTAGATCATCAAGCAGTACCAAAAGATACGGTAGTGCTTTCCCAAAGAAAAAAGAGCAAGATATTGGTAATATCTCTCTCAGAAAGCAAAGGCGATCGTACCAACCAGTAGCAGTTGTAAATCCTGCTATTAACCCTGCGCCTGTTCCTACGTATCAACCTCAGGTTGCTTAGAGCCAATCGAATCAACAGCAATATCAGCAAAGGACCCAACAACCGCTTCCGCAGGCTCGTCCTCAGTACAACAACAACCGTACAACGCGACCACCAAGGTTTGACCCTATACCAATGTTGTATGCAGAACTGTTTCCATTACTATTGGTCAAGGGGCATATCCAAACAAGGGCTCCTCTTGCGATTCCGGAAAATCTGCTTTTTTGGTTCAAAGCGGATCAGACTTGCCCTTACCATCAAGGAGGACCAGGGCATAACATAGAAAACTGTCTCAGTTTCAAATTCGACGTGCAAAAGCTTTTTAGGAGCGGGGTCTTATCCTTCAAGGATACAAATCCCAATGTTCAGACGAACTCGTTGCCTCAACACGAGAAAGCTGCAGTAAATTTGATATAGGGAGAGTCTAACCACAGCTATCAAATTCATGATGTACTCTTGTTGAAAACCAACCTGGTCAAGATGCATTGCAGACAGAGCGGATACGGTCATATACCTTCTCATAATTATCACCAGTGTGATATCTGCTCTAAAGACAATCAAGGATGTTCTGTGGTGCAATCCTCTCTACAGGAACAGATGGATCTCTGATGGATCCAGGACCACCGCATTCGTGAAGTCAACATGACTTATAAAAATTCCAACATCAATCAAAACCACGACATCCATGTGATGAATGTCAAATTGATGACAATGCACTCAAGGCAAAGCCAGTATCATAACCTGCTGCGACACGATTACAATTCCTGTCTGACTTGCTCGGTAAACAACCATGGATGCTCTTTTATACAAGAGGCCTTCCAGCGTCAGATGGATCTTGGGTGGATCCAAGACTACCATGATAAAAATCCTTATCAAGTTAACATGATTCAAATCTTCGATATTCGTTTGATGAATACCAGCTTGGTGGAATTACACGCTAAGCAAGTCCAGCTCGGTTTTCTGACTTCACATGAGTATCAGAACTGTAAAGTGTGTCGTGAGAGCGACCAAGGATGTGATCTCGTTCAAAGAACTTCGCAACACTTGTTAAACCATTGGTAGCTTCCGATCTATCTAGATGAAGACACGCAACAAATCAGTATGGCTGATGGGAACCCTACTATGCATCAAAGTCAGGATGTTAGATCTATGGAAACAGATCTAGTGAGGTTACACTGCATTCAAAGCGGACGTGGCTGGGTGCCACCGCACAACTATGAGCACTGTAGAGTATGCTTGGAGAATAATCAAGGATGTTATCTCGTACGAGCAGCCCTTCAAAATCAGTGGGACCATGGGGAGATTAAAACATGGTCAAGCTCTTGTTCAATGTCAGACTATCTTCCTAATCGAGACAAATATGTTGTCCTAATCCCAAGCGAGAAGTGGCCAAAGATGTGTGCGCCATAATCCCTCTACTCCATGAATCAAGGGTCCCTCTTGATAATGGAAAAGTTCTCAATCTCGAACCAATTGAGGCCAACTATGATGGTCAAACAAATCAGAAGGCTCCTGTAGTTATCTATCTGCCGGGACCAATACCGTACAAGTCTGATAAAGTTATCCCTTACAAGTACGGTGGAACAACAGTTAAGAATGGAAAAGAAGTTCCATTACCCTCCGTCGTGAATATTGCAGACATCAGTCGGGTAACACGGAGCGGTTGAATCTTCAACCGAGGAGTTGGAGAACCTACTAGAGAAAAGGAACCTCAAACGGAAGTTCCCAATCCACCAGTCAGTCAATTCAGTGATTTCGACCTTTCAAAAAATGATGATGTGATATTGAAGCTCATCCAAAGGAGTGAATACAACATTGTTGATCAACTATTGCAGACTCCTTCAAAAATCTATGTGCTGTCCCTATTACTCAGTTCCGAAGCTCACAGAGAAGCACTACAGAAAGTCTTAGAGCAAGCCTTTGTGGAACAAGATGTAACAATAAGACAATTTGACAACATCATCTCCAACATCACTTCCTGCAACAACTTGGGGTTTAGTGATGAAGAATTGCCAGAAGAAGGAAAAAGTCACAACATGGCGCTCAATATTATAGTCAACTTCCAGGACGATGCTTTAGCCAGCGTACTGGTAGATACCGGATCGGCTTTGAATGTCATGCCGAAGTCTACTTTAATGCGACTATCCGTTAAAGGATCTTCGATGAGAGACAGTGAGGTCATCGTCAAAGCATTTGACGGATCCTGAAAAACGGTTATCAGCGAAGTCGACCTTCCCATAACTATCGGTCCTCACACTTTCCAAGTCATTTTCCAGGTCATGGACATCCGAGCAACATACAGTTGTTTGTTGGGAAGACCTTGGATACACGAGGCTGGCGTAGTCACTTCGACACTTCACCAGAAGCTGAAGTTTGTCAAGAATGACCAACTAGTCACAGTCTGTGGAGAACAAGCCTTGATTGTGGGTAACCTATCATCTTCCACTTGTTTAGAACCTGAAGAGGTTGTTGGAACTCAGTTCCAGGCACTGTCGGTGACCAATGAGAATTAATCAGAGAAAGGAACATCGATTTCCTCATACAAAGATGCTCTCAAAGTGATCGAGAGTAACATTACAAAAGGATGGGGACATCTTATCATTCCTACGGATAACAAAACAAAGAAGGGTCTTGGTTTTTCCTCAACCTGTACCCAGACTGCTGCTAACAATGAAAGTTTTCATCCCATTCAGGACTTCTTCCATAGTGGAGGTTTCCTTCACCCAGTGCCTCAAGAAATACATACCATCAACGAGGGTGACTACTCCGATACAGATGAAGAGTGGAAGTCCTATCTTAACGAGGATGGTTATATGTCTTAGAAAGAAGTGCCTACGCCATTTTGCAATCCCGCACAGAGTCCGAGATATATAGCAAGGTCAGACGTCAAAATGATATACGGAGATTGTGATCCTGAGGGATGCCGTGCTCCACCAAACTCATTAGAGGAAGACACTCTGATGAAGGACAACTTTGACCGTAACTATTATAGCCCAATGGATGGCCTGCCTATCTGGCAGCCATACCCCGGAGACTCGGGGCAAAAGAATCAGCCGAACGATGAAAATCAGCTGAGCATCATTAAAAAGAATACCTGCATCCCCACCATGTCATGGGATCAACACTCATGGCATTCAGAAAATACCCAGCACGACGATGAATTTGCAAAGTTTGCAGGACTAGAATTCATCAACTATGCTTTTCCCGAGGTCAACGTCATCGAAAGGGATGACTCCTCCAGTTCCAAAGAAGTATGGGACACCTTAGGACAACCAAGTGGCAAGTACGACTACTTGGTCAAGTACGCCGCTCCTGAAAACTCTCGTATCAGGCTCGAAGATATCTAGCCAACTGGATGGGGAGATCTGCCTGAGAGTGCAAACATTATGCAAGATATAGCAGAAGAATCCTCCTACGACAACTCTGCCTGGGAGATAGATTCCAATGATCCTGCTCCACCAGAAATCAGTGTCATTTCTGAAGACCCCATTGAAACATAAGATCCCATGCCTTCTCCCAACTTTGAATTCCCGGTATTTGAGGCTGAAGAAGAAAAAGACGAAGAAATTCGAGAAAAGATCTCCCGATTACTCAGACAAGAGGAAAGGTCCATTGAACCTCATAAAGAGCCGTTGCAAACAGTCAACTTGGGTTCAGAGGAAGAGAGAAAAGAGGTCAAGATTGGGGCACTGCTCAGTCCGACTATCAAAGAAAGTTTGATAAAGCTTCTCAAAGAGTTTCCCGATGTATTTGCTTGGTCCTATTAGGATATGCCAGGGTTGGATACCAGCATCATGGAACATCATCTACCGTTGAGATCAGAATGCCCGTCGGTAAAGCAAAGACTAAGACAGACTCATCCATACATGGCTATCAAAATCAAAGAGGAGGTACAGAAACAGATTGATGCGGGATTCCTCGCCATATCAGAATATCCTCAATGGTTAGCCGACATAGTATCAGTTTCGAAAAAGCATGGAAAAGTCAGAATGTGTGTAGACTACAGGGATCTGAACAAAGCCAGTCCAAAGGATGACTTTCCCTTACCACACATTGACATGCTGGTAGAAAATACCGCAAAGTTCAAAGTTTTCTCCTTCATGGATGGATTCTCGGGCTATAATCAGATAAAGATGGCGCCGAAAGACATGGAGAAAACTTCATTCATCACCCCATGGGGTACCTTTTGGTATAAGGTAATGCCGTTCGGTTTGAAGAACGCTGGGGTACTCTGTTTCATGACATGATACACAAAGAGATATAAGTGTACGTTGATGACAAGATTGCCAAATCTAAAACAGAGGAGGAACACGTGACCCACCTGTCAAAACTATTCGAGTGTCTGAGAAAGTAGAAACTCCACTTGAATCCTAATAAGTGTACATTCGGTGTCCGTCTAGGAAAACTTTTAGGGTTCATCGTCAGCCAGAAAGGAATTGAGGTTGATCCTGACAAGGTCAAGGCCATTCAAGAAATGTCTTCTCCAAAAACTGAGAAACAAGTCAGAGGGTTCCTGGGACATTTGAATTAAATTTCTAGATTTATATTCCTTATGACCGCGACATGTGCGCCGATTTTCAAATTACTCAAAAAGAATCAGGACTGCATTTTGACAGAAGACTGCCAAACTGACTTCGACAGTATTAAGGAATACCTGTTGAACCCACCGATTCTATCACCTCCCGTGGAAGAAAGACCATTGATTATCTACCTAACAGTCTTGGAAGATTCCATGGGATGTGTACTTGGCCAACAAGATGAAACGAAAAGAAAAGAGTCTGCCATCTACTATTTGAGCAAAAAATTCGCAGACTGTGAGACTCGATACACTATGCTTGAGAAAACTTGCTGTGCTCTGGCTTGGGCAGCCAAGCGTCTTCGCCAGTACATGATTCGTCACACTACTTGGTTAATCTCCGAAATGGATCTGATCAAGTACGTCTTTGAAAAGCCTGCTCTCACGGGAAGGATCGCCCGTTGGCAGATGTTGTTATCAGAATACGACATCGAATACCACGCTCAGAAAGCCGTTAAAGAAAGTATTTTAGTCGATCATTTGGCTCATCAACCAATTGACGGTCAGGAATCAGTCGGATTTGACTTCCCAGACGAAGATGTCATGCATTTAAAAATGAAAGATTGCGATGAACCACTACCCAGTGAAGGCCAGAACCAGGTTCCCAGTGGGGACTAATCTTTGACGGAGCTGTCAATCATTATGGAAACAGAATTGGGGAAATTATCATAACACCTCATGGTACCTACATTCCTTTCACTGCCAAACTAATATTCAAGTGCACAAACAACGAGGCCGAATACGAAGCTTGTATCATGGCTCTCGAAGAAGTGATCGACTTAAGGATCAAGAACTTGGATGTATACGGCGACTCAGCCCTGGTTATCAATCAGATCAAAGGAGATTGGAACACATACCAATTAGGATTGATTCCTTACAAAGATTATGCGAGAAGGTTGTTACCTTTCTTCAACAGAATTGAGTTTCATCACATCCCTCGTGAAGAGAATCACATGGGTGATGCATTAGACACTCTCTCTTCCTTGATTAGTGTAGGTCAATGGAATGACATACCTAAGATTGACATAATGCGCCTTGAGAGGCCCGCTTACATCTTCATGATTGAAGCAGTCATAGACGATAAACCTTGGTATCACGATATCAAATGCTTCCTTCAGAAACAAGAATACCCACCTGGGGCATTAAGAAAAGACAGAAAGACCCTCAGAAGGTTAGCAGGAAACTTTTTTCTGAGCGGTGACACACTCTATAAGAGAAAATTTGACATGGTCTTGCTCTGATGCATAGACAGACCAGAAGCAGACATACTGATAAAAGAAATCCATGAAGGATCCTTTGGCAGTCATGCCAACGGACACACAATGGCGAGAAAAATTCTGAGAGCAGGGTACTATTGGTTGACCATGGAATTCGATTGCTACAAGTACATGAGGAGATGTCACAAGTGTCAGATATACTCAGACAAAATCCATGTACCGCCAACGCATCTCAAAGTTCTCTCTTCCCCATGGCCTTTTTCTATATGGGGAATCGACATGATTGGTATGATTAAACCCAAGGCTTCGAACGGACATTGGTTCATCTTGGTAGCCATTGATTACTTCACCAAGTGGGTCAAAGCAGCATCATACACCAATGTAACCTGACAAGTGGTTGTCCGTTTCATCAAAAACAATCTCATTTGCCGTTATGGTGTTCTAAGCCAGATCATTACTGATAATGGATCTAACTTGAACAATAAGATGATGAAAGAGTTGTACACAGAGTTCAAGATCGAACACCATAACTCATCTCCCAACCGACCCAAGATGAACGGAGCGGTAGAAACGGCTAACAAGAACATCAAGAAGATCGTTCAAACGATGGTTGTAACCTACAAAGACTGGCACGAGATGCTACCCTTTGCTCTTCACGGTTATCGCACATCTGCCAGCACTTTAACATGGGCAACCCATTTCTCTCTAGTATATGGCATAGAAACAGTACTTCACATAGAAGTAGAGATCCCATCAATCAGGGTATTGATGGAAACCTAGCTAACAGAAGCTGAATGGTGTCAAAGTCGACACGACAAACTGAATCTGATCGAAGAAAAGAGAATAATGGCTCTATGCCATGGTCAGTTGTATCAGCAAAGAATGAAGAAGGCGTTTGACAAAAAGGTCTGACCCCGTGTCTTCAGGAAAGGAGGCATTGTGCCCAAAAAGATACAATCATTCCTCACTGATTCCCGGGGCAAGTGAACTCCGAATTATGACGACCCTTACGTGGTCAAGAAAGCTTTCTCAGGCGGCGCCTTGAGACTCGCAACCATGGATGGAGAAGAATTTTCCTACCCCACGAATGTCGACGTAGTCAATAAAAAGAAAAAAAAATGTCTCGGTGGATTGAAAACCCGAAAGGGCGGTCCAGGCAAAAATTAGAGACATAATCATAAATCATCCCGATGGATTGGAAATATCAAAGTACAATCCAGGCAAAAGTTAGGGATAATGGCAAGTAACTACGTCTGATCAGTTCAACTCCTCAGAAGTCCTGCCATCCATCAAGGAAACTCCAGTCAAGGTCATCTTCGACAGAAGCTCAGGATGTCCAGAATTCAATGTTGGTCGAAGGATAATGGTCGTTATGTTTCAATGTAGCCTTGTTCCCTTAAAATTACCATTTTATAATCTTTGTAAAAACTCTATGGAATCACGCGCTTGGCTGATTTTCATCCTATCAATAAAATTTGAGCCCTAGTGCTTTTGTTTGCAATTCTTATTTGTGTTAGCTTTACAGAATGATGTTTTTAACATGATCGACGACTCTTGAAATAAAACAAAAATGTATTTACTTGTCAATTTTTTTTTTGTTTTTAAAATAAAGATGGCAATTTCTTTTGACTGTTGAACGTCTAAAAGAACATCGATCACTTCTCTGAAAGCAATTGAACTTCAAAGTGCAGAATCAAAGTACTCCTTCTAAACCAGTATGCCTGAATGAAGGATCAGCTGTGTCGGATGCGAATATTCCGTCCGACATCCCCGGCCAAGTTCTTACCTCCTAAGTCCGACCAACGGTTTTCCCCATAGGGATTATCTCTTCTAAGCAAGGCAGAATTTCTATTTCGGACCAGTAATACTTTCTTCGTCCCCTGCAGTGGTCGAGTATCCAGTCTTGTTCATCCGTCAGTTTGTATGTCGTGTCAGTTTTGTCTTATCCCCTAGTGATAAAAGTCCTCTTGTCATTCGAGTTGTCAGCTCTTTCCTTGTCAGGAAATGTTGTGCCTGAACAATCTCTCTTCCAGTTTATTTCTGGATTAGAGTTGGCCCTCGGCCACTTTGATAACTTGAACCTCTGAAAATCAAGAAAACCTTCGACAAACGTCACTCTTCGCCATTGGAGATGATATCCTTGCTTTCCCGGATTAAGGAAAATCCCCAGAGAAAGCCTCTTAATCAAAGATTCGGCAGTATAGCAGTTTTTCTGAAAATTTCCTGACGAAAAGGTCATCAGCACCTCCAAATTGGATTACATCACATGGCATTTCTCCGAGAAGATCTCGAAGAAAAGTATGGTGTAATATCCCCAAGCAGAAACAACCTCTCAAAAGACTCGTGTTCGCCAGTAGAGTCGACAAATGGCGTCTCTAAATAAAGAAGTTTGTACACCTCTACAACTCAGACGAATGGGTTACCCAGCAAGTCTGACATCAAAACTTGTTTCCATCAAATGGCATCTCCCCAGGAAAATTCGACAAGAAGTTTAAGGGAAACCGTTACGAACAGCGTCCCTTGTCAAGAAAGTTTATTGACAAGAGAAACTGAGACCAGTTCCTTGGTAGAAGACCAGGATCGAGGGGAAGTTTACATCAGAAACTGAGACCAGTTCCTCGGTAGGAAACCAGGATCGAGGGGAAGTTTACATTAGAAACTGAGACCAGTTCCTTGGTAGAAGACCAGGATCGAGGGGAAGTTTATTTTAGAAACTGGGACCAGTTCCTTGGTAGAAGAACAGGATCGAGGGGAAGTTTATATCAGAAACTGAGACCAGTTCCTTGGTAGGAGACCAGGATCGAGGGGAAGTTTACCTTTTCTAAACATCATGGCTTTGCAAAAGAAGATGGATGTGCAAACCGCCGTTCATAACCACCATCAAAATTTTGGGTATTCCGATATTTAATTCTCTTGCACCCCGAATACCCGAACACCTTCGCCATTCACACCTTCGGGTCCAAGAGGATTAAATAGGGGCATCTGTCATACCCCAAATTTTGACCACCAAGATTTCCCATCATTGTGAAAATCGTCATCACAATATGGATGTACCTATATGTCTCCTCAATCTCCTCAAAGATTGTTGAGCATTCATTACAATCAAGAATAAGGGTTTTGAGCCCTCTAAGGGCACTTAGACAAAGGACCAATCAAGGAATGACATGATCTTCAACTTGTCTAATCTTTCAAAACATCCATAAAGGATCAAGAGGACTCCCACATCAAAAATTAAGCACAAAGTTGCTACTTTCCAAGTGGATCAAGCCTCGAGATCGCTAGTGTCACCAAATTAGGGTTTTGGTCGACCAAGGCCTCCAGATGGGATTTTTCCTCTAGGAATGAGCCAATGATTCAAAGCATATCCCAAGATACTCTAAGGGACCTCATGGACCCAATCATCAAGTCAATTTAACCTCAGGGGATGCATTTACCAAAAATCAGGAATTAGGGTTTCTTGACCTAATTCACCCCTAAGTTGACATTTGGGACCAGACATGAGCCAAGACCTCAAGACATGATTTGAGGGTCTCCAATACACTATATTGATCCATTTGCAATAATGGATTGATCCAAGAAGCTTGATTCACAAGTTTCAATTTCATCTGGACCACAATTAGGGTTGATGAAAAAGTCAACTGTACCTTTGACTTTGGACCAAGCCATGCTCCCAAACCTTGGGACATGACTCAAGACATCTCTAACTACCCTTGGAGGTCCCCCATGAAGTTTGTTTGAGTCCAAGGATTGATTTCACAAAGGATCGCACAGTTTAAAATTCATCTGATAAAAAAGTCAACTGTACAAAAAGTCAAAGTTTGACTTTTTTATTTTTTGGTCAAACAAGGTTTCTTAACCCTAAAACAATGTCAATGTGTGATTGGAATCATCATTCATCAAGAAAAATCAAAGAAAGTGGGATAACTTGTAAAAGGGGTAACCATAAAAACATAGAATTTTTCTAAGTTATGGAACAAAGTGGCTAGGGTGCCAACTTCCAAGGACCATAACTTGAGATCCAAGCAACCATTTTGGATGGTCCAAAGCTGGATTTGTAGCTCTCATGGCATACTTTAAAAGTGTCAACTACATCTCATTCCAATTCCTCATGGATTTTTAGTTATGGAGTGATTAAAATGGCTGAAAACACAAAAGTGACATTTTTCCAACACTAGTGAAATTTTCACTAAGTCAGAATCTGCCTTATTTTTTCCCAAATGTAGAGGAATTTTTCATTCTAATTTAAGTTGGATTAAAACCAAAGTTTGACATCATATTGAAATAGGATATGTCTGCTTTCCAAAATGTCCAAGAACTCCAACTTGAGCTAAGATGACAGCTGCAACATGCCTTGATGCAAACTATTTTGCAAGGCAGATTTATGCATTATAGCTCGATTAGATCAAATTGTCCAACTCCAAACAAGTTTATCCATCTACACACCTCAGGGGGAGACCAAGGAGGAACAAACACTGATCCATAAGCCTCCCAAGTCTTTGGAACTACAAGTAGCATGCCAAACCTAAAAAACCTAAAGGAGGCCAAGACTCCAATTTTGTTTTGGAACATTTAATGGATGCTTAGAGGTGGCATGTATCAGAGCAAAGATGAACACTTCCTTCGGTCAAGCCTTATCCTGAATCAAAGAACCATAGGCATATGCTCTAACCTCTAGTCAATGGCTAGAGGAGACTTGAGATTCCATTTGATCCACATTGGCCAAAGGCCTGCTGCAGTTGTCATTCCCTATTCCTTGCAAAACAAACTTGACACACTATAAATAGACCTCATTTCTAATCAGATTGAGTACACCAAAGGCCTATAACACTTGCCTTTCTCAAAATCACACTCTCACTTCCAAAAATGCCTTCAAAAGCAAGCTCCTATCGTGTTTTGAATTAGAATGTGTTTCCAACCAAACCAATCGCACACACACCTAATAAACATCATATAGAAGTGATCCAAACACTTAAGCAACATCTCGAACACCAGAATCACAAAATCACCAGTCATCTGCACAAGCCTTTGACAGATTTGCAATTGAGGTGCCAAATCAAGTTCCAACTCAATTCAATCCACTCCAAGCATCCAGACACACTCCATGGAACCTAGGGAAGTTGTCCACATCATTGGAACCAAGCTGTAACACCTCCAACCTAGAACTCGATCACCGGCTGCAAGAGGTAAGCCTCAACTTGGTCATCTCATGATTCATGCATATTTCCTCGCACAATAATTTTGCCATATGTTCATAATCATGCATTGAATGTTTCCCCTCTATTGATTGCTTTGTTTTAATCGTGTATGGAATTTCTGAGCCTTCATGCAGAAATTAGGGCTCTTGAGGTTTTGTTTTAATTTCTCATGCCATGCTTAAAATAAATGAAATTAAATACCATAGACATGATCGTGAGTTGAAAACGAGCAAATTGATATGTGGATTGTGTGATTTCATCAAGTATTCGGTGAGATTGATAAGAAAATGCAAATCTGGGCAAAACAGAGCACCCGGGCAAGACCAAGATGTTCTTGGCGCCCTTTTTCAAATATTTGAATATTTGAATTTTGTGATTTTATTTAATTGATTCAAAAATTAATTTCTCTGTGAATTTTAATGATTTTGAGTTGATTCTTTTTTTAATAATTCACAAAAATGTTAAAATATTTTATTTTACAAAAATTTCCCAAAAATATTATTTATTTCATATACTTGATATTTTTGCAAAGAATTAATTTTTATGTGTTTTTTGACATTTAAAATATTTTTTCTGTCTTGGTTTTCAATCATTTTGTGGATAGAAACATGATTTTTGAAACATTGATCCAAGATCACCCCTCATTTTTCACATGTTTTCAATATTTTTTATTAATTTTTAAACAAAATTAATTCCATTTTAAAACAAAATTAGGGTTTCTTTGATTTTCACCCTAACAAATCTTTTTCAAACACTCTTAGGCCTCTAATTGAGTGTAAGACCCAACCCCTTTGTAAATAAACAATTTTGGGCCTCACATATTGTATAAGTCCCTCTGTACATTTTCAAAAGTTCGACGCGATCATCGCCTTTGTAACAAAACCAGCTGGGCTTCTCCTTGAGCCATAAGACCCATTTTTGTTCATTTTCAAACTCTTTGGGCCTCTAATAGAGTGTAAGACCCAATCCCCTTTTGACCAAAACCATTTTTGGGCCTCAGACATTGTATAAGTCCCAACACATTTTCAAAAACCTCGGTGCGATCGCCATTTCAAAATCAAATCACCGGGGCCTACCCTCATGTTCTAAGTCCCATTTCTTTTCTTTAAAATAACCTTAGGCCTCTCCTTGAGTTGTAAGACCCATACCTTTGTACAAAAAACCTTTTAGGCCTCAGCCATTTTATAAGTCCCAGTACAATCTTATCAAAAACAACTTCCCTTTTGACTTAGGTTCAAATATACAGTTGTCATCAAAACTTTCTTTAATTTCTTTGAACAACTAACAATACAGCATGGAAGCTTGCTCACCTGTAAGTTTTATCCGCTTTCATTTACTTGGTTTAATATATAAATCTATAATGTGGGAAGCTGCACACTGTGAGTCTTCTTTCATTCTCTTGAATACATGTCAAATATATATAATTGTATTGTGGGAAGCTACGCACTGTAAGTCTTTTTTCGTATCCTTTTACATACTGGTCATATATCAACTGTATATATACTAGTATAGTTATTTAGAATTTTCCCCGGAAACTAGGTCTCGAACTAGGTAAAGCCATGTTGGTCACTCCTAAATACAAACAAAACTAGATCCCCATAGGATTTCCAGATACAGTCTTGCCTTCTCTTGGGGTTAAACATTATGGAACAAAGAGAAAGACAGTATTCTTCGTGAACCTTTTCTCAGACTGTCACATTAGAAATTGTCAAAGAAATTCTACTCCCCAGAGCTGATCTATTCTCAGTGAATAGCATATCTTGAATTTCTTCAAACCTTAGAACTTTCATTAAATGATCCATTCTCGGTAAATAGCATTTCTTAAACTTTTCTTGGTTTGAGTCCCACAGGCTTCCTAATAGCATCCCCGCCTCCTCTTGGGCTTTGTACAAGGACTCTCCGGCTTCTTAGAAGTTCTCATGCCTTCTCTTGGGCTTAATACAAGGACCCTGAAGACCTCTTAAAGGTATCAGACTGAACTTAGTCATCCTTCATTAAAGTTATCTTTCTAAAAAGAGTCAAAACCCTCAGACCAATTTTAGGGTTGATACTCATCCCTTAAAAGAGTCGGCCTCCTCTTGGGCATCATACAAAAGATAAAACTCTTCCATACCAGTAGACTTGGATAGTGTAAATACCCTTGAGTCTCAAAGACATTCTCCAGTTCCCTCCAAAACATAGGAGAAACCCCGGATTCGGGATTAATCTCCAGCAAGAGTTAAAACTTGTGGGTTCTAAAGCCCCGTCTCTCTCCCCAAATTCCCCAACTATGGTCAAGTCATCATAACACTATCAGAGCCTCAAGATTGCTGATCTATCAACTCTTCTGCATTCCCCTGCAAGAGTTGATTCCCCATTTGGACCTGCCTCGGGATCTCAATAATCCCCAGCAGAAAGTTAGCCTCCTCTTAGGCTTTGTATAATGATCTTTCCTCAGCTTTCAGCCTCCTCTTGGGCTTTGTACAATGATTCTCCCCTGTGGAGCTAACCTATTCAGACTCTCTTGTTGAGTCAATCACCTTTTCAGACTCTCTTATTGAGTCAATCAACTTACAGACTCTCTTGTTGAGTCAATCACCGTCTCAGACTCTCTTGTTGAGTCAATCACTTTTTAGTACTCTCTTGTTGAGTCAACCCTTTAGCCTCAATCTCGGGCTTTGTACGAGACAGATAAAAAACACTCTCTTGTTGAGTCAATAGCCTCCTCTTAGGCTTTGTATAATGATTTCCCCTAGCAGGAGTTAACCTCCTCTCGAACTGTGTATGATTATTTCTCCAGCTTGTTTAGCCACCATCCTGGGCTTTGTAGAGGACAGATAAAAAGTACTCTCTTATTGAGTCAAACCTTTTTTAGCCTTTATCTTGGACTTCATACAAGATATAAAACTTCATAACCTTCTCTTAAGCTTGGGGACAAACATCTTTCCCAGCGGAGTTATTTCCTTCGAGCCTTCCTTTAGACTTCGAGAAATAATTCCTAAAGCAGAGTCAAACTCTTTTCCACCTCCATCTTGGGCTTTGTACAAGATAGATAATACTCTCCAACAGAGTCAAATCCGTTTAGCCTCCGTCTTGGGCTTTGTACAAGATACTTAAAATATCCTCACCAGAGTCAATTAAATTTCCCATTTCAGCCTCTATCTTGGGCTTTGTACAAGACGCATACACAACTCCCCAACGGAGTCAAAATCCTTTTTCAGCCTCAATCTTGGGCTTTGTACAAGACAGAAAGAACATTTTCCCCGAAAAGGTCAAGCTTTTAGCCTCCTCTTAGGCTTTGTATAATTATATCCCCCAAAGAGTCAGTCTCTTTTTTGCCTCAATCTTGGGCTTTGTACAAGACACCAATATATACACTCTCTTGCTGAGTCAATCCTATTTAGCCTCCTCTTAGGCTTTATATAAGGAAATCCCTAGCCGAGTCAATTAACCTTTTAGCTTCAACCTTGGGCTTTGATCAAGGTACACAAAAATCAACAATCTCCTAAGAGGAAGTCCAATCCCTCTTTAGAGATGACAAATTCTCCCTCAGTCAAAACCTTTTAGCTTCAATCTTGGGTTTTGAACAAGACACCAAAACATCTCTTTCCTCCCTTAGAATAGGAGGAACTACGATTGCTCTTATTTCCCTGTTTCGTTCAAACGGGAATACGTAGGCATAAGATTGCGAAATCTTAGCGAGCATACCAATCAAAAACCCTAGGTCCAGTACCTTCACACATCAATCAAAACTTAGGTCAAGTACAAAAGCGAAACCTAATGCTAATATCCTGTGGATAACCACATATAGGATGGGTAATTGACAACTCCCCATTGTATAACCTGGCCCCGACTCCCCGAATCTCTTAAAGCGTTTGTTCAGTTAAACATTCGCGTGCAAGGTTAGTTTTAGATACCTTCCCTTTCCCTTTCAGCTTCATGGGATAAATAAGAAATCAGAAAGTAGCACCCCTTTCTCCTTAAGGAGGAAAACCCATACTTCAACGATAAGGTGGTCGCGTCACCGACAAAAATTGCTCGCTACAGGAAAATGGCTACTCTGCTGGGGAGTCATTGTCTGTTTAAGACTAGGATTATTATAGCTCTTAAGAGGTCTAGGATGTTAGTTTTAGGAATGAATATATATATATATATATATTACTTTTCCTACTTGATATACGTGTTTATTTTTTTGGTAATGGGATTGCGGGTGATGCCGTATCTGGAAAGTTTGAGTGCCACCTAAGATAAGTGATGGCATGAGACGGGTAATCTTACAGGGAGTGACTCCCAAATAAGAGGTCCCGGTAGAACATCGAATCAGTGGAGATACCCATTACGGATTCAATGCCTATACGACTTCGGTTGTTGAAAGCAGATTGTTCGATTGTGTTATATGAGAAACTGAGGATTTTAGTAGACTGAAACCATGTTACTATTTTGTAGTGCGGAAGCTATCAGAAATATTTGTCACACGATACTACCCTCATTTGAGATTACTATAAGATACATCAGCTCGCTGGGGTGAACCAGCCTGTTGTTGTTATCCCAAGAGGGGTCAATGATTTTGAGGACAGGTATAAAAAATTCACCAGTATAACCTTTGGGGATGGGTAGAGCCTTGACTTCATGACACCGAACCTTTGACCCCATGTTTTCTCTATGTTTTTGTGTGCTGCATTCATGCATTCATTTCATCTAAAAAACTTTCAAACAAAGAAAAATTTTCTCTTCTAGTCTCTCTTTTTCAAATTAAACTAAGACAATGATTGCAAATGTCAGAGAGAAAAAGATTGCGTTATGGATTTTGGTAGAAGGAAAACTCACAAGTACACCTTCAAGATTCCAAAATTGGAGGATTTAAGAGGTTTGGCAAGGAGGATCACCAACCCTGATGCTTTCAGAGCTAGGTACAGAGGATTGCTGTCTCTGTTAAGGGTCCATGTAATTAAAGGAATCCTGTCCACACTCATTCAGTTTTACGATCCGGTCTATCACTGTTTCACATTCCCGGATTATCAGCTAGAACCAACACTAGAGGAGTACTCTCATCTGACTGATTTACTCATTACTGACCAAGCTCCCTTTTATGAACTGGAAGAAATTCCAAAAGATCAAACCATAGCAACAGCAATCTATTTGGACGAGTCAGAAGTCAGGACTCACATGACCATTAAGGGTGGAATCCAAGGTTTACCAGCCCAGTTTTTGGTAAAGAAAGCCCTGTACTTTGCTAATATAGGGAACACGACTGCTTTCGAGAGCATCTTTGTTTTGCTTACCTACGGGTTATTTCTGTTTCCCAACATTGATAACTTCGTTGATATCAATGCCATTAAAATATTTCTGATTTGAAACCCTGTACCGACCTTGCTCACAGATGCTTATCATTCTGTACACTTAAGGAATTTGTACAACGGAGGAATGATCACATGCTGTGTACCCCTGCTATACAAATGGTTCACTTCCCATTTGCCAAAGTCTGCTGCATTTTGGGATCATAAGAGTACTTTACGTTGGTCGCAGAGAATCATGTCTCTTACCAACTCTGACATCGATTGATACAATCGGATCTATGACGGGGTAAGAATCATTGACCATTGTGGAAAATTCCCTAACGTACCCCTCATAGGAACTAAAGGAGGAATCAATTATCATCCAGTTTTAGTTCGTCGTCAATTCGAATACCCGATGAGGCATGTTCCGCGTAATGCTCATCTGGAAGGTATTTTCTTCAAGGAATGAGAAAACGACAGAGCACTAAAGACAAAAATAGTGCAGGCTTGGAAACATGTTCACAGAAAAGGAAGAGAGTCTCTAGGAAAACCGGACTGTGTCTCGGTGGAACCTTATCACCACTAGGTACAAACTAGAGCTCTCAAACTGATGATGCCTTACCCTATTCACGAATTTCTTCCGTTAAAGGAATCTGTACTTTATTTTATGTCTGACACGGAAAAGCTTCAGGTTACTCTCAACAAAGTTCAGCGGGAAAAGAAATCTTGGAAGAACAAGTACCGCATTCTCAACGTGGAGTGTACCAAAATACAGCAACCGTACAAGACAGAAAGAACATTTTCCCCAAAAAGTTCAAGCTTTTAGCCTCCTCTTAGGCTTTGTATAATGATATCCCCCAAAGAGTCAGTCTCTTTTTTGCCTCAATCTTGGGCTTTGTACAAGACACCAATATATACACTCTCTTGTTGAGTCAATCCTATTTAGCCTACTCTTAGGCTTTATATAAGGAAATCCCTAGCCGAGTCAATTAACCTTTTAGCTTCAACCTTAGGCTTTGATCAAGGTACACAAAAATCAACAATCTCCTCAGAGGAAGTCCAATCCCTCTTTAGAGATGACAAATTCTCCCTCAGTCAAAACCTTTTAGCTTCAATCTTGGGCTTTGAACAAGACACCAAAACATCTCTTTCCTCCCTTAGAATAGGAGGAACTACGATTGCTCTGATTTCCCTGTTTCGTTTAAACAGAAATACGTAGGCATAAGATTGTGAAATCTTAGCGAGCATACCAATCAAAAACCCTAGGTCCAGTACCTTCACACATCAATCAAAACTTAGGTCCAGTACCTTACCAAAAACATCGGGAAGAACCCGAACATTAACAAAAACTCACTCTCCCTGTCATACTTTCCCAAGAAACTTTCCCAACCCATTACCAGATAAACACCATCAAGTACAAAAGCGAAACCTAATGCTAATATCCCATGGATAACCATATATAGGATGGGTAATTGACAACTCCCCATTGTATAACCTGACCCCGACTCCTCGAATCTCTTAAAGCGTTTGTTCATTTAAACATTTGCGTGCAAGGTTAGTTTTAGATACCTTTCATTTCCCTTTCAGTTTCATGGGATAAATAAGAAATCAGAAAGTAGCACCCCTTTCTCCTTGAGGAGGAAAACCCAAACTTCAGCGATAAGGTGGTTGCGTCACCGACAAAAATCGCTCGCTACAAAGACCTCAAGAGATGCCCTAAGGACCTCAAATACATCATGTTGATCCTTTCATAAGACTAAATTGATTCAAAAAACTTGGTTCATAAGCAATGCAGGGATTCAAATTCATCTGGACCACAAACTAGGGTTTCTGAGAAAAAGTCAACCATGCCTTTGACTTTTGACCAAGACATGATCTCAAACCTTGGGACATAATTCAAGACACTCTAAAACACCTATGGAATCCATCTATTAGGTTTAATTTAGCCCAAGGACTTAGTTTCATAAAGGATCACAATGTTCAAAATTCATCTAATATAAAAAGTCAACTGTGACCAAAATTAAGTTTGACTTTTGGGATTTTTTGGCAAACATGGCATCTTTAAGTCAAAAACAATGTTAACTTGTAATTTGGATCATGATCAATCAATAAAAATCAAGAAAAGTGAGGTTACTAGTAAAAAGGGCAACCTTGAGAAAAGTGATTTTTACCCAACTTTGCGAGGCCATAACTTGTGATCCAAGCAACCATTTTCTTCCATCCAAAGCTCAAATGAAAGCTCTCATTACATACTACAAAAGTTTCTTACTAATTCATGGTCAAAAAATGCCTAGATTTTGAGTTATAAGACCATAAAGTTAGGGTTTCATAAGATTTGAACTTTGACACTTAGAAAAATTTTAGGCAAAATTTGTTTCATGTTTTGTCCAACTTTGGAGGTATTTTTCATTATGATCCAAAAGGAATCAAGACCAAATGTAAACATCAAAGTTGAAGTATGATATACAAGCTTTCTAAAGAGTACAAGAACATCCATTGATTCCACTTGAGCAAGGAGTTATGGACCTCCTGTAACGCCCCAGTTTTTGTTAGATTTATTTAATCGAGTCGATTTAATTATTTTTATTATTATATTATTTTATTCTTGACTTTTATTTGGCAATATATTATTTTTCATTGTTGTTATGTTTTATCGCGTTTTGGGAGCGTTTGCGAGATATGTGGTTGTAGGGGTATTTTGGTCATTTTACTTATTTTCCTTAAGTTAGTAACATAGAGAGAAAAATAGAGAGAAAGAAAAAGAGAAGAAGGAAAAGAGAAAGAAAAGAAGGAAAGAAATGAAAAGGGGAAAAAACTTGGAGAGAAAGAAATTGAATAAACTGACTTTTGAAAACACGATTAATCGGGTAAGGGTGCGAAACTCGATTATTCTATACTTGTGTATGATTATGTATGTATGTATTTGTTTGTTGTTGGGTTGAAATTGCATATAGAACCAAAACTATTAATATGTTGAGATTGTTAGAATTTGATTCAAATTGTGTCTGAAATCATGTTTTAATGTTCCTAATTGATTAGACATGTTGGATAGATGTTGTTGTGCATTGAATTGGTAATTTTCTAGTGTTTAGATGAGATTTGGGAGTGTTTTTGGTTGATTTCGCAGCAGAAAATTATGCAGGAAAAATTCTGGGTTGTCGCTGCCGTTACGCGTATCAGGCACGGCAATACACGTATTGGGTTGGGCAATACGCGTATGGCATGTGCAAATTGAGGCAATACGCGTATGAAAATCCATTTTTCTCGGGCATCTGCTGAAATGCGTAATGGTAAGCGTATGGGGCTGGGCATTACGCGTATGGCTCAGGGCAATACGCGTATGGCCAGCGAGGGTGTAGAATTTTGCCATTTCGCGATTCCCTTTCTTTTTAATTCCATAACTTGTGTTTCGATTATCCGTTTTGAACATTCTTGGTATCGTTGGAAAGCTAATAAAATTTTCTTTCTTATAAAAATGGTTTTGAGATTAATGGCCGATTTAATTATGTCGGGAATTTGGAAATGTGTCGTTCTATCGACTTTTACCGTTTTAATGGTGTGTATATGATGTGTTATCATGCAATATTCTTTTGATATATATCGTTTGTGATTATGTGCATATGTATATGTTCTTTTTTGAGTGTACATGTATGACTCTGTATATGATAGACAACTTTTATGTTATATATATATGAGATTCAGTTGCAGATTTTCCGCTTTTATTCTGTATCTGAATTGTGGGTATTAGGAGCTGAGTTCCTCTGTTATGTACTACCTGATTGTTGCATATCTATATGAGCAGGTTGTTGTATTTTGTTTCAATTGATGTGACGCCTCCGTCTATGCCATGAATGTTTAATTATACTCTGATTATATGTTATCGGTTTAATTAATTGGGGGTATAGATTAGGGTGGTTATATTAAGTGGTATCAGAGACAGTTTTGTCAGTTTGTGTCAGTTCGTGCCAGACCGTGTCGGTCTTTGTGTTTGGGTGAGCTGTTTGTTTAACCAAAGTTGATGTTATTGGAAATGAACAGAATATGGCTGGTAGGAATGATGCTGCTCTTGCTGCTGCTATGCAAGCTATGGCTCAGGCTATGCGGTGTACACCTAATGCTGGTGGGAATGATGAGTTCAAGAAGAACAAACCGCCTATCTTCAAAGGAAGGCATGATCCTGATGGTGGTCAGATTTGGCTTAAGGAGATTGAAAGAATCTTTTGAGTGATGGACTGTGCTGAAGAACATAAGGTGAGATTGGGTACTCACATGTTACAGGAGGAGGCTGATGATTGATGGGTTAGTAAGCGTCATGTGTGGGAAGCTACAGGTGAAGAGGTCACTTGGACTTTGTTTAGTAGGGAGTTTTTGAGGAAGTATTTTCCTGAAGATGTTAGAGGAAAGAAAGATATGGAGTTCTTGGAGTTGAAACAAGGTAACATGTCTGTTGTAGATTACACTGCTAGGTTTGTGGAGCTTGTTCAGTTTTATCCACATTATGCTGAAGCTACTGCAAAGTTTTCTAAATGTGTGAAATTTGAGAATGGATTGCGTCCTGAGATCAAGCAGGCAATCAGTTATCAAAGGATTAGAAGGTTTTCAGATTTGGTGGATTGTTGTAGAATTTTTGAGGAGGATAACAAAGCTCGTTCTACTCACTATAAGAGTGTGAACGAAAGGAAAGGGAAGCAACCGTTTCATGGTGGTCCTTATGTGACACCAGCTAATAAGGGTAAGCAAAGGGGTAGTTTTGATAAAAGGCCAAGTGGGAGAGGTATGTCTAATCCTCTGAGATGTTTTAGGTGTGGTGACTTAGGACATCGTCAGTTTGAATGTAGAAAGGATATGAGGAAGTGTTCCATTTGTGGAGGTATTGGACATGTAACAGCTGAGTGCAAGAAGAATGTGGTGAAGTGTTTCAACTGTGGGGAAGCTAGTCATATTAGTACAAAGTGTCCGAAACCAAAGCAAGCTCCAGCTGGAGGGAAAGTATTTGCATTGGCATGGACTCAGACTACTAGTGGAGACCGTCTGATCAAAGGTACTTGTTTTATTAATAATACGCCTTTAGTTGCTATTATTGATACCAGAGCGACTCATTCGTTTATTTCGTCTGAGTGCGCGAAGCGTTTGAATCTTTTGTTGTCTTCGATGGGTGGAGAGATGGTTATCGATACTTCAGCAATGGGGTCGGTAACTACTTCTTTTGTTTGTTTAAGTTGTCCTTTGACCATTTATGGTAAAGATTTTGAGATGGATTTGGTGTGTCTGCCATTGGAGGGTTTAGATGTGGTTATGGGAATGAATTGGTTGCAGTTCAATCGGGTTCATATTGATTGTTATCATAAGTTGGTAAGATTTCCTTCTCTTGAAGAAGACGAGGAATCGAGTTTCTTATCTACCAAAGAGTTGAAGAAACTTTTGGCGGATGAAGCTCAGTTGTTCGGGTTGTTTGCAACGTTGACAGTGGATAGTCAAGTTGCACTTGATGTGTTTCCTGTTGTGTGTGATTTTCCAGAGGTGTTTCTAGAGGATATTTCAGATGTGCCGCCAGAAAGAGAGGTGGAGTTTTCTATAGATCTAGTTCCTGGTACTAGACCTGTATCTATGGCACCATATCGTATGTCGGCATCTGAGTTGGTTGAGTTGAAGAAGCAGTTGAATGAATTGTTAGAAAAGAGGTTTGTGAGGCCGAGTGTATCACCTTGGGGTGCTCCAGTTTTATAGGTGAAAAAGAAAGATGGAAGTATGCGATTGTGTATTGATTATCGCCAGCTGAATAAGGTGACGATTAAGAATAAGTATCCTCTTCCGAGAATTGATGATCTGATGGACCAGTTGGTTGGTGCGTGTGTGTTTAGTAAAATTGATTTGAGGTCAGGGTATCATCAGATTAGAGTGAAAGAGGAAGATATTCAGAAGACGGCTTTTAGGACACGCTACGGACATTACGAATATTCTGTGATGCTGTTCGGGGTTTCTAATGCGCCAGGTGTGTTTATGGAGTATATGAATCATATTTTCCATGAGCATCTGGATCGATTTGTTGTTGTGTTTATTGATGACATCTTGATTTATTCTAAGTCTCGGGAGGATCATACAGAACAATTGCGTGTTGTGTTGCAAATTTTGAAGGAGAAGAGACTTTATGCCAAGTTGTCCAAGTGTGAGTTCTGGTTGTCAGAAGTGAGTTTTCTTGGGCATGTGATTTTAGGTAATGGTATTGCTGTGGATCCATCCAAAGTAGATGCAGTTCTACAATGGGAGGCTCCTAGATATGTTACTGAAATTAGAAGCTTTTTGGGTTTAGCTGGGTATTATCGAAGACTCATTGAAGGTTTTTCCAAGTTAGCACTTCCTTTGACCCAGCTGACTTGTAAAGGTAAAGCGTTCATTTGGGATATTCAGTGTGAGGAAAGTTTTAGTGAGCTGAAGAGAAGATTGACTACAGCTCCGATTTTGGTCTTACAGAATCCTACTGAACCGTTTGTGGTGTATTGCGATGCGTCTTTGATTGGTTTAGGTGGAGTGTTGATGCAAGAAGGTAAGGTTGTGGCTTATGCTTCGAGGCAATTGAGGATTCATGAGAAGAATTACCCTACTCATGATTTGGAATTAGCGGCTGTGGTTTTTGTGTTGAAAATTTGGAGGCATTATCTCTATAGTGCAAGATTCGAAGTCTTTAGTGATCATAAAAGTTTGAAATACTTGTTTGATCAGAAAGAGCTGAATATGAGGCAACGGAGATGGTTGGAATTTTTGAAGGACTACGATTTTGGCTTGAATTACCATCCTGGTAAAGCTAATGTGGTAGCCGATGCGTTAAGCCGGAAATCTTTGCATATGTCTGTTTTGATGGTTAAAGAGTGGGAACTTTTGGAAGCTTTTAGAGATTTGAGTTTGGTGTGTGAATTGACATCTGACAGCGTGAGGCTTGGTATGTTAAAGGTCACTAATGATTTTCTGTTAACCGTTGGCGAGAAGTAGAAGTTGGATGTGAGATTTGTTGATTTGATGACGGTTGGAGATCAAAGTGTGAATGGTGACTTTAAAGTGGATGGTATGGGTGTTTTGAGATTCCGTGGTAGGATTTGTATTCCTGATGATTCGGACTTGAAAAAGATGATTTTAGAGAAAGGACACCGGAGTAATCTGAGTATACATCTGGGAGCTAATGAGATGTATCAAGATTTGAAGAAGATCTTTTAGTGGTCCGGATTGAAGAGGGATGTGGCTCAGTTTGTTTATGCGTGTTTGACGTGTCAGAAGTCAAAGGTAGAACATCAGAAGCCTAGTGGATTATTGCAACCGTTGGATATTCCCGAGTGGAAATGGGACATCATTTATATAGATTTTGTGACAGGGTTGCTGAATACGCAGAGGGGACATAATGCCATTTGGGTAGTTATGGATAGGCTGACTAAATCAGCGCATTTCATTCCGATTGACATCAGTTTTTCTTTGGAGAGGTTGGCTGAGATTTATATCTGTGTGATTATGAAGCTACATGGTATTCCGTTGTGTATTGTTTCAGATCGAGATCTGAGGTTTACTTCTAGATTTTGGGAAAGTTTGCAAAAGGCGTTAGGTTCCAAGTTGAGATTGAGTTCAGCTTATCATCCGCAGACGGATGGTCAGACCGAGAGAACTATTCAATCATTGGAAGATTTGTTGTGGGCTTGTGTTCTTGAGCAAGGTGGTGCTTCGGATAGTTATCTTTCGTTGGTGGAATTCACGTATAACAACAGTTTCCATTCGAGTATTGGAATGACACCTTTTGAAGCGTTGTATGGAAGAAGATGTCGAACACCTTTGTGTTGGCATGAATCTGGTGAGAGTTCGGTGGTTGGACCGGAGTTAGTGCAACAGACCACGGAAAAGGTGAAACTTATTCGTGAGAAAATGAAGGCTTCTCAGAGTAGGCAAAAGAGTTATCATGATCGAAGGAGGAAATATCTTGAGTTTCGAGAAGGCAATCATGTATTCTTGAGAGTTACACCGGTGACGGCTGTTGGTCTAGCATTGAAGTCGAAGAAGCTTACTTCTCGGTTTATTGGTCCTTACCAGATATCCACGAGAGTGGGTGATGTGGCTTATCGGGTGGTGTTGCCGCCGAATCTTTCGAATTTGCATGATGTGTTCCATGTTTCACAGCTTCGGAAGTATGTTCCGGATCCGTCGCATGTGATTCCAATGGATGAGGTTGAGGTAAGGGAGAACCTTACGGTTGAGGCATTACCAGCGAGAATTTTGGATCGCGAGTTGAAGCAGTTAAGAGGCAAGGATATTGGGCTTGTGAAAGAGCGTGGGGAGGCGCTGCTGAGGGTAATTTGACTTAGGAGTTGGAGAGTCGGATGCAGGAGTCGTATCCAGAGTTGTTCGTCTCAGGTAATATTTTCGAGGACGAAAATTTCTAAGTGGGGGAGAGTTGTAACGCCCCATTTTTTGTTAGATTTATTTAATCGAGTTGATTTAATTATTTTTATTATTATTTTATTTTATTCTTGACTTTTATTTGGAAATATATTATTTTTCATTGTTATTATGTTTTATCACGTTTTGGGAGCGTTTGCGAGATATGTGAGTGTAAGGGTATTTTGGTCATTTTACTTATTTTCCTTAAGTTAGTAACATAGAGAGAAAAATAGAGAGAAAGAGAAAGAGAAGAAGGAAAAGAGAAAGAAAAGAAGGAAAGAACTGAAAAGGGGAAAAAACTTGGAGAGAAAGAAATTGAATAAACCGACTTTTGAAAACACGATTAATCGGGTAAGGGTAAGAAACTCGATTATTCTATACTTGTGTATGATTATGTATGTATGTATTTATTTGTTGTTGGGTTGAAATTGGATATAGAACCAAAACTATTAATATGTTGAGATTGTTAGAATTTGATTCAAATTGTGTCTGAAATCATGTTTTAATGTTCCTAATTGCTGAGACATGTTAGATAGATGTTGTTGTGCATTGAATTGGTAATTTTCTGGTGTTTAGATGAGATTCGGGAGTGTTTTTGGTTGATTTCGCAGCAGAAAATTATGCAGGAAAAATTCTGGGTTGTCGCTGCCGTTACGCGTATCATGCACGGCAATACGCGTATTCGGTTGGGCAATACGCGTATGACTTGTGCAAATTGAGGCAATACGCGTATGGAAATCCATTTTTCTCGGCCATCTGCTAAAATGCGTAATGGTACGCGTATGGGGCTGGGCATTACGCGTATAGCTCAGGGCAATACGCGTATGGCCAGCGAGGGTGCAGAATTTTGCCATTTCGCGATTCCCTTTCTTTTTAATTCCATAACTTGTGTTCTGATTATCCGTTTTGAACATTCTAGGTATCGTTGGAAAGCTAATAAAATTTTCTTTCTTATAAAAATGGTTTTGAGATTGTTGGCCGATTTAATTATGTCGGGAATTTGGAAATTTGTCGTTCTATCGACTTTTACCGTTTTAATGGTGTGTATATGATGTGTTATCATGCAATATGCTTTTGATATATATCGTATGACTTGTGTGATGTTATATGACGTGAATGCATGTGATTAAATGTTGTGATGATGGTTTGTGGCCTAAGGGCAAGAAAATGCATTGTGTTGTGTTTGGTTGTATATGCATGATTATGGATGTGTATATATGTGCATTTGAATGTCATGAGTCATTGTATGCCAAGCATCATGATATGCATTCTTGTGATGTCGTGTGCCCTAGTGGGTGTGAGCGACGAAACGGTTCCAGAGGGAATACGCTATAACATCGTGAGCCTTATACCGAGAGGACCTAAAGCGATGATTATAGACGATCGTGAGCCTTATACAAAGAGGACCTAAAGCGGTCAGATCGTGAGCCTTATACCGAGAGGACCTAAAGCGATCCATAAATGTCGTGAGCCTTATACCAAGAGGCCCTAAAGCGACGGGGAACATCGTTTTCCCGACGGGGAGTTACACTAAGTAACAAGCGATGATTCCAATAGTTCCTGAGTGAAATAATGATGAGAATGATGGATGGAATGGTACCGCATTTGCATAGAGTCGTTGTGTCGGTCTCTTTGCATTTGCATAAATCATGAATGGATTGATTTTGTATGGAATTGTGAATGGAATTGATGAGTTGAGATACATATATATATATGTTGGTGATGAATTCATTGAGCATAATTGATATGCCTTGGTGATGGATATATGAGATATGCATTGTGTTGTTTGGTATTTGAATTATGGCGTAAACTGTAGTGAGAATGTTTTATATGTGTATTCTTGTGTTATTATATAATTGTATGCAATTATATTATGATTGTGTTTCTCACCCTTCTGCTGTTTTAAATGCTCTATGAGGCATTGCAGATTAGATGCTGGAGGTCTTTTTGTGAAGCTTAGGTCTTCATTCTTTTGTCTGTCGGCTCTGATATGTAGCACCGGGTAGTCGGGGAGATCGTTTGTGATTATGTGCATATGTATATGTTCTTTTTGGAGTGTACATGTATGACTCTGTATATGACAGACAACTTTTGTGTTATATATATATGAGATTCAGTTGCAGATTTTCCGCTTTTATTTTGTATCTGAATTGTGGGTATTAGGAACTGAGTACCTCTGTTATGTACTACCTGATTGTTGCATATCTATATGAGCAGGTTGTTGTATTTTGTTTCAATTGATGTGACGCCTCCGTCTATGACATGAAGGTTTAATTATACTTTGATTATTTGTTATCGCTTTAATTAACTGGGGGTATAGATTAGGGGTGTTACACCTCCCAATATGCCTTGATTCAATCTATTTTCTTGACAGCATTGGCACATGACTTGTATCCCACGATTTCTTGAGCCAACTTTGCACACTTGCATCATTGTATTTTTGTCCAATATCAACATGAATGATGACGAATCTGAACCATAAGACCAACAAGTCAAAAATCCCACCCGTTAGGCACATGAAAGTTAATGTTACAAATCCAAATTCAAGTTTTGTCATGTGGCATTAATAGGATGCATTGAGGTGGCATGAAGATACACATATCAGACAAAATGGGTCAAGCCTTAGCCAAAAATCAGAAGACCTAAACCTTCAAAGTTTGGCTCAAGTCAATGGCTAGAAGAGACTTTGAACACCTAGCCATATCCATTAGACAATAGGGTGATCCAGCCCCCATTCACTATTCCTTGCAAAACAAACTTCCTATACTATAAATAGAGGTCGTTTCTGGTTGATGAAACCACACTAAAACATCAGAATACATGTTTTCCACCATTTCCCTCTTGAACCTTAAAAACCCATTTTTCAAAGAAGTGAGAATCGTGTTTTGAGATAGAGAGCAATTCCACTCTAACCAATGGTCCTAACACCTCACATACATCATATATGAATGATCTAAATACTTGATCAACATCTGTAACACCAGATTCATCAAGTTCATACCTCATCCCAAAGTTATCTGCAGTTGGAGTCGTGCCCACCAATCCAGAGGTTTTTAATCCATTCCAAGCATCTCAACACACTACATGGGGTCCAAGGAAGTTGTCCAGATCATCAGAACACTTCTTTAACACCTACAACTGACGATTCGAATTCCTCTTGCACAGGTAAGCCTGGACTCTTCAAACTCCATGATTCATGCATCATAAATGTGTTTTCAAGTTACCAATGTGTTTTCAAGTTAACGACATGTTTCTGCACTTATGTACAGTGTTTTCCCTCAACCAATTGCTATGTATCAATCGTGTATAGGATTTCATAGTGTTCTTGCAAAATATTAGGGTTCATCAGTTCTTCACATGATTTCTCACTCTACACTTAAAAGAAATACAATTAATTGGTATCATTGAAATCCTTGTTCAAAAACACACAACTTTCATGTTTACATCGTGCAAAATCATTACATATTGAGAGAGATATGAGAGATTTTGCAAAACGGCCATGGAGGACACGCGCGAGGAAGAAGATGACCGTTGGCGCCATAATTCAAATTTTCGAATTTTTAATTATTTTCAAAAATTAATTTCTCCTCCAATTTTAATCATTTTCAAATGATTTTTTAAACATAAATCCTTTACATGTTTAAATATTTTATTCCACAAAAAAAATCAAAAAAAAATTATTTAATGTATTTTTGAATATTTTAAAGAATTTAACTTTAATTTGTTTTTAAACATTTTAAATAATTTGTTTTTCTTGATTTTTCAAAACCAATTTTATTTTAAATCATCATGTGAATAAAACTTAATTTTTCAAACCTTAAACATAATTCATAACATGTTTATTTTTTATTTTTTTGGTTTTTTCATCATTTTTATTTGATTTTTCTTTTAAAAATACTTTAAAAAAATGAAATTCGGGTTTTCTTTGATTCAATCTTTCAAAACTTCATTTCTCCACTAATGGGCCTCTATTAGAGTGTAAGTCCCAACCCCCTATGTACATAAATAAATTTTGGGCCTTTGCTATAGTATAAGTCCCACAAAGTCTTTCGGTATCGTGGTGAGATCACTATTTTCAAAATAAATCACTTAGGCCTCTCCTTGAGTATAAGCCCCAATATTTTGTACATAAACTTTGTTTTAAATAATAAAAAATCTTCATGAGCCTCTCTCTGAGTTGTAAGCCTCATACCTCTGTTTTCAAAATCATCTGTCTATTTTAAAACTGTTGGAAAACACATGGGCCTCTCCCCGAGTATAAGACCCAATACTACTCTTCCATTCAAAATACATTAACTTAGGCCTCTTCATAGAGTGTAAGTCTCATCCTTTTTTTTTCCTTTTTTTAAAAAGAAGATTCAAATCACACTGGTACTAAGAGGATCATTATTCCCGGTGAAACTGTTCTTGGACCACTTGGGCCTCTCTTTGAGTTGTAAGCCCCAAACATTCTTTTCAATTCATTCAAATAACAATAAAATTTCTTGTAATTCAAATTCAAATTCAAAGTTTTCTCAAAACTTTCTTCAATTTCTCAAAACTCTAATCCTACAGTTGTAATCAATATAACCAATCACAATACACAGGCTTCTTGAACTTTTCTTAGGCTTTGACCCACAGGCTTCTTAGAAGTTCCCCACAACCTCCTCTTGGGCTTAGTACAAGGACTCACAGGCTTCCTAGAAGCATCACAGCCTCCTCTTGGGCTTAATACAAGTACCCAAAGGCTTCCTAAAAGCATAGGAAAGAATTTAGTCATCTCTACTAGTTCAATCTTTAGGAAAGTCAAAACTCTAGAACATATAATCATTCAAGAATTGATCTTCATCTCTAAAACCCACAGCCTCCTCTTGGGTATCATACAAAGATCTTTCTTCGACTTGGGTAGTCTCAGCCTCCTCTTGGGCTTCATACAAGTTAGACTTGGAAAGTCTCACCCTCATAGCCTCCTCTTGGGCTTAACACAAGAACCCTCAGGCTTCCTAAAATCTTAAGATAAATCCTAATCATCCTTACCAATACATTAATTACCAGAAGAGTTAAAACCTCTAAGGTATTCAAACTCATCTTTAAATCCCTTCTGACCCCTAACAAGGCTTGACTTTCACCTTAAAAATCCACAGCCAGGGTCAGATTGACATCAGCAAATCCTCAATAGAATCAGAGCCTCATGGAATCTGATAAATCAACTCTGCTCAAATCTCCAGCAAGAGTTAGTTTTCTTTTGGATTCCTCAACACAGTTTAGGCCTTCTCCTAGATTTCAATAATCTTCAGCAAGAGTCAACCTCCTCTTAGGCTTCATATAATGATTTTCCCAGTCAGCCTCAATCTTGGGCTTTATACAAGACAAATATATTACTCCCCAGTTGAGTCAGACTTTTTTAAAGCTACACTCAAACTCTTCAGCTTTATCATCTTGGGCTTCAAACAAGATACTAAAATAAAACATCTCCAGTGGAGTCACACCAAATCATTATTTAGCTTCAACCTTGGGCTTTGATCAAGGCACAAAATCCAGCATCCCCACAGATGAGACCATGAGTCCTCTCTGTAGGAGGATATCCCCTCTATATATCACATATGAAAACAAACAATCAAAACTTTTTCCAGATAATTGATGTAAGTGGCACACTTATTGATTCAAAATCCAAGCTGGAGTGCCTCCTTTATCATGGCTAAAATTTCTCTTTCATCTAATTGATGTAAGTGGCAAGCCTCTGGATTCTACACATCCAAGCTAATGTCCCTCGCTTAGCATGAAAGATTCATAAAGGAAAAAGTGGAATTGCTCTACACTGAGTTAAAACTTCTTCCTTCATGACATTTCACTTATAAAGGAAGATATCGAATTGCTAGATCCCATACATCCCAGTTAAAGTAACTTCGCTTATAGCCAATTACTCAACATTTGTGATAAATAGGTGAGATTTCTCCCTTTAGAGATGACAAATTCTCTCCCAGTCAACTTTAGCCTCAATCTTGGGCTTTTAACAAGACATGAATACCCTGTTAGCTTCAATCTTGGGCTTTGAACAAGACACCAAATTTCCTCCCATAGAATAGGATGAACTACGATTGCTCTGATTTCCCAAATCTCTTTACGGGAATACGTAGGCATAAGATTGCGAAATCTTAGCGAGCACACAAAACAAAAATCTTAGGTCAAGCACCTTCCCAAAAGTAATTGAAAACCCAAAAACAACAAAAACATTCCCTCAGTCCTCACAAAGGAGAAACTTTCCCCAATCAACAGCAGATAGACTTAAGAAAACAATTCAAACAGTAGAAAATATATGCAAACGAAGGTTCCTATAGATTACTATAGATACTCTGGGTGTTAATAGCTTCCCTTTGTATAATCAAACCTCGATCCCCGATCTCTTCGCATTTTTTAAAGAAAAAACTTGCACGCAGGGTTAGTTTAAGATATCTTCCCCTTCCTTTTAAGCTTCATAGGATAAATACAAAAATCAGAAAGTAGCACCAAAAGCGGTTGTGGCCACATCACAAAAAAGCCGACGCTACATATCCGTCTCAGTTTGCTTCTCCTCAAATGCATGCTCCGGCAGCGTCACAACTTCCAAATCCACTGACTTTTGTCAGAACTGTTAATCATAATAAACCTACTGACTATAAACAGTTAGATGAAAGGATCGGAGCTATCGAAGGTTATTCTTCTTTTAGCACAGATGCCAAAGACTTGTGTTTGGTTCCTAATGTTGTGCTGCCACAAAAGTTTAAGATTCCAGAGTTGCCAAAATACAAAGGGTTGAGATGTCCGCAAAGTCACGTGACAATGTACTGTAGGAAGATGGCATCCTACATTGACAGCGATGAATTGCTAGTGCATTGCTTTCAAGATAGCTTGTCTGGAGCTTTTCTGGATTGGTATATGGGTTTATAGCGTAACAAGATTCCTCATGGAGAGGTTTGTATAAAGCTTTCATGAAACAATATGAGTATAAATCAGTACAAGCACACAATTGGAACTTTTAAAGAATATCCGCAAAGGTGGTGCGAAATGGCCTCTCGTGTGCGTCCTTCTCTTTTTGAAACAGAGTTGGTCGATATCTTTATGGGAACCTTACAAGGTCTGTACTATGAGAAAATTGTGGGCAGTTCTTTTTCAAACTTCGCTGATATTGTGACTATTGGTGAATGAATTGAAAATGTTTTGAAAATTTGTAGGATTGCTGGTACCGCTGGTCAACCATCAACCTACAAGAAAACTCAGAGCAGTCATTCGAAGAAGAAAGAAGGCGAGGCGAATGCTGAGATGGCAAAAGCCCCTCCTCAGTATCAGGCTCCTATGGATCCCATGTTGTACTATCCATATCCTTATATCGCCGATTCCCCGTATTAACAACTACCATATCAATATCATCCACAACCACAAGCTAAGAATTCTTTGAATCAACAGCAAAACAATGGTAATTAGTAATATCAGAACAAACAAAACGACAACAATCAGAACAATCGCAAGCGTCCAAATTTTGACAAAATTCTCGTGCCATATACAGAGTTGTTTCCTTATATGGTTCATCAAGGGGCAATCGTTCCAAAAGAGATCTCACCTGCAATCCCTCCTTATAGCCCGAAGCATAATCCGAATGCATGTTGTGCTTACCATTCTTGGTATATAGGACATGCTACTGAAGATTGTATTATTTTCAAGACCAAAGTTCAAGAGCTTATTTGATATGAAAATTTTGACATTTGCTTAAGAGGATCCTAATATACAAACTAACCCTTTGCCTACTCATAGTGGACCGAGGGTTATCATGATCGAAGATAATCAAGGGGATGATTTGATCAGAGATGTCGACGAAGTAAAAACTCCGATGACTGCGGTGATCAAGAAGTTGAATGAACATGGTTTATTGAAAGATTTTCATGGTAAGTGCCAGATTTGTGATGCTAATTCTAATCAGTGCCGAAGGTTGAAGGGTTGTGTTCAGATCCTGATGAATAGAGGTGTGATTGAGTTTGCCAGATCCAAGTCTGTGGAAGAGGTAGCTACTATTGAGTCGTTCACGATCATATATAGGAGGGTTCCTATGGAAGCTCCTATGAAGAATATACAGCCTATCATTATTTATGTGCCAAAGCCTTTCCTGTATCAGAATTCAAAAGAGGTACCTTGGAAGTATGGTTCTACCGTGTTTTCTGGGGGCCGCAAAATTCAGTTTTTAGAATCCGAAATTGTGAAGGTAACCGCTGCTGGAAGCATAACTTGTAGTGGACGAATATTTGCTCTAAAGGTCACATCTAAGCTAGTGCAAGTGTCGATTTTAGTTCCTCTCAAAGGAAAATCTACTTCAACAACCCCTGCTGTTCAACAAGGGGCATCTACCATTGCATCAGTACTAGTCACTCAGTCTATGGATGCTACAAAAAGTAAAGAGGCAATTGATGATCAGGAATTTCTCAAGCTGATCAAGAAGAGTGATTTTAATATTGTCGATCAGCTAGGGAAAACACCCTCAAAGATTTCAATCTTATCCTTGCTTATGAGCTCGTCCGCGCACAGATTAGGTTTACTGAAAGCTTTAAACGTTGATCATATGATGCACGATATTCCTGTGGAGCAGTTTGCTGACGTGGTCGCAAAAATAAATGCAAGTCGGTATTTGAGTTTCAACGAATCAGAATTGACTCCTAAAGGAACTGTACTTAATAGAGCCTTGCACATATCACTGACTTGCTTGGACGCCTTGTTATCTCGTGTCCTTGTGGATACCGGTTCTTCTCTCAACGTGATACCTAAGGACACGTTGAGTCAATTACTGGTAGAGGGGAGCGAGATGAGGCTGAGCGTTTTAATTGTCAGAGCTTTTGGCGGTTCCAGAAGGCAAGTTATTGGTGAGTTGGATTTACCCATTAAGATCGGACCGCATTTGTTTACCATTACTTTTCAGGTGATGGATATCAATCCTGTATATAGTCGCTTATTGGGGAGACCCTGGATCCATGCTGCAGGGGCAATTACTTCCACATTGCATCAAAAACTAAAATTCATGTACAACGACCAATTGGTCATTGTCTGTGGTGAAAAGGATTTGCTAGTAAGTGAGTTATCATCCTTCCGATATGTCGAGACCGATGAAGGCATAACTGAGGTGCTGTTTCAATGTCTTGAATTCAAAGATGTCAGCTCCGCATCTACCAATCAAAGTAGATAACCAAAATTGACCATGTCATCTGCCAAGAGTGCTAAAGAGACTATTGAGAAAGGTGCCCTACCTGGCTGGGGGCATGTGTTGTATGTGGTAGAGAAGCATATCGCTTTGTACTGGGTTATCGCCTTGATCAACAAGCTAGCTCGCACGGTCAAAAGAAGTGAAACCTGATTAAGTTCAATAGCGTTGGTTTCCAGAAGGGTGATATTGTGGCAGCCATTGATGATGCTAGTCCTAGCAACCAAGGTGAAAGCTTTGTACGCGAGTGTCCGCCTGGCTTCAAGCTCAACAATTGGACATCTACTGTGGTTCCCGTGGTTTTTCCTACAAACATGTAATGCATTTTGCTTTCCTGCTCCCCCGTCCTCACCCGAGACGAGTGGATAGCTTGTAAAGGTCCTCCCGCTTTTGACATGTTATTTGATCAATAAATAAAAGTTTTTTTCATTCAAATCATGCTCTATTTTCTTTCTTTATTTTACTTTTTCACAAATAACAAATGGCAAAATTTACTTTATTTTCACCTTTCAAAATAGCTCGTTCTAAACAAAATTCATAAACATGTAGAACAAATAAATGCATTGATAACAACATGGCAAATGTCCATTGTAATTTTGGGATTCCAATTAACCAAGCTGAAGAGGACGGTGAAGAAGATTGTGAATTACCGGATGAACTGGCAAGGCTCCTTGAGCGCGAGCAGAAGGAGATCCAGCCACACAAAGAGCTGATGGAAGTTGTCAATCTTGGTACTGAGGAAGTCAGAAAAGAAGTCAAGGTTGAGGCATCCCTCGCTAAGCATGTACACTCCGAGTTGGTCAAGTTATTGCAAGAGCATGTTGATATCTTTGCCTGGTATTATCAAGATATGTCTGGGTTAGATACCAACATCGTTTAAAATCATTTACCACTCAAGACCGAATGTTCTTCTGTCAAGCAAAAACTCGAAAGGACCTGACCCGACATGGTACTCAAGATCACAGAAGAGGTGAAGAAACAATTTAACGCTGGGTTCCTAGCCACTTCTGAATTTCCTGAATGTGTTGCTAATATCGTCATGGTTCCTAAGAAAGATGGGAAGGTCAGAATGTGCGTGGATTATCGAGATCTCAACAAGTCAAACCCGAAAGATAATTTTCCTCTGCCTCATATTGATGACTTGGTGGACAACACTGCACAGTTCTCCATCTTTTCATTCATGGACGGTTTCTCAGGGTATAACCAGATCAAGATGTCCCTAGCTAATATGGAGAAGACCACCTTCATCACGCCTTGGGGTACATATTGCTACAAAGTCATGCCATTCGGTTTGAAGAACATAGGGGCAACATATCAACGTCCCATGACAACCCTCTTTCATGATATGATCCATAAAGAGGTTAAGGTTTACGTGGACGTTATGATTTCCAAGTCCAAGACATGCGAAGATCACTTGGACCATTAGGGGAAACTGTTTGACAGACTCTGGAAAGTCAGACTGCGGTTGAATCCTGCAAAGTGCACCTTTGGAGTTCGATCAGGTAAACTATTGGGCTTTATTGTGAGTCAGAAAGGCATTGAAGTTGTTCCCGACAAGGTTTGAGCAATTCAAAACACGCTACCTCCCAAAACTGAAAAAAGAAGTTTGTGGCTTTCTGGGAAGACTTAATTACATCTCTAGATTCATTTCTCATTTGACGGCTACCTGTGTACCGATATTCATATTTCTAAGAAAAAATCAATCGCTTGAATGGAATAATGATTGTCAAGAAGCATTTGACAAAATAAAAAAGTATTTGCAAGAACTGTCAATCTTTGAACCGCTGGTTCCTGGTAGGCCTTTAATCATGTATCTCACTGTTATCGATGAATCTATGGGCTGTGCATTGGGTCAGCATGACGACACTGGCAGAAAAGAGCATGAAATTTACTATCTGAGCAAGAAGTTCACCGATTGTGAGGCCAGATACTCACTCTTGGAGAAAACTTGTTATGCTCTGGTCTGGGCTGCTCGACGCCTAAGACAATATATGATTTTCCATACTACTTTATTGATATCCAAAATGGATCTAATAAAGTACATATTCGAAAAGCCTGATGTCACTAGACGAATTGCTCAGTGGAAAATGCTGTTAACTGAGTATGACAATCAACATGTTACCCAGAAAGTAATAAAAGGGAGGGTCTTGTCTAACTACCTTGCTCATCAACCTATGGAGGGTTATCAACAAATGAAGTTTGACTTTCCAGACAAGGACATTCTGTTTATCAGAGATTATGAGACTCCAGACCCTGGCATAGGACCGGAACCAGGGGCGCGATTGACGCTCGTGTTTGATGGTGCCTCCAATGCTAAAGGTCGTGGAATAAGCAATATCCTCATCTCTCTGTTAGGTTTTCATCTTCCCTTCACCGCCAGATTATGCTTTGAATGCACCAACAATATGGCTGAGTACGAAGCATGTATCTATGGAATTGAAGAGGCTATTGACATGAGAATCAAGATTCTTGAGGTCTATCGAGATTCTGCCCTGGTAATCGTCCAAGTCAGAGGAAACTTTGTGTCTCAGGATTCTAACGTAGTTCCATACCAAAATCACATCGCGAAATTGATTCCCTATTTTGATGAAATCTCTTTTCATCATATTCCTAGGGAAGAAAATCAACTAGGTGACGCTTTTGCCACCCTGGTATCCATGTTCAAAGTTAAGTGGACGAATGAAGCTTCTGCTATCCGCATTGATCATTTGAACGAACCAGAACATTGTTTAGCAATCGAGGACGAGTCTGATGACAAGCCTTGGTTCTATGACATCAAAAGATATCTGAAAAAATAGGAATATCCCGAGGGTATCACTATCATTAACAAGAAAGCTCTTAGATAGCTCTGTGCCAAATTCTTCTTAAGTGGTGGTGTACTGTATAAAAGAAATTATGACTCTGTGTTGCTTAGATGCAAGGATAGGCATAAAGCAGACACGATCATAAGGTCCATACATGAGGGCTGTGAGAAGATACATGCCAAAGGGCCTACCATGGCTAAGAATATCCTTCAAGCTGGTTATTATTGGACAACAATGGAAGTCGATTGTTACAAATTTGCCAAAATATGTGATAATGCGATATTACATTACATATTTGCCTTGATTTACATTAAATTATTTAATCGTTTTCGTTTATTTACGTACTATTTTGCAAGTGTTAAGCTTATTTCCAAGTATTTTATCTCAAGTAACTTGCATGAGAAAAGAAGAGATAATAGGAAAGAAGGAGAAGAAAAAGAAGACAGATGACAGAAAGATTGAAATTCTGCATACAGTTAGTGTGGCGACCACCACACAACATATGACGACCGTAACGCCTTCAAAGTGTGACCCTCGTCACAAGGCGTATGGCGACCGGCATGGCTTGTTTACTCAGTAAACTTAAATTACGTGGATGACTCAAATCAACAGAGACTCAACCCATGATCCAACACACGTTCAACACACATTCAGAGCAGTTGAAGTCCTCCGAAAATTTCTCAACTCAACAGAGACTCTCCAATTTTATCAACGAAAATAACATCCACTTTCGAATTGTTTTCTCCCACATTTTCTGCTGAGCACTACATATGGGAGGTAGTTGGGAACGTACAAGGGGGCCGACTTTTGACCTTACGATGTACTTTTGCTGCAGAGATTATTTTGTACGGAGCTTTTGATTTCTTTCATTCTTCCACCTCACTTTTCCAGCACCCAAATAGCAATAGTTTCCTACACCGGGGAGCTATTGCACTTTAGTTAGATTTTCATTTGTTTTCGTTTTCATTGCTCGAGCAAGCAAACCCTACCGACCTGTGGAGGATTGTTAAACTTCAAGATTCGATTGTTTTCCAGGTTTTTATTTAAGTAATAGAATTGCCTTTAATTATAAATACCACGCATGAATTAATGTTTTACTGCTTTTGTTGGTGTATGTCTGTATTAGTTAAATTGTCCAGCTAAATAGTTTTTATAAGTATGTAATTAAGTCGACCTGAAAGGGATTTGATAAGTCTCGGCTTAACTATACACAACTTATTTTTATGGTTTCAATTTCTTAAATTAAATGGACTTTTGTTATAAGAGTAAAAAGGTAACGAAGGTTACGATCAATACAACGAGAGTTTGAGATTTTAACCGGATAGCTGAAATTAGACATTGATTTTAAACACAGCGAGAGCACTTTAAAAGCAATTAGGACTTGTTAGTTTTCAAAAAGTACTTTTAAATTCAAATGGTTTAGCGAGAGCAAACATTCTGATTTAGGAGTATAGTCAGAGTCAATAAACACGAGAGTGTGAGGTAAAGACTTTTAAATTAATACTTTCTACTGAATAATATTTTGACTTATTTATATGCCGACGATTTATTGAATCCCCGATGGTAGACGAGTTACGTACCGATATTACGTTATATTTTATTTGAATCTAAATTCTAGTTTACCATTAGTTTCCCGTTTGCACCTTAACCTATAAAATCATCATCCTTAGATAAACATAGTAACAATCCGATAGCATTAGTTCGATTATCAGTCCTTGTGGGTTCAATATCTTTTAAAACTACGCGATTAGACTGTGCGCTTGTAGTTAGTAACCCCGATAGACTCATAAAGCCGCGATCAAGTTTTTGGCGTCGTTGCCGGGGACTGATTTAGTCGATAGTGTAATTCCTTTGTTGCGCCGTATAGACTAAGGCAAAAAATTCTATTCCTTAATTTGCTGGTTGTATGCCAAGTACTCGCTCAAAAGGCGAAGACCTAACGCAACCGACAAACGAACCTGAGCGTCTTCTTAGCGTAAGACGACGAATTAGAGAATACTATTTAGAACACAAAATTCCTTTTCCCGACTCAGAATCAGAATCTGAACCTGAATCTAAACCTGAAACTGAAGCAGACATGGGCGAAAGACCGCAGAATCGTCCTCTTAAGTTCTATGCTACCCCATCTCAGCAAGAACCACATAACAGCATTGCTGCCCCTGCTATCAACCGAAACGATTTCGAGTTGAAACCCTCATTGTTGTCAGCCGTACAACAACATCAATTTTCTGGAAGTCCTACGGACGATCCCAATGAACATTTGACCAAGTTTGTGCAGTACACAGACACAGTGAAGGCAAATGGTGTATCTCCAGACGCGATAAGACTACGTCTTTTTCCTTTCTCATTAAGAGACAGAGCTTGGGCTTAGTTGCAATCCTTGCCATCAAACTCAGTTACTACGTGGGATGAGTTGAAGAAGGTATTCTTAGTACGATATTTCCCACCAAGCAAGACGGCTATGCTAAGAGCCCAAATTAATGGATTCAAATAAAAGGACAACGAATCTCTTTACAATGCATGGGAAAGATACAAAGACATGATGAGGATGTGTCTGCATCACGGTCTTGAAGATTGGTTGATCATCCATATGTTTTACAATAGTCTCTTGTACAATACAAGAATGACAATAGATGCCGCCGCTGGTGGTACACTTATGGACAAACCTTATGACGAAGCTTATCAACTCATCGAAAGTATGGCTCAAAACCATTATCAGTGGGGAGGTGAAACAACGCCAGTGGAAATATCCCAAACAAAAGGTGGAATGTACGAAGTTAGTAGCCTTGATCATGTCCATGCTAAGGTAGATGCCCTTGCTCAAAAGATAGATAACTTGACCATAACACCCGCAGCCACCGTGGTTGCTCTAGCTCCAAACTGCGAATTATGCGGAGCGCCTGGACATGCTGCCCCTGAATGTAAAATTTTGGCAGGAGTCTCCACTGATCAAGTGAACTATGCTCAAGGAAACCCTTATGCAAATACCTACAATCCTGGCTGGAAAAACCATCCCAACTTTTTGTACAAGAACAACAACGCTTTGTGTGCACCTGGCCAAGCACCTGCTGTACCGCCAGGGTATCAAAAACCCGCTGCTAACGTTCCTAACGTTCCTAGGAAGTCAAACCTTAAAGTCATGATGGAGAACTTCATTGCTGCAAAAGCTTAACAAAACAAGGAGTTCCTTAACCAAAATGTTCACACTAGTGAGCAAATCGAACAATTAGCCAACAAGGTTGACGCTTTAGCCACTCACAACAAAATGTTAGAAACACAAATTTCACAAGTGGCTCAACAACAAGTTGTTACCACTGCCCCAGCTGGTAATTTTCCAGGACAACCACAACCTAATCCGAAAGGGCATGCAAATGCTATAACACTTCGGAGTGGAACATAACTAGAAGGACCAATTGACCCAAGGATCAAAAATCCATCCATGTATCGAAAGCCTAGTAAGGAATCTGAAAAGGAAGATGAACCAAAGGAAAACGAAAAAGAAGATGATGGCAAAGAGGCCGAAGAGAAAGAAGAACCATATGTGCCTCCGCCACCGTATAAACCACATATCCGGTATCCTCAAAGATTGGCTAAATCTAAAAACATAGGGAAATTTAAGAAATTCCTTAAACTTATGAAACAATTGAATGTTACAATACCTTTTACAGAAGCAATCACACAAATGCCCTCCTATGCTAAGTTCCTAAAAGAAATTCTATCTAATAAGACAAAGCTCGAGGATACTGAAACCGTTATGCTTACTGCATACTGTAGTGCTATAATCCAAAACAATATCCCTCCTAAGCTAAAAGACCCTGTTAGTTTTTCTATACCATGTGTGATTGGAAAGTTTGTCATAGACAAAGCCCTGTGCGACTTAGGAGCCAATATTAGCTTAATGCCCTTATCTATTTGTAAAAGGCTCAACATGGGAGAATTGAGACCAACAAAAATGTCAGTACAACTAGCTGATCGTTCAGTGAAATTTCCTTTAGGTATGCTAGAAAATGTTCCCGTACGTATAGGACAATTCTATATTTCTACAAACTTCATAATTATGGACATTTAGGAAGATTCTAACATCCCTATCATTTTAGGACGACCATTCCTAGCCACAGTCAGAGCCATCATAGATGTGAAAAAAGGAAAACTAACTTTTGAGGTTGGTGAAGAAAAGGTAGAATTTATCCTCTCACAATTCTTCAAAGCACCTGCTATAGATGATTCGTGTTGTTTCTTAGATGTTATCGATGAATGCGTTAGAGAAATGGAGAAACAACAAAATACGTATTAGAAGTGCTAAAAATTCCAATGCCACAAATTTTTTAAGATGATAATTGGCATGGTGAATACCAAGACAATAATCTAAGTGAATGTCTCGCACTCACTCGTGACCCTATGCCTTGCCCAAAGAAACCAGCTGTAGAACTTAAAACACTTCCCAAAGATCTAAGATATGAATTCCTAGATGCAGAACTCGAACGACCAGTTATAGTCAACGCAGATTTAGGACAAATTAAAACTGAAAAATTATTACATGTCCTGAGAAAATACCCAACTGCATTAGGCTATAACATCTCAGACTTAAAAGGAATAAGTCCCTCTATCTGTATGCATCGTATCATGCTTGAGAAAGACTGTAAAACCTCTAGAGAACATCAAAGGAGAATCAATCCCATTCTGAGCGATGTCGTTAAGAGAGAGGTGCAGAAGTTGTTAGAAGCAGGAACCATATACCCAATATCCGATAGTGAATGGGTTAGCCCAGTTCACGTTGTACCCAAGAAAGGAGGTGTTACAGTTATCAGTAATGAAAAAGGTGAATCCGTAGCACAACATACTCAAACCGGATGGAGAATGTGTATTGACTATAGGAAACTAAACAAAGCCACTTGTAAAGATCATTTCCCATTGCCCTTCATAGATCAAATACTTGAACGTCTGGCTAAACATTCCCATTTTTGCTATTTAGACGGATATTCAGGATTTTTCCAAATTCCTATCCATCCTGACGACCGACAAAAAACTACTTTCCCATGTCCCTATGGTACCTTTGCCTACCGGCGGATGCCGTTCAGATTATGCAACACACCTATAACATTCCAGATATGCATGATGTTCATCTTCTATGATTTCTTAGATGGTATAATGGAAGTATTTATGGACGATTTCTCTGTCTGTGGGGAAAGTTTTGAGGGATGTCTATCGAACCTCGAAATGGTACTTGAACAATGCATAAGTGTCAACCTAGTGCTCAATTGGGAAAAAAGCCATTTCATGGTCCGACAAGGAATTATACTTGGACATATAGTATCCAATAAGGGGATTGAAGTCGACAAAGCAAAGATCGAAGTTATAGAAAATCTCCAACCGCCGAAAACCGTTAGAGAAATAAGAAGCATTCTAGGACACGCCGGTTTTTATAGACGTTCATTAAGGAATTCTCTAAAATAACCAAGCCGTTAACTGAGCTACTGATGAAAAAGGCTGAATTCGTCTTTGATGACAAATGCTTGGACGCATTTCAAACACTTAAACAAGCATTGATATCAGTGCCCATTATGCAACCCCCAGATTGGAATGAACCATTCGAGATTATGTGTGACGCGAGTGATTACGCTGTAGGTGCGGTCTTAGGACAAAGAAAGGATAAAAAGCTTCATGCAATTTACTAGGATAGTAGAACCTTAGATCCTGCGCAAATGAATTACGCTACCACAGAAAATGAACTTTTGGCCATCGTGTTCGCTTTGGATAAATTTCGTTCTTACCTAGTAGGAGCAAAAATAATTATCTATACCGATCACGCTGCAATTAGGTACCTATTAAGTAAAAAACCGCCAAACCAAGACTTCTGAGGTGGATTCTGCTCCTACAAGATTTTGATTTGGAAATCAAAGACAAGAAAGGCGCTGAAAATGTAGTAGCTGATCACCTATCAAGAATGGAAGGCATCCAACCTAACCAAGTACATATTAACAACGATTTCCCTTACGAAAGACTCTTAGCCCAGTTGGAGAGTAATACAATTGAACAATCTCTGATTTATAATGATACGGAAACCAATGAAGTTGTAGAAGCTGTTTACACTAAGACCACACTGCCATGGTATGCTGACTTTGTTAACTATCTAGCAGTTGGCGTACTACCACCTGATCTAAACTACCAACAGAAGAAGAAATTTTTCCATGACCTTAAACACTATTATTGGGACGAACCACTACTCTTCAAGAGAGGCGTCGATGGTATTTTCCGTCGTTGTGTACAAAGATGAAGTATAAGATATAATTTCTTACTATCATTCTGCTCCCTATGGTGGGCATGCGAGCACTTCGAAGACTTGCGCTAAGATCTTACAAGCTGGCCTCTTTTGGCCTACTCTATGGAAAGATGTCCATATCACGGTTATAAATTGCGACCGGTGTCAACACACTGGCAACATCTCTAGATGCGATGAAATGCCTCAAAAGGGCATTTTAGATGTAGAAGTCTTCGACGTGTGGGGAATAGACTTCATGGGACCATTTCTGTGTTCTTTCGGTAACAAACACGTACTCGTTGCTGTTGATTAGGTTTCAAAATGGATCGAAGTTGTATCCGCTCCTACAAACAATGCACGATTAGTGAATAAGCTCTTCAAGAATATAACTTTTCCTAGATTCCGTGTTCCGAGACTGGTAAACAGTGATGGAGGTTCCCACTTTATCTCGAAAATATTTGAGAAACTTCTATCAAAATAAGAAGTCAAACACTGTGTAGCGACACCTTACCACCCCCAAACGAGTGGGCAAGTAGAGGTCTCAAATAGAGAAATTAAACAGATCTTAGAAATGACCGTTGCCACCTATAGGAAAGATTGGTCTTCGAAACTACACGAAGCTTTGTGGGCTTATAGGATAGCTTATAAAACTCCCATAGGAACCACGCCATTTAAGCTAGTTTATGGCAAATCTTGTCACCTTCCGGTAGAAATAGAACATAAGGCCTATTGGGCTATCAAAACTATTAATTTAAATCATACCGCTGCTGGAGAAAAGAGAATTTTAGATTTACATAAACTAGAAGAACTTAGATTAGACGCTTACGAGAATGCCCGAATATACAAAGAGAGAACAAAAAAATGGCATGACAAACGTATAGCAAGGAAAGAATTTAATGTAGGAGACATTGTGCTTTTGTTTAATTCTAGACTTAGATTCTTCCCAGGCAAACATCGTTCAAGGTGGCCTGGTCCCTTTGACGTAACTAAAGTCCTGTTAAGCGGTGCAGTTGAAATAAAAGGTAGATCTAGTGAACCATTTATCGTAAATGGGCAACGTTTGAAACACTATCATTGCATAGACAATAGAGATTTTTCGACTGGTCTAAAACTGGCAGAAATGCCTGCAATGCTCTTAAGCTGATATTTCTGATAAACTGTGTCGAGCTTCCGACATTAAATGAAGCGCTGCGTGGGAGGCAACCCACGAAATTTCTTTTGTTTATTCCTTCATTTTTCCGTATTTTAATCATTTATTTTATTTTCAATTTTTTATTTTTCTTATTTTGTTTATTTTTATTTTTATCCAAATTTACTTCACTAACAAATGCGGTATTTTCAATTATTTTAAAAATCAGTGCTGATTGTCTTACTTTATGCTTCCAGGACTTTATTTTTTCTACCTTCTTCCTTCTCCACTGATTTCATTCTTCCTACTAACTTTAAAGATGGATAATGAAGATACCATGGTTGTGCTATTCAAGAACGCTGCCCAATGGCACCGTTACGAGGCTCTTTCTCTTAGACCTATGGCCTTAACCAAATTCGCCCATGGACCTACCATGACTGCTCTAGGCATAGGTGACAACATAGATTTTATGTTTAACCAAATAGGTTGGGAGGGTTTTGCTAGGAAGAAGCACTCGACTTACCATAGGCTAACTCTTGAATTTTTGAGCTCACTGGCCTATGACCCTAATTATGGCATGGGATTTAATAAGGGTAGGATAACCTTCAGGCTGTTTAGATACACTTGCCGTTTTAACAACCGAGAAATCGCAGAACTGTTGGGTTTCCCCAATGGCCCCGACGTTTTCTCTATGGCACAAGAAGATTTGCTTATGGAAAATGAACTTAACTTTTTCTGGGGTAGTATTTCGGGACGACCACATCATGACCCGCACCCTATGGTGTCCACTGATATTCATAACCCGGCCATCAGATATTTCCATATGATCTTGGCCTTTACCCTCTTTGGAAAATCTGCTAATGATACCCTAGTGTCCAGAGATGAGCTCTTTATTCTGTTTTGTGTGTTTCAATCTCGACCTGTTAATGGGGCTACCTTTATGCTTGACAACCTCCGTAGGATTGCTCAAGCTGACCATGGTCCCATTCTAATAGGTGGCCTAGTGACCAAAATTGTTGAAGCCATGGTATTTAGGACACGTCTCTCTCAAGTAAACCTTTTAGGAGGATATAGGCCCATGAACATCACCTTCTGTTTCAACATGGGATTAATAGGAAATCTCGCACCACCCCCGTTTGAACTCCTGATCAATAACGTGGTTGTTCCTCACTTTACATTTCCTGACCATGAGCGTACTAGTATGCACAACCACCGTAACTGGCTTTATGATTTGGACGGACCACAATCTGAGAAAGAACTTGATGACCATGCCTCCGATATTGAAATAGATCCCGAAACACCTCCACATTACCATGATTTTCCAGACCACCCAATCAATAATGCCAATGCCATACCTCCTGCCAACATTCATACCACGTTGGAAGCCTTCCGTACAGAACTGAATGGCATGCGAGACGAGCTCCGTACTATCCATCTTGATGTCATCGGTCTAAGGGACATTACCGTCGAGCAGCTTGATCATCTGAACCAAGCAGTGGATTCTTTGAAATGCACTCGTGGCTGATTTTATTTTTCAATATTTACCAAATTTTCCTTTAACTTTAACTTCAGTTTTTCATTGTTATTTTTGGTTTTGAATTAAACTTACTGGTACTTCATGCGTTTGCATATGCTACGGCTAATTTTTGGATACTGAACTACTTTACTTCAGTTAATGGATATTTATTTCACTATTATCTGTTTTGTTAGCTGTGTTTGCAGCAGTATTCTTTATTTTTATGTTTGTTGTGTTTGCAGCATTAAATGAAATTTCAATTACATTTATATTTATAATTCTCATTGAATATTGTGGTGCAAAATATATTAATTATGTCATATGTGTGAAGTGTTGTATGAAGTGTTATACGTTACTGATGTTATAATTAGAATTTAAATTTTTGAGGTTTTGGTGTATGGCGACCGTAACATTCCTGTGACGCCCGTCACAGGCATTCTAAGTGTGGCGATCGTGATGCTATCTATGACGACCGTCACAGAGTAAAAACAAGTTCTCTGTTTTATTCAAAACAGAACAGCTCTTCTCCCATTTTCTTCTCTTCTTCTCACCGTTCCACTCACCCTTCACCTCCATAACTCCATACTAGTTACAAATCCGTTCAAAAATCCCATTTATTTTTCATTAATCCCCCCATTTACCAAATTCCATTCTATTTAAACACCATAACCCATATTTCAAGCTCACAATTTGATCCCTCTGTACTGAAAACACGAACACACACACCCCTATTTTTCTTTGCATGCACCATGGCTGAAGCACCTAACCTTTCAACAATCATTTTTCACGATGGAGAAGCTGGTGAACATCAAAGAGAGAAATACCTCAAATTCTACAGACGCTCAATCCAACCAACGAGGTACCTCGACATATCCTGTCTACAAGAACTTGGATTATTGGAGGGCGTTCAAATGGATGCTCACCAACTCAGGGCTGACTCAACTTTGCACCCAAAACCTTCCGACATATAAAGCCTTAACCTTAGAATTCTTAAGTTCCTTCTCCTACAACACGCCCTCGGACAATGCGCAGATTCTCACCGGCTCCGCTACGTAAAGAATGTTCAACACTGAATATTCTTTGACCCAAGACGCGCTAGGAGACATGCTGAATTTTCCACGAGGAGACGGTGTTCAGTGTCGTATCCCTCGTGATCTGAACTGACCGACCATAGCATTTGTGGTATGGAGAAATTTAACTGGTGAAAGCGCTATAAGCTGGGAAGGTCTTAATGCCTCATTCATCCAAAACCCAGCCATACGATATTATCACCGTGTCTTAAGCCACATTATTTTTGGGAGAGTCAACAACCATAAGGTAAATTCCAAGGAGCTTTTCTTCATGCATTGTGTTTTCACGCCTATACCGATCAATGCCATATCATTTCTGCTAGCACACATTCATTGTAATTGTGCGAGAGGTGCTACTCCCTTCTATTTTGGAGGAATAGTTACTTCTATAGCACTTACTTTGGATTTGGGAGAGAAGCTTACAGACTTACCCTCTGTGCCGGCCGTATATCTGGATATCAAGTATTGCCGCAACGCACATTTGATTAAGGCCAGAGATGATAAGAAGTACAACCTTATGGTGCGAAACAGGGTAGTTAGAACTATTGTTTTTCCTTGCCCTGCTCGTATAGATCCACAAAATATGTCAAATTGGATCTTTGATTTAGATGCCCCTGAGCCTAATACGGTTGCACCCGAAGGTCAGCGTGATGATGAATATGATGATATGGAGCAGGGTGAACCTGAAGAAGACCAACAACTCGCTGCACAGTTTGCAAGCTCATCCTCCCGACGCGGTCGACGAAGTGACCGCGCTCTTGCTACTATTGATGACATTCTCGAGGCTATTATGCAAAGGAATGAATTGGATGCCCAGAGAGACCATCGGTACCAAACACAACACGCTGACATGATGAGTCTCCTGTGACAAATCCAACAAGATCGACGCGACCAACGCGAAAGAATGGAGCGAAGGATGTCAAGCATCATCGATGAGATAGGCGCCTTGACTATGCTTGTGGATGGCTTGCAGGACTACATCTATCATGTGGGCATGCCACATCAGTTTGGACATAACGGACGTGGACGAGCACGAGGCAGATCACGTGGACCCTAGTAGCTTTGTTTTCTATTTTAGTTATTCCTTTCTCTTTTACATTATCTCGAAACATTGAGGACAATGTTCGATCTAGTGTGGGAGAGGAAGCATTAGTTCTTAGGTTTCTTAGTTTTTGTTGTTATTTCCCTTCATCGACGTTAATGTAACAACAAGTTATTATATGCATATGTTTTCCATATTATTTAATTCCCCCATTTTATTTAGCCTTAACGAAAAAAAAAATTTGTGGGATTCGATACATAACTTGACACTCCCTTAGAGTATATAGGTTGTTTTACACGCAGGCTACGTTAGAAACTTGAGAAAGATTAATTAAAATTGATACCGCCTTGACACCCTAGACCCCTCGAATATGGTGATCAGTTTGAGTACCCATTATACCGAGACCTTAGGCTGTAGTTCTAAATTAGCCCCAAGTATTTTATATTAGCAGTCTGCACCGTCTAAGCACAAGCTACGTGGAGAACCGATACAAATAAGTTATTGATGCCTAAAGACGCCAAAATTGAAAATTTTCACGCCTTTGACTGTGGAAAATAAAAAGAAAATGCACAAATCTAAAGGATGCAAGACATGCGAAAGGCAAGAGAAACCTATTGTTAGTTGGTTCAGAGGTGCCTGGTACTGAACTCGGTAGGGCGAACTACAGTTTGAACCCCCATAACTTGCAATCGGTATATATATAAAGGAGTACCACACTTTTGTACCAGACCCCTTGTTTAAAGGATCAAAATCACTAACAGGCTACTATACTATGTGTGTGCCAAGGCAAAGGGCTTAATGTGATTGCGTCAGAATGAAAACGGGTGAAATAGAAATGAGAAGCATTAGGTTGAGCTATAGTAGAATGATTCGGACTAGTTTGTATAGGGGTTTATGATCATGTTTCATGTTTTGTGTCATTAATGTATGTTTGGTGTTTGATTTGAGTATGTGTCATATTACCGCACAACCACGTACGATTTGAAGATGTGTCAAGTATTTGTGTTGGCTCAATGTTTTTGAACTGATTATTTGTTTGAGGACAAGCAAAGGTTCAAGTTTAGGGGAGTTTGATAATACGATATTACATTACATATTTTCCTTGATTTACATTAAATTATTTAATCATTTTTGTTTATTTACGTACTATTTTGCAAGTGTTAAGCTTATTTCCAGGTATTTTATCTCAAGTAACTTGCATGAGAAAAGAAGAGAAAATAGGAAAGAAGGAGAAGAAAAAGAAGACAGATGACAGAAATATTGAAATTCTGCATACAGTTAGTGTGGCGACTGCCACACAACATATGGCGACCGTAACACCTTCAAAGTGTTACCCTCGTCACGAGGCGTATGGCGACCGGCATGGCTTGTTTACTCAATAAACTTAAATTACGTGGACGACTCAACTCAACAGAGACTCAACCCATGATCCAACACACGTTCAACACACATTCAGAGCAGTTGAAGTCCTCCTAAAATTTCTCAACTCAACATAGACTCTCCAATTTTATCGACGAAAATAACTTCCACTTCCAAATTATTCTCTCCCACATTTTCTGCTGAGCACTATATATGGGAGGCAGTTGGGAACGTGCAAAGGGGCCGACTTTTGACCTTACGGCGTACTTTTGCTGCAGAGATTATTTTTTTCAGAGATTTTGATTTCTTTCATTCTTCCACCTTACTTTCCCAGCACCCTAATAGCAATAGTTTCCTACATCGGGGAGCTATTGCACTTTATTTAGATTTTCATTTGTTTTCGTTTTCATTGTTCTAGCAAGCAAATCCTACCGACCTGTGGAGGATTGTTAAACTTAAAGTTTCGATTGTTTTCCAGGTTTTTATTTAATTAATAGAATTGCCTTTAATTTTAAATACCATGCATGAATTAATGTTTTACTGCTTTTGTTTGTGTATGTCTGTATTAGTTAAAATGTATGGCTAAACCGTTTTTATCGGTATGTAATTAAGTCGACCGAAAATGGATTTGATAAGTCTCGGCTTTACTATACACAACTTATTTTCCTGGTTTCAATTTCTTAAATTAAATGGACTTTTGTTACGAGAGTAAAAAGGTAACGAAGGTTACGATCAATACAACGAGAGTTTGAGATTTTAACCGGATAGCTGAAATTGGACATTGATTTTAAACACAGCGAGAGCACTTTAAAAGCAATTATGACTTGTTAGTTTTCAAAAAGTACTTTTAAATTCAAATGGTTTAGCGAGAGCAAACATTTTGATTTAGGAGTATAGTCAGAGTCAAGAAACACGAGAGTGTGAGGTAAAGACTTTTAAATTAATACTTTCTACTAAAGAATATTTTGATTTATTTATATGCCGACGAGCATCGGGAAATCATCAAAGGTACACGACGAGTGACCAAGTCGATGATACGGACAAGTATCGGACGATTATTAATAAGATACGGATGAGTATCTCAAAAGTCAATACGGACGAGTATTGGCTAAAGGTTCAAACACGGACGAGTGTTGAAAGGACACGGACGAGTGTCAAAGGTCATCGATGCGGACAAGCATCGGGCAATCATCAAAGGTACACGACGAGTGACCAAGTCGACGATACGGACGACTATCGGATGATGATTAATAAGATACGGACGAGTGTTGAAAGGACATGGACGAGTGTCAAGGGTCAATATAGACGAGTATTGAAATAAGAAGTTCCAGCACGGACGAGTATTGAAAGGGGCACGGACGGGTGTCAGAAGTCAATACGGACGAGTATTGAAATAAGATTGTATGATCAAGTGTTGTAGTAAGCTTTGCTGGGGTTGCATGACAATGTTTTGTCTGTGAATTGCTCGGGCTGACAGGTAAATGATTGAACCAGGCTTATGTTTCGTATGCATATGTTTGAGTTTTGCCGTAATGCTCCATATCAATGGAATGCTACGCTTTAGAAAATGCTATGCACACTACATGCAAATGCAAAAGAGACTCTGGACGAGGGATCCAACTCTGCGGGGAAAAGATCATTGTTCGATCCTTCAATTGCTCTGTGGGGAATTAACCCTTCTGCCGGGGATAATGCTTGCCACGAATTGCCAAAAATAAATTGGCCAGCAGATACACTGAGGTGTGATGATCCTGTTGAGGAAGTTTTCACTGGAATGACTCTGCCCTAGAGAGATTATCCTGCTCATGGAACTTCGCTGGGGATGAGAAATTTCTGAATGACGTTCTGCTGAGGAAAGAGAGTTGTTAAAAATTCTGTTTGGGGAGAATTAAACCCAAGATCCTCTGCTGGGGATAATTAGCCTTCTGACTCAGCTGGGAAGTGCTCCGATTCTGACACTACTGGGGAATCAGCAACTGTTATCGACACAGAAAAGCTTGTAGCTGTTGGAAGTGATGAATAGGAGAATCGACTTAATAAGATACAATGATACCCAACTTGTCTGGAAGAGATGAACCATGCTATTGAAAAGGCTTTAATCTTGCTTTTGGGCTTCGTACAAGGCTACTGTCTGCAAACAAAAGGATGTGCACGTATGCCCCGTGCTAGATATAACTTCTGCAACTGAGGAAATCCAACCCTGAACCACCCCTTGTTGGGGGAGCATCTAACCATGCTTTGTGCTGAAGATGACCTTGTGTTAAGCTTCTGTATGTGAACCTGCGACAAAAGAAATGCACACGTATGTCCCGGAGACTGCATGGTTTGAATCCACCGTCCGGGGTTAATTAACATTCAAAGCAATTTTAAATATTTTCCCTGCACATGTTATTATAAAGCCTCGATGTTTTCAACAATGCAATGCTTTTTATCAAAAATTCGGACGTTTTTTTGCAAACAAGACATTAAAAATGAAAGCAAATAAGAAGCTTTTTGAATGAATAACCAACTTTATTGATTGAAACGCCCAGAATAGACAAGTACATCAGGAAGCAATCCCTGGAAAGAGGTGATCGCTGAAATTTGATAAAAGAAACCATCCTAATGGCAATGTGAAAACGGCCTTTCACTGAGTTTCAATTATGCTATGACCAGTATGTCTTCAAGACTTTTCGAGTATCTTCGCTTTATGAAGAGGATGATTGGACTGATTCCTATCCCTTGGAGATTGCCAGTTGAGTGAAATGATGAGGTAATACAGATGACTCAGATCGCAGTCTTCGCTTAATCCCTCTTTTGCGTGGACCGCTCTTTTCGTGTTTTCAATCCATCGGGATACCCTTTCTTGCCTGAGTTGTCCTTGCGGATTTTCAACTCACCGGGTGTACAATTTTTTTATTTATTTGTCCCTAATTTTTTCCCGAACCTATTTATTCTCTTTTTATGGTTCGCCGGGATGCCCTTTTTTTCCTGGACTTTTCTTTTTTTCTTTTTCGTCCAGCGGGTCTCTTTTATGCGAAGTATTTTTTGACTGCGTCTGAGTTGACAGAGGATGGAAAATCTTCACCATCCATGGTTGTAAGCATTAAGGCTCTGCCAGAAAAAACCTTTTTAACCACGAATGGACCTTCATAGTTCGGTGTCCATTTTCCCCTGTGATCTGTGTTTGGAGGATGGATCTTTTTAAGTACCAATTCACCAACTTGATACTCCCGAGGTCGTACTTTCTGATCAAATGCTCGCTTCATCCTCCTATGATACAATTGACCATGGCAAATAGATGCTAATCTCTTTTCCTAAACTAAGCTCAGCTCATTGAATCGGGTGCGAACCCATTCTGCCTCGTCTAGTTTGACATCCATCATAACCCTCAGCGAGGGAATCTCAACTTCAACTGGTAGGACTGCCTCCATACCATACACAAGTGAGAACAGTGTTGCCCCAGTAGATTTCCTTACTGACGTTCGGTACCCATGCAAGGCAAACGATAGCATCTCATGCCAATCTTTGTAGGTCACCACCATCTTTTGCACAATCTTCTTGATGTTCTTGTTGGCCGCTTCAACAGCGCCATTCATCTTTGGACGGTACGGCGAAGAATTGTGATGCTCAATTTTGAAGTCCCGACATATTTCTGCCATCATTTTGTTGTTGAGATTAGAACCATTATCAGTAATGATTCTTTCGGGCACTCCATAGCGACAGATGATATCTCTTTTCAGAAATCTGGCTACCACCTGTTTGGTGACATTAGCATAAGATGTTGCTTCCACCCATTTGGTAAAATAATCAATAGCGACCAAGATGAAGCAATGACCGTTAGAAGCAGTTGGCTCGATCTTTTTGATCATATCAATGCCCCACATTGTAAAGGTCAAAGGAGAAGACATGGCATTCAACGGATTCAGAGGTACATGCACTTTATCCGCATAAATCTGACATTTGTGGCATTTGCGGGCGTATGAACAAAAGTCTGCATCCATAGTCATCCAGTAATACCCCGATCTTAATAATTTCTTTGCCATTGCATGTCCTCTGGCATGGGTACTGAAAGAGCCTTCGTGCACTTCTTGCATCAACATGTTCGCTTCGTGTCTATCCACGCATCTGAGCAAAACCATGTCAAAATTTCGTTTGTACAGCACATCCTCATTCAAGAAGAAACTACCAGCCAACCTCCTCAGAGTTTTTTTATCGTTGTTGGACGCTCCGGTCAGATACTCTTGACTCTTCAAGAAGCATTTGATATCATGAAACCACGGCTTGTCATCAGACACTGCGTCAACAACAAACACATGTGCAGGCCTGTCAAGACGAGACACCTCAATTTTGGGCACATGGTTCCACCCGCTCACTTGAATCATGGAAGATAACGTTGCCAAATCGTCATCCATCTGATTTCCATCTCGAGGTATATGGTACAAATTCACTATTGTAAAGAACGTCAACAACCTCCTTGCATAGTCTCTGTAAGGAATCAAGTTTGGTTGATGGGTGTGCCAATCTCCATTGATCTGATTGATCACTAGAGCAGAGTCCCCAAATATTTCAAGAGTCTTGATCCTTAAATCAATGGCCTCTTCAATGCCCATAATGCAAGCTTTATATTCTGCTTCATTGTTGGTGACATCAAAAGTTAATCTGGCAGTGAAAGGTATATGAGACCCTTTCGGAGTGATAAGAACTGCCCCAACTCCGCATCCATTCATGTTGACGGCCCCATCAAACATCAAACTCCATTTGGATTCAGGGTTTGGCCCCTCCTCCGGGAGTGGTTCCTCGCAGTCTTTAGCTTTGAGAAACATGATGTCCTCATCAGGGAAACAAATTTCATGGGTTGATAGTCATCAATTGGCTGTTGCGCAAGGTAATCTGACAAAATACTTCTCTTGATGGCTTTCTGAGAAGTATACTGGATATCATATTCAGTCAGCACCATCTGCCAACGTGCAATCCGTCCGGTCAATGCTGGTTTCTCAAATATGTACTTGACAGGATCCATCTTTGAAATCAAACAGGTTGTATGAGTGAGCATGTATTGCCTCAATCGCTTAGCAGCCCATGCAAGTGCACAGCATGTCCTCTCAAGCATTGAGTATCGTGATTCGCAATCATTGAATTTTTTGCTCAAGTAGTAGATGGCGTGCTCCTTCTTACCCGTCTCGTCGTGTTGACCGAGAACACAACCCATGGATCCTTCAAGCACAGTCAAATACATGATCAATGGTATCCCTGGAACTGGAGGCATGAGAATTAGAGGTTCCCGTAAATATTCTTTTATTTTCTCGAAAGCCCTTTGGCAGTCGTCATTCCACATGACCCCTTGTTCTTTTCTTAACAGCTTAAATATTGGTTCACAAGTGGCTGTGAGGTGAGATATGAACCGTGCAATGTAGTTCAATCTACCTAGGAAACCACGTACTTCTTTTTCTATTCTTGGTATAGGCATTTCTTGTATCGCTTTTATTTTGGCAGGATCAACCTCAATTCCTTTTTCACTTATGATGAAACCCATCAATTTACCAGACCGCACTCAGAAAGTGCACTTGTTCGGATTCAGCCTTAGTCGAAACTTTCTCAACCTTTGAAACAACTTCTGCAAATTAACCAGATGCTCTTCTTCTGTTAGAGACTTGGCAATCATATCATCTACATAACATTCAATCTCTTTATGAATCAAGTCATGGAAGAGTGTTACCATAGCTCGCTGATACGTTACCCCAGCGTTTTTCAACCCAAAAGGCATCACCTTGTAACAGAAGATACCCCACGGGGTAATGAATGTTGTCTTCTCCATGTCTTCCGGCGCCATCTTGATTTGATTATACCCGGAGAAACCATCCATGAAGGAGAATATTGAGAACTGAGCGGTGTTGTCAACCAGTACATCAATATGAGGTAAAGGAAAGTCATCTTTCAGACTCGCTCTGTTTAGATCCCAGTAATCAACACATTCTGACCTTACCATCTTTCTTTGGCACAGGAACAATATTTGCAACCCATGGTGGGTAATTGGTGACGACCAGAAATCCCCATCTAACTGTTTTTGTACCTCCTCTTTGATCTTGAGAGCCATTTCTGGTTTAGTTCTCCGAAGCTTCTGCTTGACAGGAGGACAACCCTCTTTCAACGGCAACCTGTGCACAACAATGTCTGTATCTAACCTTGGCATATCTTGATATGACCAAGCAAAGATGTCGACATATGCCCGCAGCATACTGATCAGCTCTTTCTTTACCTCAGCCTGCAAACTGGCTCCAATCTTAATTCTTTCCTTGCGTCCTCGGAACCAATGTTGATAACCACAATTGTCTCTCGGTGAGGTTGAATGACCCTCTCCTTCTGCTTCAACAATCTAGCTAATTCTTCAGGAAGTTCACAGTCTTCTTCATCCCCTTCTTTGGCTTGATAGATTGGATTATCAAAGTCATACTTGGCCATAGCAGAATCGTTATCAATGAAATCTGGGTGATTAAGTCTGCATGATTGATGGTCATGCTTTATTTTAGAATGAGATTTTTTTTGAAAAAGGAAACAAAAACAAAATTAAAACATTGCCATTTCATTGTTTTTCTGCAAAAATAAAAATGAAAGACAGGGAACATAAAATTTACTTGTAAAACGTCCTTTATTAATGATAAAAAAACCTTGCAAAATGCAATTATGAGGCCATATAAATGGATCTACACGCCTAGGGCAGAGCGTGAGATTTTAACATACAATAGAGAAAAACAAAGAAAATTACTCTGTTTGAAGAGTAACTTGAACAATTTCTTCAACAGACCAATTGCAAAGCTCTTGACCCGGCACACACGGGCGCACCCAATTGTCGAGATCACAATCACTGTCGGTGTCATCTTCACTTGCAGCAGACATCTGATTAGGCTTAATGATTCCCCCGCTATAGAAAGTAATCGGCCCCCTGCGCTCTATTGCAGCAGCTTGATACGGATTATAGCCTACGCCGGACTTATCTTCCTTTGCAGAGACTTCAATTAGTTTGCCCCATCCTTGGGCATTACCTGCTTTGACTACTTCCACTGCCTGCTTGTAAGAAGCAATAGACGTACCCACCTTTTCTTCGCTTTGAGAAGATACTACCCTCGAAGACGAATCACCAATATTGACTGCCTCAAATGCTTGACACAACATCTCATGGATCTCTCCATCCATTTCCACGTACTTAAAGGTAGACAGCTGACTGACGAAGATGTCTTCCTCTCCACATACAGTCACAACCTGACCATCAACCATATATTTCAACTTTTGGTGCAACGTAGATGTCACTGCCCCAACGGCATGAATCCACGGTCTGCCTAACAAGCAACTATATGCGTGCTAAATGTCCATCACGTAGAACATGCTCTTAAACACTTGAGGACCAATCTTTACTGGGAGCTCTACCTCTCCGAACACAGAACTCTTCGAACCATCAAAAGCCCTCACTACCAAATCACTTGGTCTCAGAATAATTCTGTCAACGTCTAACTTTATCAAGGCCTTCTTTGGTAACACGTTCAGGGAAGACCCCGTGTCTACCAACACATGAGATAATACTGCAACTTTACATTCCAGGGTGATGTGTAATGCCCTGTTGTGATTGAGACCCTCAGCAGTCAAATCATAATCTGTAAAACCTAGCCCATGGGTAGCATTGACATTAGAAACAACAGACTCCAGTTGATTCACACTAATTTCTTGAGGTACATAGGCCATATTCAAAACCTTCAAAAGTGCCTCTCGATGAGCTGCAGAACACATAAGCAACGACAGGATAGAAATCATTGATGGCGTTTGTTTCAACTGATCAACCACTTTGTAATCACTCTTTTTTATAAGTCTCATAAAATCCTTGACTTTTTTCTCAAAAGTACCTTTCCGTACAGATTCAGGAACAACAACATCCTCTGCAGCCACCTGTTTACCCTTGGCTTTGGCTGCTGCCTCAGCTTCAGCATTAGTTCTCAAAGTCTGTGGAGCAAACAAGCGTCCACTTCTGGTAAAACTACCAAGACCTCCAACATTATCAATACTGGAACTACCCCCAGCTGGAGTATCCACCTCTTGCTTTTCTCCTTGGTAGTAAACATCTGCACCGTAGTGCCATGGGATAGCCCGCTCACTAGTATAAGGAACTGGTCCTGGTACCGTAATAGTAACAGGACTCACCATATCAGGCACCATGATAGCAGGAGGTGCTGGCACTTGAATTTCAGCTGGCGTAAAATAAATGGTAACAACCGACACATCATCGTCTTTCTTGTCCTGCTATTCAAACTGGAGATAGCCTTCATTAATCAAATTCTGAATACCGGCCTTCAGCTTATCACAACCATTACTCTGATTCTCGCAATCAACACAACCTTCTTCACAGCCAGGGAACACTTGCCCCTTCAACAATCGAGCCTTCACAAAACTCAAAGGAGTCCTCACCCTGTTCACATCAGTTACCAAATTCAAAACTTTCCCATCTTCAATAGCGTTGACCTTTAGCACATTATGATCTGGCATAGGATTCTGAAGCATATTTGGTGGAGGTGAAAAGTTGATTGCATTGGCATCAATCAAATCTTGTACCTTATGCTGAAATGTCCGACACTTTTCGATAGTATGACCTGGAGCCACAGAATAAAACTCACAGCGGGCATTAACATCATAACCCTTTGGTAATACAGCAGGAACCGGACCCATCATACGAAGCTCCACTAAATTAAGCTTCAACAATTGAGGTAACAAAGCTGCGAAAGTCAAAGGCAGAGGGTCTATACGCCTGTCAGTTTGTCTCTGCTGATATGATCTTTGTGGCTGTTGATTATTCTGTGACTGAACATTTTGTTGCTGTGGCTGTGATTGAACTTGTGGAGTAGGAATGGTGACAACATCAACTTGATCATAGGAATCTTGATAGCCTCTACCTCTTCCTCTGCTCCTATAAACAGCACTGGTCTCCTTATCTCTCTTTCTGGTAGCTCCATTAAAGGGCTTCCTCGCTCCTGAGGAACTAGCACCACTGACATCTTGTATTTTTTCGAGCCTCAACAAACTTTCAATCCTTTCCCCAGGGATTACAATGTATGCAAACCCAGTTGAAGGACAGGCAGCCAATCTATCAAGATAAGTTCCTTGAAGAGTGCCCATAAACATATCAGCCATCTCTCGGTCCTGCAGTGGAGGTTCAACCATTGCAGCTAACTGGAGTCATCTTTGTGCATATTCTTTAAAACTCTCCTTCGCATTCTGAGCCATACTCTGCAGCTGAGTACGGTTTAGAGCCATATCCATGTTGTATTGATACTGCTTAACGAAAGCATGAGCTAGCTCCTTCCAGTTCCTTACAGAAGTCCTGCTCAACTTCATATACCATTCCTGAGATGCCCCAGTAAGGCTGTCTTGGATATAGTACATCCACAATTTCTCATCATCAGTATGAGCGGCTATCCTCCCCACATAGGATTGAAGATGAGTTTTAGGACAAGTAATGCCATTGTACTTGTCAAATGTTGGTGGCTTGAACTTATGTGGGATTCTTACTCCAGGTACCAATCCCAAATCAGAAACATCAAAACCAAGAGTGTTTTAGGATTCAATAGATCTGATTTTTCAGCGAGCTCGTCAAATCTGCGAGCGTTCTCATCTTCAGCATCCAACAGAGTGAACTGCTCATCTTGGTTGTCTTCCATAACATGACGAACCCCAGTATTTCTAGGAGGGTCACCGCCTGCATTAATACCAGTCTGATTACCAATATCTCTGTTATTACTGTTGCCATTCTGCACCTCTACTTGTGGCCGCTCGACCATTGTCCTGAGTCTTTCCTGATTTTGGGCCATACCAGTCATTAATGTCATGAACTGGTTCATCCTGTTTCTCAGCTCAGTCAACTCAGTTTGCATCTGCTCCATGATCTTAGCTTGGTTTCTGCGAGTTGCATATCGGTGGACGTGGTTATTAGCTATAGTGCCTGAAACAAATAAAGGTTAGAGGACCTGCAACGAGTACATGTCATGCAAAAAAGATATGCGAAATGATATGCAAATGTCATGTTCATCATTTCCGAGGTGCCTTACACCCTGATTCAAATCTTAACCACAGAAACCTGAAGATCAGAAATTGTGATATGAAGAGACGTGTCGTGATTATGTGCTTGTGTACAGATAACAGCCAAAGGAACACTTCTGAATAAACTGCTCATTTTAATTAAAAAGAAACCCGACATACACACAACGTTCAACAATGATTTCAAACATCATACATCAAAAAAATGGATTCATCAACAAGCCTGATGATATCCATCAACAAAATTACATCAAGAGAAAGAGAAAAAAAACTGTCAATCTGACAACTCCAAATCCTTCAACTTTTCACTTGAATACTTGACCTCCTCGAAAAGTATGCGAGTGCGCTGGTGATTTAGTCTTTCGATTAACTCCTTAATCAGAACATCTCTTTTTGCCAGAGCTTCAGTCAGCAAACCCATATGCATCAGGAGAGCTTCATCATCACAGACCCCTTTATGCCTTTTCACGCCAGCTTGCATTTGGAGATTCCCCATATCTATCATAGCCTGTTCAAGAGCCTTCTTGGAAGTTTTTAGCTCCTCTCTGGCACTTTCCAATTGCTCTTGGCTTTTGCCAAGGTTCTTCCGATACCTCCTCCGTTGTTCGTGCGCCTTTTCAAGCTCGTCATCCTTGACCTTTAGCTGTTCCTGCAACTCTACGTTTTTAAGCCTAACCTCATCCCAGGCTTGCTGAAACTTGGCTAGCGTGTCCTTAGTCTGGGCTAAGGCCTGTTTGGTCTTCTTATGGGCTTGAGTGGCAGCATCGGCACCCTTACTAATTTTCTGGAAATGTTGAGCCCTTTCGGCAAAATCCTTCTCTTTTGCACCTAAGATTTTTTTCCGGCGTCTTGGGCTTTATGCTCCAACTCTTTGTTGGCATGTAGAGCATTTTGAAGAAGGCTACTCGGATCGGAATTCTCCACCCGAAGCTCCTTCACCAACTTCTACAGCTTGTCAAACTCCTCGATGGCGACCGTGGTAGGCTGCTCTGGCATTACGGGATATAAAGGGGGTTCCCTTGAGAAAGGCAAGAGTAATTCGTTCACCTTTATTTCAATCCATCTTTCATAATCAGGGTAAGATCTGCAATCCATTTTTCCAAAAACTGTTTTTCCTGTTTTGCGTAGGTGCCCCCAAGCATTCACAACTTCTCTCAGCATTTCCTCATTTTCAGTCCCTGTAAAGAACAAAGATTTATCAACATCCTGATCTGTGGGAGGATACCTGGAAGCGTATCCAAACTGTCTAATGGCCAGAATCGGGTTGTAATTGATTCCCCCTTTCCTGCTAATTAGAGGCACATTGGGAAAATTCCCACAACTGGTGGTAATCTCTATTCCCAGCAACTTGCGATCAAACCAGATAATGTTATTAGCAGTTAATCCCATTATCCGCTTGGACCATTTTAAAGAATCCTTTGTATCTACAAAAGCACCTGCCTGAGGTAAATGCTTCAAAAACCAAAGAGATAAAAGCGGAGTGCAACAGTTGACAGATCCTCCCCTTCTTTTTTCATTCTTGAAATGCACAGAGTAGTAAAAATCTCCTAACAAAGTAGGAACCGGATTTTTGAGAACAAAAACTCTTATAGCCTGCATATCCACAAAATCCTGTTGATTAGGGAAAAGAACGATGCCATAGATGCACAATGCCAGGATGGAATTGTAAACTGCCCAATTCTTTGCTCCAGCAGCCTCTTGAGCTTGATCGGCAAGAAAATCTAAGTGAAAACCTTTGACCCCATTTTTGATAGCCACATTTCCTTTTAGCACTGAATCTTTCACATGTACCGCAGCTGCAATCTCCTCTATGCTAGGATGACTACCAGAAAAGAATGGCAACGCCGATTCAACCGGAATTCCCAAAATATATGAGACCTCTTCCAAAGTAGGCATCAAAATGTGTTGCGGTGAAAATCGGATAACAAATTATTAATTAATTTGCATCATATTTCTTTTACAACCGACATTGATTTATCCAAAGGAAAGGTTCAAGATCGAAGAAAACCTAAAAGGGAAAATATCTAAGGTTCGGGGGTTGGTTACGCCTAGGGAAGGTATTAGCACCCTAAACGTCTGTAGTACTCTACGGGAACCTCTTGTTTTAATGTTATTTGATGTTTGCTAAAGGTTCTATGCTAAGGCTGAAAACCCTAGGGGTTAGTATCTAAGTATACTCGATATGGCATCGCACCTTACGCCTACGTATCCTAGGGAATAGAATCAGAGTAGGCGTAGTTCTACTTCTACTGAACTATTGACTATGGTCAATATTCAGAGGGGAAATGAGTACAAGCTCATTGTAGAGTTCAAGAACTCTCTAGATCTAGTTAAAATGGACCTATGATTATGTTCTAGTTAGTAAGGAAAAGTGATGATTCATTATGATGAATATCACTAAGAGTTTAAGAACTCTCTCCTAAGAGGTTACTGAGGTTAAGGTGAGGGCTATGACTTTAAGAGTCAATATATTTCACCTTCCTTTGGAGTGTGGGATAACAAATGTAAGAAAATACAAGAGATATCAAGAATATAAGATGATAAATGATAAAATGAGCAACAATAGCATAAGTATGGCAAGATACTTTATGATGAGCAATGAATAGACATCAGTATGAATATTAAAGAGATCAAATAGATAAGACAAATATGTATTAATCCTAAGGAGGATATCACCAAACTAGTACAAGTCAAAGAACATGATCATAGACATGAGATTAATCATGGATGATATGCAAAATAAAAGAACAAAATTCACAAGTTAAATTAATAACCACATGGCAAGATAAATTAGAGTTGAATTAAATCAAGCATGAGTGATTAAATTCATATATTAAGAAAATTCAAAAATAAAGTCTAACAATTTAATCAAGATAAAAGAGATGAGAACTCACACACTAATAATTTATAAATTATTAAATAAAATTAAATAAAGAAAATATTTTTGGAGTTTTTGAAATAAATAGCAAGTTTTAAATAAACAAAATAAAAATGTTTTGAAAAAGATTTGGAATAGAAGAAAATATTTGAATTAATTAACAATGAAATAGAAACACGCATGGGGGGTGTATCTGAGTAATTTGACATAGTTGAAAAATCCAAAGGAGCTAGATTTGGGCCAGAAAATAGGGGGTGGCGTTAGCAATATGGGCCCAAGCGAAATACAAAAGAAAAAACAAGAAAAAAAAATAGGGGAGCTGGAAAAAGATCAAAAGGGTTGATCCAAGGATCGAACCCAGGCGCGGCGAATGAAAGACGATGGTAAGTGCATGTGTGTGACCGTTGGGACGGCTTGTACATCCAATGAACAAACGCTTCCATAAATATATAAATCAAACTTCGCGCATGAATTTAAAAAAAAAACCAACCAACTACTATCAGCCTAGCCCAGATTTCATGAATAAAAGCTTCAAACAACCATCCTCGATCAGCCATAACTCTACCAAAACTCAACCGAATTTAGTGAAACAAAACCCTAAATTGACTAGCAAAGAACAAGGAAGAAGATGGAGTCATCCACATGCCTTAAATTTACACACACAAAACACGTATTGGTCACGAAGATCGTGGTATCATATGATTTCACTAGCCATCACAAAAGGGAGGTTGACAGCACTTATAAACACACTAAGGAGCAGATACAAAGAACAGCTCAAGGCTTAACTGTCAACAGACCAGAATTTCAGCATGAACGAAAACGCACAAACAGGTTATCAACTTGTCAACAATTCAACATAATAAACAAATTAAACCAAATATGGCTTCAAGTTAAATTCATGAGTGAAAATCCAAAACAGTCCCTTTTACACTTATTGATTGGATGCAAACATTTCGTTAACAGATAAGAAAGACATGCTTAACAGACATAAGGAATGAAATGAAGGTCATAGAGATGCTACATAATGAGTTTCAGAATGCAAGCTATCATCTATCAAAGAGCACGCAAAAAAAACATGATAATGACATATGGTATGTTTCAAACGATAAACACTTAGACAGAGGCACACGGTTCTAACAGTTAGATATGGCATGGCAAATACATCATTAAAACATAGAAACAGAATGTTTGTCAAATAGCAGTTTAGAAGTGCAGAGATAATATGGAAAAGTTAAAGAACAATGTTAGGGTATAGCAGGGCAACAACATAGTGATTTCTCAACCAAAAGAAACAGGTCAGGTTAGGTGAATGTTTATTGGTCATCAGCATTATCACAAAACCAAAAGCAAACATAGATTCAAAGAACATGGCATGGACATACACTTTTAAGGTTAACAGTAAGTGGCATACAAATGAATGCATATACAAGGGGCTCGTGGAAGTAGTGTGAATGTGTCATGTAGCAGGTTATTCACATAAAAAATGCTTTATGAGATTAATAATAATTACCAAAATGAGCTTGTCAAGGTAGATTAGACAGTACAAACATTTTAAGATTTAACAGTTCCAATCCTCAAATAAAACCAAATGGCATCATGTTTAAACATATGAGTATACCAAACACATTCAAAAATATGTTTCAAGAAGGGCACACATCCATTGACAATCACATATATAGCTTGCAAGTTCAGAACATAAAGACAACCATATTGGTCAAAACATTAGCATATTCAAAGGAGCAAAATAGGATGTAGGGCAACCAGTTCATTAAGTATAGGTGGTGACATACAAAACCAAAGACTCTAAGTTACAAACCAATCATGTAGGCAGCAATAACGCAAATGGCACATCATGTAACAAAAGTTGGTATATCAAAGATAAACATGCTTTGGATAACATTCACCAGCAAGCAAATATACATTCAGCATACATATCCAATAGTTCAATCATCATGAAAATTGTGAGCAGAACAGAACCACATGGAGGGACTAAGATTCTTGAGTCTCTTGTTCCAATTGTAACATCTAAGCATACATGCCATACCAGTTGGTTAACAAGATCAAACATTCAAACTTGACAGTTTAATACCACAATAACATTGCAGCCATTTAACGGGAAAAAAAGAAACAAAGGCATTGTATCTTACACAAGACAACATACATGTATATTATATCAAAACCATCTGTATTAAAGCGTAAGCATATAAACATCATATTCAATCGTATATCAGCAAACTACATGTGTAAAGAGCAACAAAATGCACATGACGTAATGACATTATATGAGCATGATTATCATTGGGAAAGGAATACGATACCAAAATGGAGTGATGTCTACTATCTTCAAGTGTGATGACTGCCTTCACTTCTTAAGCACTCCAAGAGATTCCTTCAACTTAATTGCTCAGGCTTATGGAATTGCAGAGAAAACTTTAAGTGTTTTTAAGAGAAAGTTCTCCTGTCTGAGCTGAACATCCACCCTCCTTATATAGGATACTTGATGGGCCGGGTCAAGAGAAATTTCAACTTCAAATAGTTTGAGGCTAGGGTTCGCAATGGAGCCGTTGATCTCTAAGGGAGCAGACGCTCCTCCACTCTGAATACGTCGTAGGTGCCACAGGGTTTGAAGTAGATAGCATCTTCTCACCTTTCCTTTGTCGCCAGCCTGTGTATGCTCTATTTGGGAAAACGAAAACAACGTGGCTCTGCTGCTCTTGTAGGTAGCCCAGAAAATGGTGGAAGAGGGAAACTCCATCCTTGCTTTACGCGATTGAAATTTCACTAATCTTGAAGAGGAAACCTTTTGGGTGAATTCAGAAATTGAAAACGCGCCAAGTTAATTTGAAATGAGCTTGAATATGTTTGGAAGCACTTGGAATCATTCTCCTCTGCAAGGTGAAAACGCGAACGACCAAAGGAGGAAGAAAGGAATTCAAAATCACGTGCCAAACTCCTATTGGCCATTGTCTAGCGTTGAAAAGTCAAACGCCAAAAACTAACTCTCATTGGTTGATGATAAAACAGATTCTCCAATCACAAACAACTTAAATGCCACGAAGGACCAACCAATTGGCAAAGAAATGAACAAAATTTCTTCTCTTCTCTTCTCTTCTTTTTTAAAAGAAATAATAGGTTAAATAATAATAATAAGTAACAATTAATTATCATTCTAATTAAATACCTAAAATAATAAGCTAAACCAACAATTAACCTAATTAGTTAAACTAATAATTTGAGCAATTAAATTAAATTGAGATTAAATTAAATTAATAAAGATAGGACAATTTAACTATAAATAAAAATGAAATAACCCATACTGAAATTAAAATAAAACAAATAGAATATTTAAAATAAACATTAAATGAAAATAAAAGAAGCAAATAAGACATTAAAATAAATATTAAATAAAATATTAATAAATAAAAAAGCATATTAAATTAAAGTGCAGAGAAAAATAAATCAACCACCAGTTAGCAGGAAATGAGGGTAAAATTTGGGGTGCAACAAAATATATTCAGGAAAGAGAAAGCATCTCAACGAAGGCTCATAAAACTGTAGCAAAGTGTGAAGAGCATCATGTTCATACTGTGTGATTCTGTGGACCATCTCGACCAATTTCCCATATCTCTTCTGGAAGTTGATAAGAACACCCGGGTCAGCCATAGCTATCACTTTATGCAGTAAATCCAAAGTAGGTTCTGGGAATTTGTAGGCAACATTGTTCTTTCTCTTGGCAACTGTCTCTATCGAGCCCATTGATTGGAATCAGAAGTGTAATAAGCACCTGTAAATGACAAACATGAATGTTATGACATGATAATGCAATGCAAAAGGGCATGGTATCAGCGTGCTCTGTGTCTGTGTTGGACTGTGTGCACGGTGTCTGTACAAATCTGGGAATATTACTATAGATAAAAACCCACTGACTGTAATAGGTTGCATCATCTGTCTGCGAAAATACCAGAGTATCAGGGTATGTAGGAGGCATGGTCACCTGGAAACCTGTAAACACCCCCCCATACTCACATGTGGGTACTAAAACAGTGGTTCCTCAATTTCGGATCCCGGAATGAGAAGCAATAGCACATTCACCCCGTAGGATACAATGCTATCGCCAAACAAAGAGATCGTCCACTGATTCCTCAAAAATAAAGGCCATCATATGCAAGTTCCAAAGTGGGCCCTCGGGTGCGAATGGGTTTGCCATAGAATGTGGTCTGCCACTGTCACCAATAAAGAGGGATGTTTCCACTAAGGTCCTCTATGATCGGTCACTAGAGTCGACATCTTTCTAGGTTAACACCCTGAAATGCACAAGACGCGTAGATTAGAACATCTCCCAAGGAAACCTTGTATGGTTGTGTATTTCGTGTAAACCATACATAACAAGACGCTACGTAGGCCTCACTACTTTCCACTCTAATCCTATGTATGCACTCAAGCCTGTGTAATGGGCTTACCTCTCAGAATACCCATCCCTCCATACAGAAAACCAGCACAGCACAGTCCTGTATAATAATGAAATGAAAATGCAATAAATGCAGTAAATACAGTAATGTACAGTAAAGCCGTAAAACAGTAATACGAATAAACAGTAATACAGTAAAATAGCCAAAATACGGTGCAACAGTAAACACCCAATGAAAGAAAAATAGACAAGCGCTAGGATTGACTCGCTTAGGGAACCAGAGATTCTGGGTTCGGTCCCTAGCAGAGTCGGCAGCTGTCGCTCCCGGGATTTTCATCCAAGTACAAACGCGAAAGTGGCACGGAAACGGAGTCGCCAGCAATGTGTATTTATCCCAAGAGAGGGAAATGAAACACTGCATAAACCTGAGGGAAAGGAAAAGAGCATGGTCTTGCGACCAAGGGAAACTGGGTTCGGGAGTCGGTTACGCGAGAGGAAGGTATTAGAACCCCCCACGCGTCCATCGTACTCGATGGGAACCATGCTTGTTGTCTCGATCAAAGGCTGTAGGAAACTGGAAATGAACTGCTAACTGAAGAACTGGAAATGAAAGATAGAAAGGATAAGGGAGCGGATAAAGAAGTGACTCGATAGGACATTATCGTTGTCCTAGGCCTACGTATTCCCAAGTGCAATGGGAAAGTCAGAGTCAACGTAGTTCGACGGACTACGGGGAAAGGTTGCTCGTCGAGATATCGCATCTCGTGCCTACGTATCTTCAATCAGACGAGAAGGAAGAATCAGAGCAAACGTAGTTCGGCTCAACAAGGGTTGCTTTGTTTGTATTTTTTAATGGAAACGTCAGAGTGCTCGTCCCAGCAGTTAGGTGTTGAGCTCGCTGTATGGAGACTTAGGCGTTACCTGTTTGTGGTAGAACGGACATGACGAGTCCTTAAGGAATAGAATGAAGGAGATGAGGAGAGAATTTGTTTGTTTTTGTATTTTAGAAAGAAGTATTTTGATTATTGGTGTGTATAACACATATTGTATTTTAGTCTCTTATGTAGGATCGAATGCCTCGCATATCGACCCAAGACGGGACGCATGCTAAACATTCTAAGAAAGTGAGAGAATACCCCTCACTATCTTATTCTCACATGAAAGGCTCAAATACAATATATGTTATGCCTTTATTAGATGTTTTTACTTTTGTTCTTGAGATGAGAAGAAGAAAGACTCAAAGGGTAAGAAAGGTAAAAGTCTAAAGGGAGACTAATAATCCTAAGAGTTATCATGCTTGGATGTTCCTAGTGGTTAAGTGTGGTTTAGAATCCTAAGTCTAAAAGAAAATAAAAGAAGAGTGAGTTCTAACTTACTTCAAAGATTGAAGTTAAGTTAAAAACTCAAGGGGATGAAAGAGATGATATGGCAAAGAAGCATAAGATGCTTATCACAATCACACATTGAAAGCTTAAAAGAGATAAGAGAAGAGGTTGTATGTGGGTACACACCCACACAATTGACTTACCATGAGCCCCTGAAAATGTTAGCAAAACTACTTACACGTAAGGAAGTAAGGAAAGAAAAACAAGTAAAGATCAAACAAGTTAAGAACTAAAGAAGAAAAGTTCTAAAGGTTGAGATGTAGTCAAGGTCAGTATGTACACCATAAGGAATCATACCAATGGATACATGTCTTATGAAATCAAATAAAATCTAACTATGTGCCAAACAATTGCATACATGTAAGTAATGTGCTACTAATGTAAACTAGGTGCATAAGAAATGTAAACATGTACAAATTCAAGAACATAGCTCCAAGTCAAAATTAAGAGTCATTAAAGGATGCATATGAAGGTCATGGGAGTATCATACAAGACATGAGTGCACTGATTCAAGAAGAAAATACAAAATGAAAAGAAGTTCAAACAATGTTCAAGTTCAAAAGATTTGACATACTTGTAATGCAAGTTATGAATGAGGGATGAAACATGAACATGAATAAGAATGAATGCAAGTCAGTACTGTATGATATGCTTGATCATATTAGAATGCAATAATTGTGTCACAAAGATGCACACAAAACATGTTAAGGCACATAGAAGAAGATGCACACAATTAGGTCAAAGTAGCTCACATAATCAACAAACATTTATGAACCAAAATAAAAAGACAAGTGACCTATAATCTAACATGAATGACCTGTAATGTTTATGAAATGACCTATAATGTGATCACATAAGTCCTAATACAATGGCACAAGTGCCTCCTAATCAAACAAAGTTTAGAAATCAAACAAAAGCACACAAATGTGACTTATAACAATCAACAAGGAAAAAATAGAAATAATCTTAGGAAAATTATGAAATTAAATCACAAAGTACCTAAGTCAGAAGCTAAACATATGTCAAAAACTCATGGGAAAATTCACAAAGAAACTAGGTTAAACAAGCCATCAAAGTCACATTAGGTCAACAATGGATAATGCACAAAGATATGGTTCAAAAGCTTTGCAAAAATGATTATTAAAATCAACAAAAATGCATAAAATGCATCATGATGTCACTTAAACACATACCAAATGACATGTAAAAAAACAGGTTCTAACTTGATCAATTAAAATGAAAATGTAGCATGTATCATGAAGAAAGGTCTTTTAAAAAGAAATTAAATGAAAATGATGAAAATAAATGTAAACATTAATAAAATCAGAAATAAAAAATATGAAAAATTATTTATACTTGTTTTGATGCTTGGTGAATTTATTTGGAATTTTTGGATGTCATTTAGTATTTTTAATAAAAAGAAAACGAAAACATGTCAAAAAGAAATTAAAATGGAGAAGAAAATACAAGGAGGGTGCAGAGATAGCAAAAACCATGTTCAATATGTGTTTGGGCCCAAACAGAGGTGTGTGAAAAGCAATTATAATCCAATCCAATAACACGCGTGTGTGTGTGGAATCATGGTGCACCTCAGTCAAAAACTTTGACTCAATCTGAGCCTTAGGATCAATCAGATAAATCATGCATCAAAGGAAAGCACATCCAATGGATCACAACGCACGCACACCACAGTTACCACGCACGCACACACATGCAAGTCCAAGCTGAGAGAAAAAAAGCACGTGAGGAGAGCGTGAGTCATTAATGTGGTGTCACGTTGATGAGCATTGGATTGAAATGATCTAACGACTGTGTTTTAAAATTACCAAACCCTAGCTGAAAAACCTCACCGGCCGGAGAAGGACCTCCGGTCATCTTCTCCGGCGAAGCACCACCACCTGCAAATCCTCAAACTCTCCAGAAATTTATGAAACGCGTATCAAATGAAAGAGGAAGTCACGTAGAATCCAAATCTAACCTTAAAAACACCATACAATGCACACACAGCAAGAATTTATCACAAATATTTTGCCCTAAACTTTGAATCTATGCACTTAAAGTGCCTATCACTAGCCGGATCAATCACATTGCTTCTATTAAGCTATAATCATCATGAAAAACATCTTAAACACAAGAAATGAAGCAAGTTCAGTTGATGAATTCCAAACCTGGCACTGTGAAGACTTAAATCTACAAGAAAACCAGAGATGTAGGCTTGTTCTTGAGCTTCCAAGGAGCAAAATAAATGCTCTTATGCCTTGGATCTTGAAGAGAATAGAGAGAAATTCAATGTTTAATGACGTTGTGCTTGAGGAAGTGAACTTGTTCTTGTTGATTCTTGATCAATGATGAACTATGGATGATGATGATGATGAAATGTGAAAGCCACTCGTGCAAAGAGAGAGAGTTCAGAGAGAAATTTCAGAGAGAAAATGTGAGAGTGATTGGTGAAAGGTGTGAAAATGAATGAAGCTCCATCAATTATGTTAGACTTTTTCTTATATAGGTGAGGTTAGTTTTTAACTGGTGTGGTTAACAGTTGGAACTCAAGTTAACTGAGTTAGTTAACTGAGTCTTGAGTTAACAGAATGAGTCATGCTAGTTAGGCCACGAGTTAGAAGGTTTGGATATGGTGATGAGGGAGCATGCTAGTTTATGGTGAGAATGATGAAATGAGAGGTGGTGATGTGTGTGCTGCTGCAGCCAGACTTGGACAACAAGTTTTGTTCATTCCTCTTTGGTGTATGGAGCAACATATGTACATGTATGTGTAAGAGGGTGGTGTGTTCAAATGAAGTAGTAATACTGATGTGCAGTGTTTGTATGTATGGGAATGTGGACTGAACCCAAGCAAAAACAAAACCAATACTTCCTTGGTTTGGTCAGCAAGAAAACAATGAAAATGTGGAAGTTTAAAGATGGAATTCTCTATGTATGATGAATGATTTGATGAGTTTTTGATGTCATTAGAAAGAGGAGACATAAGAGAACATGTTTGGTGTTAATTTTTGGTTGAATGGAAGTTTGGAACATGATCAAAAATGGCTTAGAAATCAAGTGTGTAAAACTGACTTTGGTGGGCAAGAGAATGCGCCCATGGGGCAAGCATTCTTGGGCAATTTTCAGTTGTGAGCATCCCTCTTTGAACCCTCATATGACCCTTATAACTTGCTCAAATGAAAAAATGTTCAACATTAAAGTTGAAGAGGACATGGAGATGAACAACTTTGATGTTCAACAATTTTTCATTTGAAGCCTTCTTGATTGAGAAAATGGTCTTGACATTTGGCACACCAAGTGTTTGATGAAATTATGGCCTGGAGGCCTGAACTTGCCTTGCCATGGCTTGAGATTTGCCTTGATTTTGTCAAACTTTGATTAATCATAACTCCCTCAATTTTGATCCAATGGAAGAGTTCTTTATATGGATTTGAAGCTTAGGATGTGATCTTTAATTGGATCAACTTGGGCCTGAAGTTTGAAGCTTTTATCTTGAAGAAAGAATGCCTTGAAGTGTAGTGCAAAATGGTCCAAACTTGCCTTTTTTGGAAACCCTAAGTTTCTAAAAATGGAAACTTTGTACATTTCTTGATTTTTGATGATTCCTCCATCATTTCTTGATCAAATCTTGTCCAATGTACATATTTAACTTGAATTTCATGAATTTGACCTTAAAAAGTCAGGAGTTGACTTTTTTCACTGCGCAGTTGACTTTTCCCTCAATTTCTTGATTCTTAAGCAACTGACCAATTAAACCTCTTCTGAAATGAACCAATGAGCAATATTCCATCCTTAGATACTTGGCATCATGTAGAAAACATTGAGATCGAGTTTGAACCAAAATTTCATCAGGAGAATGCTTTAATAAAAAACCCTAATTTGGATTGTTTTGGCTATGAGGTGATAAGTTGCCCAACTTCTTTGTGAATTCACTTCTTTCAATGACTTGTGGGATCAATTGAGATCATATGAGATGTAAGAGACCCTTGAGGCTTGCTTGAAGACCCTTGGCTCTTGTTCTTTTGCTTTGAAAGATCAATACTCTAAAGTCCACTGATCACATGCCCTTATGCAAGATGTATGATACATGAGATGCAATGAGGTGTAAATGCAATGAAATGAAACATAAGCTAGGCAATAACAAGAGGGCAAATTTTGGGGTGTTACACACGGGCCCATTTCAAACAAGCCTCGGTGACGGTACAATCAGGATTTCCCAATGTAGTCCATCTTTGTCTGTTTATGCAATGCCAAGCGCGGCAACTATGATTCTGAACTCAAGATTTTCTCCTTCTTTGAGAAAGGGTCTCCTCAGACTGTTAAGATCAGGTATCTCCTCCATTGGGTGGCCTAGTTGTCGGCGAACGAGAATAGGGTTGTAATTTATGCATCCCTTTCTTCCCATAAGAGGTACATTGGGGAAATCCCCACAACTGTGAATCATGAGAATCCCTCCATAGATTGGGTTATACCACTCAATGTCAGCATGGGTAAGCTCCATGAGTCTCTTGGATCAAATTGTACTGTCTTCCACATCCCAAAAGGTTGCAGTCTTTGGTAGGTGCAAAATAAACCACCTATAAAGGAGAGCAACACAACAAATGATCTGTCCTCCATCTCACATATTCTTTGAGTGAATGGCATGATAAGTATCGTCCAACAGAGTGGGAATTGGATTCTTGAGCATGAAAATCTGAATAGCATTGACATCGACAAAGTCTTTAATGTTTGGAAATAGGAATAGTACATAAGGTATCAAAGCAAACGTGGACTCAAAGAGCACATTGTTCTTCCTATCAGCAAAATGGGTCTTCAATCAACACTCCTAGTTCCTTTAGTTGCTCAACATTGGGAACCATGAAGGTGTACGGCCAAGTTCTTTTCTTTCCAAAATCCATCTCTACAAAGTCTGCAAAACAAATTTAGTTCCTTGATAGGTTTGGCAAAAATGCAATGCGAATGCAATTGGTTTTAAGGAAATCATGAGACAATTTCAAAATAAGCTTCCACTTCATTAATATTGAGAAAAGTTACAACTTTCAAAGTACATTTCAAGAAGCTCAAAATACAGAGAGAGAACCAGCTAGGCATAAAAAGTAACCCTATCTAGAGAGGCTCCACTCCATGCATCCTCTTTTGTCTCTTCAGCTTGTCATTTTCGAGAATCAGCTTGTCAACAATCCCTCTCCAAGCACCAGATGTCGGAGGAATACTTGCATACTCGTGAGTACTAGAAGTTGGTTGTACGCTAAAGAAAAATAAATTCTCTTGCGTCACGTGCCTGTCTACCGCACGTCTCTCAAACAACTCAATCAAATCATCCTTCTCTTTCATATGTTTCTTCATCTCCATCTGTTCAGCATAGATGGCGTGGTACTTCCCTTCCCAAGTGTCTCTCTCAAGTTTCATCCTTACCAGAGTTTCCTGATACTCTTCCATGCGCTCAATGGGAATGATAGAGGGAGAAGCAATGGTAGGCTGCGGAGGTCTCTCAGGGAGATATGGCATCTTAAGATCACGAGCTCGAGATCGAACCCACTGAAGGAATGGTTCCAAGGACACACAATTTCTCTTTCCCAAGTCATTCTTAATTCCCTTATGGAGCTTTCACCAAGCATGCAAAACCTTGTTCTTAGTTTTTGCACTGGCTTCTTCGTTAAGATAAAAGAAACCGCACAAAAGGATGTTCTTAGGCTTTTCTTTCATAGGGAATCCAAACTGACGTCTCGTAAGAATGGGGTTGTAGCTGATCCCACCTCTGATACCAAGGCGTGGCACATTGGGGAATGGGCCGTAACTAGTAGTGATGAATTCTTTGTCATAAGCTGGATCGTACCAAAACATATCATTGTGAGTGAGAGATATGATTCTATGAAACCAACGGAGCTTGTTTGGATTATCTTTGAAGCGCGATGTTCGAGGTAAATGCGTCACAAACCACTTGTAAAGCAAAGGTGCACAACACGAAATGGTACCCTTTCCCTAGAGAGTCCTGTGATGGATAGAGTGATAAGTATCACCAAGCAATGTGGGTACAGGATTTCCACTTATAAAGATCCGAATTACATTGACATCAATAAACTCCTCAATATTAGCAAACAAAACCAAACCATAGACAAGTAGTGCAAAGATTGCTTCAAAGGCATCCATACTATTCATCTTAGCTAAGTAGAAAGCATTATCCACTAAGAACTTAGAAGGTAGGCCCTTGATTCCATTCTTGTTGGTGAGGTTAGGCTTGACTTCAGACATCTCCAAGGGGATAACATCAGCAATCTCCTTTGGTGAAGAGATCCTCTCTAAACCGCTGAAGGGCTCTTGCTCCTTTACAGGTAAACCAAACCAATAAGAATACTCTTCTAACATTAGAACAAGTTGGTAGTCGGGAAAAGTGAAGCAATGGTATAGAGGGTCATAAAACTCCACCAACATGTCAAGAACTCCATCCTCCATCTTAGTCCTAAGGATACCAATCAACCTTCCATAGCGTCTCTCAAAGTCTTCAGGGCAAGATACCAAGGCCGCTAGCTTTTTCAACTATACCCAATTGGGCTTATTGAAATTGTACTTCTTAGTGTTCCTTCTCTCAATATCCATGATAACTATGATTTGTAAAAGAAAAGGCAACTGAGTTCCTTAAAACCAACAATGGGTTCAAAGACGATGTATGCAATGCAAAAAGCACACAAGCACACACAAACACCAACATACAACAAAAACACACAAGGTCTAGAATTAGGGGTCACATGCATGGAGCCATGGTCTACCCATCCCAAGAGGTGTGTACTATGGGTTTATCAACTGTAGAACGGGGTTCTAAAAAGTTCCAAGAGTCATTGATAAATCTTTCGGATATTATCGGCCTACACGACTACTCATGCGGGTTAATAATATTCTCAAGATAAACTCATCTGAGTGTAGTATCGTGTATCAACCATTTTGGACTACTCCCTCATAGTCATCGTACTACGTCCTAAAAAGGCCAAGTGAGGGTAAATGGTAACTAAAGGTCCTCAGTATCAAGGACTCCCAGGTCTGAAAGAGTGACATCAATGTGACTACTCACATCAGTCATCAATAATCCCAAAGGGCCCTCCACTGAGCGTGGTCATCATGTGCCAAACTTGTTAGGACTACTCCCAATAGCCTATTATTGATTACACCAAAATCCTATCATATGTGTGCTCTCAAGTCCGGGTTAGAACTTATCTCACCACTCAAATGTAGCAACCCTGCCAAACAGAATAACCCAAGCAAAATTTACAGATATACAGATATGTACAAGCAAGCAAGTAACACAAACATAAGCAAGGTAGGCTTAACCCTCAATTCAATCCCTAGTGAAGTCGCCATTTTTGTTGCGGTGAGAATCGGATACCAAGCTATTAATTAACTTGAATCACACATCTTTGAAATTCACCACCGAGCTTTGATTTATCCAAAGGAAAGGGTAAATATCGAAGAAAAACCCTAAGTGTGCTATGTGAAGACACAGCTAAGAGATCTAGGTTCGGGGGTTGGTTATACCTAGGGAAGGTGTTAGCATCCTAGATATCTGTAGTACTCTACAGGAACCTCTTGTTTGTATTTGTGTTATGTTATGTTTGCTTTCTAAGAGAACTGTGCTAAGGCTAAAAGGAAAGACCTAGGGGTATGTACACTAAGTTTTCTCGCCAAGACATCGCTTCTCGTACCTACGTATCCTAATAAGGATGGAATCAGAGCATTCATAGTTCACCTCAACTAGGGCGAGGAACCATTAACTATGGTCAAAGTTCCAAGGGAAATGAGTAAGATACCCATATAGAGTTAAAGAACTCTCTAAGTCTAAGTTATAAAAGGGTAAGCGAAGACTCATGATGATGAGAATCACATAGAGTTAAGAACTATATCTTAATTCTAAGTTAAGGGGAGAAAATGTCTCTAATAAGGCCATAGGGAAAAGGAACATCATGATGATGATGCTCACATAGAGTTGAAGAAATCTAGGTGAATCCTAAGGTAGTAAGGTAAGTGGATCTAATGAGGCCAAGGGATTGATCCTAATGAGGATAAGGGATGGTTCTAATGAGGCCAAGGGTTGAAGATGGCTCTAATGAGGCCAAGAGGGTAATGAGCTATCTATGAATTTGAGGTCAATAGTGAGACTTTCCTTTGGAAGAAGGGGAATAAAAAGGGTTAAGGAGGAGAGCTAATGAGCTAGCCTCACTTAAAGGAGATAACTTGATGAAGTTAACAATAATATTCACATAGCAAAAATACATGGATATATCACATGGGTAAAGATGGTGAATGTGAGGACATTCAAGGCAAATATTTCAAGTATACAAATGTCATGTAAGCACACAAGAATTATTCATTGATGAACAAGATAAATACCTAAAGTTGACCATGATATAAGTAAACTTAACAAGTAGGTAAAGGCCTACAAAAGGGGAAGTTTTTGGCCTAATCTTTGTGTTAAGGGGAAAGATGTCACTTATGTTATCCCAAAGTTCTCTTTTATGAAAAGGCGACCTAAGCACAAGTGACATGGTATAACCTAAAGGTATGGTTTTGTATCTACTTGAGGTTGTACACATATATGATAGGGAAGTCCTAATTGATGGTAAAGACCTAATCTAAGACTTTAATGGGGGTGGTAGAAGTTTAGACATTTTAGGGTAACAGACAACTTATAAGTCTACCTAAAACCAAGACCTACAAATATATAAGTCTTAAAACAAAGGGAAGGGGTCTTAACATGTCAAAATAGCCCTAAACAAAACTTAAAAGGCAAGGGTGATTGAAGGTTAAGACCTTAAGGACCAAAACTACCCTAAAATAACCCTAAAAAACTACTAGGTTTTACATGTGAATAAAATACCTAAGAATTAATATTTTTTGGAGGTTTTAAAATATCAACATAAATTACATAATAAGAGGAAGACAATGCAAAAAGAATGGCATTAAAATCATGAAAATTGAAGGAGTTATGAATTTTTCAAGTTTGTGAATAAAACAATAAAATCAAGTAATAAAAAAGAAGGGGAGCTCAAAGGGATTTGAACCCACGCCCTCATGGTTGCAGCCTTAAAGGCTTGCCAAACCAGCTAGAGTGTGCGTCGTGACAAGAGTTGGTTCAAGGAAATAAATATGAAATCTGGCTTTATTTAGAAAAATAACAAAATACTGGGGCGAGGGGGATTCGAACCCTAGTATTTTCGCTCAGCAAATACACACACAAACCTCCATTGACCAGCGGTGCTACGCCCTTATCCGTTAATAATACTAACTCTAATAATATATGTTCTATACACACACATAAATGGAAAACTCAACACCATGTCACACCACCTCAGTTCCAACTCAGCCTTCTTCTTTCTTTCTTTCCTTTCCTTTCTCTTCCTCGCTCGTGCATGCGCTAGCCATTATTGTACCCAGAACTTCCAACCAAAGTATCTCACTCATCTCTCAACCATTTCATGAGCTATAAAAACCAAAGTTGGAGTTCTTCTTGTGGGGAACCTAATGGTTGTATTGGTTTGCCCTAATACTAAACACGTGCTTCACAAAACACTTACCAACATTGCAACATGACAAAGTGTAACTTGAATAAAACAAACACACATTCTGACCAACAAATCAAGCATGGTTTCTAACACTTTAAGCACACTAAAAACTACATTTTTTCTATAAATGTGAGACAATGAAATGCAAGGAAACTGAGCCTAGGGTTTCATGTAAGCATACCTCTTGGAGCAGGTCCAAGGCCTCTTCAAAGGGTGTTGCAGAGGTGAACTAAGCCTCCCTTTGTGCTTGTTGATGCTAGAAGAGATGATTAGAGTGCTTGAACTGGATGGAAACAAGCTCTAACTTTAAACCCGTGTGTATTTGCAAATGGAGGTTGAAAAATAGAAGATGGTGATGGAGGCATTACAGAACTTTTTTGATAGTTTAAACAAGTTCTATGGAGTGTGGAGAGAAGGTTTATGAGGTTTGTTGATGGTTTGCACGAGTGAAATGAAACTGGTCAGTGTTCTTGCAAGTTTGGTGAGCTTTTGCAAGAACTATGGGAGAGAGAGGTTGGAGGGTTTTCAGAGTGGATACTTGTGTGTCCTGAAGTGGGTTTGAAGCCCTCTATTTATAGGAAAATGGTGGACACTTAAAGCTAACCAGATGGTTGAGTTTCCCTCATTTGGCTCGGTTGCACTTCAACTTGAAGTTTCACACAATTTGTCATTTCCCAAGCTATCTACCATGTTGTTCTAGAGTTGTTGGAAATGCGCAGAGCTTTTGCACTTTCAGTACAAGAATTTTGAGTGCTGAGAAACCATTACACAGCTCAAGATAAGTTGACATTGCCAAAAGTAGCTTTATGTAAATGGCAATGCTCACTTTGTGTCAAAAATGGAAAAGTTCATGAAACAATGCTTAGACCTCTTGGATAACACTTCAAAACCACTTGTATTTATCTGAATTAAGCCAAATGAACAAGTAAAAGGGTCTGTCACACGAGATCATGAAGATCTGGAGCGATCTTGCAAGTGGACACATCATGCCATGACTTTAAAATCAAGTTTGTGATCCTAACTTCATGGATTTGAAACTCCTAGCTCACACATTTGTTTGGGGAGTTATAGTACTTTTTGGAAAGCCCCAAGTATGCTCTACAATGTTCATGTTCACTACAAGTTCTAGATCCAAAGTGATCATGGTGAAAAATGGAGGTGAAGCTGTCTGAAAATTAGGGCAAAAGTGGTGAAATTTCACTAAGTCATAAATTGCCTTGAACTTCCAAGCTTCCTATTTAAAAACCAAGCCTTATTTGAAGAAGGGTCCTCTAATACATTTTAAATTTCCTGATGAGAGCTTCAATTTTAGCTTTGAGCCACAAAAATTGGATGTGTGGTTTGAAAGTTATGACTCTTCAAAGTTCACACAAGGAGTGAATTCTTCCACACTTAGAAAATTTCAAGGACCAAACCTTGCCCTTTTTGCAAGAAAGCTTTCAAATGGTGATTTCTCATGCTCTAACTCATCAATCAAACATGTCTTGATAGAATGTGGCTTGAATACTTCATCTTGAATCAAAAGTATCAAAAATCAAAGGTTTGACTTTTCAGTCAAAATCCTAATTTCCTCAGGAACTCAACTGTGTGATCTTTGATTATTTTGCTTGCTCAATCTTTTCAAATACCAATAGATATTCTTATGCCTTGATCAAAAGTTAAAGGCATGGTTGACTTCTCCTGACAAAACCCTAATCTGGGGCCAGATGAACTTGGGGCTCATGGCACTTGTGATGGGAGCCAAACACACTTGATTTCTTGATGAATAAGGTCTCTTGAGTGTGTGTAAGCTCAATTGGTTGATGAACCAACCATGGCATTGACTGATCACACCAAGATTCCTTGTAGTTCTTCAGGTAAAAACCCTAATTCCACAACTTTTGATCTTATGGTTTCTCTTTGACTCCTCTTGATCCCATCACATGATTTCATGGCATATGATTTTGAGAGCTACATGATTAGCCTCCAAGGCCAAAGATTGAGCTTTTGGAACCTTAGTTGACTTTCTTGGACAGATGACTTCAAACACCATTTTTAACCACCTAGTGAACACTTGTGATGGATGTATAGAGCCAAGAGGTGTCTTAGGAGACCTTGAAACATATGAGAGCTTGGTTTATTGATCTTGTCCTCCTCCTTGTGCAAACCCTAGCTTTCACATCAAAGAAACAAACTAGCAAGATATGGTGGTTAGTTAACAATGCACAAATGATTGGACCCTAATGCAAGTACAAGATACTATGACATCTAAGGGGTAAAATTTGGAGTATAACACAAATCAAAAACAAATGTAAAGATCCTAAAAAGTTTGATTATTCAAAATTTGAGGTAATTATTGAGCAAAAACTATTATGTATTATTACTATTGACTGTAGTTTTGTTTTGTTCTTATTCATGTGTTGATACAAAATTACAAAGATTCAAGACATTGATAAATTATGTTAATCATTTTGTCGGGCTACTACAAAACCCAATACTTTTATGCCATTTTGAAGTGGGATTCAATCTTATCGAAAAGAATATAAAAATTTAAGGATCATATTAGGGAGTGCTCATCGTGTTCCTTAGTATAATATTAGGGAGTGCTTATTGTTATGTAACTTATTATAGTTTTGATGCATACAATATCATGTTTTTTTTCTTTTTGGATCATGGAAGGTTACAATATCGATTTTCCTCAAATTTCTTCAAGAATCATCAATAATTACAACTAAATAACTAATAGTTCTGTCCATGTTAGTAGATAACTACAAAATTCTATATGCTTGAAAAATGGTGCCAGTAAGTATGTTTAGGAGAGTTTCTTGATTCAAATTCATGTTTGTAATTATTCATTAGTATGAACATAATTCATGTTTGTAAATATCAAACACTATTGCGGGTTTTTTTTGCCATAATCCACAATAACGGCGTCGCAAAGCGGTTAGTATGGAATAGTCCGCAATACGTATCTTAAAAGTATCGTATCCAATATTTTTTTAATTAGTGAAGTATCGTCGTATCACATACATGTCGTATTCGATACTCATATCGTGTTTGTGCTTCATTGTTCTTAGTTGACGAGGGTTCCTGTATGAGTTTCACTTAAGGTTGCTTCAACTCTAGGCCTTATGGTTGAGTAATTGACTGGTGCTGATATGCTTGCTTTTGGAGTTGTGATTATTTTATCATTTGAAGATCTTGAATCCTTTATCAATTATTATTGGAGTCAGACCTGCTGTGTAGCAGTGACTGCTATGATTCTCAAGGTTGTTTGTGTAGGGATCTAGTCAGGCTGGTGCGGTTCAAAGATTGAGGTGGCGTCTTTGGTTTCATTCTTTCTTGCCCTATTTTTGGTTTGGTTTTCCAACTGTTTTTGTGGAGATCGCTTTTCTGCCGGCGTTGCTCCGATCATGGTCATCGTTATTTATTTTTATGTGTTGTTAAATTTAATCGGGTCTGTTAGCAAGAAATTGTTTATTTATGCTTTTCACTTTTCATTTCTTGGTAGCTATGTTGTGAGCTTCTATTCAAGTACTGGACAAAACGGAAAGAGAAAACCACCAAATATGATGACTAAACCTTTTCACTATCTAGTTTCTTTGCAATTTAATATTTTTTTGATGTATTCTTGCTAATCTTATTGATAATGTCAATTGTGTAAAAAAGAGTTATTGACAGGTTATGTCGTCAACAATAGATTCCACCTGGGACTCTTGCTATAAACAACTCTCGCAAGGTCCATAGCAAACCTAATTCAAGGAACCCACCACCACCTACTCAGAGAAACCCACCACCACTGATTCATACAATTAAAACATCATTGCCTACTCAGCCTCCACCATTGATTCAAACAAATCCAACACCACCAATTACTCAACCTCCACCACCGATTCAGAAAATCCAACACCACTACCTAATCAGCCTCCAGCAACGATTCAGACAATCCCAATACCACTACCAATTTAGACAAACCCAACACCACCACCTACTTAGCCTTAACTGGTAATCCCAACTTCTAAGGAATTCAGATTCATTCCTACTCCGGGATATACTCAGACTCAGCCGCAAAGTCCTCCCAGTCACACCACAGACGAGGAAAAGGAGAAGAACAAAGCACTTTCTAATGAGGAACAACAACAACACAATGGTGGGCAAAGACTGAAGATACTAATGCGTAAGAAATTTTGCATGCTTAATGTTTAAAATAAATTTTCATGCTTAATGTTTTACGCTTTTATATACATTTTTTTGAATTACAATGCGCGATTTCGAGATTTTACATTCATGTTATTTTCTGTTAGGTTGATTTCTGTGCATTTTGAGTACAAATCTCAAATGTAGTTTTGAATTTGATACTGTGACTGAGTTATTTAATGTTTTTTCAAGGCAATGGAATTAAAAGAGCACAAGGGGTACTCAAACCCTTACAATAAAGCTCACAAAGGAGTTACGACTTAATACAGCAAAGAGGAAAATGATACCAATCGTAAAAGGTACAAGGGTTCACCAGTAAAGATTGAGATCCTAACCATCTCCAAACTAGCAACTTTATAGTGTACACTACATCTTCTACACTTAAGAGAGAGTTCCTAAATATGAAATTATTCCTTCTACGTCAAATGCACCAAACCGTAAAAGCCCAAATAACAGATCCAACGTCCATCCCTTTCGTCTTTTTACAACTTCTACCAAAATGCGTAAACGACTCTACACAATCGGTTCTGCTACTTAACTGAACATCAGTCCACTTCTAAACACCTTCCCAAACTTTAAAAGCAAAAGGGCTACTCAAGAAAAGGTGATTTGAAGTTTTGACAAGAGTCCCACAAAAAACACATTCTCCATTGTTGTCATGAGCAACCATTCCTCGCTTCTACAACTAATCCATAGTTGCAATTCTATTCCAATCCAGCCTCCACCCAAACACTTGAATCTTCGACGGTAACGACACTCTCCACATAATCTGCAGAGTTGCTATCTCAGTGTCGCTGTTCATAGACGACCATCCGTTCTCTGCAAACAAAACGTAGCAAGAGAAAACATAAAACTTTCCGTCAGCATTAGGATACCAAAAGAAAGAGTCTTCCACACCCTCCACACTAGTCAGCAACCTAGTCAACCCCTCCATTTCACTTCGATGGACTGTATCGATAGGCATACTAACCTGCATCTCCTTCCAAATCCAACCTTCATCAGACCAATAAGCCAAGTATGCAACAATAGCATTCTTAGCACTAGACATGCTATATGACATAGGAAAATTCTCCATGAGAGCTTCATTACTTATCCATCGATTCATCCAAAAAGATATATGGTTACCATTCCCCAACCTCCATCCAATAGCTTTCAAAAATAGAAGTGTGAATAAACAGAATTGGCTTAAAGAGAGACACTCTCACTTCTCTCTAGAATATGTTGAGTCTAAACTTTACATCTTTCCTTTGATCTCCTGTATTTGGTGATTCTGCAAGTAGTTATCGTTGATTCTACCTGGTATTTTTGGCTTAAATTCCTAGCTTTAGGGCTAGGGGCCTTGGTATTGGTTTGGATTCAGCTTTCCTGCTTGCATTTTGGTTTATTCCTGGAGTATTGTTTTGTTGTTCTTATGGAGTGGGAGACGGTGGCTAGAAAAAATAAGAATAAAAAAGATGTTCTTGTTAGATTTTTAGTCTGGAAGGAGAATGGAGGTAGGGGAGCAGCTGAGGGTGAACATTTGACATCTTTTTTCATTTCGGATTTCCCAGATGATATGTTGGCAAAGGACCTTTTTGAGGTGTTCAAGGCTTTTGGCTTGATTTCTGAAGTTTTTATCCCTGGTAGGAGGGATAAAAGAGGAAAGAGATTTGGTTTCATTCGATTTCGAAAGATTCACGATCCTCGTGTTATGGCGGCAAAGTTGGACGGTATTTTTCTTCAAGGTAAGAAGATGCACGCTAATGTGTCGCGCTTCCTCAAGGAACCTCACGTTAAGAAGGTTGGTTTCCTGCACTCTGTGAGAAGTCCAGCGGTTCAGTCTTTCAGAGAGGTGCAGGATAATGGTGGGGAGAATCTTAGTTATGCCTAGTTGGTGAGCAAAGGTAGCCGAGAGGGTGTAGTGAATCAGAAGAAACCCCATTCTTTTGATGACAGACTCAAGGTGGATAATCTGGACACGTCTAGGTTTACCCAGTCTTTCGTGGGTGCTGTGAAAGAGGGAGTCAATCCTCTTTTGATCCAACTGTATTTGTTTGAGGAAGGATATTTTGATATTCATGCAACGCCGCTAGGAGCGAGTATGTGTCTTCTCGAATCCAAGGAAACGGAAGGTAATCGGGAGTTCTTTAAGCAGGCCTTGGTTTGGTGTGAGAAGTGGTTCGTTGATATCAAACCTTGGAGTCCAGAAGTGGTGGATCCATTTAGATATACGTGGATTAAATTTGTGGGGGTCCCTTGCTTTGCATGGTCGTTGGAAGTTTTTGGATGCTTGCTTAAAAGATTTGGCTCGTTAATAAGAAGTGACGCCGAGACGGACGAGTTTGTTAGTTTTGGTGATGCTAAATTTTGTATCAAAACAAACCGGAGAAGCATGATCAATGAAGAAATCAAGGTGGTGTTCAATGAGATAGAGTTTCAAGTTTGCTTTTTTGAAGTCCTTCCGGGTCTTTGCAGCTCTGGATCCTTGGAGGAAGGTTTTGATGGAGACACTTTGGTTTCTTCGGAGTCAGAAGGTGTTGAGAGTGACAAGCCTAGTATTTTTGAGGATGAAGGTGATGTTGATGGGACAAGCCCAAAAGGCTCTGGGGAGTTGGGAAGCCTCAAGGATTTTAAGGTGAGAAACACAGAACTAGTAAGTAAAGCAGGCCTATCAGTCTCCTTTGTTGGTGATTCATTGGTTGGTGGAGATAGTATCAGTACTAGGGGTTCTAGGGGGGTGTCTCCCCATTCAAGGTCATTGACTTAATGGACTCAAGTCTCGAGGCTACTTCCTACCTTAGAGCTGTTCCTCCTGCTGTGGTTTCTTATGATCCAGGTGTGGGCCCCTCAGGGGTAAAGGGACTGGATTTTAGGCCTTCTTTAGCTATCGGTGTGGACTTTCCAGGCTCGGATAACATTTCCTTTTCTCAGTCTAAACGAGTTGGGCACCATTTTGGGCCTAAGGAAATGGTGAACAAGAGAAAGAAAAAGTCCTTAGCAATGATTTATTCCCACTCTCAAAAACCTTTCTTCCCTACAGTTCTTTCGACGTTGCTTAATGCTAAGGTTAAAGGTTCAAAACGTGTTAAGGCTAAATTGGGTAAAAGGCCCCTTTTCAAGAAGAGAACTTCCAGAAGTTCTTTGCCTAAATTAGATGGTTGTGACCCTTCAGAAGTGCCTCAAATTTCAAGCAGTATCTCCTTAACTGATTCCGACATCCTTAGAAGTAATATCAGATGCAAGATATGGATGAATGATATACCGTGGAAGGTTTGGGATTCTGCTAAGCTCTTGGGAATCGATTATGTGGGTGACGAAGAGCTTTGTGTCAAAACGATTTGCAACCTTGAGGATCGTGATAGGAAGAAATTCGCTAGATCGAAGGCTGTTGACACTGGTGCTCAATGATTTTTATGTCTTTCAATGTTCGTGGGTGCAACTTATCTTTCAAAAGGAGAAGAATTCGCCAGATCCTTGTGGAAGGTAAAGTTGATTTGTGTCTATTTCAAGAAACTAAGATTCCTATGATGAGGGAGGGTTTGGTTAATAGTTTATGGGGTCCTGGTAATTTTGAGTGGTCTGCTAGTGGCTCTGAAGGAGCCTCTGGAGGAATTCTCACGGTTTGGAGGAAGGGTTTGTTCAAGCCTATTGCTTCTTGTAGAGGGAAAGGCTTTTTGTGTTCTGAGTTCTTATGGAATAATTCTGCTTTGTTCGTAGTTAACGTTTATTCCCCCTGTGCTCTGAGGGATAAAAGGAGGCTATGGGAAGTTCTTATTGTGCTTAAAAACAATAACCCTAGTAGTAAGTGGATTATAGGAGGAGATTTTTATTCTGTCAAATCTGGTGATGAGAGGAAGGGCAGGCGCATTTCCTCGTATAGAAACTGTGAGGAGTTCTTCTCTTTTATTGAAAATGTGGGGCTGGTTGACCTTCCGTTTGTGGGTAGTAATTTTACCTGGTTTAATCCTAATGGAGGGGGATGTAGCAAGTTAGATAGGTTTCTTGTCGATGAATCTCTTGTTGATTGTTGGGGCTTCAGGGGCCAATTTGTAGGTAAGCGTGACATTTCCGATCATCGTCCAGTCTGGATCAAATCCGACGGTTTTAATCATGGGCCTAAGCCTTTCAGGTTTTTTAACTGCTGGTTGGATCATAAGGAGTTTTTGCCTTTTCTTAAGGATTCTTAGAGCTCGTTCTCGTTCCAAGGGTCGCCCTCCTTTGTTCTTAAAGAAAAGCTTTTTGCTCTTAAAGCTTTACTGAGATGGTGGAACATTCACGTATTTGGTTGGTTGGATGTCAAAATTGATTCTTACGGTGAGAATCTTAATGATTTCGATGAGATGTTAGAAGGAAACATCGAAGGCTTATCAGAGGTTACGCTTAAAAGGAGAGGTGAGGCTCAACAGAAGCTTTGGAGCAGTCTTCGTCTTAAAGAGAGTTTGATTTTCCAAAAATCGAGGTCGAAATGGTTGAAAGAGGGAGATGTTAATAGCCGGTATTTTCATGGTTTGTTAAAGGTTAGGAACAGAATTAATGTCATTCCTGCAGTGGGGACGTCTGATAATTTGATTGAAGATCCTTCTTGTATTAGAGAGGCTGCTTTTGTGCACTTCAGTCTTAAGTTCAGAAGAGAAGATACTACTAGACCGGTCATGAATTTTGGCAATATAAATAAACTTAGCATGTTAGACAGTTCTTTGTTGGATGCCATGTTTTCTCAAGAGGAAATTCGGGCTGTTGTGTTTGACTGCGATAGTTGCAAATCTCCGGGTCCGGACGGTTTTTCATTTAAATTCTTTAAAGAATGTTGGGATGTAGTGGGGACAGATTTTATTAATTGTGTCTGTCAATTTTCTAAGTCTGGAATTTTGCCGAAGGCGTTCTCCTCTTCGTTTCTGGCTTTGGTCCCTAAGGTGGACAACCCCCTTGCTTTTGGGGACTATAGATCTATCAGCCTTGTCGGGTGTATTTCCAAAGTTATTTCTAAGGTCGGAATCTGCTGGATGGTGTGCTTCTAGCTAATGAGGTTATTGATCTGGCTAGAAGGAAGAAGGAAAAATGCTTGATCTTTAAGGTTGACTTCGCTCAAGCCTACGACTGCGTCGATTGGGAGTTTCTGATACAAATCCTTAGTGCTATGAACTTTGGCCCAAATTGGATAAAATGGATAAAGGGTAATATGTGTAAGAGCTTTATTTCAGTTTTGATTAATGGGAGCCCGACTAGGGATTTTGAGGTATCTAGAGGGTTAAAACAAGGAGATCCTTTAGCTCCGTTCCTTTTCGCGTTGGTAGTTGAAATGTTGGCCGTTTTGGTTCGTCGTGCCTCGTCTCTAAACTTGTTGTCCGGTTTCAAATTCAACGACGGAGGTTCTGTTGTGTTACTACAATTTGCAGACGATACTTTTCTTTTTTGCGATGGAGGTTATTCTAATCTTTGGGCGCTGAAGACAATCCTTCGAGGTTTCGAGATGATTTCGGGCCTCAAAATCAATTTTTCTAAAAGTTGCATCTATGGAGTAGGTCTGGATCCTCTTTTTATAAAAGCTGCAGAGTGTTTCCTCTTTTGTAAGTCTGGGATTTTCCCATTCAAATTCCTTGGAATTACAATTGGAGGAAATCATAGGAGATTGTCTTTTTGGAATCCCGTCTTGAAGTGTTTGAAAGGAAGACTTAGCTCTTGGGCTGATCGGAATTTATCGATTGGTGGTAGAGTTACTTTGATTAATTCAGTCTTAGTGAATCTCCCTATCCATTATTTCTCTTTCTTTAATGCGCCTTCTAAAGTTATTAAAGAAATGATCGCTATTTAACGCCGGTTTTTGTGGTCTGGTTCGGTGGCCAAAAAAGGTATATCTTGGGCCAAATGGAGTGTCCTCTGTAAATCTAAGGATAAAGGGGGGCTTGGAATTAGGAATATCGGTTTATTCAACATTGCTCTGTTATCGAAGTGGCTGTGGAAATTCGTTATAGGAGGTTCCGAGATTTGGAGGAATTTGTTGGTTAGTAGATACGGTTGCTTGCGAGAGCGGGTGCTGGACTTGGATAAGGGTCAGAATTCCTTGAATGATTCGCTGTGGTTAAAAGATTTGTGTAAAGTTAGAGACTTTGGTGCTTCTCCCTCTTTTCAGTCTTTCGTTCTTACGGCTGTTGGTAACGGGAAAAAGGTTCAGTTTTGGAATTGGCCGTGGAGTGGAGGTATGGCGTTTAAGTTTAGTTTCTCTGATTTGTATTTAGCTACTATAAACAGGGACTGTTTTATAGTCGACCTTGGCTTGTGGATTAACAATTCTTGGACGTGGAATTTCAATAACTGTTAGCGGGAGGGGCATGAAATTGATCCTGCTTCAGTTTCAGCTCTTCTTAATCTGGTGTCTAACATTCAGATTTTAATTAATGTTGAAGATTCGTGGGAGTGGATGTTGGAATCTAACCTTGGTTTTTCTGTCAAGTCCCTTTATTATCAGCTCATTTATGCAGAGTCCAGGCAAAGTTTAGATGTCGCGGATTCTCTTTTCCTTAAGGTGCTTTGGAAGACCCGGGTGCCTCTTAAGATTCAGGTTTTCGCTTGGAGGTTGATTAGTGACAGGCTGCCGACTCGTCTTAATTTAGCCAAAAGAGGTATTGTTTCCTCCCGTCACGATAAGGTTTGCGTTGTGTTTTCAAGAGGAGGATGACGCTATGCACTTATTCCTGAACTGTTCGAAATCTCGTATTTTGTGGTCCAAAATTTCTGATTGGTTGGGTGTGCCTCCTATTTCTACCGATTCTGTTAGAAATCACGCTTTGCTTTGGTTTTTGGCTTTGTTTCATTAGGGTAAGGAAGGTATGAGCTGTTATGTGTGGTTTGTCACGGTTTGGTGTATTTGGACTATGAGGAATAATATCATATTCAAGGATGCCGTTTGTATTGTCGAGGACGTTTTCAATAGAATAGTGACTCTTTCTTGGAGATGGTTAGATCTAGGTCGTACTAGATGTAATTTTTACGATTGGACGAAACATCCTCTCGACTTTTTGTAACAGGTCTTGAGTTGTTAGTCCCCTCTTTTTGATTGGTTTTTTGTATGGGGTTGGAGAATCCCTTTTTCTCCCTTTTATACAAGTTGCTTATAAAAAAAAAGCTTTCGAAAACAAATCACTAGCATGATCTCTGCAGAACCCAACTAACATAACATCACGCCACCAAATCGAGTCATGCCTACATCCTTTGTTGCCGTCATAAAACAATACAGTCTTAGCTAAATTCCCTTTACGATGCCCGTACCTACATTGCAATAGTCCAAACCAAATACCTTCCTTCTCACATAGGAATCTCCACTTCCATTTCAACAGTAGGGATTTGTTGAAGGAGGTTACATCCCTAACACCTAAACCCCCTGAATGTTTAGGCATACAGACCTTCAACCAACTAATCTAATGAATATGTTTCTTTTCCTCCAATCCACCTCACAAGAAATTAGATTGAATTATAACAATTTCCTTTATGATTCTAACTGGAGCTTTGTAAAAAGATAACAAGAAAACCGGAATTACATTCAAAAAAAGGGACAATTGTATTACTGGGAAAGATATGAAATACTTATTAACTGGTTAATGCTTGTTTTAATGTTTGTGAGTAATAAATATTTTTAAAGTCATTGCTATAATGTAGTCACAATAGTTCCTTTGATACAATGTCCTGTTGAATTTGTTTCCACCAAAAAACTTACTATCACCTAAAGTAGTACAACAATTTACAGTTCCTCTAGTTTACAGCTTTTGTTTATCTCTCAAATGGACATCATTATCATACAGTTTAAAAACATGTTGAAAATGTAATTGGGGATCATGGATGCATGTTTGCTTATTAGGCATAAAAGCATGACCCGTGATATTTAGGGTAAAAGGTTAGTTAGAGAAGTAGAACATCGTGAGTTTTGATTTCACTTTTAGGTTTGGAAGCCAAAGGCTTTGAGCTATTTCTGTTGTCTTTTATTAATGACTTATTTCCGATAAAAATAATGTCAAAATATTCTAAAATAAAATATTATAGTCAGTTTATTAATTTTTTATTTATGTTTATATCGGCGATTTAAAGAAAATTAAGTTTAACTTATTATTTAGTTATAAAAATTTATCTTATAATAATTTTTTATAATAATTAGTAATTAATATATTATAAGTATTATCGTTTTTATTTAGAAATTATATATAATTTTATTAATTGATTAATAAAAAATATTGTATCATATATATATTATATATATTTCAATTACTCATTTTTAAACCTATTTATCTATATTATCTATACTAATATAAAGACAAAATATAGATTTGGTGTAGCTTTTTTTCTACCCATTTTACCCTTATTTTAAAATTTGTAACTTCCACGATAACTTCCATTGAACTATAACTATCATCTTTCACATAACTTACTAACTTCCATTTAAATATTTAAATTAATATTAAATAAAAAATTACTTTTTATATTTTTACGTGTGTGCATTAGAAAAGCGGACAGACAGGCACGCGAGTGCCCGTCTGGACGCTAGTTATATATAAAGGGAAAACATGGCTTTTGGTGTAGTCTATTTTTTCTTCCAATTATACTCTTTTTAGTTTTTGTTTTAAATCTTAACTTCTCTTTAATTAATTTTTGTTTTAAAATCTAACTTTTCTTCTATTAACCGTTATATGGTGGTTTGAATATCTTTTTCACTCTATTATTTTTTTATTATTTTATAAATGATTTAATTAAAATAAAAATAAAGACACAAAAAATACTGTTTATATTTTGACACGTCTGTGCATTAATAAAAGTAGACAGACGGGCACGGGAGTGCCCGTCTAGACGCTAGTAGATATAAAACGTAAATAATATTGTGACATACTAAACAATTTTATTTATTTGAAAATTAAAAAAAAAATTGCCATGCGTCATAGTTTGTATCAAGGGTATATATTGTTCTTTTGTTGGCTAAATTTTTTATAAAAAAACTTTGCCACATATTAAAAATGATTATTTAGTATTATATTGTTTTTAGTGATAGGAATAATCATCAACAACGTTAATTCGTTAGCATCCATAAGTGGGAACTGAAGAAAATGAAAACACGCATTGAAAAGCTTCTTCTCTTATACAAGGGATGACCAAAACGTTTTCCACAACACTCCCATCAAAAAGAAGAAGTGAAAAGTGAAATAAGAAAATAGAATACAAAAGGACCCCATTAGGAAGTGATTTGATAATTGACAACATTAATAATTCATTAGCATCCGTATCGAGCACTCTAGTAGGAAATAATTTGTGAATAAGACCAAGACTTTTGAACTAACATTATCTATTCTCATAATTCATTAGCATCTGTACGGTAGGGACCGAATAAAATGAAAACATTCATTCTTCAAAAGATGAAGACCAAGACTTTTGAACCAATTGTATGTCTCTTTTAGGGTACTAAAACGGGTCGTGGCCCGAGCGACCAGCCTGCACATTCGTTAAAAAATGATGGATTGGGTTGGAATTTTGAGGTGGTATACTGGTTCCTTTCCAACTAAGAGTAGTCCAGTCTCCTTACATCACAAGAGCTTTTCGCTATAACCAAATCATTATTACAATCGCTTATCTATTCTGCATAAGTCTTTTACACTGCTCAGACCCTAGATCCGAGACTTCCTGCTTAAGTCCTCCAGACTCAAGACTCTTGCTCCAAGTCCCCTGAAACGAGCCTCCTTGCTTGAACTTCTAAGATTCAAGACTTACTGCTTCCAATTTCATGAACTGAGCCAATCTGCTCAAGCCACACTGGCCTAAGACTTCTTTGCTTGTGTCCGCACGACAGAAGACTTTTGCTCAATCAATCCACTTGATTAAGAGTTTGATTGCTCAAGCACATAACTTGAGACTTACATGGCTCAAACATCTTGGAGAGAGACTTCCATGCTTGTATCCCAATGATACAACTTTTGCTCAATCAATATACTTGATTAAGATCTTCAATGCTCAAGCACATAGCAAGAGACTTACATTGCTCAAGCATATTGGCGAGAGACTTAATCTAAACTGCTAAACAAGTTCAGCATAATAGAGAACAAGGTGTACATGATACTAATATCAGAGGTACGAGAAATCACAATAACAAAGACATAAAGCTCTTAAGATTTCTAAGATATTCAATGTGTAAGAAATCTTAATGCTTTTACAATTACAACCCATAACTGAAAATCTAAATAAACTATAAAGTTGATAATTGTTGATCTTGTCACTCCTTCTGGTCAATCCTTGTTGAAAATTCAGTTTGAACATTCAGCCACTTATATAGCAGTTGCAGCAGACTAGTCGTTGGATGAGATAACTTGATTAAAGTCTTTGCTTTACTCCATAGTACAAGAGTCGTTGAAAATATATACACCAAAAGATCTTGATCCATTGTGTAACATGTTTAACCGTTGAGTCTTCAAGAAGATCATGTACTATAGAGTCGTTGGAGAGGATATCTGTAAATGTAAAGTATGTCAACCTTTCTTGATCCTTGTGAACTCGGACTCCAGCTGACAAACTGATTTGACAATTCAGTTTACTTTATGTAGTACGAACAATTTCAGCTTTATCCCCAACTCTAAACGATACCAGTAGCCAATTTACATTCACCAAATGTAGTGACAATTATGTTGCTTCTTCTGATGTTGAGACCTTCAGCTTCACAGTCTACGTCAGACATCACTTAACAAGTGTTCTTCAGATTTTGTACCATCAGAAGCTACCAATTCAGCTTCTCTCAAGTGTGCCTTTGTATATCAGATTATCTATCTAAATATTTACAAGTATTAGAACCTGCATACAAGAAACACACATCAAATAAAACCACTGTTCTTTAAATATTTTGTTATCATCAAAACCCAAGGAATATATGTCATGAACAAATCTTGTTCTAACAATCTCCCCCTTTTTGATGATGACAAACATATGTATTTAATAGAATAATGTTTGGCAGTTATAATTTTCTTTGCAACATCAGAGTATGAGGTTTGTAAGCTCCTCCAGAGTCTAATAGTCCAAAGTTGAGTTCTTTGACCCACCCTAAGTACTACTTTCAAGAAAAATTAAGTTAGTTTACTTAGTAACATCAAAATCTGTGGTTTGTAAGCCCCCCCTGAGTCAAATAGTTCAAAGGTTGAGGTTTGTAAGCTCCCCTTAATTCTATATATAAGAAAACCAAAAATAATATTTTAACTTCCTTTGGCAACAACATAATACTATGTTTGTAAGCTCCTTCTGAGTCTGTTATGCTATGGTTGAGGTTTGTAAGCTCCTCCTTAGTTCTATGTACAAGAAAGTTAAAATGTGTTGCCTGGGCAAGATAACCATAATAACATAAATTTAAATAACAAAATTATAAATGACCATTATGTACAGACTAAATAGGTTCAATGTGTTTAGTTTCTAATTAAATACTTACCATCATTTCTCTCCCTTTTGTCACATCAAAAAGAATTAAAAGGAGAAAGAAAAAAATAATTACAGCTATAAATGCATAACAAGTCATCATTACAAGATTAGTTTCCAAGAATTGAAAAATGATCAAGTAATAGGGGTCATTAAGGATTGTGCAATGTAGTTATTGGTCGTAACAGTCCACAAAATCGAATAAAGGATTTTTATTTCGTCGATTAGGATACTCAAAAGCCATTATAAAAGTAGCCAAAACCTAATTCAGTTTCATCAACATCTATTAAAGTCATGGAGTCATCAGCTGAGAGCAACACAATTTCTGTTGTAACAGAGGTTACACAGAACTCTTCAAGCCTGAATATCCAGAACCTTCAGAAACTAGCAGCTTCAGAAGCTTCTGCTACTGGTCTTATGCCTTCTTCCCTGAACACTTCAGATGAGACTTTGTCTGCAGTACCTCAAAGACCTGCAGAAGCAAGTCCATCAGTAGTTGTTTTAAAACCACGGAAGAGGCTCGACAAGATGTTTCACCGTCTTGTTGTCCCAGAAGCAGAATACGAGAACATTGATGAAGATGAGCCATATTATGATTATGGCAATAGCTTCTGCTACAAGGCACCAGATGACATAGATAGAGCTTAATCTTAGTTCAAACCAGTTTCTTATGTTATTTGTAATCCTTTAAGCTCGATTAATGAAAAAAGTTATTTTGACCAGTAAATATTATGCAATCGTACAAACACCTTATTTACCCATTAGATTTCCTTATAATCACATTAATGAAGTAATACTGACACCAGAAGCAACAGATAAACATGTTAACTATAATACGGGTGGTACAAATGCGAAAGAAAGTTTTTCTGCGAACCAGGGCAATATTGAACCCGCACCATCAAAAGTATATAATATTGAGAGACTAAGAATGATCGTTAACAGTATTCCAGACACATGCTTGGGTATTAAATTATTTTATGATCCAGAAAAGTTAGTTGTACTTTCTAGGATTTCTGTCCATGAATTTTTATCAGAAAATGTGTACTCAGACAACTTCGTATTACGAATTTGGCCCTCGTGAGTATAGTTTTTATGTTGATCTCTATTTATATTCATATGTTTTTCTTCTTTAACATAAAGATTTGCTCTTGCAGGTACATCCATGAATTATGTGTTGAAAGAAAACTTCAAAACAGGTATTGTATCGTAGATCCGACACACATTAGTCTTACTTGCGGTTCGACAGGACACAGTATCCGTAATTACTTAAAAGATAAATTGAAAGGGAACGTCAAAGATTATTATTTGGCCTCGTTTTACCGCAAGTAAGTATATATTAATTTGTGTTTTCATTTATAAATCAATTTTATACATATTAATTATTCTGAATGTTTATACAGTGAACATTGGCAACTAATTGTTATATGTCCTAAGAGAAAATCCTATAGTTGTGTTTTACTTATTGCACTCTGAACTGCCCGAAGAAGCGGTTAACGCTTTGAATGGGTAAGTGGTATTATTTTTAACTTTAGAGTTTAATAGTTTTTATTTTTGTTTAATTTTAACCGACATGTGTAGAGCGATGAAGGAGTATAATGCATTCAAATAAAAGTACTTAGTAAAAAGCCTATCTATGTTTCCCCAAAAGTAAGTATGTTACTTGTGCATATATTGACATTATATTATTTGTGTGAATTATTGTGATATAAATATATGAAAATTATTTGTAATGGCAAAAACAACCCGACAGCCATTCACATGGATACTATGTTATGAGATATATCCTCTATATTGTCTCCACGAACATTAAAGAGGGATGAATGAAGTATCTGTTATTAACTTAATCCATGTATTCTTAAGTTCATGTTATTGTTAGCTTATCATATAATTTAATTTTTCTTTTAATTATAGGAGTTTAACCAGAAAACACCATAGTTTTTTTTATGTTATTCTGATTCTCTAAAACAATGGTTTTTTTTTGTTGTAAATGTGTAAATTTCATTAATTTGTTTTGTGTAAATATGTAAATGTATGTATTCTATCTTGATGATCAGAACAATGTAAATGATATGATAAATTCCAATTCGGTTGCAACTTTTGTAGTTTCTGTGTAAAAAATGATACAGACAGGTTAATAAATTTATAATGATATGATACATGCCAGTGAAAATGATACATGCAAAATTATACATGCCAACAAAAATGATACGGGCGATAAAAATGATAGAGGCAAAAAAAAGAGATTTTATCCCTCGGTTATTACTTAAAACCGAGGTCCATAAATACCTTATTACCTCGGTCTTTAAATACAATTGAGAGGTAAATGGCGTGAACAATAAAATTTAGAAAATAAAAAATATGCAATTGATGAGGATCGAACTCATGACCACTTAATATATAACCTCGGTTTTAATTTAATTTTATGTCGTTGTTCATTACCTCAGTTGTGTAGTCGAGGTTATTTAGTTTTAATTTAGTTTTATTTCATTAATTTAGTTTTTGTTTTATTTTATTAATTTATAGTTTTACTTTTAATTTATATATTTGGTTAAATTTAGTTTTTTAATTTTACTTTATTATTTATAGTTTTGATTTTATTTTTTGATTTTAGATTTAGATTTAACTTATTATTTTGATTTTAGTTTTATTTGATTTTATTTTATTAATACACAGTTTTAATTTTATTTGATTTATAAAAAAGAATTTGGTTTCATTTAGTTCTACTTTTATTTAATTTAATGTTTTAATTTAAATAAATAAAAAGGGAGGTAAACTAAGACTAGGGGAATGAAATATTTATCAAGAATAAAATTACCTTAGCATCGGTCTAAACCACCGCTATCATTTAAATAAATAAATGGCTTAATATTTTTTTTGGTTCTGTATCTTAATTTCGACGTTTATTTTGGTCCCTTAACTTAAAAATTGTTCATATTGATCCCTTAACTTAAAAAAGGTTCATATTGTTCCCTTAACTCTCCAAAACGTTCCATATTAGTCTTTTTTGTCATATAAGCGACGAAAAAATTCAAAAATCAGTTGATAAATTTGTCGCTAATTAGACCAAAATGACTAATATAGAACATTTTAAAGAGTTCAAAGACCAATATAGACCTTTTTAAAGTTAAAGAATCAAAATAAATCTCAAAGTTAAGATACAGGATTAAAAATGATATTAAACTTTAATAAATAGATAAATAAATAAATAAATAGAAAATATTGATTTGTGAATTAGCATCAGCTAAACACTGTCACAAATGTTTGAATAAATAAATACATTAAAAAAAAAAAGGCAAACAAGAATTGTGGGGGAAATGAAATTTTTTTCCACCAATAGAATTACTCTAGTGCCAGACCTGACCGCCGCTAGTATTGAATTATATAAATAATTTAATACACAAAAAAATAAATACGTAAGTAATGTCGGTCATATGCGACTATATTATAAATAATAAATAGATAAATGAATATTTAAATAAATAATATAATAGCGTCGGCTTTGACCGACACTATAATGAAAAACATTTAAAAATACTAACAAAATGATTTTATCTGTTAGCGTTCGCTTTTTGTGACATAAGTCTGCCGATAAATTGTGAAGACTAAAATATTGTTTTTTTATAGTGATAGTTGTGTTTGCTTGTGTAAACTATCATTATCACTGTTTTCATTATTTAGTTACAAATTTGTTAAAGTGAATAATTTTATAATAAACTCAAATTAATATATTAAAATTATCTTATTTTAATTTAGAAAATATAAAAAATTAATTAATTATTTTGTGAGAAAAAAACATTTATCTCATATATTTATTTTCTTGAATAAAAAAACTACTATATATCATATAAAATCAGATTTGAACACGTATTTGTTGGATTGTTAGTGATTGTGAAGTATAGAGTTGAGTAGAGCAGATTTGCCTAGATTTGACTGAGGAAGGAAAATATAATGAAGTCAGATATGGAGTGGAAGACTGTGGGAAGAAATAACAATGGTAATAACAAGATGAAGGTGTCAATATGGAAAGAAAGAAGTGATAAACACCTGGGAAGACATGAAGAAATAACTTCATTCATTTTTACAGAGTTTCCAAACCATTATTTTGCTAGAGACATGGCAAATATATTAATGGAGTATGGTCTATTGTTTGAGGTCTTTATCTCTGTCAAGAAAGACATCAGAGGAAAAAGATATGGGTTTGTTAGATTTAGAAAAGTGGATGATGAGAGAAGCTTGGCCATCAAACCGGACAATATCCATATCAATGGAAGAAAAATCTTTGTCAATACTCCCAGGTTCAATAGGAGAAAGATAAAAGACGAGAGGACTGATAGAAATAAGCAGATCAGGCTACCTGAATGTATATCAAAAGTTAGGACTAATGGATGGAAAAAGGTTACTCAGGGCAACTCATATGCCCAGGTTGTCGGAGGAACTAAACAGAACTGGACAGGTTTATCATTTCAAATCGAAGATAAGGATGTGAAACGATTCGAGGCAGCGTATGTGGGGGTTATTAAGGAAGCCAGAAACTCATATAATATACATAATGTGTTCAGCAGAGAATGATTATTTCATATAAAAGCTACTCCCATGGGAGCAAATATGTGTTTACTTGAAGATTTAGAAGAAAATGATGTGAAGAACTTAATAAGAGAAGAAGAAGAATGGCTCAAAAATTGGTTTTTAGACATTAGAGGTTGGTCGCCAACAGAAGTGGATAAAGAACGCCTCACTTGGGTGAAATGTTTTGGAGTACGTTTTCATGCTTGGAGAAATGAATTCTTCAAATACGTCATAAGTAGAACAGAGGAGTTTTGTGTGCTGTGATGAGGCAACAGAAGAACAGTCCAAGTTTGACGTAGTAAGAATCCTGATAAACACAAGATATACGAGCAATCTCAATGAAGTGGTCAATGTAGAAATTAATGGCAAGGTGTTTTGTATAAAATTGGTTGAAGACAACCATGGACCAAAACAAATTGTTATTAATGACAAGAAGAAGTCTTTGGAACTGAACTCTGATGAATCAATTGTGGAAGAAACAGAAGACGAATCTGAAGGAGAAGATAAAGAAGATGGAGGTTCTAGCTATGGAGTTAGCTCAGAAGAAGAAGAAGATGATACAGCAAATCATGAAGGAGGAGAGAGTGAAAATCTCGATAACTGTGAAGACAGAGGAGTGAGAGAACCTAGGACAATACAAGCCGGTCTACTAATGAAAAGAAGTTCCAATCTCATCATGATTCTGACAACTTGGGGAAGACAAAAAAGACTTTGAAAAAGGTTACTTTTGGAGGTAGTAGGAGGGACTCTCAAATCACAGGAAAGTCTATAGGGGAAGAGGCATTAAATGTTAGCACTATTAAAGATACTTTGAAGGGACAAGATGAAGGAAACACGCCTGACACAATTATTTCTACAAGGGAAGTGAATTTGGATCAAGAAAAAAGCACTTTAGAGGCTCAGTCTTATTATGGGAATCAGAATGAAAATATTTTGGCAATGGGCTCACTTAATCAGTATGAGACCGTAGTTGGAGATAGGCCCAAACTTTTAGCTATAATGAAGGTCAAGGAGTGTGGGCCGAAAGAGTACATTTCACCCAGGAAAAAGAAACCTTTAGAAGAGATTTATGAAAAGATTCAAATTCCATTCGCGTCATCCTACTACTCAGCACTCTTACACTCATCAATTATCCTTAAACCAGTTAACTCTTTGACTGGAAAAGAAGGAAAAGAAGATGAATTAATAACTATATCAACACAAATTGAAGACTCTGGATCAAGGTACTCCGGGGGATCCATCTTATGTTGTGATTCAATATCAGATAATGATGTGGAAATGGGAAATGCAAGGATTGAGAAGAGATCAGATGATGTGCCGAGTAAGGTGTGGTCAATTTTGAAAGAATTGGGTATAGAAGGAGAAGAAGATGATGAAGATCTAGAAGGAATCATAAGAGGATTGGAAAATAGAGACAAAGTCAGATGCGAAAGTTTGAAGGAGGTCATTACAAGTGTTCCATGAATATAACAACCTATAACATCCGGGGGTGCAACTCTTCTATCAAGAAGAGAAGAGTCAAACAATTGATTGAAAGGAATAAAATTGAGTTTTGTTTAATTCAAGAAACAAAATGCAAGGTCATAGAAGAAGGCGTGGTAAGAAGATTATGGAGTAGAGAAGAATTCGACTGGTCTGCAAGTTGTTCTAAGGGACAGTCTGGATGTTTGTTATCTATTTGGAATAACAACTCTTTTTGTTCAGTTTTTAGTTTCTCTAGTAATGGATATTTAGTAGTTCATGGTTATAGTAGAGGTAGAGCCATCTATATAGTAAACATATATTCTTCATGTTCTCTAATTGAGAAAAGGGAGTTGTGGGTGAAACTTATTAGGCTGAAGTGTGAATTCCCAAAAGGAGATTGGATTATAGGGGGGTATTTTAATGCCATCAAAGTTAAGGAAGAGAGAAAGGGTAGAGGAAGATATATTCATTCAGAAATGGAGGAGTTTGGGTTGTTCATAGAGGATATGGAGCTTGTGGACCTACCTGTTGTAGGAAACAGGTTCATATGGTTTAACTCAAATGGGTCTTGCAAAAGTAGGTTGGACACATTCCTTATCAGCGAGGAGTTATGTCATCATTGGAAAATTGTGAACCAAAAAGTAAGGAAGAGGGATGTGTTTGATCATAGGCCAGTTTCTCTAATTATAAATGACAGGAATTGGGGACCAAAGCCCTTTAAAACAATCAATGTTTGGCTTGATCATCCAGATTTTGTAACTTTTGTTAAGGAAGTGTGGGAGTCTTGTAATGTGGAGGGTGATGCAGGCAACATTTTCTTTCATAAATTGAAAGTGCTAAAAGCTAAACTGAGATGGTGGAATTCAAAGGTATTTGGCATTATGGATCTTAATATAGAGGAGAATATTGAGAACATAAATGAGATTGAAGATGAGATGGCTGATAGGGAAGAAGACATTTCTTAGAATGTTTTGAAGGCTAGAAGCAGTTATGTAGAGGATATGTGGAGTATGCTTAGGGTCAAAGAAAGCATCCTTCATTAGAAAGCAAGCACAAAATGGCTCGTGGAGGGTGATATCAATTCCAAGTATTTTCATTCTATCATCAACAACAGGAGGAGGATAAATACAATATCACCTCTAAACGTAGGGCTAGATGAACATGAAAAGGTAGAATGAGTGAAACAAGTGATACATGAGCATTATTATGAGAAATATAAGAACAAGATGATTGAAGGCTTTGATATGGACCTTAGTGCATTGAACAAGCTAACAGAGGAGGATAATGATATGCTAACAGACCCTTTTACTACATAAGATATTTTGGAAGCAATAAAATCTTGTGATGGGGATAGGAGCCCTGGACCTGATGGGCTCAATATGAAATTTATCAGAGTGGCTTGGGAAAGAATTGGACAAGACATTGTCAACTGCATTTCAGATTTTTATGAGAAAGCCATATTGTCCAAATGTTTTACCTCAACTTTCTTTGTTCTTATCCCAAAATGTGACAATCCTCAATCTATAAAGGAATTTAGACCTATTGCTTTGATAGGATGCATTCACAAAATAGTGTCTAAAATCCTTGTGGAAAGACTAAGGAAAGTTATTGGGAAACTGATCTCTCCATCTCAGACAACATTTAACCCTGACAGACAATTGATGGATGAAGTTTTAGTGACAAATGAAGTACTAGATTATGCCATCAGGAAAAAGAAAAAAGGATTTATGTTTAAGATTGACTTTGCACAAGCATATGATTGTGTAACTTGGAAATTTCTATTCAAGATTTTAGAAGCAGTGCATTTCAGACCTTTATGGATAAGATGAATAAAGGGCTTGCTTTGCAATAGTTTTGGGTCTGTTCTTGTGAATGGTAGTTCTTATAGAGATTTTAGGTTGCATAAGGTTCTCAAACAAGGATATTCACTCTCTCTTTTCCTGTTTGTGTTGGTATCAGAAGTTCTTGCCTTTCTTATTAAGAAAGCTGAAGAAAAAGGTCTTTTTAGAGGTATGAAGATAGAATGGGAGACAGTCAATTCATTGTTACAGTTTGCTGATGATACTTTGATAATATGTGATGAGTCTTGGTTTAACATATGGGCAATACAATCGGTTTTGAGAGGCCTGGAAGTATTGATTGGTCTGAAGGTGAATTATAGTAAAAGTAAGTTAATGGGACTGGGTTTAGAAGGAGACATAGTAGAAGCTGCAACAACATTTCTATTCTGCAAGGCTGGAGAGTTTCCATTCAAATTTCTAGGACTGTATGTGGGAGGTAGACATAGAGCGGAAGAGATGTGGAAACTAGTCATTTCATCTATTAAAACTAGTCTGGCAACTTGGAGGGGAAGAAGATTATCTATAGGAGGGCGAGTCACTCTAATCAACTCAGTCATATCCAATATCCCAATACACTATTTATCTTTTTATTTAGCCCCTGTCAAAGTGGTAAAGACAATCAGAGCAATTCAAAGAAAATTCCTTTAGGGGAGTGATTGTGACAAGAAGTCAATAGCTTGGGTGAGATGAAATCAAGTCTGCAAACCAAGAAAGCTTGTTGGTTTAGGAATTAAAGAGGTATCCCTTTTCAATAGAGCTCTAGTATCCAAATGGATTTGGAGGGTTATGTATAAACCAGATGCCTTGTGGAGTGGAATTTTGAAATTCAGGTATGGAGAGAACCTACACTATATGCTAACCAATCAATTAGAGTCTAATCCAAGACATTGGTTAAGATGGTGGAATGATCTCATGAACCTTGTCTAACACTCAAATGAATAAGGGATATTCAATCAACTGATCTGGAAAGTGGGTAATGGAAGGAAGACATTGTTTTGGTTTTCAAGGTGGTTGGGTGGAAAGGCTCTCAAAACTCAAATTTCAAACCTGTTCAATTCTTCTATGCATCAAAATTCTTTAATTGCAGAATGTGGAGAATGGAATGGAGATAGGTGGACTTGGGATTTGGTAGGAAAAAATATTATCAGGTCTGATGAAGGAGGGGAGGATGCCACTGAAAAAGAACTATGCCAGTTAGTAGAAGAGGAATTCCTGGATATACAGATTGAAGATGAGATCATTTGGCCCAGAGACACTAATAACAATTATAGTGTGAAGACATGTTATGTGAATATGGTGCAGAAACAAAAAGTGGACAGTGCAGGCATTGGTTTGAATAAATCTCTAGAATCCATGTGGAATATCAAGATCCCTCTCAAGACTTCAATAGTTGGTTGAAGATTATTGCAAAACAAGTTACCAACTCGAGATAATCTTATTAGGAGAGGCATAATCACAGATCCGTGATAGGTAGCTGATTGTAAATGAATTGTAGATTAATTTTCTGTATTTTTAAGCTTTTTTCTAAATGCCTTAATGCGAAACTGCTTATTTTTAAGTGATTTTCGAATTTATGTTTTATTCTGGGCTATTTGATGTTTTTGTTTGTTTTGCAGCCTTTTTTTGTAAAAGCGACGTGGCAAAAATCGGAAGAAAACACGATGAAATGAGCAACGTCGCGTGTCTGCAACAAACAGTGAATTCGCCTGGCGAGTTGGTGGCGGAAGGAGAAATTCGCCAGGCGAATGTCTGGCGAGTCAGCTGGCGAATTTGTCTTCAAATTGGGTGCTCTCTGTAAGTGTTTCGCCGTAGCATTCGCCAGACGACTTGGTGGCGAAAGTAATTCGCCTGGCGAGTTTGGAATTCGCCTGGAAAATTTTATATTTTTTCTCAGGTTCTTGGCACTGTTCTGGCACGTGGGCTGTACTTAAAGGTTTCGCCAGGCAAATTTTGTAGCTCGCCTGGCGAATTTGTCTGGGCAGAAAGTGCTATTTAGTGTGTGGTTAGATATTTTTTTGAGAGACTTTTTGATTTACCATTCTTTTGTTACCTAAAACTTGTGTGAAGAAGAAGAAACTCCATTGTTACTTATTTTTCCAAGTTCCAAGCTTTTATGCTTCAATCCTTGAATCTTTGAAGGTTGAAGTTCCACAAGCTTTGCAACTTAACTTGTCATCCAAGCTACCATGAGAAGTGGTAGCTAAACACTCAATGTTGAGGTTAGAGGTAGTTGATTCTACTTTTATGTATTGCTTTTGATCTATTGTATATGAACAAAGTCTTTGATCAATATAGATGAAGTTGTTTTCTCTTAATGCTTTATGTTTGATTTGTTTTACTCTAGACATAGATTCCACAAATCTTGACCTAACAATTTCATCTCTTAAAAACCAAACTCTAGACATAGATTTGGGATTTGCTATTCGCATTGTATTGATCTTAATGATCATTGTTTAGATTGTTAGCGTGAGACATCATCTAACGGTTTAAACAACGGTACTCACGACTTCGCTTTAGACATAAACTTAGTCGGGAGGATACACGGTTATATTGGTCGGAAACCGAGTTCATATGCTTGATTAATCGTTTATACATGGAAAGGATTAGCGAAACCTAACCTTAACATGCTTTTATAAAACCTTTTACAAAATCTTTGTGACAAATTAATCTTTGCTACAAGTGAATGTTAAAAACAATTGAGAAATTTTTGAAACTGTTAACTTAGAATATCGCAACTATTGAAAGGCACGCATCAAATATCAAACAATCCCTGTGGATACAATTAAAAACAACCCCCACTATTACTCTTCTAACAAAATGGCGCCGTTGTCGGGGATTGTTAGGTGATATTGCAAGCATTGCGATAGTTGAGTTATTTTAAGCTGTTACGACTTTATCTTGAGCTTGTTAATCTGTTTTGTTTAGTGTGCAGACTTAGTTTATGCGAGGGAAACTACCGGCAGACCAACTTCTTTTCGATCCTGAGATTGAGAGAATCGCTCGTAGAATCAACAGCAGGACTAGACGAAGGAGGCAGCTAGCAAGACAGAAGCGAGAACAAGAGGAAAGTACTTCTACACCACTACCAGTTCCAAAAATACTTCCGAGTAACCTTGTGAGTGTGCGCGAATTTGAAACTCCTTTTGAGCCTAAAAAGAAAGCTTTTTTTTGTTGTGTGAATCATGAACCCGAATGTTAACATGTTTCGAAGAGTTTTTTTTAAATGTACTTGAAGTATTGTTGAGGTTGGGGAGATTGGCTTAATTTTGAAAGAAAAAAAGAATGGTGGATACAAGACATTCTCAAATGAATTCAATAGGAGAATGATGAAAAAGAAAAGGAAAAATCAAAGGAAAAAAATAGGGGTTTAAAAAAAAAAAAAAGAAGAAGAGAATGTATTGTGAGAATTAATGTTGGTGGTTCAAGCAAGAAGGTTTATGTTAAAAAGTGAAATGCTCTTCGTGAAAGTTTTTTTTTTGTGATTCAATAACCGTGTACATATGTCCCTTGTTTTTACCCCGACCAAATTACAACCATAAAAGTCCTTTGTGATCTTAGTTTCTACTTCTTTTTGATAACTTTGTGAGATGAATGCATGAATGATTCCGGATGTGGCACGATTGCTTGAGAGAGTGTTTTGTCCCGTGTGCAATTATGTACATAGTTTGTTAATAATAAGTATAAGTAGGTGATTCAACTTGAGCGTGTAGGAACTTGATTTTGCATTGTGTAAGTTGTGTTTAGAACTTAACTCATAATTGTGCTTGGATTCCATGCAACTTTGTGGAAATACTTTGTACGTATATGTGTCAAGTTTGAACCATTGAGGTTTTCGGTTAATATTGTGCGTGGAATTCTTGTTTGTAGTTGTTAACACTAATTTTTGTCTGGGGACAAACAACAAGGCAAGTTGGGGAGAGTTTGATAAGTAGCTGATTGTAAATGAATTGTAGATTAATTTTCTGTATTTTTAAGCTTTTTTCTAAATGCCTTAATGCGAAACTGCTTATTTTTAAGTGATTTTCGAATTTATGTTTTATTCTGGGCTATTTGATGTTTTTATTTGTTTTGCAGCCTTTTTTTGTAAAAGCGACGTGGCAAAAATCGGAAGAAAACACGATGAAATGAGCAACGTCGCGTGTCTGCAACAAACAGTGAATTCGCCTGGCGAGTTGGTGGCGGAAGGAGAAATTCGCCAAGCGAATGTCTGGCGAGTCAGCTGGCGAATTTGTCTTCAAATTGGGTGCTCTCTGTAAGTGTTTCGCCGCAGCATTCGCCAGATGACTAGGTGGCGAAAGTAATTCGCCTGGCAAATTTTAGATTTTTTCTCAGGTTCTTGGCACTGTTCTGGCACGTGGGCTGTATTTAAAGGTTTCGCCAGGCGAATTTTGTAGCTCGCCTGGAGAATTTGTCTGGGTAGAAAGTGCTATTTAGTGTGTGGTTAGATATTTTTTTGAGAGACTTTTTGATTTACCACTCTTTTGTAACCTAAAACTTGTGTGAAGAAGAAGAAACTCCATTGTTACTTATTTTTCCAAGTTCCAAGCTTTTATGCTTCAATCCTTGAATCTTTGAAGATTGAAGTTCCACAAGCTTTGCAACTTAACTTGTCATCCAAGCTACCATGAGAAGTGGTAGCTAAACACTCAATGTTGAGGTTAGAGGTAGTTGATTCTACTTTTATGTATTGCTTTTGATCTATTGTATATGAACAAAGTCTTTGATCAATATAGATGAAGTTGTTTTCTCTTAATGCTTTATGTTTGATTTGTTTTACTCTAGACAAAGATTCCACAAATCTTGACCTAACAATTTCATCTCTTAAAAACCAAACTCTAGACAAAGATTTGGGATTTGCTATTCGCATTGTATTGATCTTAATGATCGTTGTTTAGATTGGTAGCGTGAGGCATCATCTAACGGTTTAAACAACGGTACTCACGACTTCGCTTTAGACATAAACTTAGTCGGGAGGATACACGGTTATATTGGTCGGAAACCGAGTTCATATGCTTGATTAATCATTTATACATGGAAAGGATTAGCGAAACCTAACCTTAACATGCTTTTATAAAACCTTTTACAAAATATTTGTGACAAATTAATCTTTGCTACAAGTGAATGTTAAAAACTATTGAGAAATTTTTGAAACTGTTAACTTAGAATATCGCAACTATTGAACGGCACGCATCAAATATCAAACAATCCATGTGGATACGATTAAAAACAACCCCCACTATTACTCTTCTAACAAAATGGCGCCGTTGCTGGGGATTGTTAGGTGATATTGCAAGCATTGCGATAGTTGAGTTATTGTAAGCTGTTACCACTTTGTCTTGAGCTTGTTAATCTGTTTTGTTTAGTGTGCAGACTTAGTTTATGTGAGGGAAACTACCAGCGGACCAACTTCTTTTCGATCCTGAGATTGAGAGAACCGCTCGTAGAATCAACAGCAGGACTAGACGAAGGAGGCAGCTAGCAAGACAGAAGCGAGAACAAGAGGAAAGTACTTCTACACCACTACCAGTTCCAAAAATACTTCCGACTAACCTTGTGAGTGTGCGCGAATTTGAAACTCCTTTTGAGCCTAAAAAGAAAGATTTTTTTTGTTGTGTGAATCATGAACCCGAATGTTAACATGTTTCGAAGAGTTTTTTTTAAATGTACTTGAAGTATTGTTGAGGTTGAGGAGATTGGCTTAATTTTGAAAGAAAAAAAGAATGGTGGGTACAAGACATTCTCAAATGAATTCAATAGGAGAATGATGAAAAAGAAAAGGAAAAATCAAAGGAAAAAAAATAGGGGTTTAAAAAAAAAAAAAAAGAAGAGAATGTATTTTGAGAATTAATGTTGGTGGTTCAAGCAAGAAGGTTTATGTTAAAAAGTGAAATGCTCTTCGTGAAAGTTTTTTTTTGTGATTCAATAGCCGTGTACATATGTCCCTTGTTTTTACCCCGACCAAATTACAACCATAAAAGTCCTTTGTGATCTTATTTTCTACTTCTTTTTGATAACTTTGTGAGATGAATGCATGAATGATTCCGGATGTGGCACGATTGCTGGAGAGAGTGTTTTGTCCCGTGTGCAATTATGTACATAGTTTGTTAATAATAAGTATAAGTAGGTGATTCAACTTGAGCGTGTAGGAACTTGATTTTGCATTGTGTAAGTTGTGTTTAGAACTTAACTCATAATTGTGCTTGGATTCCATGCAACTTTGTGGAAATACTTTGTGCGTGTATGTGTCAAGTTTGAACCATTGAGGTTTTCGGTTAATATTGTGCGTGGAATTCTTGTTTGTAGTTGTTAACACTAATTTTTGTTTGAGGACAAACAACAAGGCAAGTTGGGGAGAGTTTGATAGGTAGCTGATTGTAAATGAATTGTAGATTAATTTTCTGTATTTTTAAGCTTTTTTCTAAATGCCTTAATGCGAAACTTCTTATTTTTAAGTGATTTTCGAATTTATGTTTTATTCTGGGCTATTTGATGTTTTTGTTTGTTTTGCAGCATTTTTTTGTAAAAGCGACGTGGCAAAAATCTGAAGAAAACACGATGAAATGAGCAACGTCGCGTGTCTGCAACAAACAGTGAATTCGCCTGGCGAGTTGGTGGCAGAAGGAGAAATTCGCCAGGCGAATGTCTGGCGAGTCAGCTGGCAAATTTGTCTTCAAATTGGGTGCTCTCTGTAAGTGTTTCGCCGCAGCATTCGCCAGATGACTTGGTGGCGAAAGTAATTCGCCTGGCGAGTTTGGAATTCGCCTGGCGAATTTTAGATTTTTTCTCAGGTTCTTTGCACTGTTTTGGCACGTGGGCTGTATTTAAAGGTTTCGCCAGGCGAATTTTGTAGCTCGCCTGGCGAATTTGTCTGGGCAGAAAGTGTTATTTAGTGTGTGGTTAGATATTTTTTTGAGAGACTTTTTGATTTACCACTCTTTTGTAACCTAAAACTTGTGTGAAGAAGAAGAAACTCCATTGTTACTTATTTTTCCAAGTTCCAAGCTTTTATGCTTCAATCCTTGAATCTTTGAAGATTGAAGTTCCACAAGCTTTGCAACTTAACTTGTCATCCAAGCTACCATGAGAAGTGGTAGCTAAACACTCAATGTTGAGGTTAGAGGTAGTTGATTCTACTTTTATGTATTGGTTTTGATCTATTGTATATGAACAAAGTCTTTGATCAATATAGATGAAGTTGTTTTCTCTTAATGCTTTATGTTTGATTTGTTTTACTCTAGACATAGATTCCACAAATCTTGACCTAACAATTTCATCTCTTAAAAACCAAACTCTAGACATAGATTTGGGATTTGCTATTCGCATTGTATTGATCTTAATGATCGTTGTTTAGATTGTTAGCGTGAGACATCATCTAACGGTTTAAACAACGGTACTCACGACTTCGCTTTAGACATAAACTTAGTCGGGAGGATACACGGTTATATTGGTCGGAAACCGAGTTCATATGCTTGATTAATCGTTTATACATGGAAAGGATTAGCGAAACCTAACCTTAACATGCTTTTATAAAACCTTTTACAAAATCTTTGTGACAAATTAATCTTTGCTACAAGTGAATGTTAAAAACAATTGAGAAATTTTGGAAACTGTTAACTTAGAATATCGCAACTATTGAAAGGCACGCATCAAATATCAAACAATCCTTGTGGATACGATTAAAAACAACCCCCACTATTACTCTTCTAACAAAATGGCGCCGTTGCCGGGGATTGTTATGTGATATTGCAAGCATTGCGATAGTTGAGTTATTGTAAGCTGTTACCACTTTGTCTTGAGCTTGTTAATCTGTTTTGTTTAGTGTGCAGACTTAGTTTATGCGAGGGAAACTACCAGCGGACCAACTTCTTTTCGATCCTGAGATTGAGAGAACCGCTCGTAGAATCAACAGCAGGACTAGACGAAGGAGGCAGCTAGCAAGACAGAAGCGAGAACAAGAGGAAAGTACTTCTACACCACTACCAGTTCCAAAAATACTTCCGACTAACCTTGTGAGTGTGCGCGAATTTGAAACTCCTTTTGAGCCTAAAAAGAAAGATTTTTTTTGTTGTGTGAATCATGAACCCGAATGTTAACATGTTTCGAAGAGTTTTTTTTAAATGTACTTGAAGTATTGTTGAGGTTGAGGAGATTGGCTTAATTTTGAAAGAAAAAAAGAATGGTGGATACAAGACATTCTCAAATTAATTCAATAGGAGAATGATGAAAAAGAAAAGGAAAAATCAAAGGAAAAAAAATAGGGGTTTAAAAAAAAAAAAAAGAAGAGAATGTATTTTGAGAATTAATGTTGGTGGTTCAAGCAAGAAGGTTTATGTTAAAAAGTGAAATGCTCTTCGTGAAAGTTTTTTTTTGTGATTCAATAGCCGTGTACATATGTCCCTTGTTTTTACCCCGACCAAATTACAACCATAAAAGTCCTTTGTGATCTTATTTTCTACTTCTTTTTGATAACTTTGTGAGATGAATGCATGAATGATTCCGGATGTGGCACGATTGCTGGAGAGAGTGTTTTGTCCCGTGTGCAATTATGTACATAGTTTGTTAATAATAAGTATAAGTAGGTGATTCAACTTGAGCGTGTAGGAACTTGATTTTGCATTGTGTAAGTTGTGTTTAGAACTTAACTCATAATTGTGCTTGGATTCCATGCAACTTTGTGGAAATACTTTGTGCGTGTATGTGTCAAGTTTGAACCATTGAGGTTTTCGGTTAATATTGTGCGTGGAATTCTTGTTTGTAGTTGTTAACACTAATTTTTGTTTGAGGACAAACAACAAGGCAAGTTGGGGAGAGTTTGATAGGTAGCTGATTGTAAATGAATTGTAGATTAATTTTCTGTATTTTTAAGCTTTTTTCTAAATGCCTTAATGCAAAACTTCTTATTTTTAAGTGATTTCGAATTTATGTTTTATTCTGGGCTATTTGATGTTTTTGTTTGTTTTGCAGCATTTTTTTGTAAAAGCGACGTGGCAAAAATCTGAAGAAAACACGATGAAATGAGCAACGTCGCGTGTCTGCAACAAACAGTGAATTCGCCTGGCGAGTTGGTGGCGGAAGGAGAAATTCGCCAGGCGAATGTCTGGCTAGTCAGCTGGCAAATTTGTCTTCAAATTGGGTGCTCTCTGTAAGTGTTTCGCCGCAGCATTCGCCAGACGACTTGGTGGCGAAAGTAATTCGCCTGGCGAGTTTGGAATTCGCCTGGCGAATTTTAGATTTTTTCTCAGGTTCTTTGCACTGTTTTGGCACGTGGGCTGTATTTAAAGGTTTCGCCAGGCGAATTTTGTAGCTCGCCTGGCGAATTTGTCTGGGCAGAAAGTGTTATTTAGTGTGTGGTTAGATATTTTTTTGAGAGACTTTTTGATTTACCACTCTTTTGTAACCTAAAACTTGTGTGAAGAAGAAGAAACTCCATTGTTACTTATTTTTCCAAGTTCCAAGCTTTTATGCTTCAATCCTTGAATCTTTGAAGATTGAAGTTCCACAAGCTTTGCAACTTAACTTGTCATCCAAGCTACCATGAGAAGTGGTAGCTAAACACTCAATGTTGAGGTTAGAGGTAGTTGATTCTACTTTTATGTATTGCTTTTGATCTATTGTATATGAACAAAGTCTTTGATCAATATAGATGAAGTTGTTTTCTCTTAATGCTCTATGTTTGATTTGTTTTACTCTAGACATAGATTCCACAAATCTTGACCTAACAATTTCATCTCTTAAAAACCAAACTCTAGACATAGATTTGGGATTTGCTATTCGCATTGTATTGATCTTAATGATCGTTGTTTAGATTGTTAGCGTGAGACATCATCTAACGGTTTAAACAACGGTACTCACGACTTCGCTTTAGACATAAACTTAGTCGGGAGGATACACGGTTATATTGGTCAGAAACCGAGTTCATATGCTTGATTAATCGTTTATACATGGAAAGGATTAGCGAAACCTAACCTTAACATGCTTTTATAAAACCTTTTACAAAATCTTTGTGACAAATTAATCTTTGCTACAAGTGAATGTTAAAAACAATTGAGAAATTTTTGAAACTGTTAACTTAGATTATCGCAACTATTGAAAGGCACGCATCAAATATCAAACAATCCCTGTGGATACGATTAAAAACAACCCCCACTATTACTCTTCTAACAAAATGGCGCCGTTGCCGGGGATTGTTAGGTGATATTGCAAGCATTGCGATAGTTGAGTTATTTTAAGCTGTTACCACTTTATCTTGAGCTTGTTAATCTGTTTTGTTTAGTGTGCAGACTTAGTTTATGCGAGGGAAACTACCGGCGGACCAACTTCTTTTCGATCCTGAGATTGAGAGAACCGCTCGTAGAATCAACAGCAGGACTAGACGAAGGAGGCAGCTAGCAAGACAGAAGCGAGAACAAGAGGAAAGTACTTCTACACCACTACCAGTTCCAAAAATACTTCCGACTAACCTTGTGAGTGTGCGCGAATTTGAAACTCCTTTTGAGCCTAAAAAGAAAGGTTTTTTTTGTTGTGTGAATCATGAACCCGAATGGTAACATGTTTCGAAGAGTTTTTTTTAAATGTACTTGAAGTATTGTTGAGGTTGGGGAGATTGGCTTAATTTTGAAAGAAAAAAAGAATGGTGGATACAAGACATTCTCAAATGAATTCAATGGAGAATGATGAAAAAGAAAAGGAAAAATCAAAGGAAAAAAAATAGGGGGTTAAAAAAAAAAAAAGAAGAGAATGTATTGTGAGAATTAATGTTGGTGGTTCAAGCAAGAAGGTTTATGTTAAAAAGTGAAATGCTCTTCGTGAAAGTTTTTTTTGTGATTCAATAGTCGTGTACATATGTCCCTTGTTTTTACCCCGACCAAATTACAACCATAAAAGTCCTTTGTGATCTTAGTTTCTACTTCTTTTTGATAACTTTGTGAGATGAATGCATGAATGATTCCGGATGTGGCACGATTGCTTGAGAGAGTGTTTTGTCCCGTGTGCAATTATGTACATAGTTTGTTAATAATAAGTATAAGTAGGTGATTCTACTTTCGCGTGTAGGAACTTGATGTTGCATTGTGTAAGTTGTGTTTAGAACTTAACTCATAATTGTGCTTGGATTCCATGCAACTTTGTGGAAATACTTTGTGCGTGTATGTGTCAAGTTTGAACCATTGAGGTTTTCGGTTAATATTGTGCGTGGAATTCTTGTTTGTAGTTGTTAACACTAATTTTTGTTTGAGGACAAACAACAAGGCAAGTTGGGGAGAGTTTGATAGGTAGCTGATTGTAAATGAATTGTAGATTAATTTTCTGTATTTTAAAGCTTTTTTCTAAATGCCTTAATGCGAAACTGCTTATTTTTAAGTGATTTTCGAATTGATGTTTTATTCTAGGCTATTTGATGTTTTTGTTTGTTTTGCAGCATTTTTTTGTAAAAGCGACGTGGCAAAAATCGGAAGAAAACACGATGAAATGAGCAACGTCGCGTGTCTGCAACAAACAGTGAATTCGCCTGGCGAGTTGGTGGCGGAAGGAGAAATTCGCCAGGCGAATGTCTGGCGAGTCAACTGGCGAATTTGTCTTCAAATTGGGTGCTCTCTGTAAGTGTTTGGCCGCAGCATTCGCCAGACGACTTGGTGGCGAAAGTAATTCGCCTGGCGAGTTTGGAATTCGCCTGGCGAATTTTAGTTTTTTTCTCAGGTACTTTGCACTGTTTTGGCACGTGGGCTGTATTTAAAGGTTTCGCCAGGAGAATTTTGTAGCTCGCCTGGCGAATTTGTCTGGGCAGAAAGTGCTATTTAGTGTGTGGTTAGATATTTTTTTGAGAGACTTTTTGATTTACCACTCTTTTGTAACCTAAAACTTGTGTGAAGAAGAAGAAACTCCATTGTTACTTATTTTTCCAAGTTCCAAGCTTTTATGCTTCAATCCTTGAATCTTTGAAGATTGAAGTTCCACAAGCTTTGCAACTTAACTTGTCATCCAAGCTACCATGAGAAGTGGTAGCTAAACACTCAATGTTGAGGTTAGAGGTAGTTGATTCTACTTTTATGTATTGCTTTTGATCTATTGTATATGAACAAAGTCTTTGATCAATATAGATGAAGTTGTTTTCTCTTAATGCTTTATGTTTGATTTGTTTTACTCTAGACATAGATTCCACAAATCTTGACCTAACAATTTCATCTCTTAAAAACCAAAATCTAGACATAGATTTGGGATTTGCTATTCGCATTGTATTGATCTTAATGATCGTTGTTTAGATTGTTAGCGTGAGACATCATCTAACTCTTTAAACAACGGTACTCACAACTTCGCTTTAGACATAAACTTAGTCGGGAGGATACACGGTTATATTGGACGGAAACCGAGTTCATATGCTTGATTAATCGTTTATACATGGAAAGGATTAGCGAAACCTAACCTTAACATGCTTTTATAAAACCTTTTACAAAATCTTTGTGACAAATTAATCTTTGCTACAAGTGAATGTTAAAAACAATTGAGAAATTTTTGAAACTGTTAACTTAGAATATCGCAACTATTGAAAGGAACGCATCAAATATCAAACAATCCCTGTGGATACGATTAAAAACAACCCCCACTATTACTCTTCTAACAAAATGGCGCCGTTGCCGGGGATTGTTAGGTGATATTGCAAGCATTGCGATAGTTGAGTTATTTTAAGCTGTTACCACTTTATCTTGAGCTTGTTAATCTGTTTTGTTTAGTGTGCAGACTTAGTTTATGCGAGGGAAACTACCGGCGGACCAACTTCTTTTCGATCCTGAGATTGAGAGAACCGCTCGTAGAATCAACAACAGGACTAGACGAAGGAGGCAGCTAGCAAGACAGAAGCGAGAACAAGAGGAAAGTACTTCTACACCACTACCAGTTCCAAAAATACTTCCGACTAACCTTGTGAGTGTGCGCGAATTTGAAACTCCTTTTGAGCCTAAAAAGAAAGATTTTTTTTGTTGTGTGAATCATGAACCCGAATGTTAACATGTTTCGAAGAGTTTTTTTTAAATGTACTTGAAGTATTGTTGAGGTTGGGGAGATTGGCTTAATTTTGAAAGAAAAAAAGAATGGTGGATACAAGACATTCTCAAATGAATTCAATGGAGAATGATGAAAAAGAAAAGGAAAAATCAAAGGAAAAAAAATAGGGGGTTAAAAAAAAAAAAGAAGAGAATGTATTGTGAGAATTAATGTTTGTGGTTCAAGCAAGAAGGTTTATGTTAAAAAGTGAAATGCTCTTCGTGAAAGTTTTTTTTGTGATTCAATAGTCGTGTACATATGTCCCTTGTTTTTACCCCGACCAAATTACAACCATAAAAGTCCTTTGTGATCTTAGTTTCTACTTCTTTTTGATAACTTTGTGAGATGAATGCATGAATGATTCCGGATGTGGCACGATTGCTTGAGAGAGTGTTTTGTCCCGTGTGCAATTATGTACATAGTTTGTTAATAATAAGTATAAGTAGGTGATTCTACTTGAGCGTGTAGGAACTTGATTTTGCATTGTGTAAATTGTGTTTAGAACTTAACTCATAATTGTGCTTGGATTCCATGCAACTTTGTGGAAATACTTTGTGCGTGTATGTGTCAAGTTTGAACCATTGAGGTTTTCAGTTAATATTGTGCGTGGAATTCTTGTTTGTAGTTGTTAACACTAATTTTTGTTTGAGGACAAACAACAAGGCAAGTTGGGGAGAGTTTGATAGGTAGCTGATTCTAAATGAATTGTAGATTAATTTTCTGTATTTTTAAGCTTTTTTCTAAATGCCTTAATGCGAAACTGCTTATTTTTAAGTGATTTTCGAATTTATGTTTTATTCTAGGCTATTTGATGTTTTTGTTTGTTTTGCAGCATTTTTTTGTAAAAGCGAAGTGGCAAAAATCGGAAGAAAACACGATGAAATGAGCAACGTCGCGTGTCTGCAACAAACAGTGAATTCGCCTGGCGAGTTGGTGGCGGAAGGAGAAATTCGCCAGGCGAATGTCTGGCGAGTCAGCTGGCGAATTTGTCTTCAAATTGGGTGCTCTCTGTATGTTTTTCGCCGCACCATTCGCCAGACGACTTGGTGGCGAAAGTAATTCGCCTGGCGAGTTTGGAATTCGCCTGGCGAATTTTAGATTTTCTCTCAGGTTCTTTGCACTGTTTTGGCACGTGGGCTGTATTTAAAGGTTTCGCCAGGCGAATTTTGTAGCTCGCCTGGCGAATTTGTCTGGGCAGAAAGTGTTATTTAGTGGTGGTTAGATATTTTTTTGAGAGACTTTTTTATTAACCACTCTTTTGTAACCTAAAACATGTGTGAAGAAGAAGAAACTCCATTGTTACTTATTTTTCCAAGTTCCAAGCCTTTATTCTTCAATCCTTGAATCTTTGAAGATTGAAGTTCCACAAGCTTTGCAACTTAACTTGTCATCTAAGCTACCATGAGAAGTGGTAGCTAAACACTCAATGTTGAGGTTAGAGGTAGTTGATTCTACTTTTATGTATTGCTTTTGATCTATTGTATATGAACAAAGTCTTTGATCAATATAGATGAAGTTGTTTTCTCTTAATGCTTTATGTTTGATTTGTTTTACTCTAGACATAGATTCCACAAATCTTGACCTAACAATTTCATATCTTAAAAACCAAACTCTAGACATAGATTTGGGATTTGCTATTCGCATTGTATTGATCTTAATGATCGTTGTCTAGATTGTTAGCGTGAGACATCATCTAACGGTTTAAACAACGGTACTCACAACTTCGCTTTAGACATAAACTTAGTCGGGAGGATACACGGTTATATTGGACGGAAACCGAGTTCATATGCTTGATTAATCGTTTATACATGGAAAGGATTAGCGAAACCTAACCTTAACATGCTTTTATAAAACCTTTTACAAAATCTTTGTGACAAATTAATCTTTGCTACAAGTGAATGTTAAAAACAATTGAGAAATTTTTGAAACTGTTAACTTAGAATATCGCAACTATTGAAAGGCACGCATCAAATATCAAACAATCCCTGTGGATACGATTAAAAATAACCCCCACTATTACTCTTCTAACAAAATGGCGCCGTTGCCGGGGATTGTTAGGTGATATTGCAAGCATTGCGATAGTTGAGTTATTTTAAGCTGTTACCACTTTATCTTGAGCTTGTTAATCTGTTTTGTTTAGTGTGCAGACTTAGTTTATGCGAGGGAAACTACCGGCGGACCAACTTCTTTTCGATCCTGAGATTGAGAGAACCGCTCGTAGAATCAACAGCAGGACTAGACGAAGGAGGCAGCTAGCAAGACAGAAGCGAGAACAAGAGGAAAGTACTTCTACACCACTACCAGTTCCAAAAATACTTCCGACTAACCTTGTGAGTGTGCGCGAATTTGAAACTCCTTTTGAGCCTAAAAAGAAAGATTTTTTTTGTTGTGTGAATCATGAACCCGAATGTTAACATGTTTCGAAGAGTTTTTTTTAAATGTACTTGAAGTATTGTTGAGGTTGGGGAGATTGGCTTAATTTTGAAAGAAAAAAAGAATGGTGGATACAAGACATTCTCAAATGAATTCAATAGGAGAATGATGAAAAAGAAAAGGAAAAATCAAAGGAAAAAAAATAGGGGGTTAAAAAAAAAAAAAGAAGAGAATGTATTGTGAGAATTAATGTTGGTGGTTCAAGCAAGAAGGTTTATTTTAAAAAGTGAAATGCTCTTCGTGAAAGTTTTTTTTGTGATTCAATAGTCGTGTACATATGTCCCTTGTTTTTACCCCGACCAAATTACAACCATAAAAGTCCTTTGTGATCTTAGTTTCTACTTCTTTTTGATAACTTTGTGAGATGAATGCATGAATGATTCCGGATGTGGCACGATTGCTTGAGAGAGTGTTTTGTCCCGTGTGCAATTATGTACATAGTTTGTTAATAATAAGTATAAGTAGGTGATTCTACTTGAGCGTGTAGGAACTTGATTTTGCATTGTGTAAGTTGTGTTTAGAACTTAACTCATAATTGTGCTTGGATTCCATGCAACTTTGTGGAAATACTTTGTGCGTGTATGTGTCAAGTTTGAACCATTGAGGTTTTCGGTTAATATTGTGCGTGGAATTCTTGTTTGTAGTTGTTAACACTAATTTTTGTTTGAGGACAAACAACAAGGCAAGTTGGGGAGAGTTTGATAGGTAGCTGATTGTAAATGAATTGTAGATTAATTTTCTGTATTTTTAAGCTTTTTTCTAAATGCCTTAATGCGAAACTGCTTATTTTTAAGTGATTTTCAAATTTATGTTTTATTCTAGGCTATTTGATGTTTTTGTTTGTTTTGCAGCATTTTTTTGTAAAAGCGACGTGGCAAAAATCGGAAGAAAACACAATGAAATGAGCAACGTCGCGTGTCTGCAACAAACAGTGAATTCGCCTGGCGAGTTGGTGGCGGAAGGAGAAATTCGCCAGGCGAATGTCTGGCGAGTCAGCTGGCGAATTTGTCTTCAAATTGGGTGCTCTTTGTAAGTGTTTCGCCGCAGCATTCGCCAGACGACTTGGTGGCGAAAGTAATTCGCCTTGCGAGTTTGGAATTCGCCTGGCGAATTTTAGTTTTTTTCTCAGGTACTTTGCACTGTTTTGGCACGTGGGCTGTATTTAAAGGTTTCGCAGGCGAATTTTGTAGCTCGCCTGGCGAATTTGTCTGGGCAGAAAGTGCTATTTAGTGTGTGGTTAGATATTTTTTTGAGAGACTTTTTGATTTACCACTCTTTTGTAACCTAAAACTTGTGTGAAGAAGAAGAAACTCCATTGTTACTTATTTTTCCAAGTTCCAAGCTTTTATGCTTCAATCCTTGAATCTTTGAAGATTGAAGTTCCACAAGCTTTGCAACTTAACTTGTCATCCAAGCTACCATGAGAAGTGGTAGCTAAACACTCAATGTTGAGGTTAGAGGTAGTTGATTCTACTTTTATGTATTGCTTTTGATCTATTGTATATGAACAAAGTCTTTGATCAATATAGATGAAGTTGTTTTCTCTTAATGCTTTATGTTTGATTTGTTTTACTCTAGACATAGATTCCACAAATCTTGACCTAACAATTTCATCTCTTAAAAACTAAACTCTAGACATAGATTTAGGATTTTCTATTCGCATTGTATTGATCTTAATGATCGTTGTTTAGATTGTTAGCGTGAGACATCATCTAACGGTTTAAACAACGGTACTCACGACTTCGCTTTAGACATAAACTTAGTCGGGAGGATACACGGTTATATTGGACGGAAACCGAGTTCATATGCTTGATTAATCGTTTATACATGGAAAGGATTAGCGAAACCTAATCTTAACATAGTTTTATAAAATCTTTTACAAAATCTTTGTGACAAATTAATCTTTGCTACAAGTGAATGTTAAAAACAATTGAGAAATTTTTGAAACTGTTAACTTAGAATATCGCAACTATTGAAAGGCACGCATCAAATATCAAACAATCCCTGTGGATACGATTAAAAACAACCCCCACTATTACTCTTCTAACAAAATGGCGCCGTTGCCGGGGATTGTTAGGTGATATTGCAAGCATTGCGATAGTTGAGTTATTTTAAGTTGTTACCACTTTATCTTGAGCTTGTTAATCTGTTTTGTTTAGTGTGCAGACTTAGTTTATGCGAGGGAAACTACTGGTGGACCAACTTCTTTTCGATCCTGAGATTGAGAGAACCGCTCGTATAATCAACAGCAGGACTAGACGAAGGAGGCAGCTAGCAAGACAGAAGCGAGAACAAGAGGAAAGTACTTCTACACCACTACCAGTTCCAAAAATACTTCCGAGTAACCTTGTGAGTGTGCGCGAATTTGAAACTCCTTTTTAGCCTAAAAAGAAAGATTTTTTTTTGTTGTGTGGATCATGAACCCTAATGTTAACATGTTTCGAAGAGTTTTTTTTAAATGTACTTGAAGTATTGTTGAGGTTGGGGAGATTGGCTTAATTTTGAAAGAAAAAAAGAATGGTGGATACAAGACATTCTAAAATGAATTCAATAGGAGAATGATGAAAAAGAAAAGGAAAAATCAAAGGAAAAAAATAGGGGTTTAAAAAAAAAAAAAAGAAGGGAATGTATTGTGAGAATTAATGTTGGTGGTTCAAGCAAGAAGGTTTATGTTAAAAAGTGAAATGCTCTTCGTGAAAGTTTTTTTTTGTGATTCAATAGCCGTGTACATATGTCCCTTGTTTTTACCCCGACCAAATTACAACCATAAAAGTCCTTTGTGATCTTAGTTTCTACTTCTTTTTGATAACTTTGTGAGATGAATGCATGAATGATTCCGGATGTGGCACGATTGCTTGAGAGAGTGTTTTGTCCCGTGTGCAATTATGTACATAGTTTGTTAATAATAAGTATAAGTAGGTGATTCAACTTGAGCGTGTAGGAACTTGATTTTGCATTGTGTAAGTTGTGTTTAGAACTTAACTCATAATTGTGCTTGGATTCCATGCAACTTTGTGGAAATACTTTGTGCGTGTATGTGTCAAGTTTGAACCATTGAGGTTTTCGATTAATATTGTGCGTGGAATTCTTGTTTGTAGTTATTAACACTAATTTTTGTTTGGGGACAAACAACAAGGCAAGTTGGGGAGAGTTTGATAGGTAGCTGATTGTAAATGAATTGTAGATTAATTTTTTGTATTTTTAACCTTTTTTCTAAATGCCTTAATGCGAAACTGCTTATTTTTAAGTGATTTTCGAATTTATGTTTTATTCTTGGCTATTTGATGTTTTTGTTTGTTTTGCAGCATTTTTTTGTAAAAGCGAAGTGGCAAAAATCGGAAGAAAACACGATGAAATGAGCAACGTCGCGTGTCTGCAACAAACAGTGAATTCGCTTGGCGAGTTGGTGGCGGAAGGAGAAATTCGCCAGGCGAATGTCTGGCGAGTCAGCTGGCGAATTTGTCTTCAAATTGGGTGCTCTCTGTAAGTGTTTCGCCGCACCATTCGCCAGACGACTTGGTGGCGAAAGTAATTCGCCTGGCGAGTTTGGAATTCGCCTGGCGAATTTTAGATTTTCTCTCAGGTTCTTTGCACTGTTTTGGCACGTGGGCTGTATTTAAAGGTTTCGCCAGGCGAATTTTGTAGCTCGCCTGGCGAATTTGTCTGGGCAGAAAGTGCTATTTAGTGGTGGTTAGATATTTTTTTGAGAGACTTTTTTATTAACCACTCTTTTGTAACCTAAAACTTGTGTGAAGAAGAAGAAACTCCATTGTTACTTATTTTTCCAAGTTCCAAGCCTTTATTCTTCAATCCTTGAATCTTTGAAGATTGAAGTTCCACAAGCTTTGCAACTTAACTTGTCATCTAAGCTACCATGAGAAGTGGTAGCTAAACACTCAATGTTGAGGTTAGAGGTAGTTGATTCTACTTTTATGTATTGCTTTTGATCTATTGTATATGAACAAAGTCTTTGATCAATATAGATGAAGTTGTTTTCTCTTAATGCTTTATGTTTGATTTGTTTTACTCTAGACATAGATTCCACAAATCTTGACCTAACAATTTCATCTCTTAAAAACCAAACTCTAGACATAGATTTGGGATTTGCTATTCGCATTGTATTGATCTTAATGATCGTTGTTTAGATTGTTAGCGTGAGACATCATCTAACGGTTTAAACAACGGTACTCACAACTTCGCTTTAGACATAAACTTAGTCGGGAGGATACACGGTTATATTGGACGGAAACCGAGTTCATATGCTTGATTAATCGTTTATACATGGAAAGGATTAGCGAAACCTAACCTTAACATGCTTTTATAAAACCTTTTACAAAATCTTTGTGACAAATTAATCTTTGCTACAAGTGAATGTTAAAAACAATTGAGAAATTTTTGAAACTGTTAACTTAGAATATCGCAACTATTGAAAGGCACGCATCAAATATCAAACAATCCCTGTGGATACGATTAAAAACAACCCCCACTATTACTCTTCTAACAAAATGGCGCCGTTGCCGGGGATTGTTAGGTGATATTGCAAGCATTGCGATAGTTGAGTTATTTTAAGCTGTTACCACTTTATCTTGAGCTTGTTAATCTGTTTTGTTTAGTGTGCAGACTTAGTTTATGCGAGGGAAACTACCGGCGGACCAACTTCTTTTCGATCCTGAGATTGAGAGAACCGCTCGTAGAATCAACAGCAGGACTAGACGAAGGAGGCAGCTAGCAAGACAGAAGCGAGAACAAGAGGAAAGTACTTCTACACCACTACCAGTTCCAAAAATACTTTCGAGTAACCTTGTGAGTGTGCGCGAATTTGAAACTCCTTTTGAGCCTAAAAAGAAAGATTTTTTTTGTTGTGTGAATCATGAACCCGAATGTTAACATGTTTCGAAGAGTTTTTTTTAAATGTACTAGAAGTATTGTTGAGGTTGGGGAGATTGGCTTAATTTTGAAAGAAAAAAAGAATGGTGGATACAAGACATTCTCAAATGAATTCAATAGGAGAATGATGAAAAAGAAAAGGAAAAATCAAAGGAAAAAAAATAGGGGTTTAAAAAAAAAAAAGAAGAAGAGAATGTATTGTGAGAATTAATGTTGGTGGTTCAAGCAAGAAGGTTTATGTTAAAAAGTTAAATGCTCTTCGTGAAAGTTTTTTTTTGTGATTCAATAGCCGTGTACATATGTCCCTTGTTTTTACCCCGACCAAATTACAACCATAAAAGTCCTTTGTGATCTTAGTTTCTACTTCTTTTTGATAACTTTGTGAGATGAATGCATGAATGATTCCGGATGTGGCACGATTGCTTGAGAGAGTGTTTTGTCCCGTGTGCAATTATGTACATAGTTTGTTAATAATAAGTATAAGTAGGTGATTCAACTTGAGCGTGTAGGAACTTGATTTTGCATTGTGTAAGTTGTGTTTAGAACTTAACTCATAATTGTGCTTGGATTCCATGCAACTTTGTGGAAATACTTTGTGCGTGTATGTGTCAAGTTTGAACCATTGAGGTTTTCGGTTAATATTGTGCGTGGAATTCTTGTTTGTAGTTGTTAACACTAATTTTTGTTTGAGGACAAACAACAAGGCAAGTTGGGGAGAGTTTGATAGGTAGCTGATTGTAAATGAATTGTAGATTAATTTTCTGTATTTTAAAGCTTTTTTCTAAATGCCTTAATGCGAAACTGCTTTTTTTAAAGTGATTTTCGAATTTATGTTTTATTCTGGGCTATTTGATGTTTTTGTTTGTTTTGCAGCATTTTTTTGTAAAAGCGACGTGGCAAAAATCGGAAGAAAACACGATGAAATGAGCAACGTCGCGTGTCTGCAACAAACAGTGAATTCGCCTGGCGAGTTGGTGGCGGAAGGAGAAATTCGCCAGGCGAATGTCTGGCGAGACAGCTGGCGAATTTGTCTTCAAATTGGGTGCTCTCTGTAAGTGTTTCGCCGCAGCATTCGCCAGACGACTTGGTGGCGAAAGTAATTCGCCTGGCGAGTTTGGAATTTGCCTGGCAAATTTTAGATTTTTTCTCAGGTTCTTTGCACTGTTCTGGCACGTGGGCTGTACTTAAAGGTTTCGCCAGGCGAATTTTGTAGCTCGCCTGGCGAATTTGTCTGGGCAGAAAGTGCTCTTTAGTGTGTGGTTAGATGTTTTTTTGAGAGACTTTTTGATTTACCACTCTTTTGTAACCTAAAACTTGTGTGAAGAAGAAGAAACTCCATTGTTACTTATTTTTCCAAGTTCCAAGCCTTTATGCTTCAATCCTTGAATCTTTGAAGATTGAAGTTCCACAAGCTTTACAACTTAACTTGTCATCCAAGCTACCATGAGAAGTGGTAGCTAAACACTCAATGTTGAGGTTAGAGGTAGTTGATTCTACTTTTATGTATTGCTTTTGATCTATTGTATATGAACAAAGTCTTTGATCAATATAGATGAAGTTGTTTTCTCTTAATGCTTTATGTTTGATTTGTTTTACTCTAGACATAGATTCCACAAATCTTGACCTAACAATTTCATCTCTTAAAAACCAAACTCTAGACATAGATTTGGGATTTGCTATTCGCATTGTATTGATCTTAATGATCGTTGTTTAGATTGTTAGCGTGAGACATCATCTAACGGTTTAAACAACGGTACTCACGACTTCGCTTTAGACATAAACTTAGTCGGGAGGATACGCGGTTATATTGGTCGGAAACCGAGTTCATATGCTTGATTAATCGTTTATACATGGAAAGGATTAGCGAAACCTAACCTTAACATGCTTTTATAAAACCTTTTACAAAATCTTTGTGACAAATTAATCTTTGCTACAAGTGAATGTTAAAAACAATTGAGAAATTTTTGAAACTGTTAACTTAGATTATCACAACTATTGAAAGGCACGCATCAAATATCAAACAATCCCTGTGGATACGATTAAAAACAACCCCCACTATTACTCTTCTAACAAAATGGCGCCGTTGCCGGGTATTGTTAGGTGATATTGCAAGCATTGCGATAGTTGAGTTATTTTAAGCTGTTACCACTTTATCTTGAGCTTGTTAATCTGTTTTGTTTAGTGTGCAGACTTAGTTTAGGCGAGGGAAACTACCGGCGGACCAACTTCTTTTCGATCCTGAGATTGAGAGAACCGCTCGTAGAATCAACAACAGGACTAGACGAAGGAGGCAGCTAGCAAGACAGAAGCGAGAACAAGAGGAAAGTACTTCTACACCACTACCAGTTCCAAAAATACTTCCGAGTAACCTTGTGAGTGTGCGCGAATTTGAAACTCCTTTTGAGCCTAAAAAGAAAGATTTTTTTTGTTGTGTGAATCATGAACCCGAATGTTAACATGTTTCGAAGAGTTTTTTTTAAATGTACTAGAAGTATTGTTGAGGTTGGGGAGATTGGCTTAATTTTGAAAGAAAAAAAGAATGGTGGATACAAGACATTCTCAAATGAATTCAATAGGAGAATGATGAAAAAGAAAAGGAAAAATCAAAGGAAAAAAAATAGGGGTTTAAAAAAAAAAAAGAAGAAGAGAATGTATTGTGAGAATTAATGTTGGTGGTTCAAGCAAGAAGGTTTATGTTAAAAAGTTAAATGCTCTTCGTGAAAGTTTTTTTTTGTGATTCAATAGCCGTGTACATATGTCCCTTGTTTTTACCCCGACCAAATTACAACCATAAAAGTCCTTTGTGATCTTAGTATCTACTTCTTTTTGATAACTTTGTGAGATGAATGCATGAATGATTCCGGATGTGGCACGATTGCTTAAGAGAGTGTTTTGTCCCATGTGCAATTATGTACATAGTTTGTTAATAATAAGTATAAGTAGGTGATTCAACTTGAGCGTGTAGGAACTTGATTTTGCATTGTGTAAGTTGTGTTTAGAACTTAACTCATAATTGTGCTTGGATTCCATGCAACTTTGTGGAAATACTTTGTGCGTGTATGTGTCAAGTTTGAACCATTGAGGTTTTCGGTTAATATTGTGCGTGGAATTCTTGTTTGTAGTTGTTAACACTAATTTTTGTTTGAGGACAAACAACAAGGCAAGTTGGGGAGAGTTTGATAGGTAGCTGATTGTAAATGAATTGTAGATTAATTTTCTGTATTTTAAAGCTTTTTTCTAAATGCCTTAATGCGAAACTGCTTTTTTTAAAGTGATTTTCGAATTTATGTTTTATTCTGGGCTATTTGATGTTTTTGTTTGTTTTGCAGCATTTTTTTGTAAAAGCGACGTGGCAAAAATCGGAAGAAAACACGATGAAATGAGCAACGTCGCGTGTCTGCAACAAACAGTGAATTCGCCTGGCGAGTTGGTGGCGGAAGGAGAAATTCGCCAGGCGAATGTCTGGCGAGTCAGCTGGCGAATTTGTCTTCAAATTGGGTGCTCTCTGTAAGTGTTTCGCCGCAGCATTCGCCAGACGACTTGGTGGCGAAAGTAATTCGCCTGGCGAGTTTGGAATTTGCCTGGCAAATTTTAGATTTTTTCTTAGGTTCTTTGCACTGTTCTGGCACGTGGGCTGTACTTAAAGGTTTCGCCAGGCGAATTTTGTAGCTCGCCTGGCGAATTTGTCTGGGCAGAAAGTGCTCTTTAGTGTGTGGTTAGATGTTTTTTTGAGACTTTTTGATTTACCACTCTTTTGTAACCTAAAACTTGTGTGAAGAAGAAGAAACTCCATTGTTACTTATTTTTCCAAGTTCCAAGCCTTTATGCTTCAATCCTTGAATCTTTGAAGATTGAAGTTCCACAAGCTTTGCAACTTAACTTGTCATCCAAGCTACCATGAGAAGTGGTAGCTAAACACTCAATGTTGAGGTTAGAGGTAGTTGATTCTACTTTTATGTATTGCTTTTGATCTATTGTATATGAACAAAGTCTTTGATCAATATAGATGAAGTTGTTTTCTCTTAATGCTTTATGTTTGATTTGTTTTACTCTAGACATAGATTCCACAAATCTTGACCTAACAATTTCATCTCTTAAAAACCAAACTCTAGACATAGATTTGGGATTTGCTATTCGCATTGTATTGATCTTAATGATCGTTGTTTAGATTGTTAGCGTGAGACATCATCTAACGGTTTAAACAACGGTACTCACGACTTCGCTTTAGACATAAACTTAGTCGGGAGGATACGCGGTTATATTGGTCGGAAACCGAGTTCATATGCTTGATTAATCGTTTATACATGGAAAGGATTAGCGAAACCTAACCTTAACATGCTTTTATAAAACCTTTTACAAAATCTTTGTGACAAATTAATCTTTGGTACAAGTGAATGTTAAAAACAATTGAGAAATTTTTGAAACTGTTAACTTAGATTATCGCAACTATTGAAAGGCACGCATCAAATATCAAACAATCCCTGTGGATACGATTAAAAACAACCCCCACTATTACTCTTCTAACAAAATGGCGCCGTTGCCGGGGATTGTTAGGTGATATTGCAAGCATTGCGATAGTTGAGTTATTTTAAGCTGTTACCACTTTATCTTGAGCTTGTTAATCTGTTTTGTTTAGTGTGCAGACTTAGTTTATGCGAGGGAAACTACCGGCGGACCAACTTCTTTTCGATCCTGAGATTGAGAGAACCGCTCGTAGAATCAACAGCAGGACTAGACGAAGGAGGCAGCTAGCAAGACAGAAGCGAGAACAAGAGGAAAGTACTTCTACACCACTACCAGTTCCAAAAATACTTCCGAGTAACCTTCTGAGTGTGCGCGAATTTGAAACTCCTTTTGAGCCTAAAAAGAAAGATTTTTTTTGTTGTGTGAATCATGAACCCGAATGTTAACATGTTTCGAAGAGTTTTTTTTTAAATGTACTAGAAGTATTGTTGAGGTTGGGGAGATTGGCTTAATTTTGAAAGAAAAAAAGAATGGTGGATACAAGACATTCTCAAATGAATTCAATAGGAGAATGATGAAAAAGAAAAGGAAAAATCAAAGGAAAAAAAATAGGGGTTTAAAAAACAAAAAGAAGAAGAGAATGTATTGTGAGAATTAATGTTGGTGGTTCAAGTAAGAAGGTTTATGTTAAAAAGTTAAATGCTCTTCGTGAAAGTTTTTTTTTGTGATTCAATCGCCGTGTACATATATCCCTTGTTTTTACCCCGACCAAATTACAACCATAAAAGTCCTTTGTGATCTTAGTTTCTACTTCTTTTTGATAACTTTGTGAGATGAATGCATGAATGATTCCGGATGTGGCACGATTGCTTGAGAGAGTGTTTTGTCCCGTGTGCAATTATGTACATAGTTTGTTAATAATAAGTATAAGTAGGTGATTCAACTTAAGCGTGTAGGAACTTGATTTTGCATTGTGTAAGTTGTGTTTAGAACTTAACTCATAATTGTGCTTGGATTCCATGCAACTTTGTGGAAATACTTTGTGCGTGTATGTGTCAAGTTTGAACCATTGAGGTTTTCGGTTAATATTGTGCGTGGAATTCTTGTTTGTAGTTGTTAACACTAATTTTTGTTTGAGGACAAACAACAAGGCAAGTTGGGGAGAGTTTGATAGGTAGCTGATTGTAAATGAATTGTAGATTAATTTTCTGTATTTTAAAGCTTTTTTCTAAATGCCTTAATGCGAAACTGCTTTTTTTAAAGTGATTTTCGAATTTATGTTTTATTCTGGGCTATTTGATGTTTTTGTTTGTTTTGCAGCATTTTTTTGTAAAAGCGACGTGGCAAAAATCGGAAGAAAACACGATGAAATGAGCAACGTCGCGTGTCTGCAACAAACTGTGAATTCGCCTGGCGAGTTGGTGGCGGAAGGAGAAATTCGCCAGGCGAATGTCTGGCGAGTCAGCTGGCGAATTTGTCTTCAAATTGGGTGCTCTCTGTAAGTGTTTCGCCGCAGCGTTCGCCAGACGACATGGTGGCGAAAGTAATTCGCCTGGCGAGTTTGGAATTTGCCTGGCAAATTTTAGATTTTTTCTCAGGTTCTTTGCACTGTTCTGGCACGTGGGCTGTACTTAAAGGTTTCGCCAGGCGAATTTTGTAGTTCGCCTGGCGAATTTGTCTGGGCAGAAAGTGCTCTTTAGTGTGTGGTTAGATGTTTTTTTGAGACTTTTTGATTTACCACTCTTTTGTAACCTAAAACTTGTGTGAAGAAGAAGAAACTCCATTGTTACTTATTTTTCCAAGTTCCAAGCCTTTATGCTTCAATCCTTGAATCTTTGAAGATTGAAGTTCCACAAGCTTTGCAACTTAACTTGTCATCCAAGCTACCATGAGAAGTGGTAGCTAAACACTCAATGTTGAGGTTAGAGGTAGTTGATTCTACTTTTATGTATTGCTTTTGATCTATTGTATATGAACAAAGTCTTTGATCAATATAGATGAAGTTGTTTTCTCTTAATGCTTTATGTTTGATTTGTTTTACTCTAGACATAGATTCCACAAATCTTGACCTAACAATTTCATCTCTTAAAAACCAAACTCTAGACATAGATTTGGGATTTGCTATTCGCATTGTATTGATCTTAATGATCGTTGTTTAGATTGTTAGCGTGAGACATCATCTAACGGTTTAAACAACGGTACTCACGACTTCGCTTTAGACATAAACTTAGTCAGGAGGATACGCGGTTATATTGGTCGGAAACCGAGTTCATATGCTTGATTAATCGTTTATACATGGAAAGGATTAGCGAAACCTAACCTTAACATGCTTTTATAAAACCTTTTACAAAATCTTTGTGACAAATTAATCTTTGCTACAAGTGAATGTTAAAAACAATTGAGAAATTTTTGAAACTGTTAACTTAGATTATCGCAACTATTGAAAGGCACGCATCAAATATCAAACAATCCCTGTGGATACGATTAAAAACAACCCCCACTATTACTCTTCTAACAAAATGGCGCCGTTGCCGGGGATTGTTAGGTGATATTGCAAGCATTGCGATAGTTGAGTTATTTTAAGCTGTTACCACTTTATCTTGAGCTTGTTAATCTGTTTTGTTTAGTGTGCAGACTTAGTTTATGCGAGGGAAACTACCGGCGGACCAACTTCTTTTCGATCCTGAGATTGAGAGAACCGCTCGTAGAATCAACAGCAGGACTAGAGAAGGAGGCAGCTAGCAAGACAGAAGCGAGAACAAGAGGAAAGTACTTCTACACCACCACCAGTTCCAAAAATACTTCCGACTAACCTTGTGAGTGTGCGCGAATTTGAAACTCCTTTTGAGCCTAAAAAGAAAGATTTTTTTTGTTGTGTGAATCATGAACCCGAATGTTAACATGTTTTGAAGAGTTTTTTTTAAATGTACTTGAAGTATTGTTGAGGTTGGGGAGATTGGCTTAATTTTGAAAGAAAAAAAGAATGGTGGATACAAGACATTCTCAAATGAATTCAATAGGAGAGTGATGAAAAAGAAAAGGAAAAATCAAAGGAAAAAAAATAGGGGTTTAAAAAAAAAAAAAGAAGAAGAGAATGTATTGTGAGAATTAATGTTGGTGGTTCAAGCAACAAGGTTTATGTTAAAAAGTGAAATGCTCTTCGTGAATGTTTTTTTTTTGTGATTCAATAGCCGTGTACATATGTCCCTTGTTTTTACCCCGACCAAATTACAACCATAAAAGTCCTTTGTGATCTTAGTTTCTGCTTCTTTTTGATAGCTTTGTGAGATGAATGCATGAATGATTCCGGATGTGGCACGATTGCTTGAGAGAGTGTTTTGTCCCGTGTGCAATTATGTACATAGTTTGTTAATAATAAGTATAAGTAGGTGATTCAACTTAAGCGTGTAGGAACTTGATTTTGCATTGTGTAAGTTGTGTTTAGAACTTAACTCATAATTGTGCTTGGATTCCATGCAACTTTGTGGAAATACTTTGTGCGTGTATGTGTCAAGTTTGAACCATTGAGGTTTTCGGTTAATATTGTGCGTGGAATTCTTGTTTGTAGTTGTTAACACTAATTTTTGTTTGAGGACAAACAACAAGGCAAGTTGGGGAGAGTTTGATAGGTAGCTGATTGTAAATGAATTGTAGATTAATTTTCTGTATTTTAAAGCTTTTTTCTAAATGCCTTAATGCGAAACTGCTTTTTTTAAAGTGATTTTCGAATTTATGTTTTATTCTGGGCTATTTGATGTTTTTGTTTGTTTTGCAGCATTTTTTTGTAAAAGCGACGTGGCAAAAATCGGAAGAAAACACGATGAAATGAGCAACGTCGCGTGTCTGCAACAAACTGTGAATTCGCCTGGCGAGTTGGTGGCGGAAGGAGAAATTCGCCAGGCGAATGTCTGGCGAGTCAGCTGGCGAATTTGTCTTCAAATTGGGTGCTCTCTGTAAGTGTTTCGCCGCAGCGTTCGCCAGACGACATGGTGGCGAAAGTAATTCGCCTGGCGAGTTTGGAATTTGCCTGGCAAATTTTAGATTTTTTCTCAGGTTCTTTGCACTGTTCTGGCACGTGGGCTGTACTTAAAGGTTTCGCCAGGTGAATTTTGTAGTTCGCCTGGCGAATTTGTCTGGGCAGAAAGTGCTCTTTAGTGTGTGGTTAGATGTTTTTTTGAGACTTTTTGATTTACCACTCTTTTGTAACCTAAAACTTGTGTGAAGAAGAAGAAACTCCATTGTTACTTATTTTTCCAAGTTCCAAGCCTTTATGCTTCAATCCTTGAATCTTTGAAGATTGAAGTTCCACAAGCTTTGCAACTTAACTTGTCATCCAAGCTACCATGAGAAGTGGTAGCTAAACACTCAATGTTGAGGTTAGAGGTAGTTGATTCTACTTTTATGTATTGCTTTTGATCTATTGTATATGAACAAAGTCTTTGATCAATATAGATGAAGTTGTTTTCTCTTAATGCTTTATGTTTGATTTGTTTTACTCTAGACATAGATTCCACAAATCTTGACCTAACAATTTCATCTCTTAAAAACCAAACTCTAGACATAGATTTGGGATTTGCTATTCGCATTGTATTGATCTTAATGATCGTTGTTTAGATTGTTAGCGTGAGACATCATCTAACGGTTTAAACAACGGTACTCACGACTTCGCTTTAGACATAAACTTAGTCGGGAGGATACGCGGTTATATTGGTCGGAAACCGAGTTCATATGCTTGATTAATCGTTTATACATGGAAAGGATTAGCGAAACCTAACCTTAACATGCTTTTATAAAACCTTTTACAAAATCTTTGTGACAAATTAATCTTTGCTACAAGTGAATGTTAAAAACAATTGAGAAATTTTTGAAACTGTTAACTTAGATTATCGCAACTATTGAAAGGCACGCATCAAATATCAAACAATCCCTGTGGATACGATTAAAAACAACCCCCACTATTACTCTTCTAACAAAATGGCGCCGTTGCCGGGGATTGTTGGGTGATATTGCAAGCATTGCGATAGTTGAGTTATTTTAAGCTGTTACCACTTTATCTTGAGCTTGTTAATCTGTTTTGTTTAGTGTGCAGACTTAGTTTATGCGAGGGAAACTACCGGCGGACCAACTTCTTTTCGATCCTGAGATTGAGAGAACCGCTCGTAGAATCAACAGCAGGACTAGAGAAGGAGGCAGCTAGCAAGACAGAAGCGAGAACAAGAGGAAAGTACTTCTACACCACCACCAGTTCCAAAAATACTTCCGACTAACCTTGTGAGTGTGCGCGAATTTGAAACTCCTTTTGAGCCTAAAAAGAAAGATTTTTTTTGTTGTGTGAATCATGAACCCGGATGTTAACATGTTTCGAAGAGTTTTTTTTAAATGTACTTGAAGTATTGTTGAGGTTGGGGAGATTGGCTTAATTTTGAAAGAAAAAAAGAATGGTGGATACAAGACATTCTCAAATGAATTCAATAGGAGGGTGATGAAAAAGAAAAGGAAAAATCAAAGGAAAAAAAATAGGGGTTTAAAAAAAAAAAAAGAAGAAGAGAATGTATTGTGAGAATTAATGTTGGTGGTTCAAGCAACAAGGTTTATGTTAAAAAGTGAAATGCTCTTCGTGAATGTTTTTTTTTGTGATTCAATAGCCGTGTACATATGTCCCTTGTTTTTACCCCGACCAAATTACAACCATAAAAGTCCTTTGTGATCTTAGTTTCTGCTTCTTTTTGATAGCTTTGTGAGATGAATGCATGAATGATTCCGGATGTGGCACGATTGCTTGAGAGAGTGTTTTGTCCCGTGTGCAATTATGTACATAGTTTGTTAATAATAAGTATAAGTAGGTGATTCAACTTGAGCGTGTAGGAACTTGATTTTGCATTTTGTAAGTTGTGTTTAGAACTTAACTCATAATTGTGCTTGGATTCCATGCAACTTTGTGGAAATACTTTGTGCGTGTATGTGTCAAGTTTGAACCATTGAGGTTTTCGGTTAATATTGTGCGTGGAATTCTTGTTTGTAATTGTTAACACTAATTTTTGTTTGAGGACAAACAACAAGGCAAGTTGGGGAGAGTTTGATAGGTAGCTGATTGTAAATGAATTGTAGATTAATTTTCTGTATTTTAAAGCTTTTTTCTAAATGCCTTAATGCGAAACTGCTTTTTTTAAAGTGATTTTTGAATTTATGTTTTATTCTGGGCTATTTGATGTTTTTGTTTGTTTTGCAGCATTTTTTTGTAAAAGCGACGTGGCAAAAATCGGAAGAAAACACGATGAAATGAGCAACGTCGCGTGTCTGCAACAAACAGTGAATTCGCCTGGCGAGTTGGTGGCGGAAGGAGAAATTCGCCAGGCGAATGTCTGGCGAGTCAGCTGGCGAATTTGTCTTCAAATTGGGTGCTCTCTGTAAGTGTTTCGCCGCAGCATTCTCCACACGACTTGGTGGCGAAAGTAATTCGCCTGGCGAGTTTGGAATTTGCCTGGCAAATTTTAGATTTTTTCTCAGGTTCTTTGCACTGTTCTGGCACGTGGGCTGTACTTAAAGGTTTCGCCAGGCGAATTTTGTAGCTCGCCTGGCGAATTTGTCTGGGCAGAAAGTGCTCTTTAGTGTGTGGTTAGATGTTTTTTTGAGAGACTTTTTGATTTACCACTCTTTTGTAACCTAAAACTTGTGTGAAGAAGAAGAAACTCCATTGTTACTTATTTTTCCAAGTTCCAAGCCTTTATGCTTCAATCCTTGAATCTTTGAAGATTGAAGTTCCACAAGCTTTGCAACTTAACTTGTCATCCAAGCTACCATGAGAAGTGGTAGCTAAACACTCAATGTTGAGGTTAGAGGTAGTTTATTCTACTTTTATGTATTGCTTTTGATCTATTGTATATGAACAAAGTCTTTGATCAATATAGATGAAGTTGTTTTCTCTTAATGCTTTATGTTTGATTTGTTTTACTCTAGACATAGATTCCACAAATCTTGACCTAACAATTTCATCTCTTATAAACCAAACTCTAGACATAGATTTGGGATTTGCTATTCGCATTGTATTGATCTTAATGATCGTTGTTTAGATTGTTAGCGTGAGACATCATCTGACGGTTTAAACAACGGTACTCGCGACTTCGCTTTAGACATAAACTTAGTCGGGAGGATACGCGGTTATATTGGTCGGAAACCGAGTTCATATGCTTGATTAATCGTTTATACATGGAAAGGATTAGCGAAACCTAACCTTAACATGCTTTTATAAAACCTTTTACAAAATCTTTGTGACAAATTAATCTTTGCTACAAGTGAATGTTAAAAACAATTGAGAAATTTTTGAAACTGTTAACTTAGATTATCGCAACTATTGAAAGGCACGCATCAAATATAAAACAATCCCTGTGGATACGATTAAAAACAACGTCCACTATTACTCTTCTAACAAAATGGCGTCGTTGCCGGGGATTGTTAGGTGATATTGCAAGCATTGCGATAGTTGAGTTATTTTAAGCTGTTACCACTTTATCTTGAGCTTGTTAATCTGTTTTGTTTAGTGTGCAGACTTAGTTTATGCGAGGGAAACTACCGGCGGACCAACTTCTTTTCGATCCTGAGATTGAGAGAACCGCTCGTAGAATCAACAGCAGGACTAGACGAAGGAGGCAGCTAGCAAGACAGAAGCGAGAACAAGAGGAAAGTACTTCTACACCACTACCAGTTCCAAAAATACTTTCGAGTAACCTTGTGAGTGTGCGAGAATTTGAAACTCCTTTTGAGCCTAAAAAGAAAGATTTTTTTTGTTGTGTGAATCATGAACCCGAATGTTAACATGTTTCGAAGAGTTTTTTTTAAATGTACTTGAAGTATTGTTGAGGTTGGGGAGATTGGCTTAATTTTGAAAGAAAAAAAGAATGGTGGATACAAGACATTCTCAAATGAATTCAATAGGAGAATGATGAAAAAGAAAAGGAAAAATCAAAGGAAAAAAAATAGGGGTTTAAAAAAAAAAAAAGAAGAAGAGAATGTATTGTGAGAATTAATGTTGGTGGTTCAAGCAAGAAGGTTTATGTTAAAAAGTGAAATGCTCTTCGTGAAAGTTTTTTTTTGTGATTCAATAGCCGTGTTCATATGTCCCTTGTTTTTACCCCGACCAAATTACAACCATAAAAGTCCTTTGTGATCTTAGTTTCTACTTCTTTTTGATAACTTTGTGAGATGAATGCATGAACGATTCCGGATGTGGCACGATTGCTTGAGAGAGTGTTTTGTCCCGTGTGCAATTATGTACATAGTTTGTTAATAATAAGTATAAGTAGGTGATTCAACTTGAGCGTGTAGGAACTTGATTTTGCATTGTGTAAGTTGTGTTTAGAACTTAACTCATAATTTTGCTTGGATTCCATGCAACTTTGTGGAAATACTTTGTGCGTGTATGTGTCAAGTTTGAACCATTGAGGTTTTCGGTTAATATTGTGCGTGGAATTCTTGTTTGTAGTTGTTAACACTAATTTTTGTTTTAGGACAAACAACAAGGCAAGTTGGGGAGAGTTTGATAGGTAGCTGATTGTAAATGAATTGTAGATTAATTTTCTGTATTTTAAAGCTTTTTTCTAAATGCCTTAATGCGAAACTGCTTTTTTTAAAGTGATTTTTGAATTTATGTTTTATTCTGGGCTATTTGATGTTTTTGTTTGTTTTGCAGCATTTTTTTGTAAAAGCGACGTGGCAAAAATCGGAAGAAAACACGATGAAATGAGCAACGTCGCGTGTCTGCAACAAACAGTGAATTCGCCTAGCGAGTTGGTGGCGGAAGGAGAAATTCACCAGGCGAATGTCTGGCGAGTCAGCTGGCGAATTTGTCTTCAAATTGGGTGCTCTCTGTAAGTGTTTCGCCGCAGCATTCGCCAGACGACTTGGTGGCGAAAGTAATTCGCCTGGCGAGTTTGGAATTTGCCTGGCAAATTTTAGATTTTTTCTCAGGTTCTTTGCACTGTTCTGGCACGTGGGCTGTACTTAAAGGTTTCGCCAGGCGAATTTTGTAACTCGCCTGGCGAATTTGTCTGGGCAGAAAGTGCTCTTTAGTGTGTGGTTAGATGTTTTTTTGAGAGACTTTTTGATTTACCACTCTTTTGTAACCTAAAACTTGTGTGAAGAAGAAGAAACTCCATTGTTACTTATTTTTCCAAGTTCCAAGCCTTTATGCTTCAATCCTTGAATCTTTGAAGATTGAAGTTCCACAAGCTTTGCAACTTAACTTGTCATCCAAGCTACCATGAGAAGTGGTAGCTAAACACTCAATGTTGAGGTTAGAGGTAGTTGATTCTACTTTTATGTATTGCTTTTGATCTATTGTATATGAACAAAGTCTTTGATCAATATAGATGAAGTTGTTTTCTCTTAATGCTTTATGTTTGATTTGTTTTACTCTAGACATAGATTCCACAAATCTTGACCTAACAATTTCATCTCTTAAAAACCAAACTCTAGACATAGATTTGGGATTTGCTATTCGCATTGTATTGATCTTAATGATCGTTGTTTAGATTGTTAGCGTGAGACATCATCTAACGGTTTAAACAACGGTACTCACGACTTCGCTTTAGACATAAACTTAGTCGGGAGGATACGCGGTTATATTGGTCGGAAACCGAGTTCATATGCTTGATTAATCGTTTATACATGGAAAGGATTAGCGAAACCTAACCTTAAGATGCTTTTATAAAACCTTTTACAAAATCTTTGTGACAAATTAATCTTTGCTACAAGTGAATGTTAAAAACAATTGAGAAATTTTTGAAACTGTTAACTTAGATTATCGTAACTATTGAAAGGCACGCATCAAATATCAAACAATCCCAGTGGATACGATTAAAAACAACCCCCACTATTACTCTTCTAACAAAATGGCGCCGTTGCCGGGGATTGTTAGGTGATATTGCAAGCATTGCGATAGTTGAGTTATTTTAAGCTGTTACCACTTTATCTTGAGCTTGTTAATCTGTTTTGTTTAGTGTGCAGACTTAGTTTATGCGAGGGAAACTACCGGCGGACCAACTTCTTTTCGATCCTGAGATTGAGAGAACCGCTCGTAGAATCAACAACAGGACTAGACGAAGGAGGCAGCTAGCAAGACAGAAGCGAGAACAAGAGGAAAGTACTTCTACACCACTACCAGTTCCAAAAATACTTTCGAGTAACCTTGTGAGTGTGCGCGAATTTGAAACTCCTTTTGAGCCTAAAAAGAAAGATTTTTTTTGTTGTGTGAATCATGAACCCGAATGTTAACATGTTTCGAAGAGTTTTTTTTAAATGTACTTGAAGTATTGTTGAGGTTGGGGAGATTGGCTTAATTTTGAAAGAAAAAAAGAATGGTGGATACAAGACATTCTCAAATGAATTCAATAGGAGAATGATGAAAAAGAAAAGGAAAAATCAAAGGAAAAAAAATAGGGGTTTAAAAAAAAAAAAAGAAGAAGAGAATGTATTGTGAGAATTAATGTTGGTGGTTCAAGCAAGAAGGTTTATGTTAAAAAGTGAAATGCTCTTCGTGAAAGTTTTTTTTTGTGATTCAATAGCCGTGTTCATATGTCCCTTGTTTTTACCCCGACCAAATTACAACCATAAAAGTCCTTTGTGATCTTAGTTTCTACTTCTTTTTGATAACTTTGTGAGATGAATGCATGAACGATTCCGGATGTGGCACGATTGCTTGAGAGAGTGTTTTGTCCCGTGTGCAATTATGTACATAGTTTGTTAATAATAAGTATAAGTAGGTGATTCAACTTGAGCGTGTAGGAACTTGATTTTGCATTGTGTAAGTTGTGTTTAGAACTTAACTCATAATTATGCTTGGATTCCATGCAACTTTGTGGAAATACTTTGTGCGTGTATGTGTCAAGTTTGAACCATTGAGGTTTTCGGTTAATATTGTGCGTGGAATTCTTGTTTGTAGTTGTTAACACTAATTTTTGTTTTAGGACAAACAACAAGGCAAGTTGGGGAGAGTTTGATAGGTAGCTGATTGTAAATGAATTGTAGATTAATTTTCTGTATTTTAAAGCTTTTTTCTAAATGCCTTAATGCGAAACTGCTTTTTTTAAAGTGATTTTTGAATTTATGTTTTATTCTGGGCTATTTGATGTTTTTGTTTGTTTTGCAGCATTTTTTTGTAAAAGCGACGTGGCAAAAATCGGAAGAAAACACGATGAAATGAGCAACGTCGCATGTCTGCAACAAACAGTGAATTCGCCTAGCGAGTTGGTGGCGGAAGGAGAAATTCGCCAGGCGAATGTCTGGCGAGTCAGTTGGCGAATTTGTCTTCAAATTGGGTGCTCTCTGTAAGTGTTTCGCCGCAGCATTCGCCAGACGACTTGGTGGCGAAAGTAATTCACCTGGCGAGTTTGGAATTTGCCTGGCAAATTTTAGATTTTTTCTCAGGTTCTTTGCACTGTTCTGGCACGTGGGCTGTACTTAAAGGTTTCGCCAGGCGAATTTTGTAGCTCGCCTGGCAAATTTGTCTGGGCAGAAAGTGCTCTTTAGTGTGTGGTTAGATGTTTTTTTGAGAGACTTTTTGATTTACCACTCTTTTGTAACCTAAAACTTGTGTGAAGAAGAAGAAACTCCATTGTTACTTATTTTTCCAAGTTCCAAGCCTTTATGCTTCAATCCTTGAATCTTTGAAGATTGAAGTTCCACAAGCTTTGCAACTTAACTTGTCATCCAAGCTACCATGAGAAGTGGTAGCTAAACACTCAATGTTGAGGTTAGAGGTAGTTGATTCTACTTTTATGTATTGCTTTTGATCTATTGTATATGAACAAAGTCTTTGATCAATATAGATGAAGTTGTTTTCTCTTAATGCTTTATGTTTGATTTGTTTTACTCTAGACATAGATTCCACAAATCTTGACCTAACAATTTCATCTCTTAAAAACCAAACTCTAGACATAGATTTGGGATTTGCTATTCGCATTGTATTGATCTTAATGATCGTTGTTTAGATTGTTAGCGTGAGACATCATCTAACGGTTTAAACAACGGTACTCACGACTTCGCTTTAGACATAAACTTAGTCGGGAGGATACGCGGTTATATTGGTCGGAAACCGAGTTCATATGCTTGATTAATCGTTTATACATGGAAAGGATTAGCGAAACCTAACCTTAACATGCTTTTATAAAACATTTTACAAAATCTTTGTGACAAATTAATCTTTGCTACAAGTGAATGTTAAAAACAATTGAGAAATTTTTGAAACTGTTAACTTAGATTATCGCAACTATTGAAAGGCACGCATCAAATATCAAACAATCCCTGTGGATACGATTAAAAAAAAACCCCACTATTACTCTTCTAACAAAATGGCGCCGTTGCCGGGGATTGTTAGGTGATATTGCAAGCATTGCGATAGTTGAGTTATTTTAAGTTGTTACCACTTTATCTTGAGCTTGTTAATCTGTTTTGTTTAGTGTGCAGACTTAGTTTATGCGAGGGAAACTACCGGCGGACCAACTTCTTTTCGATCCTGAGATTGAGAGAACCGCTCGTAGAATCAACAGCAGGACTAGAGAAGGAGGCAGCTAGCAAGACAGAAGCGAGAACAAGAGGAAAGTACTTCTACACCACTACCAGTTCCAAAAATACTTCCGAGTAACCTTGTGAGTGTGCGCGAATTTGAAACTCCTTTTGAGCCTAAAAAGAAAGATTTTTTTTGTTGTGTGAATCATGAACCCGAATGTTAACATGTTTCGAAGAGTTTTTTATAAATGTACTTGAAGTATTGTTGAGGTTGGGGAGATTGGCTTAATTTTGAAAGAAAAAAAGAATGGTGGATACAAGACATTCTCAAATGAATTCAATAGGAGAATGATGAAAAAGAAAAGGAAAAATAAAAGGAAAAAAAATAGGGGTTTAAAAAAAAAAAAAGAAGAAGAGAATGTATTGTGAGAATTAATGTTGGTGGTTCAAGCAACAAGGTTTATGTTAAAAAGTGAAATGCTCTTCGTGAAAGTTTTTTTTTGTGATTCAATAGCCGTGTACATATGTCCCTTGTTTTTACCCCGACCAAATTACAACCATAAAAGTCCTTTGTGATCTTAGTTTCTACTTCTTTTTGATAACTTTGTGAGATGAATGCATGAACGATTCCGGATGTGGCACGATTGCTTGAGAGAGTGTTTTGTCCCGTGTGCAATTATGTACATAGTTTGTTAATAATAAGTATAAGTAGGTGATTCAACTTGAGCGTGTAGGAACTTGATTTTGCATTGTGTAAGTTGTGTTTAGAACTTAACTCATAATTGTGCTTGGATTCCATGCAACTTTGTGGAAATACTTTGTGCGTGTATGTGTCAAGTTTGAACCATTGAGGTTTTCGGTTAATATTGTGCGCGGAATTCTTGTTTGTAGTTGTTAACACTAATTTTTGTTTGAGGACAAACAACAAGGCAAGTTGGGGAGAGTTTGATAGGTAGCTGATTGTAAATGAATTGTAGATTAATTTTCTGTATTTTAAAGCTTTTTTCTAAATGCCTTAATGCGAAACTGCTTTTTTTAAAGTGATTTTTGAATTTATGTTTTATTCTGGGCTATTTGATGTTTTTGTTTGTTTTGCAGCATTTTTTTGTAAAAGCGACGTGGCAAAAATCGGAAGAAAACACGATGAAATGAGCAACGTCGCGTGTCTGCAACAAACAGTGAATTCGCCTAGCGAGTTGGTGGCGGAAGGAGAAATTCGCCAGGCGAATGTCTGGCGAGTCAGTTGGCGAATTTGTCTTCAAATTGGGTGCTCTCTGTAAGTGTTTCGCCGCAGCATTCGCCAGACGACTTGGTGGCGAAAGTAATTCACCTGGCGAGTTTGGAATTTGCCTGACAAATTTTAGATTTTTTCTCAGGTTCTTTGCACTGTTCTGGCACGTGGGCTGTACTTAAAGGTTTCGCCAGGCGAATTTTGTAGCTCGCCTGGCAAATTTGTCTGGGCAGAAAGTGCTCTTTAGTGTGTGGTTAGATGTTTTTTTGAGAGACTTTTTGATTTACCACTCTTTTGTAACCTAAAACTTGTGTGAAGAAGAAGAAACTCCATTGTTACTTATTTTTCCAAGTTCCAAGCCTTTATGCTTCAATCCTTGAATCTTTGAAGATTGAAGTTCCACAAGCTTTGCAACTTAACTTGTCATCCAAGCTACCATGAGAAGTGGTAACTAAACACTCAATGTTGAGGTTAGAGGTAGTTGATTCTACTTTTATGTATTGCTTTTGATCTATTGTATATGAACAAAGTCTTTGATCAATATAGATGAAGTTGTTTTCTCTTAATGCTTTATGTTTGATTTGTTTTACTCTAGACATAGATTCCACAAATCTTGACCTAACAATTTCATCTCTTAAAAACCAAACTCTAGACATAGATTTGGGATTTGCTATTCGCATTGTATTGATCTTAATGATCGTTGTTTAGATTGTTAGCGTGAGACATCATCTAACGGTTTAAACAACGGTACTCACGACTTCGCTTTAGACATAAACTTAGTCGGGAGGATACGCGGTTATATTGGTCGGAAACCGAGTTCATATGCTTGATTAATCGTTTATACATGGAAAGGATTAGCGAAACCTAACCTTAACATGCTTTTATAAAACCTTTTACAAAATCTTTGTGACAAATTAATCTTTGCTACAAGTGAATGTTAAAAACAATTGAGAAATTTTTGAAACTGTTAACTTAGATTATCGCAACTATTGAAAGGCACGCATCAAATATCAAACAATCCCTGTGGATACGATTAAAAAAAACCCCCACTATTACTCTTCTAACAAAATGGCGCCGTTGCCGGGGATTGTTAGGTGATATTGCAAGCATTGCGATAGTTGAGTTATTTTAAGTTGTTACCACTTTATCTTGAGCTTGTTAATCTGTTTTGTTTAGTGTGCAGACTTAGTTTATGCGAGGGAAACTACCGGCGGACCAACTTCTTTTCGATCCTGAGATTGAGAGAACCGCTCGTAGAATCAACAGCAGGACTAGAGAAGGAGGCAGCTAGCAAGACAGAAGCGAGAACAAGAGGAAAGTACTTCTACACCACTACCAGTTCCAAAAATACTTCCGAGTAACCTTGTGAGTGTGCGCGAATTTGAAACTCCTTTTGAGCCTAAAAAGAAAGATTTTTTTTGTTGTGTGAATCATGAACCCGAATGTTAACATGTTTCGAAGAGTTTTTTATAAATGTACTTGAAGTATTGTTGAGGTTGGGGAGATTGGCTTAATTTTGAAAGAAAAAAAGAATGGTGGATACAAGACATTCTCAAATGAATTCAATAGGAGAATGATGAAAAAGAAAAGGAAAAATAAAAGGAAAAATAAAAGGAAAAAAAATAGGGGTTTAAAAAAAAAAAAAAGAAGAAGAGAATGTATTGTGAGAATTAATGTTGGTGGTTCAAGCAACAAGGTTTATGTTAAAAAGTGAAATGCTCTTCGTGAAAGTTTTTTTTTGTGATTCAATAGCCGTGTACATATGTCCCTTGTTTTTACCCCGACCAAATTACAACCATAAAAGTCCTTTGCGATCTTAGTTTCTACTTCTTTTTGATAACTTTGTGAGATGAATGCATGAACGATTTCGGATGTGGCACGATTGCTTGAGAGAGTGTTTTGTCTCGTGTGCAATTATGTACATAGTTTGTTAATAATAAGTATAAGTAGGTGATTCAACTTGAGCGTGTAGGAACTTGATTTTGCATTGTGTAAGTTGTGTTTAGAACTTAACTCATAATTGTGCTTGGATTCCATGCAACTTTGTGGAAATACTTTGTGCGTGTATGTGTCAAGTTTGAACCATTGAGGTTTTCGGTTAATATTGTGCGTGGAATTCTTGTTTGTAGTTGTTAACACTAATTTTTGTTTGAGGACAAACAACAAGGCAAGTTGGGGAGAGTTTGATAGGTAGCTGATTGTAAATGAATTGTAGATTATTTTTCTGTATTTTAAAGCTTTTTTCTAAATGCCTTAATGCGAAACTGCTTTTTTTAAAGTGATTTTCGAATTTATGTTTTATTCTGGGCTATTTGATGTTTTTGTTTGTTTTGCAGCATTTTTTTGTAAAAGCGACGTGGCAAAAATCGGAAGAAAACACGATGAAATGAGCAACGTCGCGTGTCTGCAACAAACAGTGAATTCGCCTGGCGAGTTGGTGGCGGAAGGAGAAATTCGCCAGGCGAATGTCTGGCGAGTCAGCTGGCGAATTTGTCTTCAAATTGGGTGCTCTCTGTAAGTGTTTCGCCGCAGCATTCGCCAGACGACTTGGTGGCGAAAGTAATTCGCCTGGCGAGTTTGGAATTTGCCTGGCAAATTTGAGATTTTTTCTCAGGTTCTTTGCACTGTTCTGGCACGTGGGCTGTACTTAAAGGTTTCGCCAGGCGAATTTTGTAGCTCGCCTGGCGAATTTGTCTGGGCAGAAAGTGCTCTTTAGTGTGTGGTTAGATGTTTTTTTGAGAGACTTTTTGATTTACCACTCTTTTGTAACCTAAAACTTGTGTGAAGAAGAAGAAACTCCATTGTTACTTATTTTTCCAAGTTCCAAGCCTTTATGCTTCAATCCTTGAATCTTTGAAGATTGAAGTTCCACAAGCTTTGCAACTTAACTTGTCATCCAAGCTACCATGAGAAGTGGTAGCTAAACACTCAATGTTGAGGTTAGAGGTAGTTGATTCTACTTTTATGTATTGCTTTTGATCTAATGTATATGAACAAAGTCTTTGATCAATATAGATGAAGTTGTTTTCTCTTAATGCTTTATGTTTGATTTGTTTTACTCTAGACATAGATTCCACAAATCTTGACCTAACAATTTCATCTCTTAAAAACCAAACTCTAGACATAGATTTGGGATTTGCTATTCGCATTGTATTGATCTTAATGATCGTTGTTTAGATTGTTAGCGTGAGACATCATCTAACGGTTTAAACAAAGGTACTCACGACTTCGCTTTAGACATAAACTTAGTCGGGAGGATACGCGGTTATATTGGTCGGAAACCGAGTTCATATGCTTGATTAATCATTTATACATGGAAAGGATTAGCGAAACCTAACCTTAACATGATTTTATAAAACCTTTTACAAAATCTTTGTGACAAATTAATCTTTGCTACAAGTGAATGTTAAAAACAATTGAGAAATTTTTGAAACTGTTAACTTAGATTATCGCAACTATTGAAAGGCACGCATCAAATATCAAACAATCCCTGTGGATACGATTAAAAACAACCCCCACTATTACTCTTCTAACAAAATGGCGCCGTTTCCGGGGATTGTTAGGTGATATTGCAAGCATTGCGATAGTTGAGTTATTTTAAGCTGTTACCACTTTATCTTGAGCTTGTTAATCTGTTTTGTTTAGTGTGCAGACTTAGTTTATGCGAGGGAAACTACCGGCGGACCAACTTCTTTTCGATCCTGAGATTGAGAGAACCGCTCGTAGAATCAACAGCAGGACTAGAGAAGGAGGCAGCTAGCAAGACAGAAGCGAGAACAAGAGGAAAGCACTTCTACACCACTACCAGTTCCAAAAATACTTCCGAGTAACCTTGTGAGTGTGCGCGAATTTGAAACTCCTTTTGAGCCTAAAAAGAAAGATTTTTTTTGTTGTGTGAATCATGAACCCGAATGTTAACATGTTTCGAAGAGTTTTATATAAATGTACTTGAAGTATTGTTGAGGTTGGGGAGATTGGCTTAATTTTGAAAGAAAAAAAGAATGGTGGATACAAGACATTCTCAAATGAATTCAATAGGAGAATGATGAAAAAGAAAAGGAAAAATAAAAGGAAAAAAAATAGGGGTTTAAAAAAAAAAAAAAGAAGAAGAGAATGTATTGTGAGAATTAATGTTGGTGGTTCAAGCAACAAGGTTTATGTTAAAAAGTGAAATGCTCTTCGTGAAAGTTTTTTTTTGTGATTCAATAGCCGTGTACATATGTCCCTTGTTTTTACCCCGACCAAATTACAACCATAAAAGTCCTTTGTGATCTTAGTTTCTACTTCTTTTTGATAACTTTGTGAGATGAATGCATGAATGATTCCGGATGTGGCACGATTGCTTGAGAGAGTGTTTTGTCCCGTGTGCAATTATGTACATAGTTTGTTAATAATAAGTATAAGTAGGTGATTCAACTTGAGCGTGTAGGAACTTGATTTTGCATTGTGTAAGTTGTGTTTAGAACTTAACTCATAATTGTGCTTGGATTCCATGCAACTTTGTGGAAATACTTTGTGCGTGTATGTGTCAAGTTTGAACCATTGAGGTTTTCGGTTAATATTGTGCGTGGAATTCTTGTTTGTAGTTGTTAACACTAATTTTTGTTTGAGGACAAACAACAAGGCAAGTTGGGGAGAGTTTGATAGGTAGCTGATTGTAAATGAATTGTAGATTATTTTTCTGTATTTTAAAGCTTTTTTCTAAATGCCTTAATGCGAAACTGCTTTTTTTAAAGTGATTTTCGAATTTATGTTTTATTCTGGGCTATTTGATGTTTTTGTTTGTTTTGCAGCATTTTTTTGTAAAAGCGACGTGGCAAAAATCGGAAGAAAACACGATGAAATGAGCAACGTCGCGTGTCTGCAACAAACAGTGAATTCGCCTGGCGAGTTGGTGGCGGAAGGAGAAATTCGCCAGGCGAATGTCTGGCGAGTCAGCTGGCGAATTTGTCTTCAAATTGGGTGCTCTCTGTAAGTGTTTCGCCGCAGCATTCGCCAGACGACTTGGTGGCGAAAGTAATTCGCCTGGCGAGTTTGGAATTTGCCTGGCAAATTTTAGATTTTTTCTCAGGTTCTTTGCACTGTTCTGGCACGTGGGCTGTACTTAAAGGTTTCGCCAGGCGAATTTTGTAGCTCGCCTGGCGAATTTGTCTGGGCAGAAAGTGCTCTTTAGTGTGTGGTTAGATGTTTTTTTGAGAGACTTTTTGATTTACCACTCTTTTGTAACCTAAAACTTGTGTGAAGAAGAAGAAACTCCATTGTTACTTATTTTTCCAAGTTCCAAGCCTTTATGCTTCAATCCTTGAATCTTTGAAGATTGAAGTTCCACAAGCTTTGCAACTTAACTTGTCATCCAAGCTACCATGAGAAGTGGTAGCTAAACACTCAATGTTGAGGTTAGAGGTAGTTGATTCTACTTTTATGTATTGCTTTTGATCTAATGTATATGAACAAAGTCTTTGATCAATATAGATGAAGTTGTTTTCTCTTAATGCTTTATGTTTGATTTGTTTTACTCTAGACATAGATTCCACAAATCTTGACCTAACAATTTCATCTCTTAAAAACCAAACTCTAGACATAGATTTGGGATTTGCTATTCGCATTGTATTGATCTTAATGATCGTTGTTTAGATTGTTAGCGTGAGACATCATCTAACGGTTTAAACAAAGGTACTCACGACTTCGCTTTAGACATAAACTTAGTCGGGAGGATACGCGGTTATATTGGTCGGAAACCGAGTTCATATGCTTGATTAATCATTTATACATGGAAAGGATTAGCGAAACCTAACCTTAACATGCTTTTATAAAACCTTTTACAAAATCTTTGTGACAAATTAATCTTTGCTACAAGTGAATGTTAAAAACAATTGAGAAATTTTTGAAACTGTTAACTTAGATTATCGCAACTATTGAAAGGCACGCATCAAATATCAAACAATCCCTGTGGATACGATTAAAAACAACCCCCACTATTACTCTTCTAACAAAATGGCGCCGTTTCCGGGGATTGTTAGGTGATATTGCAAGCATTGCGATAGTTGAGTTATTTTAAGCTGTTACCACTTTATCTTGAGCTTGTTAATCTGTTTTGTTTAGTGTGCAGACTTAGTTTATGCGAGGGAAACTACCGGCGGACCAACTTCTTTTCGATCCTGAGATTGAGAGAACCGCTCGTAGAATCAACAGCAGGACTAGAGAAGGAGGCAGCTAGCAAGACAGAAGCGAGAACAAGAGGAAAGCACTTCTACACCACTACCAGTTCCAAAAATACTTCCGAGTAACCTTGTGAGTGTGCGCGAATTTGAAACTCCTTTTGAGCCTAAAAAGAAAGATTTTTTTTGTTGTGTGAATCATGAACCCGAATGTTAACATGTTTCGAAGAGTTTTATATAAATGTACTTGAAGTATTGTTGAGGTTGGGGAGATTGGCTTAATTTTGAAAGAAAAAAAGAATGGTGGATACAAGACATTCTCAAATGAATTCAATAGGAGAATGATGAAAAAGAAAAGGAAAAATAAAAGGAAAAAAAATAGGGGTTTAAAAAAAAAAAAAAGAAGAAGAGAATGTATTGTGAGAATTAATGTTGGTGGTTCAAGCAACAAGGTTTATGTTAAAAAGTGAAATGCTCTTCGTGAAAGTTTTTTTTTGTGATTCAATAGCCGTGTACATATGTCCCTTGTTTTTACCCCGACCAAATTACAACCATAAAAGTCCTTTGTGATCTTAGTTTCTACTTCTTTTTGATAACTTTGTGAGATGAATGCATGAATGATTCCGGATGTGGCACGATTGCTTGAGAGAGTGTTTTGTCCCGTGTGCAATTATGTACATAGTTTGTTAATAATAAGTATAAGTAGGTGATTCAACTTGAGCGTGTAGGAACTTGATTTTGCATTGTGTAAGTTGTGTTTAGAACTTAACTCATAATTGTGCTTGGATTCCATGCAACTTTGTGGAAATACTTTGTGCGTGTATGTGTCAAGTTTGAACCATTGAGGTTTTCGGTTAATATTGTGCGTGGAATTCTTGTTTGTAGTTGTTAACACTAATTTTTGTTTGAGGACAAACAACAAGGCAAGTTGGGGAGAGTTTGATAGGTAGCTGATTGTAAATGAATTGTAGATTATTTTTCTGTATTTTAAAGCTTTTTTCTAAATGCCTTAATGCGAAACTGCTTTTTTTAAAGTGATTTTCGAATTTATGTTTTATTCTGGGCTATTTGATGTTTTTGTTTGTTTTGCAGCATTTTTTTGTAAAAGCGACGTGGCAAAAATCGGAAGAAAACACGATGAAATGAGCAACGTCGCGTGTCTGCAACAAACAGTGAATTCGCCTGGCGAGTTGGTGGCGGAAGGAGAAATTCGCCAGGCGAATGTCTGGCGAGTCAGCTGGCGAATTTGTCTTCAAATTGGGTGCTCTCTGTAAGTGTTTCGCCGCAGCATTCGCCAGACGACTTGGTGGCGAAAGTAATTCGCCTGGCGAGTTTGGAATTTGCCTGGCAAATTTTAGATTTTTTCTCAGGTTCTTTGCACTGTTCTGGCACGTGGGCTGTACTTAAAGGTTTCGCCAGGCGAATTTTGTAGCTCGCCTGGCGAATTTGTCTGGGCAGAAAGTGCTCTTTAGTGTGTGGTTAGATGTTTTTTTGAGAGACTTTTTGATTTACCACTCTTTTGTAACCTAAAACTTGTGTGAAGAAGAAGAAACTCCATTGTTACTTATTTTTCCAAGTTCCAAGCCTTTATGCTTCAATCCTTGAATCTTTGAAGATTGAAGTTCCACAAGCTTTGCAACTTAACTTGTCATCCAAGCTACCATGAGAAGTGGTAGCTAAACACTCAATGTTGAGGTTAGAGGTAGTTGATTCTACTTTTATGTATTGCTTTTGATCTAATGTATATGAACAAAGTCTTTGATCAATATAGATGAAGTTGTTTTCTCTTAATGCTTTATGTTTGATTTGTTTTACTCTAGACATAGATTCCACAAATCTTGACCTAACAATTTCATCTCTTAAAAACCAAACTCTAGACATAGATTTGGGATTTGCTATTCGCATTGTATTGATCTTAATGATCGTTGTTTAGATTGTTAGCGTGAGACATCATCTAACGGTTTAAACAAAGGTACTCACGACTTCGCTTTAGACATAAACTTAGTCGGGAGGATACGCGGTTATATTGGTCGGAAACCGAGTTCATATGCTTGATTAATCATTTATACATGGAAAGGATTAGCGAAACCTAACCTTAACATGCTTTTATAAAACCTTTTACAAAATCTTTGTGACAAATTAATCTTTGCTACAAGTGAATGTTAAAAACAATTGAGAAATTTTTGAAACTGTTAACTTAGATTATCGCAACTATTGAAAGGCACGCATCAAATATCAAACAATCCCTGTGGATACGATTAAAAACAACCCCCACTATTACTCTTCTAACAAAATGGCGCCGTTTCCGGGGATTGTTAGGTGATATTGCAAGCATTGCGATAGTTGAGTTATTTTAAGCTGTTACCACTTTATCTTGAGCTTGTTAATCTGTTTTGTTTAGTGTGCAGACTTAGTTTATGCGAGGGAAACTACCGGCGGACCAACTTCTTTTCGATCCTGAGATTGAGAGAACCGCTCGTAGAATCAACAGCAGGACTAGAGAAGGAGGCAGCTAGCAAGACAGTTGCGAGAACAAGAGGAAAGCACTTCTACACCACTACCAGTTCCAAAAATACTTCCGAGTAACCTTGTGAGTGTGCGCGAATTTGAAACTCCTTTTGAGCCTAAAAAGAAAGATTTTTTTTGTTGTGTGAATCATGAACCCGAATGTTAACATGTTTCGAAGAGTTTTATATAAATGTACTTGAAGTATTGTTGAGGTTGGGGAGATTGGCTTAATTTTGAAAGAAAAAAAGAATGGTGGATACAAGACATTCTCAAATGAATTCAATAGGAGAATGATGAAAAAGAAAAGGAAAAATTAAAGGAAAAAAAATAGGGGTTTAAAAAAAAAAAAAAGAAGAAGAGAATGTATTGTGAGAATTAATGTTGGTGGTTCAAGCAACAAGGTTTATGTTAAAAAGTGAAATGCTCTTCGTGAAAGTTTTTTTTTGTGATTCAATAGCCGTGTACATATGTCCCTTGTTTTTACCCCGACCAAATTACAACCATAAAAGTCCTTTGTGATCTTAGTTTCTACTTCTTTTTGATAACTTTGTGAGATGAATGCATGAATGATTCCGGATGTGGCACGATTGCTTGAGAGAGTGTTTTGTCCCGTGTGCAATTATGTACATAGTTTGTTAATAATAAGTATAAGTAGGTGATTCAACTTGAGCGTGTAGGAACTTGATTTTGCATTGTGTAAGTTGTGTTTAGAACTTAACTCATAATTGTGCTTGGATTCCATGCAACTTTGTGGAAATACTTTGTGCGTGTATGTGTCAAGTTTGAACCATTGAGGTTTTCGGTTAATATTGTGCGTGGAATTCTTGTTTGTAGTTGTTAACACTAATTTTTGTTTGAGGACAAACAACAAGGCAAGTTGGGGAGAGTTTGATAGGTAGCTGATTGTAAATGAATTGTAGATTAATTTTCTGTATTTTAAAGCTTTTTTCTAAATGCCTTAATGCGAAACTGCTTTTTTTAAAGTGATTTTCGAATTTATGTTTTATTCTGGGCTATTTGATGTTTTTGTTTGTTTTGCAGCATTTTTTTGTAAAAGCGACGTGGCAAAAATCGGAAGAAAACACGATGAAATGAGCAACGTCGCGTGTCTGCAACAAACAGTGAATTCGCCTGGCGAGTTGGTGGCGGAAGGAGAAATTCGCCAGGCGAATGTCTGGCGAGTCAGCTGGCGAATTTGTCTTCAAATTGGGTGCTCTCTGTAAGTGTTTCGCCGCAGCATTCGCCAGACGACTTGGTGGCGAAAGTAATTCGCCTGGCGAGTTTGGAATTTGCCTGGCAAATTTTAGATTTTTTCTCAGGTTCTTTGCACTGTTCTGGCACGTGGGCTGTACTTAAAGGTTTCGCCAGGCGAATTTTGTAGCTCGCCTGGCGAATTTGTCTGGGCAGAAAGTGCTCTTTAGTGTGTGGTTAGATGTTTTTTTGAGAGACTTTTTGATTTACCACTCTTTTGTAACCTAAAACTTGTGTGAAGAAGAAGAAACTCCATTGTTACTTATTTTTCCATGTTCCAAGCCTTTATGCTTCAATCCTTGAATCTTTGAAGATTGAAGTTCCACAAGCTTTGCAACTTAACTTGTCATCCAAGCTACCATGAGAAGTGGTAGCTAAACACTCAATGTTGAGGTTAGAGGTAGTTGATTCTACTTTTATGTATTGCTTTTGATCTATTGTATATGAACAAAGTCTTTGATCAATATAGATGAAGTTGTTTTCTCTTAATGCTTTATGTTTGATTTGTTTTACTCTAGACATAGATTCCACAAATCTTGACCTAACAATTTCATCTCTTAAAAACCAAACTCTAGACATAGATTTGGGATTTGCTATTCGCATTGTATTGATCTTAATGATCGTTGTTTAGATTGTTAGCGTGAGACATCATCTAACGGTTTAAACAACGGTACTCACGACTTCGCTTTAGACATAAACTTAGTCGGGAGGATACGCGGTTATATTGGTCGGAAACCGAGTTCATATGCTTGATTAATCGTTTATACATGGAAAGGATTAGCGAAACCTAACCTTAACATGCTTTTATAAAACCTTTTACAAAATCTTTGTGACAAATTAATCTTTGCTACAAGTGAATGTTAAAAACAATTGAGAAATTTTTGAAACTGTTAACTTAGATTATCGCAACTATTGAAAGGCACGCATCAAATATCAAACAATCCCTGTGGATACGATTAAAAACAACCCCCACTATTACTCTTCTAACAAAATGGCGCCGTTGCCGGGGATTGTTAGGTGATATTGCAAGCATTGCGATAGTTGAGTTATTTTAAGCTGTTACCACTTTATCTTGAGCTTGTTAATCTGTTTTGTTTAGTGTGCAGACTTAATTTATGCGAGGGAAACTACCGGCGGACCAACTTCTTTTCGATCCTGAGATTGAGAGAACCGCTCGTAGAATCAACAGCAGGACTAGAGAAGGAGGCAGCTAGCAAGACAGAAGCGAGAACAAGAGGAAAGCACTTCTACACCACTACCAGTTCCAAAAATACTTCCGAGTAACCTTGTGAGTGTGCGCGAATTTGAAACTCCTTTTGAGCCTAAAAAGAAAGATTTTTTTTGTTGTGTGAATCATGAACCCGAATGTTAACATGTTTCGAAGAGTTTTTTATAAATGTACTTGAAGTATTGTTGAGGTTGGGGAGATTGGCTTAATTTTGAAAGAAAAAAAGAATGGTGGATACAAGACATTCTCAAATGAATTCAATAGGAGAATGATGAAAAAGAAAAGGAAAAATAAAAGGAAAAAAAATAGGGGTTTAAAAAAAAAAAAAAGAAGAAGAGAATGTATTGTGAGAATTAATGTTGGTGGATCAAGCAACAAGGTTTATGTTAAAAAGTGAAATGCTCTTCGTGAAAGTTTTTTTTTGTGATTCAATAGCCGTGTACATATGTCCCTTGTTTTTACCCCGACCAAATTACAACCATAAAAGTCCTTTGTGATCTTAGTTTCTACTTCTTTTTGATAACTTTGTGAGATGAATGCATGAATGATTCCGGATGTGGCACGATTGCTTGAGAGAGTGTTTTGTCCCGTGTGCAATTATGTACATAGTTTGTTAATAATAAGTATAAGTAGGTGATTCAACTTGAGCGTGTAGGAACTTGATTTTGCATTGTGTAAGTTGTGTTTAGAACTTAACTCATAATTGTGCTTGGATTCCATGCAACTTTGTGGAAATACTTTGTGCGTGTATGTGTCAAGTTTGAACCATTGAGGTTTTCGGTTAATATTGTGCGTGGAATTCTTGTTTGTAGTTGTTAACACTAATTTTTGTTTGAGGACAAACAACAAGGCAAGTTGGGGAGAGTTTGATAGGTACCTGATTGTAAATGAATTGTAGATTAATTTTCTGTATTTTAAAGCTTTTTTCTAAATGCCTTAATGCGAAACTGCTTTTTTTAAAGTGATTTTCGAATTTATGTTTTATTCTGGGCTATTTGATGTTTTTGTTTGTTTTGCAGCATTTTTTTGTAAAAGCGACGTGGCAAAAATCGGAAGAAAACACGATGAAATGAGCAACGTCGCGTGTCTGCAACAAACAGTGAATTCGCCTGGCGAGTTGGTGGCGGAAGGAGAAATTTGCCAGGCGAATGTCTGGCGAGTCAGCTGGCGAATTTGTCTTCAAATTGGGTGCTCTCTGTAAGTGTTTCGCCGCAGCATTCGCCAGACGACTTGGTGGCGAAAGTAATTCGCCTGGCGAGTTTGGAATTTGCCTGGCAAATTTTAGATTTTTTCTCAGGTTCTTTGCACTGTTCTGGCACGTGGGCTGTACTTAAAGGTTTCGCCAGGCGAATTTTGTAGCTCGCCTGGCGAATTTGTCTGGGCAGAAAGTGCTCTTTAGTGTGTGGTTAGATGTTTTTTTGAGAGACTTTTTGATTTACCACTCTTTTGTAACCTAAAACTTGTGTGAAGAAGAAGAAACTCCATTGTTACTTATTTTTCCATGTTCCAAGCCTTTATGCTTCAATCCTTGAATCTTTGAAGATTGAAGTTCCACAAGCTTTGCAACTTAACTTGTCATCCAAGCTACCATGAGAAGTGGTAGCTAAACACTCAATGTTGAGGTTAGAGGTAGTTGATTCTACTTTTATGTATTGCTTTTGATCTATTGTATATGAACAAAGTCTTTGATCAATATAGATGAAGTTGTTTTCTCTTAATGCTTTATGTTTGATTTGTTTTACTCTAGACATAGATTCCACAAATCTTGACCTAACAATTTCATCTCTTAAAAACCAAACTCTAGACATAGATTTGGGATTTGCTATTCGCATTGTATTGATCTTAATGATCGTTGTTTAGATTGTTAGCGTGAGACATCATCTAACGGTTTAAACAACGGTACTCACGACTTCGCTTTAGACATAAACTTAGTCGGGAGGATACGCGGTTATATTGGTCGGAAACCGAGTTCATATGCTTGATTAATCGTTTATACATGGAAAGGATTAGCGAAACCTAACCTTAACATGCTTTTATAAAACCTTTTACAAAATCTTTGTGACAAATTAATCTTTGCTACAAGTGAATGTTAAAAACAATTGAGAAATTTTTGAAACTGTTAACTTAGATTATCGCAACTATTGAAAGGCACGCATCAAATATCAAACAATCCCTGTGGATACGATTAAAAACAACCCCCACTATTACTCTTCTAACAAAATGGCGCCGTTGCCGGGGATTGTTAGGTGATATTGCAAGCATTGCGATAGTTGAGTTATTTTAAGCTGTTACCACTTTATCTTGAGCTTGTTAATCTGTTTTGTTTAGTGTGCAGACTTAATTTATGCGAGGGAAACTACCGGCGGACCAACTTCTTTTCGATCCTGAGATTGAGAGAACCGCTCGTAGAATCAACAGCAGGACTAGAGAAGGAGGCAGCTAGCAAGACAGAAGCGAGAACAAGAGGAAAGTACTTCTACACCACTACCAGTTCCAAAAATACTTCCGAGTAACCTTGTGAGTGTGCGCGAATTTGAAACTCCTTTTGAGCCTAAAAAGAAAGATTTTTTTTGTTGTGTGAATCATGAACCCGAATGTTAACATGTTTCGAAGAGTTTTTTATAAATGTACTTGAAGTATTGTTGAGGTTGGGGAGATTGGCTTAATTTTGAAAGAAAAAAAGAATGGTGGATACAAGACATTCTCAAATGAATTCAATAGGAGAATGATGAAAAAGAAAAGGAAAAATAAAAGGAAAAAAAATAGGGGTTTAAAAAAAAAAAAAAGAAGAAGAGAATGTATTGTGAGAATTAATGTTGGTGGTTCAAGCAACAAGGTTTATGTTAAAAAGTGAAATGCTCTTCGTGAAAGTTTTTTTTTGTGATTCAATAGCCGTGTACATATGTCCCTTGTTTTTACCCCGACCAAATTACAACCATAAAAGTCCTTTGTGATCTTAGTTTCTACTTCTTTTTGATAACTTTGTGAGATGAATGCATGAATGATTCCGGATGTGGCACGATTGCTTGAGAGAGTGTTTTGTCCCGTGTGCAATTATGTACATAGTTTGTTAATAATAAGTATAAGTAGGTGATTCAACTTGAGCGTGTAGGAACTTGATTTTGCATTGTGTAAGTTGTGTTTAGAACTTAACTCATAATTGTGCTTGGATTCCATGCAACTTTGTGGAAATACTTTGTGCGTGTATGTGTCAAGTTTGAACCATTGAGGTTTTCGGTTAATATTGTGCGTGGAATTCTTGTTTGTAGTTGTTAACACTAATTTTTGTTTGAGGACAAACAACAAGGCAAGTTGGGGAGAGTTTGATAGGTAGCTGATTGTAAATGAATTGTAGATTAATTTTCTGTATTTTAAAGCTTTTTTCTAAATGCCTTAATGCGAAACTGCTTTTTTTAAAGTGATTTTCGAATTTATGTTTTATTCTGGGCTATTTGATGTTTTTGTTTGTTTTGCAGCATTTTTTTGTAAAAGCGACGTGGCAAAAATCGGAAGAAAACACGATGAAATGAGCAACGTCGCGTGTCTGCAACAAACAGTGAATTCGCCTGGCGAGTTGGTGGCGGAAGGAGAAATTTGCCAGGCGAATGTCTGGCGAGTCAGCTGGCGAATTTGTCTTCAAATTGGGTGCTCTCTGTAAGTGTTTCGCCGCAGCATTCGCCAGACGACTTGGTGGCGAAAGTAATTCGCCTGGCGAGTTTGGAATTTGCCTGGCAAATTTTAGATTTTTTCTCAGGTTCTTTGCACTGTTCTGGCACGTGGGCTGTACTTAAAGGTTTCGCCAGGCGAATTTTGTAGCTCGCCTGGCGAATTTGTCTGGGCAGAAAGTGCTCTTTAGTGTGTGGTTAGATGTTTTTTTGAGAGACTTTTTGATTTACCACTCTTTTGTAACCTAAAACTTGTGTGAAGAAGAAGAAACTCCATTGTTACTTATTTTTCCATGTTCCAAGCCTTTATGCTTCAATCCTTGAATCTTTGAAGATTGAAGTTCCACAAGCTTTGCAACTTAACTTGTCATCCAAGCTACCATGAGAAGTGGTAGCTAAACACTCAATGTTGAGGTTAGAGGTAGTTGATTCTACTTTTATGTATTGCTTTTGATCTATTGTATATGAACAAAGTCTTTGATCAATATAGATGAAGTTGTTTTCTCTTAATGCTTTATGTTTGATTTGTTTTACTCTAGACATAGATTCCACAAATCTTGACCTAACAATTTCATCTCTTAAAAACCAAACTCTAGACATAGATTTGGGATTTGCTATTCGCATTGTATTGATCTTAATGATCGTTGTTTAGATTGTTAGCGTGAGACATCATCTAACGGTTTAAACAACGGTACTCACGACTTCGCTTTAGACATAAACTTAGTCGGGAGGATACGCGGTTATATTGGTCGGAAACCGAGTTCATATGCTTGATTAATCGTTTATACATGGAAAGGATTAGCGAAACCTAACCTTAACATGCTTTTATAAAACCTTTTACAAAATCTTTGTGACAAATTAATCTTTGCTACAAGTGAATGTTAAAAACAATTGAGAAATTTTTGAAACTGTTAACTTAGATTATCGCAACTATTGAAAGGCACGCATCAAATATCAAACAATCCCTGTGGATACGATTAAAAACAACCCCCACTATTACTCTTCTAACAAAATGGCGCCGTTGCCGGGGATTGTTAGGTGATATTGCAAGCATTGCGATAGTTGAGTTATTTTAAGCTGTTACCACTTTATCTTGAGCTTGTTAATCTGTTTTGTTTAGTGTGCAGACTTAATTTATGCGAGGGAAACTACCGGCGGACCAACTTCTTTTCGATCCTGAGATTGAGAGAACCGCTCGTAGAATCAACAGCAGGACTAGAGAAGGAGGCAGCTAGCAAGACAGAAGCGAGAACAAGAGGAAAGTACTTCTACACCACTACCAGTTCCAAAAATACTTCCGAGTAACCTTGTGAGTGTGCGCGAATTTGAAACTCCTTTTGAGCCTAAAAAGAAAGATTTTTTTTGTTGTGTGAATCATGAACCCGAATGTTAACATGTTTCGAAGAGTTTTTTATAAATGTACTTGAAGTATTGTTGAGGTTGGGGAGATTGGCTTAATTTTGAAAGAAAAAAAGAATGGTGGATACAAGACATTCTCAAATGAATTCAATAGGAGAATGATGAAAAAGAAAAGGAAAAATAAAAGGAAAAAAAATAGGGGTTTAAAAAAAAAAAAAAGAAGAAGAGAATGTATTGTGAGAATTAATGTTGGTGGTTCAAGCAACAAGGTTTATGTTAAAAAGTGAAATGCTCTTCGTGAAAGTTTTTTTTTGTGATTCAATAGCCGTGTACATATGTCCCTTGTTTTTACCCCGACCAAATTACAACCATAAAAGTCCTTTGTGATCTTAGTTTCTACTTCTTTTTGATAACTTTGTGAGATGAATGCATGAATGATTCCGGATGTGGCACGATTGCTTGAGAGAGTGTTTTGTCCCGTGTGCAATTATGTACATAGTCTGTTAATAATAAGTATAAGTAGGTGATTCAACTTGAGCGTGTAGGAACTTGATTTTGCATTGTGTAAGTTGTGTTTAGAACTTAACTCATAATTGTGCTTGGATTCCATGCAACTTTGTGGAAATACTTTGTGCGTGTATGTGTCAAGTTTGAACCATTGAGGTTTTCGGTTAATATTGTGCGTGGAATTCTTGTTTGTAGTTGTTAACACTAATTTTTGTTTGAGGACAAACAACAAGGCAAGTTGGGGAGAGTTTGATAGGTAGCTGATTGTAAATGAATTGTAGATTAATTTTCTGTATTTTAAAGCTTTTTTCTAAATGCCTTAATGCGAAACTGCTTTTTTTAAAGTGATTTTCGAATTTATGTTTTATTCTGGGCTATTTGATGTTTTTGTTTGTTTTGCAGGATTTTTTTGTAAAAGCGACGTGGCAAAAATCGGAAGAAAACACGATGAAATGAGCAACGTCGCGTGTCTGCAACAAACAGTGAATTCGCCTGGCGAGTTGGTGGCGGAAGGAGAAATTCGCCAGGCGAATGTCTGGCGAGTCAGCTGGCGAATTTGTCTTCAAATTGGGTGCTCTCTGTAAGTGTTTCGCCGCAGCATTCGCCAGACGACTTGGTGGCGAAAGTAATTCGCCTGGCGAGTTTGGAATTTGCCTGGCAAATTTTAGATTTTTTCTCAGGTTCTTTGCACTGTTCTGGCACGTGGGCTGTACTTAAAGGTTTCGCCAGGCGAATTTTGTAGCTCCCCTGGCGAATTTGTCCGGGCAGAAAGTGCTCTTTAGTGTGTGGTTAGATGTTTTTTTGAGAGACTTTTTGATTTACCACTCTTTTGTAACCTAAAACTTGTGTGAAGAAGAAGAAACTCCATTGTTACTTATTTTTCCAAGTTCCAAGCCTTTATGCTTCAATCCTTGAATCTTTGAAGATTGAAGTTCAACAAGCTTTGCAACTTAACTTGTCATCCAAGCTACCATGAGAAGTGGTAGCTAAACACTCAATGTTGAGGTTAGAGGTAGTTGATTCTACTTTTATGTATTGCTTTTGATCTATTGTATATGAACAAAGTCTTTGATCAATATAGATGAAGTTGTTTTCTCTTAATGCTTTATGTTTGATTTGTTTTACTCTAGACATAGATTCCACAAATCTTGACCTAACAATTTCATCTCTTAAAAACCAAACTCTAGACATAGATTTGGGATTTGCTATTCGCATTGTATTGATCTTAATGATCGTTGTTTAGATTGTTAGCGTGAGACATCATCTAACGGTTTAAACAACGGTACTCACGACTTCGCTTTAGACATAAACTTAGTCGGGAGGATACGCGGTTATATTGGTCGGAAACCGAGTTCATATGCTTGATTAATCGTTTATACATGGAAAGGATTAGCGAAACCTAACCTTAACATGCTTTTATAAAACCTTTTACAAAATCTTTGTGACAAATTAATCTTTGCTACAAGTGAATGTTAAAAACAATTGAGAAATTTTTGAAACTGTTAACTTAGATTATCGCAACTATTGAAAGGCACGCATCAAATATCAAACAATCCCTGTGGATACGATTAAAAACAACCCCCACTATTACTCTTCTAACAAAATGGCGCCGTTGCCGGGGATTGTTAGGTGATATTGCAAGCATTGCGATAGTTGAGTTATTTTAAGCTGTTACCACTTTATCTTGAGCTTGTTAATCTGTTTTGTTTAGTTTGCAGACTTAGTTTATGCGAGGGAAACTACCGGCGGACCAACTTCTTTTCGATCCTGAGATTGAGAGAACCGCTCGTAGAATCAACAGCAGGACTAGACGAAGGAGGCAGCTAGCAAGACAGAAGCGAGAACAAGAGGAAAGTACTTCTACACCACTACCAGTTCCAAAAATACTTCCGAGTAACCTTGTGAGTGTGCGCGAATTTGAAACTCCTTTTGAGCCTAAAAAGAAAGATTTTTTTTGTTGTGTGAATCATGAACCCGAATGTTAACATGTTTCGAAGAGTTTTTTTTAAATGTACTTGAAGTATTGTTGAGGTTGGGGAGATTGGCTTAATTTTGAAAGAAAAAAAGAATGGTGGATACAAGACATTCTCAAATGAATTCAATAGGAGAATGATGAAAAAGAAAAGGAAAAATCAAAGGAAAAAAAATAGGGGTTTAAAAAAAAAAAAGAAGAAGAGAATGTATTGTGAGAATTAATGTTGGTGGTTCAAGCAACAAGGTTTATGTTAAAAAGTGAAATGCTATTCGTGAAAGTTTTTTTTTGTGATTCAATAGCCGTGTACATATGTCCCTTGTTTTTACCCCGACCAAATTACAACCATAAAAGTCCTTTGTGATCTTAGTTTCTACTTCTTTTTGATAACTTTGTGAGATGAATGCATGAATGATTTCGGATGTCGCACGATTGCTTGAGAGAGTGTTTTGTCCCGTGTGCAATTATGTACATAGTTTGTTAATAATAAGTATAAGTAGGTGATTCAACTTGAGCGTGTAGGAACTTGATTTTGCATTGTGTAAGTTGTGTTTAGAACTTAACTCATAATTGTGCTTGGATTCCATGCAACTTTGTGGAAATACTTTGTGCGTGTATGTGTCAAGTTTGAACCATTGAGGTTTTCGGTTAATATTGTGCGTGGAATTCTTGTTTGTAGTTGTTAACACTAATTTTTGTTTGAGGACAAACAACAAGGCAAGTTGGGGAGAGTTTGATTGGTAGCTGATTGTAAATGAATTGTAGATTAATTTTCTGTATTTTAAAGCTTTTTTCTAAATGCCTTAATGCGAAACTGCTTTTTTTAAAGTGATTTTCGAATTTATGTTTTATTCTGGGCTATTTGATGTTTTTGTTTGTTTTGCAGCATTTTTTTGTAAAAGCGACGTGGCAAAAATCGGAAGAAAACACGATGAAATGAGCAACGTCGCGTGTCTGCAACAAACAGTGAATTCGCCTGGCGAGTTGGTGGCGGAAGGAGAAATTCGCCAGGCGAATGTCTGGCGAGTCAGCTGGCGAATTTGTCTTCAAATTGGGTGCTCTCTGTAAGTGTTTCGCCGCAGCATTCGCCAGACGACTTGGTGGCGAAAGTAATTCGCCTGGCGAGTTTGGAATTTGCCTGGCAAATTTTAGATTTTTTCTCAGGTTCTTTGCACTGTTCTGGCACGTGGGCTGTACTTAAAGGTTTCGCCAGGCGAATTTTGTAGCTCGCCTGGCGAATTTGTCTGGGCAGAAAGTGCTCTTTAGTGTGTGGTTAGATGTTTTTTTGAGAGACTTTTTGATTTACCACTCTTTTGTAACCTAAAACTTGTGTGAAGAAGAAGAAACTCCATTGTTACTTATTTTTCCAAGTTCCAAGCCTTTATGCTTCAATCCTTGAATCTTTGAAGATTGAAGTTCCACAAGCTTTGCAACTTAACTTGTCATCCAAGCTACCATGAGAAGTGGTAGCTAAACACTCAATGTTGAGGTTAGAGGTAGTTGATTCTACTTTTATGTATTGCTTTTGATCTATTGTATATGAACAAAGTCTTTGATCAATATAGATGAAGTTGTTTTCCCTTAATGCTTTATGTTTGATTTGTTTTACTCTAGACATAGATTCCACAAATCTTGACCTAACAATTTCATCTCTTAAAAACCAAACTCTAGACATAGATTTGGGATTTGCTATTCGCATTGTATTTATCTTAATGATCGTTGTTTAGATTGTTAGCGTGAGACATCATCTAACGGTTTAAACAACGGTACTCACGACTTCGCTTTAGACATAAACTTAGTCGGGAGGATACGCGGTTATATTGGTCGGAAACCGAGTTCATATGCTTGATTAATCGTTTATACATGGAAAGGATTAGCGAAACCTAACCTTAACATGCTTTTATAAAACCTTTTACAAAATCTTTGTGACAAATTAATCTTTGCTACAAGTGAATGTTAAAAACAATTGAGAAATTTTTGAAACTGTTAACTTAGATTATCGCAACTATTGAAAGGCACGCATCAAATATCAAACAATCCCTGTGGATACGATTAAAAACAACCCCCACTATTACTCTTCTAACAAAATGGCGCCGTTGCCGGGGATTGTTAGGTGATATTGCAAGCATTGCGATAGTTGAGTTATTTTAAGCTGTTACCACTTTATCTTGAGCTTGTTAATCTGTTTTGTTTAGTTTGCAGACTTAGTTTATGCGAGGGAAACTACCGGCGGACCAACTTCTTTTCGATCCTGAGATTGAGAGAACCGCTCGTAGAATCAACAGCAGGACTAGACGAAGGAGGCAGCTAGCAAGACAGAAGCGAGAACAAGAGGAAAGTACTTCTACACCACTACCAGTTCCAAAAATACTTCCGAGTAACCTTGTGAGTGTGCGCGAATTTGAAACTCCTTTTGAGCCTAAAAAGAAAGATTTTTTTTGTTGTGTGAATCATGAACCCGAATGTTAACATGTTTCGAAGAGTTTTTTTTAAATGTACTTGAAGTATTGTTGAGGTTGGGGAGATTGGCTTAATTTTGAAAGAAAAAAAGAATGGTGGATACAAGACATTCTCAAATGAATTCAATAGGAGAATGATGAAAAAGAAAAGGAAAAATCAAAGGAAAAAAAATAGGGGTTTAAAAAAAAAAAAGAAGAAGAGAATGTATTGTGAGAATTAATGTTGGTGGTTCAAGCAACAAGGTTTATGTTAAAAAGTGAAATGCTATTCGTGAAAGTTTTTTTTTGTGATTCAATAGCCGTGTACATATGTCCCTTGTTTTTACCCCGACCAAATTACAACCATAAAAGTCCTTTGTGATCTTAGTTTCTACTTCTTTTTGATAACTTTGTGAGATGAATGCATGAATGATTTCGGATGTCGCACGATTGCTTGAGAGAGTGTTTTGTCCCGTGTGCAATTATGTACATAGTTTGTTAATAATAAGTATAAGTAGGTGATTCAACTTGAGCGTGTAGGAACTTGATTTTGCATTGTGTAAGTTGTGTTTAGAACTTAACTCATAATTGTGCTTGGATTCCATGCAACTTTGTGGAAATACTTTGTGCGTGTATGTGTCAAGTTTGAACCATTGAGGTTTTCGGTTAATATTGTGCGTGGAATTCTTGTTTGTAGTTGTTAACACTAATTTTTGTTTGAGGACAAACAACAAGGCAAGTTGGGGAGAGTTTGATTGGTAGCTGATTGTAAATGAATTGTAGATTAATTTTCTGTATTTTAAAGCTTTTTTCTAAATGCCTTAATGCGAAACTGCTTTTTTTAAAGTGATTTTCGAATTTATGTTTTATTCTGGGCTATTTGATGTTTTTGTTTGTTTTGCAGCATTTTTTTGTAAAAGCGACGTGGCAAAAATCGGAAGAAAACACGATGAAATGAGCAACGTCGCGTGTCTGCAACAAACAGTGAATTCGCCTGGCGAGTTGGTGGCGGAAGGAGAAATTCGCCAGGCGAATGTCTGGCGAGTCAGCTGGCGAATTTGTCTTCAAATTGGGTGCTCTCTGTAAGTGTTTCGCCGCAGCATTCGCCAGACGACTTGGTGGCGAAAGTAATTCGCCTGGCGAGTTTGGAATTTGCCTGGCAAATTTTAGATTTTTTCTCAGGTTCTTTGCACTGTTCTGGCACGTGGGCTGTACTTAAAGGTTTCGCCAGGCGAATTTTGTAGCTCGCCTGGCGAATTTGTCTGGGCAGAAAGTGCTCTTTAGTGTGTGGTTAGATGTTTTTTTGAGAGACTTTTTGATTTACCACTCTTTTGTAACCTAAAACTTGTGTGAAGAAGAAGAAACTCCATTGTTACTTATTTTTCCAAGTTCCAAGCCTTTATGCTTCAATCCTTGAATCTTTGAAGATTGAAGTTCCACAAGCTTTGCAACTTAACTTGTCATCCAAGCTACCATGAGAAGTGGTAGCTAAACACTCAATGTTGAGGTTAGAGGTAGTTGATTCTACTTTTATGTATTGCTTTTGATCTATTGTATATGAACAAAGTCTTTGATCAATATAGATGAAGTTGTTTTCCCTTAATGCTTTATGTTTGATTTGTTTTACTCTAGACATAGATTCCACAAATCTTGACCTAACAATTTCATCTCTTAAAAACCAAACTCTAGACATAGATTTGGGATTTGCTATTCGCATTGTATTTATCTTAATGATCGTTGTTTAGATTGTTAGCGTGAGACATCATCTAACGGTTTAAACAACGGTACTCACGACTTCGCTTTAGACATAAACTTAGTCGGGAGGATACGCGGTTATATTGGTCGGAAACCGAGTTCATATGCTTGATTAATCGTTTATACATGGAAAGGATTAGCGAAACCTAACCTTAACATGCTTTTATAAAACCTTTTACAAAATCTTTGTGACAAATTAATCTTTGCTACAAGTGAATGTTAAAAACAATTGAGAAATTTTTGAAACTGTTAACTTAGATTATCGCAACTATTGAAAGGCACGCATCAAATATCAAACAATCCCTGTGGATACGATTAAAAACAACCCCCACTATTACTCTTCTAACAAAATGGCGCCGTTGCCGGGGATTGTTAGGTGATATTGCAAGCATTGCGATAGTTGAGTTATTTTAAGCTGTTACCACTTTATCTTGAGCTTGTTAATCTGTTTTGTTTAATGTGCAGACTTAGTTTATGCGAGGGAAACTACCGGCGGACCAACTTCTTTTCGATCCTGAGATTGAGAGAACCGCTCGTAGAATCAACAGCAGGACTAGAGAAGGAGGCAGCTAGCAAGACAGAAGCGAGAACAAGAGGAAAGTACTTCTACACCACTACCAGTTCCAAAAATACTTCCGAGTAACCTTGTGAGTGTGCGCGAATTTGAAACTCCTTTTGAGCCTAAAAAGAAAGATTTTTTTTGTTGTGTGAATCATGAACCCGAATGTTAACATGTTTCGAAGAGTTTTTTATAAATGTACTTGAAGTATTGTTGAGGTTGGGGAGATTGGCTTAATTTTGAAAGAAAAAAAGAATGGTGGATACAAGACATTCTCAAATGAATTCAATAGGAGAATGATGAAAAAGAAAAGGAAAAATCAAAGGAAAAAAAATAGGGGTTTAAAAAAAAAAAAGGAAGAAGAGAATGTATTGTGAGAATTAATGTTGGTGGTTCAAGCAACAAGGTTTATGTTAAAAAGTGAAATGCTCTTCGTGAAAGTTTTTTTTTGTGATTCAATAGCCGTGTACATATGTCCCTTGTTTTTACCCCGACCAAATTACAACCATAAAAGTCCTTTGTGATCTTAGTTTCTACTTCTTTTTGATAACTTTGTGAGATGAATGCATGAATGATTCCGGATGTGGCACGATTGCTTGAGAGAGTGTTTTGTCCCGTGTGCAAATTATGTACATAGTTTGTTAATAATAAGTATAAGTAGGTGATTCAACTTGAGCGTGTAGGAACTTGATTTTGCATTGTGTAAGTTTTGTTTAGAACTTAACTCATAATTGTGCTTGGATTCCATGCAACTTTGTGGAAATACTTTGTGCGTGTATGTGTCAAGTTTGAACCATTGAGGTTTTCGGTTAATATTGTGCGTGGAATTCTTGTTTGTAGTTGTTAACACTAATTTTTGTTTGAGGACAAACAACAAGGCAAGTTGGGGAGAGTTTGATAGGTAGCTGATTGTAAATGAATTGTAGATTAATTTTCTCTATTTTAAAGCTTTTTTCTAAATGCCTTAATGCGAAACTGCTTTTTTTAAAGTGATTTTCGAATTTATGTTTTATTCTGGGCTATTTGATGTTTTTGTTTGTTTTGCAGCATTTTTTTGTAAAAGCGACGTGGCAAAAATCGGAAGAAAACACGATGAAATGAGCAACGTCGCGTGTCTGCAACAAACAGTGAATTCGCCTGGCGAGTTGGTGGCGGAAGGAGAAATTCGCCAGGCGAATGTCTGGCGAGTCAGCTGGCGAATTTGTCTTCAAATTGGGTGCTCTCTGTAAGTGTTTCGCCGCAGCATTCGCCATTCTACTTGGTGGCGAAAGTAATTCGCCTGGCGAGTTTGGAATTTGCCTGGCAAATTTTAGATTTTTTCTCAGGTTCTTTGCACTGTTCTGGCACGTGGGTTGTACTTAAAGGTTTCGCCAGGCGAATTTTGTAGCTCGCCTGGCGAATTTGTCTGGGCAGAAAGTGCTCTTTAGTGTGTGGTTAGATGTTTTTTTGAGAGACTTTTTGATTTACCACTCTTTTGTAACCTAAAACTTGTGTGAAGAAGAAGAAACTCCATTGTTACTTATTTTTCCAAGTTCCAAGCCTTTATGCTTCAATCCTTGAATCTTTGAAGATTGAAGTTCCACAAGCTTTGCAACTTAACTTGTCATCCAAGCTACCATGAGAAGTGGTAGCTAAACACTCAATGTTGAGGTTAGAGGTAGTTGATTCTACTTTTATGTATTGCTTTTGATCTATTGTATATGAACAAAGTCTTTGATCAATATAGATGAAGTTGTTTTCTCTTAATGCTTTATGTTTGATTTGTTTTACTCTAGACATAGATTCCACAAATCTTGACCTAACAATTTCATCTCTTAAAAACCAAACTCTAGACATAGATTTGGGATTTGCTATTCGCATTGTATTGATCTTAATGATCGTTGTTTAGATTGTTAGCGTGAGACATCATCTAACGGTTTAAACAACGGTACTCACGACTTCGCTTTAGACATAAACTTAGTCGGGAGGATACGCGGTTATATTGGTCGGAAATCGAGTTCATATGCTTGATTAATCGTTTATACATGGAAAGGATTAGCGAAACCTAACCTTAACATGCTTTTATAAAACATTTTACAAAATCTTTGTGACAAATTAATCTTTGCTACAAGTGAATGTTAAAAACAATTGAGAAATTTTTGAAACTGTTAACTTAGATTATCGCAACTATTGAAAGGCACGCATCAAATATCAAACAATCCCTGTGGATACGATTAAAAACAACCCCCACTATTACTCTTCTAACAAAATGGCGCCGTTGCCGGGGATTGTTAGGTGATATTGCAAGCATTGCGATAGTTGAGTTATTTTAAGCTGTTACCACTTTATCTTGAGCTTGTTAATCTGTTTTGTTTAGTGTGCAGACTTAGTTTATGCGAGGGAAACTACCGGCGGACCAACTTCTTTTCGATCCTGAGATTGAGAGAACCGCTCGTAGAATCAACAGCAGGACTAGAGAAGGAGGCAACTAGCAAGACAGAAGCGAGAACAAGAGGAAAGTACTTCTACACCACTACCAGTTCCAAAAATACTTCCGAGTAACCTTGTGAGTGTGCGCGAATTTGAAACTCCTTTTGAGCCTAAAAAGAAAGATTTTTTTTGTTGTGTGAATCATGAACCCGAATGTTAACATGTTTCGAAGAGTTTTTTATAAATGTACTTGAAGTATTGTTGAGGTTGGGGAGATTGGCTTAATTTTCAAAGAAAAAAAGAATGGTGGATACAAGACATTCTCAAATGAATTCAATAGGAGAATGATGAAAAAGAAAAGGAAAAATCAAAGGAAAAAAAATAGGGGTTTAAAAAAAAAAAAAGAAGAAGAGAATGTATTGTGAGAATTAATGTTGGTGGTTCAAGCAACAAGGTTTATGTTAAAAAGTGAAATGCTATTCGTGAAAGTTTTTTTTTGTGATTCAATAGCCGTGTACATATGTCCCTTGTTTTTACCCCGACCAAATTACAACCATAAAAGTCCTTTGTGATCTTAGTTTCTACTTCTTTTTGATAACTTTGTGAGATGAATGCATGAATGATTCCGGATGTGGCACGATTGCTTGAGAGAGTGTTTTGTCCCGTGTGCAATTATGTACATAGTTTGTTAATAATAAGTATAAGTAGGTGATTCAACTTGAGCGTGTAGGAACTTGATTTTGCATTGTGTAAGTTGTGTTTAGAACTTAACTCATAATTGTGCTTGGATTCCATGCAACTTTGTGGAAATACTTTGTGCGTGTATGTGTCAAGTTTGAACCATTGAGGTTTTCGGTTAATATTGTGCGTGGAATTCATGTTTGTAGTCGTTAACACTAATTTTTGTTTGAGTACAAACAACAAGGCAAGTTGGGGAGAGTTTGATAGGTAGCTGATTGTAAATGAATTGTAGACTAATTTTCTGTATTTTAAAGCTTTTTTCTAAATGCCTTAATGTGAAACTGCTTTTTTTTAAGTGATTTTCGAATTTATGTTTTATTCTGGGCTATTTGATGTTTTTGTTTGTTTTGCAGCATTTTTTTGTAAAAGCGACATGGCAAAAATCGGAAGAAAACACGATGAAATGAGCAACGTCGCGTGTCTGCAACAAACAGTGAATTCGCCTGGCGAGTTGGTGGCGGAAGGAGAAATTCGCCAGGCGAATGTCTGGCGAGTCAGCTGGCGAATTTGTCTTCAAATTGGGTGCTCTCTGTAAGTGTTTCGCCGCAGCATTCGCCAGACGACTTGGTGGCGAAAGTAATTCGCCTGGCGAGTTTGGAATTTGCCTGGCAAATTTTAGATTTTTTCTCAGGTTCTTTGCACTGTTCTGGCACGTGGGCTGTACTTAAAGGTTTCGCCAGGCGAATTTTGTAGCTCGCCTGGCGAATTTGTCTGGGCAGAAAGTGATCTTTAGTGTGTGGTTAGATGTTTTTTTGAGAGACTTTTTGATTTACCACTCTTTTGTAACCTAAAACTTGTGTGAAGAAGAAGAAACTCCATTGTTACTTATTTTTCCAAGTTCCAAGCCTTTATGCTTCAATCCTTGAATCTTTGAAGATTGAAGTTCCACAAGCTTTGCAACTTAACTTGTCATCCAAGCTACCATGAGAAGTGGTAGCTAAACACTCAATGTTGAGGTTAGAGGTAGTTGATTCTACTTTTATGTATTGCTTTTGATCTATTGTATATGAACAAAGTCTTTGATCAATATAGATGAAGTTGTTTTCTCTTAATGCTTTATGTTTGATTTGTTTTACTCTAGACATAGATTCCACAAATCTTGACCTAACAATTTCATCTCTTAAAAACCAAACTCTAGACATAGATTTGGGATTTGCTATTCGCATTGTATTGATCTTAATGATCGTTGTTTAGAATGTTAGCGTGAGACATCATCTAACGGTTTAAACAACGGTACTCACGACTTCACTTTAGACATAAACTTAGTCGGGAGGATACAAGGTTATATTGGTCGGAAACCGAGTTCATATGCTTGATTAATCGTTTATACATGGAAAGGATTAGCGAAACCTAACCTTAACATGCTTTTATAAAACCTTTTACAAAATATTTGTGACAAATTAATCTTTGCTACAAGTGAATGTTAAAAACAATTGAGAAATTTTTGAAACTGTTAACTTAGATTATCGCAACTATTGAAAGGCACGCATAAAATATCAAACAATCCCTGTGGATACGATTAAAAACAACCCCCACTATTACTCTTCTAACAAAATGGCGCCGTTGCCGGGGATTGTTAGGTGATATTGCAAGCATTGCGATAGTTGAGTTATTTTAAGCTGTTACCACTTTATCTTGAGCTTGTTAATCTGTTTTGTTTTGTGTGCAGACTTAGTTTATGCGAGGGAAACTACCGGCGGACCAACTTCTTTTCGATCCTGAGATTGAGAGAACCGCTCGTAGAATCAACAGCAGGACTAGACGAAGGAGGCAGCTAGCAAGACAGAAGCGAGAACAAGAGGAAAGTACTTCTACACCACTACCAGTTCCAAAAATACTTCCGAGTAACCTTGTGAGTGTGCGCGAATTTGAAACTCCTTTTGAGCCTAAAAAGAAAGATTTTTTTTGTTGTGTGAATCATGAACCCGAATGTTAACATGTTTCGAAGAGTTTTTTTTAAATGTACTTGAAGTATTGTTGAGGTTGGGGAGATTGGCTTAATTTTAAAAGAAAAAAAGAATGGTGGATACAAGACATTCTCAAATGAATTCAATAGGAGAATGATGAAAAAGAAAAGGAAAAATCAAAGGAAAAAAAATAGGGGTTTAAAAAAAAAAAAGGAAGAAGAGAATGTATTGTGAGAATTAATGTTGGTGGTTCAAGCAACAAGGTTTATGTTAAAAAGTGAAATGCTCTTCGTGAAAGTTTTTTTTTGTGATTCAATAGCCGTGTACATATGTCCCTTGTTTTTACCCCGACCAAATTACAACCATAAAAGTCCTTTGTGATCTTAGTTTCTACTTCTTTTTGATAACTTTGTGAGATGAATGCATGAATGATTCCGGATGTGGCACGATTGCTTGAGAGATTGTTTTGTCCCGTGTGCAATTATGTACATAGTTTGTTAATAATAAGTATAAGTAGGTGATTCAACTTGAGCGTGTAGGAACTTGATTTTGCATTGTGTAAGTTGTGTTTAGAACTTAACTCATAATTGTGCTTGGATTCCATGCAACTTTGTGGAAATACTTTGTGCGTGTATGTGTCAAGTTTGAACCATTGAGGTTTTCGGTTAATATTGTGCGTGGAATTCTTGTTTGTAGTTGTTAACACTATTTTTTGTTTGAGGACAAACAACAAGGCAAGTTGGGGAGAGTTTGATAGGTAGCTGATTGTAAATGAATTGTAGATTAATTTTCTGTATTTTAAAGCTTTTTTCTAAATGCCTTAATGCGAAACTGCTTTTTTTAAAGTGATTTTCGAATTTATGTTTTATTCTGGGCTATTTGATGTTTTTGTTTGTTTTGCAGCATTTTTTTGTAAAAGCGACGTGGCAAAAATCGGAAGAAAACACGATGAAATGAGCAACGTCGCGTGTCTGCAACAAACAGTGAATTCGCCTGGCGAGTTGGTGGCGGAAGGAGAAATTCGCCAGGCGAATGTCTGGCGAGTCAGCTGGCGAATTTGTCTTCAAATTGGGTGCTCTCTGTAAGTGTTTCGCCGCAGCATTCGCCAGACGACTTGGTGGCGAAAGTAATTCGCCTGGCGAGTTTGGAATTTGCCTGGCAAATTTTAGATTTTTTCTCAGGTTCTTTGCACTGTTCTGGCACGTGGGCTGTACTTAAAGGTTTGGCCAGGTGAATTTTGTAGCTCGCCTGGCGAATTTGTCTGGGCAGAAAGTTCTATTTAGTGTGTGGTTAGATGTTTTTTTGAGAGACTTTTTGATTTACCACTCTTTTGTAACCTAAAACTTGTGTGAAGAAGAAGAAACTCCATTGTTACTTATTTTTCCAAGTTCCAAGCCTTTATGCTTCAATCCTTGAATCTTTGAAGATTGAAGTTCCACAAGCTTTGCAACTTAACTTGTCATCCAAGCTACCATGAGAAGTGGTAGCTAAACACTCAATGTTGAGGTTAGAGGTAGTTGATTCTTCTTTTATGTATTGCTTTTGATCTATTGTATATGAACAAAGTCTTTGATCAATATAGATGAAGTTGTTTTCTCTTAATGCTTTATGTTTGATTTGTTTTACTCTAGACATAGATTCCACAAATCTTGACGTAACAATTTCATCTCTTAAAAACCAAACTCTAGACATAGATTTGGGATTTGCTATTCGCATTGTATTGATCTTAATGATCGTTGTTTAGATTGTTAGCGTGAGACATCATCTAACGGTTTAAACAACGGTACTCACGACTTCGCTTTAGACATAAACTTAGTCGGGAGGATACAAGGTTATATTGGTCGGAAACCGAGTTCATATGCTTGATTAATCGTTTATACATGGAAAGGATTAGCGAAACCTAACCTTAACATGCTTTTATAAAACCTTTTACAAAATATTTGTGACAAATTAATCTTTGCTACAAGTGAATGTTAAAAACAATTGAGAAATTTTTGAAACTGTTAACTTAGATTATCGCAACTATTGAAAGGCACGCATCAAATATCAAACAATCCCTGTGGATACGATTAAAAACAACCCCCACTATTACTCTTCTAACAAAATGGCGCCGTTGCCGGGGATTGTTAGGTGATATTGCAAGCATTGCGAAAGTTGAGTTATTTTAAGCTGTTACCACTTTATCTTGAGCTTGTTAATCTGTTTTGTTTAGTGTGCAGACTTAGTTTATGCGAGGGAAACTACCGGCGGACCAACTTCTTTTCGATCCTGAGATTGAGAGAACCGCTCGTAGAATCAACAGCAGGACTAGAGAAGGAGGCAGCTAGCAAGACAGAAGCGAGAACAAGAGGAAAGTACTTCTACACCACTACCAGTTCCAAAGATACTTCCGAGTAACCTTGTGAGTGTGCGCGAATTTGAAACTCCTTTTGAGCCTAAAAAGAAAGATTTTTTTTGTTGTGTGAATCATGAACCCGAATGTTAACATGTTTCGAAGAGTTTTTTTTAAATGTACTTGAAGTATTGTTGAGGTTGGGGAGATTGGCTTAGTTTTGAAAGAAAAAAAGAATGGTGGATACAAGACATTCTCAAATGAATTCAATAGGAGAATGATGAAAAAGAAAAGGAAAAATCAAAGGAAAAAAAATAGGGGTTTAAAAAAAAAAAAGAAGAAGAGAATGTATTGTGAGAATTAATGTTGGTGGTTCAAGCAACAAGGTTTATGTTAAAAAGTGAAATGCTCTTCGTGAAAGTTTTTTTTTGTGATTCAATAGCCGTGTACATATGTCCCTTGTTTTTACCCCGACCAAATTACAACCATAAAAGTCCTTTGTGATCTTAGTTTCTACTTCTTTTTGATAACTTTGTGAGATGAATGCATGAATGATTCCGGATGTGGCACGATTGCTTGAGAGATTGTTTTGTCCCGTGTGCAATTATGTACATAGTTTGTTAATAATAAGTATAAGTAGGTGATTCAACTTGAGCGTGTAGGAACTTGATTTTGCATTGTGTAAGTTGTGTTTAGAACTTAACTCATAATTGTGCTTGGATTCCATGCAACTTTGTGGAAATACTTTGTGCGTGTATGTGTCAAGTTTGAACCATTGAGGTTTTCGGTTAATATTGTGCGTGGAATTCTTGTTTGTAGTTGTTAACACTAATTTTTGTTTGAGGACAAACAACAAGGCAAGTTGGGGAGAGTTTGATAGGTAGCTGATTGTAAATGAATTGTAGATTAATTTTCTGTATTTTAAAGCTTTTTTCTAAATGCCTTAATGCGAAACTGCTTTTTTTAAAGTGATTTTCGAATTTATGTTTTATTCTGGGCTATTTGATGTTTTTGTTTGTTTTGCAGCATTTTTTTGTAAAAGCGACGTGGCAAAAATCGGAAGAAAACACGATGAAAGGAGCAACGTCGCGTGTCTGCAACAAACAGTGAATTCGCCTGGCGAGTTGGTGGCGGAAGGAGAAATTCGCCAGGCGAATGTCTGGCGAGTCAGCTGGCGAATTTGTCTTCAAATTGGGTGCTCTCTGTAAGTGTTTCGCCGCAGCATTCGCCAGACGACTTGGTGGCGAAAGTAATTCGCCTGGCGAGTTTGGAATTTGCCTGGCAAATATTAGATTTTTTCTCAGGTTCTTCGCACTGTTCTGGCACGTGGGCTGTACTTAAAGGTTTCGCCAGGCGAATTTTGTAGCTCGCCTGGCGAATTTGTCTGGGCAGAAAGTGCTCTTTAGTGTGTGGTTAGATGTTTTTTTGAGAGACTTTTTGATTTACCACTCTTTTGTAACCTAAAACTTGTGTGAAGGAGAAGAAACTCCATTGTTACTTATTTTTCCAAGTTCCAAGCCTTTATGCTTCAATCCTTGAATCTTTGAAGATTGAAGTTCCACAAGCTTTGCAACTTAACTTGTCATCCAAGCTACCATGAGAAGTGGTAGCTAAACACTCAATGTTGAGGTTAGAGGTAGTTGATTCTACTTTTATGTATTGCTTTTGATCTATTGTATATGAACAAAGTCTTTGATCAATATAGATGAAGTTGTTTTCTCTTAATGCTTTATGTTTGATTTGTTTTACTCTAGACATAGATTCCACAAATCTTGACCTAACAATTTCATCTCTTAAAAACCAAACTCTAGACATAGATTTGGGATTTGCTATTCGCATTGTATTGATCTTAATGATCGTTGTTTAGATTGTTAGCGTGAGACATCATCTAACGGTTTAAACAACGGTACTCACGACTTCACTTTAGACATAAACTTAGTCGGGAGGATACAAGGTTATATTGGTCGGAAACCGAGTTCATATGCTTGATTAATCGTTTATACATGGAAAGGATTAGCGAAACCTAACCTTAACATGCTTTTATAAAACCTTTTACAAAATATTTGTGACAAATTAATCTTTGCTACAAGTGAATGTTAAAAACAATTGAGAAATTTTTGAAACTGTTAACTTAGATTATCGCAACTATTGAAAGGCACGCATCAAATATCAAACAATCCCTGTGGATACGATTAAAAACAACCCCCACTATTACTCTTCTAACAAAATGGCGCCGTTGCCGGGGATTGTTAGGTGATATTGCAAGCATTGCGATAGTTGAGTTATTTTAAGCTGTTACCACTTTATCTTGAGCTCGTTAATCTATTTTGTTTAGTGTGCAGACTTAGTTTATGCGAGGGAAACTACCGGCGGACCAACTTCTTTTCGATCCTGAGATTGAGAGAACCGCTCGTAGAATCAACAGCAGGACTAGACGAAGGAGGCAGCTAGCAAGACAGAAGCGAGAACAAGAGGAAAGTACTTCAACACCACTACCAGTTCCAAAGATACTTCCGAGTAACCTTGTGAGTGTGCGCGAATTTGAAACTCCTTTTGAGCCTAAAAAGAAAGATTTTTTTTGTTGTGTGAATCATGAACCCGAATGTTAACATGTTTCGAAGAGTTTTTTTTAAATGTACTTGAAGTATTGTTGAGGTTGGGGAGATTGGCTTAATTTTAAAAGAAAAAAAGAATGGTGGATACAAGACATTCTCAAATGAATTCAATAGGAGAATGATGAAAAAGAAAAGGAAAAATCAAAGGAAAAAAAATAGGGGTTTAAAAAAAAAAAAGGAAGAAGAGAATGTATTGTGAGAATTAATGTTGGTGGTTCAAGCAACAAGGTTTATGTTAAAAAGTGAAATGCTCTTCGTGAAAGTTTTTTTTTGTGATTCAATAGCCGTGTACATATGTCCCTTGTTTTTACCCCGACCAAATTACAACCATAAAAGTCCTTTGTGATCTTAGTTTCTACTTCTTTTTGATAACTTTGTGAGATGAATGCATGAATGATTCCGGATGTGGCACGATTGCTTGAGAGAGTGTTTTGTCCCGTGTGCAATTATGTACATAGTTTGTTAATAATAAGTATAAGTAGGTGATTCAACTTGAGCGTGTAGGAACTTGATTTTGCATTGTGTAAGTTGTGTTTAGAGCTTAACTCATAATTGTGCTTGGATTCCATGCAACTTTGTGGAAATACTTTGTGCGTGTATGTGTCAAGTTTGAACCATTGAGGTTTTCGGTTAATATTGTGCGTGGAATTCTTGTTTGTAGTTGTTAACACTAATTTTTGTTTGAGGACAAACAACAAGGCAAGTTGGGGAGAGTTTGATAGGTAGCTGATTGTAAATGAATTGTAGATTAATTTTCTGTATTTTAAAGCTTTTTTCTAAATGCCTTAATGCGAAACTGCTTTTTTTAAAGTGATTTTCGAATTTATGTTTTATTCTGGGCTATTTGATGTTTTTGTTTGTTTTGCAGCATTTTTTTGTAAAAGCGACGTGGCAAAAATCGGAAGAAAACACGATGAAATGAGCAACGTCGCGTGTCTGCAACAAACAGTGAATTCGCCTGGCGAGTTGGTGGCGGAAGGAGAAATTCGCCAGGCGAATGTCTGGCGAGTCAGCTGGCGAATTTGTCTTCAAATTGGGTGCTCTCTGTAAGTGTTTCGCCGCAGCATTCGCCAGACGACTTGGTCGCGAAAGTAATTCGCCTGGCGAGTTTGGAATTTTCCAGGCAAATTTTAGATTTTTTCTCAGGTTCTTTGCACTGTTCTGGCACGTGGGCTGTACTTAAAGGTTTCGCCAGGTGAATTTTGTAGCTCGCCTGGCGAATTTGTCTGGGCAGAAAGTGCTATTTAGTGTGTGGTTAGATGTTTTTTTGAGAGACTTTTTGATTTACCACTCTTTTGTAACCTAAAACTTGTGTGAAGAAGAAGAAACTCCATTGTTACTTATTTTTCCAAGTTCCAAGCCTTTATGCTTCAATCCTTGAATCTTTGAAGATTGAAGTTCCACAAGCTTTAAAACTTAACTTGTCATCCAAGCTACCATGAGAAGTGGTAGCTAAACACTCAATGTTGAGGTTAGAGGTAGTTGATTCTTCTTTTATGTATTGCTTTTGATCTATTGTATATGAACAAAGTCTTTGATCAATATAGATGAAGTTGTTTTCTCTTAATGCTTTATGTTTGATTTATTTTACTCTAGACATAGATTCCACAAATCTTGACGTAACAATTTCATCTCTTAAAAACCAAACTCTAGACATAGATTTGGGATTTGCTATTCGCATTGTATTGATCTTAATGATCGTTGTTTAGATTGTTAGCGTGAGACATCATCTAACGGTTTAAACAACGGTACTCACGAATTCGCTTTAGACATAAACTTAGTCGGGAGGATACAAGGTTATATTGGTCGGAAACCGAGTTCATATGCTTGATTAATCGTTTATACATGGAAAGGATTAGCGAAACCTAACCTTAACATGCTTTTATAAAACCTTTTACAAAATCTTTGTGACAAATTAATCTTTGCTACAAGTGAATGTTAAAAACAATTGAGAAATTTTTGAAACTGTTAACTTAGATTATCGCAAATATTGAAAGGCACGCATCAAATATCAAACAATACCTGTGGATACGATTAAAAACAACCCCCACTATTACTCTTCAAACAAAATGGCGCCGTTGCCGGGGATTGTTAGGTGATATTGCAAGCATTACGATAGTTGAGTTATTTTAAGCTGTTACCACTTTATCTTGAGCTTGTTAATCTGTTTTGTTTAGTGTGCAGACTTAGTTTATGCGAGGGAAACTACCGGCGGACCAACTTCTTTTCGATCCTGAGATTGAGAGAACCGCTCGTAGAATCAACAACAGGACTAGAGAAGGAGGCAGCTAGCAAGACAGGAGCGAGAACAAGAGGAAAGTACTTCTACACCACTACCAGTTCCAAAAATACTTCCGAGTAACCTTGTGAGTGTGCGCGAATTTGAAACTCCTTTTGAGCCTAAAAAGAAAGATTTTTTTTGTTGTGTGAATCATGAACCCGAATGTTAACATGTTTCGAAGAGTTTTTTTTAAATGTACTTGAAGTATTGTTGAGGTTGGGGAGATTGGCTTAATTTTGAAAGAAAAAAAGAATGGTGGATACAAGACATTCTCAAATGAATTCAATAGGAGAATGATGAAAAAGAAAAGGAAAAATAAAAGGAAAAAAAATAGGGGTTTAAAAAAAAAAAAAAGAAGATGAGAATGTATTGTGAGAATTAATGTTGGTGGTTCAAGCAACAAGGTTTATGTTAAAAAGTGAAATGCTCTTCGTGAAAGTTTTTTTTTGTGATTCAATAGCCGTGTACATATGTCCCTTGTTTTTACCCCGACCAAATTACAACCATAAAAGTCCTTTGTGATCTTAGTTTCTACTTCTTTTTGATAACTTTGTGAGATGAATGCATGAATGATTCCGGATGTGGCACGATTGCTTGAGAGAGTGTTTTGTCCCGTGTGCAATTATGTACATAGTTTGTTAATAATAAGTATAAGTAGGTGATTCAACTTGAGCGTGTAGGAACTTGATTTTGCATTGTGTAAGTTGTGTTTAGAACTTAACTCATAATTGTGCTTGGATTCCATGCAACTTTGTGGAAATACTTTGTGCGTGTATGTGTCAAGTTTGAACCATTGAGGTTTTCGGTTAATATTGTGCGTGGAATTCTTGTTTGTAGTTGTTAACACTAATTTTTGTTTGAGGACAAACAACAAGGCAAGTTGGGGAGAGTTTGATAGGTAGCTGATTGTAAATGAATTGTAGATTAATTTTCTGTATTTTAAAGCTTTTTTCTAAATGCCTTAATGCGAAACTGCTTTTTTTAAAGTGATTTTCGAATTTATGTTTTATTCTGGGCTATTTGATGTTTTTGTTTGTTTTGCAGCATTTTTTTGTAAAAGCGACGTGGCAAAAATCGGAAGAAAACACGATGAAATGAGCAACGTCGCGTGTCTGCAACAAACAGTGAATTCGCCTGGCGAGTTGGTGGCGGAAGGAGAAATTCGCCAGGCGAATGTCTGGCGAGTCAGGTGGCGAATTTGTCTTCAAATTGGGTGCTCTCTGTAAGTCTTTCGCCGCAGCATTCGCCAGACGACTTGGTCGCGAAAGTAATTCGCCTGGCGAGTTTGGAATTTGCCAGGCAAATTTTAGATTTTTTCTCAGGTTCTTTGCACTGTTCTGGCACGTGGGCTGTACTTAAAGGTTTCGCCAGGTGAATTTTGTAGCTCGCCTGGCGAATTTGTCTGGGCAGAAAGTGCTATTTAGTGTGTGGTTAGATGTTTTTTTGAGAGACTTTTTGATTTACCACTCTTTTGTAACGTAAAACTTGTGTGAAGAAGAAGAAACTCCATTGTTACTTATTTTTCCAAGTTCCAAGCCTTTATGCTTCAATCCTTGAATCTTTGAAGATTGAAGTTCCACAACCTTTGCAACTTAACTTGTCATCCAAGCTACCATGAGAAGTGGTAGCTAAACACTCAATGTTGAGGTTAGAGGTAGTTGATTCTTCTTTTATGTATTGCTTTTGATCTATTGTATATGAACAAAGTCTTTGATCAATATAGATGAAGTTGTTTTCTCTTAATGCTTTATGTTTGATTTGTTTTACTCTAGACATAGATTCCACAAATCTTGACCTAACAATTTCATCTCTTAAAAACCAAACTCTAGACATAGATTTGGGATTTGCTATTCGCATTGTATTGATCTTAATGATCGTTGTTTAGATTGTTAGCGTGAGACATCATCTAACGGTTTAAACAACGGTACTCACGACTTCGCTTTAGACATAAACTTAGTCGGGAGGATACAACGTTATATTGGTCGGAAACCGAGTTCATATGCTTGATTAATCGTTTATACATGGAAAGGATTAGCGAAACCTAACCTTAACATGCTTTTATAAAACCTTTTACAAAATCTTTGTGACAAATTAATCTTTGCTACAAGTGAATGTTAAAAACAATTGAGAAATTTTTGAAACTGTTAACTTAGATTATCGCAAATATTGAAAGGCACGCATCAAATATCAAACAATCCCTGTGGATACGATTAAAAACAACCCTCACTATTACTCTTCTAACAAAATGGCGCCGTTGCCGGGGATTGTTAGGTGATATTGCAAGCATTACGATAGTTGAGTTATTTTAAGCTGTTACCACTTTATCTTGAGCTTGTTAATCTGTTTTGTTTAGTGTGCAGACTTAGTTTATGCGAGGGAAACTACCGGCGGACCAACTTCTTTTCGATCCTGAGATTGAGAGAACCGCTCGTAGAATCAACAGCAGGACTAGAGAAGGAGGCAGCTAGCAAGACAGGAGCGAGAACAAGAGGAAAGTACTTCTACACCACTACCAGTTCCAAAAATACTTCCGAGTAACCTTGTGAGTGTGCGCGAATTTGAAACTCCTTTTGAGCCTAAAAAGAAAGATTTTTTTTGTTGTGTGAATCATGAACCCGAATGTTAACATGTTTCGAAGAGTTTTTTTTAAATGTACTTGAAGTATTGTTGAGGTTGGGGAGATTGGCTTAATTTTGAAAGAAAAAAAGAATGGTGGATACAAGACATTCTCAAATGAATTCAATAGGAGAATGATGAAAAAGAAAAGGAAAAATAAAAGGAAAAAAAATAGGGGTTTAAAAAAAAAAAAAAGAAGATGAGAATGTATTGTGAGAATTAATGTTGGTGGTTCAAGCAACAAGGTTTATGTTAAAAAGTGAAATGCTCTTCGTGAAAGTTTTTTTTTGTGATTCAATAGCCGTGTACATATGTCCCTTGTTTTTACCCCGACCAAATTACAACCATAAAAGTCCTTTGTGATCTTAGTTTCTACTTCTTTTTGATAACTTTGTGAGATGAATGCATGAATGATTCCGGATGTGGCACGATTGCTTGAGAGAGTGTTTTGTCCCGTGTGCAATTATGTACATAGTTTGTTAATAATAAGTATAAGTAGGTGATTCAACTTGAGCGTGTAGGAACTTGATTTTGCATTGTGTAAGTTGTGTTTAGAACTTAACTCATAATTGTGCTTGGATTCCATGAAACTTTGTGGAAATACTTTGTGCGTGTATGTGTCAAGTTTGAACCATTGAGGTTTTCGGTTAATATTGTGCGTGGAATTCTTGTTTGTAGTTGTTAACACTAATTTTTGTTTGAGGACAAACAACAAGGCAAGTTGGGGAGAGTTTGATAGGTAGCTGATTGTAAATGAATTGTAGATTAATTTTCTGTATTTTAAAGCTTTTTTCTAAATGCCTTAATGCGAAACTGCTTTTTTTAAAGTGATTTTCGAATTTATGTTTTATTCTGGGCTATTTGATGTTTTTGTTTGTTTTGCAGCATTTTTTTGTAAAAGCGACGTGGCAAAAATCGGAAGAAAACACGATGAAATGAGCAACGTCGCGTGTCTGCAACAAACAGTGAATTCGCCTGGCGAGTTGGTGGCGGAAGGAGAAATTCGCCAGGCGAATGTCTGGCGAGTCAGGTGGCGAATTTGTCTTCAAATTGGGTGCTCTCTGTAAGTCTTTCGCCGCAGCATTCGCCAGACGACTTGGTCGCGAAAGTAATTCGCCTGGCGAGTTTGGAATTTGCCAGGCAAATTTTAGATTTTTTCTCAGGTTCTTTGCACTGTTCTGGCACGTGGGCTGTACTTAAAGGTTTCGCCAGGTGAATTTTGTAGCTCGCCTGGCGAATTTGTCTGGGCAGAAAGTGCTATTTAGTGTGTGGTTAGATGTTTTTTTGAGAGACTTTTTGATTTACCACTCTTTTGTAACCTAAAACTTGTGTGAAGAAGAAGAAACTCCATTGTTACTTATTTTTCCAAGTTCCAAGCCTTTATGCTTCAATCCTTGAATCTTTGAAGATTGAAGTTCCACAACCTTTGCAACTTAACTTGTCATCCAAGCTACCATGAGAAGTGGTAGCTAAACACTCAATGTTGAGGTTAGAGGTAGTTGATTCTTCTTTTATGTATTGCTTTTGATCTATTGTATATGAACAAAGTCTTTGATCAATATAGATGAAGTTGTTTTCTCTTAATGCTTTATGTTTGATTTGTTTTACTCTAGACATAGATTCCACAAATCTTGACCTAACAATTTCATCTCTTAAAAACCAAACTCTAGACATAGATTTGGGATTTGCTATTCGCATTGTATTGATCTTAATGATCGTTGTTTAGATTGTTAGCGTGAGACATCATCTAACGGGTTAAACAACGGTACTCACGACTTCGCTTTAGACATAAACTTAGTCGGGAGGATACAACGTTATATTGGTCGGAAACCGAGTTCATATGCTTGATTAATCGTTTATACATGGAAAGGATTAGCGAAACCTAACCTTAACATGCTTTTATAAAACCTTTTACAAAATCTTTGTGACAAATTAATCTTTGCTACAAGTGAATGTTAAAAACAATTGAGAAATTTTTGAAACTGTTAACTTAGATTATCGCAAATATTGAAAGGCACGCATCAAATATCAAACAATCCCTGTGGATACGATTAAAAACAACCCCCACTATTACTCTTCTAACAAAATGGCGCCGTTGCCGGGGATTGTTAGGTGATATTGCAAGCATTACGATAGTTGAGTTATTTTAAGCTGTTACCACTTTATCTTGAGCTTGTTAATCTGTTTTGTTTAGTGTGCAGACTTAGTTTATGCGAGGGAAACTACCGGCGGACCAACTTCTTTTCGATCCTGAGATTGAGAGAACCGCTCGTAGAATCAACAGCAGGACTAGAGAAGGAGGCAGCTAGCAAGACAGGAGCGAGAACAAGAGGAAAGTACTTCTACACCACTACCAGTTCCAAAAATACTTCCGAGTAACCTTGTGAGTGTGCGCGAATTTGAAACTCCTTTTGAGCCTAAAAAGAAAGATTTTTTTTGTTGTGTGAATCATGAACCCGAATGTTAACATGTTTCGAAGAGTTTTTTTTAAATGTACTTGAAGTATTGTTGAGGTTGGGGAGATTGGCTTAATTTTGAAAGAAAAAAAGAATGGTGGATACAAGACATTCTCAAATGAATTCAATAGGAGAATGATGAAAAAGAAAAGGAAAAATAAAAGGAAAAAAAATAGGGGTTTAAAAAAAAAAAAAAGAAGATGAGAATGTATTGTGAGAATTAATGTTGGTGGTTCAAGCAACAAGGTTTATGTTAAAAAGTGAAATGCTCTTCGTGAAAGTTTTTTTTTGTGATTCAATAGCCGTGTACATATGTCCCTTGTTTTTACCCCGACCAAATTACAACCATAAAAGTCCTTTGTGATCTTAGTTTCTACTTCTTTTTGATAACTTTGTGAGATGAATGCATGAATGATTCCGGATGTGGCACGATTGCTTGAGAGAGTGTTTTGTCCCGTGTGCAATTATGTACATAGTTTGTTAATAATAAGTATAAGTAGGTGATTCAACTTGAGCGTGTAGGAACTTGATTTTGCATTGTGTAAGTTGTGTTTAGAACTTAACTCATAATTGTGCTTGGATTCCATGCAACTTTGTGGAAATACTTTGTGCGTGTATGTGTCAAGTTTGAACCATTGAGGTTTTCGGTTAATATTGTGCGTGGAATTCTTGTTTGTAGTTGTTAACACTAATTTTTGTTTGAGGACAAACAACAAGGCAAGTTGGGGAGAGTTTGATAGGTAGCTGATTGTAAATGAATTGTAGATTAATTTTCTGTATTTTAAAGCTTTTTTCTAAATGCCTTAATGCGAAACTGCTTTTTTTAAAGTGATTTTCGAATTTATGTTTTATTCTGGGCTATTTGATGTTTTTGTTTGTTTTGCAGCATTTTTTTGTAAAAGCGACGTGGCAAAAATCGGAAGAAAACACGATGAAATGAGCAACGTCGCGTGTCTGCAACAAACAGTGAATTCGCCTGGCGAGTTGGTGGCGGAAGGAGAAATTCGCCAGGCGAATGTCTGGCGAGTCAGGTGGCGAATTTGTCTTCAAATTGGGTGCTCTCTATAAGTCTTTCGCCGCAGCATTCGCCAGACGACTTGGTCGCGAAAGTAATTCGCCTGGCGAGTTTGGAATTTGCCAGGCAAATTTTAGATTTTTTCTCAGGTTCTTTGCACTGTTCTGGCACGTGGGCTGTACTTAAAGGTTTCGCCAGGTAAATTTTGTAGCTCGCCTGGCGAATTTGTCTGGCCAGAAAGTGCTATTTAGTGTGTGGTTAGATGTTTTTTTGAGAGACTTTTTGATTTACCACTCTTTTGTAACCTAAAACTTGTGTGAAGAAGAAGAAACTCCATTGTTACTTATTTTTCCAAGTTCCAAGCCTTTATGCTTCAATCCTTGAATCTTTGAAGATTGAAGTTCCACAACCTTTGCAACTTAACTTGTCATCCAAGCTACCATGAGAAGTGGTAGCTAAACACTCAATGTTGAGGTTAGAGGTAGTTGATTCTTCTTTTATGTATTGCTTTTGATCTATTGTATATGAACAAAGTCTTTGATCAATATAGATGAAGTTGTTTTCTCTTAATGCTTTATGTTTGATTTGTTTTACTCTAGACATAGATTCCACAAATCTTGACCTAACAATTTCATCTCTTAAAAACCAAACTCTAGACATAGATTTGGGATTTGCTATTCGCATTGTATTGATCTTAATGATCGTTGTTTAGATTGTTAGCGTGAGACATCATCTAACGGTTTAAACAACGGTACTCACGACTTCGCTTTAGACAAAAACTTAGTCGGGAGGATACAACGTTATATTGGTCGAAAACCGAGTTCATATGCTTGATTAATCGTTTATACATGGAAAGGATTAGCGAAACCTAACCTTAACATGCTTTTATAAAACCTTTTACAAAATCTTTGTGACAAATTAATCTTTGCTACAAGTGAATGTTAAAAACAATTGAGAAATTTTTGAAACTGTTAACTTAGATTATCGCAAATATTGAAAGGCACGCATCAAATATCAAACAATCCCTGTGGATACGATTAAAAACAACCCCCACTATTACTCTTCTAACAAAATGGCGCCGTTGCCGGGGATTGTTAGGTGATATTGCAAGCATTACGATAGTTGAGTTATTTTAAGCTGTTACCACTTTATCTTGAGCTTGTTAATCTGTTTTGTTTAGTGTGCAGACTTAGTTTATGCGAGGGAAACTACCGGCGGACCAACTTCTTTTCGATCCTGAGATTGAGAGAACCGCTCGTAGAATCAACAGCAGGACTAGAGAAGGAGGCAGCTAGCAAGACAGGAGCGAGAACAAGAGGAAAGTACTTCTACACCACTACCAGTTCCAAAAATACTTCCGAGTAACCTTGTGAGTGTGCGCGAATTTGAAACTCCTCCTTTTGAGCCTAAAAAGAAAGATTTTTTTGTTGTGGTGAATCATGAACCCGAATGTTAACATGTTTCGAAGAGTTTTTTTTAAATGTACTTGAAGTATTGTTGAGGTTGGGGAGATTGGCTTAATTTTGAAAGAAAAAAAGAATGGTGGATACAAGACATTCTCAAATGAATTCAATAGGAGAATGATGAAAAAGAAAAGGAAAAATAAAAGGAAAAAAAATAGGGGTTTAAAAAAAAAAAAAAGAAGATGAGAATGTATTGTGAGAATTAATGTTGGTGGTTCAAGCAACAAGGTTTATGTTAAAAAGTGAAATGCTCTTCGTGAAAGTTTTTTTTTGTGATTCAATAGCCGTGTACATATGTCCCTTGTTTTTACCCCGACCAAATTACAACCATAAAAGTCCTTTGTGATCTTAGTTTCTACTTCTTTTTGATAACTTTGTGAGATGAATGCATGAATGATTCCGGATGTGGCACGATTGCTTGAGAGAGTGTTTTGTCCCGTGTGCAATTATGTACATAGTTTGTTAATAATAAGTATAAGTAGGTGATTCAACTTGAGCGTGTAGGAACTTGATTTTGCATTTGTGTAAGTTGTGTTTAGACTTAACTCATAATTGTGCTTGGATTCCATGCAACTTTGTGGAAATACTTTGTGCGTGTATGTGTCAAGTTTGAACCATTGAGGTTTTCGGTTAATATTGTGCGTGGAATTCTTGTTTGTAGTTGTTAACACTAATTTTTGTTTGAGGACAAACAACAAGGCAAGTTGGGGAGAGTTTGATAGGTAGCTGATTTTAAATGAATTGTAGATTAATTTTCTGTATTTTAAAGCTTTTTTTCTAAATGCCATAATGCGAAACTGCTTTTTTTAAAGTGATTTTCGAATTTATGTTTTATTCTGGGCTATTTGATGTTTTTGTTTGTTTTGCAGCATTTTTTTGTAAAAGCGACGTGGCAAAAATCGGAAGAAAACACGATGAAATGAGCAACGTCGGCGTGTCTGCAACAAACAGTGAATTCGCCTGGCGAGTTGGTGGCGGAAGGAGAAATTCGCCAGGCGAATGTCTGGCGAGTCAGGTGGCGAATTTGTCTTCAAATTGGGTGCTCTCTGTAAGTCTTTCGCCGCAGCATTCGCCAGACGACTTGGTGGCGAAAGTAATTCGCCTGGCGAGTTTGGAATTTGCCAGGCAAAATTTTAGATTTTTTCTCAGGTTCTTTGCACTGTTCTGGCACGTGGGCTGTGCTTAAAGGTTTCGCCAGGTGAATTTTGTAGCTCGCCTGGCGAATTTGTCTGGCCAGAAAGTGCTATTTAGTGTGTGGTTAGATGTTTTTTTTGAGAGACTTTTTGATTTACCACTCTTTTGTAACCTAAAACTTGTGTGAAGAAGAAGAAACTCCATTGTTACTTATTTTTCCAAGTTCCAAGCCTTTATGCTTCAATCCTTGAATCTTTGAAGATTGAAGTTCCACAACCTTTGCAACTTAACTTGTCATCCAAGCTACCATGAGAAGTGGTAGCTAAACACTCAATGTTGAGGTTAGAGGTAGTTGATTCTTCTTTTATGTATTGCTTTTGATCTATTGTATATGAACAAAGTCTTTGATCAATATAGATGAAGTTGTTTTCTCTTAATGCTTTATGTTTGATTTGTTTTACTCTAGACATAGATTCCACAAATCTTGACCTAACAATTTCATCTCTTAAAAACCAAAACTCTAGACATAGATTTGGGATTTGCTATTCGCATTGTATTGATCTTAATGATCGTTGTTTAGATTGTTAGCGTGAGACATCATCTAACGGTTTAAACAACGGTACTCACGACTTCGCTTTAGACAAAAACTTAGTCGGGAGGATACAACGTTATATTGGTCGAAAACCGAGTTCATATGCTTGATTAATCGTTTATACATGGAAAGGATTAGCGAAACCTAACCTTAACATGCTTTTATAAAACCTTTTACAAAAATCTTTGTGACAAATTAATCTTTGCTACAAGTGAATGTTTAAAACAATTGAGAAATTTTTGAAACTGTTAACTTAGATTATCGCAAATATTGAAAGGCACGCATCAAATATCAAACAATCCCTGTGGATACGATTAAAAACAACCCCCACTATTACTCTTCTAACAAAATGGCGCCGTTGCCGGGGATTGTTAGGTGATATTGCAAGCATTACGATAGTTGAGTTATTTTAAGCTGTTACCACTTTATCTTGAGCTTGTTAATCTGTTTTGTTTAGTGTGCAGACTTAGTTTATGCGAGGGAAACTACCGGCGGACCAACTTCTTTTCGATCCTGAGATTGAGAGAACCGCTCGTAGAATCAACAGCAGGACTAGAGAAGGAGGCAGCTAGCAAGACAGGAGCGAGAACAAGAGGAAAGTACTTCTACACCACTACCAGTTCCAAAAATACTTCCGAGTAACCTTGTGAGTGTGCGCGAATTTGAAACTCCTTTTGAGCCTAAAAAGAATGATTTTTTTTTGTTGTGTGAATCATGAACCCGAATGTTAACATGTTTCGAAGAGTTTTTTTTAAATGTACTTGAAGTATTGTTGAGGTTGGGGAGATTGGCTTAATTTTGAAAGAAAAAAAGAATGGTGGATACAAGACATTCTCAAATGAATTCAATAGGAGAATGATGAAAAAGAAAAGGAAAAATAAAAGGAAAAAAAATAGGGGTTTAAAAAAAAAAAAAAGAAGATGAGAATGTATTGTGAGAATTAATGTTGGTGGTTCAAGCAACAAGGTTTATGTTAAAAAGTGAAATGCTCTTCGTGAAAGTTTTTTTTTGTGATTCAATAGCCGTGTACATATGTCCCTTGTTTTTACCCCGACCAAATTACAACCATAAAAGTCCTTTGTGATCTTAGTTTCTACTTCTTTTTGATAACTTTGTGAGATGAATGCATGAATGATTCCGGATGTGGCACGATTGCTTGAGAGAGTGTTTTGTCCCGTGTGCAATTATGTACATAGTTTGTTAATAATAAGTATAAGTAGGTGATTCAACTTGAGCGTGTAGGAACTTGATTTTGCATTGTGTAAGTTGTGTTTAGAACTTAACTCATAATTGTGCTTGGATTCCATGCAACTTTGTGGAAATACTTTGTGCGTGTATGTGTCAAGTTTGAACCATTGAGGTTTTCGGTTAATATTGTGCGTGGAATTCTTGTTTGTAGTTGTTAACACTAATTTTTGTTTGAGGACAAACAACAAGGCAAGTTGGGGAGAGTTTGATAGGTAGCTGATTGTAAATGAATTGTAGATTAATTTTCTGTATTTTAAAGCTTTTTTCTAAATGCCTTAATGCGAAACTGCTTTTTTTAAAGTGATTTTCGAATTTATGTTTTATTCTGGGCTATTTGATGTTTTTGTTTGTTTTGCAGCATTTTTTTGTAAAAGCGACGTGGCAAAAATCGGAAGAAAACACGATGAAATGAGCAACGTCGCGTGTCTGCAACAAACAGTGAATTCGCCTGGCGAGTTGGTGGCGGAAGGAGAAATTCGCCAGGCGAATGTCTGGCGAGTCAGGTGGCGAATTTGTCTTCAAATTGGGTGCTCTCTGTAAGTCTTTCGCCGCAGCATTCGCCAGACGACTTGGTGGCGAAAGTAATTCGCCTGGCGAGTTTGGAATTTGCCAGGCAAATTTTAGATTTTTTCTCAGGTTCTTTGCACTGTTCTGGCACGTGGGCTGTACTTAAAGGTTTCGCCAGGTGAATTTTGTAGCTCGCCTGGCGAATTTGTCTGGCCAGAAAGTGCTATTTAGTGTGTGGTTAGATGTTTTTTTGAGAGACTTTTTGATTTACCACTCTTTTGTAACCTAAAACTTGTGTGAAGAAGAAGAAACTCCATTGTTACTTATTTTTCCAAGTTCCAAGCCTTTATGCTTCAATCCTTGAATCTTTGAAGATTGAAGTTCCACAACCTTTGCAACTTAACTTGTCATCCAAGCTACCATGAGAAGTGGTAGCTAAACACTCAATGTTGAGGTTAGAGGTAGTTGATTCTTCTTTTATGTATTGCTTTTGATCTATTGTATATGAACAAAGTCTTTGATCAATATAGATGAAGTTGTTTTCTCTTAATGCTTTATGTTTGATTTGTTTTACTCTAGACATAGATTCCACAAATCTTGACCTAACAATTTCATCTCTTAAAAACCAAACTCTAGACATAGATTTGGGATTTGCTATTCGCATTGTATTGATCTTAATGATCGTTGTTTAGATTGTTAGCGTGAGACATCATCTAACGGTTTAAACAACGGTACTCACGACTTCGCTTTAGACAAAAACTTAGTCGGGAGGATACAACGTTATATTGGTCGAAAACCGAGTTCATATGCTTGATTAATCGTTTATACATGGAAAGGATTAGCGAAACCTAACCTTAACATGCTTTTATAAAACCTTTTACAAAATCTTTGTGACAAATTAATCTTTGCTACAAGTGAATGTTTAAAACAATTGAGAAATTTTTGAAACTGTTAACTTAGATTATCGCAAATATTGAAAGGCACGCATCAAATATCAAACAATCCCTGTGGATACGATTAAAAACAACCCCCACTATTACTCTTCTAACAAAATGGCGCCGTTGCCGGGGATTGTTAGGTGATATTGCAAGCATTACGATAGTTGAGTTATTTTAAGCTGTTACCACTTTATCTTGAGCTTGTTAATCTGTTTTGTTTAGTGTGCAGACTTAGTTTATGCGAGGGAAACTACCGGCGGACCAACTTCTTTTCGATCCTGAGATTGAGAGAACCGCTCGTAGAATCAACAGCAGGACTAGAGAAGGAGGCAGCTAGCAAGACAGGAGCGAGAACAAGAGGAAAGTACTTCTACACCACTACCAGTTCCAAAAATACTTCCGAGTAACCTTGTGAGTGTGCGCGAATTTGAAACTCCTTTTGAGCCTAAAAAGAAAGATTTTTTTTGTTGTGTGAATCATGAACCCGAATGTTAACATGTTTCGAAGAGTTTTTTTTAAATGTACTTGAAGTATTGTTGAGGTTGGGGAGATTGGCTTAATTTTGAAAGAAAAAAAGAATGGTGGATACAAGACATTCTCAAATGAATTCAATAGGAGAATGATGAAAAAGAAAAGGAAAAATCAAAGGAAAAAAAATAGGGGTTTAAAAAAAAAAAAAAGAAGAAGAGAATGTATTGTGAGAATTAATGTTGGTGGTTCAAGCAACAAGGTTTATGTTAAAAAGTGAAATGCTCTTCGTGAAAGTTTTTTTTTGTGATTCAATAGCCGTGTACATATGTCCCTTGTTTTTACCCCGACCAAATTACAACCATAAAAGTCCTTTGTGATCTTAGTTTCTACTTCTTTTTGATAACTTTGTGAGATGAATGCATGAATGATTCCGGATGTGGCACGATTGCTTGAGAGAGTGTTTTGTCCCGTGTGCAATTATGTACATAGTTTTTTAATAATAAGTATAAGTAGGTGATTCAACTTGAGCGTGTAGGAACTTGATTTTGCATTGTGTAAGTTGTGTTTAGAACTTAACTCATAATTGTGCTTGGATTCCATGCAACTTTGTGGAAATACTTTGTGCGTGTATGTGTCAAGTTTGAACCATTGAGGTTTTCGGTTAATATTGTGCGTGGAATTCTTGTTTGTAGTTGTTAACACTAATTTTTGTTTGAGGACAAACAACAAGGCAAGTTGGGGAGAGTTTGATAGGTAGCTGATTGTAAATGAATTGTAGATTAATTTTCTGTATTTTAAAGCTTTTTTCTAAATGCCTTAATGCGAAACTGCTTTTTTTAAAGTGATTTTCGAATTTATGTTTTATTCTGGGCTATTTGATGTTTTTGTTTGTTTTGCAGCATTTTTTTGTAAAAGCGACGTGGCAAAAATCGGAAGAAAACACGATGAAATGAGCAACGTCGCGTGTCTGCAACAAACAGTGAATTCGCCTGGCGAGTTGGTGGCGGAAGGAGAAATTCGCCAGGCGAATGTCTGGCGAGTCAGGTGGCGAATTTGTCTTCAAATTGGGTGCTCTCTGTAAGTCTTTCGCTGCAGCATTCGCCAGACGACTTGGTCGCGAAAGTAATTCGCCTGGCGAGTTTGGAATTTGCCAGGCAAATTTTAGATTTTTTCTCAGGTTCTTTGCACTGTTCTGGCACGTGGGCTGTACTTAAAGGTTTCGCCAGGTGAATTTTGTAGCTCGCCTGGCGAATTTGTCTGGCCAGAAAGTGCTATTTAGTGTGTGGTTAGATGTTTTTTTGAGAGACTTTTTGATTTACCACTCTTTTGTAACCTAAAACTTGTGTGAAGAAGAAGAAACTCCATTGTTACTTATTTTTCCAAGTTCCAAGCCTTTATGCTTCAATCCTTGAATCTTTGAAGATTGAAGTTCCACAAGCTTTGCAACTTAACTTGTCATCCAAGCTACCATGAGAAGTGGTAGCTAAACACTCAATGTTGAGGTTAGAGGTAGTTGATTCTACTTTTATGTATTGCTTTTGATCTATTGTATATGAACAAAGTCTTTGATCAATATAGATGAAATTGTTTTCTCTTAATGCTTTATGTTTGATTTGTTTTACTCTAGACATAGATTCCACAAATCTTGACCTAACAATTTCATCTCTTAAAAACCAAACTCTAGACATAGATTTGGGATTTGCTATTCGCATTGTATTGATCTTAATGATCGTTGTTTAGATTGTTAGCGTGAGACATCATCTAACGGTTTAAACAACGGTACTCACGACTTCGCTTTAGACATAAACTTAGTCGGGAGGATACAAGGTTATATTGGTCGGAAACCGAGTTCATATGCTTGATTAATCGTTTATACATGGAAAGGATTAGAGAAACCTAACCTTAACACGCTTTTATAAAACCTTTTACAAAATCTTTGTGACAAATTAATCTTTGCTACAAGTGAATGTTAAAAATAATTGAGAAATTTTTGAAACTGTTAACTTAGATTATCGCAACTATTGAAAGGCACGCATCAAATATCAAACAATCCCTGTGGATACGATTAAAAACAACCCCCACTATTACTCTTCTAACAAAATGGTGTCGTTGCAGGGGATTGTTAGGTGATATTGCAAGCATTGCGATAGTTGAGTTATTTTAAGCTGTTAGCACTTTATCTTGAGCTTGTTAATCTATTTTGTTTAGTGTGCAGACTTAGTTTATGCGAGGGAAACTACCGGCGGACCAACTTCTTTTCGATCCTGAGATTGAGAGAACCGCTCGTAGAATCAACAGCAGGACTAGACGAAGGAGGCAGCTAGCAAGACAGAAGCGAGAACAAGAGGAAAGTACTTCTACACCACTACCAGTTCCAAAAATACTTCCGAGTAACCTTGTGAGTGTGCGCGAATTTGAAACTCCATTTGAGCCTAAAAAGAAAGATTTTTTTTGTTTTGTGAATCATGAACCCGAATGTTAACATGTTTCGAAGAGTTTTTTTTAAATGTACTTGAAGTATTGTTGAGGTTGGGGAGATTGGCTTAATTTTGAAAGAAAAAAAGAATGGTGGATACAAGACATTCTCAAATGAATTCAATAGGAGAATGATGAAAAAGAAAAGGAAAAATCAAAGGAAAAAAAATAGGGGTTTAAAAAAAAAAAAAGAAGAAGAGAATGTATTGTGAGAATTAATGTTGGTGGTTCAAGCAAGAAGGTTTATGTTAAAAAGTGAAATGCTCTTCGTGAAAGTTTTTTTTTGTGATTCAATAGCCGTGTACATATGTCCCTTGTTTTTACCCCGACCAAATTACAACCATAAAAGTCCTTTGTGATCTTAGTTTCTACTTCTTTTTGATAACTTTGTGAGATGAATGCATGAATGATTCCGGATGTGGCACGATTGCTTGAGAGAGTGTTTTGTCCCGTGTGCAATTATGTACATAGTTTGTTAATAATAAGTATAAGTAGTGATTCAACTTGAGCGTGTAGGAACTTGATTTTGCATTGTTTAAGTTGTGTTTAGAACTTAACTCATAATTGTGCTTGGATTCCATGCAACTTTGTGGAAATACTTTGTGCGTGTGTGTGTCAAGTTTGAATCATTGAGGTTTTCGGTTAATATTGTGCGTGGAATTCTTGTTTGTAGTTGTTAACACTATTTTTTGTTTGAGGACAAACAACAAGGCAAGTTGGGGAGAGTTTGATAGGTAGCTGATTGTAAATGAATTGTAGATTAATTTTCTGTATTTTAAAGCTTTTTTCTAAATGCCTTAATGCGAAACTGCTTTTTTTAAAGTGATTTTCGAATTTATGTTTTATTCTGGGCTATTTGATGTTTTTGTTTGTTTTGCAGCATTTTTTTGTAAAAGCGACGTGGAAAAAATCGGAAGAAAACACGATGAAATGAGCAACGTCGCGTGTCTGCAACAAACAGTGAATTCGCCTGGCGAGTTGGTGGCGGAAGGAGAAATTCGCCAGGCGAATGTCTGGCGAGTCAGCTGGCGAATTTGTCTTCAAATTGGGTGCTCTCTGTAAGTGTTTCGCCGCAGCATTCGCCAGACGACTTGGTGGCGAAAGTAATTCGCCTGGCGAGTTTGGAATTCGCCTGGCAAATTTTAGATTTTTTCTCAGGTTCTTTGCACTGTTCTGGCACGTGGGCTGTACTTAAAGGTTGCGCCAGGCGAATTTTGTAGCTCGCCTGGCGAATTTGTCTGGGCAGAAAGTGCTATTTAGTGTGTGGTTAGATGTTTTTTTGAGAGACTTTTTGATTTACCACTCTTTTGTAACCTAAAACTTGTGTGAAGAAGAAGAAACTCCATTGTTACTTATTTTTCCAAGTTCCAAGCCTTTATGCTTCAATCCTTGAATCTTTGAAGATTGAAGTTCCACAAGCTTTGCAACTTAACTTGTCATCCAAGCTACCATGAGAAGTGGTAGCTAAACACTCAATGTTGAGGTTAGAGGTAGTTGATTCTACTTTTATGTATTGCTTTTGATCTATTGTATATGAACAAAGTCTTTGATCAATATAGATGAAGTTGTTTTCTCTTAATGCTTTATGTTTGATTTGTTTTATCTAGACATAGATTCCACAAATCTTGACCTAACAATTTCATCTCTTAAAAACCAAACTCTAGACATAGATTTGGGATTTGCTATTCGCATTGTATTGATCGTAATGATCGTTGTTTAGATTGTTAGCGTGAGACATCATCTAACGGTTTAAACAACGGTACTCACAACTTCGCTTTAGACATAAACTTAGTCGGGAGGATACGCGGTTATATTGGTCGGAAACCGAGTTCATATGCTTGATTAATCGTTTATACATGGAAAGGATTAGCGAAACCTAACCTTTACATGCTTTTATAAAACCTTTTACAAAATCTTTGTGACAAATTAATCTTTGCTACAAGTGAATGTTAAAAACAATTGAGAAATTTTTGAAACTGTTAACTTAGATTATCGCAACTATTGAAAGGCACGCATCAAATATCAAACAATCCCTGTGGATACGATTAAAAACAACCCCCACTATTACTCTTCTAACAAAATGGCGCCGTTGTCGGGGATTGTTAGGTGATATTGCAAGCATTGCGATAGTTGAGTTATTTTAAGCTGTTACCACTTTATCTTGAGCTTGTTAATCTGTTTTGTTTAGTGTGCAGACTTAGTTTATGCGAGGGAAACTACCGGCGGACCAACTTCTTTTCGATCCTGAGATTGAGAGAACCGCTCGTAGAATCAACAGCAGGACTAGACGAAGGAGGCAGCTAGCAAGACAGAAGCGAGAATAAGAGGAAAGTACTTCTACACCACTACCAGTTCCAAAAATACTTCCGAGTAACCTTGTGAGTGTGCGCGAATTTGAAACTCCTTTTGAGCCTAAAAAGAAAGATTTTTTTTGTTGTGTGAATCATGAACCCGAATGTTAACATGTTTCGAAGAGTTTTTTTTAAATGTACTTGAAGTATTGTTGAGGTTGGGGAGATTGGCTTAATTTTGAAAGAAAAAAAGAATGGTGGATACAAGACATTCTCAAATGAATTCAATAGGAGAATGATGAAAAAGAAAAGGAAAAATCAAAGGAAAAAAATAGGGGTTTAAAAAAAAAAAAAGAAGAAGAGAATGTATTGTGAGAATTAATGTTGGTGGTTCAAGCAAGAAGGTTTATGTTAAAAAGTGAAATGCTCTTCGTGAATGTTTTTTTTTGTGATTCAATAGCCGTGTATATATGTCCCTTGTTTTTACCCCGACCAAATTACAACCATAAAAGTCCTTTGTGATCTTAGTTTCTACTTCTTTTTGATAACTTTGTGAGATGAATGCATGAATGATTCCGGATGTGGCACGATTGCTTGAGAGAGTGTTTTGTCCCGTGTGCAATTATGTACATAGTTTGTTAATAATAAGTATAAGTAGGTGATTCAACTTGAGCGTGTAGGAACTTGATTTTGCATTGTGTAAGTTGTGTTTAGAACTTAACTCATAATTGTGCTTGGATTCCATGCAACTTTGTGGAAATACTTTGTGCGTGTATGTGTCAAGTTTGAACCATTGAGGTTTTCGGTTAATATTGTGCGTGGAATTCTTGTTTGTAGTTGTTAACACTAATTTTTATTTGAGGACAAACAACAAGGCAAGTTGGGGAGAGTTTGATAGGTAGCTGATTGTAAATGAATTGTAGATTAATTTTCTGTATTTTTAAGCTTTTTCCTAAATGCCTTAATGCGAAACTGCTTTTTTTTAAGTGATTTTCGAATTTATGTTTTATTCTGGGCTATTTGATGTTTTTGTTTGTTTTACAGCATTTTTTTGTAAAAGCGACGTTTCAAAAATCGGAAGAAAACACGATGAAATTAGCAACGTCGCGTGTCTGCAACAAACAGTGAATTCGCCTGGCGAGTTGGTGGCGGAAGGAGAAATTCGCCAGGCGAATGTCTGGCGAGTCAGCTGGCAAATTTGTCTTCAAATTGGGTGCTCTCTGTAAGTGTTCGCCGCAGCATTCGCCAGACGACTTGGTGGCGAAAGTAATTCGCCTGGCGAGTTTGGAATTCGCCTGGCAAATTTTAGATTTTTTCTCAGGTTCTTTGCACTGTTTTGGCACGTGGGCTGTACTTAAAGGTTGCGCCAGGCGAATTTTGTAGCTCGCCTGGCGAATTTGTCTGGGCAGAAAGTGCTATTTAGTGTGTGGTTAGATGTTTTTTTGAGAGACTTTTTGATTTACCACTCTTTTGTAACCTAAAACTTGTGTGAAGAAGAAGAAACTCCATTGTTACTTATTTTTCCAAGTTCCAAGCCTTTATGCTTCAATCCTTGAATCTTTGAAGATTGAAGTTCCACAAGCTTTGCAACTTAACTTGTCATCCAAGCTACCATGAGAAGTGGTAGCTAAACACTCAATGTTGAGGTTAGAGGTAGTTGATTCTACTTTTATGTATTGCTTTTGATCTATTGTATATGAACAAAGTCTTTGATCAATATAGATGAAGTTGTTTTCTCTTAATGCTTTATGTTTGATTTGTTTTATCTAGACATAGATTCCACAAATCTTGACCTAACAATTTCATCTCTTAAAAACCAAACTCTAGACATAGATTTGGGATTTGCTATTCGCATTGTATTGATCGTAATGATCGTTGTTTAGATTGTTAGCGTGAGACATCATCTAACGGTTTAAACAACGGTACTCACAACTTCGCTTTAGACATAAACTTAGTCGGGAGGATACGCGGTTATATTGGTCGGAAACCGAGTTCATATGCTTGATTAATCGTTTATACATGGAAAGGATTAGCGAAACCTAACCTTTACATGCTTTTATAAAACCTTTTACAAAATCTTTGTGACAAATTAATCTTTGCTACAAGTGAATGTTAAAAACAATTGAGAAATTTTTGAAACTGTTAACTTAGATTATCGCAACTATTGAAAGGCACGCATCAAATATCAAACAATCCCTGTGGATACGATTAAAAACAACCCCCACTATTACTCTTCTAACAAAATGGCGCCGTTGTCGGGGATTGTTAGGTGATATTGCAAGCATTGCGATAGTTGAGTTATTTTAAGCTGTTACCACTTTATCTTGAGCTTGTTAATCTGTTTTGTTTAGTGTGCAGACTTAGTTTATGCGAGGGAAACTACCGGCGGACCAACTTCTTTTCGATCCTGAGATTGAGAGAACCGCTCGTAGAATCAACAGCAGGACTAGACGAAGGAGGCAGCTAGCAAGACAGAAGCGAGAATAAGAGGAAAGTACTTCTACACCACTACCAGTTCCAAAAATACTTCCGAGTAACCTTGTGAGTGTGCGCGAATTTGAAACTCCTTTTGAGCCTAAAAAGAAAGATTTTTTTTGTTGTGTGAATCATGAACCCGAATGTTAACATGTTTCGAAGAGTTTTTTTTAAATGTACTTGAAGTATTGTTGAGGTTGGGGAGATTGGCTTAATTTTGAAAGAAAAAAAGAATGGTGGATACAAGACATTCTCAAATGAATTCAATAGGAGAATGATGAAAAAGAAAAGGAAAAATCAAAGGAAAAAAATAGGGGTTTAAAAAAAAAAAAAGAAGAAGAGAATGTATTGTGAGAATTAATGTTGGTGGTTCAAGCAAGAAGGTTTATGTTAAAAAGTGAAATGCTCTTCGTGAATGTTTTTTTTTGTGATTCAATAGCCGTGTACATATGTCCCTTGTTTTTACCCCGACCAAATTACAACCATAAAAGTCCTTTGTGATCTTAGTTTCTACTTCTTTTTGATAACTTTGTGAGATGAATGCATGAATGATTCCGGATGTGGCACGATTGCTTGAGAGAGTGTTTTGTCCCGTGTGCAATTATGTACATAGTTTGTTAATAATAAGTATAAGTAGGTGATTCAACTTGAGCGTGTAGGAACTTGATTTTGCATTGTGTAAGTTGTGTTTAGAACTTAACTCATAATTGTGCTTGGATTCCATGCAACTTTGTGGAAATACTTTGTGCGTGTATGTGTCAAGTTTGAACCATTGAGGTTTTCGGTTAATATTGTGCGTGGAATTCTTGTTTGTAGTTGTTAACACTAATTTTTATTTGAGGACAAACAACAAGGCAAGTTGGGGAGAGTTTGATAGGTAGCTGATTGTAAATGAATTGTAGATTAATTTTCTGTATTTTTAAGCTTTTTTCTAAATGCCTTAATGCGAAACTGCTTTTTTTTAAGTGATTTTCGAATTTATGTTTTATTCTGGGCTATTTGATGTTTTTGTTTGTTTTGCAGAATTTTTTTGTAAAAGCGACGTTTCAAAAATCGGAAGAAAACACGATGAAATTAGCAACGTCGCGTGTCTGCAACAAACAGTGAATTCGCCTGGCGAGTTGGTGGCGGAAGGAGAAATTCGCCAGGCGAATGTCTGGCGAGTCAGCTGGCAAATTTGTCTTCAAATTGGGTGCTCTCTGTAAGTGTTCGCCGCAGCATTCGCCAGACGACTTGGTGGCGAAAGTAATTCGCCTGGCGAGTTTGGAATTCGCCTGGCAAATTTTAGATTTTTTCTCAGGTTCTTTGCACTGTTCTGGCACGTGGGCTGTACTTAAAGGTTGCGCCAGGCGAATTTTGTAGCTCGCCTGGCGAATTTGTCTGGGCAGAAAGTGCTATTTAGTGTGTGGTTAGATGTTTTTTTGAGAGACTTTTTGATTTACCACTCTTTTGTAACCTAAAACTTGTGTGAAGAAGAAGAAACTCCATTGTTACTTATTTTTCCAAGTTCCAAGCCTTTATGCTTCAATCCTTGAATCTTTGAAGATTGAAGTTCCACAAGCTTTGCAACTTAACTTGTCATCCAAGCTACCATGAGAAGTGGTAGCTAAACACTCAATGTTGAGGTTAGAGGTAGTTGATTCTACTTTTATGTATTGCTTTTGATCTATTGTATATGAACAAAGTCTTTGATCAATATAGATGAAGTTGTTTTCTCTTAATGCTTTATGTTTGATTTGTTTTATCTAGACATAGATTCCACAAATCTTGACCTAACAATTTCATCTCTTAAAAACCAAACTCTAGACATAGATTTGGGATTTGCTATTCGCATTGTATTGATCGTAATGATCGTTGTTTAGATTGTTAGCGTGAGACATCATCTAACGGTTTAAACAACGGTACTCACAACTTCGCTTTAGACATAAACTTAGTCGGGAGGATACGCGGTTATATTGGTCGGAAACCGAGTTCATATGCTTGATTAATCGTTTATACATGGAAAGGATTAGCGAAACCTAACCTTTACATGCTTTTATAAAACCTTTTACAAAATCTTTGTGACAAATTAATCTTTGCTACAAGTGAATGTTAAAAACAATTGAGAAATTTTTGAAACTGTTAACTTAGATTATCGCAACTATTGAAAGGCACGCATCAAATATCAAACAATCCCTGTGGATACGATTAAAAACAACCCCCACTATTACTCTTCTAACAAAATGGCGCCGTTGTCGGGGATTGTTAGGTGATATTGCAAGCATTGCGATAGTTGAGTTATTTTAAGCTGTTACCACTTTATCTTGAGCTTGTTAATCTGTTTTGTTTAGTGTGCAGACTTAGTTTATGCGAGGGAAACTACCGGCGGACCAACTTCTTTTCGATCCTGAGATTGAGAGAACCGCTCGTAGAATCAACAGCAGGACTAGACGAAGGAGGCAGCTAGCAAGACAGAAGCGAGAACAAGAGGAAAGTACTTCTACACCACTACCAGTTCCAAAAATACTTCCGAGTAACCTTGCGAGTGTGCGCGAATTTGAAACTCCTTTTGAGCCTAAAAAGAAAGATTTTTTTTGTTGTGTGAATCATGAACCCGAATGTTAACATGTTTCGAAGAGTTTTTTTTAAATGTACTTGAAGTATTGTTGAGGTTGGGGAGATTGGCTTAATTTTGAAAGAAAAAAAGAATGGTGGATACAAGAAATTCTCAAATGAATTCAATAGGAGAATGATGAAAAAGAAAAGGAAAAATCAAAGGAAAAAAAATAGGGGTTTAAAAAAAAAAACAGAAGAAGAGAATGTATTGTGAGAATTAATGTTGGTGGTTCAAGCAAGAAGGTTTATGTTAAAAAGTGAAATGCTCTTCGTGAAAGTTTTTTTTTGTGATTCAATAGCCGTGTACATATGTCCCTTGTTTTTACCCCGACCAAATTACAACCATAAAATTCCTTTGTGATCTTAGTTTCTACTTCTTTTTGATAACTTTGTGAGATGAATGCATGAATGATTCCGGATGTGGCACGATTGCTTGAGAGAGTGTTTTGTCCCGTGTGCAATTATGTACATAGTTTGTTAATAATAAGTATAAGTAGGTGATTCAACTTGAGCGTGTAGGAACTTGATTTTGCATTGTGTACGTTGTGTTTAGAACTTAACTCATAATTGTGCTTGGATTCCATGCAACTTTGTGGAAATACTTTGTGCGTGTATGTGTCATGTTTGAACCATTGAGGTTTTCGGTTAATATTGTGCGTGGAATTCTTGTTTGTAGTTGTTAACACTAATTTTTGTTTGAGGACAAACAACAAGGAAAGTTGGGGAGAGTTTGATAGGTAGCTGATTGTAAATGAATTGTAGATTAATTTTCTGTATTTTTAAGCTTTTTTCTAAATGCCTTAATGCGAAACTGCTTTTTTTAAAGTGATTTTCGAATTTATGTTTTATTCTGGGCTATTTGATGTTTTTGTTTGTTTTGCAGCATTTTTTTGTAAAAGCGACGTGGCAAAAATCGGAAGAAAACACGATGAAATGACCAACGTCGCGTGTCTGCAACAAACAGTGAATTCGTCTGGCGAGTTGGCGGCGGAAGGAGAAATTCGCCAGGCGAATGTCTGGCGAGTCAGCTGGCGAATTTGTCTTCAAATTGGGTGCTCTCTGTAAGTGTTTCGCCGCAGCATTTGCCAGACGACTTGGTGGCGAAAGTAATTCGCCTGGCGAGTTTGGAATTTGCCTGGCAAATTTTAGATTTTTTCTCAGGTTCTTTGCACTGTTCTGGCACGTGGGCTGTACTTAAAGGTTTCGCCAGGCGAATTTTGTAGCTCGCCTGGCGAATTTGTCTGGGCAGAAAGTGCTATTTATTGTGTGGTTAGATGTTTTTTTGAGAGACTTTTTGATTTACCACTCTTTTGTAACCTAAAACTTGTGTGAAGAAGAAGAAACTCCATTGTTACTTATTTTTCCAAGTTCCAAGCCTTTATGCTTCAATCCTTGAATCTTTGAAGATTGAAGTTCCACAAGCTTTGCAACTTAACTTGTCATCCAAGCTACCATGAGAAGTGGTAGCTAAACACTCAATGTTGAGGTTAGAGGTAGTTGATTCTACTTTTATGTATTGCTTTTGATCTATTGTATATGAACAAAGTCTTTGATCAATATAGATGAAGTTGTTTTCTCTTAATGCTTTATGTTTGATTTGTTTTACTCTAGACATAGAATCCACAAATCTTGACCTAACAATTTCATCTCTTAAAAACCAAACTCTAGACATAGATTTGGGATTTGCTATTCGCATTGTATTGATCTTAATGATCGTTGTTTAGATTGTTAGCATGAGACATCATCTAACGGTTTAAACAACGGTACTCACGACTTCGCTTTAGACATAAACTTAGTCGGGAGGATACGCGGTTATATTGGTCGGAAACCGAGTTCATATGCTTGATTAATCGTTTATACATGGAAAGGATTAGCGAAACCTAACCTTAACATGCTTTTATAAAACCTTTTACAAAATCTTTGTGACAAATTAATCTTTGGTACAAGTGAATGTTAAAAACAATTGAGAAATTTTTGAAACTGTTAACTTAGATTATCGCAACTATTGAAAGGCACGCATCAAATATCAAACAATCCATGTGGATACGATTAAAAACAACCCCCACTATTACTCTTCTAACAAAATGGCGCCGTTGCCGGGGATTGTTAGGTGATATTGCAAGCATTACGATAGTTGAGTTATTTTAAGCTGTTACCACTTTATCTTGAGCTTGTTAATCTGTTTTGTTTAGTGTGCAGACTTAGTTTATGCGAGGGAAACTACCGGCGGACCAACTTCTTTTCGATCCTGAGATTGAGAGAACCGCTCCTAGAATCAACAGCAGGACTAGACGAAGGAGGCAGCTAGCAAGACAGAAGCGAGAACAAGAGGAAAGTACTTCTACACCACTACCAGTTCCAAAAATACTTCCGAGTAACCTTGTGAGTGTGCGCGAATTTGAAACTCCTTTTGAGCCTAAAAAGAAAGATTTTTTCTGTTGTGTGAATCATGAACCCGAATGTTAACATGTTTCGAAGAGTTTTTTTTAAATGTACTTGAAGTATTGTTGAGGTTGGGGAGATTGGCTTAATTTTGAAAGAAAAAAAGAATGGTGGATACAAGACATTCTCAAATGAATTCAATAGGAGAATGATGAAAAAGAAAAGGAAAAATAAAAGGAAAAAAAATAGGGGTTTAAAAAAAAAAAAAAGAAGAAGAGAATGTATTGTGAGAATTAATGTTGGTGGTTCAAGCAAGAAGGTTTATGTTAAAAAGTGAAATGCTCTTCGTGAAAGTTTTTTTTTGTGATTCAATAGCCGTGTACATATGTCCCTTGTTTTTACCCCGACCAAATTACAACATAAAAGTCCTTTGTGATCTTAGTTTCTACTTCTTTTTGATAACTTTGTGAGATGAATGCATGAATGATTCCGGATGTGGCACGATTGCTTGAGAGAGTGTTTTGTCCCATGTGCAATTATGTACATAGTTTGTTTATAATAAGTATAAGTAGGTGATTCAACTTGAGCGTGTAGGAACTTGATTTTGCATTGTGTAAGTTGTGTTTAGAACTTAACTCATAATTATGCTTGGATTCCATGCAACTTTGTGGAAATACTTTGTGCGTGTATGTGTCAAGTTTGAACCATTGAGGTTTTCGGTTAATATTGTGCGTGGAATTCTTGTTTGTAGTTGTTAACACTAATTTTTGTTTGAGGACAAACAACAAGGCAAGTTGGGGAGAGTTTGATAGGTAGCTGATTGTAAATGAATTGTAGATTGATTTTCTGTATTTTTAAGCTTTTTTCTAAATGCCTTAATGCGAAACTGCTTTTTTTAAAGTGATTTTCGAATTTATGTTTTATTCTGGGCTATTTGATATTTTTGTTTGTTTTGCAGCATTTTTTTGTAAAAGCGACGTGGCAAAAATCGGAAGAAAACACGATGAAATGAGCAACGTCGCGTGTCTGCAACAAACAGTGAATTCGCCTGGCAAGTTGGTGGCGGAAGGAGAAATTCGCCAGGCGAATGTCTGGCGAGTCAGCTGGTGAATTTGTCTTCAAATTGGGTGCTCTCTGTAAGTGTTTCGCCGCAGCATTTGCCAGACGACTTGGTGGCGAAAGTAATTCGCCTGGCGAGTTTGGAATTTGCCTGGCAAATTTTAGATTTTTTCTCAGGTTCTTTGCACTGTTCTGGCACGTGGGCTGTACTTAAAGGTTTCGCCAGGCGAATTTTGTAGCTCGCCTGGCGAATTTGTCTGGGCAGAAAGTGCTATTTATTGTGTGGTTAGATGTTTTTTTGAGAGACTTTTTGATTTACCACTCTTTTGTAACCTAAAACTTGTGTGAAGAAGAAGAAACTCCATTGTTACTTATTTTTCCAAGTTCCAAGCCTTTATGCCTCAATCCTTGAATCTTTGAAGATTGAAGTTCCACAAGCTTTGCAACTTAACTTGTCATCCAAGCTACCATGAGAAGTGGTAGCAAAACACTCAATGTTGAGGTTAGAGGTAGTTGATTCTACTTTTATGTATTGCTTTTGATCTATTGTATATGAACAAAGTCTTTGATCAATATAGATGAAGTTGTTTTCTCTTAATGCTTTATGTTTGATTTGTTTTATCTAGACATAGATTCCACAAATCTTGACCTAACAATTTCATCTCTTAAAAACCAAACTCTAGACATAGATTTGGGATTTACTATTCGCATTGTATTGATCTTAATGATCGTTGTTTAGATTGTTAGCGTGAGACATCATCTAAGGGTTTAAACAACAGTACTCACGACTTCGCTTTAGACATAAACTTAGTCGGGAGGATACGCGGTTATATTGGTCGGAAACCGAGTTCATATGCTTGATTAATCGTTTATACATGGAAAGGATTAGCGAAACCTAACCTTAACATGCTTTTATAAAACCTTTTACAAAATCTTTGTGACAAATTAATCTTTGGTACAAGTGAATGTTAAAAACAATTGAGAAATTTTTGAAACTGTTAACTTAGATTATCGCAACTATTGAAAGGCACGCATCAAATATCAAACAATCCCTGTGGATACGATTAAAAACAACCCCCACTATTACTCTTCTAACAAAATGGCGCCGTTGCCGGGGATTGTTAGGTGATATTGCAAGCATTGCGATAGTTGAGTTATTTTAAGCTGTTACCACCTTATCTTGAGCTTGTTAATCTATTTTGTTTAGTGTGCAGACTTAGTTTATGCGAGGGAAACTACCGGCGGACCAACTTCTTTTCGATCCTGAGATTGAGAGAACCGCTCGTAGAATCAACAGCAGGACTAGACGAAGGAGGCAGCTAGCAAGACAGAAGCGAGAACAAGAGGAAAGTACTTCTACACCACTACCAGTTCCAAAAATACTTCTGAGTAACCTTGTGAGTGTGCGCGAATTTGAAACTCCTTTTGAGCCTAAAAAGAAAGATTTTTTTTGTTGTGTGAATCATGAACCCGAATGTTAACAAGTTTCGAAGAGTTTTTTTTAAATGTACTTGAAGTATTGTTGAGGTTGGGGAGATTGGCTTAATTTTGAAAGAAAAAAAGAATGGTGGATACAAGACATTCTCAAATGAATTCAATAGGAGAATGATGAAAAAGAAAAGGAAAAATAAAAGGAAAAAAAATAGGGGTTTAAAAAAAAAAAAAGAAGAAGAGAATGTATTGTGAGAATTAATGTTGGTGGTTCAAGCAAGAAGGTTTATGTTAAAAAGTGAAATGCTCTTCGTGAAAGTTTTTTTTTGTGATTCAATAGCCGTGTACATATGTCCCTTGTTTTTACCCTGACCAAATTACAACCATAAACGTCCTTTGTGATCTTAGTTTCTACTTCTTTTTGATAACTTTGTGAGATGAATGCATGAATGATTCCGGATGTGTCACGATTGCTTGAGAGAGTGTTTTGTCCCATGTGCAATTATGTACATAGTTTGTTAATAATAAGTATAAGTAGGTGATTCAACTTGAGCGTGTAGGAACTTGATTTTGCATTGTGTAAGTTGTGTTTAGAACTTAACTCATAATTGTGCTTGGATTCCATGCAACTTTGTGGAAATACTTTGTGCGTGTATGTGTCAAGTTTGAACCATTGAGGTTTTCGGTTAATATTGTGCGTGGAATTCTTGTTTGTAGTTGTTAACACTAATTTTTGTTTGAGGACAAACAACAAGGCAAGTTGGGGAGAGTTTGATAGGTAGCTGATTGTAAATGAATTGTAGATTAATTTTCTGTATTTTAAAGCTTTTTTCTAAATGCCTTAATGCGAAACTGCTTTTTTTAAAGTGATTTTCGAATTTATGTTTTATTCTGGGCTATTTGATGTTTTTGTTTGTTTTGCAGCATTTTTTTGTAAAAGCGACGTGGCAAAATTCTGAAGAAAACACGATGAAATGAGCAACGTCGCGTGTCTGCAACAAACAGTGAATTCGCCTGGCGAGTTGGTGGCGGAAGGAGAAATTCGCCAGGCGAATGTCTGGCGAGTCAGCTGGCGAATTTGTCTTCAAATTGGGTGCTCTCTGTAAGTGTTTCGCCGCAGCATTCGCTAGACGACTTGGTGGCGAAAGTAATTCGCCTGGCGAGTTTGGAATTTGCCTGGCAAATTTTAGATTTTTTCTCAGGTTCTTTGCACTGTTCTGGCACGTGGGCTGTACTTAAAGGTTTCGCCAGGCGAATTTTGTAGCTCGCCTGGCGAATTTGTCTGGGCAGAAAGTGCTATTTAGTGTGTGGTTAGATGTTTTTTTGAGAGACTTTTTGATTTACCACTCTTTTGTAACCTAAAACTTGTGTGAAGAAGAAGAAACTCCATTGTTACTTATTTTTCCAAGTTCCAAGCCTTTATGCTTCAATCCTTGAATCTTTGAAGATTGAAGTTCCACAAGCTTTGCAACTTAACTTGTCATCCAAGCTACCATGAGAAGTGGTAGCTAAACACTCAATGTTGAGGTTAAAGGTAGTTGATTCTACTTTTATGTATTGCTTTTGATCTATTGTATATGAACAAAGTCTTTGATCAATATAGATGAAGTTGTTTTCTCTTAATGCTTTATGTTTGATTTGTTTTACTCTAGACATAGAATCCACAAATCTTGACCTAACAATTTCATCTCTTAAAAACCAAACTCTAGACATAGATTTGGGATTTGCTATTCGCATTGTATTGATCTTAATGATCGTTGTTTAGATTGTTAGCATGAGACATCATCTAACGGTTTAAACAACGGTACTCACGACTTCGCTTTAGACATAAACTTAGTCGGGAGGATACAAGGTTATATTGGTCGGAAACCGAGTTCATATGCTTGATTAATCGTTTATACATGGAAAGGATTAGCGAAACCTAACCTTAACATGCTTTTATAAAACCTTTTACAAAATCTTTGTGACAAATTAATCTTTGCTACAAGTGAATGTTAAAAACAATTGGGAAATTTTTGAAACTGTTAACTTAGATTATCGCAACTATTGAAAGGCACGCATCAAATATCAAACAATCCCTGTGGATACGATTAAAAACAACCCCCACTATTACTCTTCTAACAAAATGGCGCCGTTGCCGGGGATTGTTAGGTGATATTGCAAGCATTGCGATAGTTGAGTTATTTTAAGCTGTTACCACTTTATCTAGAGCTTGTTAATCTGTTTTGTTTAGTGTGCAGACTTAGTTTATGCGAGGGAAACTACCGGCGGACCAACTTCTTTTCGATCCTGAGATTGAGAGAACCGCTCCTAGAATCAACAGCAGGACTAGACGAAGGAGGCAGCTAGCAAGACAGAAGCGAGAACAAGAGGAAAGTACTTCTACACCACTACCAGTTCCAAAAATACTTCCGAGTAACCTTGTGAGTGTGCGTGAATTTGAAACACCTTTTGAGCCTAAAAAGAAAGATTTTTTCTGTTGTGTGAATCATGAACCCGAATGTTAACATGTTTCGAAGAGTTTTTTTTAAATGTACTTGAAGTATTGTTGAGGTTGGGGAGATTGGCTTAATTTTGAAAGAAAAAAAGAATGGTGGATACAAGACATTCTCAAATGAATTCAATAGGAGAATGATGAAAAAGAAAAGGAAAAATAAAAGGAAAAAAAATAGGGGTTTAAAAAAAAAAAAAAGAAGAAGGGAATGTATTGTGAGAATTAATGTTGGTGGTTCAAGCAAGAAGGTTTATGTTAAAAAGTGAAATGCTCTTCGTGAAAGTTTTTTTTTGTGATTCAATAGCCGTGTACATATGTCCCTTGTTTTTACCCCGACCAAATTACAACCATAAAATTCCTTTGTGATCTTAGTTTCTACTTCTTTTTGATAACTTTGTGAGATGAATGCATGAATGATTCCGGATGTGGCACGATTGCTTGAGAGAGTGTTTTGTCCCGTGTGCAATTATGTACATAGTTTGTTTATAATAAGTATAAGTAGGTGATTCAACTTGAGCGTGTAGGAACTTGATTTTGCATTGTGTAAGTTGTGTTTAGAACTTAACTCATAATTGTGCTTGGATTCCATGCAACTTTGTGGAAATACTTTGTGCGTGTATGTGTCAAGTTTGAACCATTGAGGTTTTCGGTTAATATTGTGCGTGGAATTCTTGTTTGTAGTTGTTAACACTAATTTTTGTTTGAGGACAAACAACAAGGCAAGTTGGGGAGAGTTTGATAGGTAGCTGATTGTAAATGAATTGTAGATTGATTTTCTGTATTTTTAAGCTTTTTTCTAAATGCCTTGATGCGAAACTGCTTTTTTTAAAGTGATTTTCGAATTTATGTTTTATTCTGGGCTATTTGATATTTTTGTTTGTTTTGCAGCATTTTTTTGTAAAAGCGACGTGGCAAAAATCGGAAGAAAACACGATGAAATGAGCAACGTCGCGTGTCTGCAACAAACAGTGAATTCGCCTGGCAAGTTGGTGGCGGAAGGAGAAATTCGCCAGGCGAATGTCTGGCGAGTCAGCTGGTGAATTTGTCTTCAAATTGGGTGCTCTCTGTAAGTGTTTCGCCGCAGCATTTGCCGGACGACTTGGTGGCGAAAGTAATTCGCCTGGCGAGTTTGGAATTTGCCTGGCAAATTTTAGATTTTTTCTCAGGTTCTTTGCACTGTTCTGGCACGTGGGCTGTACTTAAAGGTTTCGCCAGGCGAATTTTGTAGCTCGCCTGGCGAATTTGTCTGGGCAGAAAGTGCTATTTATTGTGTGGTTAGATGTTTTTTTGAGAGACTTTTTTATTTACCACTCTTTTGTAACCTAAAACTTGTGTGAAGAAGAAGAAACTCCATTGTTACTTATTTTTCCAAGTTCCAAGCCTTTATGCTTCAATCCTTGAATCTTTGAAGATTGAAGTTCCACAAGCTTTCCAACTTAACTTGTCATCCAAGCTACCATGAGAAGTGGTAGCTAAACACTCAATGTTGAGGTTAGAGGTAGTTGATTCTACTTTTATGTATTGCTTTTGATCTATTATATATGAACAAAGTCTTTGATCAATATAGATGAAGTTGTTTTCTCTTAATGCTTTATGTTTGATTTGTTTTATCTAGACATAGATTCCACAAATCTTGACCTAACAATTTCATCTCTTAAAAACCAAACTCTAGACATAGATTTGGGATTTGCTATTCGCATTGTATTGATCTTAATGATCGTTGTTTAGATTGTTAGCGTGAGACATCATCTAACGGTTTAAACAACAGTACTCACGACTTCGCTTTAGACATAAACTTAGTCGGGAGGATACGCGGTTATATTGGTCGGAAACCGAGTTCATATGCTTGATTAATCGTTTATACATGGAAAGGATTAGCGAAACCTAACCTTTACATGCTTTTATAAAACCTTTTACAAAATCTTTGTGACAAATTTATCTTTGCTACAAGTGAATGTTAAAAACAATTGAGAAATTTTTGAAACTGTTAACTTAGATTATCGCAACTATTGAAAGGCACGCATCAAATATCAAACAATCCCTGTGGTTACGATTAAAAACAACCCCCACTATTACTCTTCTAACAAAATGGCGCCGTTTCCGGGGATTGTTAGGTGATATTGCAAGCATTGCGATAGTTGAGTTATTTTAAGCTGTTACCACTTTATCTTGAGCTTGTTAATCTGTTTTGTTTAGTGTGCAGACTTAGTTTATGCGAGGGAAACTACCGGCGGACCAACTTCTTTTCGATCCTGAGATTGAGAGAACCGCTCGTAGAATCAACAGCAGGACTAGACGAAGGAGGCAGCTAGCAAGACAGAAGCGAGAACAAGAGGAAAGTACTTCTACACCACTACCAGTTCCAAAAATACTTCTGATTAACCTTGTGAGTGTGCGCGAATTTGAAACTCCTTTTGAGCCTAAAAAGAAAGATTTTTTTTGTTGTGTGAATCATGAACCCGAATGTTAACATGTTTCGAAGAGTTTTTTTTAAATGTACTTGAAGTATTGTTGAGGTTGGGGAGATTGGCTTAATTTTGAAAGAAAAAAAGAATGGTGGATACAAGACATTCTCAAATGAATTCAATAGGAGAATGATGAAAAAGAAAAGGAAAAATCAAAGGAAAAAAAATAGGGGTTTAAAAAAAAAAAAAGAAGAAGAGAATGTATTGTGAGAATTAATGTTGGTGGTTCAAGCAAGAAGGTTTATGTTAAAAAGTGAAATGCTCTTCGTGAAAGTTTTTTTTTGTGATTCAATAGCCGTGTACACATGTCCCTTGTTTTTACCCCGACCAAATTACAACCATAAAAGTCCTTTGTGATCTTAGTTTCTACTTCTTTTTGATAACTTTGTGAGATGAATGCATGAATGATTCCGGATGTGGCACGATTGCTTGAGAGAGTGTTTTGTCCCGTGTGCAATTATGTACATAGTTTGTTAATAATAAGTATAAGTAGGTGATTCAACTTGAGCGTGTAGGAACTTGATTTTGCATTGTGTAAGTTGTGTTTAGAACTTAACTCATAATTGTGCTTGGATTCCATGCAACTTTGTGGAAATACTTTGTGCGTGTATGTGTCAAGTTTGAACCATTGAGGTTTTCGGTTAATATTGTGCGTGGAATTCTTGTTTGTAGTTGTTAACACTAATTTTTGTTTGAGGACAAACAACAAGGCAAGTTGGGGAGAGTTTGATAGGTAGCTGATTGTAAATGAATTGTAGATTAATTTTCTGTATTTTAAAGCTTTTTTCTAAATGCCTTAATGCGAAACTGCTTTTTTTAAAGTGATTTTCGAATTTATGTTTTATTCTAGGCTATTTGATGTTTTTGTTTGTTTTGCAGCATTTTTTTGTAAAAGCGACGTGGCAAAAATCGGAAGAAAACACGATGAAATGAGCAACGTCGCGTGTCTGCAACAAACAGTGAATTCGCCTGGCGAGTTGGTGGCGGAAGGAGAAATTCGCCAGGCGAATGTCTGGCGAGTCAGCTGGCAAATTTGTCTTCAAATTGGGTGCTCTCTGTAAGTGTTTCGCCGCAGCATTCGCCAGACGACTTGGTGGCGAAAGTAATTCGCCTGGCGAGTTTGGAATTCGCCTGGCAAATTTTAGATTTTTTCTCAGGTTCTTTGCACTGTTCTGGCACGTGGGCTGTACTTAATGGTTTCGCCAGGCGAATTTTGTAGCTCGCCTGGCGAATTTGTCTGGGCAGAAAGTGCTATTTAGTGTGTGGTTAGATGTTTTTTTGAGAGACTTTTTGATTTACCACTCTTTTGTAACCTAAAACTTGTGTGAAGAAGAAGAAACTCCATTGTTACTTATTTTTCCAAGTTCCAAGCCTTTATGCTTCAATCCTTGAATCTTTGAAGATTGAAGTTCCACAAGCTTTGCAACTTAACTTGTCATCCAAGCTACCATGAGAAGTGGTAGCTAAACACTCAATGTTGAGGTTAGAGGTAGTTGATTCTACTTTTATGTATTGCTTTTGATCTATTGTATATGAACAAAGTCTTTGATCAATATAGATGAAGTTGTTTTCTCTTAATGCTTTATGTTTGATTTGTTTTACTCTAGACATAGATTCCACAAATCTTGACCTAACAATTTCATCTCTTAAAAACCAAACTCTAGACATAGATTTGGGATTTGCTATTCGCATTGTATTGATCTTAATGATCGTTGTTTAGATTGTTAGCGTGAGACATCATCTAACGGTTTAAACAACGGTACTCACGATTTCGCTTTAGACATAATCTTAGTCGGGAGGATACAACGTTATATTGGTCAGAAACCGAGTTCATATGCTTGATTAATCGTTTATACATGGAAAGGTTTAGCGAAACCTAACCTTAACATGCTTTTATAAAACCTTTTACAAAATCTTTGTGACAAATTAATCTTTGGTACAAGTGAATGTTAAAAACAATTGAGAAATTTTTGAAACTGTTAACTTAGATTATCGCAACTATTGAAAGGCACACATCAAATATCAAACAATCCCTGTGGATACGATTAAAAACAACCCCCACTATTACTCTTCTAACAAAATGGCGCCGTTGCCGGGGATTGTTAGGTGATATTGCAAGCATTGCGATAGTTGAGTTATTTTAAGCTGTTAACACCTTATCTTGAGCTTGTTAATCTATTTTGTTTAGTGTGCAGACTTAGTTTCTGCGAGGGAAACTACCGGCGGACCAACTTCTTTTCGATCCTGAGATTGAGAGAACCGCTCGTAGAATCAACAGCAGGACTAGACGAAGGAGGCAGCTAGCAAGACAGAAGCGAGAACAAGAGGAAAGTACTTCTACACCACTACCAGTTCCAAAAATACTTCTGAGTAACCTTGTGAGTGTGCGCGAATTTGAAACTCCTTTTGAGCCTAAAAAGAAAGATTTTTTTTGTTGTGTGAATCATGAACCCGAATGTTAACAAGTTTCGAAGAGTTTTTTTTAAATGTACTTGAAGTATTGTTGAGGTTGGGGAGATTGGCTTAATTTTGAAAGAAAAAAAGAATGGTGGATACAAGACATTCTCAAATGAATTCAATAGGAGAATGATGAAAAAGAAAAGGAAAAATAAAAGGAAAAAAAATAGGGGTTTAAAAAAAAAAAAGAAGAAGAGAATGTATTGTGAGAATTAATGTTGGTGGTTCAAGCAAGAAGGTTTATGTTAAAAAGTGAAATGCTCTTCGTGAAAGTTTTTTTTTGTGATTCAATAGCCGTGTACATATGTCCCTTGTTTTTACCCCGACCAAATTACAACCATAAAAGTCCTTTGTGATCTTAGTTTCTACTTCTTTTTGATAACTTTGTGAGATGAATGCATGAATGATTTCGGATGCGGCACGATTGCTTGAGAGAGTGTTTTGTCCCGTGTGCAATTATGTACATAGTTTGTTAATAATAAGTATAAGTAGGTGATTCAACTTGAGCGTGTAGGAACTTGATTTTGCATTGTGTAAGTTGTGTTTAGAACTTAACTCATAATTGTGCTTGGATTCCATGCAACTTTGTGGAAATACTTTGTGCGTGTATGTGTCAAGTTTGAACCATTGAGGTTTTCGGTTAATATTGTGCGTGGAATTCTTGTTTGTAGTTATTAACACTAATTTTTGTTTGAGGACAAACAACAAGGCAAGTTGGGGAGAGTTTGATAGGTTGCTGATTGTAAATGAATTGTAGATTAATTTTCTGTATTTTTAAGCTTTTTTCTAAATGCCTTAATGCGAAACTGCTTTTTTTAAAGTGATTTTCGAATTTATGTTTTATTATGGGCTATTTGATGTTTTTGTTTGTTTTGCAGCATTTTTTTGTAAAAGCGACGTGGCAAAAATCGGAAGAAAACACGATGAAATGAGCAACGTCGCGTGTCTGCAACAAACAGTAAATTCGCCTGGCGAGTTGGTGGCGGAAGGAGAAATTCGCCAGGCGAATGTCTGGCGAGTCAGCTGGCGAATTTGTCTTCAAATTGGGTGCTCTCTGTAAGTGTTTCGCCGCAGTATTCGCCAGACGACTTGGTGGCAAAAGTAATTCGCCTGGCGAGTTTGGAATTCGCCTGGCAAATTTTAGATTTTTTCTCAGGTTCTTTGCACTGTTCTGGCACGTGGGCTGTACTTAAAGGTTTCGCCAGGCGAATTTTGTAGCTCGCCTGGCGAATTTGTCTGGGCAGAAAGTGCTATTTAGTGTGTGGTTAGATGTTTTTTTGAGAGACTTTTTGATTTACCACTCTTTTGTAACCTAAAACCTGTGTGAAGAAGAAGAAACTCCATTGTTACTTATTTTTCCATGTTCCAAGCCTTTATGCTTCAATCCTTGAATCTTTGAAGATTGAAGTTCCACAAGCTTTGCAACTTAACTTGTCATCCAAGCTACCATGAGAAGTGGTAGCTAAACACTCAATGTTGAGGTTAGAGGTAGTTGATTCTACTTTTATGTATTCCTTTTGATCTATTGTATATGAACAAAGTCTTTAATCAATATATATGAAGTTGTTTTCTCTTAATGCTTTATGTTTGATTTGTTTTACTCTAGACATAGATTCCACAAATCTTGACCTAACAATTTCATCTCTTAAAAACCAAACTCTAGACATAGATTTGGGATTTGCTATTCGCATTGTATTGATCTTAATGATCGTTGTTTAGATTGTTAGCGTGAGACATCATCTAACGGTTTAAACAACGGTACTCACGACTTCGCTTTAGACATAATCTTAGTCGGGAGGATACAAGGTTATATTGGTCAGAAACCGAGTTCATATGCTTGATTAATCGTTTATACATGGAAAGGATTAGCGAAACCTAACCTTAACATGCTTTTATAAAACCTTTTACAAAATCTTTGTGACAAATTAATCTTTGGTACAAGTGAATGTTAAAAACAATTGAGAAATTTTTGAAACTGTTAACTTAGATTATCGCAACTATTGAAAGGCACGCATCAAATATCAAACAATCCCTGTGGATACGATTAAAAACAACCCCCACTATTACTCTTCTAACAAAATGGCGCCGTTGCCGGGGATTGTTAGGTGATATTGCAAGCATTGCGATAGTTGAGTTATTTTAAGCTGTTACCACTTTATCTTGAGCTTGTTAATCTGTTTTTATCTTGAGCTTGTTAATCTGTTTTGTTTAGTGTGCAGACTTAGTTTATGCGAGGGAAACTACCGGCGGACCAACTTCTTTTCGATCCTGAGATTGAGAGAACCGCTCGTAGAATCAACAGCAGGACTAGACGAAGGAGGCAGCTAGCAAGACAGAAGCGAGAACAAGAGGAAAGTACTTCTACACCACTACCAGTTCCAAAAATACTTCTGAGTAACCTTGTGAGTGTGCGCGAATTTGAAACTCCTTTTGAGTCTAAAAAGAAAGATTTTTTTTGTTGTGTGAATCATGAACCTGAATGTTAACATGTTTCGAAGAGTTTTTTTTAAATGTACTTGAAGTATTGTTGAGGTTGGGGAGATTGGCTTAATTTTGAAAGAAAAAAAGAATGGTGGATACAAGACATTCTCAAATGAATTCAATAGGAGAATGATGAAAAAGAAAAGGAAAAATAAAAGGAAAAAAAATAGGGGTTTAAAAAAAAAAAAGAAGAAGAGAATGTATTGTGAGAATTAATGTTGGTGGTTCAAGCCAGAAGGTTTATGTTAAAAAGTGAAATGCTCTTCGTGAAAGTTTTTTTTTGTGATTCAATAGCCGTGTACATATGTCCCTTGTTTTTACCCCGACCAAATTACAACCATAAAAGTCCTTTGTGATCTTAGTTTCTACTTCTTTTTGATAACTTTGTGAGATGAATGCATGAATGATTTCGGATGCGGCACGATTGCTTGAGAGAGTGTTTTGTCCCGTGTGCAATTATGTACATAGTTTGTTAATAATAAGTATAAGTAGGTGATTCAACTTGAGCGTGTAGGAACTTGATTTTGCATTGTGTAAGTTGTGTTTAGAACTTAACTCATAATTGTGCTTGGATTCCATGCAACTTTGTGGAAATACTTTGTGCGTGTATGTGTCAAGTTTGAACCATTGAGGTTTTCGGTTAATATTGTGCGTGGAATTCTTGTTTGTAGTTATTAACACTAATTTTTGTTTGAGGACAAACAACAAGGCAAGTTGGGGAGAGTTTGATAGGTTGCTGATTGTAAATGAATTGTAGATTAATTTTCTGTATTTTTAAGCTTTTTTCTAAATGCCTTAATGCGAAACTGCTTTTTTTAAAGTGATTTTCGAATTTATGTTTTATTCTGGGCTATTTGATGTTTTTGTTTGTTTTGCAGCATTTTTTTGTAAAAGCGACGTGGCAAAAATCGGAAGAAAACACGATGAAATGAGCAACGTCGCGTGTCTGCAACAAACAGTAAATTCGCCTGGCGAGTTGGTGGCGGAAGGAGAAATTCGCCAGGCGAATGTCTGGCGAGTCAGCTGGCGAATTTGTCTTCAAATTGGGTGCTCTCTGTAAGTGTTTCGCCGCAGCATTCGCCAGACGACTTGGTGGCAAAAGTAATTCGCCTGGCGAGTTTGGAATTCGCCTGGCAAATTTTAGATTTTTTCTCAGGTTCTTTGCACTGTTCTGGCACGTGGGCTGTACTTAAAGGTTTCGCCAGGCGAATTTTGTAGCTCGCCTGGCGAATTTGTCTGGGCAGAAAGTGCTATTTAGTGTGTGGTTAGATGTTTTTTTGAGAGACTTTTTGATTTACCACTCTTTTGTAACCTAAAACCTGTGTGAAGAAGAAGAAACTCCATTGTTACTTATTTTTCCATGTTCCAAGCCTTTATGCTTCAATCCTTGAATCTTTGAAGATTGAAGTTCCACAAGCTTTGCAACTTAACTTGTCATCCAAGCTACCATGAGAAGTGGTAGCTAAACACTCAATGTTGAGGTTAGAGGTAGTTGATTCTACTTTTATGTATTCCTTTTGATCTATTGTATATGAACAAAGTCTTTAATCAATATAGATGAAGTTGTTTTCTCTTAATGCTTTATGTTTGATTTGTTTTACTCTAGACATAGATTCCACAAATCTTGACCTAACAATTTCATCTCTTAAAAACCAAACTCTAGACATAGATTTGGGATTTGCTATTCGCATTGTATTGATCTTAATGATCGTTGTTTAGATTGTTAGCGTGAGACATCATCTAACGGTTTAAACAACGGTACTCACGACTTCGCTTTAGACATAATCTTAGTCGGGAGGATACAAGGTTATATTGGTCAGAAACCGAGTTCATATGCTTGATTAATCGTTTATACATGGAAAGGATTAGCGAAACCTAACCTTAACATGCTTTTATAAAACCTTTTACAAAATCTTTGTGACAAATTAATCTTTGGTACAAGTGAATGTTAAAAACAATTGAGAAATTTTTGAAACTGTTAACTTAGATTATCGCAACTATTGAAAGGCACGCATCAAATATCAAACAATCCCTGTGGATACGATTAAAAACAACCCCCACTATTACTCTTCTAACAAAATGGCGCCGTTGCCGGGGATTGTTAGGTGATATTGCAAGCATTGCGATAGTTGAGTTATTTTAAGCTGTTACCACTTTATCTTGAGCTTGTTAATCTGTTTTTATCTTGAGCTTGTTAATCTGTTTTGTTTAGTGTGCAGACTTAGTTTATGCGAGGGAAACTACCGGCGGACCAACTTCTTTTCGATCCTGAGATTGAGAGAACCGCTCGTAGAATCAACAGCAGGACTAGACGAAGGAGGCAGCTAGCAAGACAGAAGCGAGAACAAGAGGAAAGTACTTCTACACCACTACCAGTTCCAAAAATACTTCTGAGTAACCTTGTGAGTGTGCGCGAATTTGAAACTCCTTTTGAGCCTAAAAAGAAAGATTTTTTTTGTTGTGTGAATCATGAACCCGAATGTTAACATGTTTCGAAGAGTTTTATTTAAATGTACTTGAAGTGTTGTTGAGGTTGGGGAGATTGGCTTAATTTTGAAAGAAAAAAAGAATGGTGGATACAAGACATTCTCAAATGAATTCAATAGGAGAATGATGAAAAAGAAAAGGAAAAATAAAAGGAAAAAAAATAGGGGTTTAAAAAAAAAAAAGAAGAAGAGAATGTATTGTGAGAATTAATGTTGGTGGTTCAAGCAAGAAGGTTTATGTTAAAAAGTGAAATGCTCTTCGTGAAAGTTTTTTTTTGTGATTCAATAGCCGTGTACATATGTCCCTTGTTTTTACCCCGACCAAATTACAACCATAAAAGTCCTTTGTGATCTTAGTTTCTACTTCTTTTTGATAACTTTGTGAGATGAATGCATGAATGATTTCGGATGCGGCACGATTGCTTGAGAGAGTGTTTTGTCCCGTGTGCAATTATGTACATAGTTTGTTAATAATAAGTATAAGTAGGTGATTCAACTTGAGCGTGTAGGAACTTGATTTTGCATTGTGTAAGTTGTGTTTAGAACTTAACTCATAATTGTGCTTGGATTCCATGCAACTTTGTGGAAATACTTTGTGCGTGTATGTGTCAAGTTTGAACCATTGAGGTTTTCGGTTAATATTGTGCGTGGAATTCTTGTTTGTAGTTATTAACACTAATTTTTGTTTGAGGACAAACAACAAGGCAAGTTGGGGAGAGTTTGATAGGTTGCTGATTGTAAATGAATTGTAGATTAATTTTCTGTATTTTTAAGCTTTTTTCTAAATGCCTTAATGCGAAACTGCTTTTTTTAAAGTGATTTTCGAATTTATGTTTTATTCTGGGCTATTTGATGTTTTTGTTTGTTTTGCAGCATTTTTTTGTAAAAGCGACGTGGCAAAAATCGGAAGAAAACACGATGAAATGAGCAACGTCGCGTGTCTGCAACAAACAGTAAATTCGCCTGGCGAGTTGGTGGCGGAAGGAGAAATTCGCCAGGCGAATGTCTGGCGAGTCAGCTGGCGAATTTGTCTTCAAATTGGGTGCTCTCTGTAAGTGTTTCGCCGCAGCATTCGCCAGACGACTTGGTGGCAAAAGTAATTCGCCTGGCGAGTTTGGAATTCGCCTGGCAAATTTTAGATTTTTTCTCAGGTTCTTTGCACTGTTCTGGCACGTGGGCTGTACTTAAAGGTTTCGCCAGGCGAATTTTGTAGCTCGCCTGGCGAATTTGTCTGGGCAGAAAGTGCTATTTAGTGTGTGGTTAGATGTTTTTTTGAGAGACTTTTTGATTTACCACTCTTTTGTAACCTAAAACCTGTGTGAAGAAGAAGAAACTCCATTGTTACTTATTTTTCCATGTTCCAAGCCTTTATGCTTCAATCCTTGAATCTTTGAAGATTGAAGTTCCACAAGCTTTGCAACTTAACTTGTCATCCAAGCTACCATGAGAAGTGGTAGCTAAACACTCAATGTTGAGGTTAGAGGTAGTTGATTCTACTTTTATGTATTCCTTTTGATCTATTGTATATGAACAAAGTCTTTAATCAATATAGATGAAGTTGTTTTCTCTTAATGCTTTATGTTTGCTTTGTTTTACTCTAGACATAGATTCCACAAATCTTGACCTAACAATTTCATCTCTTAAAAACCAAACTCTAGACATAGATTTGGGATTTGCTATTCGCATTGTATTGATCTTAATGATCGTTGTTTAGATTGTTAGCGTGAGACATCATCTAACGGTTTAAACAACGGTACTCACGACTTCGCTTTAGACATAATCTTAGTCGGGAGGATACAAGGTTATATTGGTCAGAAACCGAGTTCATATGCTTGATTAATCGTTTATACATGGAAAGGATTAGCGAAACCTAACCTTAACATGCTTTTATAAAACCTTTTACAAAATCTTTGTGACAAATTAATCTTTGGTACAAGTGAATGTTAAAAACAATTGAGAAATTTTTGAAACTGTTAACTTAGATTATCGTAACTATTGAAAGGCACGCATCAAATATCAAACAATCCCTGTGGATACGATTAAAAACAACCCCCACTATTACTCTTCTAACAAAATGGCGCCGTTGCCGGGGATTGTTAGGTGATATTGCAAGCATTGCGATAGTTGAGTTATTTTAAGCTGTTACCACTTTATCTTGAGCTTGTTAATCTGTTTTTATCTTGAGCTTGTTAATCTGTTTTGTTTAGTGTGCAGACTTAGTTTATGCGAGGGAAACTACCGGCGGACCAACTTCTTTTCGATCCTGAGATTGAGAGAACCGCTCGTAGAATCAACAGCAGGACTAGACGAAGGAGGCAGCTAGCAAGACAGAAGCGAGAACAAGAGGAAAGTACTTCTACACCACTACCAGTTCCAAAAATACTTCTGAGTAACCTTGTGAGTGTGCGCGAATTTGAAACTCCTTTTGAGCCTAAAAAGAAAGATTTTTTTTGTTGTGTGAATCATGAACCCGAATGTTAACATGTTTCGAAGAGTTTTATTTAAATGTACTTGAAGTGTTGTTGAGGTTGGGGAGATTGGCTTAATTTTGAAAGAAAAAAAGAATGGTGGATACAAGACATTCTCAAATGAATTCAATAGGAGAATGATGAAAAAGAAAAGGAAAAATAAAAGGAAAAAAAATAGGGGTTTAAAAAAAAAAAAGAAGAAGAGAATGTATTGTGAGAATTAATGTTGGTGGTTCAAGCAAGAAGGTTTATGTTAAAAAGTGAAATGCTCTTCGTGAAAGTTTTTTTTTGTGATTCAATAGCCGTGTACATATGTCCCTTGTTTTTACCCCGACCAAATTACAACCATAAAAGTCCTTTGTGATCTTAGTTTCTACTTCTTTTTGATAACTTTGTGAGATGAATGCATGAATGATTTCGGATGTGGCACGATTGCTTGAGAGAGTGTTTTGTCCCGTGTGCAATTATGTACATAGTTTGTTAATAATAAGTATAAGTAGGTGATTCAACTTGAGCGTGTAGGAACTTGATTTTGCATTGTGTAAGTTGTGTTTAGAACTTAACTCATAATTGTGCTTGGATTCCATGCAACTTTGTGGAAATACTTTGTGCGTGTATGTGTCAAGTTTGAACCATTGAGGTTTTCGGTTAATATTGTGCGTGGAATTCTTGTTTGTAGTTATTAACACTAATTTTTGTTTGAGGACAAACAACAAGGCAAGTTGGGGAGAGTTTGATAGGTTGCTGATTGTAAATGAATTGTAGATTAATTTTCTGTATTTTTAAGCTTTTTTCTAAATGCCTTAATGCGAAACTGCTTTTTTTAAAGTGATTTTCGAATTTATGTTTTATTCTGGGCTATTTGATGTTTTTGTTTGTTTTGCAGCATTTTTTTGTAAAAGCGACGTGGCAAAAATCGGAAGAAAACACGATGAAATGAGCAACGTCGCGTGTCTGCAACAAACAGTAAATTCGCCTGGCGAGTTGGTGGCGGAAGGAGAAATTCGCCAGGCGAATGTCTGGCGAGTCAGCTGGCGAATTTGTCTTCAAATTGGGTGCTCTCTGTAAGTGTTTCGCCGCAGCATTCGCCAGACGACTTGGTGGCAAAAGTAATTCGCCTGGCGAGTTTGGAATTCGCCTGGCAAATTTTAGATTTTTTCTCAGGTTCTTTGCACTGTTCTGGCACGTGGGCTGTACTTAAAGGTTTCGCCAGGCGAATTTTGTAGCTCGCCTGGCGAATTTGTCTGGGCAGAAAGTGCTATTTAGTGTGTGGTTAGATGTTTTTTTGAGAGACTTTTTGATTTACCATTCTTTTGTAACCTAAAACCTGTGTGAAGAAGAAGAAACTCCATTGTTACTTATTTTTCCATGTTCCAAGCCTTTATGCTTCAATCCTTGAATCTTTGAAGATTGAAGTTCCACAAGCTTTGCAACTTAACTTGTCATCCAAGCTACCATGAGAAGTGGTAGCTAAACACTCAATGTTGAGGTTAGAGGTAGTTGATTCTACTTTTATGTATTCCTTTTGATCTATTGTATATGAACAAAGTCTTTAATCAATATAGATGAAGTTGTTTTCTCTTAATGCTTTATGTTTGCTTTGTTTTACTCTAGACATAGATTCCACAAATCTTGACCTAACAATTTCATCTCTTAAAAACCAAACTCTAGACATAGATTTGGGATTTGCTATTCGCATTGTATTGATCTTAATGATCGTTGTTTAGATTGTTAGCGTGAGACATCATCTAACGGTTTAAACAACGGTACTCACGACTTCGCTTTAGACATAATCTTAGTCGGGAGGATACAAGGTTATATTGGTCAGAAACCGAGTTCATATGCTTGATTAATCGTTTATACATGGAAAGGATTAGCGAAACCTAACCTTAACATGCTTTTATAAAACCTTTTACAAAATCTTTGTGACAAATTAATCTTTGGTACAAGTGAATGTTAAAAACAATTGAGAAATTTTTGAAACTGTTAACTTAGATTATCGCAACTATTGAAAGGCACGCATCAAATATCAAACAATCCCTGTGGATACGATTAAAAACAACCCCCACTATTACTCTTCTAACAAAATGGCGCCGTTGCCGGGGATTGTTAGGTGATATTGCAAGCATTGCGATAGTTGAGTTATTTTAAGCTGTTACCACTTTATCTTGAGCTTGTTAATCTGTTTTTATCTTGAGCTTGTTAATCTGTTTTGTTTAGTGTGCAGACTTAGTTTATGCGAGGGAAACTACCGGCGGACCAACTTCTTTTCGATCCTGAGATTGAGAGAACCGCTCGTAGAATCAACAGCAGGACTAGACGAAGGAGGCAGCTAGCAAGACAGAAGCGAGAACAAGAGGAAAGTACTTCTACACCACTACCAGTTCCAAAAATACTTCTGAGTAACCTTGTGAGTGTGCGCGAATTTGAAACTCCTTTTGAGCCTAAAAAGAAAGATTTTTTTTGTTGTGTGAATCATGAACCCGAATGTTAACATGTTTCGAAGAGTTTTATTTAAATGTACTTGAAGTGTTGTTGAGGTTGGGGAGATTGGCTTAATTTTGAAAGAAAAAAAGAATGGTGGATACAAGACATTCTCAAATGAATTCAATAGGAGAATGATGAAAAAGAAAAGGAAAAATAAAAGGAAAAAAAATAGGGGTTTAAAAAAAAAAAAGAAGAAGAGAATGTATTGTGAGAATTAATGTTGGTGGTTCAAGCAAGAAGGTTTATGTTAAAAAGTGAAATGCTCTTCGTGAAAGTTTTTTTTTGTGATTCAATAGCCGTGTACATATGTCCCTTGTTTTTACCCCGACCAAATTACAACCATAAAAGTCCTTTGTGATCTTAGTTTCTACTTCTTTTTGATAACTTTGTGAGATGAATGCATGAATGATTTCGGATGTGGCACGATTGCTTGAGAGAGTGTTTTGTCCCGTGTGCAATTATGTACATAGTTTGTTAATAATAAGTATAAGTAGGTGATTCAACTTGAGCGTGTAGGAACTTGATTTTGCATTGTGTAAGTTGTGTTTAGAACTTAACTCATAATTGTGCTTGGATTCCATGCAACTTTGTGGAAATACTTTGTGCGTGTATGTGTCAAGTTTGAACCATTGAGGTTTTCGGTTAATATTGTGCGTGGAATTCTTGTTTGTAGTTATTAACACTAATTTTTGTTTGAGGACAAACAACAAGGCAAGTTGGGGAGAGTTTGATAGGTTGCTGATTGTAAATGAATTGTAGATTAATTTTCTGTATTTTTAAGCTTTTTTCTAAATGCCTTAATGCGAAACTGCTTTTTTTAAAGTGATTTTCGAATTTATGTTTTATTCTGGGCTATTTGATGTTTTTGTTTGTTTTGCAGCATTTTTTTGTAAAAGCGACGTGGCAAAAATCGGAAGAAAACACGATGAAATGAGCAACGTCGCGTGTCTGCAACAAACAGTAAATTCGCCTGGCGAGTTGGTGGCGGAAGGAGAAATTCGCCAGGCGAATGTCTGGCGAGTCAGCTGGCGAATTTGTCTTCAAATTGGGTGCTCTCTGTAAGTGTTTCGCCGCAGCATTCGCCAGACGACTTGGTGGCAAAAGTAATTCGCCTGGCGAGTTTGGAATTCGCCTGGCAAATTTTAGATTTTTTCTCAGGTTCTTTGCACTGTTCTGGCACGTGGGCTGTACTTAAAGGTTTCGCCAGGCGAATTTTGTAGCTCGCCTGGCGAATTTGTCTGGGCAGAAAGTGCTATTTAGTGTGTGGTTAGATGTTTTTTTGAGAGACTTTTTGATTTACCACTCTTTTGTAACCTAAAACCTGTGTGAAGAAGAAGAAACTCCATTGTTACTTATTTTTCCATGTTCCAAGCCTTTATGCTTCAATCCTTGAATCTTTGAAGATTGAAGTTCCACAAGCTTTGCAACTTAACTTGTCATCCAAGCTACCATGAGAAGTGGTAGCTAAACACTCAATGTTGAGGTTAGAGGTAGTTGATTCTACTTTTATGTATTCCTTTTGATCTATTGTATATGAACAAAGTCTTTAATCAATATAGATGAAGTTGTTTTCTCTTAATGCTTTATGTTTGCTTTGTTTTACTCTAGACATAGATTCCACAAATCTTGACCTAACAATTTCATCTCTTAAAAACCAAACTCTAGACATAGATTTGGGATTTGCTATTCGCATTGTATTGATCTTAATGATCGTTGTTTAGATTGTTAGCGTGAGACATCATCTAACGGTTTAAACAACGGTACTCACGACTTCGCTTTAGACATAATCTTAGTCGGGAGGATACAAGGTTATATTGGTCAGAAACCGAGTTCATATGCTTGATTAATCGTTTATACATGGAAAGGATTAGCGAAACCTAACCTTAACATGCTTTTATAAAACCTTTTACAAAATCTTTGTGACAAATTAATCTTTGGTACAAGTGAATGTTAAAAACAATTGAGAAATTTTTGAAACTGTTAACTTAGATTATCGCAACTATTGAAAGGCACGCATCAAATATCAAACAATCCCTGTGGATACGATTAAAAACAACCCCCACTATTACTCTTCTAACAAAATGGCGCCGTTGCCGGGGATTGTTAGGTGATATTGCAAGCATTGCGATAGTTGAGTTATTTTAAGCTGTTACCACTTTATCTTGAGCTTGTTAATCTGTTTTTATCTTGAGCTTGTTAATCTGTTTTGTTTAGTGTGCAGACTTAGTTTATGCGAGGGAAACTACCGGCGGACCAACTTCTTTTCGATCCTGAGATTGAGAGAACCGCTCGTAGAATCAACAGCAGGACTAGACGAAGGAGGCAGCTAGCAAGACAGAAGCGAGAACAAGAGGAAAGTACTTCTACACCACTACCAGTTCCAAAAATACTTCTGAGTAACCTTGTGAGTGTGCGCGAATTTGAAACTCCTTTTGAGCCTAAAAAGAAAGATTTTTTTTGTTGTGTGAATCATGAACCCGAATGTTAACATGTTTCGAAGAGTTTTATTTAAATGTACTTGAAGTATTGTTGAGGTTGGGGAGATTGGCTTAATTTTGAAAGAAAAAAAGAATGGTGGATACAAGACATTCTCAAATGAATTCAATAGGAGAATGATGAAAAAGAAAAGGAAAAATAAAAGGAAAAAAAATAGGGGTTTAAAAAAAAAAAAGAAGAAGAGAATGTATTGTGAGAATTAATGTTGGTGGTTCAAGCAAGAAGGTTTATGTTAAAAAGTGAAATGCTCTTCGTGAAAGTTTTTTTTTGTGATTCAATAGCCGTGTACATATGTCCCTTGTTTTTACCCCGACCAAATTACAACCATAAAAGTCCTTTGTGATCTTAGTTTCTACTTCTTTTTGATAACTTTGTGAGATGAATGCATGAATGATTTCGGATGCGGCACGATTGCTTGAGAGAGTGTTTTGTCCCGTGTGCAATTATGTACATAGTTTGTTAATAATAAGTATAAGTAGGTGATTCAACTTGAGCGTGTAGGAACTTGATTTTGCATTGTGTAAGTTGTGTTTAGAACTTAACTCATAATTGTGCTTGGATTCCATGCAACTTTGTGGAAATACTTTGTGCGTGTATGTGTCAAGTTTGAACCATTGAGGTTTTCGGTTAATATTGTGCGTGGAATTCTTGTTTGTAGTTATTAACACTAATTTTTGTTTGAGGACAAACAACAAGGCAAGTTGGGGAGAGTTTGATAGGTTGCTGATTGTAAATGAATTGTAGATTAATTTTCTGTATTTTTAAGCTTTTTTCTAAATGCCTTAATGCGAAACTGCTTTTTTTAAAGTGATTTTCGAATTTATGTTTTATTCTGGGCTATTTGATGTTTTTGTTTGTTTTGCAGCATTTTTTTGTAAAAGCGACGTGGCAAAAATCGGAAGAAAACACGATGAAATGAGCAACGTCGCGTGTCTGCAACAAACAGTAAATTCGCCTGGCGAGTTGGTGGCGGAAGGAGAAATTCGCCAGGCGAATGTCTGGCGAGTCAGCTGGCGAATTTGTCTTCAAATTGGGTGCTCTCTGTAAGTGTTTCGCCGCAGCATTCGCCAGACGACTTGGTGGCAAAAGTAATTCGCCTGGCGAGTTTGGAATTCGCCTGGCAAATTTTAGATTTTTTCTCAGGTTCTTTGCACTGTTCTGGCACGTGGGCTGTACTTAAAGGTTTCGCCAGGCGAATTTTGTAGCTCGCCTAGCGAATTTGTCTGGGCAGAAAGTGCTATTTAGTGTGTGGTTAGATGTTTTTTTGAGAGACTTTTTTATTTACCACTCTTTTGTAACCTAAAACCTGTGTGAAGAAGAAGAAACTCCATTGTTACTTATTTTTCCATGTTCCAAGCCTTTATGCTTCAATCCTTGAATCTTTGAAGATTGAAGTTCCACAAGCTTTGCAACTTAACTTGTCATCCAAGCTACCATGAGAAGTGGTAGCTAAACACTCAATGTTGAGGTTAGAGGTAGTTGATTCTACTTTTATGTATTCCTTTTGATCTATTGTATATGAACAAAGTCTTTAATCAATATAGATGAAGTTGTTTTCTCTTAATGCTTTATGTTTGATTTGTTTTACTCTAGACATAGATTCCACAAATCTTGACCTAACAATTTCATCTCTTAAAAACCAAACTCTAGACATAGATTTGGGATTTGCTATTCGCATTGTATTGATCTTAATGATCGTTGTTTAGATTGTTAGCGTGAGACATCATCTAACGGTTTAAACAACGGTACTCACGACTTCGCTTTAGACATAATCTTAGTCGGGAGGATACAAGGTTATATTGGTCAGAAACCGAGTTCATATGCTTGATTAATCGTTTATACATGGAAAGGATTAGCGAAACCTAACCTTAACATGCTTTTATAAAACCTTTTACAAAATCTTTGTGACAAATTAATCTTTGGTACAAGTGAATGTTAAAAACAATTGAGAAATTTTTGAAACTGTTAACTTAGATTATCGCAACTATTGAAAGGCACGCATCAAATATCAAACAATCCCTGTGGATACGATTAAAAACAACCCCCACTATTACTCTTCTAACAAAATGGCGCCGTTGCCGGGGATTGTTAGGTGATATTGCAAGCATTGCGATAGTTGAGTTATTTTAAGCTGTTACCACTTTATCTTGAGCTTGTTAATCTGTTTTTATCTTGAGCTTGTTAATCTGTTTTGTTTAGTGTGCAGACTTAGTTTATGCGAGGGAAACTACCGGCGGACCAACTTCTTTTCGATCCTGAGATTGAGAGAACCGCTCGTAGAATCAACAGCAGGACTAGACGAAGGAGGCAGCTAGCAAGACAGAAGCGAGAACAAGAGGAAAGTACTTCTACACCACTACCAGTTCCAAAAATACTTCTGAGTAACCTTGTGAGTGTGCGCGAATTTGAAACTCCTTTTGAGTCTAAAAAGAAAGATTTTTTTTGTTGTGTGAATCATGAACCTGAATGTTAACATGTTTCGAAGAGTTTTTTTTAAATGTACTTGAAGTATTGTTGAGGTTGGGGAGATTGGCTTAATTTTGAAAGAAAAAAAGAATGGTGGATACAAGACATTCTCAAATGAATTCAATAGGAGAATGATGAAAAAGAAAAGGAAAAATAAAAGGAAAAAAAATAGGGGTTTAAAAAAAAAAAAGAAGAAGAGAATGTATTGTGAGAATTAATGTTGGTGGTTCAAGCAAGAAGGTTTATGTTAAAAAGTGAAATGCTCTTCGTGAAAGTTTTTTTTTGTGATTCAATAGCCGTGTACATATGTCCCTTGTTTTTACCCCGACCAAATTACAACCATAAAAGTCCTTTGTGATCTTAGTTTCTACTTCTTTTTGATAACTTTGTGAGATGAATGCATGAATGATTTCGGATGCGGCACGATTGCTTGAGAGAGTGTTTTGTCCCGTGTGCAATTATGTACATAGTTTGTTAATAATAAGTATAAGTAGGTGATTCAACTTGAGCGTGTAGGAACTTGATTTTGCATTGTGTAAGTTGTGTTTAGAACTTAACTCATAATTGTGCTTGGATTCCATGCAACTTTGTGGAAATACTTTGTGCGTGTATGTGTCAAGTTTGAACCATTGAGGTTTTCGGTTAATATTGTGCGTGGAATTCTTGTTTGTAGTTATTAACACTAATTTTTGTTTGAGGACAAACAACAAGGCAAGTTGGGGAGAGTTTGATAGGTTGCTGATTGTAAATGAATTGTAGATTAATTTTCTGTATTTTTAAGCTTTTTTCTAAATGCCTTAATGCGAAACTGCTTTTTTTAAAGTGATTTTCGAATTTATGTTTTATTCTGGGCTATTTGATGTTTTTGTTTGTTTTGCAGCATTTTTTTGTAAAAGCGACGTGGCAAAAATCGGAAGAAAACACGATGAAATGAGCAACGTCGCGTGTCTGCAACAAACAGTAAATTCGCCTGGCGAGTTGGTGGCGGAAGGAGAAATTCGCCAGGCGAATGTCTGGCGAGTCAGCTGGCGAATTTGTCTTCAAATTGGGTGCTCTCTGTAAGTGTTTCGCCGCAGCATTCGCCAGACGACTTGGTGGCAAAAGTAATTCGCCTGGCGAGTTTGGAATTCGCCTGGCAAATTTTAGATTTTTTCTCAGGTTCTTTGCACTGTTCTGGCACGTGGGCTGTACTTAAAGGTTTCGCCAGGCGAATTTTGTAGCTCGCCTGGCGAATTTGTCTGGGCAGAAAGTGCTATTTAGTGTGTGGTTAGATGTTTTTTTGAGAGACTTTTTGATTTACCACTCTTTTGTAACCTAAAACCTGTGTGAAGAAGAAGAAACTCCATTGTTACTTATTTTTCCATGTTCCAAGCCTTTATGCTTCAATCCTTGAATCTTTGAAGATTGAAGTTCCACAAGCTTTGCAACTTAACTTGTCATCCAAGCTACCATGAGAAGTGGTAGCTAAACACTCAATGTTGAGGTTAGAGGTAGTTGATTCTACTTTTATGTATTCCTTTTGATCTATTGTATATGAACAAAGTCTTTAATCAATATAGATGAAGTTGTTTTCTCTTAATGCTTTATGTTTGCTTTGTTTTACTCTAGACATAGATTCCACAAATCTTGACCTAACAATTTCATCTCTTAAAAACCAAACTCTAGACATAGATTTGGGATTTGCTATTCGCATTGTATTGATCTTAATGATCGTTGTTTAGATTGTTAGCGTGAGACATCATCTAACGGTTTAAACAACGGTACTCACGACTTCGCTTTAGACATAATCTTAGTCGGGAGGATACAAGGTTATATTGGTCAGAAACCGAGTTCATATGCTTGATTAATCGTTTATACATGGAAAGGATTAGCGAAACCTAACCTTAACATGCTTTTATAAAACCTTTTACAAAATCTTTGTGACAAATTAATCTTTGGTACAAGTGAATGTTAAAAACAATTGAGAAATTTTTGAAACTGTTAACTTAGATTATCGCAACTATTGAAAGGCACGCATCAAATATCAAACAATCCCTGTGGATACGATTAAAAACAACCCCCACTATTACTCTTCTAACAAAATGGCGCCGTTGCCGGGGATTGTTAGGTGATATTGCAAGCATTGCGATAGTTGAGTTATTTTAAGCTGTTACCACTTTATCTTGAGCTTGTTAATCTGTTTTTATCTTGAGCTTGTTAATCTGTTTTGTTTAGTGTGCAGACTTAGTTTATGCGAGGGAAACTACCGGCGGACCAACTTCTTTTCGATCCTGAGATTGAGAGAACCGCTCGTAGAATCAACAGCAGGACTAGACGAAGGAGGCAGCTAGCAAGACAGAAGCGAGAACAAGAGGAAAGTACTTCTACACCACTACCAGTTCCAAAAATACTTCTGAGTAACCTTGTGAGTGTGCGCGAATTTGAAACTCCTTTTGAGCCTAAAAAGAAAGATTTTTTTTGTTGTGTGAATCATGAACCCGAATGTTAACATGTTTCGAAGAGTTTTATTTAAATGTACTTGAAGTGTTGTTGAGGTTGGGGAGATTGGCTTAATTTTGAAAGAAAAAAAGAATGGTGGATACAAGACATTCTCAAATGAATTCAATAGGAGAATGATGAAAAAGAAAAGGAAAAATAAAAGGAAAAAAAATAGGGGTTTAAAAAAAAAAAAGAAGAAGAGAATGTATTGTGAGAATTAATGTTGGTGGTTCAAGCAAGAAGGTTTATGTTAAAAAGTGAAATGCTCTTCGTGAAAGTTTTTTTTTGTGATTCAATAGCCGTGTACATATGTCCCTTGTTTTTACCCCGACCAAATTACAACCATAAAAGTCCTTTGTGATCTTAGTTTCTACTTCTTTTTGATAACTTTGTGAGATGAATGCATGAATGATTTCGGATGTGGCACGATTGCTTGAGAGAGTGTTTTGTCCCGTGTGCAATTATGTACATAGTTTGTTAATAATAAGTATAAGTAGGTGATTCAACTTGAGCGTGTAGGAACTTGATTTTGCATTGTGTAAGTTGTGTTTAGAACTTAACTCATAATTGTGCTTGGATTCCATGCAACTTTGTGGAAATACTTTGTGCGTGTATGTGTCAAGTTTGAACCATTGAGGTTTTCGGTTAATATTGTGCGTGGAATTCTTGTTTGTAGTTATTAACACTAATTTTTGTTTGAGGACAAACAACAAGGCAAGTTGGGGAGAGTTTGATAGGTTGCTGATTGTAAATGAATTGTAGATTAATTTTCTGTATTTTTAAGCTTTTTTCTAAATGCCTTAATGCGAAACTGCTTTTTTTAAAGTGATTTTCGAATTTATGTTTTATTCTGGGCTATTTGATGTTTTTGTTTGTTTTGCAGCATTTTTTTGTAAAAGCGACGTGGCAAAAATCGGAAGAAAACACGATGAAATGAGCAACGTCGCGTGTCTGCAACAAACAGTAAATTCGCCTGGCGAGTTGGTGGCGGAAGGAGAAATTCGCCAGGCGAATGTCTGGCGAGTCAGCTGGCGAATTTGTCTTCAAATTGGGTGCTCTCTGTAAGTGTTTCGCCGCAGCATTCGCCAGACGACTTGGTGGCAAAAGTAATTCGCCTGGCGAGTTTGGAATTCGCCTGGCAAATTTTAGATTTTTTCTCAGGTTCTTTGCCCTGTTCTGGCACGTGGGCTGTACTTAAAGGTTTCGCCAGGCGAATTTTGTAGCTCGCCTGGCGAATTTGTCTGGGCAGAAAGTGCTATTTAGTGTGTGGTTAGATGTTTTTTTGAGAGACTTTTTTATTTACCACTCTTTTGTAACCTAAAACCTGTGTGAAGAAGAAGAAACTCCATTGTTACTTATTTTTCCATGTTCCAAGCCTTTATGCTTCAATCCTTGAATCTTTGAAGATTGAAGTTCCACAAGCTTTGCAACTTAACTTGTCATCCAAGCTACCATGAGAAGTGGTAGCTAAACACTCAATGTTGAGGTTAGAGGTAGTTGATTCTACTTTTATGTATTCCTTTTGATCTATTGTATATGAACAAAGTCTTTAATCAATATAGATGAAGTTGTTTTCTCTTAATGCTTTATGTTTGATTTGTTTTACTCTAGACATAGATTCCACAAATCTTGACCTAACAATTTCATCTCTTAAAAACCAAACTCTAGACATAGATTTGGGATTTGCTATTCGCATTGTATTGATCTTAATGATCGTTGTTTAGATTGTTAGCGTGAGACATCATCTAACGGTTTAAACAACGGTACTCACGACTTCGCTTTAGACATAATCTTAGTCGGGAGGATACAAGGTTATATTGGTCAGAAACCGAGTTCATATGCTTGATTAATCGTTTATACATGGAAAGGATTAGCGAAACCTAACCTTAACATGCTTTTATAAAACCTTTTACAAAATCTTTGTGACAAATTAATCTTTGGTACAAGTGAATGTTAAAAACAATTGAGAAATTTTTGAAACTGTTAACTTAGATTATCGCAACTATTGAAAGGCACGCATCAAATATCAAACAATCCCTGTGGATACGATTAAAAACAACCCCCACTATTACTCTTCTAACAAAATGGCGCCGTTGCCGGGGATTGTTAGGTGATATTGCAAGCATTGCGATAGTTGAGTTATTTTAAGCTGTTACCACTTTATCTTGAGCTTGTTAATCTGTTTTTATCTTGAGCTTGTTAATCTGTTTTGTTTAGTGTGCAGACTTAGTTTATGCGAGGGAAACTACCGGCGGACCAACTTCTTTTCGATCCTGAGATTGAGAGAACCGCTCGTAGAATCAACAGCAGGACTAGACGAAGGAGGCAGCTAGCAAGACAGAAGCGAGAACAAGAGGAAAGTACTTCTACACCACTACCAGTTCCAAAAATACTTCTGAGTAACCTTGTGAGTGTGCGCGAATTTGAAACTCCTTTTGAGCCTAAAAAGAAAGATTTTTTTTGTTGTGTGAATCATGAACCCGAATGTTAACATGTTTCGAAGAGTTTTATTTAAATGTACTTGAAGTATTGTTGAGGTTGGGGAGATTGGCTTAATTTTGAAAGAAAAAAAGAATGGTGGATACAAGACATTCTCAAATGAATTCAATAGGAGAATGATGAAAAAGAAAAGGAAAAATAAAAGGAAAAAAAATAGGGGTTTAAAAAAAAAAAAGAAGAAGAGAATGTATTGTGAGAATTAATGTTGGTGGTTCAAGCAAGAAGGTTTATGTTAAAAAGTGAAATGCTCTTCGTGAAAGTTTTTTTTTGTGATTCAATAGCCGTGTACATATGTCCCTTGTTTTTACCCCGACCAAATTACAACCATAAAAGTCCTTTGTGATCTTAGTTTCTACTTCTTTTTGATAACTTTGTGAGATGAATGCATGAATGATTTCGGATGTGGCACGATTGCTTGAGAGAGTGTTTTGTCCCGTGTGCAATTATGTACATAGTTTGTTAATAATAAGTATAAGTAGGTGATTCAACTTGAGCGTGTAGGAACTTGATTTTGCATTGTGTAAGTTGTGTTTAGAACTTAACTCATAATTGTGCTTGGATTCCATGCAACTTTGTGGAAATACTTTGTGCGTGTATGTGTCAAGTTTGAACCATTGAGGTTTTCGGTTAATATTGTGCGTGGAATTCTTGTTTGTAGTTATTAACACTAATTTTTGTTTGAGGACAAACAACAAGGCAAGTTGGGGAGAGTTTGATAGGTTGCTGATTGTAAATGAATTGTAGATTAATTTTCTGTATTTTTAAGCTTTTTTCTAAATGCCTTAATGCGAAACTGCTTTTTTTAAAGTGATTTTCAAATTTATGTTTTATTCTGGGCTATTTGATGTTTTTGTTTGTTTTGCAGCATTTTTTTGTAAAAGCGACGTGGCAAAAATCGGAAGAAAACACGATGAAATGAGCAACGTCGCGTGTCTGCAACAAACAGTAAATTCGCCTGGCGAGTTGGTGGCGGAAGGAGAAATTCGCCAGGCGAATGTCTGGCGAGTCAGCTGGCGAATTTGTCTTCAAATTGGGTGCTCTCTGTAAGTGTTTCGCCGCAGCATTCGCCAGACGACTTGGTGGCAAAAGTAATTCGCCTGGCGAGTTTGGAATTCGCCTGGCAAATTTTAGATTTTTTCTCAGGTTCTTTGCACTGTTCTGGCACGTGGGCTGTACTTAAAGGTTTCGCCAGGCGAATTTTGTAGCTCGCCTGGCGAATTTGTTTGGGCAGAAAGTGCTATTTAGTGTGTGGTTAGATGTTTTTTTGAGAGACTTTTTGATTTACCACTCTTTTGTAACCTAAAACCTGTGTGAAGAAGAAGAAACTCCATTGTTACTTATTTTTCCATGTTCCAAGCCTTTATGCTTCAATCCTTGAATCTTTGAAGATTGAAGTTCCACAAGCTTTGCAACTTAACTTGTCATCCAAGCTACCATGAGAAGTGGTAGCTAAACACTCAATGTTGAGGTTAGAGGTAGTTGATTCTACTTTTATGTATTCCTTTTGATCTATTGTATATGAACAAAGTCTTTGATCAATATAGATGAAGTTGTTTTCTCTTAATGCTTTATGTTTGATTTGTTTTACTCTAGACATAGATTCCACAAATCTTGACCTAACAATTTCATCTCTTAAAAACCAAACTCTAGACATAGATTTGGGATTTGCTATTCGCATTGTATTGATCTTAATGATCGTTGTTTAGATTGTTAGCGTGAGACATCATCTAACGGTTTAAACAACGGTACTCACGACTTCGCTTTAGACATAATCTTAGTCGGGAGGATACAAGGTTATATTGGTCAGAAACCGAGTTCATATGCTTGATTAATCGTTTATACATGGAAAGGATTAGCGAAACCTAACCTTAACATGCTTTTATAAAACCTTTTACAAAATCTTTGTGACAAATTAATCTTTGGTACAAGTGAATGTTAAAAACAATTGAGAAATTTTTGAAACTGTTAACTTAGATTATCGCAACTATTGAAAGGCACGCATCAAATATCAAACAATCCCTGTGGATACGATTAAAAACAACCCCCACTATTACTCTTCTAACAAAATGGCGCCGTTGCCGGGGATTGTTAGGTGATATTGCAAGCATTGCGATAGTTGAGTTATTTTAAGCTGTTACCACTTTATCTTGAGCTTGTTAATCTGTTTTTATCTTGAGCTTGTTAATCTGTTTTGTTTAGTGTGCAGACTTAGTTTATGCGAGGGAAACTACCGGCGGACCAACTTCTTTTCGATCCTGAGATTGAGAGAACCGCTCGTAGAATCAACAGCAGGACTAGACGAAGGAGGCAGCTAGCAAGACAGAAGCGAGAACAAGAGGAAAGTACTTCTACACCACTACCAGTTCCAAAAATACTTCTGAGTAACCTTGTGAGTGTGCGCGAATTTGAAACTCCTTTTGAGCCTAAAAAGAAAGATTTTTTTTGTTGTGTGAATCATGAACCCGAATGTTAACATGTTTCGAAGAGTTTTATTTAAATGCACTTGAAGTATTGTTGAGGTTGGGGAGATTGGCTTAATTTTGAAAGAAAAAAAGAATGGTGGATACAAGACATTCTCAAATGAATTCAATAGGAGAATGATGAAAAAGAAAAGGAAAAATAAAAGGAAAAAAAATAGGGGTTTAAAAAAAAAAAAGAAGAAGAGAATGTATTGTGAGAATTAATGTTGGTGGTTCAAGCAAGAAGGTTTATGTTAAAAAGTGAAATGCTCTTCGTGAAAGTTTTTTTTTGTGATTCAATAGCCGTGTACATATGTCCCTTGTTTTTACCCCGACCAAATTACAACCATAAAAGTCCTTTGTGATCTTAGTTTCTACTTCTTTTTGATAACTTTGTGAGATGAATGCATGAATGATTTCGGATGTGGCACGATTGCTTGAGAGAGTGTTTTGTCCCGTGTGCAATTATGTACATAGTTTGTTAATAATAAGTATAAGTAGGTGATTCAACTTGAGCGTGTAGGAACTTGATTTTGCATTGTGTAAGTTGTGTTTAGAACTTAACTCATAATTGTGCTTGGATTCCATGCAACTTTGTGGAAATACTTTGTGCGTGTATGTGTCAAGTTTGAACCATTGAGGTTTTCGGTTAATATTGTGTGTGGAATTCTTGTTTGTAGTTATTAACACTAATTTTTGTTTGAGGACAAACAACAAGGCAAGTTGGGGAGAGTTTGATAGGTTGCTGATTGTAAATGAATTGTAGATTAATTTTCTGTATTTTTAAGCTTTTTTCTAAATGCCTTAATGCGAAACTGCTTTTTTTAAAGTGATTTTCGAATTTATGTTTTATTCTGGGCTATTTGATGTTTTTGTTTGTTTTGCAGCATTTTTTTGTAAAAGCGACGTGGCAAAAATCGGAAGAAAACACGATGAAATGAGCAACGTCGCGTGTCTGCAACAAACAGTAAATTCGCCTGGCGAGTTGGTGGCGGAAGGAGAAATTCGCCAGGCGAATGTCTGGCGAGTCAGCTGGCGAATTTGTCTTCAAATTGGGTGCTCTCTGTAAGTGTTTCGCCGCAGCATTCGCCAGACGACTTGGTGGCAAAAGTAATTCGCCTGACGAGTTTGGAATTCGCCTGGCAAATTTTAGATTTTTTCTCAGGTTCTTTGCACTGTTCTGGCACGTGGGCTGTACTTAAAGGTTTCGCCAGGCGAATTTTGTAGCTCGCCTGGCGAATTTGTCTGGGCAGAAAGTGCTATTTAGTGTGTGGTTAGATGTTTTTTTGAGAGACTTTTTGATTTACCACTCTTTTGTAACCTAAAACCTGTGTGAAGAAGAAGAAACTCCATTGTTACTTATTTTTCCATGTTCCAAGCCTTTATGCTTCAATCCTTGAATCTTTGAAGATTGAAGTTCCACAAGCTTTGCAACTTAACTTGTCATCCAAGCTACCATGAGAAGTGGTAGCTAAACACTCAATGTTGAGGTTAGAGGTAGTTGATTCTACTTTTATGTATTCCTTTTGATCTATTGTATATGAACAAAGTCTTTAATCAATATAGATGAAGTTGTTTTCTCTTAATGCTTTATGTTTGATTTGTTTTACTCTAGACATAGATTCCACAAATCTTGACCTAACAATTTCATCTCTTAAAAACCAAACTCTAGACATAGATTTGGGATTTGCTATTCGCATTGTATTGATCTTAATGATCGTTGTTTAGATTGTTAGCGTGAGACATCATCTAACGGTTTAAACAACGGTACTCACGACTTCGCTTTAGACATAATCTTAGTCGGGAGGATACAAGGTTATATTGGTCAGAAACCGAGTTCATATGCTTGATTAATCGTTTATACATGGAAAGGATTAGCGAAACCTAACCTTAACATGCTTTTATAAAACCTTTTACAAAATCTTTGTGACAAATTAATCTTTGGTACAAGTGAATGTTAAAAACAATTGAGAAATTTTTGAAACTGTTAACTTAGATTATCGCAACTATTGAAAGGCACACATCAAATATCAAACAATCCCTGTGGATACGATTAAAAACAACCCCCACTATTACTCTTCTAACAAAATGGCGCCGTTGCCGGGGATTGTTAGGTGATATTGCAAGCATTGCGATAGTTGAGTTATTTTAAGCTGTTACCACTTTATCTTGAGCTTGTTAATCTGTTTTTATCTTGAGCTTGTTAATCTGTTTTGTTTAGTGTGCAGACTTAGTTTATGCGAGGGAAACTACCGGCGGACCAACTTCTTTTCGATCCTGAGATTGAGAGAACCGCTCGTAGAATCAACAGCAGGACTAGACGAATGGAGGCAGCTAGCAAGACAGAAGCGAGAACAAGAGGAAAGTACTTCTACACCACTACCAGTTCCAAAAATACTTCTGAGTAACCTTGTGAGTGTGCGCGAATTTGAAACTCCTTTTGAGCCTAAAAAGAAAGATTTTTTTTGTTGTGTGAATCATGAACCCGAATGTTAACATGTTTCGAAGAGTTTTATTTAAATGTACTTGAAGTATTGTTGAGGTTGGGGAGATTGGCTTAATTTTGAAAGAAAAAAAGAATGGTGGATACAAGACATTCTCAAATGAATTCAATAGGAGAATGATGAAAAAGAAAAGGAAAAATAAAAGGAAAAAAAATAGGGGTTTAAAAAAAAAAAAAAAGAAGAGAATGTATTGTGAGAATTAATGTTGGTGGTTCAAGCAAGAAGGTTTATGTTAAAAAGTGAAATGCTCTTCGTGAAAGTTTTTTTTTGTGATTCAATAGCCGTGTACATATGTCCCTTGTTTTTACCCCGACCAAATTACAACCATAAAAGTCCTTTGTGATCTTAGTTTCTACTTCTTTTTGATAACTTTGTGAGATGAATGCATGAATGATTTCGGATGTGGCACGATTGCTTGAGAGAGTGTTTTGTCCCGTGTGCAATTATGTACATAGTTTGTTAATAATAAGTATAAGTAGGTGATTCAACTTGAGCGTGTAGGAACTTGATTTTGCATTGTGTAAGTTGTGTTTAGAACTTAACTCATAATTGTGCTTGGATTCCATGCAACTTTGTGGAAATACTTTGTGCGTGTATGTGTCAAGTTTGAACCATTGAGGTTTTCGGTTAATATTGTGCGTAGAATTCTTGTTTGTAGTTATTAACACTAATTTTTGTTTGAGGACAAACAACAAGGCAAGTTGGGGAGAGTTTGATAGGTTGCTGATTGTAAATGAATTGTAGATTAATTTTCTGTATTTTTAAGCTTTTTTCTAAATGCCTTAATGCGAAACTGCTTTTTTTAAAGTGATTTTCGAATTTATGTTTTATTCTGGGCTATTTGATGTTTTTGTTTGTTTTGCAGCATTTTTTTGTAAAAGCGACGTGGCAAAAATCGGAAGAAAACACGATGAAATGAGCAACGTCGCGTGTCTGCAACAAACAGTAAATTCGCCTGGCGAGTTGGTGGCGGAAGGAGAAATTCGCCAGGCGAATGTCTGGCGAGTCAGCTGGCGAATTTGTCTTCAAATTGGGTGCTCTCTGTAAGTGTTTCGCCGCAGCATTCGCCAGACGACTTGGTGGCAAAAGTAATTCGCCTGGCGAGTTTGGAATTCGCCTGGCAAATTTTAGATTTTTTCTCAGGTTCTTTGCACTGTTCTGGCACGTGGGCTGTACTTAAAGGTTTCGCCAGGCGAATTTTGTAGCTCGCCTGGCGAATTTGTCTGGGCAGAAAGTGCTATTTAGTGTGTGGTTAGATGTTTTTTTGAGAGACTTTTTGATTTACCACTCTTTTGTAACCTAAAACCTGTGTGAAGAAGAAGAAACTCCATTGTTACTTATTTTTCCATGTTCCAAGCCTTTATGCTTCAATCCTTGAATCTTTGAAGATTGAAGTTCCACAAGCTTTGCAACTTAACTTGTCATCCAAGCTACCATGAGAAGTGGTAGCTAAACACTCAATGTTGAGGTTAGAGGTAGTTGATTCTACTTTTATGTATTCCTTTTGATCTATTGTATATGAACAAAGTCTTTGATCAATATAGATGAAGTTGTTTTCTCTTAATGCTTTATGTTTGATTTGTTTTACTCTAGACATAGATTCCACAAATCTTGACCTAACAATTTCATCTCTTAAAAACCAAACTCTAGACATAGATTTGGGATTTGCTATTCGCATTGTATTGATCTTAATGATCGTTGTTTAGATTGTTAGCGTGAGACATCATCTAACGGTTTAAACAACGGTACTCACGACTTCGCTTTAGACATAATCTTAGTCGGGAGGATACAAGGTTATATTGGTCAGAAACCGAGTTCATATGCTTGATTAATCGTTTATACATGGAAAGGATTAGCGAAACCTAACCTTAACATGCTTTTATAAAACCTTTTACAAAATCTTTGTGACAAATTAATCTTTGGTACAAGTGAATGTTAAAAACAATTGAGAAATTTTTGAAACTGTTAACTTAGATTATCGCAACTATTGAAAGGCACGCATCAAATATCAAACAATCCCTGTGGATACGATTAAAAACAACCCCCACTATTACTCTTCTAACAAAATGGCGCCGTTGCCGGGGATTGTTAGGTGATATTGCAAGCATTGCGATAGTTGAGTTATTTTAAGCTGTTACCACTTTATCTTGAGCTTGTTAATCTGTTTTTATCTTGAGCTTGTTAATCTGTTTTGTTTAGTGTGCAGACTTAGTTTATGCGAGGGAAACTACCGGCGGACCAACTTCTTTTCGATCCTGAGATTGAGAGAACCGCTCGTAGAATCAACAGCAGGACTAGACGAAGGAGGCAGCTAGCAAGACAGAAGCGAGAACAAGAGGAAAGTACTTCTACACCACTACCAGTTCCAAAAATACTTCTGAGTAACCTTGTGAGTGTGCGCGAATTTGAAACTCCTTTTGAGCCTAAAAAGAAAGATTTTTTTTGTTGTGTGAATCATGAACCCGAATGTTAACATGTTTCGAAGAGTTTTATTTAAATGTACTTGAAGTATTGTTGAGGTTGGGGAGATTGGCTTAATTTTGAAAGAAAAAAAGAATGGTGGATACAAGACATTCTCAAATGAATTCAATAGGAGAATGATGAAAAAGAAAAGGAAAAATAAAAGGAAAAAAAATAGGGGTTTAAAAAAAAAAAGAAGAAGAGAATGTATTGTGAGAATTAATGTTGGTGGTTCAAGCAAGAAGGTTTATGTTAAAAAGTGAAATGCTCTTCGTGAAAGTTTTTTTTTGTGATTCAATAGCCGTGTACATATGTCCCTTGTTTTTACCCCGACCAAATTACAACCATAAAAGTCCTTTGTGATCTTAGTTTCTACTTTTTTTTGATAACTTTGTGAGATGAATGCATGAATGATTTCGGATGCGGCACGATTGCTTGAGAGAGTGTTTTGTCCTGTGTGCAATTATGTACATAGTTTGTTAATAATAAGTATAAGTAGGTGATTCAACTTGAGCGTGTAGGAACTTGATTTTGCATTGTGTAAGTTGTGTTTAGAACTTAACTCATAATTGTGCTTGGATTCCATGCAACTTTGTGGAAATACTTTGTGCGTGTATGTGTCAAGTTTGAACCATTGAGGTTTTCGGTTAATATTGTGCGTGGAATTCTTGTTTGTAGTTATTAACACTAATTTTTGTTTGAGGACAAACAACAAGGCAAGTTGGGGAGAGTTTGATAGGTTGCTGATTGTAAATGAATTGTAGATTAATTTTCTGTATTTTTAAGCTTTTTTCTAAATGCCTTAATGCGAAACTGCTTTTTTTAAAGTGATTTTCGAATTTATGTTTTATTCTGGGCTATTTGATGTTTTTGTTTGTTTTGCAGCATTTTTTTGTAAAAGCGACGTGGCAAAAATCAGAAGAAAACACGATGAAATGAGCAACGTCGCGTGTCTGCAACAAACAGTAAATTCGCCTGGCGAGTTGGTGGCGGAAGGAGAAATTCGCCAGGCGAATGTCTGGCGAGTCAGCTGGCGAATTTGTCTTCAAATTGGGTGCTCTCTGTAAGTGTTTCGCCGCAGCATTCGCCAGACGACTTGGTGGAAAAAGTAATTCGCCTGGCGAGTTTGGAATTCGCCTGGCAAATTTTAGATTTTTTCTCAGGTTCTTTGCACTGTTCTGGCACGTGGGCTGTACTTAAAGGTTTCGCCAGGCGAATTTTGTAGCTCGCCTGGCGAATTTGTCTGGGCAGAAAGTGCTATTTAGTGTGTGGTTAGATGTTTTTTTGAGAGACTTTTTGATTTACCACTCTTTTGTAACCTAAAACCTGTGTGAAGAAGAAGAAACTCCATTGTTACTTATTTTTCCATGTTCCAAGCCTTTATGCTTCAATCCTTGAATCTTTGAAGATTGAAGTTCCACAAGCTTTGCAACTTAACTTGTCATCCAAGCTACCATGAGAAGTGGTAGCTAAACACTCAATGTTGAGGTTAGAGGTAGTTGATTCTACTTTTATGTATTCCTTTTGATCTATTGTATATGAACAAAGTCTTTAATCAATATAGATGAAGTTGTTTTCTCTTAATGCTTTATGTTTGATTTGTTTTACTCTAGACATAGATTCCACAAATCTTGACCTAACAATTTCATCTCTTAAAAACCAAACTCTAGACATAGATTTGGGATTTGCTATTCGCATTGTATTGATCTTAATGATCGTTGTTTAGATTGTTAGCGTGAGACATCATCTAACGGTTTAAACAACGGTACTCACGACTTCGCTTTAGACATAATCTTAGTCGGGAGGATACAAGGTTATATTGGTCAGAAACCGAGTTCATATGCTTGATTAATCGTTTATACATGGAAAGGATTAGCGAAACCTAACCTTAACATGCTTTTATAAAACCTTTTACAAAATCTTTGTGACAAATTAATCTTTGGTACAAGTGAATGTTAAAAACAATTGAGAAATTTTTGAAACTGTTAACTTAGATTATCGCAACTATTGAAAGGCACGCATCAAATATCAAACAATCCCTGTGGATACGATTAAAAACAACCCCCACTATTACTCTTCTAACAAAATGGCGCCGTTGCCGGGGATTGTTAGGTGATATTGCAAGCATTGCGATAGTTGAGTTATTTTAAGCTGTTACCACTTTATCTTGAGCTTGTTAATCTGTTTTTATCTTGAGCTTGTTAATCTGTTTTGTTTAGTGTGCAGACTTAGTTTATGCGAGGGAAACTACCGGCGGACCAACTTCTTTTCGATCCTGAGATTGAGAGAACCGCTCGTAGAATCAACAGCAGGACTAGACGAAGGAGGCAGCTAGCAAGACAGAAGCGAGAACAAGAGGAAAGTACTTCTACACCACTACCAGTTCCAAAAATACTTCTGAGTAACCTTGTGAGTGTGCGCGAATTTGAAACTCCTTTTGAGCCTAAAAAGAAAGATTTTTTTTTGTTGTGTGAATCATGAACCCGAATGTTAACATGTTTCGAAGAGTTTTATTTAAATGTACTTGAAGTATTGTTGAGGTTGGGGAGATTGGCTTAATTTTGAAAGAAAAAAAGAATGGTGGATACAAGACATTCTCAAATGAATTCAATAGGAGAATGATGAAAAAGAAAAGGAAAAATAAAAGGAAAAAAAATAGGGGTTTAAAAAAAAAAAAAGAAGAAGAGAATGTATTGTGAGAATTAATGTTGGTGGTTCAAGCAAGAAGGTTTATGTTAAAAAGTGAAATGCTCTTCGTGAAAGTTTTTTTTTGTGATTCAATAGCCGTGTACATATGTCCCTTGTTTTTACCCCGACCAAATTACAACCATAAAAGTCCTTTGTGATCTTAGTTTCTACTTCTTTTTGATAACTTTGTGAGATGAATGCATGAATGATTTCGGATGTGGCACGATTGCTTGAGAGAGTGTTTTGTCCCGTGTGCAATTATGTACATAGTTTGTTAATAATAAGTATAAGTAGGTGATTCAACTTGAGCGTGTAGGAACTTGATTTTGCATTGTGTAAGTTGTGTTTAGAACTTAACTCATAATTGTGCTTGGATTCCATGTAACTTTGTGGAAATACTTTGTGCGTGTATGTGTCAAGTTTGAACCATTGAGGTTTTCGGTTAATATTGTGCGTGGAATTCTTGTTTGTAGTTATTAACACTAATTTTTGTTTGAGGACAAACAACAAGGCAAGTTGGGGAGAGTTTGATAGGTTGCTGATTGTAAATGAATTGTAGATTAATTTTCTGTATTTTTAAGCTTTTTTCTAAATGCCTTAATGCGAAACTGCTTTTTTTAAAGTGATTTTCGAATTTATGTTTTATTCTGGGCTATTTGATGTTTTTGTTTGTTTTGCAGCATTTTTTTGTAAAAGCGACGTGGCAAAAATCGGAAGAAAACACGATGAAATGAGCAACGTCGCGTGTCTGCAACAAACAGTAAATTCGCCTGGCGAGTTGGTGGCGGAAGGAGAAATTCGCCAGGCGAATGTCTGGCGAGTCAGCTGGCGAATTTGTCTTCAAATTGGGTGCTCTCTGTAAGTGTTTCGCCGCAGCATTCGCCAGACGACTTGGTGGCAAAAGTAATTCGCCTGGCGAGTTTGGAATTCGCCTGGCAAATTTTAGATTTTTTCTCAGGTTCTTTGCACTGTTCTGGCACGTGGGCTGTACTTAAAGGTTTCGCCAGGCGAATTTTGTAGCTCGCCTGGCGAATTTGTCTGGGCAGAAAGTGCTATTTAGTGTGTGGTTAGATGTTTTTTTGAGAGACTTTTTGATTTACCACTTTTTTGTAACCTAAAACATGTGTGAAGAAGAAGAAACTCCATTGTTACTTATTTTTCCATGTTCCAAGCCTTTATGCTTCAATCCTTGAATCTTTGAAGATTGAAGTTCCACAAGCTTTGCAACTTAACTTGTCATCCAAGCTACCATGAGAAGTGGTAGCTAAACACTCAATGTTGAGGTTAGAGGTAGTTGATTCTACTTTTATGTATTCCTTTTGATCTATTGTATATGAACAAAGTCTTTGATCAATATAGATGAAGTTGTTTTCTCTTAATGCTTTATGTTTGATTTGTTTTACTCTAGACATAGATTCCACAAATCTTGACCTAACAATTTCATCTCTTAAAAACCAAACTCTAGACATAGATTTGGGATTTGCTATTCGCATTGTATTGATCTTAATGATCGTTGTTTAGATTGTTAGCGTGAGACATCATCTAACGGTTTAAACAACGGTACTCACGACTTCGCTTTAGACATAATCTTAGTCGGGAGGATACAAGGTTATATTGGTCAGAAACCGAGTTCATATGCTTGATTAATCGTTTATACATGGAAAGGATTAGCGAAACCTAACCTTAACATGCTTTTATAAAACCTTTTACAAAATCTTTGTGACAAATTAATCTTTGGTACAAGTGAATGTTAAAAACAATTGAGAAATTTTTGAAACTGTTAACTTAGATTATCGCAACTATTGAAAGGCACGCATCAAATATCAAACAATCCCTGTGGATACGATTAAAAACAACCCCCACTATTACTCTTCTAACAAAATGGCGCCGTTGCCGGGGATTGTTAGGTGATATTGCAAGCATTGCGATAGTTGAGTTATTTTAAGCTGTTACCACTTTATCTTGAGCTTGTTAATCTGTTTTTATCTTGAGCTTGTTAATCTGTTTTGTTTAGTGTGCAGACTTAGTTTATGCGAGGGAAACTACCGGCGGACCAACTTCTTTTCGATCCTGAGATTGAGAGAACCGCTCGTAGAATCAACAGCAGGACTAGACGAAGGAGGCAGCTAGCAAGACAGAAGCGAGAACAAGAGGAAAGTACTTCTACACCACTACCAGTTCCAAAAATACTTCTGAGTAACCTTGTGAGTGTGCGCGAATTTGAAACTCCTTTTGAGCCTAAAAAGAAAGATTTTTTTTGTTGTGTGAATCATGAACCCGAATGTTAACATGTTTCGAAGAGTTTTATTTAAATGCACTTGAAGTATTGTTGAGGTTGGGGAGATTGGCTTAATTTTGAAAGAAAAAAAGAATGGTGGATACAAGACATTCTCAAATGAATTCAATAGGAGAATGATGAAAAAGAAAAGGAAAAATAAAAGGAAAAAAAATAGGGGTTTAAAAAAAAAAAAAGAAGAAGAGAATGTATTGTGAGAATTAATGTTGGTGGTTCAAGCAAGAAGGTTTATGTTAAAAAGTGAAATGCTCTTCGTGAAAGTTTTTTTTTGTGATTCAATAGCCGTGTACATATGTCCCTTGTTTTTACCCCGACCAAATTACAACCATAAAAGTCCTTTGTGATCTTAGTTTCTACTTCTTTTTGATAACTTTGTGAGATGAATGCATGAATGATTTCGGATGTGGCACGATTGCTTGAGAGAGTGTTTTGTCCCGTGTGCAATTATGTACATAGTTTGTTAATAATAAGTATAAGTAGGTGATTGAACTTGAGCGTGTAGGAACTTGATTTTGCATTGTGTAAGTTGTGTTTAGAACTTAACTCATAATTGTGCTTGGATTCCATGCAACTTTGTGGAAATACTTTGTGCGTGTATGTGTCAAGTTTGAACCATTGAGGTTTTCGGTTAATATTGTGCGTGGAATTCTTGTTTGTAGTTGTTAACACTAATTTTTGTTTGAGGACAAACAACAAGGCAAGTTGGGGAGAGTTTGATAGGTAGCTGATTGTAAATGAATTGTAGATTAATTTTCTGTATTTTAAAGCTTTTTTCTAAATGCCTTAATGCGAAACTGCTTTTTTTAAAGTGATTTTCGAATTTATGTTTTATTCTGGGCTATTTGATGTTTTTGTTTGTTTTGCAGCATTTTTTTGTAAAAGCGACGTGGCAAAAATCGGAAGAAAACACGATGAAATGAGCAACGTCGCGTGTCTGCAACAAACAGTGAATTCGCCTGGCGAGTTGGTGGCGGAAGGAGAAATTCGCCAGGCGAATGTCTGGCGAGTCAGCTGGCGAATTTGTCTTCAAATTGGGTGCTCTCTGTAAGTGTTTCGCCGCAGCATTCGCCAGACGACTTGGTGGAAAAAGTAATTCGCCTGGCGAGTTTGGAATTCGCCTGGCAAATTTTAGATTTTTTCTCAGGTTCTTTGCACTGTTCTGGCACGTGGGCTGTACTTAAAGGTTTCGCCAGGCGAATTTTGTAGCTCGCCTGGCGAATTTGTCTGGGCAGAAAGTGCTATTTAGTGTGTGGTTAGATGTTTTTTTGAGAGACTTTTTGATTTACCACTCTTTTGTAACCTAAAACCTGTGTGAAGAAGAAGAAACTCCATTGTTACTTATTTTTCCATGTTCCAAGCCTTTATGCTTCAATCCTTGAATCTTTGAAGATTGAAGTTCCACAAGCTTTGCAACTTAACTTGTCATCCAAGCTACCATGAGAAGTGGTAGCTAAACACTCAATGTTGAGGTTAGAGGTAGTTGATTCTACTTTTATGTATTCCTTTTGATCTATTGTATATGAACAAAGTCTTTAATCAATATAGATGAAGTTGTTTTCTCTTAATGCTTTATGTTTGATTTGTTTTACTCTAGACATAGATTCCACAAATCTTGACCTAACAATTTCATCTCTTAAAAACCAAACTCTAGACATAGATTTGGGATTTGCTATTCGCATTGTATTGATCTTAATGATCGTTGTTTAGATTGTTAGCGTGAGACATCATCTAACGGTTTAAACAACGGTACTCACGACTTCGCTTTAGACATAATCTTAGTCGGGAGGATACAAGGTTATATTGGTCAGAAACCGAGTTCATATGCTTGATTAATCGTTTATACATGGAAAGGATTAGCGAAACCTAACCTTAACATGCTTTTATAAAACCTTTTACAAAATCTTTGTGACAAATTAATCTTTGGTACAAGTGAATGTTAAAAACAATTGAGAAATTTTTGAAACTGTTAACTTAGATTATCGCAACTATTGAAAGGCACGCATCAAATATCAAACAATCCCTGTGGATACGATTAAAAACAACCCCCACTATTACTCTTCTAACAAAATGGCGCCGTTGCCGGGGATTGTTAGGTGATATTGCAAGCATTGCGATAGTTGAGTTATTTTAAGCTGTTACCACTTTATCTTGAGCTTGTTAATCTGTTTTTATCTTGAGCTTGTTAATCTGTTTTGTTTAGTGTGCAGACTTAGTTTATGCGAGGGAAACTACCGGCGGACCAACTTCTTTTCGATCCTGAGATTGAGAGAACCGCTCGTAGAATCAACAGCAGGACTAGACGAAGGAGGCAGCTAGCAAGACAGAAGCGAGAACAAGAGGAAAGTACTTCTACACCACTACCAGTTCCAAAAATACTTCTGAGTAACCTTGTGAGTGTGCGCGAATTTGAAACTCCTTTTGAGCCTAAAAAGAAAGATTTTTTTTGTTGTGTGAATCATGAACCCGAATGTTAACATGTTTCGAAGAGTTTTATTTAAATGTACTTGAAGTATTGTTGAGGTTGGGGAGATTGGCTTAATTTTGAAAGAAAAAAAGAATGGTGGATACAAGACATTCTCAAATGAATTCAATAGGAGAATGATGAAAAAGAAAAGGAAAAATAAAAGGAAAAAAAATAGGGGTTTAAAAAAAAAAAAGAAGAAGAGAATGTATTGTGAGAATTAATGTTGGTGGTTCAAGCAAGAAGGTTTATGTTAAAAAGTGAAATGCTCTTCGTGAAAGTTTTTTTTTGTGATTCAATAGCCGTGTACATATGTCCCTTGTTTTTACCCCGACCAAATTACAACCATAAAAGTCCTTTGTGATCTTAGTTTCTACTTCTTTTTGATAACTTTGTGAGATGAATGCATGAATGATTTCGGATGTGGCACGATTGCTTGAGAGAGTGTTTTGTCCCGTGTGCAATTATGTACATAGTTTGTTAATAATAAGTATAAGTAGGTGATTCAACTTGAGCGTGTAGGAACTTGATTTTGCATTGTGTAAGTTGTGTTTAGAACTTAACTCATAATTGTGCTTGGATTCCATGTAACTTTGTGGAAATACTTTGTGCGTGTATGTGTCAAGTTTGAACCATTGAGGTTTTCGGTTAATATTGTGCGTGGAATTCTTGTTTGTAGTTATTAACACTAATTTTTGTTTGAGGACAAACAACAAGGCAAGTTGGGGAGAGTTTGATAGGTTGCTGATTGTAAATGAATTGTAGATTAATTTTCTGTATTTTTAAGCTTTTTTCTAAATGCCTTAATGCGAAACTGCTTTTTTTAAAGTGATTTTCGAATTTATGTTTTATTCTGGGCTATTTGATGTTTTTGTTTGTTTTGCAGCATTTTTTTGTAAAAGCGACGTGGCAAAAATCGGAAGAAAACACGATGAAATGAGCAACGTCGCGTGTCTGCAACAAACAGTAAATTCGCCTGGCGAGTTGGTGGCGGAAGGAGAAATTCGCCAGGCGAATGTCTGGCGAGTCAGCTGGCGAATTTGTCTTCAAATTGGGTGCTCTCTGTAAGTGTTTCGCCGCAGCATTCGCCAGACGACTTGGTGGCAAAAGTAATTCGCCTGGCGAGTTTGGAATTCGCCTGGCAAATTTTAGATTTTTTCTCAGGTTCTTTGCACTGTTCTGGCACGTGGGCTGTACTTAAAGGTTTCGCCAGGCGAATTTTGTAGCTCGCCTGGCGAATTTGTCTGGGCAGAAAGTGCTATTTAGTGTGTGGTTAGATGTTTTTTTGAGAGACTTTTTGATTTACCACTCTTTTGTAACCTAAAACCTGTGTGAAGAAGAAGAAACTCCATTGTTACTTATTTTTCCATGTTCCAAGCCTTTATGCTTCAATCCTTGAATCTTTGAAGATTGAAGTTCCACAAGCTTTGCAACTTAACTTGTCATCCAAGCTACCATGAGAAGTGGTAGCTAAACACTCAATGTTGAGGTTAGAGGTAGTTGATTCTACTTTTATGTATTCCTTTTGATCTATTGTATATGAACAAAGTCTTTGATCAATATAGATGAAGTTGTTTTCTCTTAATGCTTTATGTTTGATTTGTTTTACTCTAGACATAGATTCCACAAATCTTGACCTAACAATTTCATCTCTTAAAAACCAAACTCTAGACATAGATTTGGGATTTGCTATTCGCATTGTATTGATCTTAATGATCGTTGTTTAGATTGTTAGCGTGAGACATCATCTAACGGTTTAAACAACGGTACTCACGACTTCGCTTTAGACATAATCTTAGTCGGGAGGATACAAGGTTATATTGGTCAGAAACCGAGTTCATATGCTTGATTAATCGTTTATACATGGAAAGGATTAGCGAAACCTAACCTTAACATGCTTTTATAAAACCTTTTACAAAATCTTTGTGACAAATTAATCTTTGGTACAAGTGAATGTTAAAAACAATTGAGAAATTTTTGAAACTGTTAACTTAGATTATCGCAACTATTGAAAGGCACGCATCAAATATCAAACAATCCCTGTGGATACGATTAAAAACAACCCCCACTATTACTCTTCTAACAAAATGGCGCCGTTGCCGGGGATTGTTAGGTGATATTGCAAGCATTGCGATAGTTGAGTTATTTTAAGCTGTTACCACTTTATCTTGAGCTTGTTAATCTGTTTTTATCTTGAGCTTGTTAATCTGTTTTGTTTAGTGTGCAGACTTAGTTTATGCGAGGGAAACTACCGGCGGACCAACTTCTTTTCGATCCTGAGATTGAGAGAACCGCTCGTAGAATCAACAGCAGGACTAGACGAAGGAGGCAGCTAGCAAGACAGAAGCGAGAACAAGAGGAAAGTACTTCTACACCACTACCAGTTCCAAAAATACTTCTGAGTAACCTTGTGAGTGTGCGCGAATTTGAAACTCCTTTTGAGCCTAAAAAGAAAGATTTTTTTTGTTGTGTGAATCATGAACCCGAATGTTAACATGTTTCGAAGAGTTTTATTTAAATGCACTTGAAGTATTGTTGAGGTTGGGGAGATTGGCTTAATTTTGAAAGAAAAAAAGAATGGTGGATACAAGACATTCTCAAATGAATTCAATAGGAGAATGATGAAAAAGAAAAGGAAAAATAAAAGGAAAAAAAATAGGGGTTTAAAAAAAAAAAAAGAAGAAGAGAATGTATTGTGAGAATTAATGTTGGTGGTTCAAGCAAGAAGGTTTATGTTAAAAAGTGAAATGCTCTTCGTGAAAGTTTTTTTTTGTGATTCAATAGCCGTGTACATATGTCCCTTGTTTTTACCCCGACCAAATTACAACCATAAAAGTCCTTTGTGATCTTAGTTTCTACTTCTTTTTGATAACTTTGTGAGATGAATGCATGAATGATTTCGGATGTGGCACGATTGCTTGAGAGAGTGTTTTGTCCCGTGTGCAATTATGTACATAGTTTGTTAATAATAAGTATAAGTAGGTGATTGAACTTGAGCGTGTAGGAACTTGATTTTGCATTGTGTAAGTTGTGTTTAGAACTTAACTCATAATTGTGCTTGGATTCCATGCAACTTTGTGGAAATACTTTGTGCGTGTATGTGTCAAGTTTGAACCATTGAGGTTTTCGGTTAATATTGTGCGTGGAATTCTTGTTTGTAGTTGTTAACACTAATTTTTGTTTGAGGACAAACAACAAGGCAAGTTGGGGAGAGTTTGATAGGTAGCTGATTGTAAATGAATTGTAGATTAATTTTCTGTATTTTAAAGCTTTTTTCTAAATGCCTTAATGCGAAACTGCTTTTTTTAAAGTGATTTTCGAATTTATGTTTTATTCTGGGCTATTTGATGTTTTTGTTTGTTTTGCAGCATTTTTTTGTAAAAGCGACGTGGCAAAAATCGGAAGAAAACACGATGAAATGAGCAACGTCGCGTGTCTGCAACAAACAGTGAATTCGCCTGGCGAGTTGGTGGCGGAAGGAGAAATTCGCCAGGCGAATGTCTGGCGAGTCAGCTGGCGAATTTGTCTTCAAATTGGGTGCTCTCTGTAAGTGTTTCGCCGCAGCATTCGCCAGACGACTTGGTGGCAAAAGTAATTCGCCTGGCGAGTTTGGAATTCGCCTGGCAAATTTTAGATTTTTTCTCAGGTTCTTTGCACTGTTCTGGCACGTGGGTTGTACTTAAAGGTTTCGCCAGGCGAATTTTGTAGCTCGCCTGGCGAATTTGTCTGGGCAGAAAGTGCTATTTAGTGTGTGGTTAGATGTATTTTTGAGAGACTTTTTGATTTACCACTCTTTTGTAACCTAAAACTTGTGTGAAGAAGAAGAAACTCCATTGTTACTTATTTTTCCAAGTTCCAAGCCTTTATGCTTCAATCCTTGAATCTTTGAAGATTGAAGTTCCACAAGCTTTGCAACTTAACTTGTCATCCAAGCTACCATGAGAAGTGGTAGCTAAACACTCAATGTTGAGGTTAGAGGTAGTTGATTCTACTTTTATGTATTGCTTTTGATCTATTGTATATGAACAAAGTCTTTGATCAATATAGATGAAGTTGTTTTCTCTTAATGCTTTATGTTTGATTTGTTTTACTCTAGACATAGATTCCACAAATCTTGACCTAACAATTTCATCTCTTAAAAACCAAACTCTAGACATAGATTTGGGATTTGCTATTCGCATTGTATTGATCTTAATGATCGTTGTTTAGATTGTTAGCGTGAGACATCATCTAACGGTTTAAACAACGGTACTCACGACTTCGCTTTAGACATAATCTTAGTCGGGAGGATACAAGGTTATATTGGTCAGAAACCGAGTTTATATGCTTGATTAATCGTTTATACATGGAAAGGATTAGCGAAACCTAACCTTAACATGCTTTTATAAAACCTTTTACAAAATCTTTGTGACAAATTAATCTTTGGTACAAGTGAATGTTAAAAACAATTGAGAAATTTTTGAAACTGTTAACTTAGATTATCGCAACTATTGAAAGGCACGCATCAAATATCAAACAATCCCTGTGGATACGATTAAAAACAACCCCCACTATTACTCTTCTAACAAAATGGCGCCGTTGCCGGGGATTGTTAGGTGATATTGCAAGCATTGCGATAATTGAGTTATTTTAAGCTGTTACCACCTTATCTTGAGCTTGTTAATCTATTTTGTTTAGTGTGCAGACTTAGTTTATGCGAGGGAAACTACCGGCGGACCAACTTCTTTTCGATCCTGAGATTGAGAGAACCGCTCGTAGAATCAACAGCAGGACTAGACGAAGGAGGCAGCTAGCAAGACAGAAGCGAGAACAAGAGGAAAGTACTTCTACACCACTACCAGTTCCAAAAATACTTCTGAGTAACCTTGTGAGTGTGCGCGAATTTGAAACTCCTTTTGAGCCTAAAAAGAAAGATTTTTTTTGTTGTGTGAATCATGAACCCGAATGTTAACATGTTTCGAAGAGTTTTATTTAAATGCACTTGAAGTATTGTTGAGGTTGGGGAGATTGGCTTAATTTTGAAAGAAAAAAAGAATAGTGGATACAAGACATTCTCAAATGAATTCAATAGGAGAATGATGAAAAAGAAAAGGAAAAATAAAAGGAAAAAAAATAGGGGTTTAAAAAAAAAAAAAGAAGAAGAGAATGTATTGTGAGAATTAATGTTGGTGGTTCAAGCAAGAAGGTTTATGTTAAAAAGTGAAATGCTCTTCGTGAAAGTTTTTTTTTGTGATTCAATAGCCGTGTACATATGTCCCTTGTTTTTACCCCGACCAAATTACAACCATAAAAGTCCTTTGTGATCTTAGTTTCTACTTCTTTTTGATAACTTTGTGAGATGAATGCATGAATGATTTCGGATGTGGCACGATTGCTTGAGAGAGTGTTTTGTCCCGTGTGCAATTATGTACATAGTTTGTTAATAATAAGTATAAGTAGGTGATTCAACTTGAGCGTGTAGGAACTTGATTTTGCATTGTGTAAGTTGTGTTTAGAACTTAACTCATAATTGTGCTTGGATTCCATGCAACTTTGTGGAAATACTTTGTGCGTGTATGTGTCAAGTTTGAACCATTGAGGTTTTCGGTTAATATTGTGCGTGGAATTCTTGTTTGTAGTTGTTAACACTAATTTTTGTTTGAGGACAAACAACAAGGCAAGTTGGGGAGAGTTTGATAGGTAGCTGATTGTAAATGAATTGTAGATTAATTTTCTGTATTTTTAAGCTTTTTTCTAAATGCCTTAATGCGAAACTGCTTTTTTTAAAGTGATTTTCGAATTTATGTTTTATTCTGGGCTATTTGATGTTTTTGTTTGTTTTGCAGCATTTTTTTGTAAAAGCGACGTGGCAAAAATCGGAAGAAAACACGATGAAATGAGCAACGTCGCGTGTCTGCAACAAACAGTGAATTCGCCTGGCGAGTTGGTGGCGGAAGGAGAAATTCGCCAGGCGAATGTCTGGCGAGTCAGCTGGCGAATTTGTCTTCAAATTGGGTGCTCTCTGTAAGTGTTTCGCCGCAGCATTCGCCAGACGACTTGGTGGCAAAAGTAATTCGCCTGGCGAGTTTGGAATTCGCCTGGCAAATTTTAGATTTTTTCTCAGGTTCTTTGCACTGTTCTGGCACGTGGGTTGTACTTAAAGGTTTCGCCAGGCGAATTTTGTAGCTCGCCTGGCGAATTTGTCTGGGCAGAAAGTGCTATTTAGTGTGTGGTTAGATGTTTTTTTGAGAGACTTTTTGATTTACCACTCTTTTGTAACCTAAAACTTGTGTGAAGAAGAAGAAACTCCATTGTTACTTATTTTTCCAAGTTCCAAGCCTTTATGCTTCAATCCTTGAATCTTTGAAGATTGAAGTTCCACAAGCTTTGCAACTTAACTTGTCATCCAAGCTACCATGAGAAGTGGTAGCTAAACACTCAATGTTGAGGTTAGAGGTAGTTGATTCTACTTTTATGTATTGCTTTTGATCTATTGTATATGAACAAAGTATTTGATCAATATAGATGAAGTTGTTTTCTCTTAATGCTTTATGTTTGATTTGTTTTACTCTAGACATAGATTCCACAAATCTTGACCTAACAATTTCATCTCTTAAAAACCAAACTCTAGACATAGATTTGGGATTTGCTATTCGCATTGTATTGATCTTAATGATCGTTGTTTAGATTGTTAGCGTGAGACATCATCTAACGGTTTAAACAACGGTACTCACGACTTCGCTTTAGACATAATCTTAGTCGGGAGGATACAAGGTTATATTGGTCAGAAACCGAGTTTATATGCTTGATTAATCGTTTATACATGGAAAGGATTAGCGAAACCTAACCTTAACATGCTTTTATAAAACCTTTTACAAAATCTTTGTGACAAATTAATCTTTGGTACAAGTGAATGTTAAAAACAATTGAGAAATTTTTGAAACTGTTAACTTAGATTATCGCAACTATTGAAAGGCACGCATCAAATATCAAACAATCCCTGTGGATACGATTAAAAACAACCCCCACTATTACTCTTCTAACAAAATGGCGCCGTTGCCGGGGATTGTTAGGTGATATTGCAAGCATTGCGATAATTGAGTTATTTTAAGCTGTTACCACCTTATCTTGAGCTTGTTAATCTATTTTGTTTAGTGTGCAGACTTAGTTTATGCGAGGGAAACTACCGGCGGACCAACTTCTTTTCGATCCTGAGATTGAGAGAACCGCTCGTAGAATCAACAGCAGGACTAGACGAAGGAGGCAGCTAGCAAGACAGAAGCGAGAACAAGAGGAAAGTACTTCTACACCACTACCAGTTCCAAAAATACTTCTGAGTAACCTTGTGAGTGTGCGCGAATTTGAAACTCCTTTTGAGCCTAAAAAGAAAGATTTTTTTTGTTGTGTGAATCATGAACCCGAATGTTAACATGTTTCGAAGAGTTTTATTTAAATGCACTTGAAGTATTGTTGAGGTTGGGGAGATTGGCTTAATTTTGAAAGAAAAAAAGAATGGTGGATACAAGACATTCTCAAATGAATTCAATAGGAGAATGATGAAAAAGAAAAGGAAAAATAAAAGGAAAAAAAATAGGGGTTTAAAAAAAAAAAAAGAAGAAGAGAATGTATTGTGAGAATTAATGTTGGTGGTTCAAGCAAGAAGGTTTATGTTAAAAAGTGAAATGCTCTTCGTGAAAGTTTTTTTTTGTGATTCAATAGCCGTGTACATATGTCCCTTGTTTTTACCCCGACCAAATTACAACCATAAAAGTCCTTTGTGATCTTAGTTTCTACTTCTTTTTGATAACTTTGTGAGATGAATGCATGAATGATTTCGGATGTGGCACGATTGCTTGAGAGAGTGTTTTGTCCCGTGTGCAATTATGTACATAGTTTGTTAATAATAAGTATAAGTAGGTGATTCAACTTGAGCGTGTAGGAACTTGATTTTGCATTGTGTAAGTTGTGTTTAGAACTTAACTCATAATTGTGCTTGGATTCCATGCAACTTTGTGGAAATACTTTGTGCGTGTATGTGTCAAGTTTGAACCATTGAGGTTTTCGGTTAATATTGTGCGTGGAATTCTTGTTTGTAGTTGTTAACACTAATTTTTGTTTGAGGACAAACAACAAGGCAAGTTGGGGAGAGTTTGATAGGTAGCTGATTGTAAATGAATTGTAGATTAATTTTCTGTATTTTTAAGCTTTTTTCTAAATGCCTTAATGCGAAACTGCTTTTTTTAAAGTGATTTTCGAATTTATGTTTTATTCTGGGCTATTTGATGTTTTTGTTTGTTTTGCAGCATTTTTTTGTAAAAGCGACGTGGCAAAAATCGGAAGAAAACACGATGAAATGAGCAACGTCGCGTGTCTGCAACAAACAGTGAATTCGCCTGGCGAGTTGGTGGCGGAAGGAGAAATTCGCCAGGCGAATGTCTGGCGAGTCAGCTGGCGAATTTGTCTTCAAATTGGGTGCTCTCTGTAAGTGTTTCGCCGCAGCATTCGCCAGACGACTTGGTGGCAAAAGTAATTCGCCTGGCGAGTTTGGAATTCGCCTGGCAAATTTTAGATTTTTTCTCAGGTTCTTTGCACTGTTCTGGCACGTGGGTTGTACTTAAAGGTTTCGCCAGGCGAATTTTGTAGCTCGCCTGGCGAATTTGTCTGGGCAGAAAGTGCTATTTAGTGTGTGGTTAGATGTTTTTTTGAGAGACTTTTTGATTTACCACTCTTTTGTAACCTAAAACTTGTGTGAAGAAGAAGAAACTCCATTGTTACTTATTTTTCCAAGTTCCAAGCCTTTATGCTTCAATCCTTGAATCTTTGAAGATTGAAGTTCCACAAGCTTTGCAACTTAACTTGTCATCCAAGCTACCATGAGAAGTGGTAGCTAAACACTCAATGTTGAGGTTAGAGGTAGTTGATTCTACTTTTATGTATTGCTTTTGATCTATTGTATATGAACAAAGTATTTGATCAATATAGATGAAGTTGTTTTCTCTTAATGCTTTATGTTTGATTTGTTTTACTCTAGACATAGATTCCACAAATCTTGACCTAACAATTTCATCTCTTAAAAACCAAACTCTAGACATAGATTTGGGATTTGCTATTCGCATTGTATTGATCTTAATGATCGTTGTTTAGATTGTTAGCGTGAGACATCATCTAACGGTTTAAACAACGGTACTCACGACTTCGCTTTAGACATAATCTTAGTCGGGAGGATACAAGGTTATATTGGTCAGAAACCGAGTTTATATGCTTGATTAATCGTTTATACATGGAAAGGATTAGCGAAACCTAACCTTAACATGCTTTTATAAAACCTTTTACAAAATCTTTGTGACAAATTAATCTTTGGTACAAGTGAATGTTAAAAACAATTGAGAAATTTTTGAAACTGTTAACTTAGATTATCGCAACTATTGAAAGGCACGCATCAAATATCAAACAATCCCTGTGGATACGATTAAAAACAACCCCCACTATTACTCTTCTAACAAAATGGCGCCGTTGCCGGGGATTGTTAGGTGATATTGCAAGCATTGCGATAGTTGAGTTATTTTAAGCTATTACCAACTTATCTTGAGCTTGTTAATCTATTTTGTTTAGTGTGCAGACTTAGTTTATGCGAGGGAAACTACCGGCGGACCAACTTCTTTTCGATCCTGAGATTGAGAGAACCGCTCGTAGAATCAACAGCAGGACTAGACGAAGGAGGCAGCTAGCAAGACAGAAGCGAGAACAAGAGGAAAGTACTTCTACACCACTACCAGTTCCAAAAATACTTCTGAGTAACCTTGTGAGTGTGCGCGAATTTGAAACTCCTTTTGAGCCTAAAAAGAAAGATTTTTTTTGTTGTGTGAATCATGAACCCGAATGTTAACAAGTTTCGAAGAGTTTTTTTTAAATGTACTTGAAGTATTGTTGAGGTTGGGGAGATTGGCTTAATTTTGAAAGAAAAAAAGAATGGTGGATACAAGACATTCTCAAATGAATTCAATAGGAGAATGATGAAAAAGAAAAGGAAAAATAAAAGGAAAAAAAATAGGGGTTTAAAAAAAAAAAAAGAAGAAGAGAATGTATTGTGAGAATTAATGTTGGTGGTTCAAGCAAGAAGGTTTATGTTAAAAAGTGAAATGCTCTTCGTGAAAGTTTTTTTTTGTGATTCAATAGCCGTGTACATATGTCCCTTGTTTTTACCCCGACCAAATTACAACCATAAAAGTCCTTTGTGATCTTAGTTTCTACTTCTTTTTGATAACTTTGTGAGATGAATGCATGAATGATTCCGGATGTGGCACGATTGCTTGAGAGAGTGTTTTGTCCCGTCTGCAATTATGTACATAGTTTGTTAATAATAAGTATAAGTAGGTGATTCAACTTGAGCGTGTAGGAACTTGATTTTGCATTGTGTAAGTTGTGTTTAGAACTTAACTCATAATTGTGCTTGGATTCCATGCAACTTTGTGGAAATACTTTGTGCGTGTATGTGTCAAGTTTGAACCATTGAGGTTTTCGGTTAATATTGTGCGTGGAATTCTTGTTTGTAGTTGTTAACACTAATTTTTGTTTGAGGACAAACAACAAGGCAAGTTGGGGAGAGTTTGATAGGTAGCTGATTGTAAATGAATTGTAGATTAATTTTCTGTATTTTTAAGCTTTTTTCTAAATGCCTTAATGCGAAACTGCTTTTTTTAAAGTGATTTTCGAATTTATGTTTTATTCTGGGCTATTTGATGTTTTTGTTTGTTTTGCAGCATTTTTTTGTAAAAGCGACGTGGCAGAAATCGGAAGAAAACACGATGAAATGAGCAACGTCGCGTGTCTGCAACAAACACTGAATTCGCCTGGCAAGTTGGTGGCGGAAGGAGAAATTCGCCAGGCGAATGTCTGGCGAGTCAGCTGGCGAATTTGTCTTCAAATTGGGTGCTCTCTGTAAGTGTTTCGCCGCAGCATTCGCCAGACGACTTGGTGGCGAAAGTAATTCGCCTGGCGAGTTTGGAATTTGCCTGGCAAATTTTAGATTTTTTCTCAGGTTCTTTGCACTGTTCTGGCACGTGGGCTGTACTTAAAGGTTTCGCCAGGCGAATTTTGTAGCTCGCCTGGCGAATTTGTCTGGGCAGAAAGTGCTATTTAGTGTGTGGTTAGATGTTTTTTTGAGAGGCTTTTTGATTTACCACTCTTTTGTAACCTAAAACTTGTGTGAAGAAGAAGAAACTCCATTGTTACTTATTTTTCCAAGTTCCAAGCCTTTATGCTTCAATCCTTGAATCTTTGAAGATTGAAGTTCCACAAGCTTTGCAACTTAACTTGTCATCCAAGCTACCATGAGAAGTGGTAGCTAAACACTCAATGTTGAGGTTAGAGGTAGTTGATTCTACTTTTATGTATTGCTTTTGATCTATTGTATATGAACAAAGTCTTTAATCAATATAGATGAAGTTGTTTTCTCTTAATGCTTTATGTTTGATTTGTTTTACTCTAGACATAGATTCCACAAATCTTGACCTAACAATTTCATCTCTTAAAAACCAAACTCTAGACATAGATTTGGGATTTGCTATTTGCATTGTATTGATCTTAATGATCGTTGTTTAGATTGTTAGCGTGAGACATCATCTAACGGTTTAAACAACGGTACTCACGACTTCGCTTTAGACATAATCTTAGTCGGGAGGATACAAGGTTATATTGGTCAGAAACCGAGTTCATATGCTTGATTAATCGTTTATACATGGAAAGGATTAGCGAAACCTAACCTTAACATGCTTTTATAAAACCTTTTACAAAAATCTTTGTGACAAATTAATCTTTGGTACAAGTGAATGTTAAAAACAATTGAGAAATTTTTGAAACTGTTAACTTAGATTATCGCAACTATTGAAAGGCACGCATCAAATATCAAACAATCCATGTGGATACGATTAAAAACAACCCCCACTATTACTCTTCTAACAAAATGGCGCCGTTGCCGGGGATTGTTAGGTGATATTGCAAGCATTGCGATAGTTGAGTTATTTTAAGCTGTTACCACCTTATCTTGAGCTTGTTAATCTATTTTGTTTAGTGTGCGGACTTAGTTTATGCGAGGGAAACTACCGGCGGACCAACTTCTTTTCGATCCTGAGATTGAGAGAACCGCTCGTAGAATCAACAGCAGGACTAGACGAAGGAGGCAGCAAGCAAGACAGAAGCGAGAACAAGAGGAAAGTACTTCTACACCACTACCAGTTCCAAAAATACTTCTGAGTAACCTTGTGAGTGTGCGCGAATTTGAAACTCCTTTTGAGCCTAAAAAGAAAGATTTTTTTTGTTGTGTGAATCATGAACCCGAATGTTAACAAGTTTCGAAGAGTTTTTTTTAAATGCACTTGAAGTATTGTTGAGGTTGGGGAGATTGGCTTAATTTTGAAAGAAAAAAAGAATGGTGTATACAAGACATTCTCAAATGAATTCAATAGGAGAATGATGAAAAAGAAAAGGAAAAATAAAAGGAAAAAAAATAGGGGTTTAAAAAAAAAAAAGAAGAAGAGAATGTATTGTGAGAATTAATGTTGGTGGTTCAAGCAAGAAGGTTTATGTTAAAAAGTGAAATGCTCTTCGTGAAAGTTTTTTTTTGTGATTCAATAGCCGTGTACATATTTCCCTTGTTTTTACCCCGACCAAATTACAACCATAAAAGTCCTTTGTGATCTTAGTTTCTACTTCTTTTTGATAACTTTGTGAGATGAATGCATGAATGATTCCGGATGTGGCACGATTGCTTGAGAGAGTGTTTTGTCCCGTGTGCAATTATGTACATAGTTTGTTAATAATAAGTATAAGTAGGTGATTCAACTTGAGCGTGTAGGAACTTGATTTTGCATTGTGTAAGTTGTGTTTAGAACTTAACTCATAATTGTGCTTGGATTCCATGCAACTTTGTGGAAATACTTTGTGCGTGTATGTGTCAAGTTTGAACCATTGAGGTTTTCGGTTAATATTGTGCGTGGAATTCTTGTTTGTAGTTGTTAACACTAATTTTTGTTTGAGGACAAACAACAAGGCAAGTTGGGGAGAGTTTGATAGGTAGCTGATTGTAAATGAATTGTAGATTAATTTTCTGTATTTTTAAGCTTTTTTCTAAATGCCTTAATGCGAAACTGCTTTTTTTAAAATGATTTTCGAATTTATGTTTTATTCTGGGCTATTTGATGTTTTTGTTTGTTTTGCACCATTTTTTTGTAAAAGCGACGTGGCAAAAATCGGAAGAAAACACGATGAAATGAACAACGTCGCGTGTCTGCAACAAACAGTGAATTCGCCTGGCGAGTTGGTGGCGGAAGGAGAAATTCGCCAGGCGAATGTCTGGCGAGTCAGCTGGCGAATTTGTCTTCAAATTGGGTGCTCTCTGTAAGTGTTTCGCCGCAGCATTCGCCAGACGACTTGGTGGCAAAAGTAATTCGCCTGGCGAGTTTGGAATTCGCCTGGCAAATTTTAGATTTTTTCTCAGGTTCTTTGCACTGTTCTGGCACGTGGGTTGTACTTAAAGGTTTCGCCAGGCGAATTTTATAGCTCGCCTGGCGAATTTGTCTGGGCAGAAAGTGCTATTTAGTGTGTGGTTAGATGTATTTTTGAGAGACTTTTTGATTTACCACTCTTTTGTAACCTAAAACTTGTGTGAAGAAGAAGAAACTCCATTGTTACTTATTTTTCCAAGTTCCAAGCCTTTATGCTTCAATCCTTGAATCTTTGAAGAATGAAGTTCCACAAGCTTTGCAACTTAACTTGTCATCCAAGCTACCATGAGAAGTGGTAGCTAAACACTCAATGTTGAGGTTAGAGGTAGTTGATTCTACTTTTATGTATTGCTTTTGATCTATTGTATATGAACAAAGTCTTTGATCAATATAGATGAAGTTGTTTTCTCTTAATGCTTTATGTTTGATTTGTTTTACTCTAGACATAGATTCCACAAATCTTGACCTAACAATTTCATCTCTTAAAAACCAAACTCTAGACATAGATTTGGGATTTGCTATTCGCATTGTATTGATCTTAATGATCGTTGTTTAGATTGTTAGCGTGAGACATCATCTAACGGTTTAAACAACGGTACTCACGACTTCGCTTTAGACATAATCTTAGTCGGGAGGATACAAGGTTATATTGGTCAGAAACCGAGTTTATATGCTTGATTAATCGTTTATACATGGAAAGGATTAGCGAAACCTAACCTTAACATGCTTTTATAAAACCTTTTACAAAATCTTTGTGACAAATTAATCTTTGGTACAAGTGAATGTTAAAAACAATTGAGAAATTTTTGAAACTGTTAACTTAGATTATCGCAACTATTGAAAGGCACGCATCAAATATCAAACAATCCCTGTGGATACGATTAAAAACAACCCCCACTATTACTCTTCTAACAAAATGGCGCCGTTGCCGGGGATTGTTAGGTGATATTGCAAGCATTGCGATAATTGAGTTATTTTAAGCTGTTACCACCTTATCTTGAGCTTGTTAATCTATTTTGTTTAGTGTGCAGACTTAGTTTATGCGAGGGAAACTACCGGCGGACCAACTTCTTTTCGATCCTGAGATTGAGAGAACCGCTCGTAGAATCAACAGCAGGACTAGACGAAGGAGGCAGCTAGCAAGACAGAAGCGAGAACAAGAGGAAAGTACTTCTACACCACTACCAGTTCCAAAAATACTTCTGAGTAACATTGTGAGTGTGCGCGAATTTGAAACTCCTTTTGAGCCTAAAAAGAAAGATTTTTTTTGTTGTGTGAATCATGAACCCGAATGTTAACAAGTTTCGAAGAGTTTTTTTTAAATGTACTTGAAGTATTGTTGAGGTTGGGGAGATTGGCTTAATTTTGAAAGAAAAAAAGAATGGTGGATACAAGACATTCTCAAATGAATTCAATAGGAGAATGATGAAAAAGAAAAGGAAAAATAAAAGGAAAAAAAATAGGGGTTTAAAAAAAAAAAAGAAGAAGAGAATGTATTGTGAGAATTAATGTTGGTGGTTCAAGCAAGAAGGTTTATGTTAAAAAGTGAAATGCTCTTCGTGAAAGTTTTTTTTTGTGATTCAATAGCCGTGTACATATGTCCCTTGTTTTTACCCCGACCAAATTACAACCATAAAAGTCCTTTGTGATCTTAGTTTCTACTTCTTTTTGATAACTTTGTGAGATGAATGCATGAATGATTTCGGATGTGGCACGATTGCTTGAGAGAGTGTTTTGTCCCGTGTGCAATTATGTACATAGTTTGTTAATAATAAGTATAAGTAGGTGATTCAACTTGAGCGTGTAGGAACTTGATTTTGCATTGTGTAAGTTGTGTTTAGAACTTAACTCATAATTGTGCTTGGATTCCATGCAACTTTGTGGAAATACTTTGTGCGTGTATGTGTCAAGTTTGAACCATTGAGGTTTTCGGTTAATATTGTGCGTGGAATTCTTGTTTGTAGTTGTTAACACTAATTTTTGTTTGAGGACAAACAACAAGGCAAGTTGGGGAGAGTTTGATAGGTAGCTGATTGTAAATGAATTGTAGATTAATTTTCTGTATTTTTAAGCTTTTTTCTAAATGCCTTAATGCGAAACTGCTTTTTTTAAAGTGATTTTCGAATTTATGTTTTATTCTGGGCTATTTGATGTTTTTGTTTGTTTTGCAGCATTTTTTTGTAAAAGCGACGTGGCAAAAATCGGAAGAAAACACGATGAAATGAGCAACGTCGCGTGTCTGCAACAAACAGTGAATTCGCCTGGCGAGTTGGTGGCGGAAGGAGAAATTTTCCAGGCGAATGTCTGGCGAGTCAGCTGGCGAATTTGTCTTCAAATTGGGTGCTCTCTGTAAGTGTTTCGCCGCAGCATTCGCCAGACGACTTGGTGGCAAAAGTAATTCGCCTGGCGAGTTTGGAATTCGCCTGGCAAATTTTAGATTTTTTCTCAGGTTCTTTGCACTGTTCTGGCACGTGGGTTGTACTTAAAGGTTTCGCCAGGCGAATTTTGTAGCTCGCCTGGCGAATTTGTCTGGGCAGAAAGTGCTATTTAGTGTGTGGTTAGATGTTTTTTTGAGAGACTTTTTGATTTACCACTCTTTTGTATCCTAAAACTTGTGTGAAGAAGAAGAAACTCCATTGTTACTTATTTTTCCAAGTTCCAAGCCTTTATGCTTCAATCCTTGAATCTTTGAAGATTGAAGTTCCACAAGCTTTGCAACTTAACTTGTCATCCAAGCTACCATGAGAAGTGGTAGCTAAACACTCAATGTTGAGGTTAGAGGTAGTTGATTCTACTTTTATGTATTGCTTTTGATCTATTGTATATGAACAAAGTCTTTGATCAATATAGATGAAGTTGTTTTCTCTTAATGCTTTATGTTTGATTTGTTTTACTCTAGACATAGATTCCACAAATCTTGACCTAACAATTTCATCTCTTAAAAACCAAACTCTAGACATAGATTTGGGATTTGCTATTCGCATTGTATTGATCTTAATGATCGTTGTTTAGATTGTTAGCGTGAGACATCATCTAACGGTTTAAACAACGGTACTCACGACTTCGCTTTAGACATAATCTTAGTCGGGGGGATACAAGGTTATATTGGTCAGAAACCGAGTTTATATGCTTGATTAATCGTTTATACATGGAAAGGATTAGTGAAACCTAACCTTAACATGCTTTTATAAAAGCTTTTACAAAATATTTGTGACAAATTAATCTTTGGTACAAGTGAATGTTAAAAACAATTGAGAAATTTTTGAAACTGTTAACTTAGATTATCGCAACTATTGAAAGGCACGCATCAAATATCAAACAATCCCTGTGGATACGATTAAAAACAACCCCCACTATTACTCTTCTAACAAAATGGCGCCGTTGCCGGGGATTGTTAGGTGATATTGCAAGCATTGCGATAGTTGAGTTATTTTAAGCTGTTACCACCTTATCTTGAGCTTGTTAATCTATTTTGTTTAGTGTGCAGACTTAGTTTATGCGAGGGAAACTACCGGCGGACCAACTTCTTTTCGATCCTGAGATTGAGAGAACCGCTCGTAGAATCAACAGCAGGACTAGACGAAGGAGGCAGCTAGCAAGACAGAAGCGAGAACAAGAGGAAAGTACTTCTACACCACTACCAGTTCCAAAAATACTTCTGAGTAACCTTGTGAGTGTGCGCGAATTTGAAACTCCTTTTGAGCCTAAAAAGAAAGATTTTTTTTGTTGTGTGAATCATGAACCCGAATGTTAACAAGTTTCGAAGTGTTTTTTTTAAATGTTCTTGAAGTATTGTTGAGGTTGGGGAGATTGGCTTAATTTTGAAAGAAAAAAAGAATGGTGGATACAAGACATTCTCAAATGAATTCAATAGGAGAATGATGAAAAAGAAAAGGAAAAATAAAAGGAAAAAAAATAGGGGTTTAAAAAAAAAAAAGAAGAAGAGAATGTATTGTGAGAATTAATGTTGGTGGTTCAAGCAAGAAGGTTTATGTTAAAAAGTGAAATGCTCTTCGTGAAAGTTTTTTTTTGTGATTCAATAGCCGTGTACATATGTCCCTTGTTTTTACCCCGACCAAATTACAACCATAAAAGTCCTTTGTGATCTTAGTTTCTACTTCTTTTTGATAACTTTGTGAGATGAATGCATGAATGATTCCGGATGTGGCACGATTGCTTGAGAGAGTGTTTTGTCCCGTCTGCAATTATGTACATAGTTTGTTAATAATAAGTATAAGTAGGTGATTCAACTTGAGCGTGTAGGATCTTGATTTTGCATTGTGTAAGTTGTGTTTAGAACTTAACTCATAATTGTGCTTGGATTCCATGCAACTTTGTGGAAATACTTTGTGCGTGTATGTGTCAAGTTTGAACCATTGAGGTTTTCGGTTAATATTGTGCGTGGAATTCTTGTTTGTAGTTGTTAACACTAATTTTTGTTTGAGGACAAACAACAAGGCAAGTTAGGGAGAGTTTGATAGGTAGCTGATTGTAAATGAATTGTAGATTAATTTTCTGTATTTTTAAGCTTTTTTCTAAATGCCTTAATGCGAAACTGCTTTTTTTAAAGTGATTTTCGAATTTATGTTTTATTCTGGGCTATTTGATGTTTTTGTTTGTTTTGCAGCATTTTTTTGTAAAAGCGACGTGGCAGAAATCGAAAGAAAACACGATGAAATGAGCAACGTCGCGTGTCTGCAACAAACACTGAATTCGCCTGGCAAGTTGGTGGCGGAAGGAGAAATTCGCCAGGCGAATGTCTGGCGAGTCAGCTGGCGAATTTGTCTTCAAATTGGGTGCTCTCTGTAAGTGTTTCGCCGCAGCATTCGCCAGACGACTTGGTGGCGAAAGTAATTCGCCTGGCGAGTTTGGAATTTGCCTGGCAAATTTTAGATTTTTTCTCAGGTTCTTTGCACTGTTCTGGCACGTGGGCTGTACTTAAAGGTTTCGCCAGGCGAATTTTGTAGCTCGCCTGGCGAATTTGTCTGGGCAGAAAGTGCTATTTAGTGTGTGGTTAGATGTTTTTTTGAGAGACTTTTTGATTTACCACTCTTTTGTAACCTAAAACTTGTGTGAAGAAGAAGAAACTCCATTGTTACTTATTTTTCCAAGTTCCAAGCCTTTATGCTTCAATCCTTGAATCTTTGAAGATTGAAGTTCCACAAGCTTTGCAACTTAACTTGTCATCCAAGCTACCATGAGAAGTGGTAGCTAAACACTCAATGTTGAGGTTAGAGGTAGTTGATTCTACTTTTATGTATTGCTTTTGATCTATTGTATATGAACAAAGTCTTTGATCAATATAGATGAAGTTGTTTTCTCTTAATGCTTTATGTTTGATTTGTTTTACTCTAGACATAGATTCCACAAATCTTGACCTAACAATTTCATCTCTTAAAAACCAAACTCTAGACATAGATTTGGGATTTGCTATTTGCATTGTATTGATCTTAATGATCGTTGTTTAGATTGTTAGCGTGAGACATCATCTAACGGTTTAAACAACGGTACTCACGACTTCGCTTTAGACATAATCTTAGTCGGGAGGATACAAGGTTATATTGGTCAGAAACCGAGTTCATATGCTTGATTAATCGTTTATACATGGAAAGGATTAGCGAAACCTAACCTTAACATGCTTTTATAAAACCTTTTACAAAAATCTTTGTGACAAATTAATCTTTGGTACAAGTGAATGTTAAAAACAATTGAGAAATTTTTGAAACTGTTAACTTAGATTATCGCAACTATTGAAAGGCACGCATCAAATATCAAACAATCCATGTGGATACGATTAAAAACAACCCCCACTATTACTCTTCTAACAAAATGGCGCCGTTGCCGGGGATTGTTAGGTGATATTGCAAGCATTGCGATAGTTGAGTTATTTTAAGCTGTTACCACCTTATCTTGAGCTTGTTAATCTATTTTGTTTAGTGTGCGGACTTAGTTTATGCGAGGGAAACTACCGGCGGACCAACTTCTTTTCGATCCTGAGATTGAGAGAACCGCTCGTAGAATCAACAGCAGGACTAGACGAAGGAGGCAGCAAGCAAGACAGAAGCGAGAACAAGAGGAAAGTACTTCTACACCACTACCAGTTCCAAAAATACTTCTGAGTAACCTTGTGAGTGTGCGCGAATTTGAAACTCCTTTTGAGCCTAAAAAGAAAGATTTTTTTTGTTGTGTGAATCATGAACCCGAATGTTAACAAGTTTCGAAGAGTTTTTTTTAAATGTACTTGAAGTATTGTTGAGGTTGGGGAGATTGGCTTAATTTTGAAAGAAAAAAAGAATGGTGTATACAAGACATTCTCAAATGAATTCAATAGGAGAATGATGAAAAAGAAAAGGAAAAATAAAAGGAAAAAAAATAGGGGTTTAAAAAAAAAAAAGAAGAAGAGAATGTATTGTGAGAATTAATGTTGGTGGTTCAAGCAAGAAGGTTTATGTTAAAAAGTGAAATGCTCTTCGTGAAAGTTTTTTTTTGTGATTCAATAGCCGTGTACATATTTCCCTTGTTTTTACCCCGACCAAATTACAACCATAAAAGTCCTTTGTGATCTTAGTTTCTACTTCTTTTTGATAACTTTGTGAGATGAATGCATGAATGATTCCGGATGTGGCACGATTGCTTGAGAGAGTGTTTTGTCCCGTGTGCAATTATGTACATAGTTTGTTAATAATAAGTATAAGTAGGTGATTCAACTTGAGCGTGTAGGAACTTGATTTTGCATTGTGTAAGTTGTGTTTAGAACTTAACTCATAATTGTGCTTGGATTCCATGCAACTTTGTGGAAATACTTTGTGCGTGTATGTGTCAAGTTTGAACCATTGAGGTTTTCGGTTAATATTGTGCGTGGAATTCTTGTTTGTAGTTGTTAACACTAATTTTTGTTTGAGGACAAACAACAAGGCAAGTTGGGGAGAGTTTGATAGGTAGCTGATTGTAAATGAATTGTAGATTAATTTTCTGTATTTTTAAGCTTTTTTCTAAATGCCTTAATGCGAAACTGCTTTTTTTTAAGTGATTTTCGAATTTATGTTTTATTCTGGGCTATTTGATGTTTTTGTTTGTTTTGCAGCATTTTTTTGTAAAAGCGACGTGGCAAAAATCTGAAGAAAACACGATGACATGAGCAACGTCGCGTGTCTGCAACAAACAGTGAATTCGCCTGGCGAGTTGGTGGCGGAAGGAGAAATTCGCCAGGCGAATGTCTGGCGAGTCAGCTGGCGAATTTGTCTTCAAATTGGGTGCTCTCTGTAAGTGTTTCGCCGCAGCATTCGCCAGACGACTTGGTGGCGAAAGTAATTCGCCTGGCGAGTTTGGAATTTACCTGGCAAATTTTAGATTTTTTCTCAGGTTCTTTGCACTGTTCTGGCACGTGGGATGTACTTAAAGGTTTCGCCAGGCGAATTTTGTAGCTCGCCTGGCGAATTTGTCTGGGCAGAAAGTGCTATTTAGTGTGTGGTTAGATGTTTTTTTGAGAGACTTTTTGATTTACCACTCTTTTGTAACCTAAAACTTGTGTGAAGAAGAAGAAACTCCATTGTTACTTATTTTTCCAAGTTCCAAGCCTTTATGCTTCAATCCTTGAATCTTTGAAGATTGAAGTTCCACAAGCTTTGCAACTTAACTTGTCATCCAAGCTACCATGAGAAGTGGTAGCTAAACACTCAATGTTGAGGTTAGAGGTAGTTGATTCTACTTTTATGTATTGCTTTTGATCTATTGTATATGAACAAAGTCTTTGATCAATATAGATGAAGTTGTTTTCTCTTAATGCTTTATGTTTGATTTGTTTTACTCTAGACATAGATTCCACAAATCTTGACCTAACAATTTCATCTCTTAAAAACCAAACTCTAGACATAGATTTGGGATTTGCTATTTGCATTGTATTGATCTTAATGATCGTTGTTTAGATTGTTAGCGTGAGACATCATCTAACGGTTTAAACAACGGTACTCACGACTTCGCTTTAGACATAATCTTAGTCGGGAGGATACAAGGTTATATTGGTCAGAAACCGAGTTCATATGCTTGATTAATCGTTTATACATGGAAAGGATTAGCGAAACCTAACCTTAACATGCTTTTATAAAACCTTTTACAAAAATCTTTGTGACAAATTAATCTTTGGTACAAGTGAATGTTAAAAACAATTGAGAAATTTTTGAAACTGTTAACTTAGATTATCGCAACTATTGAAAGGCACGCATCAAATATCAAACAATCCATGTGGATACGATTAAAAACAACCCCCACTATTACTCTTCTAACAAAATGGCGCCGTTGCCGGGGATTGTTAGGTGATATTGCAAGCATTGCGATTGTTGAGTTATTTTAAGCTGTTACCACCTTATCTTGAGCTTGTTAATCTATTTTGTTTAGTGTGCGGACTTAGTTTATGCGAGGGAAACTACCGGCGGACCAACTTCTTTTCGATCCTGAGATTGAGAGAACCGCTCGTAGAATCAACAGCAGGACTAGACGAAGGAGGCAGCAAGCAAGACAGAAGCGAGAACAAGAGGAAAGTACTTCTACACCACTACCAGTTCCAAAAATACTTCTGAGTAACCTTGTGAGTGTGCGCGAATTTGAAACTCCTTTTGAGCCTAAAAAGAAAGATTTTTTTTGTTGTGTGAATCATGAACCCGAATGTTAACAAGTTTCGAAGAGTTTTTTTTAAATGTACTTGAAGTATTGTTGAGGTTGGGGAGATTGGCTTAATTTTGAAAGAAAAAAAGAATGGTGTATACAAGACATTCTCAAATGAATTCAATAGGAGAATGATGAAAAAGAAAAGGAAAAATAAAAGGAAAAAAAATAGGGGTTTAAAAAAAAAAAAGAAGAAGAGAATGTATTGTGAGAATTAATGTTGGTGGTTCAAGCAAGAAGGTTTATGTTAAAAAGTGAAATGCTCTTCGTGAAAGTTTTTTTTTGTGATTCAATAGCCGTGTACATATTTCCCTTGTTTTTACCCCGACCAAATTACAACCATAAAAGTCCTTTGTGATCTTAGTTTCTACTTCTTTTTGATAACTTTGTGAGATGAATGCATGAATGATTCCGGATGTGGCACGATTGCTTGAGAGAGTGTTTTGTCCCGTGTGCAATTATGTACATAGTTTGTTAATAATAAGTATAAGTAGGTGATTCAACTTGAGCGTGTAGGAACTTGATTTTGCATTGTGTAAGTTGTGTTTAGAACTTAACTCATAATTGTGCTTGGATTCCATGCAACTTTGTGGAAATACTTTGTGCGTGTATGTGTCAAGTTTGAACCATTGAGGTTTTCGGTTAATATTGTGCGTGGAATTCTTGTTTGTAGTTGTTAACACTAATTTTTGTTTGAGGACAAACAACAAGGCAAGTTGGGGAGAGTTTGATAGGTAGCTGATTGTAAATGAATTGTAGATTAATTTTCTGTATTTTTAAGCTTTTTTCTAAATGCCTTAATGCGAAACTGCTTTTTTTTAAGTGATTTTCGAATTTATGTTTTATTCTGGGCTATTTGATGTTTTTGTTTGTTTTGCAGCATTTTTTTGTAAAAGCGACGTGGCAAAAATCTGAAGAAAACACGATGACATGAGCAACGTCGCGTGTCTGCAACAAACAGTGAATTCGCCTGGCGAGTTGGTGGCGGAAGGAGAAATTCGCCAGGCGAATGTCTGGCGAGTCAGCTGGCGAATTTGTCTTCAAATTGGGTGCTCTCTGTAAGTGTTTCGCCGCAGCATTCGCCAGACGACTTGGTGGCGAAAGTAATTCGCCTGGCGAGTTTGGAATTTACCTGGCAAATTTTAGATTTTTTCTCAGGTTCTTTGCACTGTTCTGGCACGTGGGTTGTACTTAAAGGTTTCGCCAGGCGAATTTTGTAGCTCGCCTGGCGAATTTGTCTGGGCAGAAAGTGCTATTTAGTGTGTGGTTAGATGTTTTTTTGAGAGACTTTTTGATTTACCACTCTTTTGTAACCTAAAACTTGTGTGAAGAAGAAGAAACTCCATTGTTACTTATTTTTCCAAGTTCCAAGCCTTTATGCTTCAATCCTTGAATCTTTGAAGATTGAAGTTCCACAAGCTTTGCAACTTAACTTGTCATCCAAGCTACCATGAGAAGTGGTAGCTAAACACTCAATGTTGAGGTTAGAGGTAGTTGATTCTACTTTTATGTATTGCTTTGATCTATTGTATATGAACAAAGTCTTTGATCAATATAGATGAAGTTGTTTTCTCTTAATGCTTTATGTTTGATTTGTTTTACTCTAGACATAGATTCCACAAATCTTGACCTAACAATTTCATCTCTTAAAAACCAAACTCTAGACATAGATTTGGGATTTGCTATTTGAATTGTATTGATCTTAATGATCGTTGTTTAGATTGTTTGCGTGAGACATCATCTAACGGTTTAAACAACGGTACTCACGACTTCGCTTTAGACATAATCTTAGTCGGGAGGATACAAGGTTATATTGGTCGGAAACCGAGTTCATATGCTTGATTAATCGTTTATACATGGAAAGGATTAGCGAAACCTAACCTTAACATGCTTTTATAAAACCTTTTACAAAATCTTTGTGACAAATTAATCTTTGGTACAAGTGAATGTTAAAAACAATTGAGAAATTTTTGAAACTGTTAACTTAGATTATCGCAACTATTGAAAGGCACGCATCAAATATCAAACAATCCCTGTGGATACGATTAAAAACATCCCCACTATTACTCTTCTAACAAAATGGCGCCGTTGCCGGGGATTGTTAGGTGATATTGCAAGCATTGCGATAGTTGAGTTATTTTAAGCTGTTACCACCTTATCTTGAGCTTGTTAATCTATTTTGTTTAGTGTGCAGACTTAGTTTATGCGAGGGAAACTACCGGCGGACCAACTTCTTTTCGATCCTGAGATTGAGAGAACTGCTCGTAGAATCAACAGCAGGACTAGACGAAGGAGGCAGCAAGCAAGACAGAAGCGAGAACAAGAGGAAAGTACTTCTACACCACTACCAGTTCCAAAAATACTTCTGAGTAACCTTGTGAGTGTGCGCGAATTTGAAACTCCTTTTGAGCCTAAAAAGAAAGATTTTTTTTGTTGTGTGAATCATGAACCCGAATGTTAACAAGTTTCGAAGAGTTTTTTTTAAATGTACTTGAAGTATTGTTGAGGTTGGGGAGATTAGCTTAATTTTGAAAGAAAAAAAGAATGGTGGATACAAGACATTCTCAAATGAATTCAATAGGAGAATGATGAAAAAGAAAAGGAAAAATAAAAGGAAAAAAAATAGGGGTTTAAAAAAAAAAAAAGAAGAAGAGAATGTATTGTGAGAATTAATGTTGGTGGTTCAAGCAAGAAGGTTTATGTTAAAAAGTGAAATGCTCTTCGTGAAAGTTTTTTTTTGTGATTCAATAGCCGTGTACATATGTCCCTTGTTTTTACCCCGACCAAATTACAACCATAAAAGTCCTTTGTGATCTTAGTTTCTACTTCTTTTTGATAACTTTGTGAGATGAATGCATGAATGATTCCGGATGTGGCACGATTGCTTGAGAGAGTGTTTTGTCCCGTGTGCAATTATGTACATAGTTTGTTAATAATAAGTATAAGTAGGTGATTCAACTTGAGCGTGTAGGAACTTGATTTTGCATTTGGTAAGTTGTGTTTAGAACTTAACTCATAATTGTGCTTGGATTCCATGAAACTTTGTGGAAATACTTTGTGCGTGTATGTGTCAAGTTTGAACCATTGAGGTTTTCGGTTAATATTGTGCGTGGAATTCTTGTTTGTAGTTGTTAACACTAATTTTTGTTTGAGGACAAACAACAAGGCAAGTTGGGGAGAGTTTGATAGGTAGCTGATTGTAAATGAATTGTAGATTAATTTTCTGTATTTTTAAGCTTTTTTCTAAATGCCTTAATGCGAAACTGCTTTTTTTTAAGTGATTTTCGAATTTATGTTTTATTCTGGGCTATTTGATGTTTTTGTTTGTTTTGCAGCATTTTTTTGTAAAAGCGACTTGGCAAAAATCTGAAGAAAACACGATGACATGAGCAACGTCGCGTGTCTGCAACAAACAGTGAATTTGCCTGGCAAGTTGGTGGCGGAAGGAGAAATTCGCCAGGCGAATGTCTGGCGAGTCAGCTGGCGAATTTGTCTTCAAATTGGGTGCTCTCTGTAAGTGTTTCGCCGCAGCATTCGCCAGACGACTTGGTGGCGAAAGTAATTCGCCTGGCGAGTTTGGAATTTGCCTGGCAAATTTTAGATTTTTTCTCAGGTTCTTTGCACTGTTCTGGCACGTGGGCTGTACTTAAAGGTTTCGCCAGGCGAATTTTGTAGCTCGCCTGGCGAATTTGTCAGGGCAGAAAGTGCTATTTAGTGTGTGGTTAGATGTTTTTTTGAGAGACTTTTTGATTTACCACTCTTTTGTAACCTAAAATTTGTGTGAAGAAGAAGAAACTCCATCGTTACTTATTTTTCCAAGTTCCAAGCCTTTATGCTTCAATCCTTGAATCTTTGAAGATTGAAGTTCTACATGCTTTGCAACTTAACTTGTCATCCAAACTACCATGAGAAGTGGTAGCTAAACACTCAATGTTGAGGTTAGAGGTAGTTGATTCTACTTTTATGTATTGCTTTTGATCTATTGTATATGAACAAAGTCTTTGATCAAAATAGATGAAGTTGTTTTCTCTTAATGCTTTATGTTTGATTTGTTTTACTCTAGACATAGATTCCACAAATCTTGACCTAACAATTTCATCTCTTAAAAACCAAACTCTAGACATAGATTTGGGATTTGCTATTCGCATTGTATTGATCTTAATGATCGTTGTTTAGATTGTTAGCGTGAGACATCATCTAACGGTTTAAACAACGGTACTCACGACTTCGCTTTAGACATAAACTTAGTCGGGAGGATACAAGGTTATATTGGTCGGAAACCGAGTTCATATGCTTGATTAATCGTTTATACATGGAAAGGATTAGCGAAACCTAACCTTAACATGCTTTTATAAAACCTTTTACAAAATCTTTGTGACAAATTAATCTTTGCTACAAGTGAATGTTAAAAACAATTGAGAAATTTTTGAAACTGTTAACTTAGATTATCGCAACTATTGAAAGGCACGCATCAAATATCAAACAATCCCTGTGGATACGATTAAAAACAACCCCCACTATTACTCTTCTAACAAAATGGCGCCGTTGCCGGGGATTGTTAGGTGATATTGCAAGCATTGCGATAGTTGAGTTATTTTAAGCTGTTACCACTTTATCTTGAGCTTGTTAATCTGTTTTTATCTTGAGCTTGTTAATCTGTTTTGTTTAGTGTGCAGACTTAGTTTATGCGATGGAAACTACCGGCGGACCAAGTTCTTTTCGATCCTGAGATTGAGAGAACCGCTCGTAGAATCAACAGCAGGACTAGACGAAGGAGGCAGCTAGCAAGACAGAAGCGAGAACAAGAGGAAAGTACTTCTACACCACTACCAGTTCCAAAAATACTTCTGAGTCACCTTGTGAGTGTGCGCGAATTTGAAACTCCTTTTGAGCCTAAAAAGAAAGATTTTTTTTGTTGTGTGAATCATGAACCCGAATGTTAACATGTTTCGAAGAGTTTTTTTTAAATGTACTTGAAGTATTGTTGAGGTTGGGGAGATTGGCTTAATTTTGAAAGAAAAAAAGAATGGTGGATACAAGACATTCTCAAATGAATTCAATAGGAGAATGATGAAAAAGAAAAGGAAAAATAAAAGGAAAAAAAATAGGGGTTTAAAAAAAAAAAAGAAGAAGAGAATGTATTGTGAGAATTAATGTTGGTGGTTCAAGCAAGAAGGTTTATGTTAAAAAGTGAAATGCTCTTCGTGAAAGTTTTTTTTTGTGATTCAATAGCCGTGTACATATGTCCCTTGTTTTTACCCCGACCAAATTACAACCATAAAAGTCCTTTGTGATCTTAGTTTCTACTTCTTTTTGATAACTTTGTGAGATGAATGCATGAATGATTTCGGATGTGGCACGATTGCTTGAGAGAGTGTTTTGTCCCGTGTGCAATTATGTACATAGTTTGTTAATAATAAGTATAAGTAGGTGATTCAACTTGAGCGTGTAGGAACTTGATTTTGCATTGTGTAAGTTGTGTTTAGAACTTAACTCATAATTGTGCTTGGATTCCATGCAACTTTGTGGAAATACTTTGTGCGTATATGTGTCAAGTTTGAACCATTGAGGTTTTCGGTTAATATTGTGCGTGGAATTCTTGTTTGTAGTTGTTAACACTAATTTTTGTTTGAGGACAAACAACAAGGCAAGTTGGGGAGAGTTTGATAGGTAGCTGATTGTAAATGAATTGTAGATTAATTTTCTGTATTTTTAAGCTTTTTTCTAAATGCCTTAATGCGAAACTGCTTTTTTTAAAGTGATTTTCGAATTTATGTTTTATTCTGGGCTATTTGATGTTTTTGTTTGTTTTGCAGCATCTTTTTGTAAAAGCGACGTTGCAAAAATCGGAAGAAAACACGATGAAATGAGCAACGTCGCGTGTCTGCAATAAACAGTGAATTCGCCTGGCGAGTTGGTGGCGGAAGGAGAAATTCGCCAGGCGAATGTCTGGCGAGTCAGCTAGCGAATTTGTTTTCAAATTGGGTGCTCTCTGTAAGTGTTTCGCCGCAGCATTCGCCAGACGACTTGGTGGCGAAAGTAATTCTCCTGGCGAGTTTGGAATTCGCCTGCCAAATTTTAGATTTTTTCTCAGGTTCTTTGCACTGTTCTGGCACGTGGGCTGTACTTAAAGGTTTCGCCAGGCGAATTTTGTAGCTCGCCTGGCGAATTTGTCAGGGCAGAAAGTGCTATTTAGTGTGTGGTTAGATGTTTTTTTGAGAGACTTTTTGATTTACCACTCTTTTGTAACCTAAAATTTGTGTGAAGAAGAAGAAACTCCATCGTTACTTATTTTTCCAAGTTCCAAGCCTTTATGCTTCAATCCTTGAATCTTTGAAGATTGAAGTTCTACATGCTTTGCAACTTAACTTGTCATCCAAACTACCATGAGAAGTGGTAGCTAAACACTCAATGTTGAGGTTAGAGGTAGTTGATTCTACTTTTATGTATTGCTTTTGATCTATTGTATATGAACAAAGTCTTTGATCAAAATAGATGAAGTTGTTTTCTCTTAATGCTTTATGTTTGATTTGTTTTACTCTAGACATAGATTCCACAAATCTTGACCTAACAATTTCATCTCTTAAAAACCAAACTCTAGACATAGATTTGGGATTTGCTATTCGCATTGTATTGATCTTAATGATCGTTGTTTAGATTGTTAGCGTGAGACATCATCTAACGGTTTAAACAACGGTACTCACGACTTCGCTTTAGACATAAACTTAGTCGGGAGGATACAAGGTTATATTGGTCGGAAACCGAGTTCATATGCTTAATTAATCGTTTATACATGGAAAGGATTAGCGAAACCTAACCTTAACATGCTTTTATAAAACCTTTTACAAAATCTTTGTGACAAATTAATCTTTGCTACAAGTGAATGTTAAAAACAATTGAGAAATTTTTGAAACTGTTAACTTAGAATATCGCAACTATTGAAAGGCACGCATCAAATATCAAACAATCCCTGTGGATACGATTAAAAACAACCCCCACTATTACTCTTCTAACAAAATGGCGCCGTTGCCGGGGATTGTTAGGTGATATTGCAAGCATTGCGATAGTTGAGTTATTTTAAGCTGTTACCACTTTATCTTAAGCTTGTTAATCTGTTTTGTTTAGTGTGCAGACTTAGTTTATGCGAGGGAAACTATCGGCGGACCAACTTCTTTTTTATCCTGAGATTGAGAGAACCGCTCGTAGAATCAACAGCAGGACTAGACGAAGGAGGCAGCTAGCAAGACAGAAGCGAGAACAATAGGAAAGTACTTCTACACCACTACCAGTTCCAAAAATACTTCCGAGTAACCTTGTGAGTGTGTGCGAATTTGAAACTCCTTTTGAGCCTAAAAAGAAAGATTTTTTTTGTTGTGTGAATCATGAACCCGAATGTTAACATGTTTCGAAGAGTTTTTTTTAAATGTACTTGAAGTATTGTTGAGGTTGGGGAGATTGGCTTAATTTTGAAAGAAAAAAAGAATGGTGGATACAAGACATTCTCAAATGAATTCAATAGGAGAATGATGAAAAAGAAAAGGAAAAATAAAAGGAAAAAAATAGGGGTTTAAAAAAAAAAAAAGAAGAAGAGAATGTATTGTGAGAATTAATGTTGGTGGTTCAAGCAAGAAGGTTTATGTTAAAAAGTGAAATGCTCTTCGTGAAAGTTTTTTTTTGTGATTCAATAGCCGTGTACATATGTCCCTTGTTTTTACCCCGACCAAATTACAACCATAAAAGTCCTTTGTCATCTTAGTTTCTACTTCTTTTTGATAACTTTGTGAGATGAATGCATGAATGATTTCGGATGTGGCACGATTGCTTGAGAGAGTGTTTTGTCCCGTGTGCAATTATGTACATAGTTTGTTAATAATAAGTATAAGTAGGTGATTCAACTTGAGCGTGTAGGAACTTGATTTTGCATTGTGTAAGTTGTGTTTAGAACTTAACTCATAATTGTGCTTGGATTCCATGCAACTTTGTGGAAATACTTTGTGCGTGTATGTGTCAAGTTTGAACCATTGAGGTTTTCGGTTAATATTGTGCGTGGAATTCTTGTTTGTAGTTGTTAACACTAATTTTTGTTTGAGGACAAACAACAAGGCAAGTTGGGGAGAGTTTGATAGGTAGCTGATTGTAAATGAATTGTAGATTAATTTTCTGTATTTTTAAGCTTTTTTCTAAATGCCTTAATGCGAAACTGCTTTTTTTAAAGTGATTTTCGAATTTATGTTTTATTCTGGGCTATTTGATGTTTTTGTTTGTTTTGCAGCATTTTTTTGTAAAAGCGACGTGGCAAAAATCGGAAGAAAACACGATGAAATGAGCAACGTCGCGTGTCTGCAATAAACAGTGAATTCGCCTGGCGAGTTGGTGGCGGAAGGAGAAATTCGCCAGGCGAATGTCTGGCGAGTCAGCTAGCGAATTTGTCTTCAAATTGGGTGCTCTCTGTAAGTGTTTCGCCGCAGCATTCGCCAGACGACTTGGTGGCGAAAGTAATTCGCCTGGCGAGTTTGGAATTCGCCTACCAAATTTTAGATTTTTTCTCAGGTTCTTTGCACTGTTCTGGCACGTGGGCTGTACTTAAAGGTTTCGCCAGGCGAATTTTGTAGCTCGCCTGGCGAATTTGTCTGGGCAGAAAGTGCTATTTAATGTGTGGTTAGATGTTTTTTTGAGAGACTTTTTGATTTACCACTCTTTTGTAACCTAAAACTTGTGTGAAGAAGAAGAAACTCCATTGTTACTTATTTTTCCAAGTTCCAAGCCTTTATGCTTCAATCCTTGAATCTTTGAAGATTGAAGTTCCACAAGCTTTGCAACTTAACTTGTCATCCAAGCTACCATGAGAAGTGGTAGCTAAACACTCAATGTTGAGGTTAGAGGTAGTTGATTCTACTTTTATGTATTGCTTTTGATCTATTGTATATGAACAAAGTCTTTGATCAATATAGATAAAGTTGTTTTCTCTTAATGCTTTATGTTTGATTTGTTTTACTCTAGACATAGATTCCACAAATCTTGACCTAACAATTTCATCTCTTAAAAACCAAACTCTAGACATAGATTTGGGATTTGCTATTCGCATTGTATTGATCTTAATGATCGTTGTTTAGATTGTTAGCGTGAGACATCATCTAACGGTTTAAACAACGGTACTCACGACTTCGCTTTAGACATAAACTTAGTCGGGAGGATACGCGGTTATATTGGTCGGAAACCGAGTTCATATGCTTGATTAATCGTTTATACATGGAAAGGATTAGCGAAACCTAACCTTAACATGCTTTTATAAAACCCTTTACAAAATCTTTGTGACAAATTAATCTTTGCTACAAGTGAATGTTAAAAACAATTGAAAAAATTTTGAAACTGTTAACTTAGAATATCGTAACTATTGAAAGGCACGCATCAAATATCAAACAATCCCTGTGGATACGATTAAAAACAACCCCCACTATTACTCTTCTAACAAAATGGCGCCGTTGCCGGGGATTGTTAGGTGATATTGCAAGCATTGCGATAGTTGAGTTATTTTAAGCTGTTACCACTTTATCTTAAGCTTGTTAATCTGTTTTGTTTAGTGTGCAGACTTAGTTTATGCGAGGGAAACTATCGGCGGACCAATTTCTTTTTTATCCTGAGATTGAGAGAACCGCTCGTAGAATCAACAGCAGGACTAGACGAAGGAGGCAGCTAGCAAGACAGAAGCGAGAACAATAGGAAAGTACTTCTACACCACTACCAGTTCCAAAAATACTTCCGAGTAACCTTGTGAGTGTGTGCGAATTTGAAACTCCTTTTGAGCCTAAAAAGAAAGATTTTTTTTGTTGTGTGAATCATGAACCCGAATGTTAACATGTTTCGAAGAGTTTTTTTTAAATGTACTTGAAGTATTGTTGAGGTTGGGGAGATTGGCTTAATTTTGAAAGAAAAAAAGAATGGTGGATACAAGACATTCTCAAATGAATTCAATAGGAGAATGATGAAAAAGAAAAGGAAAAATAAAAGGAAAAAAATAGGGGTTTAAAAAAAAAAAAAGAAGAAGAGAATGTATTGTGAGAATTAATGTTGGTGGTTCAAGCAAGAAGGTTTATGTTAAAAAGTGAAATGCTCTTCGTGAAAGTTTTTTTTTGTGATTCAATAGCCGTGTACATATGTCCCTTGTTTTTACCCCGACCAAATTACAACCATAAAAGTCCTTTGTGATCTTAGTTTCTACTTCTTTTTGATAACTTTGTGAGATGAATGCATGAATGATTTCGGATGTGGCACGATTGCTTGAGAGAGTGTTTTGTCCCGTGTGCAATTATGTACATAGTTTGTTAATAATAAGTATAAGTAGGTGATTCAACTTGAGCGTGTAGGAACTTGATTTTGCATTGTGTAAGTTGTGTTTAGAACTTAACTCATAATTGTGCTTGGATTCCATGCAACTTTGTGGAAATACTTTGTGCGTATATGTGTCAAGTTTGAACCATTGAGGTTTTCGGTTAATATTGTGCGTGGAATTCTTATTTGTAGTTGTTAACACTAATTTTTGTTTGAGGACAAACAACAAGGCAAGTTGGGGAGAGTTTGATAGGTAGCTGATTGTAAATGAATTGTAGATTAATTTTCTGTATTTTTAAGCTTTTTTCTAAATGCCTTAATGCGAAACTGCTTTTTTTATAGTGATTTTCGAATTTATGTTTTATTCTGGGCTATTTGATGTTTTTGTTTGTTTTGCACCATTTTTTTGTAAAAGCGACGTGGCAAAAATCGGAAGAAAACACGATGAAATGAGCAACGTCGCGTGTCTGCAATAAACAGTGAATTCGCCTGGCGAGTTGGTGGCGGAAGGAGAAATTCGCCAGGCGAATGTCTGGCGAGTCAGCTAGCGAATTTGTCTTCAAATTGGGTGCTCTCTGTAAGTGTTTTGCCGCAGCATTCGCCAGATGACTTGGTGGCGAAAGTAATTCGCCTGGCGAGTTTGGAATTCGCCTGCCAAATTTTAGATTTTTTCTCAGGTTCTTTGCACTGTTCTGGCACGTGGGCTGTACTTAAAGGTTTCGCCAGGCGAATTTTGTAGCTCGCCTGGCGAATTTGTCTGGGCAGAAAGTGCTATTTAGTGTGTGGTTAGATTTTTTTTGAGAGACTTTTTGATTTACCACTCTTTTGTAACCTAAAACTTGGGTGAAGAAGAAGAAACTCCATTGTTACTTATTTTTCCAAGTTCCAAGCCTTTATGCTTCAATCCTTGAATCTTTGAAGATTGAAGTTCCACAAGCTTTGCAACTTAACTTGTCATCCAAACTACCATGAGAAGTGGTAGCTAAACACTCAATGTTGAGGTTAGAGGTAGTTGATTCTACTTTGATGTATTGCTTTTGATCTATTGTATATGAACAAAGTCTTTGATCAATATAGATGAAGTTCTTTTCTCTTAATGCTTTATGTTTGATTTGTTTTACTCTACACATAGATTCCACAAATCTTGACCTAACAATTTCATCTCTTAAAAACCAAACTCTAGACATAGATTTGGGATTTGCTATTCGCATTGTATTGATCTTAATGATCGTTGTTTAGATTGTTAGCGTGAGACATCATCTAACGGTTTAAACAACGGTACTCACGACTTCGCTTTAGACATAAACTTAGTCGGGAGGATACGCGGTTATATTGGTCGGAAACCGAGTTCATATGCTTGATTAATCGTTTATACATGGAACGGATTAGCGAAACCTAACCTTAACATGCTTTTATAAAACCTTTTACAAAATCTTTGTGACAAATTAATCTTTGCTACAAGTGAATGTTAAAAACAATTGAGAAATTTTTGAAACTGTTAACTTAGAATATCGCAACTATTGAAAGGCACGCATCAAATATCAAACAATCCCTGTGGATACGATTAAAAACAACCCCCATTATTACCCTTCTAACAAAATGGCGCCGTTGCCGGGGATTGTTAGGTGATATTGCAAGCATTGCGATAGTTGAGTTATTTTAAGCTGTTACCACTTTATCTTGAGCTTGTTAATCTGTTTTGTTTAGTGTGCAGACTTAGTTTATGCGAGGGAAACTACCGGCGGACCAACTTCTTTTCGATCCTGAGATTGAGAGAACCGCTCGTAGAATCAACAGCAGTACTAGACGAAGGAGGCAGCTAGCAAGACAGAAGCGAGAACAAGAGGAAAGTACTTCTACACCACTACCAGTTCCAAAAATACTTCCGAGTAACCTTGTGAGTGCGCGCGAATTTGAAACACCTTTTGAGCCTAAAAAGAAAGATTTTTTTTGTTGTGTGAATCATGAACCCGAATGTTAACATGTTTCGAAGAGTTTTTTTTAAATGTACTTGAAGTATTGTTGAGGTTGGGGAGATTGGCTTAATTTTGAAAGAAAAAAAGAATGGTGGATACAAGACATTCTCAAATGAATTCAATAGGAGAATGATGAAAAAGAAAAGGAAAAATCAAAGGAAAAAAAATAGGGGTTTAAAAAAAAAGAAAAAAGAAGAGAATGTATTGTGAGAATTAATGTTGGTGGTTCAAGTAAGAAGGTTTATGTTAAAAAGTGAAATGCTCTTCGTGAAAGTTTTTTTTGTGATTCAATAGCCGTGTACATATGTCCCTTGTTTTTACCCCGACCAAATTACAACCATAAAAGTCCTTGGTGATCTTAGTTTCTACTTCTTTTTGATAACTTTGTGAGATGAATGCATGAATGATTCCGGATGTGGCACGATTGCTTGAGAGAGTGTTTTGTCCCGTGTGCAATTATGTACATAGTTTGTTAATAATAAGTATAAGTAGGTGATTCAACTTGAGCGTGTAGGAACTTGATTTTGCATTGTGTAAGTTGTGTTTAGAACTTAACTCATAATTGTGCTTGGATTCCATGCAACTTTGTGGAAATACTTTGTGCGTGTATGTGTCAAGTTTGAACCATTGAGGTTTTCGGTTAATATTGTGCGTGGAATTCTTGTTTGTAGTTGTTAACACTAATTTTTGTTTGAGGACAAACAACAAGGCAAGTTGGGGAGAGTTTGATTGGTAGCTGATTGTAAATTAATTGTAGATTAATTTTCTGTATTTTTAAGCATTTTTCTAAATGCCTTAATGCGAAACTTCTTTTGTTAAAGTGATTTTCGAATTTATGTTTTATTCTAGGCTATTTAATGTTTTTGTTTGTTTTGCAGCATTTTTTTGTAAAAGCGACGTGGCAAAAATCGGAAGAAAACACGATGAAATGAGCAACGTCGCGTGTCTGCAACAAACAGTGAATTCGCCTGGCGAGTTGGTGGCGGAAGGAGAAATTCGCCAGGCGAATGTCTGGCGAGTCAGCTGGCGAATTTGTCTTCATATTGGGTGCTCTCTGTAAGTGTTTCGCCGCAGCATTCGCCAGACGACTTGGTGGCGAAAGTAATTCGCCTGGCGAGTTTGGAATTCGCCTGCCAAATTTTAGATTTTTTCTCAGGTTCTTTGCACTATTCTGGCACGTGGGCTGTACTTAAAGGTTTCGCCAGGCGAATTTTGTAGCTCGCCTGGCGAATTTGTCTGGGCAGAAAGTGCTATTTAGTGTGTGGTTAGATTTTTTTTGAGAGACTTTTTGATTTACCACTCTTTTGTAACCTAAAACTTGGGTGAAGAAGAAGAAACTCCATTGTTACTTATTTTTCCAAGTTCCAAGCCTTTATGCTTCAATCCTTGAATCTTTGAAGATTGAAGTTCCACAAGCTTTGCAACTTAACTTGTCATCCAAGCTACCATGAGAAGTGGTAGCTAAACACTCAATGTTGAGGTTAGAGGTAGTTGATTCTACTTTTATGTATTGCTTTTGATCTATTGTATATGAACAAAGTCTTTGATCAATATAGATGAAGTTGTTTTCTCTTAATGCTTTATGTTTGATTTGTTTTACTCTAGACATAGATTCCACAAATCTTGACCTAACAATTTCATCTCTTAAAAACCAAACTCTAGACATAGATTTGGGATTTGCTATTCGCATTGTATTGATCTTAATGATCGTTGTTTAGATTGTTAGCGTGAGACATCATCTAACGGTTTAAACAACGGTACTCACGACTTCGCTTTAGACATAAACTTAGTCGGGAGGATACGCGGTTATATTGGTCGGAAACCGAGTTCATATGCTTGATTAATCGTTTATACATGGAAAGGATTAGCGAAACCTAACCTTAACATGCTTTTATAAAACCTTTTACAAAATCTTTGTGACAAATTAATCTTTGCTACAAGTGAATGTTAAAAACAATTGAGAAATTTTTGAAACTGTTAACTTAGAATATCGCAACTATTGAAAGGCACGCATCAAATATCAAACAATCCCTATGGATACGATTAAAAACAACCCCCACTATTACTCTTCTAACAAAATGGCGTCGTTGCCGGGGATTGTTAGGTGATATTGCAAGCATTGCGATAGTTGAGTTATTTTAAGCTGTTACCACTTTATCTTGAGCTTGTTAATCTGTTTTGTTTAGTGTGCAGACTTAGTTTATGCGAGGAAAACTACCGGCGGACCAACTTCTTTTCGATCCTGATATTGAGAGAACCGCTCGTAGAATCAACAGCAGGACTAGACGAAGGAGGTAGCTAGCAAGACAGAAGCGAGAACAAGAGGAAAGTACTTCTACACCACTACCAGTTCCAAAAATACTTCCGAGTAACCTTGTGAGTGTGCGCGAATTTGAAACTCCTTTTGAGCCTAAAAAGAAAGATTTTTTTTGTTGTGTGAATCATGAACCCGAATGTTAACATGTTTCGAAGAGTTTTCTTTAAATGTACTTAAAGTATTATTGAGGTTGGGGAGATTGGCTTAATTTTGAAAGAAAAAAAGAATGGTGGATACAAGACATTCTCAAATGAATTCAATAGGAGAATGATGAAAAAGAAAAGGAAAAATCAAAAGAAAAAAAATAGGGGTTTAAAAAAAAAAAAAAGAAGAGAATGTATTGTGAGAATTAATGTTGGTGGTTCAAGCAAGAAGGTTTATGTTAAAAAGTGAAATGCTCTTCGTGAAAGTTTTTTTTTTGTGATTCAATAGCCGTGTACATATGTCCCTTGTTTGTTACCCCGACCAAATTACAACCATAAAAGTCCTTTGTGATCTTAGTTTCTACTTCTTTTTGATAACTTTGTGAGATGAATGCATGAATGATTCCGGATGTGGCACGATTGCTTGATAGAGTGTTTTGTCCCGTGTGCAATTATGTACATAGTTTGTTAATAATAAGTATAAGTAGGTGATTCAACTTGAGCGTGTAGGAACTTGATTTTGCATTGTGTAAGTTGTGTTTAGAACTTAACTCATAATTGTGCTTGGATTCCATGCAACTTTGTGGAAATACTTTGTGCATGTATGTGTCAAGTTTGAACCATTGAGGTTTTCGGTTAATATTGTGCGTGGAATTCTTGTTTGTAGTTGTTAACACTAATTTTTGTTTGAGGACAAACAACAAGGCAAGTTGGGGAGAGTTTGATAGGTAGCTGATTGTAAATGAATTGTAGATTAATTTTCTGTATTTTTAAGCATTTTTCTAAATGCCTTAATGCGAAACTTCTTTTTTTAAAGTGATTTTCGAATTTATGTTTTATTCTGAGCTATTTGATGTTTTTGTTTGTTTTGCAGCATTTTTTTGTAAAAGCGACGTGGCAAAAATCGGAAGAAAACACGATGAAATGAGCAACGTCGCATGTCTGCAACAAACAGTGAATTCGCCTGGCGAGTTGGTGGCGGAAGGAGAAATTCGCCAGGCGAATGTCTGGCGAGTCAGCTGGCGAATTTGTCTTCATATTGGGTGCTCTCTGTAAGTGTTTCGCCGCAGCATTCGCCAGACGACTTGGTGGCGAAAGTAATTCGCCTGGCGAGTTTGGAATTCGCCTGCCAAATTTTAGATTTTTTCTCAGGTTCTTTGCACTATTCTGGCACGTGGGCTGTACTTAAAGGTTTCGCCAGGCGAATTTTGTAGCTCGCCTGGCGAATTTGTCTGGGCAGAAAGTGCTATTTAGTGTGTGGTTAGATTTTTTTTGAGAGACTTTTTGATTTACCACTCTTTTGTAACCTAAAACTTGGGTGAAGAAGAAGAAACTCCATTGTTACTTATTTTTCCAAGTTCCAAGCCTTTATGCTTCAATCCTTGAATCTTTGAAGATTGAAGTTCCACAAGCTTTGCAACTTAACTTGTCATCCAAGCTACCATGAGAAGTGGTAGCTAAACACTCAATGTTGAGGTTAGAGGTAGTTGATTCTACTTTTATGTATTGCTTTTGATCTATTGTATATGAACAAAGTCTTTGATCAATATAGATGAAGTTGTCTTCTCTTAATGCTTTATGTTTGATTTGTTTTACTCTAGACATAGATTCCACAAATCTTGACCTAACAATTTCATCTCTTAAAAACCAAACTCTAGACATAGATTTGGGATTTGCTATTCGCATTGTATTGATCTTAATGATCGTTGTTTAGATTGTTAGCGTGAGACATCATCTAACGGTTTAAACAACGGTACTCACGACTTCGCTTTAGACATAAACTTAGTCGGGAGGATACGCGGTTATATTGGTCGGAAACCGAGTTCATATGCTTGATTAATCGTTTATACATGGAAAGGATTAGCGAAACCTAACCTTAACATGCTTTTATAAAACCTTTTACAAAATCTTTGTGACAAATTAATCTTTGCTATAAGTGAATGTTAAAAACAATTGAGAAATTTTTGAAACTGTTAACTTAGAATATCGCAACTATTGAAAGGCACGCATCAAATATCAAACAATCCCTATGGATACGATTAAAAACAACCCCCACTATTACTCTTCTAACAAAATGGCGCCGTTGCCGGGGATTGTTAGGTGATATTGCAAGCATTGCGATAGTTGAGTTATTTTAAGCTGTTACCACTTTTCTTGAGCTTGTTAATCTGTTTTGTTTAGTGTGCAGACTTAGTTTATGCGAGGAAAACTACCGGCGGACCAACTTCTTTTCGATCCTGATATTGAGAGAACCGCTCGTAGAATCAACAGCAGGACTAGACGAAGGAGGTAGCTAGCAAGACAGAAGCGATAACAAGAGGAAAGTACTTCTACACCACTACCAGTTCCAAAAATACTTCCAAGTAACCTTGTGAGTGTGCGCGAATTTGAAACTCCTTTTGAGCCTAAAAAGAAAGATTTTTTATGTTGTGTGAATCATGAACCCGAATGTTAACATGTTTCGAAGAGTTTTTTTTAAATGTACTTGAAGTATTGTTGAGGTTGGGGAGATTGGCTTAATTTTGAAAGAAAAAAAGAATGGTGGATACAAGACATTCTCAAATGAATTCAATAGGAGAATGATGAAAAAGAAAAGGAAAAATCAAAAGAAAAAAAAATAGGGGTTTAAAAAAAAAAAAAAGAAGAGAATGTATTGTGAGAATTAATGTTGGTGGTTCAAGCAAGAAGGTTTATGTTAAAAAGTGAAATGCTCTTCGTGAAAGTTTTTTTTTGTGATTCAATAGCCGTGTACATATGTCCCTTGTTTTTACCCCGACCAAATTACAACCATAAAAGTCCTTTGTGATCTTAGTTTCTACTTCTTTTTGATAACTTTGTGAGATGAATGCATGAATGATTTCGGATGTGGCACGATTGCTTGAGAGAGTGTTTTGTCCCGTGTGCAATTATGTACATAGTTTGTTAATAATAAGTATAAGTAGGTGATTCAACTTGAGCGTGTAGGAACTTGATTTTGCATTGTGTAAGTTGTGTTTAGAACTTAACTCATAATTGTGCTTGGATTCCATGCAACTTTGTGGAAATACTTTGTGCATGTATGTGTCAAGTTTGAACCATTTAGGTTTTCGGTTAATATTGTGCGTGGAATTCTTGTTTGTAGTTGTTAACACTAATTTTTGTTTGAGGACAAACAACAAGGCAAGTTGGGGAGAGTTTGATAGGTAGCTGATTGTAAATGAATTGTAGCTTAATTTTCTGTATTTTTAAGCTTTTTTCTAAATGCCTTAATGTGAAACTTCTTTTTTTAAAGTGATTTTCGAATTTATGTTTTATTCTGGGCTATTTGATGTTTTTGTTTGTTTTGCAGCATTTTTTTGTAAAAGCGACGTGGCAAAAATCGGAAGAAAACACGATGAAATGAGCAACGTCGCGTGTCTGCAACAAACAGTGAATTCGCCTGGCGAGTTGGTGGCGGAAGGAGAAATTCGCCAGGCGAATGTCTGGCGAGTCAGCTGGCGAATTTGTCTTCATATTGGGTGCTCTCTGTAAGTGTTTCGCCGCAGCATTCGCCAGACGACTTGGTGGCGAAAGTAATTCGCCTGGCGAGTTTGGAATTCGCCTGGCAAATTTTAGATTTTTTCTCAGGTTCTTTGCACTATTCTGGCACGTGGGCTGTACTTAAAGGTTTCGCCAGGCGAATTTTGTAGCTCGCCTGGCGAATTTGTCTGGGCAGAAAGTGCTATTTAGTGTGTGGTTAGATTTTTTTTGAGAGACTTTTTGATTTACCACTCTTTTGTAACCTAAAACTTGGGTGAAGAAGAAGAAACTCCATTGTTACTTATTTTTCCAAGTTCCAAGCCTTTATGCTTCAATCCTTGAATCTTTGAAGATTGAAGTTCCACAAGCTTTGCAACTTAACTTGTCATCCAAGCTACCATGAGAAGTGGTAGCTAAACACTCAATGTTGAGGTTAGAGGTAGTTGATTCTACTTTTATGTATTGCTTTTGATCTATTGTATATGAACAAAGTCTTTGATCAATATAGATGAATTTGTTTTCTCTTAATGCTTTATGTTTGATTTGTTTTATTCTAGACATAGATTCCACAAATCTTGCCCTAACAATTTCATCTCTTAAAAACCAAACTCTAGACATAGATTTGGGATTTGCTATTCGCATTGTATTGATCTTAATGATCGTTGTTTAGATTGTTAGCGTGAGACATCATCTAACGGTTTAAACAACGGTACTCACGACTTCGCTTTAGACATAAACTTAGTCGGGAGGATTCGCGGTTATATTGGTCGGAAACCGAGTTCATATGCTTGATTAATCGTTTATACATGGAAAGGATTAGCGAAACCTAACCTTAACATGCTTTTATAAAACCTTTTACAAAATCTTTGTGACAAATTAATCTTTGCTATAAGTGAATGTTAAAAACAATTGAGAAATTTTTGAAACTGTTAACTTAGAATATCGCAACTATTGAAAGGCACGCATCAAATATCAAACAATCCCTGTGGATACGATTAAAAACAACCCCCACTATTACTCTTCTAACAAAATGGCGCCGTTGCCGGGGATTGTTAGGTGATATTGCAAGCATTGCGATAGTTGAGTTATTTTAAGCTGTTACCACTTTATCTTGAGCTTGTTAATCTGTTTTGTTTAGTGTGCAGACTTAGTTTATGCGAGGGAAACTATCGGCGGACCAACTTCTTTTTTATCCTGAGATTGAGAGAACCGCTCGTAGAATCAACAGCAGGACTAGACGAAGGAGGCAGCTAGCAAGACAGAAGCGAGAACAATAGGAAAGTACTTCTACACCACTACCAGTTCCAAAAATACTTCCGAGTAACCTTGTGAGTGTGTGCGAATTTGAAACTCCTTTTGAGCCTAAAAAGAAAGATTTTATTTGTTGTGTGAATCATGAACCCGAATGTTAACATGTTTCGAAGAGTTTTTTTTAAATGTACTTGAAGTATTGTTGAGGTTGGGGAGATTGGCTTAATTTTGAAAGAAAAAAAGAATGGTGGATACAAGACATTCTCAAATGAATTCAATAGGAGAATGATGAAAAAGAAAAGGAAAAATAAAAGGAAAAAAATAGGGGTTTAAAAAAAAAAAAAGAAGAAGAGAATGTATTGTGAGAATTAATGTTGGTGGTTCAAGCAAGAAGGTTTATGTTAAAAAGTGAAATGCTCTTCGTGAAAGTTTTTTTTTGTGATTCAATAGCCGTGTACATATGTCCCTTGTTTTTACCCCGACCAAATTACAACCATAAAAGTCCTTTGTGATCTTAGTTTCTACTTCTTTTTGATAACTTTGTGAGATGAATGCATGAATGATTTCGGATGTGGCACGATTGCTTGAGAGAGTGTTTTGTCCCGTGTGCAATTATGTACATAGTTTGTTAATAATAAGTATAAGTAGGTGATTCAACTTGAGCGTGTAGGAACTTGATTTTGCATTGTGTAAGTTGTGTTTAGAACTTAACTCATAATTGTGCTTGGATTCCATGCAACTTTGTGGAAATACTTTGTGCGTATATGTGTCAAGTTTGAACCATTGAGGTTTTCGGTTAATATTGTGCGTGGAATTCTTGTTTGTAGTTGTTAACACTAATTTTTGTTTGAGGACAAACAACAAGGCAAGTTGGGGAGAGTTTGATAGGTAGCTGATTGTAAATGAATTGTAGATTAATTTTCTGTATTTTTAAGCTTTTTTCTAAATGCCTTAATGCGAAACTGCTTTTTTTAAAGTGATTTTCGAATTTATGTTTTATTCTGGGCTATTTGATGTTTTTGTTTGTTTTGCACCATTTTTTTGTAAAAGCGATGTGGCAAAAATCGGAAGAAAACACGATGAAATGAGCAACGTCGCGTGTCTGCAATAAACAATGAATTCGCCTGGCGAGTTGGTGGCGGAAGGAGAAATTCGCCAGGCGAATGTCTGGCGAGTCAGCTAGCGAATTTGTCTTCAAATTGGGTGCTCTCTGTAAGTGTTTCGCCGCAGCATTCGCCAGATGACTTGGTGGCGAAAGTAATTCGCCTGGCGAGTTTGGAATTCGCCTGCCAAATTTTAGATTTTTTCTCAGGTTCTTTGCACTGTTCTGGCACGTGGGCTGTACTTAAAGGTTTCGCCAGGCGAATTTTGTAGCTCGCCTGGCGAATTTGTCTGGGCAGAAAGTGCTATTTAGTGTGTGGTTAGATTTTTTTTGAGAGACTTTTTGATTTACCACTCTTTTGTAACCTAAAACTTGGGTGAAGAAGAAGAAACTCCATTGTTACTTATTTTTCCAAGTTCCAAGCCTTTATGCTTCAATCCTTGAATCTTTGAAGATTGAAGTTCCACAAGCTTTGCAACTTAACTTGTCATCCAAGCTACCATGAGAAGTGGTAGCTAAACACTCAATGTTGAGGTTAGAGGTAGTTGATTCTACTTTGATGTATTGCTTTTGATCTATTGTATATGAACAAAGTCTTTGATCAATATAGATGAAGTTCTTTTCTCTTAATGCTTTATGTTTGATTTGTTTTACTCTACACATAGATTCCACAAATCTTGACCTAACAATTTCATCTCTTAAAAACCAAACTCTAGACATAGATTTGGGATTTGCTATTCGCATTGTATTGATCTTAATGATCGTTGTTTAGATTGTTAGCGTGAGACATCATCTAACGGTTTAAACAACGGTACTCACGACTTCGCTTTAGACATAAACTTAGTCGGGAGGATACGCGGTTATATTGGTCGGAAACCGAGTTCATATGCTTGATTAATCGTTTATACATGGAACGGATTAGCGAAACCTAACCTTAACATGCTTTTATAAAACCTTTTACAAAATCTTTGTGACAAATTAATCTTTGCTACAAGTGAATGTTAAAAACAATTGAGAAATTTTTGAAACTGTTAACTTAGAATATCGCAACTATTGAAAGGCACGCATCAAATATCAAACAATCCCTGTGGATACGATTAAAAACAACCCCCATTATTACCCTTCTAACAAAATGGCGCCGTTGCCGGGGATTGTTAGGTGATATTGCAAGCATTGCGATAGTTGAGTTATTTTAAGCTGTTACCACTTTATCTTGAGCTTGTTAATCTGTTTTGTTTAGTGTGCAGACTTAGTTTATGCGAGGGAAACTACCGGCGGACCAACTTCTTTTCGATCCTGAGATTGAGAGAACCGCTCGTAGAATCAACAGCAGTACTAGACGAAGGAGGCAGCTAGCAAGACAGAAGCGAGAACAAGAGGAAAGTACTTCTACACCACTACCAGTTCCAAAAATACTTCCGAGTAACCTTGTGAGTGTGCGCGAATTTGAAACACCTTTTGAGCCTAAAAAGAAAGATTTTTTTTGTTGTGTGAATCATGAACCCGAATGTTAACATGTTTCGAAGAGTTTTTTTTAAATGTACTTGAAGTATTGTTGAGGTTGGGGAGATTGGCTTAATTTTGAAAGAAAAAAAGAATGGTGGATACAAGACATTCTCAAATGAATTCAATAGGAGAATGATGAAAAAGAAAAGGAAAAATCAAAGGAAAAAAAATAGGGGTTTAAAAAAAAAGAAAAAAGAAGAGAATGTATTGTGAGAATTAATGTTGGTGGTTCAAGTAAGAAGGTTTATGTTAAAAAGTGAAATGCTCTTCGTGAAAGTTTTTTTTGTGATTCAATAGCCGTGTACATATGTCCCTTGTTTTTACCCCGACCAAATTACAACCATAAAAGTCCTTGGTGATCTTAGTTTCTACTTCTTTTTGATAACTTTGTGAGATGAATGCATGAATGATTCCGGATGTGGCACGATTGCTTGAGAGAGTGTTTTGTCCCGTGTGCAATTATGTACATAGTTTGTTAATAATAAGTATAAGTAGGTGATTCAACTTGAGCGTGTAGGAACTTGATTTTGCATTGTGTAAGTTGTGTTTAGAACTTAACTCATAATTGTGCTTGGATTCCATGCAACTTTGTGGAAATACTTTGTGCGTGTATGTGTCAAGTTTGAACCATTGAGGTTTTCGGTTAATATTGTGCGTGGAATTCTTGTTTGTAGTTGTTAACACTAATTTTTGTTTGAGGACAAACAACAAGGCAAGTTGGGGAGAGTTTGATTGGTAGCTGATTGTAAATTAATTGTAGATTAATTTTCTGTATTTTTAAGCATTTTTCTAAATGCCTTAATGCGAAACTTCTTTTGTTAAAGTGATTTTCGAATTTATGTTTTATTCTGGGCTATTTGATGTTTTTGTTTGTTTTGCAGCATTTTTTTGTAAAAGCGACGTGGCAAAAATCGGAAGAAAACACGATGAAATGAGCAACGTCGCGTGTCTGCAACAAACAGTGAATTCGCCTGGCGAGTTGGTGGCGGAAGGAGAAATTCGCCAGGCGAATGTCTGGCGAGTCAGCTGGCGAATTTGTCTTCATATTGGGTGCTCTCTGTAAGTGTTTCGCCGCAGCATTCGCCAGACGACTTGGTGGCGAAAGTAATTCGCCTGGCGAGTTTGGAATTCGCCTGCCAAATTTTAGATTTTTTCTCAGGTTCTTTGCACTATTCTGGCACGTGGGCTGTACTTAAAGGTTTCGCCAGGCGAATTTTGTAGCTCGCCTGGCGAATTTGTCTGGGCAGAAAGTGCTATTTAGTGTGTGGTTAGATTTTTTTTGAGAGACTTTTTGATTTACCACTCTTTTGTAACCTAAAACTTGGGTGAAGAAGAAGAAACTCCATTGTTACTTATTTTTCCAAGTTCCAAGCCTTTATGCTTCAATCCTTGAATCTTTGAAGATTGAAGTTCCACAAGCTTTGCAACTTAACTTGTCATCCAAGCTACCATGAGAAGTGGTAGCTAAACACTCAATGTTGAGGTTAGAGGTAGTTGATTCTACTTTTATGTATTGCTTTTGATCTATTGTATATGAACAAAGTCTTTGATCAATATAGATGAAGTTGTTTTCTCTTAATGCTTTATGTTTGATTTGTTTTACTCTAGACATAGATTCCACAAATCTTGACCTAACAATTTCATCTCTTAAAAACCAAACTCTAGACATAGATTTGGGATTTGCTATTCGCATTGTATTGATCTTAATGATCGTTGTTTAGATTGTTAGCGTGAGACATCATCTAACGGTTTAAACAACGGTACTCACGACTTCGCTTTAGACATAAACTTAGTCGGGAGGATACGCGGTTATATTGGTCGGAAACCGAGTTCATATGCTTGATTAATCGTTTATACATGGAAAGGATTAGCGAAACCTAACCTTAACATGCTTTTATAAAACCTTTTACAAAATCTTTGTGACAAATTAATCTTTGCTACAAGTGAATGTTAAAAACAATTGAGAAATTTTTGAAACTGTTAACTTAGAATATCGCAACTATTGAAAGGCACGCATCAAATATCAAACAATCCCTATGGATACGATTAAAAACAACCCCCACTATTACTCTTCTAACAAAATGGCGTCGTTGCCGGGGATTGTTAGGTGATATTGCAAGCATTGCGATAGTTGAGTTATTTTAAGCTGTTACCACTTTATCTTGAGCTTGTTAATCTGTTTTGTTTAGTGTGCAGACTTAGTTTATGCGAGGAAAACTACCGGCGGACCAACTTCTTTTCGATCCTGATATTGAGAGAACCGCTCGTAGAATCAACAGCAGGACTAGACGAAGGAGGTAGCTAGCAAGACAGAAGCGAGAACAAGAGGAAAGTACTTCTACACCACTACCAGTTCCAAAAATACTTCCGAGTAACCTTGTGAGTGTGCGCGAATTTGAAACTCCTTTTGAGCCTAAAAAGAAAGATTTTTTTTGTTGTGTGAATCATGAACCCGAATGTTAACATGTTTCGAAGAGTTTTCTTTAAATGTACTTGAAGTATTATTGAGGTTGGGGAGATTGGCTTAATTTTGAAAGAAAAAAAGAATGGTGGATACAAGACATTCTCAAATGAATTCAATAGGAGAATGATGAAAAAGAAAAGGAAAAATCAAAAGAAAAAAAATAGGGGTTTAAAAAAAAAAAAAAGAAGAGAATGTATTGTGAGAATTAATGTTGGTGGTTCAAGCAAGAAGGTTTATGTTAAAAAGTGAAATGCTCTTCGTGAAAGTTTTTTTTTGTGATTCAATAGCCGTGTACATATGTCCCTTGTTTGTTACCCCGACCAAATTACAACCATAAAAGTCCTTTGTGATCTTAGTTTCTACTTCTTTTTGATAACTTTGTGAGATGAATGCATGAATGATTCCGGATGTGGCACGATTGCTTGATAGAGTGTTTTGTCCCGTGTGCAATTATGTACATAGTTTGTTAATAATAAGTATAAGTAGGTGATTCAACTTGAGCGTGTAGGAACTTGATTTTGCATTGTGTAAGTTGTGTTTAGAACTTAACTCATAATTGTGCTTGGATTCCATGCAACTTTGTGGAAATACTTTGTGCATGTATGTGTCAAGTTTGAACCATTGAGGCTTTCGGTTAATATTGTGCGTGGAATTCTTGTTTGTAGTTGTTAACACTAATTTTTGTTTGAGGACAAACAACAAGGCAAGTTGGGGAGAGTTTGATAGGTAGCTGATTGTAAATGAATTGTAGATTAATTTTCTGTATTTTTAAGCATTTTTCTAAATGCCTTAATGCGAAACTTCTTTTTTTAAAGTGATTTTCGAATTTATGTTTTATTCTGAGCTATTTGATGTTTTTGTTTGTTTTGCAGCATTTTTTTGTAAAAGCGACGTGGCAAAAATCGGAAGAAAACACGATGAAATGAGCAACGTCGCATGTCTGCAACAAACAGTGAATTCGCCTGGCGAGTTGGTGGCGGAAGGAGAAATTCGCCAGGCGAATGTCTGGCGAGTCAGCTGGCGAATTTGTCTTCATATTGGGTGCTCTCTGTAAGTGTTTCGCCGCAGCATTCGCCAGACGACTTGGTGGCGAAAGTAATTCGCCTGGCAAATTTTAGATTTTTTCTCAGGTTCTTTGCACTATTCTGGCGCGTGGGCTGTACTTAAAGGTTTCGCCAGGCGAATTTTGTAGCTCGCCTGGCGAATTTGTCTGGGCAGAAAGTGCTATTTAGTGTGTGGTTAGATTTTTTTTGAGAGACTTTTTGATTTACCACTCTTTTGTAACCTAAAACTTGGGTGAAGAAGAAGAAACTCCATTGTTACTTATTTTTCCAAGTTCCAAGCCTTTATGCTTCAATCCTTGAATCTTTGAAGATTGAAGTTCCACAAGCTTTGCAACTTAACTTGTCATCCAAGCTACCATGAGAAGTGGTAGCTAAACACTCAATGTTGAGGTTAGAGGTAGTTGATTCTACTTTTATGTATTGCTTTTGATCTATTGTATATGAACAAAGTCTTTGATCAATATAGATGAAGTTGTCTTCTCTGAATGCTTTATGTTTGATTTGTTTTACTCTAGACATAGATTCCACAAATCTTGACCTAACAATTTCATCTCTTAAAAACCAAACTCTAGACATAGATTTGGGATTTGCTATTCGCATTGTATTGATCTTAATGATCGTTGTTTAGATTGTTAGCGTGAGACATCATCTAACGGTTTAAACAACGGTACTCACAACTTCGCTTTAGACATAAACTTAGTCGGGAGGATACGCGGTTATATTGGTCGGAAACCGAGTTCATATGCTTGATTAATCGTTTATACATGGAAAGGATTAGCGAAACCTAACCTTAACATGCTTTTATAAAACCTTTTACAAAATCTTTGTGACAAATTAATCTTTGCTATAAGTGAATGTTAAAAACAATTGAGAAATTTTTGAAACTGTTAACTTAGAATATCGCAACTATTGAAAGGCACGCATCAAATATCAAACAATCCCTATGGATACGATTAAAAACAACCCCCACTATTACTCTTCTAACAAAATGGCGCCGTTGCCGGGGATTGTTAGGTGATATTGCAAGCATTGCGATAGTTGAGTTATTTTAAGCTGTTACCACTTTTCTTGAGCTTGTTAATCTGTTTTGTTTAGTGTGCAGACTTAGTTTATGCGAGGAAAACTACCGGCGGACCAACTTCTTTTCGATCCTGATATTGAGAGAACCGCTCGTAGAATCAACAGCAGGACTAGACGAAGGAGGTAGCTAGCAAGACAGAAGCGATAACAAGAGGAAAGTACTTCTACACCACTACCAGTTCCAAAAATACTTCCAAGTAACCTTGTGAGTGTGCGCGAATTTGAAACTCCTTTTGAGCCTAAAAAGAAAGATTTTTTATGTTGTGTGAATCATGAACCCGAATGTTAACATGTTTCGAAGAGTTTTTTTTAAATGTACTTGAAGTATTGTTGAGGTTGGGGAGATTGGCTTAATTTTGAAAGAAAAAAAGAATGGTGGATACAAGACATTCTCAAATGAATTCAATAGGAGAATGATGAAAAAGAAAAGGAAAAATCAAAAGAAAAAAAATAGGGGTTTAAAAAAAAAAAAAAGAAGAGAATGTATTGTGAGAATTAATGTTGGTGGTTCAAGCAAGAAGGTTTATGTTAAAAAGTGAAATGCTCTTCGTGAAAGTTTTTTTTTGTGATTCAATAGCCGTGTACATATGTCCCTTGTTTTTACCCCGACCAAATTACAACCATAAAAGTCCTTTGTGATCTTAGTTTCTACTTCTTTTTGATAACTTTGTGAGATGAATGCATGAATGATTTCGGATGTGGCACGATTGCTTGAGAGAGTGTTTTGTCCCGTGTGCAATTATGTACATAGTTTGTTAATAATAAGTATAAGTAGGTGATTCAACTTGAGCGTGTAGGAACTTGATTTTGCATTGTGTAAGTTGTGTTTAGAACTTAACTCATAATTGTGCTTGGATTCCATGCAACTTTGTGGAAATACTTTGTGCATGTATGTGTCAAGTTTGAACCATTGAGGTTTTCGGTTAATATTGTGCGTGGAATTCTTGTTTGTAGTTGTTAACACTAATTTTTGTTTGAGGACAAACAACAAGGCAAGTTGGGGAGAGTTTGATAGGTAGCTGATTGTAAATGAATTGTAGCTTAATTTTCTGTATTTTTAAGCTTTTTTCTAAATGCCTTAATGTGAAACTTCTTTTTTTAAAGTGATTTTCGAATTTATGTTTTATTCTGGGCTATTTGATGTTTTTGTTTGTTTTGCAGCATTTTTTTGTAAAAGCGACGTGGCAAAAATCGGAAGAAAACACGATGAAATGAGCAACGTCGCGTGTCTGCAACAAATAGTGAATTCGCCTGGCGAGTTGGTGGCGGAAGGAGAAATTCGCCAGGCGAATGTCTGGCGAGTCAGCTGGCGAATTTGTCTTCATATTGGGTGCTCTCTGTAAGTGTTTCGCCGCAGCATTCGCCAGACGACTTGGTGGCGAAAGTAATTCGCCTGGCGAGTTTGGAATTCGCCTGGCAAATTTTAGATTTTTTCTCAGGTTCTTTGCACTATTCTGGCACGTGGGCTGTACTTAAAGGTTTCGCCAGGCGAATTTTGTAGCTCGCCTGGCGAATTTGTCTGGGCAGAAAGTGCTATTTAGTGTGTGGTTAGATTTTTTTTGAGAGACTTTTTGATTTACCACTCTTTTGTAACCTAAAACTTGGGTGAAGAAGAAGAAACTCCATTGTTACTTATTTTTCCAAGTTCCAAGCCTTTATGCTTCAATCCTTGAATCTTTGAAGATTGAAGTTCCACAAGCTTTGCAACTTAACTTGTCATCCAAGCTACCATGAGAAGTGGTAGCTAAACACTCAATGTTGAGGTTAGAGGTAGTTGATTCTACTTTTATGTATTGCTTTTGATCTATTGTATATGAACAAAGTCTTTGATCAATATAGATGAATTTGTTTTCTCTTAATGCTTTATGTTTGATTTGTTTTACTCTAGACATAGATTCCACAAATCTTGACCTAACAATTTCATCTCTTAAAAACCAAACTCTAGACATAGATTTGGGATTTGCTATTCGCATTGTATTGATCTTAATGATCGTTGTTTAGATTGTTAGCGTGAGACATCATCTAACGGTTTAAACAACGGTACTCACGACTTCGCTTTAGACATAAACTTAGTCGGGAGGATACGCGGTTATATTGGTCGGAAACCGAGTTCATATGCTTGATTAATCGTTTATACATGGAAAGGATTAGCGAAACCTAACCTTAACATGCTTTTATAAAACCTTTTACAAAATCTTTGTGACAAATTAATCTTTGCTATAAGTGAATGTTAAAAACAATTGAGAAATTTTTGAAACTGTTAACTTAGAATATCGCAACTATTGAAAGGCACGCATCAAATATCAAACAATCCCTGTGGATACGATTGAAAACAACCCCCACTATTACTCTTCTAACAAAATGGCGCCGTTGCCGGGGATTGTTAGGTGATATTGCAAGCATTGCGATAGTTGAGTTATTTTAAGCTGTTACCACTTTTCTTGAGCTTGTTAATCTGTTTTGTTTAGTGTGCAGACTTAGTTTATGCGAGGAAAACTACCGACGGACCAACTTCTTTTCGATCCTGATATTGAGAGAACCGCTCGTAGAATCAACAGCAGGACTAGACGAAGGAGGTAGCTAGCAAGACAGAAGCGATAACAAGAGGAAAGTACTTCTACACCACTACCAGTTCCAAAAATACTTCCGAGTAACCTTGTGAGTGTGCGCGAATTTGAAACTCCTTTTGAGCCTAAAAAGAAAGATTTTTTTTGTTGTGTGAATCATGAACCCGAATGTTAACATGTTTCGAAGAGTTTTTTTTAACTGTACTTGAAGTATTGTTGAGGTTGGGGAGATTGGCTTAATTTTGAAAGAAAAAAAGAATGGTGGATACAAGACATTCTCAAATGAATTCAATAGGAGAATGATGAAAAAGAAAAGGAAAAATCAAAAGAAAAAAAATAGGGGTTTAAAAAAAAAAAAAAGAAGAGAATGTATTGTGAGAATTAATGTTGGTGGTTCAAGCAAGAAGGTTTATGTTAAAAAGTGAAATGCTCTTCGTGAAAGTTTTTTTTTGTGATTCAATAGCCGTGTACATATGTCCCTTGTTTTTACCCCGACCAAATTACAACCATAAAAGTCCTTTGTGATCTTAGTTTCTACTTCTTTTTGATAACTTTGTGAGATGAATGCATGAATGATTTCGGATGTGGCACGATTGCTTGAGATAGTGTTTTGTCCCGTGTGCAATTATGTACATAGTTTGTTAATAATAAGTATAAGTAGGTGATTCAACTTGAGCGTGTAGGAACTTGATTTTGCATTGTGTAAGTTGTGTTTAGAACTTAACTCATAATTGTGCTTGGATTCCATGCAACTTTGTGGAAATACTTTGTGCATGTATGTGTCAAGTTTGAACCATTGAGGTTTTCGGTTAATATTGTGCGTGGAATTCTTGTTTGTAGTTGTTAACACTAATTTTTGTTTGAGGACAAACAACAAGGCAAGTTGGGGAGAGTTTGATAGGTAGCTGATTGTAAATGAATTGTAGCTTAATTTTCTGTATTTTTAAGCTTTTTTCTAAATGCCTTAATGTGAAACTTCTTTTTTTAAAGTGATTTTCGAATTTATGTTTTATTCTGGGCTATTTGATGTTTTTGTTTGTTTTGCAGCATTTTTTTGTAAAAGCGACGTGGCAAAAATCGGAAGAAAACACGATGAAATGAGCAACGTCGTGTGTCTGCAACAAACAGTGAATTCGCCTGGCGAGTTGGTGGCGGAAGGAGAAATTCGCTAGGCGAATGTCTGGCGAGTCAGCTGGCGAATTTGTCTTCATATTGGGTGCTCTCTGTAAGTGTTTCGCCGCAGCATTCGCCAGACGACTTGGTGGCGAAAGTAATTCGCCTGGCGAGTTTGGAATTCGCCTGGCAAATTTTAGATTTTTTCTCAGGTTCTTTGCACTATTCTGGCACGTGGGCTGTACTTAAAGGTTTCGCCAGGCGAATTTTGTAGCTCGCCTGGCGAATTTGTCTGGGCAGAAAGTGCTATTTAGTGTGTGGTTAGATTTTTTTTGAGAGACTTTTTGATTTACCACTCTTTTGTAACCTAAAACTTGGGTGAAGAAGAAGAAACTCCATTGTTACTTATTTTTCCAAGTTCCAAGCCTTTATGCTTCAATCCTTGAATCTTTGAAGATTAAAGTTCCACAAGCTTTGCAACTTAACTTGTCATCCAAGCTACCATGAGAAGTGGTAGCTAAACACTCAATGTTGAGGTTAGAGGTAGTTGATTCTACTTTTATGTATTGCTTTTGATCTATTGTATATGAACAAAGTCTTTGATCAATATAGATGAATTTGTTTTCTCTTAATGCTTTATGTTTGATTTGTTTTACTCTAGACATAGATTCCACAAATCTTGACCTAACAATTTCATCTCTTAAAAACCAAACTCTAGACATAGATTTGGGATTTGCTATTCGCATTGTATTGATCTTAATGATCGTTGTTTAGATTGTTAGCGTGAGACATCATCTAACGGTTTAAACAAAGGTACTCACGACTTCGCTTTAGACATAAACTTAGTCGGGAGGATACGTGGTTATATTGGTCGGAAACCGAGTTCATATGCTTGATTAATCGTTTATACATGGAAAGGATTAGCGAAACCTAACCTTAACATGCTTTTATAAAACCTTTTACAAAATCTTTGTGACAAATTAATCTTTGCTACAAGTGAATGTTAAAAACAATTGAGAAATTTTTGAAACTGTTAACTTAGAATATCGCAACTATTGAAAGGCACGCATCAAATATCAAACAATCCCTGTGGATACGATTAAAAACAACCCCCATTATTACTCATCTAACAAAATGGCGCCGTTGCCGGGGATTGTTAGGTGATATTGCAAGCATTGTGATAGTTGAGTTATTTTAAGTTGTTACCACTTTATCTTGAGCTTGTTAATTTGTTTTGTTTAGTGTGCAGACTTAGTTTATACGAGGGAAACTACCAGCGGACCAACTTCTTTTCGATCCTGAGATTGAGAGAACCGCTCGTAGAATCAACAGCAGTACTAGACGAAGGAGGCAGCTAGCAAGACAGAAGCGAGAACAAGAGGAAAGTACTTCTACACCACTACCAGTTCCAAAAATACTTCCGAGTAACCTTGTGAGTGTGCGCGAATTTGAAACTCCTTTTGAGCCTAAAAAGAAAGATTTTTTTTGTTGTGTGAATCATGAACCCGAATGTTAACATGTTTCGAAGAGTTTTTTTAAATGTACTTGAAGTATTGTTGAGGTTGGGGAGATTGGCTTAATTTTGAAAGAAAAAAAGAATGGTGGATACAAGACATTCTCAAATGAATTCAATAGGAGAATGATGAAAAAGAAAAGGAAAAATCAAAAGAAAAAAAATAGGGGTTTAAAAAAAAAAAAAAGAAGAGAATGTATTGTGAGAATTAATGTTGGTGGTTCAAGCAAGAAGGTTTATGTTAAAAAGTGAAATGCTCTTCGTGAAAGTTTTTTTTGTGATTCAATAGCCGTGTACATATGTCCCTTGTTTTTACCCCGACCAAATTACAACCATAAAAGTCCTTGGTAATCTTAGTTTCTACTTCTTTTTGATAACTTTGTGAGATGAATGCATGAATGATTCCGGATGTGGCACGATTGCTTGAGAGAGTGTTTTGTCCCGTGTGCAATTATGTACATAGTTTGTTAATAATAAGTATAAGTAGGTGATTCAACTTGAGCATGTAGGAACTTGATTTTGCATTGTGTAAGTTGTGTTTAGAACTTAACTCATAATTGTGCTTGGATTCCATGCAACTTTGTGGAAATACTTTGTGCGTGTATGTGTCAAGTTTGAACCATTGAGGTTTTCGGTTAATATTGTGCGTGGAATTCTTGTTTGTAGTTGTTAACACTAATTTTTGTTTGAGGACAAACAACAAGGCAAGTTGGGGAGAGTTTGATAGGTAGCTGATTGTAAATGAATTATAGATTAATTTTCTGTATTTTTAAGCTTTTTTCTAAATGCCTTAATGCGAAACTGCTTATTTTTAAGTGATTTTTGAATTTATGTTTTATTCTGGGCTATTTGATGTTTTTGTTTGTTTTGCAGCATTTTTTTGTAAAAGCGACGTGGCAAAAATCGGAAGAAAACACGATGAAATGAGCAACGTCGCGTGTCTGCAACAAACAGTGAATTCGCCTGGCGAGTTGGTGGCGGAAGGAGAAATTCGCCAGGCGAATGTCTGGCGAGTCAGCTGGCGAATTTGTCTTCAAATTGGGTGCTCTCTGTAAGTGTTTCGCCACAGCATTCGCCAGACGACTTGGTGGCGAAAGTAATTCTACTGGCGAGTTTGGAATTCGCCTGGCAAATTTTAGATTTTTTCTCAGGTTCTTTGCACTGTTCTGGCACGTGGGCTGTACTTAAAGGTTTCGCCAGGCGAATTTTGTAGCTCGCCTGGCGAATTTGTCTGGGCAGAAAGTGCTATTTAGTGTGTGGTTAGATATTTTTTTGAGAGACTTTTTGATTTACCACTCTTTTGTAACCTAAAACTTGTGTGAAGAAGAAGAAACTCCATTGTTACTTATTTTTCCAAGTTCCAAGCCTTTTTGCTTCAATCCTTGAATCTTTGAAGATTGAAGTTCCACAAGCTTTGCAACTTAACTTGTCATCCAAGCTACCATGAGAAGTGGTAGCTAAACACTCAATGTTGAGGTTAGAGGTAGTTGATTCTACTTTTATGTATTGCTTTTGATCTATTGTATATGAACAAAGTCTTTGATCAATATAGATGAAGTTGTTTTCTCTTAATGCTTTATGTTTGATTAGTTTTACTCTAGACATAGATTCCACAAATCTTGACCTAACAATTTCATCTCTTAAAAACCAAACTCTAGACATAGATTTGGGATTTGCTATTCGCATTGTATTGATCTTAATGATCGTTGTTTAGATTGTTAGCGTGAGACATCATCTAACGGTTTAAACAACGGTACTCACGACTTCGCTTTAGACATAAACTTAGTCGGGAGGATACGCGGTTATATTGGTCGGAAACCGAGTTCATATGCTTGATTAATCGTTTATACATGGAAAGGATTAGCGAAACCTAACCTTAACATGCTTTTATAAAACCTTTTACAAAATCTTTGTGACAAATTAATCTTTGCTACAAGTGAATGTTAAAAACAATTGAGAAATTTTTGAAACTGTTAACTTAGAATATCGCAACTATTGAAAGGCACGCATCAAATATCAAACAATCCCTATGGATACGATTAAAAACAACCCCCACTATTACTCTTCTAACAAAATGGCGCCGTTGCCGGGGATTGTTAGGTGATATTGCAAGCATTGCGATAGTTGAGTTATTTTAAGCTGTTACCACTTTATCTTGAGCTTGTTAATCTATTTTGTTTAGTGTGCAGACTTAGTTTATGCGAGGAAAACTATCGGCGGACCAACTTCTTTTCGATCCTGATATTGAGAGAACCGCTCGTAGAATCAACAGCAGGACTAGACGAAGGAGGTAGCTAGCAAGACAGAAGCGAGAACAAGAGGAAAGTACTTCTACACCACTACTAGTTCCAAAAATACTTCCGAGTAACCTTGTGAGTGTGCGCGAATTTGAAACTCCTTTTGAGCCTAAAAAGAAAGATTTTTTTTGTTGTGTGAATCATGAACCCGAATGTTAACATGTTTCGAAGAGTTTTTTTTAAATGTACTTGAAGTATTGTTGAGGTTGGGGAGATTGGCTTAATTTTGAAAGAAAAAAAGAATGGTGGATACAGGACATTCTCAAATGAATTCAATAGGAGAATGATGAAAAAGAAAAGGAAAAATCAAAAGAAAAAAAATAGGGGTTTAAAAAAAAAAAAAGAAGAGAATGTATTGTGAGAATTAATGTTGGTGGTTCAAGCAAGAAGGTTTATGTTAAAAAGTGAAATGCTCTTCGTGAAAGTTTTTTTTTGTGATTCAATAGCCGTGTACATATGTCCCTTGTTTTTACCCCGACCAAATTACAACCATAAAAGTCCTTTGTGATCTTAGTTTCTACTTCTTTTTGATAACTTTGTGAGATGAATGCATGAATGATTCCGGATGTGGCACGATTGCTTGAGAGAGTGTTTTGTCCCGTGTGCAATTATGTACATAGTTTGTTAATAATAAGTATAAGTAGGTGATTCAACTTGAGCGTGTAGGAACTTGATTTTGCATTGTGTAAGTTGTGTTTAGAACTTAACTCATAATTGTGCTTGGATTCCATGCAACTTTGTGGAAATACTTTGTGCGTGTATGTGTCAAGTTTGAACCATTGAGGTTTTCGGTTAATATTGTGCGTGGAATTCTTGTTTGTAGTTGTTAACACTAATTTTTGTTTGAGGACAAACAACAAGGCAAGTTGGGGAGAGTTTGATAAGTAGCTGATTGTAAATGAATTGTAGATTAATTTTCTGTATTTTTAAGCTTTTTTCTAAATGCCTTAATGGGAAACTTCTTTTTTTAAAGTGATTTTCGAATTTATGTTTTATTCTGGGCTATTTGATGTTTTTGTTTATTTTGCAGCATTTTTTTGTAAAAGCGACGGGGCAAAAATCGGAAGAAAACACGATGAAATGAGCAACGTCGCGTGTCTGCAACAAACAGTGAATTCGCCTGGCGAGTTGGTGGCGGAAGGAGAAATTCGCCAGGCGAATGTCTGGCGAGTCAGCTGGCGAATTTGTCTTCAAATTGGGTGCTCTCTGTAAGTGTTTCGCCGCAGCATTCGCCAGACGACTTGGTGGCGAAAGTAATTCGCCTGGCGAGTTTGGAATTCGCCTGGCAAATTATAGATTTTTTCTAAGGTTCTTTGCACTATTCTGGCACGTGGGCTGTACTTAAAGGTTTTGCCAGGCGAATTTTGTAGCTCGCCTGGCGAATTTGTCTGGGCAGAAAGTGCTATTTAGTGTGTGGTTAGATTTTTTTTGAGAGACTTTTTGATTTACCACTCTTTTGTAACCTAAAACTTGGGTGAAGAAGAAGAAACTCCATTGTTACTTATTTTTCCAAGTTCCAAGCCTTTATGCTTCAATCCTTGAATCTTTGAAGATTGAAGTTCCACAAGCTTTGCAACTTAACTTGTCATCCAAGCTACCATGAGAAGTGGTAGCTAAACACTCAATGTTGAGGTTAGAGGTAGTTGATTCTACTTTTATGTATTGCTTTTGATCTATTGTATATGAACAAAGTCTTTGATCAATATAGATGAAGTTGTTTTCTCTTAATTCTTTATGTTTGATTTGTTTTACTCTATACATAGATTCCACAAATCTTGACCTAACAATTTCATCTCTTAAAAACCAAACTCTAGACATAGATTTGGGATTTTCTATTCGCATTGTATTGATCTTAATGATCGTTGTTTAGATTGTTAGCGTGAGACATCATCTAACGGGTTAAACAACGGTACTCACGACTTCGCTTTAGACATAAACTTAGTCGGGAGGATACGCGGTTATATTGGTCGGAAACCGAGTTCATATGCTTGATTAATCGTTTATACATGGAAAGGATTAGCGAAACCTAACCTTAACATGCTTTTATAAAACCTTTTACAAAATCTTTGTGACAAATTAATCTTTGCTACAAGTGAATGTTAAAAACAATTGAGAAATTTTTGAAACTGTTAACTTAGAATATCGCAACTATTGAAAGGCACGCATCAAATATCAAACAATCCCTGTGGATACGATTAAAAACAACCCCCATTATTACTCTTCTAACAAAATGGCGCCGTTGCCGGGGATTGTTAGGTGATATTGCAAGCATTGTGATAGTTGAGTTATTTTAAGTTGTTACCACTTTATCTTGAGCTTGTTAATCTGTTTTGTTTAGTGTGCAGACTTAGTTTATGCGAGGGAAACTACCGGCGGACCAACTTCTTTTCGATCCTGAGATTGAGAGAACCGCTCGTAGAATCAACAGCAGTACTAGACGAAGGAGGCAGCTAGCAAGACAGAAGCGAGAACAAGAGGAAAGTACTTCTACACCACTACCAGTTCCAAAAATACTTCCGAGTAACCTTGTGAGTGTGCGCGAATTTGAAACTCCTTTTGAGCCTAAAAAGAAAGATTTTTTTTGTTGTGTGAATCATGAACCCGAATGTTAACATGTTTCGAAGAGTTTTTTTAAATGTACTTGAAGTATTGTTGAGGTTGGGGAGATTGGCTTAATTTTGAAAGGAAAAAAGAATGGTGGATACAAGACATTCTCAAATGAATTCAATAGGAGAATGATGAAAAAGAAAAGGAAAAATCAAAAGAAAAAAAATAGGGGTTTAAAAAAAAAAAGAAGAAGAGAATGTATTGTGAGAATTAATGTTGGTGGTTCAAGCAAGAAAGTTTATGTTAAAAAGTGAAATGCTCTTCGTGAAAGTTTTTTTTGTGATTCAATAGCCGTGTACATATGTCCCTTGTTTTTACCCCGACCAAATTACAACCATAAAAGTCCTTGGTGATCTTAGTTTCTACTTCTTTTTGATAACTTTGTGAGATGAATGCATGAATGATTCCGGATGTGGCACGATTGCTTGAGAGAGTGTTTTGTCCCGTGTGCAATTATGTACATAGTTTGTTAATTATAAGTATAAGTAGGTGATTCAACTTGAGCGTGTAGGAACTTGATTTTGCATTGTGTAAGTTGTGTTTAGAACTTAACTCATAATTGTGCTTGGATTCCATGCAACTTTGTGGAAATACTTTGTGCGTGTATGTGTCAAGTTTGAACCATTGAGGTTTTCGGTTAATATTGTGCGTGGAATTCTTGTTTGTAGTTGTTAACACTAATTTTTGTTTGAGGACAAACAACAAGGCAAGTTGGGGAGAGTTTGATAGGTAGCTGATTGTAAATGAATTATAGATTAATTTTCTGTATTTTTAAGCTTTTTTCTAAATGCCTTAATGCGAAACTGCTTATTTTTAAGTGATTTTTGAATTTATGTTTTATTCTGGGCTATTTGATGTTTTTGTTTGTTTTGCAGCATTTTTTTGTAAAAGCGACGTGGCAAAAATCGGAAGAAAACACGATGAAATGAGCAACGTCGCGTGTCTGCAACAAACAGTGAATTCGCCTGGCGAGTTGGTGGCGGAAGGAGAAATTCGCCAGGCGAATGTCTGGCGAGTCAGCTGGCGAATTTGTCTTCAAATTGGGTGCTCTCTGTAAGTGTTTCGCCGCAGCATTCGCCAGACGACTTGGTGGCGAAAGTAATTCTACTGGCGAGTTTGGAATTCGCCTGGCAAATTTTAGATTTTTTCTCAGGTTCTTTGCACTGTTCTGGCACGTGGGTTGTACTTAAAGGTTTGGCCAGGCGAATTTTGTAGCTCGCCTGGCGAATTTGTCTGGGCAGAAAGTGCTATTTAGTGTGTGGTTAGATATTTTTTTGAGAGACTTTTTGATTTACCACTCTTTTGTAACCTAAAACTTGTGTGAAGAAGAAGAAACTCCATTGTTACTTATTTTTCCAAGTTCCAAGCCTTTTTGCTTCAATCCTTGAATCTTTGAAGATTGAAGTTCCACAAGCTTTGCAACTTAACTTGTCATCCAAGCTACCATGAGAAGTGGTAGCTAAACACTCAATGTTGAGGTTAGAGGTAGTTGATTCTACTTTTATGTATTGCTTTTGATCTATTGTATATGAACAAAGTCTTTGATCAATATAGATGAAGTTGTTTTCTCTTAATGCTTTATGTTTGATTTGTTTTACTCTAGACATAGATTCCACAAATCTTGACCTAACAATTTCATCTCTTAAAAACCAAACTCTAGACATAGATTTGGGATTTGCTATTCGCATTGTATTGATCTTAATGATCGTTGTTTAGATTGTTAGCGTGAGACATCATCTAACGGTTTAAACAACGGTACTCACGACTTCGCTTTAGACATAAACTTAGTCGGGAGGATACGCGGTTATATTGGTCGGAAACCGAGTTCATATGCTTGATTAATCGTTTATACATGGAAAGGATTAGCGAAACCTAACCTTAACATGCTTTTATAAAACCTTTTACAAAATCTTTGTGACAAATTAATCTTTGCTACAAGTGAATGTTAAAAACAATTGAGAAATTTTTGAAACTGTTAACTTAGAATATCGCAACTATTGAAAGGCACGCATCAAATATCAAACAATCCCTATGGATACGATTAAAAACAACCCCCACTATTACTCTTCTAACAAAATGGCGCCGTTGCCGGGGATTGTTAGGTGATATTGCAAGCATTGCGATAGTTGAGTTATTTTAAGCTGTTACCACTTTATCTTGAGCTTGTTAATCTGTTTTGTTTAGTGTGCAGACTTAGTTTATGCGAGGAAAACTATCGGCGGACCAACTTCTTTTCGATCCTGATATTGAGAGAACCGCTCGTAGAATCAACAGCAGGACTAGACGAAGGAGGTAGCTAGCAAGACAGAAGCGAGAACAAGAGGAAAGTACTTCTACACCACTACCAGTTCCAAAAATACTTCCGAGTAACCTTGTGAGTGTGCGCGAATTTGAAACTCCTTTTGAGCCTAAAGAGAAAGGTTTTTTTTGTTGTGTGAATCATGAACCCGAATGTTAACATGTTTCGAAGAGTTTTTTTTAAATGTACTTGAAGTATTGTTGAGGTTGGGGAGATTGGCTTAATTTTGAAAGAAAAAAAGAATGGTGGATACAAGACATTCTCAAATGAATTCAATAGGAGAATGATGAAAAAGAAAAGGAAAAATCAAAAGAAAAAAAATAGGGGTTTAAAAAAAAAAAAGAAGAGAATGTATTGTGAGAATTAATGTTGGTGGTTCAAGCAAGAAGGTTTATGTTAAAAAGTGAAATGCTCTTCGTGAAAGTTTTTTTTTGTGATTCAATAGCCGTGTACATATGTCCCTTGTTTTTACCCCGACCAAATTACAACCATAAAAGTCCTTTGTGATCTTAGTTTCTACTTCTTTTTGATAACTTTGTGAGATGAATGCATGAATGATTCCGGATGTGGCACGATTGCTTGAGAGAGTGTTTTGTCCCGTGTGCAATTATGTACATAGTTTGTTAATAATAAGTATAAGTAGGTGATTCAACTTGAGCGTGTAGGAACTTGATTTTGCATTGTGTAAGTTGTGTTTAGAACTTAACTCAAAATTGTGCTTGGATTCCATGCAACTTTGTGGAAATACTTTGTGCGTGTATGTGTCAAGTTTGAACCATTGAGGTTTTCGGTTAATATTGTGCGTGGAATTCTTGTTTGTAGTTGTTAACACTAATTTTTGTTTGAGGACAAACAACAAGGCAAGTTGGGGAGAGTTTGATAGGTAGCGGATTGCAAATGAATTGTAGATTAATTTTCTGTATTTTTAAGCTTTTTTCTAAATGCCTTAATGGGAAACTTCTTTTTTTAAAGTGATTTTCGAATTTATGTTTTATTCTGGGCTATTTGATGTTTTTGTTTATTTTGCAGCATTTTTTTGTAAAAGCGACGGGGCAAAAATCGGAAGAAAACACGATGAAATGAGCAACGTCGCGTGTCTGCAACAAACAGTGAATTCGCCTGGCGAGTTGGTGGCGGAAGGAGAAATTCGCCAGGCGAATGTCTGGCGAGTCAGCTGGCGAATTTGTCTTCAAATTGGGTGCTCTCTGTAAGTGTTTCGCCGCAGCATTCGCCAGACGACTTGGTGGCGAAAGTAATTCGCCTGGCGAGTTTGGAATTCGCCTGGCAAATTATAGATTTTTTCTCAGGTTCTTTGCACTATTCTGGCACGTGGGCTGTACTTAAAGGTTTTGCCAGGCGAATTTTGTAGCTCGCCTGGCGAATTTGTCTGGGCAGAAAGTGCTATTTAGTGTGTGGTTAGATTTTTTTTGAGAGACTTTTTGATTTACCACTCTTTTGTAACCTAAAACTTGGGTGAAGAAGAAGAAACTCCATTGTTACTTATTTTTCCAAGTTCCAAGCCTTTATGCTTCAATCCTTGAATCTTTGAAGATTGAAGTTCCACAAGCTTTGCAACTTAACTTGTCATCCAAGCTACCATGAGAAGTGGTAGCTAAACACTCAATGTTGAGGTTAGAGGTAGTTGATTCTACTTTTATGTATTGCTTTTGATCTATTGTATATGAACAAAGTCTTTGATCAATATAGATGAAGTTGTTTTCTCTTAATTCTTTATGTTTGATTTGTTTTACTCTATACATAGATTCCACAAATCTTGACCTAACAATTTCATCTCTTAAAAACCAAACTCTAGACATAGATTTGGGATTTTCTATTCGCATTGTATTGATCTTAATGATCGTTGTTTAGATTGTTAGCGTGAGACATCATCTAACGGGTTAAACAACGGTACTCACGACTTCGCTTTAGACATAAACTTAGTCGGGAGGATACGCGGTTATATTGGTCGGAAACCGAGTTCATATGCTTGATTAATCGTTTATACATGGAAAGGATTAGCGAAACCTAACCTTAACATGCTTTTATAAAACCTTTTACAAAATCTTTGTGACAAATTAATCTTTGCTACAAGTGAATGTTAAAAACAATTGAGAAATTTTTGAAACTGTTAACTTAGAATATCGCAACTATTGAAAGGCACGCATCAAATATCAAACAATCCCTGTGGATACGATTAAAAACAACCCCCATTATTACTCTTCTAACAAAATGGCGCCGTTGCCGGGGATTGTTAGGTGATATTGCAAGCATTGTGATAGTTGAGTTATTTTAAGTTGTTACCACTTTATCTTGAGCTTGTTAATCTGTTTTGTTTAGTGTGCAGACTTAGTTTATGCGAGGGAAACTACCGGCGGACCAACTTCTTTTCGATCCTGAGATTGAGAGAACCGCTCGTAGAATCAACAGCAGTACTAGACGAAGGAGGCAGCTAGCAAGACAGAAGCGAGAACAAGAGGAAAGTACTTCTACACCACTACCAGTTCCAAAAATACTTTCGAGTAACCTTGTGAGTGTGCGCGAATTTGAAACTCCTTTTGAGCCTAAAAAGAAAGATATTTTTTGTTGTGTGAATCATGAACCCGAATGTTAACATGTTTCGAAGAGTTTTTTTAAATGTACTTGAAGTATTGTTGAGGTTGGGGAGATTGGCTTAATTTTGAAAGAAAAAAAGAATGGTGGATACAAGACATTCTCAAATGAATTCAATAGGAGAATGATGAAAAAGAAAAGGAAAAATCAAAAGAAAAAAAATAGGGGTTTAAAAAAAAAAGAAGAAGAGAATGTATTGTGAGAATTAATGTTGGTGGTTCAAGCAAGAAAGTTTATGTTAAAAAGTGAAATGCTCTTCGTGAAAGTTTTTTTTGTGATTCAATAGCCGTGTACATATGTCCCTTGTTTTTACCCCGACCAAATTACAACCATAAAAGTCCTTGGTGATCTTAGTTTCTACTTCTTTTTGATAACTTTGTGAGATGAATGCATGAATGATTCCGGATGTGGCACGATTGCTTGAGAGAGTGTTTTGTCCCGTGTGCAATTATGTACATAGTTTGTTAATTATAAGTATAAGTAGGTGATTCAACTTGAGCGTGTAGGAACTTGATTTTGCATTGTGTAAGTTGTGTTTAGAACTTAACTCATAATTGTGCTTGGATTCCATGCAACTTTGTGGAAATACTTTGTGCGTGTATGTGTCAAGTTTGAACCATTGAGGTTTTCGGTTAATATTGTGCGTGGAATTCTTGTTTGTAGTTGTTAACACTAATTTTTGTTTGAGGACAAACAACAAGGCAAGTTGGGGAGAGTTTGATAGGTAGCTGATTGTAAATGAATTATAGATTAATTTTCTGTATTTTTAAGCTTTTTTCTAAATGCCTTAATGCGAAACTGCTTATTTTTAAGTGATTTTTGAATTTATGTTTTATTCTGGGCTATTTGATGTTTTTGTTTGTTTTGCAGCATTTTTTTGTAAAAGCGACGTGGCAAAAATCGGAAGAAAACACGATGAAATGAGCAACGTCGCGTGTCTGCAACAAACAGTGAATTCGCCTGGCGAGTTGGTGGCGGAAGGAGAAATTCGCCAGGCGAATGTCTGGCGAGTCAGCTGGCGAATTTGTCTTCAAATTGGGTGCTCTCTGTAAGTGTTTCGCCGCAGCATTCGCCAGACGACTTGGTGGCGAAAGTAATTCTACTGGCGAGTTTGGAATTCGCCTGGCAAATTTTAGATTTTTTCTCAGGTTCTTTGCACTGTTCTGGCACGTGGGTTGTACTTAAAGGTTTGGCCAGGCGAATTTTGTAGCTCGCCTGGCGAATTTGTCTGGGCAGAAAGTGCTATTTAGTGTGTGGTTAGATATTTTTTTGAGAGACTTTTTGATTTACCACTCTTTTGTAACCTAAAACTTGTGTGAAGAAGAAGAAACTCCATTGTTACTTATTTTTCCAAGTTCCAAGCCTTTTTGCTTCAATCCTTGAATCTTTGAAGATTGAAGTTCCACAAGCTTTGCAACTTAACTTGTCATCCAAGCTACCATGAGAAGTGGTAGCTAAACACTCAATGTTGAGGTTAGAGGTAGTTGATTCTACTTTTATGTATTGCTTTTGATCTATTGTATATGAACAAAGTCTTTGATCAATATAGATGCAGTTGTTTTCTCTTAATGCTTTATGTTTGATTTGTTTTACTCTAGACATAGATTCCACAAATCTTGACCTAACAATTTCATCTCTTAAAAACCAAACTCTAGACATAGATTTGGGATTTGCTATTCGCATTGTATTGATCTTAATGATCGTTGTTTAGATTGTTAGCGTGAGACATCATCTAACGGTTTAAACAACGGTACTCACGACTTCGCTTTAGACATAAACTTAGTCGGGAGGATACGCGGTTATATTGGTCGGAAACCGAGTTCATATGCTTGATTAATCGTTTATACATGGAAAGGATTAGCGAAACCTAACCTTAACATGCTTTTATAAAACCTTTTACAAAATCTTTGTGACAAATTAATCTTTGCTACAAGTGAATGTTAAAAACAATTGAGAAATTTTTGAAACTGTTAACTTAGAATATCGCAACTATTGAAAGGCACGCATCAAATATCAAACAATCCCTATGGATACGATTAAAAACAACCCCCACTATTACTCTTCTAACAAAATGGCGCCGTTGCCGGGGATTGTTAGGTGATATTGCAAGCATTGCGATAGTTGAGTTATTTTAAGCTGTTACCACTTTATCTTGAGCTTGTTAATCTGTTTTGTTTAGTGTGCAGACTTAGTTTATGCGAGGAAAACTATCGGCGGACCAACTTCTTTTCGATCCTGATATTGAGAGAACCGCTCGTAGAATCAACAGCAGGACTAGACGAAGGAGGTAGCTAGCAAGACAGAAGCGAGAACAAGAGGAAAGTACTTCTACACCACTACCAGTTCCAAAAATACTTCCGAGTAACCTTGTGAGTGTGCGCGAATTTGAAACTCCTTTTGAGCCTAAAGAGAAAGGTTTTTTTTGTTGTGTGAATCATGAACCCGAATGTTAACATGTTTCGAAGAGTTTTTTTTAAATGTACTTGAAGTATTGTTGAGGTTGGGGAGATTGGCTTAATTTTGAAAGAAAAAAAGAATGGTGGATACAAGACATTCTCAAATGAATTCAATAGGAGAATGATGAAAAAGAAAAGGAAAAATCAAAAGAAAAAAAATAGGGGTTTAAAAAAAAAAAAAGAAGAGAATGTATTGTGAGAATTAATGTTGGTGGTTCAAGCAAGAAGGTTTATGTTAAAAAGTGAAATGCTCTTCGTGAAAGTTTTTTTTTGTGATTCAATAGCCGTGTACATATGTCCCTTGTTTTTACCCCGACCAAATTACAACCATAAAAGTCCTTTGTGATCTTAGTTTCTACTTCTTTTTGATAACTTTGTGAGATGAATGCATGAATGATTCCGGATGTGGCACGATTGCTTGAGAGAGTGTTTTGTCCCGTGTGCAATTATGTACATAGTTTGTTAATAATAAGTATAAGTAGGTGATTCAACTTGAGCGTGTAGGAACTTGATTTTGCATTGTGTAAGTTGTGTTTAGAACTTAACTCAAAATTGTGCTTGGATTCCATGCAACTTTGTGGAAATACTTTGTGCGTGTATGTGTCAAGTTTGAACCATTGAGGTTTTCGGTTAATATTGTGCGTGGAATTCTTGTTTGTAGTTGTTAACACTAATTTTTGTTTGAGGACAAACAACAAGGCAAGTTGGGGAGAGTTTGATAGGTAGCGGATTGCAAATGAATTGTAGATTAATTTTCTGTATTTTTAAGCTTTTTTCTAAATGCCTTAATGGGAAACTTCTTTTTTTAAAGTGATTTTCGAATTTATGTTTTATTCTGGGCTATTTGATGTTTTTGTTTATTTTGCAGCATTTTTTTGTAAAAGCGACGGGGCAAAAATCGGAAGAAAACACGATGAAATGAGCAACGTCGCGTGTCTGCAACAAACAGTGAATTCGCCTGGCGAGTTGGTGGCGGAAGGAGAAATTCGCCAGGCGAATGTCTGGCGAGTCAGCTGGCGAATTTGTCTTCAAATTGGGTGCTCTCTGTAAGTGTTTCGCCGCAGCATTCGCCAGACGACTTGGTGGCGAAAGTAATTCGCCTGGCGAGTTTGGAATTCGCCTGGCAAATTATAGATTTTTTCTCAGGTTCTTTGCACTATTCTGGCACGTGGGCTGTACTTAAAGGTTTTGCCAGGCGAATTTTGTAGCTCGCCTGGCGAATTTGTCTGGGCACAAAGTGCTATTTAGTGTGTGGTTAGATTTTTTTTGAGAGACTTTTTGATTTACCACTCTTTTGTAACCTAAAACTTGGGTGAAGAAGAAGAAACTCCATTGTTACTTATTTTTCCAAGTTCCAAGCCTTTATGGTTCAATCCTTGAATCTTTGAAGATTGAAGTTCCACAAGCTTTGCAACTTAACTTGTCATCCAAGCTACCATGAGAAGTGGTAGCTAAACACTCAATGTTGAGGTTAGAGGTAGTTGATTCTACTTTTATGTATTGCTTTTGATCTATTGTATATGAACAAAGTCTTTGATCAATATAGATGAAGTTGTTTTCTCTTAATGCTTTATGTTTGATTTGTTTTACTCTAGACATAGATTCCACAAATCTTGACCTAACAATTTCATCTCTTAAAAACCAAACTCTAGACATAGATTTGGGATTTGCTATTCGCATTGTATTGATCTTAATGATCGTTGTTTAGATTGTTAGCGTGAGACATCATCTAACGGTTTAAACAACGGTACTCACGACTTCGCTTTAGACATAAACTTAGTCGGGAGGATACGCGGTTATATTGGTCGGAAACCGAGTTCATATGCTTGATTAATCGTTTATACATGGAAAGGATTAGCGAAACCTAACCTTAACATGCTTTTATAAAACCTTTTACAAAATCTTTGTGACAAATTAATCTTTGCTACAAGTGAATGTTAAAAACAATTGAGAAATTTTTGAAACTGTTAACTTAGAATATCGCAACTATTGAAAGGCACGCATCAAATATCAAACAATCCCTGTGGATACGATTAAAAACAACCCCCATTATTACTCTTCTAACAAAATGGCGCCGTTGCCGGGGATTGTTAGGTGATATTGCAAGCATTGCGATAGTTGAGTTATTTTAAGTTGTTACCACTTTATCTTGAGCTTGTTAATCTGTTTTGTTTAGTGTGCAGACTTAGTTTATGCGAGGGAAACTACCGGCGGACCAACTTCTTTTCGATCCTGAGATTGAGAGAACCGCTCGTAGAATCAACAGCAGTACTAGACGAAGGAGGCAGCTAGCAAGACAGAAGCGAGAACAAGAGGAAAGTACTTCTACACCACTACCAGTTCCAAAAATACTTCCGAGTAACCTTGTGAGTGTGCGCGAATTTGAAACTCCTTTTGAGCCTAAAAAGAAAGATTTTTTTTGTTGTGTGAATCATGAACCCGAATGTTAACATGTTTCGAAGAGTTTTTTTTAAATGTACTTGAAGTATTGTTGAGGTTGGGGAGATTGGCTTAATTTTGAAAGAAAAAAAGAATGGTGGATACAAGACATTCTCAAATGAATTCAATAGGAGAATGATGAAAAAGAAAAGGAAAAATCAAAAGAAAAAAAATAGGGGTTTAAAAAAAAGAAAAAAGAAGAGAATGTATTGTGAGAATTAATGTTGGTGGTTCAAGCAAGAAGGTTTATGTTAAAAAGTGAAATGCTCTTCGTGAAAGTTTTTTTTGTGATTCAATAGCCGTGTACATATGTCCCTTGTTTTTACCCCGACCAAATTACAACCATAAAAGTCCTTGGTGATCTTAGTTTCTACTTCTTTTTGATAACTTTGTGAGATGAATGCATGAATGATTCCGGATGTGGCACGATTGCTTGAGAGAGTGTTTTGTCCCGTGTGCAATTATGTACATAGTTTGTTAATTATAAGTATAAGTAGGTGATTCAACTTGAGCGTGTAGGAACTTGATTTTGCATTGTGTAAGTTGTGTTTAGAACTTAACTCATAATTGTGCTTGGATTCCATGCAACTTTGTGGAAATACTTTGTGCGTGTATGTGTCAAGTTTGAACCATTGAGGTTTTCGGTTAATATTGTGCGTGGAATTCTTGTTTGTAGTTGTTAACACTAATTTTTGTTTGAGGACAAACAACAAGGCAAGTTGGGGAGAGTTTGATAGGTAGCTGATTGTAAATGAATTATAGATTAATTTTCTGTATTTTTAAGCTTTTTTCTAAATGCCTTAATGCGAAACTGCTTATTTTTAAGTGATTTTTGAATTTATGTTTTATTCTGGGCTATTTGATGTTTTTGTTTGTTTTGCAGCATTTTTTTGTAAAAGCGACGTGGCAAAAATCGGAAGAAAACACGATGAAATGAGCAACGTCGCGTGTCTGCAACAAACAGTGAATTCGCCTGGCGAGTTGGTGGCGGAAGGAGAAATTCGATAGGCGAATGTCTGGCGAGTCAGCTAGCGAATTTGTCTTCAAATTGGGTGCTCTCTGTAAGTGTTTCGCCGCAGCATTCGCCAGACGACTTGGTGGCGAAAGTAATTCTACTGGCGAGTTTGGAATTCGCCTGGCAAATTTTAGATTTTTTCTCAGGTTCTTTGCACTGTTCTGGCACGTGGGCTGTACTTAAAGGTTTGGCCAGGCGAATTTTGTAGCTCGCCTGGCGAATTTGTCTGGGCAGAAAGTGCTATTTAGTGTGTGGTTAGATATTTTTTTGAGAGACTTTTTGATTTACCACTCTTTTGTAACCTAAAACTTGTGTGAAGAAGAAGAAACTCCATTGTTACTTATTTTTCCAAGTTCCAAGCCTTTATGCTTCAATCCTTGAATCTTTGAAGATTGAAGTTCCACAAGCTTTGCAACTTAACTTGTCATCCAAGCTACCATGAGAAGTGGTAGCTAAACACTCAATGTTGAGGTTAGAGGTAGTTGATTCTACTTTTATGTATTGCTTTTGATCTATTGTATATGAACAAAGTCTTTGATCAATATAGATGAAGTTGTTTTCTCTTAATGCTTTATGTTTGATTTGTTTTACTCTAGACATAGATTCCACAAATCTTGACCTAACAATTTCATCTCTTAAAAACCAAACTCTAGACATAGATTTGGGATTTGCTATTCGCATTGTATTGATCTTAATGATCGTTGTTTAGATTGTTAGCGTGAGACATCATCTAACGGTTTAAACAACGGTACTCACGACTTCGCTTTAGACATAAACTTAGTCGGGAGGATACGCGGTTATATTGGTCGGAAACCGAGTTCATATGCTTGATTAATCGTTTATACATGGAAAGGATTAGCGAAACCTAACCTTAACATGCTTTTATAAAACCTTTTACAAAATCTTTGTGACAAATTAATCTTTGCTACAAGTGAATGTTAAAAACAATTGAGAAATTTTTGAAACTGTTAACTTAGAATATCGCAACTATTGAAAGGCACGCATCAAATATCAAACAATCCCTATGGATACGATTAAAAACAACCCCCACTATTACTCTTCTAACAAAATGGCGCCGTTGCCGGGGATTGTTAGGTGATATTGTAAGCATTGCGATAGTTGAGTTATTTTAAGCTGTTACCACTTTATCTTGAGCTTGTTAATCTGTTTTGTTTAGTGTGCAGACTTAGTTTATGCGAGGAAAATTACCGGCGGACCAACTTCTTTTCGATCCTGATATTGAGAGAACCGCTCGTAGAATCAACAGCAGGACTAGACGAAGGAGGTAGCTAGCAAGACAGAAGCGAGAACAAGAGGAAAGTACTTCTACACCACTACCAGTTCCAAAAATACTTCCGAGTAACCTTGTGAGTGTGCGCGAATTTGAAACTCCTTTTGAGCCTAAAAAGAAAGATTTTTTTTGTTGTGTGAATCATGAACCCGAATGTTAACATGTTTCGAAGAGTTTTTTTTAAATGTACTTGAAGTATTGTTGAGGTTGGGGAGATTGGCTTAATTTTGAAAGAAAAAAAGAATGGTGGATACAAGACATTCTCAAATGAATTCAATAGGAGAATGATGAAAAAGAAAAGGAAAAATCAAAAGAAAAAAAATAGGGGTTTAAAAAAAAAAAAAGAAGAGAATGTATTGTGAGAATTAATGTTGGTGGTTCAAGCAAGAAGGTTTATGTTAAAAAGTGAAATGCTCTTCGTGAAAGTTTTTTTTTGTGATTCAATAGCCGTGTACATATGTCCCTTGTTTTTACCCCGACCAAATTACAACCATAAAAGTCCTTTGTGATCTTAGTTTCTACTTCTTTTTGATAACTTTGTGAGATGAATGCATGAATGATTCCGGATGTGGCACGATTGCTTGAGAGAGTGTTTTGTCCCGTGTGCAATTATGTACATAGTTTGTTAATAATAAGTATAAGTAGGTGATTCAACTTGAGCGTGTAGGAACTTGATTTTGTATTGTGTAAGTTGTGTTTAGAACTTAACTCATAATTGTGCTTGGATTCCATGCAACTTTGTGGAAATACTTTGTGCGTGTATGTGTCAAGTTTGAACCATTGAGGTTTTCGGTTAATATTGTGCGTGGAATTCTTGTTTGTAGTTGTTAACACTAATTTTTGTTTGAGGACAAACAACAAGGCAAGTTGGGGAGAGTTTGATAGGTAGCGGATTGTAAATGAATTGTAGATTAATTTTCTGTATTTTTAAGCTTTTTTCTAAATGCCTTAATGCGAAACTGCTTATTTTTAAGTGATTTTCGAATTTATGTTTTATTCTGGGCTATTTGATGGTTTTGTTTGTTTTGCAGCATTTTTTTGTAAAAGCGACGTGGCAAAAATCGGAAGAAAACACGATGAAATGAGCAACGTCGCGTGTCTGCAACAAACAGTGAATTCGCCTGGCGAGTTGGTGGCGGAAGGCGAAATTCGCCAGGCGAATGTCTGGCGAGTCAGCTGGCGAATTTGTCTTCAAATTGGGTGCTCTCTGTAAGTGTTTCGCCGCAGCATTCGCCAGACGACTTGGTGGCGAAAGTAATTAGCCTGGCGCGTTTGGAATTCGCCTGGCAAATTTTAGATTTTTTCTCAGGTTCTTTGCACTGTTCTGGCACGTGGGCTGTACTTAAAGGTTTGGCCAGGCGAATTTTGTAGCTCGCCTGGCGAATTTGTCTGGGCAGAAAGTGCTATTTAGTGTGTGGTTAGATATTTTTTTGAGAGACTTTTTGATTTACCACTCTTTTGTAACCTAAAACTTGTGTGAAGAAGAAGAAACTCCATTGTTACTTATTTTTCCAAGTTCCAAGCCTTTATGCTTCAATCCTTGAATCTTTGAAGATTGAAGTTCCATAAGCTTTGCAACTTAACTTGTCATCCAAGCTACCATGAGAAGTGGTAGCTAAACACTCAATGTTGAGGTTAGAGGTAGTTGATTCTACTTTTATGTATTGCTTTTGATCTATTGTATATGAACAAAGTCTTTGATCAATATAGATGAAGTTGTTTTCTCTTAATGCTTTATGTTTGATTTGTTTTACTCTAGACATAGATTCCACAAATCTTGACCTAACAATTTCATCTCTTAAAAACCAAACTCTAGACATAGATTTGGGATTTGCTATTCGCATTGTATTGATCTTAATGATCGTTGTTTAGATTGTTAGCGTGAGACATCATCTAACGGTTTAAACAACGGTACTCACGACTTCGCTTTAGACATAAACTTAGTCGGGAGGATACGCGGTTATATTGGTCGGAAACCGAGTTCATATGCTTGATTAATCGTTTATACATGGAAAGGATTAGCGAAACCTAACCTTAACATGCTTTTATAAAACCTTTTACAAAATCTTTGTGACAAATTAATCTTTGCTACAAGTGAATGTTAAAAACAATTGAGAAATTTTTGAAACTGTTAACTTAGAATATCGCAACTATTGAAAGGCACGCATCAAATATCAAACAATCCCTATGGATACGATTAAAAACAACCCCCACTATTACTCTTCTAACAAAATGGCGCCGTTGCCGGGGATTGTTAGGTGATATTGTAAGCATTGCGATAGTTGAGTTATTTTAAGCTGTTACCACTTTATCTTGAGCTTGTTAATCTGTTTTGTTTAGTGTGCAGACTTAGTTTATGCGAGGAAAATTACCGGCGGACCAACTTCTTTTCGATCCTGATATTGAGAGAACCGCTCGTAGAATCAACAGCAGGACTAGACGAAGGAGGTAGCTAGCAAGACAGAAGCGAGAACAAGAGGAAAGTACTTCTACACCACTACCAGTTCCAAAAATACTTCCGAGTAACCTTGTGAGTGTGCGCGAATTTGAAACTCCTTTTGAGCCTAAAAAGAAAGATTTTTTTTGTTGTGTGAATCATGAACCCGAATGTTAACATGTTTCGAAGAGTTTTTTTTAAATGTACTTGAAGTATTGTTGAGGTTGGGGAGATTGGCTTAATTTTGAAAGAAAAAAAGAATGGTGGATACAAGACATTCTCAAATGAATTCAATAGGAGAATGATGAAAAAGAAAAGGAAAAATCAAAAGAAAAAAAATAGGGGTTTAAAAAAAAAAAAAGAAGAGAATGTATTGTGAGAATTAATGTTGGTGGTTCAAGCAAGAAGGTTTATGTTAAAAAGTGAAATGCTCTTCGTGAAAGTTTTTTTTTGTGATTCAATAGCCGTGTACATATGTCCCTTGTTTTTACCCCGACCAAATTACAACCATAAAAGTCCTTTGTGATCTTAGTTTCTACTTCTTTTTGATAACTTTGTGAGATGAATGCATGAATGATTCCGGATGTGGCACGATTGCTTGAGAGAGTGTTTTGTCCCGTGTGCAATTATGTACATAGTTTGTTAATAATAAGTATAAGTAGGTGATTCAACTTGAGCGTGTAGGAACTTGATTTTGCATTGTGTAAGTTGTGTTTAGAACTTAACTCATAATTGTGCTTGGATTCCATGCAACTTTGTGGAAATACTTTGTGCGTGTATGTGTCAAGTTTGAACCATTGAGGTTTTCGGTTAATATTGTGCGTGGAATTCTTGTTTGTAGTTGTTAACACTAATTTTTGTTTGAGGACAAACAACAAGGCAAGTTGGGGAGAGTTTGATAGGTAGCGGATTGTAAATGAATTGTAGATTAATTTTCTGTATTTTTAAGCTTTTTTCTAAATGCCTTAATGCGAAACTGCTTATTTTTAAGTGATTTTCGAATTTATGTTTTATTCTGGGCTATTTGATGGTTTTGTTTGTTTTGCAGCATTTTTTTGTAAAAGCGACGTGGCAAAAATCGGAAGAAAACACGATGAAATGAGCAACGTCGCGTGTCTGCAACAAACAGTGAATTCGCCTGGCGAGTTGGTGGCGGAAGGCGAAATTCGCCAGGCGAATGTCTGGCGAGTCAGCTGGCGAATTTGTCTTCAAATTGGGTGCTCTCTGTAAGTGTTTCGCCGCAGCATTCGCCAGACGACTTGGTGGCGAAAGTAATTAGCCTGGCGCGTTTGGAATTCGCCTGGCAAATTTTAGATTTTTTCTCAGGTTCTTTGCACTGTTCTGGCACGTGGGCTGTACTTAAAGGTTTGGCCAGGCGAATTTTGTAGCTCGCCTGGCGAATTTGTCTGGGCAGAAAGTGCTATTTAGTGTGTGGTTAGATATTTTTTTGAGAGACTTTTTGATTTACCACTCTTTTGTAACCTAAAACTTGTGTGAAGAAGAAGAAACTCCATTGTTACTTATTTTTCCAAGTTCCAAGCCTTTATGCTTCAATCCTTGAATCTTTGAAGATTGAAGTTCCACAAGCTTTGCAACTTAACTTGTCATCCAAGCTACCATGAGAAGTGGTAGCTAAACACTCAATGTTGAGGTTAGAGGTAGTTGATTCTACTTTTATGTATTGCTTTTGATCTATTGTATATGAACAAAGTCTTTGACCAATATAGATGAAGTTGTTTTCTCTTAATGCTTTATGTTTGATTTGTTTTACTCTAGACATAGATTCCACAAATCTTGACCTAACAATTTCATCTCTTAAAAACCAAACTCTAGACATAGATTTGGGATTTGCTATTCGCATTGTATTGATCTTAATGATCGTTGTTTAGATTGTTAGCGTGAGACATCATCTAACGGTTTAAACAACGGTACTCACGACTTCGCTTTAGACATAAACTTAGTCGGGAGGATACGCGGTTATATTGGTCGGAAACCGAGTTCATATGCTTGATTAATCGTTTATACATGGAAAGGATTAGCGAAACCTAACCTTAACATGCTTTTATAAAACCTTTTACAAAATCTTTGTGACAAATTAATCTTTGCTACAAGTGAATGTTAAAAACAATTGAGAAATTTTTGAAACTGTTAACTTAGAATATCGCAACTATTGAAAGGCACGCATCAAATATCAAACAATCCCTATGGATACGATTAAAAACAACCCCCACTATTACTCTTCTAACAAAATGGCGCCGTTGCCGGGGATTGTTAGGTGATATTGTAAGCATTGCGATAGTTGAGTTATTTTAAGCTGTTACCACTTTATCTTGAGCTTGTTAATCTGTTTTGTTTAGTGTGCAGACTTAGTTTATGCGAGGAAAATTACCGGCGGACCAACTTCTTTTCGATCCTGATATTGAGAGAACCGCTCGTAGAATCAACAGCAGGACTAGACGAAGGAGGTAGCTAGCAAGACAGAAGCGAGAACAAGAGGAAAGTACTTCTACACCACTACCAGTTCCAAAAATACTTCCGAGTAACCTTGTGAGTGTGCGCGAATTTGAAACTCCTTTTGAGCCTAAAAAGAAAGATTTTTTTTGTTGTGTGAATCATGAACCCGAATGTTAACATGTTTCGAAGAGTTTTTTTTAAATGTACTTGAAGTATTGTTGAGGTTGGGGAGATTGGCTTAATTTTGAAAGAAAAAAAGAATGGTGGATACAAGACATTCTCAAATGAATTCAATAGGAGAATGATGAAAAAGAAAAGGAAAAATCAAAAGAAAAAAAATAGGGGTTTAAAAAAAAAAAAAGAAGAGAATGTATTGTGAGAATTAATGTTGGTGGTTCAAGCAAGAAGGTTTATGTTAAAAAGTGAAATGCTCTTCGTGAAAGTTTTTTTTTGTGATTCAATAGCCGTGTACATATGTCCCTTGTTTTTACCCCGACCAAATTACAACCATAAAAGTCCTTTGTGATCTTAGTTTCTACTTCTTTTTGATAACTTTGTGAGATGAATGCATGAATGATTCCGGATGTGGCACGATTGCTTGAGAGAGTGTTTTGTCCCGTGTGCAATTATGTACATAGTTTGTTAATAATAAGTATAAGTAGGTGATTCAACTTGAGCGTGTAGGAACTTGATTTTGTATTGTGTAAGTTGTGTTTAGAACTTAACTCATAATTGTGCTTGGATTCCATGCAACTTTGTGGAAATACTTTGTGCGTGTATGTGTCAAGTTTGAACCATTGAGGTTTTCGGTTAATATTGTGCGTGGAATTCTTGTTTGTAGTTGTTAACACTAATTTTTGTTTGAGGACAAACAACAAGGCAAGTTGGGGAGAGTTTGATAGGTAGCGGATTGTAAATGAATTGTAGATTAATTTTCTGTATTTTTAAGCTTTTTTCTAAATGCCTTAATGCGAAACTGCTTATTTTTAAGTGATTTTCGAATTTATGTTTTATTCTGGGCTATTTGATGGTTTTGTTTGTTTTGCAGCATTTTTTTGTAAAAGCGACGTGGCAAAAATCGGAAGAAAACACGATGAAATGAGCAACGTCGCGTGTCTGCAACAAACAGTGAATTCGCCTGGCGAGTTGGTGGCGGAAGGCGAAATTCGCCAGGCGAATGTCTGGCGAGTCAGCTGGCGAATTTGTCTTCAAATTGGGTGCTCTCTGTAAGTGTTTCGCCGCAGCATTCGCCAGACGACTTGGTGGCGAAAGTAATTAGCCTGGCGCGTTTGGAATTCGCCTGGCAAATTTTAGATTTTTTCTCAGGTTCTTTGCACTGTTCTGGCACGTGGGCTGTACTTAAAGGTTTCGCCAGGCGAATTTTGTAGCTCGCCTGGCGAATTTGTCTGGGCAGAAAGTGCTATTTAGTGTGTGGTTAGATATTTTTTTGAGAGACTTTTTGATTTACCACTCTTTTGTAACCTAAAACTTGTGTGAAGAAGAAGAAACTCCATTGTTACTTATTTTTCCAAGTTCCAAGCCTTTATGCTTCAATCCTTGAATCTTTGAAGATTGAAGTTCCACAAGCTTTGCAACTTAACTTGTCATCCAAGCTACCATGAGAAGTGGTAGCTAAACACTCAATGTTGAGGTTAGAGGTAGTTGATTCTACTTTTATGTATTGCTTTTGATCTATTGTATATGAACAAAGTCTTTGATCAATATAGATGAAGTTGTTTTCTCTTAATGCTTTATGTTTGATTTGTTTTACTCTAGACATAGATTCCACAAATCTTGACCTAACAATTTCATCTCTTAAAAACCAAACTCTAGACATAGATTTGGGATTTGCTATTCGCATTGTATTGATCTTAATGATCGTTGTTTAGATTGTTAGCGTGAGACATCATCTAACGGTTTAAACAACGGTACTCACGACTTCGCTTTAGACATAAACTTAGTCGGGAGGATACGCGGTTATATTGGTCGGAAACCGAGTTCATATGCTTGATTAATCGTTTATACATGGAAAGGATTAGCGAAACCTAACCTTAACATGCTTTTATAAAACCTTTTACAAAATCTTTGTGACAAATTAATCTTTGCTACAAGTGAATGTTAAAAACAATTGAGAAATTTTTGAAACTGTTAACTTAGAATATCGCAACTATTGAAAGGCACGCATCAAATATCACACAATCCCTGTGGAGACGATTAAAAACAACCCCCACTATTACTTTTCTAACAATCCGCATCAGAAAACTTGTGTTTTCCGCTTTCAAGTTATTGAAGATGCAACACATCTATTCTTAAATTGCGACAAAACCAGACAGGTTTGGAGGGAAGTTGAATTATGGTTGGGAATCATCTTGCATAGAGGTTTTAATTGCATGGAAGACCTTATAATTTGGGGACAACATCAAGGGAGGGGAAAATCACTTAGCTATTTTTGGATGGTGACCTGCTGGTGTATATGGGGAGCAAGGAATCAAGTTGTTTTCAATGATCTCGTCGCTTCCCCAAAGAACATATTTCATGACATTGTTTTATGGACTTGGAGATGGAGAGAGCTGGCTGTGAAGAAGAATACACTTGGAAGTTTATATACGTGGTATAAGATGCCTCTTGAATTGTATAAGTTATAGAGGAGGGCTAAATTGAGGTAGAAATTCAAACCAGTACTGATAATATTGGTTTCTGGTCTGGTTTGTTTTTAAACTTCCTATTTTTCCTGCATAATTTGACTATTAAAAAAAATGTTAAAGTATTCAAGTATAAAAAATTATATTCAATTATTCTTTCTATTTATATGTTTATATCGATGATTATATTCAAATATTAATTGTTATAATAACTAATAATTATCATATGATAATTATTATCATTTTTATTTAAAAGTCGAATATAATTTAATAAATCGATTAATAATAAATTATTGTGTTATTTAGCATCTTCTCTTATGCAAGGGATGACTAAAACATTTTCCACAACACTCCCATGAAAAAGAACAAGTGAAAAGTGAAATAGAAAAATAAAATAAAAAAGGACTCCATTTTCCACAAAATAGAATAAAAAAAGACTCCGGTTGTGCACTCTGTTTTCAAAAGTCTTTCTTTTCTTATATTGTCAGTTCACCATCATTTTTCTCATAATTCATTAGCATTTGTATGGTAGGGACCGAATAAAATAAAAACAATCATTCTTCGATAGATGGAGACCAAGACTTTTGAACCAATTGTACATCTCTCAATGATTCTGCTCCGTCGCTCCGTCTTCAACAACAATGTTATATGAAAGTTGAAAACTTTACCTCACATCCTTACATTTATAATTTTCTTTCTAATTATTTTCAAAAATGACCAATTTAACCTTTTTACATAGCAACTATTTGCCATTCAATTTTTTTCTCTCATTTTACAGTTTTAAATTTCGTGGAAGTGCAACCCTATATTAATTTACCAGATTACTTAAATCTCACTATTTCGATATGTATTTTTCTCTCACTGAATTACTTTCATAGAAGTGCATCTCCTATAATAATTTATCGGATTACTTCAATATCAATATTACGATACATATTTTTCTCTCACCGAATGACATATGACCCGAGTAAAATAGACGAAGATGTTGCATCAACAATACCTGATTATAGGGTTGGCAAAGATAAATATCTTGAGTTGGTTATTTTTGGTTCTTCGATAAAGGATAAGTAAGTCATTACATATTATCAGGTCCGACTCTGTGCAAGAGCAACAGACTCTACAGCATAGGACTTCAAATCTTGGAAGGCCTCTAAATTTTTAAAATTTCAATTTTTTTTACATTAATATTAATAAATATAAAAATATTTTTAAAAAATCAAATAAATTAAAAATACTATAATAAAAACCTTATATATTAAAAATATGAGATTGATCAAAGTCAAAAATACTTATAATTAAATCTTATTTTTATTAATATATAATTATATTTTTTATGTGTCATTTTTTATTATTATAATTGTATTCTTTTTTTTATTTTTAAATTTGGCTCATTTTTATATTAGAACTTTCCGTCCATTTTGATTGGGTCAGCTCTGCATATTATGAATAATACATTAAAATATTTATTGTTTCGACCATATAATATTTTATATCAATTGTAGAAAATAATTAAAATTAATAGACAAAATTGTGTCAAGTTTGAAGATGTCCATTGGGCACAAAAACTCTCCTAAAATTTATAGATGAGAATGTTTTTTATATTTGTTGTATTTTTTATGAGGTGAATTGTGTTGAGAATCAAGTGTGAGGAAGAAGTCTCACATTGATTAGAAAAGGGAAGATTAAATACTTTATAAGTTGGAGAACCCACACACCTATCACCTTAAAGTTTTAGGTGGGTATGTGGTGTGTCTCTCACAAACGTGTGTCCCAATTAAAAAATGCTCCCTCGTTGACCCCTTCGATTGTTCCGCTAACAAATTGTATTAAAAAAAAATTAACTTATAACTTGTATGATTGAGTTTAGATGAAAAAGGACAAAGGAGTGTTGTCTGATCGTTAAGAGATTTATGTCAAAACTCATACACATAAAGATGAGTCAGTTGTCAAGGAAAAGGTCACACAATTGATTGTAAGTTTTGCTTATACGAAACTAAATTGAAATTGAACTCGCAATTGTTAAAATTGAATTGTTACTACTTTATCTTGATCTATGAAACTGAACAATGATTCAATTTCATCAATTTCATTAGAATTATGAAACTGAAATTGAACTTGCACTCGTCAATACTTAAACTGATATTGATTTTAAGTTTTGGTTGATTTGAAACTGAATCTTTTTGTTATCAAAATGATGTGCTTTAACTTCAGTATAAAAATTATGTGTTTTGACTTGTTTGTAGGATAAAAATCACTTGATTAATTCAGATAACGGGCCCGTTTGTTTTGATTTTTTTTAAAATGATTTTTATAGTGTAACATAATTTTGTAGAAAAAATTTTATAAGGAAATTTTTCTTAAAAGCTTCAAATAAAAAATTGGTTTGAGTAGTTATTCTTAAAATGTTATTTTAGATATTTCATCATTTTATTGAAACTTTTTTTGGATATCAAAATTTTTAAAAATCACTTAATTTTGAAGCAATTTCAAATAGTTTTTCATGAAAATCATTTTTGAAATACAACTTTTTAAAAAAATTGTGATTTTGACTATGTTTTGGTCTTCAATAATGTATATTAATGTTATAGAATGTCAAAATTAGTCTTTTAATTTATAAAAAACAAATTTAAAAAAAATTGTAATATTTTGAAAAACGTTTTTGTAGAATCTATTTTCAAAAATATAAAGAAAAAAATCTATTTTTTTAAAGCTGAAACAAACTGGCCCTACATAATGCAATCACTACAAGAAAATCACATTTTAGCATCAAAAATATAGTGTCGGCCCCGACACCGACGCTGGTAGCGTTACTGACGTGTCTACAAAGGCCGACGCTAAAACCGACGCTATGAACACGTGATTAAATGTTTATTTTAAGTAATTATTTTATTTTAATTAATAGAAGCGGATCACTAAGAAAATTTCTTGTTTTTTTTGTTGCGTCGGTTAGAGCCGACGCTAATTTTAGCGAGACAAAAATTCAGTACCCCCCATAAATTTTGTTTGCCTCCATTTTTTACTTGTATTAAAAAATTATTTATTTATAATAGTAGCGGCGACCACAACCGACGCTATTTTTGGTACGAACAAATTTCCTTCCCCCTTAATTTTGTTTGCCTCCTTTTTTATTATAATAAAAAATAATTATTTATTTATAACAGTTGCGGCGGCCCATGACCGACGCTAATATGTTGTTTGCCTTTTTTTTAATATTTTAATTAATTATTTATATTTTATGAATTTTTTATTAATCAACATTATATATATTTTGTATTAATCAAAATTATATATATTTTTAATTAATCAAAATTTTATATATTTTTAATTAATCAAAATTATATTATAAAAAATAATAAACTAATAAATTAAATTCAAAAATATATTAAATTTAAAAATACAAATTAATAATAATGTTTTTATAAATTAAATCTATTAGTTTTATTTAATTAAAACTATAAGTTTTTGTTTTAGAAACTATCACTCACGAACAAAAAGAAAAAAAATTGAACCCTAAATTCACTCTCAGTTGTAACACCCTTTTCTACCCCCAATAATGTTGCAGCAGAAACAACTTAAAAATCAGAGTAAGTCATAAATATTTCCCTCAAAGGGTGCACATTCCTCATTAAATCAAAATAACACAATTACCCTGTAAACAAAGGGTTTTCCTCAAAATAATTCAAAAAAGCCTTCACATGGCAGCGGAGCTCAAAATTTTTAAATAAAAGGTTTTCAACAAACATCATAATAGTCAAAATAAAACCATATCGTCAAATGACAACGAAAATAAGGAAACAACATAGTTCGACTCAAAGGACCCCAACCCGATGTTACACTATCAGAGCAAGACCCTCTAAATCGACCAAAAGCAAATAAACTTCAAGTCCTCGAAAGCGTCCACGGCTAAACCTGATCACCTGCATGTTACCCACGTGGAGGCAACATTCAAACAGGCAGGGTGAGTAATCACAATTCATAATAATCATTATAAAACAAGATATACATAAAATGTCATTATCTTCATAAACAACATCTTCAGGGTCATCACAAGGAAACATCAAATCACAAACATCATCATAAAAATACAACAATGCCAATTAAATGCAAATGCGCAACCAGACTCATGCATGTGGTATCAATCGTCATAATTGATGGACACTAGGCCATCAACCCTCCAAAGATCCCCGTCAATAGGATCGATCCCGCATTTGGAACCGGAGCACATCATAATTACCTCATATCCGCACAATGGGAATGAAGCGTCGTCACAGAGTATGCATATGAATGTATGATACACAACATCACTAATCATCATCATCAATTAAACATCATAATGTGCATCATCATTTATCAATCCTCATATACGTCATATCATCACATATTCGTCAAATAATCATCAAAACATCATCGTATAATCATCAGTAACATCATGAAAAATCCTCATCGAAATCACAGCATCGAAACATCACAACAGCACAGCAGCATAAACAAAATTTCGCGAACAGCAACAGTTCGCTCTAGGATTCACTAGGCGAACCTGTTCGTTGGGACCTTCGCTTTGCGAAGCTGTCAGCGAGTCCCACAGTTCCCCACCAAAAACACCAGAAAACACCATCTGTCATACTCGCTGGTTTATTCGCTTAGCGAGGCCATTCGCTGGATCATTCTCTTTGCAAGACTTCCAGCCCCCAATTTCACTTCAAAATCATCCCAGTATCCACACTCATGTTATCGCGCATTCGCTGCGCTGCTCGCTTTGCGAGCCTTGGCGAACATTTTCCTTGCGAAGGAATGGTTCGCCTAGCGAACCTGCGATTACAGCAAATCGCTGCTACGCATCAGTAGCTCCACAACCACCAAAGTACATGCGATTACAGTCCCAATTGACCCAAAAACATTCCTATAACAGTTCTAATATATCACATAATTTAAAGGCCTAAAACCTACGTCTGTTAGGTCGATTCAGGACACTACGGGAAACCTTAATTTCCCTAAACCTTCAAAACTCTCAAGCTCCATATAAACTCTATAGATCCTTCCCACAAGGTTAAAACTACAACAACGACGGGGAAATCAACCCTAAGGTCTACTTTAGTGCTTCAATTCCACGTTCTTGATCGATTCACAAAAATGCCCTTAAAATCATCAGTTTACCTCAAAACCCATAAACCCTCAAAAACCCCAAAAATCCACTTCGATCAACCGAATCCTATAATGAAAACAATGAAAGGAAATTACTCCTCATACCTTAGATTGTCGATCCGATGAGTTCTCTCTTGAGCCTTTGGAAACCTTCACGAAAATCCTCGCCTTTTTCCCGTTTTCCTCAGAGCTCTGCACTTTCGCCTTATTTTCATGATCTCCACAAATGAATCCTAATTCTCCTCAATTCCTCCTTTTTGGTTAATTTAACTCTTGGGCCTCAAAATTGGGCTTTCTCCCTAATACTCCTAAAATGTCCATCTTACCCTTAATTCCTCTAATATTATTTTAAAATAATAATAATACTAATATATTCATATTATATACTATTATTCAATTAAAATAACCAAACTTCACCAAAAATACCGACATCGACACCAACCACCAAAAATTCACAGAAAACCACGAACATAATATTTAAATAAATTAAATAAATATTCTTATGAAATTTGGGATGTTACAACTCTCCCCCACTTAAAGAATTTTCGCCCCCAAAAATTACCTCAAGGAAATAGAGTCGGATACGACTCCCTCAACTGATCTTAACGTTCCCAAGTCCAACTTTCGCCAGTTGGTCCACCCCACAACACTTTCACCAAAGTTATGTCTTTACCCCGCAATTGCTTCATCTCTCGACCATCGACACGCACAGGAAATGCTTCCACAATCAGATTATCCCTCACTTGTACATCATCCATCTGAATCACATGCGACGGATCCGAAACGTACTTCCTCAATTGAGACACATGGAACACGTCATGCAAATTCGCAAGTGACGGCGGTAAAGCAACTCGATAGGCTACCTCTCCTATCCTTTGCGATATCTGGTATGGACCAACAAAACGTGGAGTGAGCTTCCTAGACTTCAAAGCTCGACCCACACCAGTCATTGGCGTCACCCTCAAAAACACGTGATCTCCCTCTTGGAATTCAAGTGCTTTCCTGCTCTTATCATGGTAACTCTTCTGACGACTCTGTGAAGCTTTCATCCTCTCTTGGATCTTCTTAATCTTCTTAGTCGTCTCTTGCACAATTTCAGGTCCGAGTACAACACTCTCGCCTGACTCATTCCAACACAAAGGAGTCCTACACCTTCTCCCATACAAAGCTTCCTAGGGCGCCATTCCAATACTAGCTTGAAAACTATTATTGTACGTGAACTCAATCAACGGTAAATGGCTATCCCACGATCCTCCATGATCTAACACACAAGCCCTCAGCAAATCCTCTAAAGATTGGATTGTCCTTTCGGTCTGATCGCCCGTCTGCGGATGATAGGCAGAACTCATCCCAACGCATCTTGTAAACTCTTCCAAAGCCTCGATGTAAACCTCGGATCTCTATCCGACACAATACTCGAAGGTACCCCATTTAACTTCACAATCTCCTCAATATACATCTCGTCTAGCTTCTGCATGGAATGATTAATCTTCATCGGTAAGAAATAAGCAGACTTAGTTAATCTATCCACGATCACCCAAATTGAATCATTTCCCTTAGCAGTCTTCGGCAACCCCACCACAAAATCCATGGAAATACTATCCCATTTCCATTCTGGAATCCTCAGTGGCTGCATCATACCTAAAGGCTTCTGATGCTCAACCTTCGACTTTTGACAAGTCAAACACGCATAAACAAACTCCGCAACATCCTTCTTCATACCTGGCCACCAAAACAACTTTTTCAAATCTTGGTACATCTTCGTAGCACCGGGATGAATACTCAACCTACTTCGATGTCCTTCTTCAAGAATGCTTTTCTTAATATCTGGGACATCTGGAACACACACCCTATCTCAAAACCTCATCACACCATCCTCATCAATCCGGAAGTCACCTCCGTTACCTTGGTTAATCAAAGTCAATTGGTCAACTAACTTTAAATCATATTGTTGTCCCACTCTGATCTCTTCCAGAATACCATTAGTCAACTTCAACATTCCCAATTTCACACTTTCAAGAGTCGCTTCACACAACAAACTCAAATCTCTGAATTGCTCAATTAGTTCCAAGTCTTTCACCATAAGCATCGGCATATGCAATGACTTTCTACTCAACGCATCGGCCACTACATTTGCTTTGCCCGGATGATAACTCAAATCAAAATCGAAATCCTTCAACAGCTCTAACCACCTTCTCTGCCTCATATTCAATTCCTTATGATTAAATAAGTACTTCAGACTTTTATGATCACTGAACACTTCAAATTTAGAGCCAAACACATAGTGTCTCCAAAGTTTCAACACAAACACCACCGCGGCCAATTCCATGTCATGCGTAGGATAATTTCTCTCATGAACTCACAATTGTCTCGAAGCATAGGCAACGACCTGTCCATTCTGCATCAACACTCCACCAAGACCCATCTTTGACGCATCACAATACACCACAAAAGATTCACTTGGATTAGGCAAAATCAACACTGGAGCAGTAGTCAAGCTCTTCTTCAACTCCACAAATCTCTCTTCACAAGCTACATCCCACACAAAAGTTTGACCCTTTCGAGTCAATTGAGTCAGAGGTAATGCCAACTTAGAAAAACCTTCAATAAACTTGTGGTAGTACCTCGCTAATCCCAGAAAACTTCGTATCTCAGTAGCAGACTTCGGAGTCTCCCACTGTAATACCGCGTCAATCTTAGAAGGATCAACATCAATCCCTCCACTCAAAATCACATGGCCAAGGAAACTCACTTCCTTCAACCAAAACTCACACTTCGACAGCTTTGCATACAACTTTTTCTCCTTCAAGACTTGCAACACAGTTCTCAAATGCTCGACATGCTCTTCTTCAGGTCTAGAATATATCAAGATATCATTGATAAACACCACCACAAACTTATCCAAATACTCATGGAAGATCCGATTCATATACTCCATGAACACACCAGGTGCATTGGATACACCAAACGGCATCACAGTGTATTCATAGTGTCCATACCTCGTTCTGAAGGCTGTCTTCGGAATATCATCAGGTTTAAGTCGAATTTGATGATAACCAGACCTCAAATCAATCTTGCTAAACACACAAGCACCTACTAACTGATCCATCAAATCGTCGATTCTCGGAAGTGGATACTTATTCTTGATAGTCACCTTATTCAACTGCCGATAATCAACGCACAACCTCATACTACCATCTTTCTTCTTCACTAGCAACACCGGGGCACCCCACGGAGAAACACTTGGTCGAACAAACCTCTTCTCAAGCAATTCTTCCAGTTGTTTCTTCAATTCACTTAACTCAAAAGCTGACATCCGATAAGGAGCCATCGACACTGGACTCGTACCTGGTATTAAGTCCACTGCAAACTCTACTTCACCCTCTGGAGGCAAATCACTGACGTCATCTGGAAACACCTCTGGAAATTCACAGACAACAGGCAACTCCACACCCAGCTTCACGATCAATTTGCAATGATGCAAACATTGCAAACACCAAAGCTTTGTCTACTTGAAGTTCCTCTACTTGCTTAGCAGACAAGAACATCAACTCCCCACTATCATCAATCTCAGGAAACTCTACAGTCTTGTTATAACAATTGATATGAACACGGTTGAACTCTTACCAGTTCATTCCAAAGATCACGTCAATTTGGTACAAGGGTAGGCACACCAAATCCATCAGAAAGCTCTTCTCAAAAATCGTCACAGGACATCTCAAACACACAAGGGTAGTAGTAACAGAACCATTAGCTGGAGTTTCTATTACCATATTCCCATTCATATCAGATAACTTCAAACTCAATCTATTAGCACATTCAAGCGAGATAAAAGAATGAGTAACACCAGTATCAATAATAGAAGTCAACTCGATATTATTAATAAAACAAGTACCTCGGATCAGGTTGTCCTTCTCTGGCGCCTCTGCACCACTCAAAGCAAACACTCTGCCACTGGTCTGAGCGGCAGTTGCAGTCTTCTTCGGCTTCTGGCATTGAGTACTGATATGACCTTTCTCACCGCAATTGAAACAGGTCGAACCCTCATCTTTGCAGTCGGGAGCTCTATGCCCCTTCTTACCACATCGATAGCACCTCACCATATTATTGGTGCACACATCAGCATGGTGACCTTGCTCGCCACACTTATGACACTTTCCAGAAGCGGGAGCTGCTCCCCCACTTGTCTTTTTCCCATCTGAAGCCTTCTGCTTCCCTTTGTCAGCTGAAGTCGTATAAGGCTTACCCCTATACTGCCCTTTCTTCTCATTCAACTACTTATAGTGAGCAGATCGAGCTCGGCTATACTCATCGTAGATCCTGCTCTTGTCAACCAACTCAGCGTACCTGCGGATCTGCTGATACCCAATACCCTGCTTAATCTTTGGTCTCAGCCCATTCTCGAACTTGAGACATTTAGACATCTCAGCATCAGCACGATTGTAGTGTGGACAGAACTTCACCAAAGCCTCGAACTTTGCGGCATACTCTGCCACGGTCATATCTCCTTACTTCAGCTCAAGGAATTCCACTTCTCTCTTGCCACGAGCATCTTCTGGAAAATACTTTCCCAGAAACTCCTGCTTAAACACAGCCCAAGTTATCACAGTGCCAACATCCGTAAGTCTCTGACGGGTGTTATCCCACCAGTCCTCAGCTACCTCTTCCAGCATATGCGTTCCGAACTGAACCTGTTACTCATCAGAACACCCCATCACTCGGAAGATCTTCTCGATCGCCTTCAGCCACTTGTGTGCACTTGCTGGATTATGCGTACCCACAAAAGTTGGTGGATTATTCCTTTGAAACTTCTCCAAAGCACGAAACTCATCAGGAACTCCACCATTTGGATTCAGCTGCGCCACCACATTAGCAACCGATTCCAACGCATCAGCAATCGCACGATCGTTTCTTCCAGCCATCCTGCACACCACCAACAAGGTTAGATGAACTAAAACATCGACAATGTACACACACTCGTCGACTGACAGGGACAGACATCAAGTAAAAACCTGGAAGGACAGACCGACCTGCTCTGATACCACTAATGTAACACCCTTTTCTACCCCCAATAATGTTGCAGCAGAAACAACTTAAAAATCTGAGTAAGGTATAAAAATTTCCCTCAAAGGGTGCACATTCCGCATTAAATCAAAATAACACAATTACCCTGTAAACAAAGGGTTTTCCTCAAAATAATTCAAAAAAGCCTTCACATGGCAGCGAAACTCAAAATTTTCAAATAAAAGGTTTTCAAAAAACATCATAATAATCAAAATAAAACCATATCGTCAAATGACAACGAAAATAAGAAACAACATAGTTCGACTCAAAGGACCCCAACCCGATGTTACACTATCAGAGCAAGACCCTCTAAATCGACCAAAAGCAAATAAACTTCAAGTCCTCGAAAGCGTCCACGACTAAACCTGATCACCTGCATATTACTCACGTGGAGGCAACATTCAAACAGGCAGGGTGAGTAATGACAATTCATAATAATCATTATAAAACAAGATATACATAAAATGGCATTATCTTCATAAACAACATCTTTAGGGTCATCACAAGGAAACATCAAATCACAAACATCATCATAAAAATACAACAATGCCAATTAAATGCAAATGCGCAACCAGACTCATGCATGTGGTACCAATCTTCATAATAGATGGACACTAGGACATCAACCCTCCAAAGATCCCCGTCAATAGGATCGATCCCGCATTTGGAACCGGAGCACGTCATAATTACCTCATATCCGCACAATGGGAATGAAGCATCGTCACAGAGTATGCATATGAATATATGATACACAACATCACTAATCATCATCATCAATTAAACATCATAATGTGCATCATCATTTATCAATCCTCATATACGTCATATCATCACATATTTGTCAAATAATCATCAAAACATCATCGTATAATCATCAGTAACATCATGAAAAATCCTCATCGAAATCACAGCACCGAAACATCACAACAGCACAGCAGCATAAACAAAATTTCGCGAACAGCAGCAGTTCGCTCCAGGATTTGCTAGGCGAACCTGTTCGCTGGGACCTTCGCTTTGCGAAGCTGTCAGCGAGTCCCACAGTTCCCCACCCAAAACACCAGAAAACACCATCTGTCATACTCGCTAGTTTATTCGCTTAGCGAGGCCATTCGCTGGATCATTCGATTTGCGAGACTTCCAGTGAACCCCCAATTTCACTTCAGAATCATCCCAGTATCCACACTCATGTTATCGCGCATTCGCTGCGCTGCTCGCTTTGCGAGCCTTGGCGAACATTTGCCTTGCGAAGGAATGGTTCGCCTAGCGAACCTGCGATTACGGCAAATCGCTGCTACGCATCAGTAGCTCCACAACCACCAAAGTACCTGCGATTACAGTCCCAATTGACCCAAAAACATTCCTATAACAGTTCTAATATATCACATAATTTAAAGGCCTAAAACCTACGTCTGTTAGGTCGATTCAGGACACTACGGGAAACCTTAATTTCCCTAAACCTTCAAAACTCTCAAGCTCCATATAAACTCTATAGATCCTTCCCACAAGGTTAAAACTACAACAACGACGTGGAAATCAGCCCCAAGGTCTACTTTAGCGGTTCAATTCAACGTTCTTGATCGATTCACAAAAATGCCCTTAAATTCATCAGTTTACCTCAAAACCCATAAACCCTTAAAAACCCCAAAAATCCACTTCGATCAATCGAATCCTATAATGAAAACAATGAAAGGCAATTACTCCCCATACCTTAGATTGTCAATCCGATGAGTTCTCTTTTGAACCTTTGGAAACCTTCACGAAAATCCTCGCCTTTTTCCCGTTTTCCTCAGAGTTCTGCACTTTCGCCTTATTTTCACGATCTCCACAAAGGAATCCTAATTCTCCTCAATTCCTCCTTTTTTGTTAATTTAACTCTTGGGCCTCAAAATTGGGCTTTCTCCCTAATACCCTCACTAATACTCCTAAAATGTCCATCTTTCCCTTAATTCCTCTAATATTATTTTAAAATAATAATAATACTAATATATTCATATTATATACTATTATTCAATTAACATAACCAAACTTCACCAAAAAATACCGACATCGACACCAACCACAAAAAATTCACAGAAAACCACGAACATAATATTTAAATAAATTAAATAAATATTCTTACGAAATTTGGGATGTTACATCAGTCACTCTCAGTCATCGTCTCCAACTCTCAGTCACTCTCGCTGCATTCACTCAACCATTCAACAACTCGCTGCATTCAACAAATCTCAGTCATCCATCGTTGTTGTGTAGAGGTATGAACAACCGTTCAATTCGTTTTTGTGCAGTGAAAATAACTGTTCAATTCGTTATTTCAATTCAATCTTCATTAATTTCGTCTCTAACAAATCGCTTATTAATTTCGTTTTTGTGCAGAGAAAACAACCGTTCAATTCAATCAACCGCTCGTTAATCTCTCAATTTCCATCGTTGTTGTGTAGAGGTATGAAAAACCATTCTATTCGTCATTTCAATTCTTTTTGCGATTCTCCGTTTTGATTTGTTGTTTCGATTTGTCTTTTCGGTTTGTATTTTCGTTCGTCTTTTTTATTTATTTTTGCGATTTGCCGTTTCAAGTTGTTGATGTGTTTCACTTTAAGCTTCATTCTTTTTTGTTGATTAGTAGAAAATAATGTGAAATGACAATGAGAATTGTGAAATTGTGATGTTTAAGTAAGGCATGAACTGAATTGAATTTGATTTTGTGAATTTGTGATGTTCACTCTTTTAACTTTTGGCTAGAAAAATTATATATAGTGTTGTTGTTGTTTCTCTACATTAGATAAAGTTCATCACCCTGTTAAATTTTGGTTGCAATTGTTCACAGAATAGAACATTGAGCATATAACCCTAATTTCTCATTTCTCAATCACTCATTTTCTCCTATTTGTTCAGGCTTTGATAGTGATTTCTCAGAAGCAGAAGGCTGCATTGAGGGAAGTTTACAAGAACAAGAAGTAATTCATTTTATTTTGAGTTTTCCTTTGTGTTTATGGTCTTTAATTAGATTTACTATTTGATTTAACAAGATCTCTAATTAGGTTCAGAACAATTTCAATAAATCATGTTGCGATATAGTACTTGTTTCCTGCTGTTTTTTAAAGGGTTCATTATTTATGCTTATTGTGAAACAGTGTGGTTGGTGCTTTTATGATTGAAGAGTGATGATGAATTTATAGACTTTGAGTTCTAACCGTTTCGGGCAATGCTTGGGCAGTGATGTTAACAGAGTTATGCTCTAAAGAAATATACCGAACAAGCATTATGTTATGAACTATCTGACTAGCTACTTCATGATCTGCTTTCTATTAAACTCATCATAGTCTTCTATTTAAAATGGCCCTTTATTATGTATAGGTAAATGCTGCCGCAGAAGTTATATATGATCTTGTGGACCCTACGGCTAATTTAATATTTGGAGCAGTAATAGATCCATCACTCAGTGGTCAAGTGAGTAAAACTATCTAAACCTCTTAAATGTTATTTCTATATGACCTCATTTGGAAACATTACCCTGGTCAAGACTAAGAGTGCTAAGAAACACACGATATAGTGCAATATTCCTGAATACAGACGTTCTAAATTCTTTAGTTGTATTCTCTAATTCTGTTGTGTTACTTATGTCAAAGAAATCTGGCTTCTGGCCAAAACCTGTCATACTCTTCCTATATTTTAATCAAACACTTTACACCCTTATTTGTTCGAAAAAATTGCACCGCCTCTCATTAGGTTTGTTTAAGTCCAGCTGATCTTGTTGCCACAATGGTTCGAAAATTTATTGAAAATAATTATCGAGGAACCTTCGTTAATTATGGTGAGCTTAAACGCGACGGAAGAGACGACGTGAGAAAAGAATGGTTCAACGAGTTTAAAGTAAGACATGGTATTTCTTTTTTAGTAGTTTGATGATGATGTATATTGTTGAGTTTTATTTATTATTTGTATATTTTGTCAGAGGCTTGTATGTTGGGACCGTTGTGATGATGCAAATATGGAAGAATTGTTTCATCAAAAATATGGAAAACGATTGTCTGATATACAACGAAAGGCTAGAGAAAAGGGGCGGAAGTCGGGTTGGATGGGTGTAGATACATGGAAGTATCTTATAGAGAAGCGGAATATAGATGAATTCAAAGTTGTATCCCAACAAAATAAGATTAATCGATCATCCAAGAAAGGTGGGGTAGTCCATACAACAGGTGGTAGAGCTCACCATGATGTTGCACTTGAATTGGTATATATATAATTTGTAATTACAATGCGTTAATATAATTATATCTGATATACATTGTGACCATATATACTGCCTCTAATGATAGGCTAAAAAACTCAATCGACCCGCACATCCAAATGAAATTTTCATTGCCACCCATAAAAAGAAGAATGGGGAGTGGGTTGACGCTCGTGCAGCGGCAACACATGTAAGTTAACATTTTATTTTTCAGAATTAGATTGAGTACTATTATTATTCCACCCAAATTTGCATATGCTTCGGATGTAAAGTCTTGAGTATACAGTTTACTTAGTACTTAGAGTCTCAAATTTGCATTTTCAATATATAGGGATTTCAATAATAGGGGATGTGAAATATGAAGGTGTTTATGAATGGGTGAACCAGGCGTTGTCAAATAGTACTAATATAGACATTGTACATGTGAAAAGGTAGTTGCAAATTGTTCATATATGTGTGTCATAGATGATTTTAAGGTTCTTGTTGTCTGTGTTTGTGTCAAGAATAGCTTTATCTCTGTTGTTCACATACCCTAGTTAGTTTCACCCTAATCATTCCAAAATCCTTCTATCACAAAACATAATAACTACAAGTTGTACTGCAATCATGGCCTTAACTCATTGGCCTTAATTCCAAAATCCTTCTAATATTTTTGTTCTGAATGTTATTTTCATTGGTTTTGGAAGTGATTTTAGATAGCCTTTATGTAGGGAGGGACATCTTCAAATTCAGAATTACATAAATGGTAACTGCATAGGGTGGGTTTTTAAGACAAAATCCAAAATTTTGTGATATTGTGAAATTGGTAGAATGTTAATTGCAACCAAGACACCGTTACCTTAATTCTATGTCTTTTATTTCTGTTTTATTCTGACTTATCTAGGTTATTGTTTACAATGATAGTCCAGATGTGAGTACATTTTCGGCATGCTGGACAGTTTCAATAGGAATGTTTCTTTCTAGGGTGGCTTTATTTGTGAAATTTAATATATTTGGTGTCTTAGTTTTGTATATTGGATTGTGGCAAAATGAAATGTTTAGAATACGCAATCGAGTCTGTGTGAAAGTTTGTCTTGTAAAATGCATATAGTATGAAAGTTGTATTTTTGGAAATAAACCGAGTCTCTTCGTGGATATAGCTCATTTTCCTATCTTTGATAAATACTTGAATATGAAGAAAAAAAGCAACAACTGTTAAATCTAATTTGCAAAAACTACTCTGTAAATCTAGCGTTTTTCATGGCTGTTGCACGGTGCTCCAATTGTGGCTTAGGAATTTCAGGAATTGCAGGAATCTTGGGTACATCAGGGATTGGGATAACTAAGTTTGGAACTGCTGGCAATTGTGGTTCTTTTGGTAATGTAGGTAGTGTTGGAAGAGTAGGAAGTGTTGGCAGAGTGGGTATTGGTAGATTTGGCAATCCATCTTTGGAAACTTGATGTATGTTTTGAAGGTTACGAGCTCCTTCAACATTTGTCATTGAAGAAAATGTTATGAACTCATGATACATATTTTTAATTCATATACCTACGTTTCTTAGCCAGATACATTTACCGTGAATATTTTACCGTTATCCAACTAGAATTGAACTCTGTCATTTAAAATTACAAAGTCAGACTCTTATCACTGAACTATATGTTTCATGGACACGTGAACTTTCAAGTTTAGAATTTGTCAGTATTTTTCGCTATGATAATGTTATAATTTCCAGCATGCTAATTTAAGCATCCTAATTTCTAAATAATGTGTATAGAAAAAATTCTGCAGTAGTTTGACACAAGTTGGTGATGAAGTGGAAGGATCAACAAGAATACAAATTTGGAAAGAAGCTGCAGAGGGTAAAACACGGGGGCGGTGTTATGGAACTGGATAATTGGCACGTAACATAAGATATGGAGTAAACTTCTTGACACAGGTATCAATTACAAACCCACATAGAGAAGCAGATAACCAGGCCATTGAGGCTGTCAGAGCTAAAGCTGCTGCTGCACGTGAAGAGGCTGCACGGGCTAATGCGCAGACAGATGAATTAGCAAAGAAATTTGTTGAATTGTCAAAGAAATTTGATATGTTGCATTCTCTTCAGGCGAGTTCTTCTAGTGCCCCTACGAGTGGTCATTCTGATTATAACGATTCGGTACGTTCTATTTTTCTCAGAGGTTGTTAGTTTTTTTTTAATGGATTTGCGACATCTTATGTTTCGAAGAAAATAGGTCACCTATTATTCTAAATGATGGAAAAATTAAAGTGGCCATTGAGATAGGATAATACAGAGTGTAGGTAATTTTGGATAGGATATGGTGTTTGTTGACAGTGTACACATTTTAGCTTTTGAGCACATTTTGCTAGAATTACAAGATGTAAGATTCACTTAATTTCACTTGCGGAAAAGTTCCTAGAACTGCGTATGCTTTTAGTAGTAGTTTTGTACATTCAAAGTTTTTGTTCGTTTATTACCAGAATATTGTTTTGAATGTACTCTATAGGTAGTAGCTGCTAACATTGAGTGCAGTACTTTTGTTCTGTAATTGTTAGTTACTAGTTTTTTTATATGAACTGCACTGACCAATGGGTAATGATAATAATGAGTAGATTCATGACTATAATTCTTCCTTTAATCATTAGGTTTTAAATTGTTCATGAAAAGTTGAAAACATTGTTTGGCTGTGTTCATATTGCTCGCAACCGTTTCTATTTGAAATTTTAAAACAATTGGGATCACACTGCCTCCAGCAGCTTCTCTACCAGTGCCTCCTTTTTTTCAATCTGGAGTAGGGCTAAATGGATTTGGATTTTGGTGTTGTCCTTGATCAATCTCACTTTCTGGATTTGTGGCATTTATTCTCTTGATTTAGTATTAGCTAAATAGACCTTTTACTAGTTGCATTTCAATCGAGTGTTGTGCTTTAAAGTATAGTCAGGTACTAGTACTACTAGTAACATTTTAAACCATACGGTAGTTTTCAAAATAAAGGCTTTTCCCGATAATTATGTATGGTCAAGGTCACAAGTACAACTCCCAACACGTAATAAGATTGATTAATGACATTTCATTAGTGATGACCATGTGAATTTAATGAAGATTATAGGACAAAATTCTTCAGTTAAGTGGCAGGACTAGGTTTTGTTGAAGAAGGTAGCTAAGCATAATAAACCAATCCTTGATTGGAAGTTACAGTGTGCCTGTTCTATCTGCCAAAGAAACAACTCGTACTATAGTTTAACTCAAAGCATAGGCTAGTATATGTGATGACCCTATAGAGCTTACAAATTATAAGCTCAATTAATTTTTTAAGCCGGAACTCTACCACACTTGCTACTACTATTTGATACATAATTTCTGTTTATGAGCATTCATTTATTGCTTTATTGAAACATACAAAAGTACACGCTCTTCTAAATAGATACTTATATTTTTGTAGCAGGAGCATAATATTAAAGCATACATGGATTTTATAGAGTAGAGAATGGTCCATGAAACTTAGGATTTAACAATACATTGTAATTGTATTGATTATGCAAATGTCATTTGTGTTAGCTTAGTTTTAGTTTTTGTTAGCTATATGTTTATTTTAATCCTCAAAATTTTCTTGGTACTATCATTATGTGTCTGACTATTTATTTTGAATCTTTATGTGTCTGACTCATGACTATTAATTTTGGATGTTGCAGGAGGAGGAGGATTATGAGGATGATGATGAGGAAGTTGATGTTGGTTATCATGATTTGTACGTAGATCGTTTAGGAGATTATCAGTATTTTGGAACTCATTAGTATTTTGTTGTTGGTGTATTTTGGAACTCATTAGTATTTTGATGTTGGTGTATTGAGATTATGTATTTTTAAGTAAATTTGTTTTGGATCACCTGAATTGTGGATTGATGAATCTTTTTTGAAATGCCATTGGTCTGTTGGAGTTATGAGCTACGAAGTTTGTTATGAATCCATGCATTAAGTTTGACAATTGGGAAAACTCTGTTGGATTGAATTAATAATAAAAAGGTTTTAATCAGAACAGGTTACAATCAACCAAATCATGTTTCTAAGACTCATTGTGGGCTGTTTGAGTGGTTCACTGCTCCAGTTGATTGTATAAAACAGAGGTGACTTTCCCGCTCTTTGTAATTGGGTTCTAGCACCACTTGTGCTTTTTAATATATCATTGGCTATTTAAAAAAACCAAATCAAAACTCTGACGATTAAATCCAGTAGTGTCGGCCACAACACCGACGCTACTTTAATATAATCTGTTGACTAAATCTACTAGTGGCGGCCAAGAGGCCGACGCTACTGTAATATATTATGATGTCTAAATCTACTAGTGGCGGCCACGTGGCCGACGCTATAATAAAATGACTTGCTGTCTAAATCTACTAGTGGAGGTCAACTGGTCGACGCTAGATATTGACGTGGACAAAACCTTGATGACAGCCAACTCAATCAAAAAATGACACCTGGCATTCCTTAGCGTCGGGTAAAACTGACGCTAACTCAGTAATTAGCTGCGTGGTTAGGGTCAGCAATTAGTGATGCTTTAGCGTAAACGAAAGCTGACGCTACACTAGTGTCACGCAAAAGTTGACGCTAAATGTAACTAACTTCCAGGTTTGGAAAGTCCGTCCCGACCCCCACACTAAGCCGACACTAACCCTTGTAGCGTCGGTTTTTGTGTTGTTAGCTAGGGCTTTTGGCCGACGCTAACTCTGTGTTTTCTTGTAGTGAATTTGGTCTCATGTACTTTGTGTGATAGCCAAACTAAGTTACATATATGTTAGTTATTTTAAAAGTATTTTTACATTTCAGGAAGGAATTAAAAATATAGTATTGCGGTTATAACATCCCAATAGACCCAAAATATTCAAGGTTCCATGCCTTGGAATGATTACACATTTTTTAATGTACAAGGAATTACAAAGAGAGGGATGTGTGCGATGTATGGACAAGTTTTCTAAATATAGAAGATCATAAGTTTATGTGTCTGAAAGTGAAGAGTTACATGAAAGAGTTAAAAATATATATGGAGGGCACAATAAGAAATGTCATAACCTTAATTTATAATAATTTTTTTAGACAAGATGTTAATGACATAATATAAGCTGTTAGACATGTTAATGCTTCTAGTACTCTTAACCATTTGAACTCTCCTACTCCTGATAATAATGAAGATAATGAAAAGGGTATTAACTATGTCGCACTAAAGTTTTCAATATTTTTAGGACTGACATTATCCATGTTGAATTGTGTTATTAGTCATCTGCTATTTTTAATTTCTTGTAGGTGAAAATTAAAAGTTAATGTGAAAATTTATTGTCTTATATTTAGTGACATGAACTGGAAAGCTTTGTTGACAGTATAAGCAATATCAGGTCGGGTCAGGGTAACATACTGGAGAGCTCCTATAATAGACCTGTACAGATGGCGATCAGAGAATGTTGGAGAACCACTTTTACTAAATTTGCAGGTACTTAGCATGGGTGTTGGCACACCATTGGCATTGCCCATTTTTTCCCTTTCAAGAAGGTCTCTGATGTACTTTGCTTGTGTTAACACAAGTGATCCATTTGCCTGAAAAACAAACTTTATTCCCATAAAATATTCGGGATTACCAAGCCTATTTAGAGAAAAAGCTTTATGAAGCTTAGTGATTAAGTCATGGACAAGTTGTGAGGATGACCCAGTTAAGAGAATATTATCTACATAAGTAAGAGCATAGACAATAGTACCTTGTTTTGGAATAAACAAATAGAAAGTGGTCACACCTTGGGTGAGTGAAGCCAAATAGCAGCAGAACTTGAGTAAGCTTGTCATACCAAGCCTTAGGGGCTTGTTTAAGCCCGTAGAGAGCTTTATGAAGTTTGCATACTAATTCCTTATTTTAGTGAGTGAAGCCTGGTGGTTGAACCATGTACACCTCTTGTTGAGGAGTTCCATTCAGGAAGGCATTGTTGACATCTATTTGTTGGATGTCGTATTTGTAAGTGAGAGCTAGGATGAGGGTGACTTTGATTGTTGTTAGTTTCATAACAGGTGAGAAGGTCTCATTGAAGTTAAATCCTTGTTGTTGATGGAAACCCTTTGCAACTAACCTGGCTTTATATTTATTCACACTCCCATCAATATTTTCTTTCACTTTAAGAAGCCACTTACAACCCACTCCTTGTTTGTGGGGAGGTAGAGTTGTGAGAGCCATGTATGATTGGCCATGAGAGCATTATATTTAGTTTGCATGGCCTGGACCCATTCTGGTTGCAGCAGAGCTTGTTTCACACTAGTTGGTTCTCTGTATGCTACAAACACTTGGTTTTGAGTGACCTGTTTTTGCCCTAGTCAACATGGGGTAATCATTTTGTGGAGGGGGATTTGAAGATGTTAGGCTATGAATAGAGGGAGATAATGAAGTATCAGTGTTGGCTACTGGTAGACTAGCCAAGATGGTGTTGGAAGAGTTGGCAGAACCAATAAGTAAAAGGTTTGAGGGAGTATGGGGATCTTAGCCAAGTGTCAAATCAATGGAAGAAGCATTGTGTGGTGGAGGAGATAAAGGCTTACTCTGTGAGAGATTATTTTGAGAGATAATGGGTGACGCAGCGGCAGGTGAGTTGTCATTGTCAAGTGGAGGTAAAGTAACGGTTGTGAGCAGCCTGATGTGACTCAGTTATAGTTGTACCCGTGGACTGAGGAACATGGACAGTGGTACAAGGTAAAGATAGAGCGGGTACAGTTGGACTAGGCTTAGTAGAGAAGAGAGAGGGATAAGGGAATGTCTTTTCATTAAAGGTTATATCCTTAGATATGTAGATTCTGCTTGTTGGACTTAGACATTTATACCCTTTGTGTTAAGGGGAAGGTCCTAAGTACACACATTCTGTACTTCTGAGCTCAAGTTTGTTTTTATTGTAAGGCCTTAACAGTGGAAAGCAAGAGCATCCAAACACTCTCATAGACTTATAGTCAGGGTCTTTATTATGTAAAGCCTGGAAAGGTGAGTGAAAAGTAGGTAAAGCAGCAGTAGGTAGCATGTTGATTAGATATGTGATTGTTAAGAAGCTATGATCCCAGTAGTGTAGTGGTAAATTGGCATGAGCTAGTAAAGTAAGACCAACTTCAACTTTGGACCCGTGCTTCCTTTCCACAGAACCATTTTGGTGGAATGTGTGAGGACAAGCCAGTCTATGTGTAATACCAAGATCATGAAGCAATTTAGTGAAGGGTCTAAATTCCCCTCATTGTCAGATTGAAGAGACTTTATAGTGAGATTAAATTGTGTTTGAACATACTTAAAAAACATTTTGAAAGCACTTATGGCTTCAGACTTTTGCTTGGGTAAATAGAGACAAGTATACCTAGTCTTGGCATCAACAAATGATATGTAGTAATGAAAACCAGAAATTGATGAGAAAGGGGAGGGACCCCACAAATCAGTATACACTAAGTCAAAAGGGTTTTCATATGTGTTTACAAACCTAAGAGCATGTAATCTATGTGATTTGCCAAAGTAACAAGACTTACAAAATTCAAGAGAAGTTTTATTATGAAATGGTATATTACACAATTTAAGAATGCTTTTGATAGTATTGAAATTATCATGTCAAGTCTAATTGTCTGAGCCCCTGTTCCTTTCCATCCCATACTTCTACAAGAGCAGACCATTTTGAATTCAAAGAAATATCTCTTATGGAGTAATTTACAATTGTTTTCTTCAAATAAAAGTAGCAAAAGTATCCAGGGTATCCTTATTAAGTTAAGCAGAATGGAAAAAGATGATTTTAGGAAAGATGATATACCTCATATGAACTGTAGAAATGTTTATTTATGTAGTTAGCCAAATTCACAACAAATTGGTGCGGCGAGCGTGGAGGAAGATGCCTTCAACAAAGTATGAGATTGAAAAGTTCACCGGTGTGAACGACTTTGGTCTGTGGTGCTTGAAGATGAAAGCCTTACTAGTTCAGCAGGGTTATTTGGAAGCGTTGAAGGGAGAGGCAGCCATGGACGTTGTGTTAACGGAAAAAGAAAAGGCGGCCATGATAGAGAAAACCCACAACGCAATATTGTTGAGCCTTAGCGATAAGGTTCTTCGACATGTATCAAAGGAGACTACGACATCAGGATTATGGTTGAAACTTGAAAGTTTGTACATGACCAAATCTATGGTGAATCGACTCTACTTGAAGCAAGCTTTATATTCATTCAAGATGAGTGAAGGCAAAGTGTTGGCTGAGCAGTGGGATATGTTCAACAAGATGATTCTTGATCTTGAAAATATTGATGTGAATATCGATGATGAAGATCAAGCACTATTGCTATTGTGCGCTTTGCCTAGAACACATGCTCACTTCAAAGAAACTCTCCTGTATGGAAATGAGTCCATGAGCTTTGAAGAATTTAAATCAGCCTTGTATTCTAAGGACTTGAACGAATGAAAAGAGCATAAACCTTCACGGTTGGTGAAGGTTTGGCCGTTAAGGTAAAATTCTTGTGAAAGGATGGTAAGTTCGACAAGAAGAAATGTAAAAGTCAACATAAATCTTATAATGGCAAAACATTTGGTATTCGATGCTATCATTGTAAGAAGGAGGGCCACACAAGAAAAGTGTGCCCTGAACACCTGAAAGGTCATGGAGGTAAAGATAATGGAAACACAACCATTGTTCAAGATGACTTAGAACCATTTGATGTTCTTATGGTTTCAAGCAGCGACTCAAGAAAGGAGTGGATTATGGATTCAGGTTGCACTTGGCACATGACTCCAAACATAGAATTGTTCGAGGAGCTATGTGATCAAAATGGTTGATCAGTGCTGCTAGGAAACAATAAAGCTTGCAAAATTGCAGGTATTGGATCTGTGAGATTCAAGCTCCATGATGAGTCAATAAGGTTATTGACTGAAGTTAAGTATGTAACTGATTTGAAGATAAATTTGATTTCTCTTGGTGAATTCGATAGGAAGGGATATGTTTTTCAAGGAGAGAAAAGTATCCAAAGAGTCATGAAGGGGTCGAAAGAAGTCTTGAGAGGCATGAAGAAACAAGGCTTGTATACCCTTGAGGCTGAAGTTGTAAGTGGTTCGACAAATGTTGCATCCATGAAACCGTTGTCGAAAACAGAAATTTGGCACATGAGATTGGGCTATGTCAGTGAAAGGGGTCTGGTCGAATTAGGGAAACTAAATCTGCTTGGAGGAGACAAGGTCGAAAAGGTGAAATTTTGTGAATCATGTGTACTTGGAAAATCTTGCAAAGTGAAGTTCAATAAAGGCAAACAAAGAACTCATGGATCCCTTGATTACATCCATGCTGATCTTTGGGGGCTTGCAAGGTGTCCATCACATTCAGGAGCAAGGTATTTTCTACCCATAGTCAATGATTATTCCAGAAAGTTATGGGTATCCATCCAGAAGACTAAGGATGAAACTTTTGAGAATTTCAAAGGTTGGAAGACTTTGGTTGAAAATCAGACTGGCAGAAAGGTCAGGAGGTTGAGAACCGACAATGGCCTTGAATTTTTTCTATGAGGCGTTCGACAGTTTTTGTGTTGCCTCAGGTATTACAAGGCACAAAACTACGGCAGGTACTCCACAATAAAATGGTTTGGCAGAAAGGTTTAATCGAACTATTTTGGAAAGAGTTAGATGTATGTTGAATAGTGCTGGATTAAAGAAGGTGTTTTGGGCTGAGGCTGTTTCGACAACAATATATCTAATAAACAGATGTCCTTCGACTGCGTTAGATATGAAGATACCTGAAGAATTATGTTCGGGAAATCGACCTAGTCTCGACAGACTGAGAGTATTTGGCTGTGTGGCCTATGCTCACATTAGGAAAGACAAGGTCGAACCTAGAGCTCTGAAATGCATGTTCATGGGATACCATGAAGGAGTCAAAGCTTATAGGCTATGGTGCCTAGAGCCAGGTTACAGGAGGTGTATCACCAGTCGAGACGTATTTTTCAATGATACTGAGATGGCCTTCAAGAAAACTGATGATGCTGACGAAGATCTGGAATAGGGAGAGATTCCTGTTGAGGTGGAGCATGGTGATGTTGAATTGCGTATCCCAGATGAAGTCGAAGAAGCAGAAGCTGCTGTCGAAGATGAAAAGACTGATAATGACTACCTACTAGCAAGAGACAGGTCACGGAGAATCATCAAGCCACCTCAGAGACTTGGGTATACAGATCTTATAGCCTATGCCTTAATTTGTGCAAGTGAGGTTCTCGGCGAAGAACCTAGAGACTATAAGGAAGTTATGAGGAGTCGAAAGAAGACTGAATGGCTGAAGGCCATGGATGATGAGATGAAATCTCTTCATGATAAAACACACATGTGAACTGATCAAGAAACTTGCTGGAGCCAGGTTAGTCAGCTGTAAATGGATTTTCAAAGTTAAGGAAGGAATCGAAAGAGTGGCGTCGAAGAGATACAAGGCAAGATTGGTCGCTATGGGTTTCACTCAAAAATAAGGTGTCGACTTCAATGATGTGTTCTCTCCTGTTGTGAAGCACAGATCCATTCGAATGTTGCTTGCCACAGTGGCATAGTTCGACCTTGAACTGGAACAGATGGATATGGAGACTGCTTCTTATATGGTGATCGAGAAGAAACAATCCTGATGAGGCAACCTAAAGGGTATGTCAAAAGGGGGAAGGAAGATTATATGTGCAAGCTGAAGGGATATTTATATGGACTGAAACAATATCCTCAACAGTGGAATAGGAGATTTGACAAGTTCATGGCACACATAAGTTTCATTAGAAGTCAGTTCGACCACTGTGTTTACTTCAGATTTTGACCTGGTAATTCATTTGTTACTTTGTTGCTTCATGTGGATGATATTCTAATAGTAAGCAACAATGTCGAAGATGTAATGAGGGTGAATGCTGAACTTAATAAGGAGTTCGACATGAAGGATCTAGGAGTTGCGTCCAGGATTCTTGGGATTGACATCCGAAGAGATAGAAAGCAATCGAAATTATGCCTATCTCTAGAGGCATACCTACGGAAAATTATAGAAAAATTTGGTATGTCGAATTCAAAGCCTGTTGTGACTCCGACAAACCCTCAATTCAAGATAAGTATAAATAAGTGTCCCAGTACTGATGTCGAAAGAGCTTATATGAATAGCATTACATATGCTAATAAAGTTGGTTCGTTGATGTATGTTATGGTTTGTAATAGACCTGACATATCATATGTATTAAGTCTTGTAAGCAGGTACATGGCGAATCCTGGAAAGGCTCACTGGCAAGCATTGAAGTGGATTCTAAGGTATATAAATGGGCCTCTGAACAGAGTCCTAATTTATGGTGGAGCCTTGGGTGAAGATAGTAAGGCAGAAATTGAAGGATATGCCGACTCTGATTATGCAGGTTGTATGGATTCCAGAAAATCTATTTCTGGATATGTGTTCACTATGTTTGGCACATCTATCAGTTGGAAAGTAACTCTTCAAAAGGTTGTTGCTTTATCAACCACTGAAGCAGAATATATCGCCCTAACAGAAGATATGAAGGAAGCATTATGGCTTGAAGGTTTTGCAAAGGAGCTGAAACTTCAGGGTCGAGTTCTCACTGTTAAATGTGATAGTGAAAGTGCAATACACCCGTCAAAGAATTCAGCCTATCATGAGCGAACCAAGCACATTAATGTGAGGCTGCATTTCATCAGAGGGGTATTCGAGCATGGAGAAGTCCAAGTGCTGAAGGTTTCGACAGATCATAATGCTGCTGATATGATGACCAAGATGTTGCCCTGTTGCAAGTTCTTCCACTGTATGCAGTTGATAAGGCTGCATGAAGAAAACTAGTTTGTTTCTTGATGTTATAGAGTTAGATCGAAGGTGGAGATTTGTGAGATTTTGGATCTAACTCTAGTTAAGCATGCCATCGAAGTCTACTTACATACCGTTGTCGAAGACCTACATTCTGTAGTCGAATTGTGTTCTAGTATGTAGTTGTCGAATTGGGCCTTGTGTTACGGATCCAATTGTTTAAGTTAGCTTGTACCCTAAGTTAGCTTGTAATGGGTAATTGTTAAAAAGCCCATTAGTTTAGTATGTTAGGTTTTATTATAAATAGCATACTAGTCTCTCATCTTAAGTGTGGTGTGACAAAACCTAATTAGGGTGAAAGGGTTTTTTGTTATTCTTGAGTACTTGTAATTTGTTTAATAGAGAAAGTAAAGAATAACAATTATAACCAATCCTTGTTGTTTTCCTTGTTTTTTCTTAACCATAACTCTTGTGTGTTTCTTGCCTACTGTAATTCTGGCACAGCAGACAGAAGATGTCCTAACACATGTCACGACATTGTTCTGCATAAACATTTAAACAAAGAAGCAAAACAGCAGACTGATATCTTGAATATCAGAACTGCAGAATCACAGATGTTACGACATCTGATCCAACATGTTAATCAAGACTGAACTGAAAATAGCAGAATGATAAACAACACAGAATATGATGACCCAGTTCGGTGCAACTCACCTACATCTGGGGGATACCAATCCAGGAAGAAGAAATCACTATCAGTAGTATAGTTTTATGTAAACAACCTCAGGTTTACATAAAGCACCCAGGCTAACCTATCACTACCCAATGAAGTCTTTATCATTAGAAGTCACATCTAATTGATAAGATAAACCCATCTCACTCCCTAAATCACAACCTGTGATTATCTAACAGTTAATACCTCATAACTGTATCTACCCTATTGAAAGACACCCTTTCTAATACAAAGTTCAGTCAAACAACCTTGACTAACAAGTTAACTTGGATTTGCTTCAAAGCTTCATCCAAGAACAATACACGATTCATTACCTACGGGTTTCTGAATCTGTACAAGTACATATGTCTTCCACACTGCATCAAATCGATACAGAGGGAGACTTACAAGAGAAACCTATGACTCTCAAACCCTAAACCCTAATTTACAAAATAGGATTCCTAAGACTATGTCGTCCTCTCTCTCTTTCTGCCTAGGTCTTGGTCTTCTTTCACAGTCTTCTGCTGAGTTGGGCTTCATATCTTTGATCCTTGATCCACTGTCAATCGTGCCTTGAATCTTGGAACATATTTAAAACAAGCCTGTTGTGATAGTCATGATGTTGAGTCATCATGCTGGGACATTTCATTCGACATCTTCAGTCTGGGGCAGAAACCTTCATGTTGGAACATCTTTCACAATATTATGTTTTACCAAAATTTAGTCAAACTCTTAGTGCTTTCAATCTCCCCCTTTTGACAAATTTTGGCTAAAACATTCTTCAGTCAGATGATGCATACAGTGGAAAAATACTTGAAGCAAGTGCCAAGGAAAGAGGGAGAAGATAATTTGAATTACCCTATTCATTCCCTTGTGATCATGAATACATAGAAAATGTAACTCAGGTCACAAAACACAACTTGCTTCCTAACTCAGATCACAAAACACAACTTGCTTCCTAACTCTGATCACAAAACACAACTTCTCCTCAAGATGTTAAAACCCAATGTTGGAACATCCTTTGAGACATTTTGTAGATCACTAATTTACATACACATCTCAGCATTAAGCCATTCTTCTCCCCCTTTTTAGCCAAAAGTTGGCAAAAATGACCCATGCAGACTCATACCCAGACTGTGCTCAATAAAAGACAGATAAAACCCATTTTCTCTCAACTTACAGTTCAATCGACACAACTCTTCTTAAAAACAAAAGAAGTTATGTAGATAGAGCCAATCCAAAGAACTAGTCAAAGAGTACAATAACTCCTGGTTAAGTTAGTTTCAAAAGATTCCACCTTTTCTGACAAGTCCTCGAAACTGCTTCTGAATAATGTCCTTATACCTAACTTGATTTTGTCAGGTTCATGGTCCCCACAGATAGAATTATAATTAATCCAGAATTAGCAAGCTTGATTATAGCAGACTTCTTTCATAGACCTTTCCCAACAGCAGAGAAAATCAATTTCTTACCAGATCGCAACAGAAATTCCCAAGATACTTGTACTACTTCCAATTCAATCCATTTACATCAATGACCAAATCAGACCAACCTGATAAGTTCACCCAGAACTTATATCAGTAAGGCAATGTCACGACATCTTGTCTGACATATTAACCTCACCTGAGGCAATCTATCACAAACAGCTTGAACCCATAAACAATCTTGATGAACACTCTACACCACTACAGTAATACATCTTAGATCAAGGAGTAACTTCCCCTATCGAAGATAACCAATGCTCCTTCAATGAACACTTATACTGATGAATGGAAAACATAAGACGCATCTTTATGTCTTCAAGAGCGCACCCTCTGTCCAACCTACCTGCTGAACACAATCATCAACTCCACTTATTGCTTCTTCTGACAAGAACCAATAACCACTCACACATGAACACCATCATGCTTCCCGTGAGGTCACATTAGGATCACCATCCTAAATTAACAAACTCTTAGATTAAGATCAAAGCTCCATTGATCCCCCTCTTCTTGAACCCATCTATACACCACACGAATTCCTCTTGAATTCTTATGTATAGACCTATACGTTCCTTGAGATAAAATCCAATTGATCTGGAATGATCCATATTCCTCAAAGAGACGCACAGGGCCCCTTAGTTTGCTATTTTCTTAACGAAGTCAAATATCGTATACATGCTCCAGAACTTCTCAGCCCATTTGCTCCACAAGCACCAAACTGATCCACTTCTAGCATGTCCCATTCACATCAGACTTCCAAGACAAGCCTTTACCCATCATTCTCCCGTATGATAGAATAAATACTTCTTAGACAAGATGTGAGTGTCAAGTTCTACACTCAGAACTTAGTATCCTACTCCAAGGATAACCAACCCAGAAAATGTCCTAACATCAGTTAAGACATCCTTCACATATCTCAGACACCACACACTATGGTTCTTGATATGCTCCACCACTGGACTTACTATCTGCATAGTAATCCATATGAAGATCTTCACACAACACTGCGCCACCAGCTTGAACAAAGAGAACTCCAGAAACCCAGAGATAAATAAACTCTCCTCCACCAAAAGAAGGAATACTTCCATCCTCAACCTAGAACTTCTACCACAAGATCCAAGATGAACCAGATCCTCCTTATGATTTCAACCAACTACCCTTCTGCCCAAGAGTAATTAGTTCCAAGCACCCTGCTTGAATGCACACTATGAAACCAACCAAATGCCACCTTTTGATTGATCTCACTCTTCTTCAGAACTCCCAAAAGATACACTGATCCACCAATGAAAACTTATCTTCAAGTCACATGAACTACTTGCTCCAAAGCAAGACATCTTGGATCCACCAAACCTCTAGACATGTAACATCTTCTCAAACCACAGCTCCCGCAAACTGCATGAGATAGACCTTTTTGAAGCATCCATAACTTCCATTCTCCTGTAGATCACCTTATCTTAAGCTGATATGCCACATCACCAACTGAGATCCTGATGTTAAGCAAGATGTCAGAATATTCTGATACGACATCTAGCTGCTGAATTCAGCTCCTCCTTCTGTCACTTAGAAGAACCTCCTCCCTTTAACAGAACAAGAGTTCCATGCTCTCATAGACTTGATTCAACAACCAAGTTTGAGCAGACAACCTCCATCCTGCTTAATATTATCACAGATATTCCATTCAAGCTCACACCTTGATGAATAATTGCTTTAAAGCTCCAAAGAATTCACACCAGCCACGTTTGAATCTTCAGAAAAGAAAGTAGTCATAGACTACACCATAGCCATACCAAAGAATGCCACTTTCCTTAGTAGAGCAGTCTGTAGAAAGTCAAAGATAACTGCCACTAAACCTTCACCTTCAAAGTGAGCAAGATCATATGCTCCCAAATACCTAGATCAAAAATTAACTGATCCAGGCTATGCTACCACCAGCACTTCATTCCTCCTAGACCAGAAATAAACTGATCCAAGAAGTAACCATCAAGATTATAATGTCTTCATCTTCATCTTCCAGCACCATTGTCCAGACCAGTTTCTTTCCAGGAAACTCTCCAGAGATCATATGCTTTTGTCACACCAGACTGAAGCAGATTCTTAGGTCAACACCCAAGACTAAAACAGATGCTCAAGTGAATGCAGTACCCCTCCCGTGATTCTGCACAAACTTTGATGATGAGATGTTCCAATATCTTGTTGAACAACAACAATCTTGACTTTCAAGGATAATCAATTAAATACTTGTGAATTCCACAAATAGCAATTGATCTTCAATCCTTGTCCAATAACCCTTCTTCACTGTTGTAGCTAAGCTCCACTAGATCACTTCACGAACACTTATCAAGTATTCAATCTTTTGTAAGTATCTTCTTTAACAAACAATGTTGAGATACCAAGGCTGCCACCCTTGACTCAAGTAACTAAGATTCTCTTTGAACGAATCCTATTTACCTCAACGATTCTGAGAACTCCAATCAGATTGGATCCACCCTTAGGGTTAAGAGAGATGAATGCTTCCTCGCTGTTTTGGATGGTGAAAATAAATAACCTCCACATTTTTCAGGTTGTGTTTCATAGAAACACCTTCTAGTCAGGAGAATAACTAGAAGACTCCAGATGCACAACTGAGACGCCTTTATGAGTGGACTTGAGAGAATTCTCAAGTATCTTTGATAACCTATCCGATCAATAATTTATCAAACTCCCAGAGCAAGAACTTGATAAACCTAAAGTCAACTCCTCTCCTCTTCAACTGACTTCAAACTGCACCATGGAACCAAGCTTCCAAGTACCTAGTCACCATAGCAGACATCTTCCAACAACTCCCTTCATTCCATCGCGCCCGACTTTGGAATAAAAGAATGCAGATATCTTCACATATAGAGGCCGACGATTGAGACCTTCCACCATCTGTCTTCAGTAACAACTCCAGTTTCCCATAATTCAAGAGTTCTTCCATCAGAAACATATGCAGCGGACCACCAAGGAACAAATTCAACTTGCCCTAATAAGATGTCATAACATCTTATAAGACACCCCAACAAGGAAACTAGCCACTTCTCCTGCAGTTGTTGTAGAGCCTCCTAGGAACATAGACAACCACCGGGTTGTTACCTTCGATCCAGAACATCTATCCCATCCATTAATACCATTGAGTATGTCTGAGTTGATTGATCTGATCTTCAAAACTCCTCCTTGTGTAAACGCCATAAAGTATCTCCCAAAAAGCTCATCCAGAAATAGAAAGGAATCATGCTCTGATACCAATTGTAATTCTGGCATAGCAGACAACAGATGTCCTAACACATGTCAAGACATTGTTCTGCATAAACATTTAAACAAAGAAGCAAAACAACAGCCTGATACCTTGAATATCAGAACTGCAGAATCACAGATGTTACGACATCTGATCCAACATGTTAATCAAGACTAAACTGAAAATAGTAGAATGATAAACAACACAGAATATGATGACCCAGTTCGGTGCAACTCACCTACATCTGGGGGATACCAATCCAGGAAGAAGAAATCACTATCAGTAGTATAGTTTTATGTAAACAACCTCAGGTTTACAGAAAGCACCCACGCTAACCTATCACTACCCAATGAAGTCTTTATCATTAGAAGTCACGTCTAATTGATAAGAGAAACCCATCTCACTCCCTAAATCACAACCTGTGATTATCTAACAGTTAATACCTCATAACTGTATCTATCTTATTGAAAGATACCCCTTCCAATATAAAGTTCAGTCAAACAACCTTGACTAACAAGTTAACTTGGATTTGCTTCAAAGCTTCATCCAAGAACAATACACGATTCATTACCTACGGGTTTCTGAATCTGTACAAGTACCTATGTCTTCCACACTGCATCAAATCGATACAGAGGGAGACTTACAAGAGAAACCTATGACTCTCAAACCCTAAACCCTAATTTACAAAATAGGATTCCTAAGTCTATGTCGTCCTATCTCTCTCTTTCTGCCTAGGTCTTGGTCTTCTTTTATAGTCTTCTGCTGAGTTGGGCTTCATATCTTTGATCCTTGATCCACTGCCAATCGTGCCTTGAATCTTGGAACAGATTTAAAACAAGCCTGTTGTGATAGTCATGATGTCGAGTCTTCATGCTGGGACATTTCATTTGACATCTTCAGTCTGGGGCAGAGACCTTCATGTTGGAACATTTTTCACAACATTATGTTTTACCAAAATTTAGTCAAACTCTTAGAGCTTTCAATCCCCCCCCCCCCTTTTGACAAATTTTGGCTAAAACACTCTTCAGTCAGATGATGCATGCAGTGGAAAAATACTTGAAGCATGTGCCAAGGAAAGAGGGAGAAGATAATTTGAATTACCCTCTTTATTACCTTGTGATCATGAATACATAGAAAATGTAACTCAGATCACAAAACACAACTTGCTTCCTAACTCTGATCACAAAACACAACTTCTCCTCAAGATGTTAAAACCCAGTGTTGGAACATCCTTTGAGACATTTTGTAAATCACTAATTTACATACACATCTCAGCAGTAAGCCATTCTTCTCCCCCTTTTTAAAGTCTTCTGCTGAGTTGGGCTTCATATCTTTGATTTTCTTTTATAGTCTTCTGCTGAGTTGAGCTTCATATCTTTGATCCTTGATCCACTGCAAATCGTGCCTTGAATCTTATAACAGATTTAAAACAAGCATGCTGTGATAGTCATGATGTCGAGTCTTCATGCTGGGACATTTCATTCGACATCTTCAGTCTGGGGCAGAAACCTTCATGTTGGAACATCTTTCACAACATTATGTTTTACCAAAATTTAGTCAAACTCTTGGAGCTTTCACCTACAAAGAAACTGTTTATATATTGTTTCAAGGTATCCTAATTCACAACAAATTTCATAATGTTCTCTAACACTCTTTGCTCCATTCAAGGCAACAGGTTCAAATCCAAGAACCACCCTATTCGGTTAGACCGCCTGATTATTAAACATGCACGATATGAAATTTGTAGGAGGAACTATTGTAAAATGAAATCATTCTATTAGTAAATATTAAGCCAAAAACCTATCCTTTGATTCTTATTCTAACATTAGTTTTTTATCTATAAATAATTTAATACTCATATATATGTAGAAGCGTCAAAATTATGCCACACTATTAATAAACCTAAGATGCAAAATGGGAGAAAGAGAAGCAAAAAGTGTAGTTACATGGTTCTACTTCTAACGAACATTGAAAGACAAAAATGTTAGAAAAAAATTTGGAAACTTTATGCCACACATTTTATGCGGTTTATTTGTGAAAATTATTTTAATTTATGTGGTTGTAACTTTGCTTATCAAAGATTCCAAAACTCTACAAAAGAATGCAAGTTAAATTTTATGAGGTTAGTTGTGATTTATTTTTAATTTTTAATAATTAATTAAAAGGTTAAATATACAATCCCCCTGCAATGTTAGCGATTTCTCATTTTAGCCCCTGGCAAAGTTTTTTTTTTAAAAACCCCCTCATCTTATTTAGATTCCCTTACTTAGGCCCCTAGTTGTCACATTGCAGCAAAGATTCCTTTCTCTTGCTTGCGTGGCATGACAGTTGGCATTTTTTATATTATTTTATTATTATTATTATTTTTTTTTTTTTTTTTTTTTTTTTTATTTTATTTTATAATTTTTTAAATTTATTTTTTTATTTTTTTTAAATTTTTTTTTACTTTTTTGTTTTATTTTGTTTTATTTGTTTTATTTGTTTTTATTATAATTTTTATAATTTTTTTTTCTTTTTTTTTATTTCTTTTTCATTTTTATTTATATATTTTATTTATTTTTATTTTTTTTAATTTTTCATTTTTGGACCTAATTTTTATTTTTAATTCTATTTTAAACAAATTGTTATTTTAAAAATTACACTAGTGCAGTAAAGACTTTTTACAGCGGGCGAAAATCACATTTTACATCGGTTCTGGGTCCGATGTAAAGCTAAGCGATGTAGTAAATCAAAGACATTTTACATCGGGCCATAGTCCGATGTGAAAAATACATCTACTACATCGGTTGACTATTAAGTCTGATGTGAAATATGGGTTTAATTTTTTTTTATAAAAATAAATGCACATTTTACATCGGTTGCCTTCCTGGCCCGATGTAAAATGTATGTTTTTACATCGGTTGCCTTTTTGGCCCGATGTAAAATGTTTTTTTTTACATCGGTTTTCTTTCTGGCCCGATGTAAAATGTATGCTATCTTTCTTAAAATGTATGTTTTTACATCGGTTGCAAGGCGAAAAAGAAATAAAAAAAAAAAGAAAAAAAATTATAAAAATTAGGGTTAAATATACAAAACCCCCTGCAATATTAACGATTCTCATTTTAGCCCCTGAAAAAAAAATTAAAAAAAATTTAAAAAAAAAAATTTAAAAAAATTTAAAAATAAATAAATAAAAAAAAATAAAAAAAAATAAAAAAAAAATAAAAAAATAAAAAAATAAAAAAATAAAAAAATAAAAAAATAATAATAAAATAATAAAATAATATAAAAAATGCCACCTGGCATGCCACGCAAGCAAGAGAAAAGAATCTTTGCTGCAATGTGGCAGCCAGGGGCCTAAGTGAGGGAATCTGGATATTAAGTGGGGGTGTTTAAAAAAAAATTTTTTACAGGGACTAAAATGAGAATTCGCTAACATTGCAGGGGAGTTTTGTATATTTAACCCTTCATTATATAATTGCATATAAGGAAAAACTTATTTCTAATATTATATACTCCTTTAAAAATTATAAAATATACTTTATATAAAATTATTATTTAACCAGAATATTTTAAAATCAAAACTCTCTATTTATTACCATAAATTGATTTATTGTTATACACTCAAATAAATAATTAAAAATTTAATTTTATGTGTATAGTAGAAATCTTATTATCTTAAGAGTTTTATTCTGAGAAATTAATAATTACTATTGATTTGTATAATTGTAATCTCACATATCGTGGATACAATTATATAAATATTTCTATTTTGAATAAAATATAAACATTCTTAATTTGTGTGATTGTAACTCACCTATCGTGGATACAGTTATACAAATTTTGTTTAATAAATTATTAAATTTATTTTAATTATAATAAATATTATATTAATAATAATTATACCCTATCGGTGTGTTATTATTAATATAATTGTTGTTCAGTGTACTTCTGATTATATACTTACGTCAATTATGGTTCAAATATCATATCGGTATTAGAATTTTTTGGTGGCATACTATTTGTCCATTGTTGTTATACTTCTTATTAATTACTATTGATATTCTCATTTGAAATTATAATAAATGAAATTTTCTTTTAAAGACATGTAAAGTTATTTTAATTAAATGAAATCTAATAATTTATTTTAAATCTTTTTTTAATTATTTAAATGGATTTCAATTCTCTATGTATTATGTAAGTGATGGACATACTTTATCGGTTTGACGTTACTTGACATGATCATTGTGTGATAGAGAAAATAATTGAGTATTTGTTTAAATATTTTAAAACTCTTGAATTAATGTTCAACTATTATTCTCTATCAAGTGAGAGAATTTAATATGTCAATTTTATATAATGAGAATCAAATATTATTTATTTAATATAATATTATCTTATGGAGACTTATATTGAGCATATTATAGTCTTATGTTATTGATGAAAATTTATGACTACTTTTGTTATATCCTCAATATTAAACAAATTAAGTCTCATATTTTTTCCGCTGCGTATAACATAATATGTTTCTCAAATGCGTGTGATTATAGTTATAACATTTGAGTTTTGAGTGAGTTATTAAGATATCGTATATATTCCTATATTTAAAATTTTAAGGATTGGATCTCACTCAAATGATGGTAAATCATTTATATGACCATCATATTCTTTAATGTGAAATTATTTAAATAATAATATTCTAGGCAAAATACTCTTTTTTGTCCTTTAGCTTTACCTCTGAGTTCATTTTGGTCCCTTAACTTTAAATAGTGTCATATTGGTCCCTTAACTCTTCAAAACGTTCCATATTAGTCATTTCCGTCTTATTAGCGACGGAAAAATTCAAAAATCAGTCGCTAAATTCGTCGCTAATAAGACAAAAGGACTAATATGGAACGTTTTGAAGAGTTAAGGGACCAATATGACACTTTTTAAAGTTAAGGAACCAAAATAAACCCCGAGATAAAGTTAAAGGACCAAAAAGAGTATTTTGCCAATATTCTATTTACGTGCAAAATATGTGGTTGAATTTGTAAAATTCTAATGATGATATATTGTAGAACCACTTCTCTGTACAGTTTTGCACCAAAAATAAAATTAGTATCCCATTGTATAATCAAAGTAATTAATACTAGTGGACTCTGATAAATCTTTATTCTATTCGATTAGTGGGAGTGTATGTGTACATAATTATATAATCTAAAATTTTAGATTACTATTCTCGTATTGTCATATATTTTTTGTGTGCATTATAAATATGACATATTCTAAAAAGGCTTCAAAATATAAAATAATTCTAAGAAGTCTTATTTTATTATTCTGAGATATATATTATTAATCTCAGAAAACATCATAACTTGATGTTTAGCTTCAAATTGAAAAGTCACAATAATTATTTAGCATGCAATAATATTGTGTTATTCTATCTTCAATAGTCTACATTTGTCAGGTCATAATATGAAAGTGCAAGTAAATATCAATACTCTTATCGAGTATGATATTGTGTTATGAATGTACTTATGATTAAATGTAATTACTCTCGTAATAGGGTATCCCTATATGTAATTACTATTTCTTAGACCTATATGGATATTCTATGACCTTTAATTTGAAAACTCTTTAGTATAATCATTAACCAAAGACTTATACACATGAGTAAATCTTATGATATTTTGGGTTAGTGGGAGTTTATCAATAACATTTTTATATGCTTCGGCCATTCTTTATAACATATTACTCTTAATTTAAATATGTTACTTTGAATTAATCATCATTTATATAAAGTTGTGAGTTTTAACATGTATGATTTGTCTTCCCTATCGGATACAACTTCTGCAATATTGAAACTTACTTCTTTTTTGATTGATTAGTGTTTTAACTGTTATTGATATTCTAATATTAAAATCAATATTTTTTTATAATTAATTATTGTCATCCAAGTGGGAGATTGTTAGATTAATTATTTAATTAATAAAATATAGATTGACATAATTAATTATTAATTAATTATATTATGATTTTGATATTAAATACTAATTAGATGAATTGTTTAATTGAGTTTTGTGTCTGAATGGACCGTTATGGGCTAGACCATTCAGTTAAGCCTAATAGAGGTCCCTGCCCTCAGTCGTTTAGCTATTTAAGTGTTTCCTCATTAGACAATTAACATATTCTGAAAACCCTAAATGACAATGAGGGTAGTAATTCTCTCATACTCACTCTTCTGACAGCCGTCTCTCAAATTCTATAAGGTACATCATTCTTATCATTATCGATTATTCTTTAATATAACAATATGCTATAATTTGTATTTATTCGATTATATTAAATCCACAAAAAAAACCCTTAGGAGTAATGACTATTGTAGGAAAGATGATATACTTCAAAATTAGTGGCCGTGAAAACTAAATGTAAAGTTGAAATATGAAATGAAGAGCCAATTATGTGATAATAAATCTATCTCCACAGTATAAGAACCACCTTTGCGAACGTAACTATTTTCAGCTGTAACAAGGAAGCTGGAGTGAAGTATAGTTTTAACGAAGGGAAGGAACATATAAGAGAGGAGTGCGGCTTGTCGTAGCTTCTATCAGAAACAACATCATCAAAACATTAATACTCCGGTAAATTTTTCAATCTCATACTTTTGTAAAGGCATCTTTCTCTACGTTCACCGCACCAATTTATTGTGAATTAGGATAGGATGCCTTAAAACAAAATATACTCGGTTTCTTTATAGGCAACAAACACACAAGGGATAGAATTAACAAGGAAAAATAAGAAGAACAACAAGGATTGGTTATAACTGTTATTCTTTATTTTCTCTATTAAACAGATTACAAGTACTCAAGAATAACAAATAATCCTCTCACCCTAATTAAGATTTGTCACATCACACTTATGATAAGAGACTAGTATGATATTTATAATAAACCTAACATACTAAACTAATGAGCTTTATAACAATTACCTATTACAATACTGTTATGATTTGACACTTTAAAATAATCTGATTGGATATCTGTGTAATATTTCTTTACAATGGGAGTACGCTACCTTTAAACTCTCTCTCTCTCTCTTTCTATATATATATATATATATATATATATATATGTATATTAACTAGAAACAAAAATTGGACAATCATTTAGTTACAAACAATAGATCTGTAAATTATATTGAGCGTCAATAGATCATTTTTTTATCAATTTCGTTAAGGGTCAATAGTTCTGTATAAACTTTTGATCACTTTTAGAAAAGAAATACTTGACTTCAACTTACCTTCTTTTTTTTTTCCGGTGGTTTTGCGGTGAAGCTAACACAAAAGTAATTGTACATGTTATTCGACGATGTTGTGTTTATTTTTCTGGATAATATACGAAATTGTTTAGTTTATTAACTTTTTTGTTGCTTAATTTTGGTCATTCTCTATTGTGTGTGGGGTTTTGAGGGCTCTACATCTCTTTACTATGTTTTTTTTAAGCAAGTAATAGATTAAAAGAGTATTAAGGGTGCTCTAACTCGATTACAGAACACCGAAACAAACAACCAAATGAGATATTAAGAACCAAATAAAGCTTAAACAAGAAAATGCAAAGGATGTTTGCAAAAGTCGTAAAAGTTACATTTGGACTTTCTAATGTCTCCTATACATAACCATCTCCAAGCCAAGATCTTAATATTCCAAATAATGTCAGAAACGCAGAAATTTTCTCTGTTGAATAGAATGCCATTCCTCTTGATCCAGAAGCTCCAACATGTAGCTAACCAAAAGCACCCTTCCTTCCCTTTAGAAACCTTCTTACCTTTGAAGAAATTGGACCAAAGCGTAAAAGAATGACGAGAACTAGCATTGTGCCAGTTTTCCTGAAAACCAATCCAAGAGGCTATGGCTCTCCACACATTCTTAGCAACATGACAGTTGAAAAACAAATGACTCAAATTTTCATTCTCTACCAAGCAATAACAACAAACAGAATTTGAAATAGGTATGATACCTCTAACAACAAGAAGATCTTTAACAGGCAACCTGTCATGAAAGATCCGCCAACCAAAAGCTTTGATCCGAAAAGGGACCTGCGTTTGCCATAGTTCGTCGAAGCCAGTTTGATCCCCAGAATTTGACAGACCAGCCTGGAATTTATTGCACAGCAGCTGATATCCGGACTTCACCGAATACCCTGCCTCTGAATCAGGAAACAACTCCAAAGAATCAGCCTTAATTGCCGACGGTTCGTGATCCACTAGCAGTAACCGCAAGGACTGAATTGCTTCCAGAATAAAATTGTCCGCAATGTAGGGGATACCAAGATTACCCCATTCCCAACCGTCCTCTTTCCTAACCCCCATGCTTCCGACAGTCGCATACTTTGAGTTGCTTAAACGAAAAAGATTCAGAAACTCTTCCGCCAAACAGACGTCACCATTCCACACTCCATCCCAAAGCAGGACAAAATTACCATCACCCAACACAACCCTGCTATTCTCTTGAAGCACTTTGTCGTCGGGAAATTTTTCCAACGAAATGATGTCCTTCCACCACGTTGAATCCGAGGGCCTGCCACTATTAAAGAAAATTGAATTATTGAAGAAAATCAGATCTCTATATCTTGCTCTAAGAATTTTAATCCAAAGAGAATCCTTATTCTCAAGAAGTCTCCATCTCCACTTATAAAGCAAAGAAAGATTAAACTCTTCCACTCTTTTAAAGCCAAGACCATCCTGCTTAAAGGGTAAACAAAGAGTTTCCCAACCCACCCAATGAATACTCCTCTTGGCTTCTCCTCCTCCCCACAAAAACTGATTTTGAAGCGTTGTAATATATCTGCAAATCGTTTTCAGAGCCTTATAAAAAGACAGCATAAACACCGGGAGACTGCTCCAAACCGACCTAAGCAAAGTGATTATGCCCCCAAAACTAAGCATCTTCCCTTTCCAACATGAAAGTCTGGATTCCAACTTCCGAATCAAGAAATTCCACGATGAAATGCGCCTGGGTTCATTCCTATCGGAATTCCAAGGAAGTTAAAGAGGTTGTCTTCTAACCAGCAAGATAAAAAGTTAGCGGCAGCATCCAAAAAGTTGGAGTTTAAGTTGATACCGATGATTTTACTCTTCGAAAAATTGACTCCCAGACCCGAAATGACCTTAAAACCCCTTAGAACAGATTTCATAGCCCATAGGTGTTTCCAGCTGCCATCCCCGACCAACAACGTATCGTCGGCAAACTGAAGGATATCCACTACACAATTTTCTTTTACTGTAAAACCTGAAAATTCACCCAAAGACCTTGAATTCCTAACCAGACCAGCAAGTGCTTCAGCCACAATAACAAACAAAAATGGGGACAGAGGGTCTCCTTGTCTAAGACCTCTTCCCACTTTGAACTCCTTCGTCGGGCTTCCGTTGACGAGAACTAACATAAAACTAGTAAAAAGCGTTGATTCCATCCATCTCATCCAAAGTGCCCCAAATCCCATTCTAGGCATCATGTACTTTAAAAAATTCCAGCAAACCTTATCGCACATTTTTTCAAAATCTACTTTGAAAAGCATACACTGCCTTTTCTCCTTAACCGCGAAATCCGTAGTTTCATTGGCTACTAACACACCTTCAAGCAAGCTCCTTCCCAGAACAAAATCCGTTTGGCAAGGAGAAATTATAGATCCCAAGACTCTTTTAAGCCTTGCCGCAAGTAATTTCTAAAGCGCTTTATAAATGCAACCTACCAAACAAATAGGACGATACTCTCCAAGAGTAGATGGATTCTCCTACTTCGGAATCAACGTGAGAAAAGCGGAACTAAAAGCCTTAGGAATAATAGCCTTGTCGTCGAATTCTTTAAAGTATCGAAATATGTCTTCTTTTATGATATGCCAACATTTCTTAATAAAGAAGAAGTTATACCCGTCTGGACCTGGGCTCTTGGACCCTTCGCTACCCCAAAAGGCATCTTTTATTTCAATTTCACTGAATTCCACCTCAAGAAAATTACTATCAGCGGTTGATAAAGAGCTTAAATGCAATCCTTCAGGAATAGGCCGATCGAAATCACTTTTAAAAAAAGCTTCTGAAAAAAATCTGTGAACCTCCCATTAGCCGTTTGAAGAGAACCAATAAAATTCCTGCGACTTCTATCTTTCATTACGCCATAAAATAATTTACTATTGCACTCCCCGTCGCTATCCCATTTAATTCTAGACTTTTGAAGCAACATGTTCTCTTTTATTCTCAATATGTTCCAGAAGCTGGACGTAGCTTCGCTTCTTATCCTCACTAATTCTTCCACCTGAGAAACAACACAAACACAAAGTAATTTATCAGCTTCGTTCACGCTTTTACTCTCCTCCTCAATCTCCAAGTCGATTTTCCCAAAAACCTCCGAATTCCACCTGCGCAAACTATCTTTTAGGATCATGAACTTCTCTTTTAAGACAAAATCACTTCTCCCCTTAACCTTTATATTCCTCCAAACATCTTCAATGAAAAGGATAAACTCTCTGTCCTTGAACCAACTGTTGTTAACTCTAAACGGTTTAGGCCCCCAGTCTTCTTTATTGATCAACAACCAAATCAGACAGTGGTCCGAAATATCTCTTTTAGCAATGGGCCAACGACTCCCCATTTGTTAACCAGCGTATTCGACAGCAAAAAACGATCCAGCCTGCTCATCGATAATCCGTTACCACTATACCAACTGAAATTGTTACCTCTGACAGGAACATCTATCAATTGAAGATCACCTACGAATTCTGAAAATTCTCTAATATCAGAATTTCTGTTACTCGACTGATTTCTTTTCCTTTCACTTCTGTGGGCAACAGAGTTGAAATCTCCGCCGACGCATTATTCCCCATCTGAATACCTCTGCTTAAGCTCTAACAGATTCTTCCATAACGCCTTTCTGTTAATCAAAGAGCAAGGAGAATAAATGTTGATCACGTAAATGAATATTCCTTTCCATAGCAGCTTAATTCCTAAAAACCCCGCACCTTTGAAACTCAGAATGACTTCAAACTACCCTTCCTTCTAAACTATAATAAACCCACCCGACAAACCAATTGAATCTGAATGAGACCAACCGACCTCCTCATTGTTCCACAAATTCCTCACAACACCCTCTTCAACTTCTTTCAACTCGGTTTCTTGGATCAGAAAAATATTTGCCCTTCCTTCAATGATGATCTTGGAAATCCTTTTCCTTTTCAACTTGTTACAACACCCTCTAACATTCAAAGAACCAATAATCATTTCCCCGTGTACGAATTCTCCTTCAAACCCTGTTTCCTTTCAAAATCTCTCTTCTCCATAGCCTCAATTTTCTTTCTGTAGTCTCTGTCTGAGAACTTAGAAATAATACCCAAATTTGCTATAACACTCCAAACCTTTTTGTCGACATTAGAATCAATGTTCTCCCAGAAACGGTTGTTTCAATGCACTAAGTCTGAATCAGAAATAGAATCACAGCAAATGATAGCTCCTACAGAAAAGCTTTCATCCCTCGTAGAGCCTTCAGGAACAATATGATACTGGGAAGGAGAAGTAGCTGACATCAACATATTTTGCTGCGGTAAAGTAATGGGCCCGATGCTTGCTGAAGAAGTGGAATTTTGATCCAACTTTCTCAGTATTATCTTCTTGGGCCTTTTCTTCTTAGTTTATAAAGGCCCACCTATTTCATAAATACTTCTCAATTTCTTAACCGCAGTAAAACACTTAACTTTTTCACCTTTACTTTTGTCTGCTATTGACTTAACAAAAGTGCACTTTATTCTAGTGCCAGAATCCTCAGACGAAACAGAGGCTTCCTTGGGACCACCAACATCTGATTTCCTGCTAACAAAAGCCGCCTTTTCCGCCCCTACAGCTTTATCAAAAGTCCCACCTGAGAAAACTTTACCTATACCTAATGTTGTACTGGGCCCCTCTCTTGTACCATCACTTATTTCTCTGCCAATGACCAACGGTTCTTCCTCTGCATAAGGGGAACAAAAACCATTTTCTTTGCTATGCCGAGAATCGTATGAAGATTTGTCAGCCTCCTCCTCGTCGAACACGCAATGTTCAGAGTTTTACCACAGGTTATCAGAATCGGACGAAGAGGAAGCCTCCTTCGATTGATGACAATTGGGATTCAACGTCAAACGAAGAGGACCATATGAATCTTTTGAGAGTTTGATAGTATAGAAAACATCATCTACCATCACCCGAATAGATATGTCTAAGACTGTGTCGCACGAAGTTCTTATCATTATCCTGGCAATATCCATGGTCGTCCCCTTCAAAGTATTTTCATCCGAACAAACATAAGTTCCCACTGTATTAGCAACCAACTCAAAAAAATCAAAGCTCCAAGCGTGGCAAGGAACTCCATGCATTCTGATCTAAGCCACTCTTTCCTTATCAATATCGGTTTCCTTCCATTTCTGAATATCGGAAAACCACTGACTCCACCAATCTCTTCCTTCCTCAATCATATCTTTAATCGCTCATTCCTCTAAATCTTCCAACAAACACAAGTTTGCTCCAAGAGCTGAAACCTTAATGGAAAAATAGCCTCCAGTCTCGAAATAAGTTTGAATGTTATAGGATGTACCTGAATTGATCACCTACCGATATAAGCAAGTTTTAACCTTGCTAGAACTACCTTGTTAGAATTATAATTCAGAATTGGTGTTGTAGAAGGAAAATATTCTGAAGGTTTGCCGTTAGGAGCATTTCTCACCACTTGAGCAAAAGATCTGCTACCCACCTTGTTACCTTGCCAAATATTCCTCTTGATTGCCTTCCCTGAAGAAATACCCTGGTTCTGTCCACCTTCCCTAACGCCTTCCCTACCATTTTTTCCGGCGTCAGGAAGCTTATCGAACCGGGGAAGGTTAGCATGAATCTTTTTTCCGACGATGATTACATTATCAAGTTTCGCAGCCATCATCCTCAGGTCTTGAGTTCCTCTGAACCTCGCAAATCCGAACCTCTTACCCAACTTGTTCTTTTTTGGCGGAATGCCGACCTCGACGACCTCCCCAATGCACCTAAACAATTTGAATACATCACTAGATTTGATTCTATCTGGGATTTCTGAAAAGTAGATGGATAAAATCCTCGAGTCCTCTCCTTGTTGCGCTCTCCTTCCCGGCAGATAAGAGTCCCACCGTGGTACAATGTTTCGAAACCCCTTCCTATTGACTTTTTGCCATTCCATGTTGTTCCAGAATAAAAATCTGCTAATATTTTAGAGAGAAGGTGGAGCCCCTTCCTATCGACATTCTACCATTTATTGGCATTTTATTTGAAGTTAAAGTTTCGATTTGAAATCTTCATTCAATCTTAGAAAAAGATTTGATTTATCTCTTTACTATGTTGTTGGTGGATTATGAGTGTATTTTACCTGTGTCTATAGGCTTAGCCGATTGGAACGAAAACTCACACATGAGTATTCGTAGCTTCATTATCGTATGCATTTTCATATAGTAAACAACTTGATTTGAAAATTTTATAATAAAACTTTGTTGCTTGAGGACAAAGAACATTTTAAGTTTGGGGGAGTTTGATAAGTGGTTTTCATAACGTTATTTCTAATAGTTTTTACTTAGCATTTCATCACTTTTTGATTGATTAATTTCTGTTTATCGTATTTTACACATTGGTTGTGTGCTTTTACTATTTTCACGGCCTAATGAGTATCCGAGGTGAAAAAGAATTGAGAACGAGTGAAACATTGAAAAAAGTCAAAACTCGGAAAATCCTCACAAAAAATCCAGAGGGCTGTTACGACATCCGTAGAAGCTGCTATAGATCGTAGCAGCAAAACCCTAGGAGTTTCCACTTTTGACATCTCTACTACATAGACTAAAGGCCTGCTATGGCCACCCGTAAGAGTTGCTACGAGCCATAGTAGGAGGGAAAAATCAACTTTTACTTCTTTCCTTGTTTAGATCGATTCTCATATTTTTATCTTTTAGGCATGATTTGATTTGGGATATTCTAATGTAATGACTGTTGAACAACAAGATATTGAGCCAAGTTTATGTTTTTCTTTATAACTCATAATTGGTTATGCGTTTATAATCTCAGTTTTTACTCTATAATATTTTTACGTATTTTCCAATGTCTCTGTACTAAAGTCGCCCTTAGAGCATTTTGGATTAAAGCTATTCATTCAGGTTTAATTATTTGTTTTCATATTCAAATGGTTGTTTATTTCAATTGTCCATTATGAACTCATTTGTGAACCTCGAATTGGATGTGTTTGCCCTCAGCATGAAGGAGTGTTCCATTAGGGACTATAGGTTATGGGGATCATCTTATAAATGCTTGTATGATTCGTCACATGTCGATTACGAGAGTATTTTGTGTAAATTTATTTTATTGCCCGAGTCATGCATTCCAACTCTTATACAAAAGGATATGTGTCGTTACTAGAGCATAGGTTTTTAAACAGACAAGTCCAATATAGCAAAAGTGCTTAGATGAATTTGAAAAGGTTTTATAGTCGAGCAAAAGTAACGAATCCTTGACGAATAATTCAGTTATGCAAAAGAAGACGAGTTATTCGTCATCGACAAGGCATTGCACTGGCGAAAGCATGTATTGCCCACATTTATCTATATTTTTTGTTATAAATTTTGGGTATTGCCCACATTTATCTATTTACTATAAATTATGTTGGAACTCTCGTAATAGAAGTGACATGATTGTACGAATGTGTTAGAGTGAGAGCCATAATCCTAAGTCATGTTTACCTCAGTTGGAATTTAAGTGATTTTGCAATTAAGATGTTTTTATTAAGTGCTTTTTATTTATGTTATAATTACCAAAACTCATATTATTGATTCCTCTAGATATTCATTGATTGGACTAAATTCGGTACTTAAATTATTCGTCTTTATGGTTCGATAACATATTACTACTTTGCAGCGTGTCAATCGCCTATATGGGCGACAAGGATCCTAATTGGGGATCCATTAAAGTGTTCACCTCTGAGGACGGCAAGGACACCACTTAGGGATCTTGCGAAATGATCGCCACTATGGGCAGAAAGGATCCTATTTGGGGATCCAACAAAGTGTTCGCCTCTGTGGGCGACAAAGATCCTACTTGGGGATCTAGTCAAATGATCGCCTCTATGGGCGACAAGGATCCTAATTGGAGATCCGACAAAGTGTTCGCCTCTGTGGGCGGGAAGGATCCCACTTGGGGATCCAACGAAATGACCGCCTTTATGGGAAAAAAGGATCCTAATTATGGATCTGACAAAGTGTTTACCTCAATGGGCGGCAAGGATCCCACTTGAGGATCTACCAAAATGATTACCTGTTTGGACAACAAGGATCCTACTTGGGGATTCAACGAAATGAATACCTCAATAAGCCGCAAGGATCCCGCTAGTGGATCCAGCAAAATATTCGCCTATATGGGAGGCAAGGATCCCACTAGGGGGTTCAACGAAATGATCGCCTATATGGGCGGCAAGATCCTGCTAGGGCATCCAGCGAAATGACCGCCTTTATAGGCGGTAAGGATTCCACTAGGGGATCCAGCGAAGTTATTGCCCCCTTTATAAGGCATTCTCTCGGGATCTTAAGTCTCTTGCAAAGAAAGGAATAACCTACAGATATGGATAATAGGATAATAAAAGCGAGGTATCTTATTAACCCTCTCTCCCCCCTATGAAAAAGTGTCAAGGGAAGTGAGTGCACCCAATAAAATAACTTGTCTTTATAGTCGCAAGAGATGTAATACTTTCCTATAAAAGTTGTCAATAAAGTAATCAAATAACAATAGAAGATAAACGACAATTATGGTAATGTCTCTATAGGGTATCCATTATGGTCCTTCAAACATTATTCTCCTTAGAGGTTAGAGAGGAATCCTCATAACCTTTAAGGCTTTCTCTTGGTGGCGTTATTCTCGAGTTCATCATCTTGGATTTTTCGTCTGGAGTGCGGATCCTTTTTAACTTCAGGCTTTCTGCATAACATTTCCTTGCGATCTCCTTGTATAACTCCCACTCTAACCATCGGGGAGGGGGTACTTCATGCATAAATACAGAGTAGACAAGGAGACACCCAACCGATTAAAGCTTGGTCGCCCTATAATCATATTGTACTAATAGGGGGATAAATAACCAAGAACTTAACCTTTGTTTCTTTGGCCTGGTCCTGCTCTCCAAAAGTGATTCTCATGGTGTTGTATCCCTTCAATTGTACTTGTTCTCTGGAGAATCTAACCATAGATCCTCTAAAAAGCTTCGAGTCTACTGCATCGAGGCAAAGTCTTTCAAATGCCTCCCACTAAAGTATGTATGTGGAACTCCTTTGGTCACGAGAACTCTCTTAGTTTCCCAGTCTTCGCACTTGACGACAATGACCATGGGGTCATAGTTATGAGGGTGGATGTCAGCTGCAACTTTCTCCGAGAAGGCGATCATGGTTTTTGGCATTTGGCGCTTGCCTTTGGTCTTGACTTCAGGGATATTTTCTACACTTAGAATCTGGAGAACGTGTCTTCTTCGAGCAGAGTTGGTTTCCTCACCTCCGAAGAATCTTATTGTTATGGTATTGAGCATGTGGCATGCAATTTTACTACCCTCTCCCTGAGGTACCTCTTTGACTTAGTTAGGCCTAGGGCTTTTAACGTGATCTCGCACTCGCGAGTTAGTCTTGTGTGGAGGATGGACGGAGTCAACCTTCACATATTTCTTAAGGTGTCTATCCTCTATTTGTCTATTAATTTCCTTTTTGAGTTGGTAGCTATCTTCAGTGTGGCATATGAATTTCTTCCTAATCATTGATTCACAAAAATAGAGCTTTAGCCAAACAAAGTCCTGTGCTCACTTCTCTTTTTAGTTAACACAACATTGAGAGATACATCATCATTTGCCACCTTTTGATCAACCACATTAAGACTTTTAATTGCGTCTTTAACTTCTAAGTATACTTTCCTAAAACCTCTAAATTTCAAATTTTCAATCTTAAAGAGTTTAGGGCCCCCAATTTGAAAGGTTGGCTCTAATCATTAAAAGACAATGATCCAAAATTTCTTTATTACCAATGAATCGCAGCCCTTTTAAACCTTCATTTATTGGACAATGATCCGAAATTTCCCTATTATTGGACAATGATTCAAATTTTCCATATACTCCATTTATTAGTCAAACGCTCAGAGATAAGAAATCAATCGAGCCTGCTCATAGAATTTCCAGCAGCATTGAACCAAGTAAATTTACTCCCCAATGGTGGTAGATCAATCAGTTCCATCTCAGTAATGAACTTGCTAAATTGAACCATCTCATAGTTATTTAAATGATCTCTACGCCCTCTTCTTTCACTAACCCTCTTGACAACATTAAAATCGAATCCCAAGCACCACTCGCCTGGGGAAAATAGTGATTTTAATCTAATTAAATTTGTCCATATTCTCCTTTTGTTATTGGGGCATCAGGAAGAATAGATATTACTCACATGAATAAAAAAGTCTTTCCACATCAATTGAATCCCCGTGAGACCTTATTCTCCAAAACTGAACAGAGTATTGAAAATATCTGATTTCCACAGGAGAAACATTTCTCCTCACCTACATATAACTTATCTACTTCCTCACAAAGTGTAACGCCCTGTATAATATATATCTAGAATAATACCATACAAGCATTTTATTTGGTACTGACACATCAAAAGTGCCTAATGGCATAATTCACATACTTGTCCATTTCTAAAACATAAATACAACACCTGGCACAAGTCGTGGAAACTAGCCAAAAATAATAAAACTAAGAATGATATACAATATCCTCAATTGTATACAACGAAAGAATACACAGCAGAATAAGCTTAACAAAGCTTCTCTTGAAACATCCGAGCATCGCTCCACTTGTAACCAAACCTGCACCTGAAATAAAACAACTATAGTGGGGTGAGATACATCAAATCTCAGTGAGTTCGCTATCTTATAGTCCTCTCGGCTTTACAGGGTTCTAACAAACCTAACTCAAGTCCAAGGGAAGGGAAAAGACTTTGAGTACTCACACACACTATATGGAAACATGTCATGAGTTCACCAACTCACCATATCACTAATCGGTAACCATGCCAAGGTATCCCTTATTCCCGACCTCTTCTACGTCTAGAAGTCGACCCGGGTCATGGATCCTTGCAACCTACTTGACATACGAATGGATTCGGGTTCTACGGGCCTTTTACCGTTATGAACCGTCACTTTACACGGGCCTTATACCGTCAGAAGCATTCGCCTACCGGGCGCCATTCGTACAGCACAGGGAATCAAACCTGCCAAGTAGTCATGCATATGTTTCAGAGGAGCTCGAGACCCATGAAACGTAACTCAAAGAACCGGTTACGATTACGTGATCACACACACAAACGTGATAGTATTCGACAATCACAAGGCCACAATGCCTTAAGGCCACAATCGCCTTAACAATAAAACATAACAATTCCACACGTTCCATACTTGTGTTTCACTCACCTCTAGACCATTACTCGGCAAGGATGCACATCTACATCGAATGCACGAGCATCGCCATCTAGATTATTTATCAATCTTAGTCACAACCTAGAATCATATCATTAGGTTTTGGGCAAGGTTTCCTCACTCTTCCTAACTCATTTTAACATGCATATTATCTCATTTCATTTTAACAACAATATTAGATAGGCATGGCATAACACAAATATTACAAATAAATACATATAATGACACATCACATGAAACATCACTTCGGTTTCTCTCCGATTCATTTAATCGGGCAATAAACAGATATTTCTCACTTCTAGTAGCTAGAGGATGTTCATAGCTTTACAACGATACCAAGAATATGCACAACGGATAAACGAGTCAAAATTTATGAAAGAAACAAGTTGGAGGATCTGTCATGTTCGCAATGCAAAGCATCCAGCGAATGCTCGCTTCTCATTCGCAGTGCGAAGCTCCCAGTGAATGCCTAGCCAACACTGGTTCGTTGCCCCATTCGCAGTGCGAACGTCTGGTGAACCAAGTCAGAACCAAAATAGGATAATGGTCGCAGTGCGAACCTCTGGCGAATGTTCGCCTACACCTTCGCCGTACGAACAACCAGCGAATGTTCGATTTCCCCTTCGCTAGGGGATTCGCAGTGCGAACCTGCGGAAATGCGGAAATTCTGCAGCGTACAGCTGAGTTCCCTTGGGTTCAAAACCAACCCAAAACATACCCAAACATCCCACAATCAAATACAGATGATTCTACACTCATATAGCTTATACTACTCAGTTTGTAACATATTCCAACCGTTAAATTCCATCGATTAGCAATTTAAGCAATTTCTCATAAACCCTAACTTAATCTAAAATCATCTCTAACTCTAGAACTTAAGTTTCTATCTAGAACCCACCTGATAATCGAAGAGGAGTTTGAAGAAGGCGATGATGATCCGTGAGCTTCTCCTCAAGGTTTTCCCCTCTTTCTCTTCTTCTTGCTCTCTTCCTTATCTTCTTTCTCTTTTCTTCTTTTTCTTCTTCTTACTACTTATTTCTTTTCTCTTATATATATATATATATATATATATATATATATATATATATATACATAATCATTATTATATAATATAAATCCATAGAGTAAAATATCTCCAATTGATATTTTGCCGTCTAAACCAATTGATCAATTATTAGAGTTATCATAAAAGTCTCTCTTGAACTAATAATAAATTGATCTCTTCAGAGTTCAATAGTTGCTCTATTGATCCCAATTGATAATAATTAAAGGGCTTAGAGGATTCCATAAATCCAATCAATCAAAGATAGAGCACATAGATGCTCATCTGATATCCAATTGAGCATTTAAATAATACGGGGTATTACACTCTCCCCCCCTTAAATTGAAATTCGCCCCCGAATTTCCTCTACTCAACAAAAATTACAACTCGTATTCTTGTCTTAGATCCACACTTAACCTTTCTTCCGTTCAAATTTTTGACGCATTCCAATTCCAACTTAACTTCACAGACCAAAATCCTTATTTTCACGAATTATCAAACTTCGGTTCCTTAGTCATACTCTCATTCCAATATTGGGTTAACTTCTAACCTTGCTTTTTCTATAACTCATATGTTGTCCATACAAAACACTTTGTAGCACCTTACCTTGGAAAGAATGTCCTATTCTACATTCCTCCACTGAGTCACAAACCAAACCGTAATATCTTATCTTGATTCAGGGTAACAAATATTTAACAAATATTCACGATGTAATTCAGTGATTCCTTAACTTCATACAATTACTGACAACTATTCTTCCACAAATCCTTTAACATTCGAACCACTTCATAACTAGTCAAACGACTTCTTTACCAGTTCCATCTGGTCTGATGCTGTACCAGGTACTCATTAGATCCAAAATTCTATTCCTTTTTGTGGCATACCAAAAGGTAACACACTTAGAACGAGATCTTCTTATCCTCACACTTATAAGCAACAACTTTCAACTCTCCAATTCTGACTGAACTCCTTCGTCTGTCACCATCCACTGCGCAAATCCAAACAAAACTAACAGTGGAATACCACAAATCCTTAAGCACCACCAAGTAGCTAACAGTCCATGGAGAACACACTTATCCAATGGGGTCCTTACTAACCAATGGTACAAGAAACTTACTGGCGTCCTATGGTAGAACAATTTCTTTGCCAACACACAATATCTTAACATCCGTCCAACACTCTCCAGACGATAAAGGTACATGAGTTATACTGTTACAACCATAAGATGTACAACTCCAATTCCATTCTAGGTTCAAAATCAATAAATCTAAAACAGTTTACCAACCTTCGGCTCTGGTTACCATATTCCAAATTGATTCTTCTTACGGGGTTCTGACTCCCTCAAGGTTTGTTGTTGGTACAAGTTCTCAACTAATATTACATAACACCATCCCGAAGCTTCAATCCGATGCGAGTCACCACTTATTCAAACTTAAACCATTCAAAGCGAAATTGTGAGTTTCCATACTACTCACCAATCCACATACAACACTTTACACGTACACACACCCTCAAAGGACATGCCATGTTTCTCAATTGAATCCACTTTTCTCATTCGTTCCGTTTCGTAACGATTCCAAGTTACATGCTTAGCTTCGGAACGTCCAATTCTTGCTCGTACTTGGAAAGATAACTTTCAAATTTCCTTCTCTGGATCAACACAACTGCCCACAACTGGTACCACTCTCACGGAGTCTCAATCCAATACCATGAACTCACGGAAGTTAACGATTACTAAATTCTGACCAACCACTCGAACCTTACTAGCACCATAATTCAACACCGCAATATTCCTTGTGAGGTCGACACCTCGTGAGTATTCTCTGACTTCGCCCTCAAGGCTTTCTCATACTCAACACAACTCACGAGATTACTTCTCCAAACGTTAACTCCCTTGTCGCCTAAACAAAGGTCCTCTATGCAACACCCTTCCAGAAGTTCAAATTTCAAAATACAATTTCGTCTTTCATTAACTTGCAATCCAGTTCTCTATTCGCACAATACCCTCCAATCGGAGCAACATAAGGTAACAAAATGCAGATGATGTTTCCCAAGGGATTTCACAATTTACACACTCCAACCAAGTGACAAGGTAAAATTTCAAATTCCGACGCAGTCACACGACAACACCTCAGCAGGGTAGTTTGTTCCCTGCTTATACAACTACTCTAGATGAAAGCCGATAATGACAACATTATAGGGTTTCAACCACCACTCATACTTGACTTGTCCATAAGCAAAGCCCAACACACAACCATCGCACGGTACTACGAAAATGATGGACATCACATGTCAAGCATACAACCTTGTTCTCTAACTTGAATTCCTTGGTGAGAAATAATACTACAACATTCTTAGTCCAACAAAAGGTAGATTCTGAATATTCCGACTATTCACAATTACAGAAGGTCCTTTATACTTGTAAATAGATCGGATAATGCATCCTCTTGAAGAACCTTTCCATCACTTCGTACACACTAACCGGGATTTCTTACCCTTTACCATCCATTACACACCATTCTTACACCAAATTATTTAACGGAAAATCCGCAACTGACAATTTTCATCAACTATTAACGAAACCCTTCCGGTATAAATCCTTCCATGATTTACACTTAGTCCGTAATAAGTCCTGAATTGATTTTCGTTGTTTTACCACAATCTTACCTTTGAAAATACAGGACTTACTGTTCCACCAAGTACGTCCCTTCACACTTATCTCAAGAATAAGAATCCCTCACGTACATTTGTGACTACGGTGCTACTACTACGCTTGTTCTTAATACCAAGGTGTAACTCTTCTCATTCCACGTCATGCTATCAGGCTCCTCACAGGTGAACCATCAATGATTACACTTCTTCAACTATAGGTTCATCAACACCTTAGAAATTCCATCGCACACTCATCCACAATACATTCCGTTGTCACTTCCTCATAATATACTGTTGACACCGTTTCTACCCCGCGTTTACCTTGCTCTCCTCGGTAATCCTCTTAGGTCCAAATACAAAACCATTTTACTACAATTTCCTTAAATCCAAGATACTTACTCTATACCTTAACACTTACTTCTTCCGATCTGTATCGCTACACTTTCCGTTACTAATTAAAAATTCATTCTTTCCCCAACCCAACACCTTATACAGTTCCTTGGGTAACTTGACATTTCCAAAATTCCAAATTGGTCTCTCATCGAGCACAGAAAATCCCGATGTAATATTTCAAACTTACTCTCTCTACATAACTGGATATACACAATCCCTCACCCACTCTTCGTCCGGCAAATACTTATTTCACTTGAAGCATGTACACACATCCTTGTGTTCCTTCTCACACTTCACTACTACTTTAAGTTCCCATAGAAACCGAACGTCCTTAACTCTCACCTTTTAACCAGTCGGAAGATATTGTTCCGAACACATTCCTTAAGGTACTCTCATCCATTCAAGATACTATAACGACCTTAAAACTGAAGCACCCAAAACTTATCTCACTTCCGGACCTTACGTCACACCTTCCACAAAACGAATTTTCTTTTTCACGGAATGAGATTACTTGAAATCCTTATCCGTACTAGTGGTCAATCCAGCTCCACTAGCAATTTTACATTGCTTGATACCTTATCCAATCGTCCGATAGAGATCCTTAACTGCCAGACTCCATCCATTCCAAAGGATTGCTTGAGCAACACACCACTCTTTAATTCCATGCTACCCAAGCACAACTTCTACTAAAATCTCAACTGAGCTGACCAAAACTCCTCACCACTAACTCTTGGCTTGAGCCTACCCTCACAGCACAAGTTCCGACAACACTTCGGAGTCCTCGCTGTCGCTCAACCATGATTCTACCTATCACATACATAGTATTAGGTTGATCAGACCCAACACTACATCGTATGATATTAAGTTTCATGATGGCAAGACACACTTAAGAGGCAGGAATAGATTTACTTATGATGTTTCAAGGCTAGGTCGAGGACACGACCTGCTCTGATACCAACTGTAACGCCCTGTATAATATATATCTAGAATAATACCATACAAGCATTTCATTTGGTACTGACACATCAAAAGTGCCTAATGGCATAGTTCACATACTTGTCCATTTCTAAAACATAAATACAACACCTGACACGAGTCGTGGAAACTAGCCAAAAATAATAAAACTAAGAATGATATACAATATCCTCAATTGTATACAACGAAAGAATACACAGCGAAATAAGCTTAACTAAGCTTCTCTTGAAACATCCGAGTATCGCTCCACTTGTAACCAAACCTGCACCTGAAATAAAACAACTATAGTGGGGTGAGATACATCAAATCTTAGTGAGTTCGCTATCTTATAGTCCTCTCGGCTTTACAGGGTTCTAACAAACCTAACTCAAGTCCAAGGGAAGGGAAAAGACTTTGAGTACTCACACACACTATATGGAAACATGTCACGAGTTCACCAACTCACCATATCACTAATCGGTAACCATGCCAAGGTATCCCCTATTCCCGACCTCTTCTACGTCTAGAAGTCGACCCGGGTCATGGATCTTTGCAACCTACTTGACATACGAATGGATTCGGGTTCTACGAGCCTTTTACCGTTATGAACCGTCACTTTACACGGGCCTTATACCGTAAGAAGCATTCGCCTATCGGGCGCCATCCGTACAGCACGGGGAATCAAACCTGCCAAGTAGTCATGCATATGTTTCAGAGGAGCTCGAGACCCATGAAACGCAACTCAAAGAACTGGTTACGATTACGTGATCACACACACAAACGTGATAGTATTCGACAATCACAAGGCCACAATGCCTTAAGGCCACAATCGCCTTAACAATAAAACATAACAATTCCACATGTTCCATACTAGTGTTTCACTCACCTCTAGACCATTACTCGGCAAGGATGCACATCTACATCGAATGCACGATCATCGCCATCTAGATTATTTATCAATCTTAGTCACAACCTAGAATCATATCATTAGGTTTTGGGGCAAGGTTTCCTCACTCTTCCTAACTCATTTTAACATGCATATTATCTTATTTCATTTTAACAACAATATTAGATAGGCATGGCATAACACAAATATTACAAATAAATACATATAATCACACATCACATGAAACATCACTTCGGTTTCTCTCCGATTCATTTAATCGGGCAATAAACAGATATTTCTCACTTCTAGTATCTAGAGGATGTTCATAGCTTTACAACGATACCAAGAATACGCGCAACGGATAAACGAGTCAAAAGTTATGAAAGAAATAAGTTGGAGGATCTGTCATGTTCGCAATGCGAACCATCCAGCGAATGCTCGCTTCTCATTCGCAGTGCGAAGCTCCCAGCGAATGCCTAGCCAACACTGGTTCGCTGCCCCATTCGCAGTGCGAACGTCTGGCGAACCAAGTCAGAACCAAAACAGGATAATGGTCGCAGTGCGAACCTCTGGCGAATGTTCGCCTGCACCTTCGCCGTGCGAACAACCAACGAATGTTCGATTTACCCTTCACTAGGGGATTCGCAGTGCGAACCTACGGAAATGCAGAAATTCTGCAGCGTACAGCTGAATTCCCTTGGGTTCAAAACCAACCCAAAACATACCCAAACATCCCACAATCAAATACAGATAATTCTACACTCATATAGCTTATACTACTCAGTTTGTAACATATTCCAACCGTTAAATTCCATCGATTAGCAATTTAAGCAATTTCTCATAAACCCTAACTTAAGCTAAAATCATCTCTAACTCTAGAACTTAAGTTTCTATCTAGAACCCACCTGATAATCGAAGAGGAGTTTGAAGAAGACGATGATGATCAGTGAGCTTCTCCTCAAGGTTTTCCCCTCTTTCTCTTCTTCTTGCTCTCTTCCTTCTCTTCTTTCTCTTTTCTTCATTTTCTTCTTCTTACTACTTCTTTCTTTTCTCTTATATATATATACACACACATAATCATTATTATATAATATAAATCCATAGAGTAAAATATCTCCAATTGATATTTTGTCGTCTCAACCAATTGATCAATTATTAGAATTATCATAAAAGTCTCTCTTGAACTAATAATAAATTGATCTCTTCAGAGTTCAGTAGTTGCTCTATTGATCCCAATTGATAATAATTAAAGTGCTTAGAGGATTCCATAAATCCAATCAATCAAAGATAGAGCACATAGATGCTCATCTGATCTCATCTGATATCCAATTGAGCATTTAAATATTACGGGGTATTACACAAAGAATGAACCACAAATTCGTTCACCACTTTTAATTTCGTTGTGGCATGTTCTTGTTCGTTGCAAAATTTGTTTTGGTAAATTTAGGCAGCTTTTAGGTGCAAAAGTTGATGAAAAATGTGCAATTATCACTACAAGAAAATGTAGGATTAGCTACCATAATTTTACTACAAAATAATTTTGTAGCTAATTCCTATTTAAAAGACAATCATATAATCATTACAAAAACCATCACTAATTCTTTTTTTATTAATTTTATTTACTTATTTTAGTTACATGAAACATAAGAGGAAATAATTTGCTGAAACCCTACTTGAAAGAAGCAAAACATTCGAAAACGGTAAAACGCGAAGAACTTTACACATAAGCGCTTTTTTCTCAAACGCGCTTCTTTTTCAAACGCGATTCTCCCGGAAGGCCTCCAACGCGAAAGTGATTTTTCGCAAACGCGATTTTGCAGCCGGATTGCTTCTTTGCAAACCCAAATGCGATTCGTAATCTCACTGCATCGTTCAGTTACGTTTTGGTTATGGTTCAGAACTTCTTCGGTTCAGAATGCTCATGGTTTGGTGCACTTTTACGGTAAGCTTCACGGTTTCATGTTGGTTACGCTTTCAATTGGTTTCTCTGGTTTTTTTTGTTTCGGTATTGATTCTAAATTAAGTTAACACTAGCATACAACATTATGAAGCTAAATGGAGGAATGTTTACGTGTTAAAAATGCAGAAATACGGCTTTTGGTCTTGCCTGCAAGGTGTCCGATAAAACGCCTCAACCATATCTCGTGCGTCACATGTTCGACAAAATGTTTCAACTGGTTTCTTTCGTCTTTTCGCTTCTATTTTGATGTGCATAGTGATGCTGAATTTTCTGTTATTGTTGTTGATTGCTGTTGAACTCTTGAATTGATGCTTTGATCTTTTTCTGTTTCAGCTGAGTAATTATTCTTCAATGGAAGGTGTTCTTTAGTGTGAGCCACATTTTGACCAACTCTTCAACGATCATCGACAAGAACTTCTAATCACGTATGTCTTCTTGTTCTTCATTCAGCTCCTCAAAGAGTATGCGTACTCTCTCTACGTACTTCATGATTTCATTAGATTTTTTGTATAATGAATTTTTATATTAAGTTAGAAATGTAAACAACTGAAGAATGTGCAAGTATTTAGTGTTTTCATGTTATTTTATAAGTTACTGAAGCTGTGTGAAACTGAAGAATGTGATTAGCATGTATTTAGATCAAATTTTGATTTGTATGTTAGTTGCGGCAACATTTTAATCTAATCTGAAATAATGCTAACAACTGGCTGATCCCTTATGTTCGATTTGTCTTTCGTACGAGTTGTAGTCTCATAATTATATATTTGAATTTAGTCTTTCAAGTAGTATTATGTTCTAACTTCTAAGGCTGACCCTGATATGTTGTATAATTGTATTATTCCTTGGTAAATTTACTGATTTTGTTGCAAAAAGCCAATTGTATTGGACACATGGGCTGTACCATATTTACTAATTTTGTTGCAAAAAGCCAATTGTATATTTCTGAATTCTTTCAATCACTTAGTGTAAATAAGTCTTGTGAGGTGTTCTAACCGGAAAGTATACTCCTGAAAAGCCCCCAAGTAGACCTCGAGGCAGAATTTATACTCTAGAGTTCCTTACAACGGTACACATCCATTACTGTTTTTCTAAAATTTGAAGATCCAATAAATTTTACCAATATTGCTATCTTCCTCAAGTGCTTTAGCATTTTTATATCGCAACTTAAACCTTTGCTGAACTAGATCACTGAAATAGGAGACAAATACAACAAAACTTTTACACAGGTTCATACTATGTTGAATATTTGAAACATTAGTGTAATGTTTGTTCTGAGACAGTCACTGATGAGAACATAAATCTTACGAAATAATTCTGTTTAGGTATCTCTGAACTGGCTTGTAGATCACTGAAATAATTCCAAAATTAAGCCTGTTATTGGATTTCCGGTTGAAAAACTCTGAAATATGCTTAAGCAGTTAATTAATAGTTGCAGCATACATACCCTCCTTAATCATTTGTAAAATTATATATATGTAGTTAAGTGAAAGGGAAAAAGAAATTGTTTTCATAGTAAGTTGAAAATTCAGAGAGATTGATATTGTATTATAGTTACTTGCTAGTGTGCTTTTCCTCAAGGTCTACATCATCAATTGGAATGGATTATTGAGAACAAGAACAAACAAGGGTTGATTTCCCATGTTTTATAATATATAATTTCCTTTGGTTTGGATTTGTTGATACTCTTTGAGGCTTCAATGATATTGTAAAAATTGACAATATTTCTCCTGATATTAGTGATTTTGTTGCTACAATATTTCACCTGATATTAGTGATTTATTACTTTTGTTGCTACAATTTTGTATTTGAGGACATGCCTAGCTACGAAAAGCTTTCAACTCTGAGAACCCACCTACAAGATGTACCAATATTAGCTCTGACTGCTACTGCTGTTCCTAAGTGAGTTTTCTCGATTTACTTTCTTTTAGAGAGTTCACTTGTTTTTTATATTTTTAACTTGTGTATGAACAATTTTCATATGCAATCCTATGTCTATTTATTTCTATATATTCTGAAAAATAATATTTCAATTGTTGTGGATTTCTGAAATTTCTATTCTCTTATTAATGGTATGTGTGTAGTTAAGTCTGTTAGGTATATGTATCGTGTCATGATAGGATTTCTTTTCTATTATGGATCTATCAGATTATTTTATGATAATATTAGTTTATAAATATTCATTTACAGAGACAGTATGCCCTGTTTATCACTATAGTCGTGTGTGTGTCAGGAACATTTGGTAGACATCAAACACTACACCTTCATTCAAAATTATTGGGGCTAGAAAGGATCATGCATTGATATCATTTTGTTGTTTGGGTGATATTGTATAAAAATTGCTTTGACTTTATCTAACAAATAGCTCTTTGTAATCATGAGACCCGATCAAAGTTGGATGAGGCGAAGAAAGAACAATAATGGCCAAGTAACGGAAGAGTTTAAGAATGGAGTTGACGAATTGATTGAGGTTTCTAAAAGACACCCAAGAGTAGCTGATGCATTAGGTCGTATATTGCAAGAACCGATTTACAATTTTCCTGAACTTATTTCCATGATAACTCAAACAAAAGTTTCGGTTGATCGAATTCAGGAATTCATACAGGAAGATCAAAATCAGTTCATGAATAAGCATGCTTCCAAAACTTCAACGGTTGCTGTTGAAGTAAAGTCGGGAGAATATGAATGGGAAGAAAATCATCAAATTCTCAAGAAACCAACAATTCATATTTTGGAAAAATTAATTATAAACAAAGGTCAAAAGGTTGCGGTCTGTGGTCCGGTAGGGTCTGGAAAATCGAGCTTGCTTTGTAGTATGCTTGGCGAGATTTCATTGGTTTCTGGTGCAGTAACTAAAGTTTATGGGACAAGAAGCTATGTACCGCAAAGTCCATGGATGCAATCTGGCCAAGTATAAGAACTAAATTAATGGATTCCATACGCCTAAAGGAGATGTCATGGCCAAGTATGAACATGTTTTGTCTTTTCTTTTATTTTAGTTTTAATTTTTTGGAGTTTCTCGAACTAGTTTAACTTCTTTTGCAGGAAGCAGGTTCATGGATTCATGAAATTCTTGCATCAAGCTTTGTCTGGGCATTCTTTCAGTGGCTCTTTACTGGTGGATATACTTGTGGATTTGTTCAATTTCCTACTTTTGGATTGCAAGCATGGAAAAACTCGTGAGTTCTCCCTTGTTTTATGTTCTACTACTAGCAGTACTAAAAGTTCTCAACTACATGTGAAATAATTATGTAATTGTTGCTGATTAAAGCGCTATAATTTTGCAGATTTTACTTCGATTTCAGTATGACTTATGTTGGAGCAGGAATGATCTGTTCTCATCTTGTAAATTTATCATTACTTCTTGGTGCTTTGGTTTCATCGGGCATCATGTGGCCATTAATCAGAGGACTAAAAGGAGAATGGTTCCCTGCAAGTATAAAAGAAAGTAGCATGAAGAGTCTTAATGGTGATAAGGTTTATGTTTAGCTATAGAATTAATTAAAGGACCTCAATGGAGTATTTGTTTTTAGACCTTATCAGATTTTATCCCTTGCTCCAGGTTTTCATTTCCATTGCCTTGATTCTCGGTGATGGGTCTTACAATTTTCTCAAAGTTCTCTATATCACTGCCACAAATATCCATGCCAGCATGAAAAAGTTTGATATCAATAATGGACCAATAGTTTCTGATGTCATTTGTTTAAGGTTAGTGGTGCTAATGACTATTTTTTCTTCTTCTTTCATGCATTTTCTAATTACACTTTCATTACATTATAAGAACTTAACAAGAAGTGAAAATTTTTTGCAGGAATGTCTTATGAAACTTTTATACTATAAAACCGTTGTCTATGCTACACATAAACTAGAATTCTTGGAAGCTGCTGATCTTATTTTGGTAAGCTATACTGAACACTTGTGTGTCGTCGTAGAAAATTTCTGCGCCTATTTGACTGAACTCGCGTCTCACCGATTTATATACTTTTTGTTAGGTTATGAAAGATGGAAAAATATGGGAGTTTGGAAAGTATAGAGATCTCATCGCATGTCCTAATAGTGAATTTGTCAAACAAATGGTTGCTCATGAAGAAACAGTAAGCCAAATTCCGAGCCAGAAAGATGATTTTGTTAGTAGCTGCAGACCTTGCCAAAAAAATCGAACTGAAATTGCCGAAGAAAATATTCAAGAGATTATAATGGATTGGAAGAGAACGAGAGAAGAAGAAGCAATGACTGTTGCAAGTGTTCAAAGTTGATTTTGCTTCCATCGTGCTTTGAGTTTTAATGTCCAAGCGCATAATGGTTTGAACATTAACCCTTATTGTTGATTCTTCTTAGAACATCTGAATGGTGAACACTAAGATTCTTCTTAGAATATTCTTTGAGATGAGGATAAATATGTATCTTGTAGTTGATTAATGGATTAGTCATTGTCCCATTGAAGATATATTAATATGAAATTGCTTCTAGTGTTCTCATTCTACTACTTAAATAAAATCTTAAATGAAAAATTATTAATTTTAGATTATTTTATTTAAACCAATGCTTAATTATCAACAAATATGATGCCTTCAAAAGTAGTTTTTTAGGAATAATTTTTTATAATTTAAAGTCTAATCGGTTTTGATTATAAAATTAAAAAACTAATATAGCCTTATTTACCTTGAGATTTGCTATGATTTTTTTGAGGCGAAGTTGTATCTGTTTTGTTTGGAAACATAATAGAAGACTGGTATTTTGCTACCATTTAAATGTGGATTAGCTGCGAATTACAAAATATTAGTTTGAGTTTTGCTAGAAAAATTTGCTCTAGATAATTAGCCACCCAATCCAAGCTACGACATATTCTGTAGTTAATTCGCAACTAATCTCTAGCTAACCCTATTTGATAGAGTTTCGCTTCAAATTTGCTACGATTTGTGACGTAGCTAATCTCTGATTTCCTTGTAGTGTATAACATATTTCTTGACTTTTTGAAGTTATTAGATTTTTTAGTTACCGGAAATGTTTGTATTTCTTGTTGTAGATTTGTGTAATAAAAATATATTATTAATTTAGTTTTTCTCGAAAGCATCGTTATAAAAGTTGTTCAATCATGACAGTTTTTCCCTCTTTGTTCCTTGTGACCAAAAGTTTTAATCAACTAAAAAGGAATTTTTTTTAGATCTCATGAAATATATTTTTATTTTAATATAATAAAGTTTATTAAAAAATAAAAGGAATTGATTAGTTAGATATCTTCTAATAATAAGTAATGCCCAATTAAATTAAGTAGTATAATAATATAAGACTAATCAAAAGCTAACAAAGCAAATAAAAACACAGACTAGTTTATAAATTTCATTCGAGAACAATTAAGGGAGTAGGTAAAAATCTTACTTACATAAGAACCAGATAAAAAGAAAAAACATTTTATGTAAAACCATCCAACTGGCACATAACAATAATTTAACTAAAAATGTCACGATAAAATTTTGAGCATGGAAAATGAATCAAGTTCCAACAAAGTCCCTGTTAATAATTATGAATCAGAACAATTTATTTAATACCATAAATTATTGAAATATCAACCAACATTTATTCACAAACTACGGATATGGTTTCAAAAGTTAAAGACATTATGCACAACACAGTCATGAAAATAACACAAGCAATCAATCACTACTTTTATTCAAAGAGAGAACATAATGATATTCAAAGAGATAAGGCTACATTACTCAAACATAAAAACTTCAAACTTCAAACAATAATATCTTAATATTTGAAAACACCACCAACATCAAATTAATTCATTCATCTTCGATTTGCACTGCCTCTGTTGCGTGTTCTCTTCATTCTTACGTTAAACATACGTTCGAAGAATCTTACCAACCATATAGGTTTTCCAAAGAAGAACACATTATATCCAAAGAGCAACCCAGATATTGCCCCACACACATATCCTGTTGCTACTGCTTTCCATCCAAATCCTGATTCCTCTTCATCTTTTGATGTTGAATGTGGTGGTTGATCTTCATCATTTACGCATGATTTAGACAACGGGAATCCACATAACATTGCATTTCCATCATAGGAATTATTTCCAAATGTATTAAATTGTTGACCTGTAGGTATGGTTCCTTCCAAGTGGTTTTCTGAAAGGTTTAAGATAGAGAGAAAAGTCAAATTAGTCAAAGTTGTTGGAATCTCACCTATCAATTGGTTCCTTGAAAGATCCAACCACTCCAAATTTCTCAAATTACGCAAAGATTGAAGAATATTACCAGTGATTTCATTGTTTGAAAGGTTAAGACCTATTAGAGAATTTAATTCTCCAATGACTAGTGGAAGAACTCCTTCAAAATTGTTGTTTGATAAATCAATTGTCGTGAAAGTAGTCAATATCCTCTTTAGCTCCATAGAAAAACCTTTCATTACAACAACCAAAGAGTCAATATAGTAATTCACCTTACCTATGTATTGCGGACCAGTTTGGCTGTCATTCACATTCATCATTCCTTGAAAGTTCTTGATGCATGATGTTGGCAAGGGTCCACTTAAATTGTTATGAGAGATGTCAAAAATTCTCAAATAAGATAATGAATACTCAGTGCTAGAACATGTGATTTTACCATGAAGTTTATTTGATCGTAGACTCAGTACTTCTAACTCTTGTAGAGTTTCAAGCCAATTTGGAAATGCATCGTTTATGTTGTTATCTCCGAGGTCCAAAATTTTGAGTTTTGTGCAATGAGCCAAAGAGTGTGATAGTGGTCCTTCCAATTAATTGCCATTCAACTTTATTGTCTCAAAACTATTTTCTTTGGAAAAGGTTCTAGGCATGCTTCCATAGAATTTGTTCATTTGCATATCCAATATAGAAAGAAAAGGAAATGTTCCCAAACATTGTGGTACTGTCCCTGTTAAATTGTTGTGAGCCAAATTGAGCACCTTCAAGGAACTTGCATTGCACAATGACAAAGGAATGTCTCCTGTGAAATTGTTATTTAAGAGTAAAAGGTATTGAATGCCATATGGAGGAACTGGAATATCTCCTTGCAACTTGTTGAAACTAAGATCAATGAGATAAATGTTGTCCCATGAGCTTAAGAGCTGGCTTTGAAACCATTCGGGAATTTTCCCATGAATGTTATTATCAGAGAGATCTAATACTTTTAAATTTGGTAGTGGTGCTAGGAATTTAGGAAAACTATTACTGTTAGTTGATGATAAATATTGAAAGTGGGTGGGAGAGTTTTGGCTTTGCTATCAATGCTGATAGAAAGAGCACTATTGTGCGAAAGATTGAGGAAATATAGATTTTTAAATGTTAAAAATTGGTGAAAATGCACAACCCCACTCAAGTTTGTTGATGACAAACTTAAATAAGTAAGATTTTGGAGTTTAAATATTGAATTTGGAAAATGGCCATGTAAGTTGTTATTAGAGAGAATCAAATATTCCAAAGAATGAGTTGAGAAGTCACCTATGAACCCTGTGAGATGGTTCTTCCCAAGGAACAACCCTAACAAAGAAGACAAATAATAACACCAATGTGGAATTGTTCCATTTAACATGTTATGTCCTAAATATAGAAGGCTCACTTTTGAATGATTTGTGATTTCACTTGGAATTGGGCCAATTAGTTTATTACCGGAAAGTATTAAAGATTCTAATTTGAATAAATTTTCAAAAACATTTGGAATGTTGCCGCTAAATTTATTAAATCCAAGATTTAAGAAAGTGAGGTTTGTAAGATTTGAAAGTAATAATGGGATCTCACCCTCAAAATTGTTGGCAGCAAGGCTCAAGTATGTAAGTTGAGTGAGGTTCCACAAAGATGAAGGAACTCGTCCATTAAAATTGCAGACTGAAAGTTTTAAGTGAGTAAGAGACATCAATTGACCTATGGAATAAGGAATTTCACCTGAGAAAGCAGTATGGGAGAGGTCCAAGTACCTAAGAGGAGCGCTCCAGTTGGACTTTGGAAGTTGACCACTAAGATATTCATTATCAGACAAATCTAGTTTTTGAAGATTAGGTAGAGAGAGAATGTCACTTGACAAATTTTCTTGCAACCCAGTGTTATATAGACTGAGAGAAACCAAAGAGGATGACAAATTCTTTAGCATAGACAAAGAGCTACCTTCTATTGAACTCATATTGACACCATCTAAATTAAGCTCTCTTAAATTAGTAGCATTATGAATGAATTTCTTCCATGTGAAGGGATTGAGTTCCATGTCATTATTACTACTGCTAAGATCAAGTGATACTAATTTTGATAAATTAGAGATTGTGGAAGGAATATTACCAGTGAGGTTACAGTATGATAGATTTAGATATGTGAGACTCACTAGATTACCAACACCAACATGCATCGAAGACCCGGAAAAATCATTAAAAGCCAATTTGAGTCGTTGAAGATGTCTAAGTTGAAAGATAGTGCTATTGGGATGTAATTCACCTTTCAGATTATTGCAACTAAGGTCGACACCAATGACATAGTCAGACACGTTGTCACAGGTGATGTGAAATCTCAACATATACACCATTGATGAACAAAAGATAAAGCTAGCATTGCATAGAAAAGGAAGAAGAAGAAGATCAAGTCTTGTATTTCACAACTGCTGAACCATTATAATGTACATTGGTATTTATAGAATACTAGAGTTAGTTATTCTCTAACTAATTTCAGTTAACTAATAACAAACTCTCTAACAAACTATGGAACTAGTTTATTACTTGTACATCAAGTAATCCATCTTACGTGGACAGATCATCTTGTTTAATATCCCCCCTAAAGCTGGAGTAGATGTCAATCATCCCAAGTTTGTTTTGAAGATTACTAAATGGTCCAACATGCAGAGACTTAGTGAAAATATCTGCTATTTGATCTTTGGATGCAATTGGCAGAAGGTGAACAATCTCTTCCTGCACTTTATCCCTCACAACATGGCAATCGATTTCGATGTGCTTTGTTCTCTCATGGAACACAGGGTTTGCTGCTATATGAAGGGCTGATTTGTTGTCACAGTAGATCATTAAAGGAGCTGTAAGTTCAACCTGAAAATCTCTCAACAGATACAAAATCCATTGTCCTTCACATGTTGCTTGTGCTAAAGCACGATACTCAGCCTCAGATGAAGACCTTGACACAACTGTTTGCTTCTTACTTTTCCAGCTTATCAAAGAATCACCAAGGAAAAAGAAAAAACCAGTGGTTGATCTCCTAGTGTCAAGACATGTTCCCCAGTCAGAATCTGAAAAACCTTTGAGAACAAGACCTGAAGATGATCTAAAAAACAAACCATTGCCAGGATTGCCTTTGAGGTATTTTAGCACATGAATGCCAGTTATCACGTGTTCGTCTATAGGATTGCTTAAGAACATACTAAGTTTGCTCACTGCATATGAAATTTCAGGTCTGGAGTGTGTGAGATACAACAATCTTCCTATCAATCTCCTGTATTTAGTAGGATCTGAAATTGGCTTGCCAGATTCTGTGTACAATTGGAGATGAGGCAGCATAGGTGTGTTGTAAGGCTTTGTTCCAGTTAAACCTGCCTCTTGCAACAAATCCAATGTGCATTTTCTTTGACAGAGAGTAATGCCATCTTTGGATCTGCTTACTTCAAAACCAAGAAAGTATTTAAGATCTCATAGATCCTTGATGCTGAATGTGTTGTGCAAGAGGGTCTTAACATTGTTTATCTCATCAATGTCAGTCCCCCCTAAGACCAGATCATCCACATAAACAAGGATCGCTGTGAAATGTTGACCATTGGATTTGATATACAAGGAATAGTCTGACTTCGACTAAACATAGCCAGACTGAAAAGTGTTTAAGTGAGTTTAGTGTTCCATTGCCTACTGGCTTATTTCAAGCCATAGAGGAATTTTTGAAGTTTGCACACAATGTTTGATTGAGGTAAATGTAGGCCAGGTGGAGGTTGCATGTACACTTCTGCATTTAGATCACCATGTAAAAAGGTTGTGTTGACATCAAGTTGGAACAAAGGCCAATGATGAGCAGCAGCAATGGTGATGAAGACTCTTATAGTGGTCATCTTTACAATAGCGATGAAAGTATCCATGTAGTCTAAACCTTCAGTCTGAGTAAAACCCTTGGCCACTAACCGAGCTTTATACCTCTCTACAGAGCCATCAGCATGTTGTTTGAGTTTGAAAACCCATCTACATCCAATGGCTCTTTTATGCTGAGGTAAAGGAACTAATGTCCATGTATTTTTCTGTTGAAGAGCTTTCAGCTCAGACTGAATAGCATCATGCCAATGTTTATTACCAATAGCTTCTTCATAAGTATGAGGCTCAGAAATTGAAGATAAATGAAGAATATATTGATTGTGTGCAGGAGACAGATTATGATATGATAAAAAATCAGATAATAGATACTTACTGTTAGAAGACAATTGAGTAGAATCTGAATTGGAAAGTGGAACTGTACTCTCAATGAGATTGCAATGGTAATCCTGAAGATTGTTTGGAGGTTTGATAGTTCTAGCAGATTTTCTTAAAGGAGGATTAGGATTAGATGAAATAGTAGGGATATTATGAGATGGTGAGGAACAGACAGAAATATTATGATGAGGTGTATTATTAGAAAGACACATTGGTGTTGGTTCAGGTGAAGAAGAGTGTGGATGGGTAGTGTTTTGTGTATCAGATTCAACAATGTAGGGGAAGTCAAAGAATATGTTAAGATTTGAAGGATGTGTTGAGGAAGTGTGTTTGACAGATGAGGACAAAGAATGTTTGTATGGAAAAATAGTTTTAAAAAAATGAAATCTCTGGATAAGAAGAGTTCCTTGGATTGTAAGTCAAATAAAATGTGATCCTTGACTCCTGTTTTGAAGCCAAGATAAAGACATTTCTTGGATCTGGAATCAAGTTTCTTTCTATGTGTTGGTAATGTAGCAGCAAAACACAAACAACCAAACACTCTAAGAGAGTTAATATTAGGAAGGCTATCATGGAGCAATTGGAAAGGTGATTTCTGATTAAAAAATGGTGTAGGGAGTCTATTTATGAGATGAGTAGCATGACTGACAGCATAGGACCAGAAAGTTTTGGGGAGATGAGCTTGAAATAAGAGTACTCTAGTAATGGCAAGGAGGTGTTGGTGCTTCCTCTCAACTATCCCATTTTGTTGAGGAGTGCCAACACATAAGGTATGATGTATAATCCCTTTGGATTTATAATAATCAACCAATAGGAATTCATTACCATTATCAGTTCTAATACACTTAATGGCTTTGTTGTGTTGGGTTAAGGCCATAGACAAAAAGGCTTTGAGTAGGTTACTAGTTTCTGATTTGTGTTTCATGAGAAAGATCCATGTAAAACGACTCTTATCATCAACAACAGTTAAGAAATATCTATGCCCATTAATTGATGGAATGGATAAGGGTCCCCAAATATCTATATGGACTAAATTAAAGACATCTTTGGCCTTGTGGTTGCTATCAGGGAAAGGTAGTCGTTTTTGTTTGGCATAAAAACAGATATCACAAGGTGTATTAGAAGTTGTAAAAATCACAAAAGGAAAACTCTTCTTTATTTCAATCAACTTGGCATTGGAAAGGTGACCAAGCCTCCAATGCCAAATATTACAATCAGATATGTGGTCAGAATTTACAGAGGTATTGGCTGAGCTATCTAGGGTGTTGATGGATGGAGGAATAGTGGGAGGAATGGTAACTGAGGGTTGATTGAGAATGTACAGTCCTCTCTTCAATTCAGCTGCACCAATCATCCTCTTGGAGTAAGTTTTCTATTTGAAACAAAAAGATTTGTCAAAAATCAATTGACAAGCCAAATTAGATGTGAGCTTAGGCACATAAATGAGATTGAATGTAAAGTGAGGCATATACAAAACATTGATCAGCACAAAATCATCATCAAAGTAAATGGTGCCAGCAAAAGTGGTTGAAACTAAAGATCCATTTGGCAGTTTAACAGTAATCTCAGGGATTCTTGTTAAACAAGAAAATAATCTTCTAGAGAAACATACATGGTCAGTTGCTCGTATGTCCAAAATGAAGGACTCAACTGTGTCTTGAGATGGAAAGGTACAGATAATACCTGAATTTGATAGACTTTGAGTGACCATGTGATTCACACTATGAGAATTGGATGATTGCTGAAGTAATGCTAGAAGGGCTTTGTGTTGAGCGGGTATAAAGCCAGTGAAACCAGATGTATTGTCTTTAGGTAGTTCTTCAGAATATTCTTGTGGGACTTCATCCTCATTTTCTTGATCAGTAGAGACATTGTTAATGTGACCCTGCTGTTGCCAATGAGGTGGATAACCATGCTTTTTGAAGCATGTATCAATAGTGTGATTAGTCATGCCACAATGAGTGCACACTCTCATATTTCTGCCACGACCATTAGAGGATCTACCACCCCTTGAGCCTCTACCTCGAAAACCAATGTTTCCTCTGCCTTGAGATTGATTACCAGTAACATCCAATATCTTTGCTTCATTAGTTGGTACAAGAAACTGTCTTTATTGTTGAACAAGTAAAGAATATACTTTGCAAATATTAGGAAGTGGATCCATCAACATGATTTGAGATCTTAGTGCAGAGTAAGTATCATTCAAACCTTTCAAAAATCGGATCACTTGATCAGAATCACGATAGCTACGCATCTTTGTAATGGCTATGCAAGAAGTGTTACATTCACACACAGGAATTGGACGAAAGTTGTCCAATTCTTGCCATAGCATTTTCAGCTTTGTATAATAAGAAGAAATAGAGGATTCACCTTGTCTAAGAGTGCAAATCTCTTCTTGAATTTCATATATCCTGAAAACGTCACCATGCTAAAAACGATGTTTAAGCTCTTACCATATACCTGAAGCTGTTTCCATCCATAAAACACTCTGAGATATTTCTGATTCCACTGAATTGTTCAGCCATGACATGATCATCGTGTTGCACCTATCCCATGCGATGGAGTCTCGATCTTCATCAGGTGGTCGGGGGAGTGCACCATTGATGAAATGCGTCTTATTCTTGGATCGCAGCGCCATTGTCATAGATCGTGACCAAGAATGGTAGTTGTCGACGTTCAAGAGAGGAGATACAAGAACCAGAGCGGGATTCTCGTTAGGGTGCATGAAATATGGGTTAAGAGTATCATTTTGATAACCCTTGTTCGCATTGAGATTTGAGTTGTTGCCATGGCTGGACGCAGAAGAACTTAGAGAGCTATCAAGTGACATGATGAAGATGAAGAAAAGGAAGGAACAGAAATGGAGGAAGAGCAGATCGTAAGAAAGAAAGGAGAGTTGTGAAGAATTGAAACAATGAATGCAGCGGAATGGGAATGGAGAATTAGCCACAGGTCGATGATACCATGTGAAATCTCAACATATACACCATTGATGAACAAAAGATAAAACTAGCATTGCATAGAAAAGGAAGAAGAAGAAGATCAAGTCTTGTATATCACAACTGCTGAACCATTACAATGTACATTGGTATTTATAGAATACTAGAGTTAGTTATTCTCTAACTAATTTCAGTTAACTAATAACAAACTCTCTAACAAACTATGGAACTAGTTTATTACTTGTACATCAAGTAATCCATCTTATGTGGACAACTCATCTTGTTTAACAGGTGACACCATCCCACTCGCAACAGTCTTTACTCTTTTTCCAAGATTCTGTCTTGAAAGAAAAAGAGGAACATGCAGACAGACTATCATGTTTAGATGAAGTGTTGACAAAAAAAGAGTTCTTGAATTGTAACAAATGAGGAGCTTTCACCGGGGTTGCATAGTGAGAAAGATTTGGAAGGAAAATGAGTTAGTAGCGATAAGAACAATTGAAGAGAAAAATAAGGCAATACAAAAAGTAAAGATCCCATTTAGAGAAACTTACGCTTGCACTGTGTTAATTTTCTTTTTACTTGGTGATTTCAATTGATTATCTTCTGTTTATATGGATAGAAAAGAAGCAAAGAAGAATTTGTGTAGTTGAAACTTTAGAAATGATTGGTGTTACTTTATGTCGTGTACGGACGAAAGAAAAATAAAACGTGCATTTTTTCAAAGGTGGAGAGCAAGACTTTTGAACCACGTACCAATCACAAACAATGAGTAATTTGATTAAAAAATTGATTGATTAAATCAATAAAATAATAACATTAATTAAGCACAAAAAATAATATTATAAGTTTTTTTTTTTAAATTTGTTTTTTCGCAATTGAAAAATTATTTTGACATCATATAACATAAACATATATTATTAAAAATCATAACACAATCGAAATTACAATTATTTTAAAAATTGTATCTCAAAAATGGTTTCAATAAAAAACTATTTAAAATAATTTCAAAATTAAATGATTTTTTAAAATTTTAAAATTTAAAAAAAAATTCAATAAAATGATAAAATACGTGAAATAACAATTTTAAAATAATTATTCAAACCAAATTTTTATTTGAAACTTTTATAAAAGAAAATTTCTTTATAAATTTTTTTTAAGCAGAAATATATATAATTATAAAAATCATTTTAAAATAATTAAAATAAATGGGTCCATTATATTTTTGCACTCTATTGATGTGGTTGCAATCTTAATGGAGTCATCGACATAAATTTAAGGCTTTAGTCTCATCACTAAATGTCACAACTTTTTTTTAAAGTTTAGTTTAAATTTTTTTAATATATGTCTCTATGATGAGAGTTCTATAGAATTTCTTTGTTTTAAATTATGTAATTGAAAACAAAATGCGTGGAACATAAAGATTGAACTTTCAAATTTAAAACATCACTCTATTTTACATTAAAAGCAGGACGTTGCTTATAAACAATAAAAAACTTGAAAGATCGATACTAATTAAAAGCATTACTAAAACATCACTTTTTGGTTTTGGGTATTATGTGATTTTTATAGATAATTTTTGTCCCCAAATTTGCATGTATTTCTTTAAGCAAAAGTTTAAAATCTATACCGAATTTAAGTTGTGGCATGTAGGTGTAGAGAATCAAACAGAAAGAAATTCAAGTATTAGAAAGAAATATCAAAATATTTGTGGTTAGATAATGAGACAAAATGTTGTGATTTGAATTCAAGAGTTTCTGTGAAGAATACGGTATTTTAAGGCAATTTTCAGTTTGTAAGACGTCGCAGAAAAATGGTGGGACAAAGAGAATAAATAGGTCTTTGATTGAAATGGAAAGATGTATCTTGTTAAATTCATGGCTATTAAAAAGTTTCTGGACAGTGGAAGTTAACATTGTGTGATACTATTGATCTTATATTCATATTGAAAATTTAAGGATTTTTGGGTGTCCATCTTATATTCATATATACACAGAATATCGATCCATGCTTCAAAGGTTTGCTTCGAAGTTTCAGGTAGACAAGGCCGTTTCTTTTGTTGAGGCTGGAAGCTGGAAGGTTTTCAACGTTGTGTTTGCTTTGCTGGTATATGGGATTGTTTTGTTTCCGAACATGGAGGATTTCGTGGATCAAGCTGCCATCAGTATTTTCTTGTCCAAGAACCCTGTTCCTAAGCTTCTTGCTGATACATATTATTCTATTCATTCAAGGAATGAAAAGAAGAAAGAAACTATTGTCTGTTGTGATCCTATGTTGTACCGTTGGTTCATGTCTCACCTTCTGCAGAAGGGTCCCTTCGTTGAGAAAAAGGGAAATCTCTAATGGTCTGAAAGGATCATGCCTCTTACAACCGACGACATCTCTTGGTATTCTAGAGTCTACGACAACACTAGAGTCATTCTTCATTGTGGTAAATTCTCCAATGTACCTCTCTTGGCTACAAAGGGTGGAATTAACTACAATCTGAGACTTGTCTTCCGTCAATTCGGGTATCCTATGCTTGACAAGCCAGATCCTGAGGTAGTAGAAGAGTTCATCTTTCATGAAGAGGTTGATGACATGGGATTACTAAAGTGGTTTAGTGCTGCTTGGGCACATATTCACCGTGAAAGAAGAGCTGAGTTGGGTAAGAAGAACTGTATAGCAAAAGAAGCCTTCACACAATTGGTTAAAAAGCGAGTCAAGGAGACCTTGTTACCATTTCCTTCTAAGTCTTCCATGAATGTCAAGCTTCCTGAACTTACCATTGTTCCTCCATGTGAAGTCGACCAACTCAAGCAGAATATTGAGATGTTGAAGAAGAAGAATGTTGATCTTCGTCTCAACCTTGATAGAGACACATCCGAGAAGGAAAGTTTACAGATTGAGCTCCATCAGAAGGGGGAGTGCATGCTCAAAGAAGTTGAAGTTGAACAGAACAAGCGGAGGCAAGTGGGTGATGCTCTGAAGAGTACTTACAATGGGCTTACCTCAAAGAAGAGACAACTCGTCGACACTCAATATTAAGCCTATGAAGATGAGTTGAGCTGCAAAAAGAAACTTGGAGAACTTCGAGGAAAGTTATCAGAGTACCAGAAAAAACTGAAGAATCAACAAGACCATGCAGACTAGTTGGTAAAATACTTTTCTCAATATCAAGCCAAGCTCGACAAAGCCTTTGGTGAGATTCAGAAGCTGCAAGATCAAGCGCATCAGAACCAAGAGCATATCAACCAACTCAACTTGGAGAGTACTCAGCGGGAGCGCCAAAGCCGCCATCTACAAGCCATCTTGGATCAGAAAGAGGCCTTTCTACAGGATCTTCTTCAGGGACCTAAGCATTCTTTGCTGCGTAACCTCATGAAGGATGCGAAGTATTGGAGTGAGAGACACAAACGTCTAGCCAGATTTTCCGAGCACGCACTAGAGGACTTGCTAAGGTTGTTGAGGGATGCATATGCTGATGTGCTGCCGCACAAAACTCCTTGGGCTATTTTTTATTTCTTATCTGTTTGTAGGATTGTTTTTGATAGGATCCAGTCTGATCTTGTTGTAGCCCAAAAGGAAGATATTTGAGTTGTATTTGACTTGTACTTCTTTTCCCTTTATTGAATGAATGAAGAGTTTTTCTCGCCAGTTTTATCTTTGTACCTTTACTTGTATGCTTTATGATTATTGTTAACAAAGATAAAAGCTCATGAATTCCTGGAATTTAAAATTTTATTTTTGCATGCATTGCATTCATTCATGCACACATATTCACGTCCATCATCCAGAAAAACAAGATGCTTACACTGTCCGTTTCTGCCTTGTAGCAAGACGACGACTCGACATCGCTATTTCACTCGATCAAGCAAGTCTAAGATCATCGCTGACTATGAACAAGAGAATGATGCCTACAAGGAAACCTTGGCCCAGTTTCAAGGTCGGATGGATCAGTTCCACACCAACATGGATGTTATCATGAAGTTCCTTCGTGCTCAGAAGGATGTTGCTATTGCTACTACTATTGTTACAACCACCACCGATGCAACTGTTATCACTTCTGTGGTAATTTCTTCTCCTATTGTTACTTCTTCTCCTGTTATTATTGAACCGCCAATTGAGACTGTGATTCAACCTGCTATCAACGCGCCAAGGTCTCAGCCCGCACCGAATAGGATGCCTACTGCCTATCCTTGGGGAATTCCCCCGAATTTCACTCCTCAGATTGCCAATGGTGGTACCTTTGTGCCTTATCAACCTTTTGTTGTGCCCGTACCCAATGGAAACTCTGTTGCTTACCCATGGGGTATGCCTACTCCGCTTCCACCTCCTATGGTGAACAATGATGATCATGAGATTCCTCAAGCATAGGCTCGCCAAACTTCTGTGTCAACCAATGTTGAGGCCCCTCATGAGGATGAGCATCTGTACAGAGGTCCACCGATTCATGTTCCAGTTTTGTCTCAATCTGCTCAAACTGCTATTCAGAATGTTCATTCTGGAATGCCTTACCCTGGGGCATCCTTAGCCGTTGTGGTACCTCCTCTAGGTTATTCGTATGGTTTTCCGATGGGTTAGAATTCTGGTCAGGTGGTAAATTTTGGGTTGGTGTATCTGTCTCAGTTTTCTTCTCCTCAAATGCATGTCCGGTTGCGTCACAACCTCCTAATCCACAAACTTTTGTCAGACCTGTTGATCATAACAAACCTACAGACTATAAACTGTTAGATGAAAGGATCAGAGCTATCGAAGGTTATTCTGATTTTGGCACGGATGCCAAAGATGTGTGTTTTGTTCCTAATGTTGTGCTGCCACAAAAGTTCGAGATTCCAGAGCTGCCAAAACACAAAGGGTTGAGCTATCTACAAAGTCATTTGACAATGTACTATAGGAAGATGGCATCCTACATTGACAACGATGAATTTCTAGTGCATTGCTTTCAAGATATCATGTCTGGAGCTTTTCTGGATTGGTATATGGGTTTAGAGAGTAGCAAGATTCGCTCGTGGAGAGGTTTGTCTGAAGCTTTCTTGAAACAATATAAGTATAACCTCGACTTGGCTCCTACCAGATTACAATTGCAAAATCAGTCCCAGCGCACAACTGAAACTTTTAAAGAATATGCACAAAGATGGCGCGAAATGGCCTCTCGTGTGTGTCCTACTCTTTTTGAAACTGAGCTGGTTGATATCTTTATGGGAACCTTACAAGGATTGTACTATGATAAAATGGTGGGCAGTTCTTCTTCAAACTTCACTGATATTGTGACTATTGGTGAAAGAATTGAAAATGGTTTGAAAATTGGTAGGATTATTGGTATCGTTGGTCAACCATCAACGAACAAGAAAACTCAGAGCAGTCATTCAAAAAAGAAAGAAGGCGAGGTGAATGTTGTGATGGAAAAAACCCCTCCTCAGTATCAGGCTCATATGGCTCCCCTGTTGTACTATCCATATCCTTATATCGCTGCTGCCCATTATTAACAACTGCCATATCAATATCATCCACAACCACAAGCTAAGAATTCTCAGAATCAATAGCAAAATAATGGTAATTAGCAATCTCAGAACAAACAAAACAACAACAATCAGAACTATCGCAAGCGTCTGAATTTTGACAAAATTCTCGTCCTGTATACAGAGTTGTTTCCTTATATGGTTCATTAAGGGGCAATCGTTCCAAAAGAGATCTCACCTGCAATCCCTCCTTATAGTCCGAAGCAAAATCCGAATGCATCTTGTGCTTACCATTCTGGGTATATAGGACATGTTACTGAAGATTGCATTGTTTTCAAGACCAAAGTTCAAGAGCTTATTGATCGGAAAATATTGACATTTGCTTAAGAGTGTCCTAATATACAAACTAATCCTTTGCCTACTCATAGTGGACCGAGGGTTAACATGATCGAAGATAATCGAGGGGCTGAGTTGATCAGAGATGTCGACGAAGTAAAAACTCCGATGACTGCGGTGATCAAGAAGTTGAATGAGCATGGGTTATTGAAAGGTCTTCATGGTAAGGGCCAGATTTGTGATGCTAATCCTAATTAGTGCCGAAGGTTGAAGGGTTGTGTTCAAATCCTGATGAACCGAGGTGCGATTCAGTTTGCCAGATCTAAGTCTCTGGAAGAGGTAGCTACCATTGAGGCGTTCACGATCATATATAGGAAGGTTCCCATGGAAGCTCCTAAGAATAAAATACAGCCTATCACTGTTTGTGTGCCAAAGCCTTTCCCATATCAGAATTCAAAAGAGGTACCTTGGAAGTATGGTTTTACCGTGTTTTCTGGGGGCCGTAAAATTCAGTTTTCAGAATCCGAAATTGTGAATGTAACCGCTGCTGGAGGCATAACTCGTAGTGGACGAATGTTTGCTCTAAAGTTCACATCTAAGCCAGTGCAAGTGCCGATTGTCGTTCCTCCCAAAGGAAAATCTGCTTCAACAACCCCTGTTGTGCAACAAGGGGCATTTACCACTGCATCAGTACCAGTCACTCCGTCTATGGATGCTGTAAAAAGTAAAGAGGCAATTGATGATCAGGAATTTCTCAAGCTGATCAAGAAGAGTGATTTTAAGATTGTGAATCAGCTATAGCAAACACCCTCAAATATTTCAATCTTATCCTTGCTTATAAGATCGCCCGCGCACATAATTGCTTTGCTGAAAGTTTTAATAATGCACGACATTCCTGTGGGGCAGTTGATGATGTGGTTGCAAACATAACTGCAAGTCGGTATTTAGGTTTCAATGAATCATAATTGCCCCCTAAAGGAACTACGCATAATAGAGCCTTGCATATATCGGTGACTTGCATGGACGCCTTGTTATCTCGTGTCCTTGTGGATACCGGTTCTTCTCTCAACGTGATGCCTAAGGGCACGTTGAGAGAAACTATTTGACAGACTCCGGAAATTCAGACTGCGGTTGAATCTGGCAAAGTTCACCTTTGGAGTTCGATCTTGTAAACTATTGGGCTTTATTGTGAGTGAGAAAGGCATTGAAGTTGATCCCAACAAGGTTCGAGCAATTCAAAACATGCCGCCTCCCAAAACCGAAAAAGAAGTCTGTGGCTTTCTGGGAAGACTTAATAACATCTCTAGATTCATTTCTCATTTGACGGCTACCTGTGAACCGATATTTAAATTTGTAAGAAAAACACAATCGGTTGAATGGAATAATGATTGTCAAGTAGCATTTGACAAAATAAAAAAGTATTTGCAAGAACCACCAATCTTGGTACTGCCGGTTCCTGGTAGGCCTTTAATCATGTATCTCACTGTTATCGATGAATCTATGGGCTGTGTATTGGGCCAGCATGACGACAGTGGCAGAAAAGAACATGCAATTTACTATTTAAGCAAGAAGTTCACTGATTGTGAGACCAGATACTCACTCTTGGAGAAAACTTGTTGTGCTCTGGTTTGGGCCGCTCGACGCCTAAGACAGTATATGATTTTCTATACTACTTTATTGATATCCAAAATGGATCCAATAAAGTACATATTTGAAAATCCTGTTGTCTCTGGACGAATTGCTTGGTGGAAAATGTTGTTAACTGAGTATGACATCCAACATGTTACCTAGAAAGAAATAAAAGGGAGTGCTTTGTCTAACCACCTTGCTTATCAACCTATGGAGGGTTATCAACAAATGAAGTTTGACTTTCCAGACAAGGACGTTATATTTATCAGAGATTATAAGACTCCAGACCCTAACATAGGACCCGAACCAGGGGCGCGATGGACGCTCATGTTCGATGGTGCCTCCAATGCTAAAGGTCATGGAATTAGTGCTATCCTCATCTCTCTGAAAGGTTTTCATCTTCCCTTCACTGCTAGATTATGCTTTGAATGCACCAACAATATGGCTGAGTACGAAGCATGTATCTATGGAATTGAAGTGGCTATTGACATGAGAATCAAGATTCTTGAGGTCTATGGAGATTCTGCCCTGGTAATCAGCCAAGGCAGAGGAAACTTTGTGCTCGGGATTCCAAGGTGGTTCCGTACCAAAAGCACATCGCAAAATTGATTTCCTATTTTGATGAAATCTCTTTTCATCATATTCCTAGGGAAGAAAATCAACTAGTTGATGCTCTTGCCACCCTGGCATCCATGTTCAAAGTTAAGTGGAAGAATGAAGCTCCTGCTATCCGCATTGATCATCTGAGCAAACAAGCACATTGTCTAGAAATCGAGGACGAGTCTGATTATAAGCCTTGGTTCTACGATATCAAAAGATATATGGAAAAATAGGAATATCCCGAGGGTATCACTATCACTGACAAGAAAGCTCTTAGATGACTCTGCACCAAATTCTTCTTAAGTGGTGGTGTACTGTATAAAAGGAATTATGACTCTGTGTTGCTTAGATGCATGGATAGACATGAAGCAGACATGATCATAAGGTCCATACATAAGGGCTGTAAGAGGGTACATGCCAAAGGGCCTGCCATGGCTTAGAAGATCTTTCGAGCTGGTAATTACTGGACAACAATGGAGGTCGATTGTTACAAATTTGCCAAAAGATGTCAGAAATTCCAAATCTATGGTGACAAGATCCATGTGCCTCCAACTCCATTGAATGTTTTGACTTCTCCTTGGCCCCTCTCTATGTGGGCTATTGATATGATTAGGATGATCGAGATGTAAGCTTCCAACGGTCATCGCTTCATTCTAGTTGCTATCGACAAGTGGTTGCCAGATTTATCAAGAAAGAGATAATTTGTCGCTATGGTATTTCTAGCAATATTATCACTAAAAATGCAAGCAACCTGAACAACAAGATGATGAAAGAGTTGTGTCAAGAGCTCATGATCGAGCACCATAACTCTTCGCCATACCGGCCCAAGATGAATGGTGTCGTCGAAGATGCAAACCAAAACATCAAGAGAATTGTCTAGAAAATGGTCAAAACTTACAAGGATTGGCATGAAATGCTTCCCTTTGCACTGCATGGCTACAAAACTTCAGTTCGTACTTCCACTGGGGGCAACTCTGTATTTGCTTGTGTATGGTATGGAGGTTGTTTTTCCCATTGAATTCGAAATTTTGTCGCTCAGAGTCATCATGGAAGCAGATCTTGATGAAGCTGAATGGGTCCAATCCAAATACAACCAGCTGAATCTAATTGAAGAAAAGTGCTTGACAGATGTTTGCCATGGTCAATTGTATCAGAGACGCCTCAAGCGAGCTTTTGACAAGAAAGTTCTCCCTCGAGCGTTCCAAGAAGGCAAACTAGTGCTCAAGAGATATTCTCCTACAAACTCGGTTCCACGAGGAAAGTGGACTCCCAATTACGAAGGACCCTTTGTTGTCAAGAAGGCCTTCTTAGGCGGAGCCTTGATCCTCACCACCATGGATGGGGAGGAGTTGCCACTACCCGTGAACTCCGATGCCGGCAAAAAATATTATGCCTGGAAAAAAAAGTGAATAAAGAGCCCGCTAGTTTGACATCCGCAAGGACAATCTAGGCAAAATTGGGTGTCCCGATGGACCAAAAAAAAGAAATGTCTATGCAAAATTTAGGGACAAAGCAAAAAATAATAATAATAGCCCGCTAAGTTGAAAACACGAAAGGGCGACTTAGGAAAAGAAGGGTATCCCGGTGGACAAAAAAAAATAGAGAAATGTCCAGGAAAAAATTAGGGATAAAGGCATTTGACTGTGAACTCTTGAGCCTATCTTCATCATAGCTGGACCTCATATGGTAAGAGAGCAATCAAGTCATCTTCAACTGGTGCAAAGTGTTGGGACCTAGAATTACAGTGGATGGTAGCCAATGTTGTAATCAATGCAAAATTTAATTTCCCATTGCCATTTACCTTTGTTTTTCAATTTATTGCAAATTTCCTCATCAAGGATTTTTGCATCCTTGTACGCACCTTATGTACAAATATTTTCATATTCAATAAAACTCATCATTTAATTTCTCAATTGTCTCTTTTCAGTATTTCGTTTGCAAAATAAATGATTATTTTTTATCACATAATACTATAAAGCATTGAGAATATTAAAAAGCTAAATCAACAAAGAAAGAATTATGCATTGCATGCCTTACCGGAAATCCCTAAAGGATGATCGGTATTCCCCATTTCAAGCTTGAGCCCCGAAGAGCACCGCCATGGTTATTTGGGAAGGTTGTTTGCTTTCCATTTCCCTAGCAGAGCCATGATTGGTCCCCAAGCAGAGACATGTTTGTCCTCTCTTCCCTAACAGGAGAAAGACCCTCGCAACATCTTTCCCCAGCAGTGGTGGTGTTTTGGTTTTCCTTTTGCCCCATGCAATAAGGAACATCCGGACCTCATTCTTCTCCAAGCAGAGTCAGTTGTGGGTTGAAGGTCGTTCAGTTTCCTTCATCCCAAACAACAAAAATAGTAGTAGCTTGGAAATCTGAGATTCTAGGCTCTTTCCCTAGAGGAGTCATCACCATCTGTGGTATTCTTTCCCTAGTTGAGGATATCGAGTTTGTTTTGCTATAATCTCTGCCTACCTGCAACACAGTACCTTAACATGTTCTATTGCCTAACATGATATCAAGCATCATGTAAGATCAAACATACATAGCATATGCATCAAGCATACTCCCTCCTGACTGATTCATCTCCCCAGCAGATATTCAGCCAAACTTCTCACCTAATCAAAGCTCTATACACCTTCGCCTTTTCATCTCTCATCGCCGTCGGCCAAATTCTCGAGCTACTATTTTATTTAATCCCCTTCCACCTCGAATAATCTAATAGCTGGTGTAATTCAAAAATTCAGATCCAAGAGGATTAAATAGGGGCAGCTGTCGTAACCCCAAATTTGACCTCCCCTTTTGCCTTATTGCATACGCATGTGCATCTGCATTTCCAGCATACGCATTAGTATTTTTTCTCTGTGGTTTTGTTGCATGCATATCTAGAATTTCAGAAAGTTTTGAAGCCTGATTAATCACATCCTCACTAAGTCATCACATCATTAATACAAGCAAAAAACAAAGGTTTCCATACCAATTTGTCAAAACAAAGAGTCGAATTTCAGAGCCATAGTCATAAAACATTGCTTCAAACCAAATTGGGCAAGATTTGGCTGTGTTAATCGATTAACCATTTGCTAGGCAAAATGTGTTAATCGATTAACACATGTAATTTGGCAGATTTTTCTGCATTTTTCATGAGAGCAACTTTTCCTTCACTCTTTTGGTCTATTTGGTTCTAGTATCATGCGGAATATTCTAGACACTTCTAGACACTTTAAGAATCCACTTGCATTTGCTACAATACATCATTTTCAATCAAGACCACCATGCACCTTTATTTCCAAACATGTGAACCTTTGGATTTTGAGCTTGCATTGGGATGCTCCCACCGAGTTAACAAATAAGTAACTGAGTCAACTTCAAACTCAGTGAGTTAGATGTAACTAACTCCAAACCAAATGTCGAGCCACCCTTATCTAACTCTAAACCTATCCCACTCCAAACCTCCACTCTATATAAAGAAATCTTCACTTTTTTTGCAAAGGACCCTTAACCATTTTCACTCTTTTCACTCTCAATTCTCTCTCACTTTAACTCTTCACTCTCAATCATCTCTGAATTTTCTGCAATTCATCTTCATATTCTTCACCAAACCACACAGAAAAGCTCAATTTCCACCAATAGAGTGTAGCAATCTTCACATCGAAATTTTTATTCTCTTGAGCTAAACCTCCGATATTCCACTACATTGCTACTTGTATTTCTAGATTTATAGTAGTTTCTACTTCAATTCAAGCAATCATCTCAAGCGTTTCGGTGCAAATTCGTATTCAGAGCATTTATCACGTTTTTATCGGTTTTGCTACGATTCGATCTCAAGCTTGGAATTCTCTGGTTTTCTTTGCTTATTATCACCACATTTTTCTTACAACAATTACCAAGCCAATCCTCTGCCTTGTAGGTTGGTAATTCTTTCTCGATATATTGTTTTCGATCACTTTCGCATGTTCGTAATGTAGATACAATGGCTTTTTGATGTGAATTGATCATTCGATTATTTGATTGTTGATCTTGATGTTTTATGGATCTAATTGATGCTTAATTATTGCTAATTGATGTAATTCTCATGTACAATTGCATGCCATAACATGTGGATGATTGGAGAATTGATTAGTTGCTAAAAGTGCTTTTGAAAAATTGTTTTTCTGCCTATGTTACAGTGTTAATCGATTAACCATTTGCCAAGAAAAATGTGTTAATCGATTAACACCTCTGTTTTAGGTGTTTTTTGTTGTTTTTAAAGGGTTAATCATTTAACCATTTGGAAGGCAAAAGTGGTTAATCGATTAACACTGCACCAGAAGCTGTTTTTGTGCTTTTTCATGCTTGTTTGGTTTTATTTCCTCATTTACCTTCCATGGCTTTTTTATGTATGTTTTATGAGCGAAACTTTGATGCACGATTTGTCGATTATGAAATTGTTTGCATTCTTGAAGTTGTGTAATCATGTTTTTTCCGCATAGTCTTGTTTATATGGTAACGTGATTAGTGATGCATGCTAATTGATGTTTGTCTTTACTTTACAAATTCATTCTTGATTGCATTAAGTTTGTTCTTTATTGAACAAATTTAATTTTGTATAATCGTTACTTCACACGCTTGCTTTGATGATCTTTCGACTCATTGGAAAGATTGTTGGCTTGTTCATTCCCTTTGGATGATTGATCGAAACCTTGTTTCGATTAGTTAATCATCCCTCTCTTTTCTCCTTAGGATCTTTTTAGAGTTTCTCTTTCTTGGTCCCCTGCAGAGTCGGAGGTCTGCATAAAGCGTTGGGTCATACCCTAAAATTTGACCATAAGACTTTGCATCATTGTGCAAATCATCACCATAATATGGATGTGTTTTCATACCTCACTAATGCTTTCAAAGATTGTTGAGTATTTACCTCAACCAAAGATTAGGGTTTTTGAGCCATCTCAGAGCATTCAGGCAAAGTATCAATCAAGAATTGACATGATCTTCAACTTGTCAAGACTCTCAAACATTCATGAAGGATCAAGAGATCTCCTACATCAAGAATCTAACACAACAATGCAACATTTCAAGTTGATCAAGCCTCAAGATCATCAGTGTCACCAAATTAGGGTTTTGGTTGACCAAGGCCTCCAGAGAGAAATTTTCATCTGGGCAGGAGCCAACACTTCAATATATGATTCAAGAAGCTCAAAAGAACCTTATGAGTCCATTCATAAGTTCAAAATAGCCTCAGGGGATGCATCTATCAAAAATATGGAATCAGGGTTTTGACCTAATTCAGTCCCTAAGTTGACTTTTGGAGCAAGGAATGAGCCAAGACCTCAAGATATGCTTTAAGGACTTCAAAAACATCATATTGATCCATTTACAAGATTGAATTGATTCAAATAACTTGGTACATAAGTAATATAAGAATTCAAATTCATCTGGACCACAAACTAGGGTTTCTAAGAAAAAGTCAACCCTACCTTTGACTTTTGAACAAAGCATGATCTGAAACCTTGGGAAATGATTCAAGACACTAAAAAACACCTTTGGAATCCATCCATTAGGTTCAATTTAGCCCAAGAACTTGATTTCATAAAGGATCACAAAGTTCAAGATTCATTTGATACAAATAGTCAACTGTGATCAAAATCAAGTTTGACTTTTGGGATTTTTTGGCAAACATGGCCTCTTTAAGTCAAAAACAATGTTAACTTGTGATTTGGATCATGATCAATCAAGAAAAATCAAGAAATTTGAGGTTACTTGCAAAAAGGGAAACCTTGAGAAACTTGAAATTTCACTAAGTCATGGACAATATTGGTTTTTATCCAACTTTGCAAGGCCATAACTTGTAATCCAAGCAACCATTTTTTCCCATCCAAAGCTCAAATGATAGCTCTTATTACATACAACAAGATTCTAAAGCAGAGGTACCCACAAAAAATGCATGGATTTTGAGATATGAAGCATTAAAGTTAGGGTTTAATAAGATTTTGAACTTTGACACTTAGAATTTTTTAGGCAGAATTGTCTCATGTTTTGTCATACTTTGGAGGTATTTTTCATTATGATCCAAGATGAATCAAGGCTAAATTTAAACACCAAAGTTGAAGTATGATATACAAGCTTTCCAAAGAGTAAAAGAACTCCCATTAATTCAACTTGAGCAAGGAGTTATGAACCTCACAACATGCCTTGCTCAAACTGATTTTCATGACAGATTTTGTGCATTTCTTGTGCCACACGATTCTCATATTCGATTTTGTCATCTTACAAGCTTTGTCATCATCCAAGATTAGAAGGAATCTTGATGAATCACTTGAAATTTTCAATTTTGGACCAAGGAGTCAAGTATCTAGCATAACATGTGCAAATTCTTCATTACATGAACCTTGCAATTCAATTGTGGCATCAAGCATTAATGTGATTAATTGAGGTGGCATGGATCAAGCATAAACCAGAAAAGACATATCCAAGAATTAGAAGACTTCAAACCTGCCAAATTGATGGGAGTCAATGCATAGCTATGCTAGAGGAGACTTGAGGTACCTTAGCATTCAAGTCATGCTACATAACCATATCCGTTGGGTAATAGAGTGATCCTTCATCCATTCACTATTCCTCCAAAAACAAACTTCTCCTCCTATAAATAGAGGTCATTTCTGATCATTCAAACCACCCCAAAATATCACAACACATGTTTTCTCTCATTTCCCTCTACACTTCAAAATTTCAAAACCTTAAGAAGTGAGAATCAAATTTTCAAATAGAGAGCAATTCAATCCAAAACAATGATGCAAACACCTCACATACATCATATATGAGTGATCCAAACACTTAAACAACATATGTAACATCAAATTCATCAAGATCACATCTCACTCCAAGCCAACTGTAGTTGGATTCGAGCCCATCAAACCAGAAGGTTTCAAACCATTCCAAGCATATCAACAAATTCCTTAAGATCTAGGGAAGCTGTTCAGGTCATCATTTCACATTTGTAACACCTACAACCGAGGATTCGAATTCCTCTTGTACAGGTAAGCCTGATCTTCCCAATCTCCATAAAACATGCATCATTTTTTATGTTTCAAGTTACCAACATGTTTCTGCACTTATATAGAATGTTTTCCCTCAATCAATTGCTATGTATCAATCGTGTATAGAATTTCATAGTGTTCTTGAAAGCTTCTATGGTTTGACAGAATTTTGGTAAAACATTTTAATGATAAAGATGAAGAAATCTGGCCATGAACAAAGATGTCGAAGAGATGTCCTAACCTGAAGACATGACATCCTGAAGTAATACACTGATTTAGCAGGTTTTAAATCTGTAACAAATCTGCCCAAGGATTGAAGCACTTTCTAGGAATGGATCAGTGACCAAAGATATGAAGCCCAAGACTGCCGAAGCCTATATAAGAAGATTTAGAACTAGGGTTTTACATACCTTTTGTAACTTAGTTCTTGAATAGAAAATAAGGGTTTAGAGTTTTGAGAGTCGTTGGCTCTCTAGGCTTTGTAAGCCTTCCTGTGTATCGTCTGATACATTGTGATAGGCGTAGGTATCACACATATCCAGAAGCCTTTAGGTAATGGATTGTGTATTGTTCTTGGATGAAGCTTTGAAGCAAATCCGAGTTAGCGTGTTGGTCAAGTATGCTTGACAGAATTTTGTATTGACAAGGATGGTTTAGATATCACAGATTGTGATTAGGGGAAGTGAGTGGTGATTCTCATATCAAAGCAGATGTCTTTGTTAAAGATTTTCATTGGGTAGTATTTAGGAGATAAAGTTGTAAATGGGGGAGTTTAACTTTATAAGTTTACTACAGATAGTGGAGTCTTCTTCCTGGATTGGTATCCCCCAGACGTAGGTGAATTAAACCGAACTAGGTTAATAATTTCTATGTTCTTTTATCATTCTGCAGATTTACATATTCTGTTATTGGTATTGATAAACATGTTGGATCAGATGTCGTAACATCTGGATTTATGCAGTTCTGATATTCAAGGTATCAGTCTGTTGTTCTGTTCTTTGTTTAAATGATTATGCAGAACAATGTCTTGACATGTGTTAGGACATCTGCTGTCTGCTATGCCAGAATTTCAATTGGTAACAGAGCAGGCATCCTGTCTGTTTCTGGATGAGATATTTGGGAGATACTTTCTGGCGTTTAAACAAGGAGGAGTTTTGAAGATCAGATCAATCAACTCAGACATACTCAAGGGTATTAATGGATGGGATGGATGTTCTGGATCGAAGGTAACAACCCGGTGGTTGTTTATGTTGCTGAGGAAGTTCTACAACAACTGCAGGAGAAGTGGTTAGTTCTCTTGTTGGGGTGTCTTATAAGATGTTCTGACATCTTGTTAGGGCAAGTTGAATTTGTTCCTTGGTGGTTCCGCTGCATATGTTTCTGATGGAAGAGCTCTGGAATTATGGGATTCTGGAGTTGTTGCTGAAGACAAATGGTGGAAGATCTCAATCTCCGGCCTCTATATGTGAAGATATCTACATCTTTTTATTCCAAAGTCGGGAGCGATGGAATGGAAAGAGTTGTTGGAAGATGCCTGTTATGGTGACTTGGTACTTGGAAGCTTGGTTCCATGGTGCAGTTTGAAATAAGTTGAAGTGGAGGGGAGTTGAGATTAGGTTTATCATGTTCTTGCTCTAGGGATTACATAAATTATTGATTGGCTAAGTTGTTAAAGATACTTGAGAATTCTCTCAAGTCCACTCATAAAGGCGTCTTAGTCGTACATCTGGAGTCTTCTAGTTTTTCTCCTGACTAAAAGGTGTTTCTGTGAAACATAAACCTGAAGAAAGTGAAGGTGATTTATTTTCACCATCTAGAACAGCAAGGAAGGATTCGTCTCTCTTAATCCTAAGGGTGGATCCAATCTAAATGGAGTTTTCAGAACTGTTGAGGTAAATAGGGTTCATTTAGAGAGAATCTTAGTTACTTGAGTCAAGGGTGGCAGCCTTGGTATCTCAGCACTTTGTTTGTCAAAGAAGATACTTGCAAAAGATTGAATACTTGATAAGTGTTCATAAAATGATCTAGTGGAGTGTGGCTTCAACAGTGAAACAGGATTATTGAACAAGGACTTAAGATCAATTGCTATTTATGTTACTCACAAGTATTTAATTGATTATCCTTGTATGTGAAGTTCAAGATTGCTGATGTTCAACACGATGTTGGAACATCTCTTCATCTGGTTTGTGCAGAATCATGGGAGGGGTACTGCATAAGCTTTTGGTTTTTTTTCTCTTGGCTGTTGACCTAAGAATCTGCTTCAGTTGGTGTGGCAGAAGCTTCTGATCTCTGGAGAGTTTCCTGGAAAGAAACTGGTCTAGACAATGGTGATGTGGAAGATGGAGAAGAAGACATCATAATCTTGATGGATAGTTCTTGGATTAGTTTATTTCTGATCTAGGAGTATTGGAGTGCTGGGGGTGGCACAACTTGGATCAGTTTATTTTTTATCTAGGTACTTAGGAGCATGGGATCTTGCTCATCTTGGAGGTCAAGGTTAAGTGGCAGTTATCTCTGACTTTCTACAGACTGCTCTATTAAGGAAAATGGAATCCTTTGGTATGGCTATGGTGTAGTCTATGACTACCTCTCTTCTGAAGATTGAGATGTGGCAGGTGTGAATTCTTTGGAGTTTCAAAGCAGATAGTCATCAAGGTGTGAGCTTGAATGGAATACCCATAATAAGTTTAAGCAGGATGGAGGTTGTCTACTCAAACTTGGTTGTTGGATCAAGTCTATGAGAGCATGGAACTCTTGTTCTGTTAAAGGGAGGAGGTTCTTCTAAGTGGCAGAAGGAGGATCTGAATTCAGCAGCTGGACGTCATATCAGAATGTTCTGACATCAAGCTTAACATCAGGATCTCAGCTGGTGATGTGGCACATCAGCTTAAGTTAAGTTGATCTACAGGATAATGGAAGTTATTAATGCTTCAAAAAGGTATATCTCATGCAGTTTGCGGGAGCTGTTGATGGAGAAGATGTTACATGTCTAAGGCTTGGTGGATCCAAGATGTCTTGCTATGGAGCAAGTAGTTCATGTAACTTGAAGATCAGATTTCATTGGTGGATCGATGTATCTTGTGGGAGTTCTGAAAAAAAAAAGTTAAGATGAATCAAATGGAGGCATTTGGTTGATCTTTAGTGTGCATTCAGCAGGGTTCTTGGAACTAATTACTCTTGGGCAGAAGGGTAGTTGGTTAAAGACTTCTAAAGGTGTTGATTGTAACACCCTAAATTCCCCCACGAAAATTATTCAAATAATCAGAGTAATAAAATAAAAATTCGGCAATAAAGGGTATTACTTTTCAACTACTCATGCTCATGATCACGACATGTAACACATAATTATTATTAACGGTAATTAACAGATCTATGACCCAAAAATCATTTTTATTAAGCAGCGGAAATTTCGTTAATTTAATAACAAATCATAACGGTTGAAAACAACAAAATTAGTTTCAAAAACATAAGGAAGACCAATGATCCTTGAAAATGAAAACATAACATACTGAGTACTACCTAATTCTAATCAAGTAAACCAAATAGACGACACGTAATAAAATAAACAACGACATGCGTTCCAAGACCCCCAGTGTTACATATCAGAGGAGACGACAAAAATAAGTGAAGGACTTCATCTTCACTAACCGCAACTCCACACTAATCCTGCTTATCTGTACGTTACCCACGTCCAGGTAACATTTAAATAGAAGGGGTGAGATTCTCAATCAACATAAGAAATACATAATATAAATATAAAAGCATTTAAATAATTACACGATTCATCCTATCATTACCACATCAACGAAATCACACTCTTCCACATGAGCAGACAACCGTACAATTCACCATACAACACAACATAATGCAATGCAATGAGACCCACGACTCGACTCAATGCATGTGTTACCAGTTCGATCCCTTTTTCATGATCATAATTCCCGTCAAAATTTCTATATCAGTCGCTCACACACCACATGGGCACACGACATCCGTGATTGCTCACACCCCACATGGGGACACGATCACCTCAACAACAACAACAACGACACAATTTTATTTCAAAGAATCCCGATAAGATGCTCACACCCCACATGGGCACACGACTTATCGCACAACTTATGCAACATGGCATGCATACAACAACAACATACAACGACAACATACAGAGACAAATAATGCATATGGCTATCAATACGTCAATACCTCATACCATAATTATCCAGCACGCAACATATACCTGTCAACACATACAACAACAGCAATCCACAACCACACCATGCGTACACACAACCAAATTCATCATTCTAACGCACAACACCTCACGCATACACGAAAACCCAATTAACGTGTCAAATGGTTGGAGTGCAGGTACATAATTTAATTTTAGCAAAACGTATGTGAAACCAGCTTTCCAGCGATTCGAACGACGGTTAAAACGGATATACGGATTAAAAGTTATGAATTTTTGAAGTTTGGTAAAATTCTGTCCGTAACAGCAACTAACAACTCTGTTATGCTCACTGCGAGTTCGCTACTGCTCGCTATGCGACTTTCGCTACGCGAAATACAGCTCGCATCGCAAACTCATTACAAAATTTAAACCATGGACTTTCGCTACTGCTCGCTATGCGAACTCTCCAGGACAGCAAACCAGAAAAGTACAATATTTTGCAATTTGGAGGCCTTCCGGACCTCTGAATTCGATTCTGTAAAAAGTCTTAGTCCCAGAATTCAAAATACGGCCATTATGTAACAATTATAACAGCCTACAACACCTTTTTAGAGATCCTAACATTATACATACAATTAGGAATCCATAGACTACACTTTAACCGATCAATTTATGCATTTTTCCTCTTATCAAAACCTCCGACATTCAAACCCCAATTCCCAAATCAACACAAATCATACAGAAAGAACGATCCTAAAGGTCTATCTACCCTCATACAAATATTATACAACCCTTAAGATGATTAAGAACCCCGCCCTTACCTTAGAGTTCTTGCAAGGCTTCCTTCTTCTCTCTTGAGCCCTAGCCTTCTCTCTTGCCTCTTCCTCTTGTTTTCACGTAGAATGATTTTTCTCTCTTCTCTAATCCCCTTTTTCTTATTATAATATTATTATTATTTTAACTTAATCCAACTAATGAAAAGTAACAATAATAATAATTTTCTATCACATATTTAATTAAATCAATATTCACCTAATATTATAATTAAATAAATACTAACTAAAATAATCTAATTAGTTTTACTCACCACACTATCAATCTCTACACTTTTGCTCTCACACCTCTACTATTCCTTTAAGGTATAATCTTAAGGTCACTACCCCAAACCAAGGATATCACAAACACAACAAAACACATAATTACGCAATTACACACGTCAACACATAATTTAATTACTTATAATAATTAAAATAAAATGGGGCGTTATAACTCTCCCCCACTTAGAATATTTTCGTCCTAAAAAATTTACTCGATGCAAACTACCCCGGATACGTTCTCGCATCCGACCAATCAACTCCCATGCCATGAAAGGCAACACCAAAAATAACACAAAACAACAATCCACCTCATCAACGACGACAACAAGATGACGCAATGCTCTTGCAATGTACTCGATGACCAACTCAAGACACAAAGTGTAACCAAGTTACGAACACACAGGTTCACTTTTCAACCAGAACACAACACGATCGTTACCATCACCATAGGGAACGGGGCAACAACAAAGATAAGAGCAGAAAGTTCCACGACACAACATCGTCCCTATCATTTCATCACACAGTAACACCGTCATATGAACATCCACATAACCATAATACCAACAACATTGACACACAACATTAGTATCATAATGCTACGATCCACCAATCGAACATGCAAATCATTACATCTATTGTCATGGCAGCAACATGAATAATATATAATCCTCTCACCTTTCACTTCTATCCTGGGATGTCCAACGGTTTGCATCAGCCTTGTAGGCTTATGCTATTTAACCCTCGACTCCTACAAGTCCCACATGTATAACAAACTGCGCCACATCATGCTTTGGCTGCGCCACTCTGATCATCACTCTTAAGTCACTGACCTCATTTCGATTTCCATCAACTATTAGATTTACAAGTTTCACATCTAGCTCCTGATTCTCTCTAATATTCACCATAAAATCATTGTTCGCCTTAGATATCCTTAACCTCCCATTCTGCGGCTTAAGCTTGCATACTAACTCAATCTTAAAACTGTTTAATAAGTCCCATCTCCTTCATATCCATTTCTCCATTAGGTTCACGCAAAATGGTGAATGACTAACTTCTCAATGAAACGTCAATTCACTTTACTCACTATCAAGCTAGCAAGATAAGTTTATCTAATCCAACACGGTCCCATCTACTATCAACAAGAGATTAAAGCTGATCAGTTCCTCAATTTGTCAATAGGTAACCGGCAACCATAACGGTGGCATAAATCGTCGTTACCCAACTACAATAGCGTCCTTTACTTTCTGCTCAAAGTTACCTAAGCATAGTGTTAACAATCTCTGTAAGGTTTATAAACGTTTTCTTAATTTCCTTCTTTTCAACCTCGTCAATGATACATAAATGCCTAAAATCCACTACATATTCTCCTATACATGCTCGTAGCACAACACAATTGTTAAATATTTTTCCAATACCGGAATTGCTACTACGCCAAGTACAATCCAAATTGGTCTGCTCCAATTGAAGCATTTATCCAAGTAGAGAACTTTAACAACACTAATAACTCCTTCGTCTTTACTTTAATATCATAACCTCGACGATCCGTATAGTTTCACATTTGGGTCTCATTCTAATCACAATCTCAACAGTATCCCCTTATCATCTGGTTGGTTATAGAAACTTTCCAAAATCTTCCTGTCACATGTCGACACCATGTCATCAATGACACACAATCCACTTTACTATTTAACCTTCTCCATTCCTCCAAGATCTCTCCATGCTAATCATTCTCAATTGGCATTCGCCGCACCTCCATGTGCTTCTCCGATACCCTCACCTCCCTCCTATTACCAAACATCTTATACCTGACCTCATCTTACCCATTTTCAGCAAGACTAGCTCAAATTCAAACACAATTATCTCCTTCAATACAGACCTTCCTGATACAAAATTACATGCCAAAATGAAGGGAATTTCCTGTAGATTCCAAAAATTCAATAATCGCTTAAATCCGAGTTAAAGTAAAAAGTTATCGCCTGTGTAATGGAGGCTGGTCAAGAAATCCCGTATACCTGCCTTCTCCAAAATCAGCATCAGACCCAAATCTTCAAATGCGTTTTACTCTTTCGTCAAAACATGTAGAAGACAAATTTTATATGCAAATTGTAAGGAATTTCGTAAAATTTCCAAAAAGTCCAGAATCGCTCCCATCGGAGTTACGAGCGAAAAGTTATTACCTGTTTAGTGAAGGTTGTTCCATAAGTGCGAAAATGAAGATGGGAAATGATGAACATGAGTTCCACCTTTCTCTCTTGCTTCTAAGATCCTCCAACTATCCTCACTGTTCACCCAATCTGAAGATAACCCGACCTCAATTCAATTATACTGAAAACATACTAGCCTACCAGTTGATCCATCAAATCGTTAATTCTTTGGAGTGGATCCTTAACCTCGATCATCTCCTTAATCCACTGTCAGTAATCTACGCACAATCTCGTACTACCTTCTTTCTTCTTAACTAAAAACACCGGAGCTCCCCAAGTGATGCACTTGGTCTCACAATTTCCTTTCTAACAACTCTTCCAATTGTTACTTTAATTCGCTCAACTCTGAAGTTGACATCGTGTAAAGTGCTATAACAATGAGTCTGGTACGAAGGACAGGATCAAAAGCAAACTCCATCTTTCATCCAACATTACCATGTGACAAACAAATCACCTCCAAGTACTGGAACCATTTTTAAAACAAAGTTCATTACGTTAGCTTTCTAACGCACTGAACGGAACTCGAGTCGGACGTCCGAAACTCCCGTTATGAATTTTTGAAGTTTTTCAACAAACACCGACACTGACATCATACACAGACACCTCAAAACCTCATTCTTCTTATAACTTGAAAACCACCTTATTTTATCAAAAATTCGGTTTTCAAAAACACCAAACTCCAATTCTTTTCACAAAAATATTCATATCTTTGAGTTCCGACTCTGACTCGCGATTTGCAACCACCTATCAACATCAACCGCTTCCAACAATCACTTATATGATACCACAACAATTTACAGCAATTCCTCACTCTATCATCACTCCAAACATCGATTCCACACACAACTCACCAATTATGCAACATATAGCAACATCAATTTCACACTCTAGAGGCAACTCGCAGATATCCTCAGGAAAAAAAACATCAGGAATTACACACCTTGACATACCACTAGCCAGCACATTGTTCTCTACTCCTGATAAGTAACTATCAACAACATCCGATCATCCTCCTTCAAATACCATCTCAGCTTGACTGGCATACAAGAATCACGAATTCATACTCTATTCGGGTTCGGGAAACAACATCACACAACACTTCTTCGCCCTTGTAATAAGCGGTACACCGCACAAACTCTCGACACCAGAACATCTCAGAGAAGCAAAAGCTTCCCCCCCACTTATTTTAGTACCACTCCTTCATACAACTAACTAGAAAAAAAACGAGTACCGACAGTGTTTCACACACCTGTCGCGTACTAAGGAACAAATAACATTAGACAACTTGGTCGGACGGACCGACCTGCTCTGATACCACTATGTAACACCCTAAATTCCCCCGCGTAAATTATTCAAATAATCAGAGTAATAAAATAAAAATTCAGCAATAAAGGGTATTACTTTTCAACTACTCATGCTTATGATCACGACATGTAACACATAATTATTATTAATGGTAATTAACAGATCCATGACCCAAATATCATTTTTATTAAGTAGCGGAAATTTCGTTAATTTAATAACAAATCATGATGGTTCAAAACAACAAAATTAGTTTCAAAATAATAAGGAATACCAATGATCCTTGACAATGAAAACATAACATACTTAGTACTACCTAATTCTCATCAAGTAAACCAAAACGACGACACGTAATAAAATAAACAACGACATGCGTTCCAAGACCCCCAGTGTTACATATCAGAGCAGACGCCAAAAATAAGTGAAAGACTACATCTTCACTAACCGCAATTCCACACTAATCCTGCTTATCTGCACGTTACCCCCGTGGAGGTAACATTCAAACAGAAGGGGTGAGATTCTCAATCAACATAAGAAATGCATAATATAAATATAAAAGCATTTAAACAATTACACGATTCATCCTATCATTACCACATCAACGAAATGACACTCTTCCACATGAGCAGACAATCGTACAATTCACCATACAACACAACATAATGCAATGCAATGAGACCCACGACTCGACTCAATGCACGTGGTACCAGTTCGATCCCTTTTTCATGATCATAATTCCCGTCAGAATTTCTATATCAGTCGCTCACACCCCACATGGGCACATGACATCCGTGATCTCTCACACCCCACATGGGGACACGATCACCTCAACAACAACAATGACACTATTCTATTTCAAAGAATCCCGATAAGATGCTCACACCCCACATGGGCACACGACTTATCGCACAACTTATGCAACATGGCATGCATACAACAACAACATACAGAGACAAATAATGCAAATGTCTATCAATGAGTCAATACATCATACCATAATTATCCAGCATGCAGCATATACCTGTCAACACATACAACAATAGCGATCCACAACCACAACATGCGTACACACAACCAAATTCATCATTCTAACGCACAACACCTCACGCATACACGAAAACCCAATTAACGCATCAAATGGTTGGAGTACGGGTACATAATTTAATTTTATCAAAAAGTACGTGAAACCAGCTTTCCAGCGATTCGAACGGCGGTTAAAACGGACATACGGATTAAAAGTTAAGAATTTTTGAAGTTTGGTTAAATTTTGTCCGTAAAGCAACTAACAACTCTGTCATGCTCGCTGCGAGTTTGCTACTGCTCGCTATGCGACTTTTGCTACGCGAAATACAGCTCGCATCGCGAACTCATTACAGAATTTAAACCATGGAATTTCGCTACTGCTCGCTATGCGAACTCTCCAGGACAGCAAACCAGAAAGTGCGATTTTTGAAGTTTTGGAGGCCTTCCGGACCTCTGAATTCGATTCCGTAAAAAGTCCCAGTCCCAGAATTCAAAATACTGCCATTATGTAATAATTCTAACAGCCTACAACACCTTTTTAGAGATCCTAACATCATACATACAATTAGGAATCCATAGACTACACTTTAACCGATCAATTTATGCATTTTTCCTCTTATCAAAACCTCCGACATTCAAACCTCAATTCCCAAATCAACACAAATCATACAGAAAGGACGATCCTAAAGGTCTATCTACCCTCATACAAATATTGTACAACCCTTAAGATGATTAAGAACGCCACCCTTACCTTAGAGTTCTTGCAAGGCTTCCTTCTTCTCTCTTGAGCCCTAGCCTTCTCTCTTGCCTCTTCCTCTTGTTTGCACGTAGAATGATTTTTCTCTCTTCTCTAATCCCCTTTTTCTTATTATAATATTATTATTATTCTAACTTAATCCAACTAATGAAAAGTAACAATAATAATAATTTTTCATCACATATTTAATTAAATCAATATTCACCTAATATTATAATTAAATAAATACTAACTAAAATAATCTAATTAGTTTTACTCACCACACTATCAATCTCTACACTTTTGCTCACACACCCCTACTATTTCTTTAAGGTATAATCTTAAGGTCACTACCCCAAACCAAGGATATCCCAAACACAACAAAACACATAATTACGCAATTACACACGTCAACACATAAGTTAATTACTAATAATAATTAAAATAAAATGGGGCGTTACATTGATTCTTTTCTATCTGGGGGCTTGTGGCAGAAGTTCCCAGATTATGGAAGAGTACCCTCTTTTGGTGGATGAGAGTTTATTTCTCTCTTTGGTTACTGGAGTTCTTATTGATCAAGCTGGTGGCGCAGTGTTGTTTGAAGATCTTCAGTTGGATTACTATGCAGAAAGTAAGTCCAGTGGTGGAACATATCTAGAACCATGTTGGTTGGTGTCTATGATATGTGAAGGATATCCTAACTGATGTTAGAACATCTTCTGGGTTAGTTATCCTTGGAGAAGGATTCTAAGTTCTATGAGAAACTTGTTACTTACATCATTTGTAAGAAGTATCTACATTGTCATACGGGAGAATGATAGATTATGAGGGTTGTCTTAGAAGTATGATGTGAAGGTTTTGGTAAGACTGTAGTGGATCACAAGTTGATTGCATGAAGGTCTGGATTCTGAATATGGAAGTGGATATTCACCAGGAGAATCAGAAGTATTCCAGGTTATCATACGGGAGAATGATGAAGGAATGACTGTCTTGGATTATGGGGTGTCTATCTAATTAGTTGGCCTTGCTAAGGTCAGTAGAAAAGATTGTGAAGGGGATACCGCCCCTACTACGAGTCATGCTAGAGAGAAGCAGATCAGTTTGGAAAGCTGGGAAGTTCTGGAGCATGTATACGATATATGACATCGTTAAGAAGATAACAAATTAAGAGGTAAGGTATCTCTTTGAGGAATGTTGATTTTGTCTCAAGGAACGTGGAGGTCTATACATGAGAATTCAAGAGGAATTTGTGTGGTGTATAGATGGGTTCAAGAAGAGAGGGATCAATGGAGCTTTGGTCTCAATCCAAGAGTTTGTTGATTTAGGATGTTGATCCTAATGTGATCTCATGGGAAGCATGATAGTGTTCATGTGTGAGTGATTATTGTTTCATGTCAGAAGAAGAAATAAGTGCAGTTGATGATTGTGTTCAGCAGGTGGGTTAGACAGAGGGTGCGCTCTTGAAGACATGAAGATGCGTCTTATGTTTTCCATTCATCTACATTAGTGTTCATTGGAGGAGCACTGGTTATCTTAGATATGGGGAGTTGCTCCTAGATCTAAAAAGTATTACTGCAGAGGTGTAGTTCTGAATCCAGTTTGTTTGGAGGACAAGAAAACCGTGATTATTTTGAATATGAGATGCCAAGAAGGATGTCTTGACATAGCTCTGCTGTTGCAGATTGTGGGGAGTATTGATCAATACATAAGTTTTTGGTAGACAATGTCTGACATGATGTCAGAACATTGTTAATGACATGTGATAAAAGTATCTGGTCTTGTGGTCGGTGGAGAACATGCGCGTTCATCATAACTTACATTATTTTTGGACGGTTTCCTTCAAAGAAGAACCAGTCAAAGCATTCTTAACCGATGTGTATTGGTTTTAGGTGAATTTACATCCTTGGATTAATGACCTCATTGAATTAATCATTGTTATTTCCAATGGTTCATTACGTTCGAAGGAAATTTCTTGAGTATTTAAGGGAGTCCTTGGATCAGTTTATCTCAGGCTGTGTGGTGTGTTCCAAATGTTTTTTGTTCGAGTCTGGATTAGTATTGGTTAGGTATGGGAATGTCTTGGCTACCTTTGCCAATTTTTGGCTAAAAAGGGGGAGTGTGAGTCACGGGTACAGGGGATGTGTGTGTTGTTCTTGCAGTTGTTTTGCAAGAACATTGAACAAGATGTTGACTTTATCATCTTGTCTATGTTTCTCTTGTGTCTTGTGACTTGAGTTAAAGATCAAGTTGTATCTTGTGACCTGAGTTATATGCTTTATGTACTCAGAACTACGAAGTCAACAACTGATCTCTGGAGGAGGAGTGTGTTTGAAAGGAGTGTCCAGTGTTCTGGTGTTTCAGACTTTTTCAACTTCATCCTCGTGTACACCAACATGAATCTGGTATGCTCAGTATTCCAATCCTAACCGTCATTCATACTAAAAGGAGTTTTAGCCAAAATTTGTCAAAAGGGGGAGATTGAAAACTCCTATGGTTTGACAGAATTTTGGTAAAACATTTTAATGATAAAGATGAAGAAATCTGGCCATTAACAAAGATGTCGAAGAAGATGTCCTAACCTGAAGACATGACATCCTGAAGTAATACACTGATTTAGCAGGTTTTAAATCTGTAACAAATCTGCCCAAGGATTGAAGTGCTTTCTAGGAATGGATCAAGGACCAAAGATATGAAGCCCAAGACTGCTGAAGCCTATATAAGAAGATTTATACCTAGGGTTTTATATACCTTTTGTAACTTATTTCTTGTATAGAAAATAAGGGTTTAGGGTTTTGAGAGTCGTTGGCTCTCTAGGATTTGTAAGCCTTCCTGTGTATTGTCTGACGCACTATGATAGGCGTAGGTATCACACACATCCAGAAGCCTTTAGGTAATAGATTTTGTATTGTTCTTGGATGAAGCTTTGAAGCAAATCCAAGTTAGCGTGTTGGTCAAGTATGCTTGACAGAATTCTATATTGACAGGGATGGTTTAGATATCACAGATTGTGATTAGGGGAAGTGAGTGGTGATTCTCATATCAAAGGAGATGTCTTTGATAAAGATTTTCATTGGGTAGTATTTAGGAGATAAAGTTGTAAACGGGGGAGTTTAACTTTATAAGTTTACTACAGATAGTGAAGTCTTCTTCCTGGATCGGTATCCGCCAGACGTAGGTGAATTGCACCGAATTGGGTTAACGATTGCTGTGTTCTTTTATCATTCTGTAGATTTACATATTCTGTTAATAGTCTTGATAAACATGTTGGATCAAATGTCATAACATCTGGGTTTATGCAGTTCTGATATTCAAGGTATCAGTCTACTGTTCTGTTCTTTGTTTAAATGATTATGCAGAACAATGTCATAACATGTGTAGGACATCTGCTGTCTGCGATGCCAGAATTCCAGTTCTTACAAAAATTAGGGTTCATTTGTTCATCACTTGATAACTCACTCTACACTTAAAAGAAATGAAATTAATTGGTACCATTGAATTCCTTGTTCCAAAACAAACAACTTTCATGTTTACATCGTGCAAAATCATTACGTATTGAGGGAGATATGAGAAGTTTTGCAAATCTGGTAAAGGTGGCACGCGCAAGGGAGAAGAAGATGGCCTTGGCGCCATATTTTGAATTTTTGAATTTTTAAATATTTTAAATATTTTCATTTTATTTTCAAAAATTATTTTCCACATCCAATTTAATTTATTTTCAAATGATTTCTTGCACAAATATTGTTCACATGTTTAAATAATTTATTTACAAAAAAAAATCCAAAAAATATTTTATATTTGATATATTTTTAATATATTATTTTTAAATTGTTTTAAAAATAATTTCAAATATTGATTTTTCTTATCAAATTAATTATTTTTAATGCCAATTTTTTCACACATGTTGTTTAAATACCCTATTATATTAATCCACAAAAAATCACAAAAAAAACATTATTTGATATATTTTTAATATATTAAAAATATTATTTTTTCAAATTCTTTTAAATGTTTTAAAATGATTTCTTTTTCTTGATATTTTTTTTATCAAAATGATTTTAAATATTCATGTGGATAGAATATTTTTTCATAAACCTTAATCAATGTTTATAACATGATTAATGATTTTATTTGATATTTTTATCATTTTTTATTTGATTTTTCTTTGAAAAATATCTTTAAAATATAAACTTAGGGTTTTGTTCTGATTCAGTCTTTCAAACTTCATTTCAATCATTTGGGCCTCTATTAGAGTGTAAGACCTAACCCTCTTTCTAAATAAACATTTTTCATGGGCCTCTGCTATAGTATAAGTCCCATCGCGCTTTTCAAAATCACAGTGTGATAACTGTTTTCACAACAATCTCTGGGCCTCTGTTAGGAGTGTAAGTCCCATCTCTTTGTACATAACCATGTTTTAAACAATAATCTTGGCCCTCTAATAGAGTATAAGACCCAACACCCTTTTTGTAAATAGAAAATCTTTTAGCCTCATTCATCCTGGGCTTTGTACAGGATACAAATAATCACTTGGACCTCTATCTAGAGTGTAAGACCCAACACCTTTGCTTTTCTCCTACTTGAGATCAACTCATCTTCAAAATTCAAAACTTTCTTCAATTTCTTCAAAACCTTAATCCAATCTTTGAAAAAAACATCTGATAAATCAACATACACTTGGGCCTCTATCCAGGTGTAAGACCCACCACTTTTCTCAATTCAATTCATACTTGTTTATATACTTGTTCATATGTTTGTATATATACTTGTGCATATTTTGTTTAGTTCCTCTTAGCATTCAAAGCATCCTTACTTTAGACTAGTTCAAACAATATGATCATTTCAATCCCATCTTAGTTCAAAGAACTAGTTCCCTAGCCCCCTCTTGGGCTTTATCCAAGCATTATTGCCTCCTCTTGGGCATCATACAATGAATCTCCCCAGAAGATAGCCTCCTCTTGGGCTTTGTTCAATTTATTTAACCTTGAAACAGTTCAGTAAAGAGAGGATTATTTCACGGTGAAACCTCTTCTTTAACCCCTTCAACCCTGGAACAGTTCAACAAAGAAAGGATTATTTCACGGTGAAACCTTTCTTGAACTCTTCCTAGACTTGGAAAGTTTCAATCCCTAGCCTCATCTTGGGCTTCATACAAGGACCTTCAGGCTTCCTAAAAGCATAGGATAGATCCTAGTCATCTTTAACAGTACACTAGTCCCTAGGAGAGTCAAAGCCTCTAAGGTATTCAAGCTTATCCATTTAAGTCTCTCCTGATCCTCAACAAAGTTTGGCTTTCATCTTTAAAATCCCTGGCCAGAACCATATTACCATCAACAAATCCCCAAAGGAATAAGAGTTTTATGGCATCTGATAATTCAACTCTTCTCTAATTCCCATCAAGAGTTAATTTCCCTTTTGATTACTCAAAACAGTTTAGATCTTCTCTTGAAATTAAAATCCCTCAGCAAAGAGTCAATCTCCCCTAAAATTTCTTCAACAATAAGTCAACCTCCTCTTAGGCTTCATATAATGATTTTCCCCAATGAGTCAGCCTCAATCTTGGGCTTTGTACAAGACATATATAATACTCCTCCAGTTGAGTCAGTTTCCAACTTTTTCAGCTTCAACCTTGAGCTTTGATCAAGGCACAAAATTCAACATCCCCATATATGAGACCATGAGTCCTCCCCGTAGGAGGATATTTCCTCTATACATCACATTTCAAAACAAACAACCAAAAAACTTTTTCCAGATAATTGATGTAAGTGGCACACTTGTTGATTCAAAATCCAAGATGGAGTCCCTCCTTTATCATGGCTAAGTTTCTCTTTCATCTAAGTGATGTAAGTGGCAAACTTCTGGATTCTACACGTCCAAGTCAATGTCCGTCTCTTAGCATGAAAAAACTTATAAAGGAAGATGTGGCATTGCTGGATTCCACACATCCCAGTTAAAGCAACTTCCCTTAAAAATCCTAACAACTCTTTCACTCGTCTCTCTCAAAACAAAACCCTAACAACTCTCTCACTTTTCTCTCTCATATGGAAACCCCAAATCGAAACCATAACAACAAATCTTAGCCAATGGATATTTACAAGTTTGTTTTCTCTATATATTTTACTTCAAAATCTGTTTCAATAGCTTGTTTCATGATGTTTGAACTTCTTTCTTGTTTTGACTTGTAGGTATGGATGATTCTTTCAATAAAGCGGACAAAGATAAATTTAGACTTATAAACTTGTGTCAAAGATCTAGAATGACATTCATTCAAATTCTACACAAGTTTGCAGGTATAAATTTATCTTCGTCCTTACTCACCACACCACTAATCTCTACTTTATTGCTCACACACCCCCCAACACCTTAAAGTCTATTCTTAAGGCCACTACCCCACACCAAGGGTAGCTCAAACACACCAATAACACAACACAAATTCACAACATTACATAATTAAGTTATGAAAAATAAATAATATAAGTAGGGGCGTTACAACTCTCCCCCACTTAGAATATTTTCGTCCTTGAAAATTACCTGATGCGAACAACTCTGGGTACGACTCTCGCATCATACTCTCCAACTTCCAAGTCATACTCCCACCGGCCGTGCCTCGCCACACTACCTTCACGAGAGCAATCTCCTTGCCTCTTAACTGTTTCAATTCACGGTCATCAATTTTCACTTGCAAAGCCTCAACTCTAAGGTTATCCCTTACCTGAACATCATCCATCGAAATCACATGCGACGAATCCGGAACATACTTCTGAAGCTGTGAAACATGGAACACATCATGCAAATTCGACAAATTTGGTGGCAACGCCACTCTATAAGCAAAACCTCAAACCCTGTGTGATATATGAGACGAACCAATAAACCGAGGAGTAAGCTTCCTCGACTTCAAGGCACGCCCAACACCGGTCACTGGGGTGACTCTCAAGAATACATGGTCTCCCTCTTAGAACTCAAGATCCTTCCTCCTCTTATCCTGGTAACTCTAATGCCTACTCTGCGATGCTTTCATCTTTTACCAAATTAGCTTCACCTTCTTAGTAGTCGGTTGGACATTCTCAGGTCAAATCACTACACTCTCGCCAGATTCATGCCACACACAGAGGTATCATACACCTCCGATCATACAAAGCTTCAAAAGGCGTCATTCCAATACTAGAATGGTAACTGTTATTATAAGTGAACTCAATCAGTGACAAATGACTATCCCAAGCACCTCCTTGTTCAAGAACACAAGCCCTCAACAAATCCTCCAAAGACTGAATAGTCCCCTCTATATGACCATCTGTCTATGGATGATAAGCAGAACTCAACCTTATCTTCGAACCCAAAACCTCCTGCAAACTCTCCCAAAATCTGGAAGTGAACCTCGGATCTCTATCTAACACAATACTTAACGGAACACCTTGCAACTTCACAATCACACGTATATAAATCTCTGCCAACTTTTGCAAAGAAAAACTGATGTTAATCGGAATAAAATGCGACGACTTCGTTAGTCTATCAACAACCACCCAATTGGCATCATGCTGCCTCAGAGTATCGGCAACACAATAAAAAAATCCATAGAAATACTATCTCATTTCCACTCTGGAATATCCAACGGTTGGATCAACCCTATAGGTTTCTGATGCTCAAGTTTCAACTTCTGACAATTCAAACAATAATAAACAAACTAAGCAACATCATGTTTCAATCCAAGCCACCAAAATATCTTCTTCAAATCCTGATACATATTCGTAGCTCCTGGATGGATACTCAAGCTACTCCTATGACATTCTTCCAAAATTATCTTTTTCAACTCACAACCATCAGGAATACAAATTCTATCACGGAATCTCAACACACCTTGCTCATATACTTTAAAGTCGCTATCCTCCATCTAATTACTTCCAACCATCAAGTCCACCAACTTCATATCCAACTTCTAACTCTCTTTAATATTATTAAGAAAATCATTGTTGATCTTCAACATACCCAACATCACGCTTTGCGGTGTCATCTCACAGACCAAACTTATGTCTCTGAACTGCTCAATCTATTCTAACTCTCTCACAATCATAGCAAACATATGCAAAAACTTCTGACTTAAAGCATCAGCCACGACATTAGCTTTACCGGGATGATAATTCAAGCCAAAGTCATAATCCTTCAGAAATTCCAACCATCTTGTCTGCCTCATATTCAATTCCTTCTGATCAAACAGATACTTCAAACTCTTATGATCACTGAACACTTCAAATCTAGAACCATAAAGATAATGCCTCCAAATTTTCAACACAAACACTACTGCCGCCAACTCTAAATCATGAGTAGGATAATTTCTCTCATGAACCCTCAGTTGTCGTGAATCATAAGCCACAAATTTTCCATCTTGCATTAACACACCACCTAATCCCATCAAAGATGCATCACAATACACCAAAAATGGTTCATTTGGTTCAAGTAGAATCAAAACTGGAGCCATAGTCAACCTCTTCTTTAGCTCAATGAAGCTCTTCTCACAAGGAATATCCCACAAAAATGCCTTACCTTTACAAGTCAACTGAGTTAACGGAAGTGCTAACTTAGAATAGCCTTCAATAAACCTGCGGTAATGCTCAGCCAAACCCAAAAAGCTTCTAATCTCTGTAGCCAATTTCGGAGCCTCCCGTTGTAGAACTGCATCTACTTTGGACGGATCCACAACAATACCATCACCTGAAATAACATGACCAAGAAAACTCACCTCTTTCAACAAGAATTCACATTTTGACAACTTGGCATACAACTTCTTCTCTTTCAACATCTGCAACACAACTCGCAAAGGCTCAACATGCTCTTCCTCTGACTTAGAATATATCAAAATAAAATCAATAAAAACCACTACAAACTAATCCTAGTAAGTATGATAGATACAATTCATAAACTCCATAAATACTCAAAGTACATTAAAAACGCCGAATGGCATCACCATATGCTCATAGTGTCATACCGAGTCCTGAAAGCCGTCTTCTAAATTTCTTCATCCTTCACTCGAATCTGATGATAACCCGACCTCAAGTCAATTTTGCTAAACACACGTGCACCAACCAACTGATCCATCAAGTCATTTATTCTAAGAAGGGGATACTTGTTCTTAATTGTCACTTTATTCAACTGTCGATAATCCACACATAACCTTATACTATCGTCTTTTTTCTTTACCAATAACACTGGAGCTTCCCGAGGCATCACACTTGATCTCAAAACTTTCTTCTCCGACAACTCTTCTAATTGCTTCTTCAACTCTACTAACTCCGATGCCGACATCCTGTATGGTTCCATAGAAACAGATCTGGTACCAGGGACTGATGACACCAGATTTCATCATTTATTTAACTCGGTTTATGAATGTTTTCCTATTGTTTTTAATTTATTTTTTAAATATTATGCTAGTTATCTATTTTGTTTCAGGAAATTCACTAATCAGGAGCTGTTTACGAAGAAACGAGGCAAAACGGACGAAAAGCGAGGAAATGAAGCAGACAAGCACCTCTGGTATCCCCCATGGTGTTCATCCTTGGGGTGCCATGGGTGGTCCATGCACCAAGTAGTGGGATGACCTAGTCATGTCTACTTTGTGAGCATGGCGGTCGCCATGAGGGGTTTGGCGTTCACCACCCTTTGGAAGGCACAAACAGTTACAAACCAGCAAAGCTTGGTCTCCAAGGAATCACAAGTGGTTCCTACTTTTTCTCCACGTAGTTGAAGCAGTTCCTAGGTATTTTCTAGGGTTTTGGACTCCTATAAATACCCATTTCCATACCATTTTTCAAGGGATCCAAACTCTGTGCAAACTTAAGCCTTTATACTATCAAATTTGTAAGTGATATTCTCTTCACATCGGAGAGGTATTGCAGTATCGATTGAGTCTGTATCAAGTATGGGGCACCCTTTATTTTGGCAAATATTAAAATCGGTTGATTACTTTCCGTTAAGATTTACTTTCCGCACAGCAATTTGTATTGGATTCAAGACTCCGTTTGGAGCAGGTTTATTTATTTATTCAGCATTTACCTTTATTTTGTCTTGCCCTTTACTTTCCTTGCCTTATTTAATCCCACTTATTCCCTCCGCCTTAATTACTTTTCTTTATCTGCAATTATGTTTAGTTGCGCAATTAAAATCGTTTATGTTTTATTTTCCCTAAACATGTCCGGCTAATTTACTTTATGTTGAGATGTGAGGAGCGTCAATAGACGAGGCTCTACACATTGTCTCCCTAGGATTACTTTTGTAGGCTGTTTTGGTTTAAACACAATTTTTCTGAACTTCTTTTAATCTGCGAAATGGGTTTGTTTTTGGTTAGTCGACATCGCGAAAGCACTTTGTTAACCAATTAGGAAACTTTAACTTTTCTAGAATGAGGTCTTAAAATTATTGGCGGACGCGTTTATAGGTTTAGGATCTAGTACTTAAGCGAAAGCTGAAGGAACCTTTTTAAGTTAGTCTTTCCAATCAAAATTACTTTTCAGTTAAGTAAAGAGTCTGATTTATTAAAAGTGAGTTTACTACTTTAACGCAATACGCGCCCGCCATATGTGACAAATGAGGGGTATAAATTAGAGAGTCAGTTCGGCTTTGAATACACGAAAGCGACAGTTCCTGTTAAATTAGTTCTTTTCTAAATAGAAAACATTGCCCCGTAAGTTGTCTTAGTGGAGACGATCAGAGTGTCGTCGATTGATGTGAATTACATTTCATCATTGTTATTTATCTGTCTTTATTAAACTCTTTTATTAAGTTCCTTCTTTTAAAACTATTTCATTCGCCTTAGCTAAACACCATAACAATTAGGATCAATAATCTTTGACTTTTGGTCTCTGTGGGATCGATATCTTTTAAAACTATATGATAGGCTGTGCACTTGCACTTAGTTTTTGGCACCGTTGTCGGGGACCAATTACGTCAAATATTGCATTTTTGTTGTTACACCGTATAGACTAAGGAATTCTTGTCTCTATTACAATGTATCACCCAAATTCTCTCTACAATTACCACTCCCAATATTTTGAGGAGCCACAAGATTCCCATAAATCCAACCTCGAAATAGTAATGGAGAATTTCCTTAAGACGCAAACTCGCTATAGACTAGAATCTATAATGAAGCTCTTTGTGGCGACACAAACTGTCCAGAATGAGGAGTTTAGAAAACAAAGTCTCCACATTAATGAAAACCTTAGGCAACTAAACTTTGTGGTCAAGTCCCTTACGACTCACAACGAAGCATTGGAGACTCAAATCTCCATGCTTGCACAAATTCCCCTAGGACCCTCCCCTGAGAGACATATGGAGGTTGTATCAACCAACAGTGACAAACAAATCGAAAATCCTAAGGAGAGTAATAATAAGGTAAAGAAGAGTTCTGATGAGAAAAGAGTAGAGATTGAGAAAAATCCACTGACACCAATCTAAATGGAGGTTGTCAAAGACATAGAGAAGGAAGCACCTATCGTTGTTCCTCCTCCCTATACCCCACTGATTCCTTTCCCACAAAGGTTTATGGAAGCTAAGGTAGACTCCTAACCCAAAAGGTATGTGGAGGTATTGGAAAATATCCACACCAATGCACCTTTATCTGAGGTCAAGCATAAAAATAGAAAGTTAGAGGACCATGAAACTAGGGAAATCTTCATTATCAAGAAGGGATGGTTAAATTTTGAGGTGGTGGACGAAAGAACTAAACTCAAACCTGAGAAGCTGATACTCAGGATACAGCCAGAACCACCACCACAAGTTCAAAATAATGAACCACCCTACAGAAGGAAGAAAAGAAAAGGCGAGGGATATGTGAGATGGCTTGATATGTGGCCATGGAAACCAAAGATTATTAAAAGCTCGATCGAGGAATCATTCTTGAGAGAACCACCACGAGTACTTACACTAATGGGTTGTCGAGCTAACGACGTAAAAAGAAGCGCTACGTGGGATGCAACCCACGAGCTTTTAATTTAATGTTTTCCTTTTACTGTTTATGTTTGCAGAAAATAAAGAAATGTATCCCTTATCGTGTCTCAGCTACTTCTAGGTAAAAAAACTCTAGATGACAATCTTGGAAATGAGTTGGTGCCCACAGACATTCCGGCGAATGTCCCTGTTGGTGGTGACATCGATGATCAGTATGATAGGAGAGAGCATGTCCCCCCCGTCCGTAACTCACCTCCCCCTCATTCTTCGCATGGCCAAGTTCCACGTGCACACACCGCACCGTATTTTTCTAACACTTTTGCAGGTATTTCCTCCAAGAAAGGGCAACATGATGAGTTGCTTCAGGAAAGAGCAGTTTTAACAAATGAAGGTATCTCAAAACGCGTGACCCCAAAGACTATATGGTCAGCGAGGACATGGACAGTGTCGCGATGAGAATTGGATATCAAGCTATTGATTAACTTGACTCACAAATCATAATTCACCACCGATCTTTAATTTATCCAAGGGAAGGGGAAACGAACGAATAACCCATAAGCATGCAATGCAATACAAAGCAAAAGAGAATCTAAGGTTCGGTGTTGGTTATACCTAGGGAAGGTGCTAGCATCCTAAGTATCTGTAGTACTCTACAGGAACCTCTTGTTAGTATTTGTGTTATGTCATTGTTTGCTTGCTAAGGAAAGTATGCTAAGGGAGAGACCTAGGGGTTTATTTACTAAGTATCCTCGCCAAGACATCGCATCTCGTGCCTACGTATCCTGACTAGGATGGAATTAGAGCATTCGTAGTTCACCTCATTATAGGGTAAAAGGGTGTAAAAAGAAAAGGTTGTAAAAAGAAAAGGTTGTAAAAAGAAAAGTGTGCTCGCCAAGGATCGACCTTGTCCCTACGTATTCTCAAAAGGAACATGAGAAATCAGAGCGTCCATAGTTCGGAACCACGAGTGAAAAAGCTTGAAAGCAAAGCTTGTGAGGATTGATTGTAAAGGTGAAGAGATTAATGTCTATCTCCATGACAAAGTTAATTGTAAATGTAAATCCAAAGGTGGCAAATGGAGAAGAGATTAATAGTTATCTCTATGGAGAGTTAAAGGAAGGGTTAAAGGTTACAAGAGATTATTGGCTATCTCTTGGGAAGGCTAATGGTTTGTAGATGAAAGTGGTTTAAAAGTCCTAAGGTTGAATTAGTCCTAATATGTGATAGACAAGGAATGAACACAATGGAAGGTGTGTCAATTAATTAATCAAAGTATTTTTTTTAAATAGAACCAAAACTCTAATAAATAAATTAGAGTACAAATATTTTTGATATTTTTTAATATGAAAATGAAACAAATAACAAGGACGAATATAATGTTTCCTTTAATTTTTAAGGTTTAAATTAAAAATAAACAAAGATAAACAATTAATACAAAAATAATAAATATTTTTGGGATTTATTTTATATGAAAAATATAATAAAAAGAAAATAATTAAAATGTTTTTTTATTTTTGGCTAAAAATAAAGATGAAAATTAAAATAATTGAAAAGAAAATAAATAAAATTTAGTACCATATATGATCAACCAATGCCCATTTTCATGGGGTTTTCACTCAACATTTCAAGACAAACACAATGGTAACTTGAATGGATGAAAATAATACCTTAAGGAGGGAGTTCGAAATCAAGAAAGTTTATCTATTGGAGTGTGTCCAATGCACCTTCTAGAGTACTCCCAGATGAGATGTGATGATGTTTATAACTTCACTGAGCCCCTAGAAGTGTGTTGAAATGTTGGGCTTCAATGCATTAGATGAGTTATATTTGATATAAGGGAAGTGGAAAAAAATCAGGAGATTCGAGTTTTCGATCTTATGTGACAATGGATTTTAGTGAGAATATGATGTTTGAAAAAATTTCATGACCATTTCCTTTGAATCTTTCTTGAATTAATCTTGAATGAATGCCAAAAAAAATCCCCCCTTAATGAAGAAAACAAAAAGGCTATATATAGGATTCTTGATCCTCTCCATTCCTGAGTACCAGGTCTGCCCTGAGTATCAGCTTCTAATTACAAGTTTGCCACCAGTAATTACAAAACTTCCATTATTAGTGTAAATAAAAAGATAACTATTTACAAAATTGCCATTAAGTGGTGCTGATCCTCACGTTGATCCTCAAGTTGATCCTCAACTTCTTTTTGATAATTACAAAAATTTCATTGCCTTCCCTCTTGATCCTCACACATTATTACAACTTTGCCATTGCATTATTTTTTATCCTCTTTGTGTTTCTTTCAAACATATGATTTTCTTTCTTCGATTTTCTCGACTTAACTTGACCAAACTCAATTAAGTCCCATACTTTTTCGATTATTGACTCGAAAAGTCCGTAGTTGACCAAAGAAATGTTAAAAGTCAAACTTTGACTTTGAGCATCTGTTGACTTTTTAGCAATTGAACCAAATTCTTCAACTATCAATAGATCAAACTTCTTGAGCCATTTAAATAATATGAATGGGCCATAAAGATGCATTTGAAAGATTTGAATCACGTTCTAAGCCATGAGATCATGGTGAACGTGAATTGATGCACAATCAAACTTGATTATTGATGGAGGGAAACCCTTGATCACCATGAATGAGTGGAGGTTCTTGAGAAGTGGAGAGTCACACACCTTGGTTGATCATTTTCTTGAACTTCTTGAAGTAAAACCCTAGCTTGTAAGCAAAGCAAGCAAAACACATATATTTTTTTGTACTTTCAAATGGGTGTCATACCCCATATTTTGACCACCAAGATTTCCCATCATTGTGGAAATCATCATCACAATATGGATGAACCATCATGCCTCATCAATCTCCTCGAGGATTGTTGAGCATTCACTACAATCAAAGACTAGGGTTTTTACCCCTCTCAGAGCATTTAGACAAGGATCAATAAAGAAATGACATGATCTTTAACTTTTATAATCTCTCAAACACCCGCAAAGAATCAAGAGGACTCCCACATCAAGAATCAAGCACAAGGTTGCAGTATTCCAAGTGGATCAAGCCTCAAGATCGCCAGTGTCACCAAATTAGGGTTTTGGTCGACTGAGGCCTCCAGATGAAAATTTACATCTGGACATGGGCCAATACCTCAATGTATTGTCCAAAAAGCTCAAAAGTATCTCAAGAGCCCATCCACAATGGCCAAATCACCTTGAGGGTCCATCTATAAAAAATCAGGAATTAGGGTTTTGGCCTAATTCAACCCTTGAGTTAACTTGTGAAGTGAGGCATGACTTGAAGCTTCAAAATGAACTTCAAAGACCTTAAATACATCATATTGACATGTTTACAAGATTTCATTGACTCAAAGAGCTCAAATCATAAGCCACAAGAACTCAAAACCATCTGATCAGAAATTAGGGTTTTTGATGGAAAATGTCAACCCTATCCTTGACTGTTGACCTACCCTTGATCTCAAGCCTTGGGGAAGGGTCCAAGACATTCCTAAATACCCTTGGAGGCCATCAATGAAGTTTAATTGAGCCCAAGGATTGATTTCACAAAAGGATCCCAAAGTCAAAATTTCATCTGCTGAAAATGTCAACTGTACAAAAATCCAAGTTTGACTTTTTGAATTTTTGGTCAACCAAGGTTCCTTGACCCTAAAACAATGTTAATATGTGATTTGAATCATCATTAATCAAGAAAAATCAAAGAAAGTGAGTTAACTTGTAAAAGGGGTAACCATAAAAAACTTAGAATTTTTCTAAGTTATGGAACAAAGTGGCTAGGGTTCCAACTTCCAAGGACCATAACTTGAGATCCAAGCAACCATTTTGGGTGATCCAAAGCTGGATTTGTAGGTCTTGCTACACTCTACAAAAGCTTCAACTACCTCAAACTCCAATTCCTCATGGATTTTAAGTTATGGAGTGATCAAAATGTCTAAAAACATGAAAATGACATTTTTCCAACACTTAGTGAAATTTTCACTAAGTCAGAATCTGCCTTACTTTTTCCAAAATGTAGGGACATTTTTCACCTTGATCCAAGTCAAACCAGGTCTAGGGGTGGACATCAAAGTTGAAGTATGCCATGAGGGCTTTTCAACAAGTACCAGATCATCTCCAAATTCCATTTGAGCAAGGAGATACAACCCTTGGAACATGGCATCATGAACTAGTTTTTACAAGGTAGAATTTGTGCATTTTGCTCGATTTATCCAAATCTGATAAATCCAAGCCTTGTCATCCATTTGGACACATCTGAGGATAAAACAAGAAGGGAATGATCTGATCCTCAAGCCTCTAAAGTCCAAGAATCTATATTAGGCTTGTCATCCCTAAAAAGGCTACAAAGATGCCAAGACTCCAATTTTGTTTCCAAGCCTTTAATGAATGCATCAAGGTGGCATGAAATGAGCCTATTCCAACTGAATTCAGTCAAGACTTATCTCTGAACCAAAGCTACAAAGCCTGTGCTCTAATCTCAAGCCAATGGCTAGAGGAGACTTGAGATTCCATTTGATCACAATTGGCCAAAGGCCTGCTGCAGTTACCATTCCCTATTACTTGCAAAACAAACTTGCTCTACTATAAATAGATCTCATTTGTGATCAGTTTGAGTACACCAAAGCACCCAAACTAATGCTTTCCTCAAAATCACCACTTTCACTCCAATTTTGCCTTCTAACTCAAGTCACCATCGGATTTTGAGTTTGAGAGCAATTCCAACCAAACCAATCACACACACACCTCACATATAACATATTTAAGTGATCCATAACACAAAATCACATCTGGAACATCAGATTCTCAATATCACCTGCCAATTGCTCAAGTTCTTGACAGATTTGCAGTTGGGGTACCATCTCAAGTTCCAGATCATTTCCATTCATTCCAAGCATTCAAACACGATCCTTAGCACCTAAGGAAGCTGTCCAGATCATTAGAACCTAGCTGTAACACCTCCATCACCAAACTCGATCACCAGCTGCAAGAGGTAAGCATGAACTCTTCAAACTCCATGATGCATGCATATTTTATTGCACAATAATTTTTCATATGTTCCTAATCATGTATGGAGTGATAACCCTCAATCAATTGCCATGAATCAATCGTGTATGGAATTTCATTGTGTTCATGCTGAAATTAGGGTTCTTGAGGTTTTCTTCTGATTTCTCACTCAATACTTAATATAAATGCAATTAATCTATATGGTTATGATCCTCGTTCAAAAGCGAAAAAGATTGGTGTTTGAATTGTGCAAAACCATTGAGAAATCATGGAGAAAAGTGAGAAAATGCAAATCTGCAGAAACAGGGCACGCGGGCAAGAACTTGGTGTTCTTGGCACCCTTTTTCAAATATTCAAACTTTTGACTTTTTGTTATTTTTGTTAATTGATTCAAAAATTAATTTCTCTCTGAATATTTATGTTTTTGAATTGATTCTTTTTCTCAAAATTCACTAAAATGTTTAAATATTTTATTGTGCAAAAGCATCCAATTTATATTATTTATTTAATATAGTTAGAATTTTTGTAATTAATTTCATTTTAATTATTTTTAAACATTTTTAAGTGGAATTCCCACTTTGATCTTTCAAAACCAATTGAATTTCAAACTCTCATGTAATTAAACATGAATTTTCAAAATATTTTTCAAGGTGTACAACTTATTTTTGAATATATTTGGTATTTTATATCATTTTTTTCATTTAATTTCCTTTGAAAAATAACATTTTTATTTAAAATTAGGGTTTCCTCTTTATTTTAAATTTTCAACACTTTGGGCCTCTAATAGAATGTAAGACCCAATCCCCTTTTAACCAAAACCATTTTGGGCCTCAGATATTGTATAAGTCCCACTGCGTTAAAAAAAATCTCGGCGCGATCGCCATTTCAAAACAAAAATCATCTGGGCCTCCCTTCGTGTTGTAAGTCCCATCTTTTTTTTCAAAACACTTTTGGGCCTCTTGAAAGAGTGTAAGCCCCAACCCTTTTGTAAATAAACCTCTTTGGGCCTCAGTTATTGTATAAGACCTGATGCGATTTTCAAAACAACAGTGTGATCACTGTTAAACCTTGGGCCTCTCCTTGAGTATAAGCCCCAATAATCTTTTCAAAAACAAGTTCCCTTTTGATTTAAGTTCAAATATATGTTGTTATCAAAACTTTCTTTAATTTCTATGAACAACTAACAATACAACATGGAAGCTTGCTCACCTGTAAGTTTTTATCAGCTTTCTTTTACATGCTTTAAATATATATATATAACTGTATTGTGGGAAGCTGCTCCCTTGTAAGTCTTCTTTCATATCCTTTTAAATACTTGTCATATATCAACTGTATATATACTAGTATAACTATTTAGAGTTTTCCCCGGCAACTAGGTCTAGAACTAGGTAAAGCCAGTTGGTCACTCTTTGATACGGTCAAAACTAGATCCCCATAGGACTTCCAGATACAGTTTTGCCTTCTCTTGGGCTTAAACAATATGGAACAAAGAGAAAGGCAGTATTCTCGGTGAACCTTTTCTCAGACTGTCACTATTAGAAATTATCAAAGAAATTCTACTCCCCAGAGTTGATCTCTTCTCGGTGAATAGCATCTCTTGAATTTCTTCAAACCTCAGAACTTTCACTAAATGATCTATTCTCGGTGAATAGCATTTCTCAAACTTTTCTTGGTTTGGGACCTACGGGCTTCCTAAAAGCATCCCCGCCTCCTCTTGGGCTTTGTACAAGGACCCTCCGGCTTCTTATAAGTTCTCATGCCTTCTCTTGGGCTTAATACAAGGACCCTGATGACCTCTTAAAGGTATAAAACAGAACTTAGTCATCCTTTGCTAGAGCAGTCTTTCCAGTGTCAAATCAGAGACCAATTTAGGGTTGATTCTCATCCCTTAATACCCATGCCTCCCCTGGGGGCATCATACAAAAGATAAAACTCTTCCACACCAGTAGATTTGGACAGTCTAAACCCCCTTGAGTCTTAAAGACATTCTCAAGTTCCCTACAAACATAGGAGAAACCCCGGTCACTCTGGATCAATCTCGAGTAGAGATAAAACCCATGGGTTCTAAAACCCAGTCTGTCTCCTAAAAATCCCCAAGCCAGGGTCAGTTTATCATCAGTATAACACTATCCCAAATCAGAACCTCATGGCATCTGATATCTCAACTCTTCTGGAAACTCAGTAAGAGTTGATTCCCCACTTGGACCTGCTTAGGGATCTCAATAATCCCCAGCAGAAAGATAGCCTCCTCTTAGGCTTTGTAGAATGATCTTTCCTCAGCAAAGTTAGCCTCCTCTTGGGCTTTTTACAATGATTCTCCCCAGCGGAGCTAACCTTTTCAGACTCTCTTATTGAGTCACTCACCATTTCAGACTCTCTTGTTGAGTCAATCACCTTTTCAGACTCTTTTGTTGAGTCAACCTTCTTTAGCCTCAATCTTGGGCTTTGTACAAGACAGATAAAAATACTCTCTTGTTGAGTCAATCTTTTTCCAGCCTCCTCTTAGGTTTGGTATAAAGATTTCCCCTAGAAGAATTTAGCCTCCTCTTAGGCTTTGTATAATGATTTCTCCAGCTTGTTCCGCCACAATCCTGGTCTTTGTACAGGACAGATAAAAGCACTCTCTTGATGAGTCAAACCCTTTTATCCTCAATCTTGGGCTTTGTACAAGACATAAACTTCATAACCTTCCCTTAAGCTTGGGACAAATATCTTCCCCAGCAGAGTCAATTCCTCCCAGTCTTCTTTTAGGCTTTGAGAAATACTCTCCAGCAGAATCAAAAACTTTTCAGCCTCAATCTTGGGCTTTGTACAAGACACATAAGGACTCTCCCGCAGAGTCAAAACTTTTCAGCCTCAATCTTGGGCTTTGTACAAGACTTATACAAACCTCCCCGACGGAGTCAAAATCCCTTTTAGCCTCAATCTTGAGCTTTGTACAATACAGATAGAACATTTTCCCCGGAAAAGTCAAACTTTTAGCCTCCTCTTAGGCTTTGTATAATGATATCCCCAAAGAGCCAGTCTCTTTTTTGCCTCAATTTTGGGCTTTGTACAAGACATATAAACACTCTTTTGTTGAGTCACTCTTTTCCAGCCTCCACTTAGGCTTTGTATAAGGATTTCCCTAGTGGAGTCAATCAACCTCTTAGCTTCAACCTTGGGCTTTGATCAAGGCACACAAAAAAATCAACAATCCCCTCAGAGGAAGTCCAATCCCTCCTTAAAGATGACAAATTCTCTCTCAGTCTAACCATTTAGCTTAAATCTTGGGCTTTGAACAAGACACCAAAATATCTTTTTCCTCCCTTAGAATAGGAGGAACTACGATTGCTTTGATTTCCCTGTTTCATTTAAACGGGAATATGTAGGCATAAGATTGTGAAATCTTAGCGAGCATACTAATCAAAAACTCTAGGTCGAGTACCTTCATACTAATCAAAACTTAGGTCCAGTACCTTACCAAAAACATCGGAAAACCTGAACATCAACAAAAACTCACTCTCTCTCTCATATTTCCCTAGAAACTTTCCCAACCCATTAACGGATAAACACCATCAAGTACAAAGCAGAACTTAAAGCTAACATCCTGTGGATAACCACATATAGGATGGGTAATTGACAACTCCCCATTGTATAACCTGACCTCGAACTCCCCGAATCTCTTTAAGCGTGTGTTCAGTTAAACATTCGCGTGCAAGGTTAGTTTTAGATAGCTTCCCTTTCCCTTCCAGCTTCATGGGATAAATAAGAAATCAAAAAGTAGCACCCCCACCTCATTGTGAGGAGAAACCCAAATTCCGCGATAAGGTGGTCGCGTCACCGACAAAAAATCGTGTGCTACAGGAAGATGGCGACTCTGCTGGGGACCCATTGTCTATATAGGACTAGGATTATAGCTCTTAAGAGGTCTAGGATCTTATTTTTAGGAATAAATATATATGTCGCTTTTCCTACTTGATATCCGTGTTTATTTTTCTGCTAATGGGACTGCGGGTGATGCCGTATCTAGAAAGTTTGAGTGATACCTAAGATAAGTGATGGCATAGACGAGTAATCTTATGGGGAGTGACTCCCGAATAAGCGACCCCGGTAGACCATCTAATCAGTGGAGATACCCTTTGCGAATTCAATGTCTGAATGACTTCGGTTGTTGAAAGCAGATTGTTCGATTGTGGTATCCATGAAGCTGAGGATTTAGTAGGCTGAGACCATGTGACTATTTTGTAGTGCGGAAGCTATCAGAAATAGTTGTCACGCGATAGTACCCTCATTTGAAATTACTCTAAGATACTGCAGCTCGCTCGGGTGAACCAACCTGCTGTTGTTATCCCAAGGGGGGTCAATGATTTTGAGGACAGGTACAAAAATTCACCATAGTATAACCTTTGGGGATGGGTAGAGCCATAACTTCATGACACCGAACCTTTGACCCCATGTTTTTTCTATGTTTTTGTGTGCTGCATTCATGCATTCATTTCATTAAAAAAAATACTTTAAACAAAGAAAAATTTTCTCTTCTAGTCTCTCTCTTTTAAAATTAAACTAAAACAATGATTGCAAATATCAGAGAGATAGACTGCGTTATGGATTTCGGTAGAAGGAAGACGCACAAGTACACCTTCAAGGTTCCAAAACTAGAGGATTTAAGAGGGTTGGCGAGGATGATCACCAACCCTGATGCTTTCAGAGCTAAGTACGGAGGACTGCTGTCTCTGTTAAGGGTCCGTGTAATTGAAGGAATCCTGTCTACACTGATTCAGTTTTACGATCTGGTCTATCACTGTTTCACATTCCCGGATTATCAACTAGCACCAACACTGGAGGAGTACTCTCACCTGACTGATTTACCCATCACTGACCAAGCTCCCTTTTCTGGACTGGAAGAAATTCCAAAGGATCAAATCATTGCAAGAGCTATCTATTTGGATGAGTCAGAAGTCAGGACTCACATGACCATTAACGGTGGAATCCAAGGTTTACCAGCCAAGTTTTTGGTAAAGAAAGCTCTGTACTTCGTTGATATCAATGCCATTAAGATTTTTCTGATCGGAAACCCTGTACCGACCCTGCTCGTAGATGCTTATCATTCTGTACACCTAAGGAATTTGTACATAAGAAGAATGATCACATGTTGTGTATCCCTGCTATACAAATGGTTTACCTCCCATTTACCTAAGTCTGCAGCTTTTTGGGATCATAAGAGTACTTTACGTTGGTCACAGAGAATCATGTCTCTTACCAACTCTGACATAGATTGGTACAATCGAATCTATGACGGGATAAGAATCATTGACCGTTGTGGAAACTTCCCTAATGCACCCCTCATAGGAACTAAAGAAGGAATCAATTATCATCCAGTTTTAGTTCGTCGTCAACTCGGATACCCGATGAGACATGTCCCGCGTAATGTTCATCTGGAAGGTCTTTTCTTCAAGGAAGGAGAAAATGACAGGGCACTAAAGACATAAATAGTGCATGCCTGGAAGCATGTTCACAGGAAAGGAAGAGAGTCTCTAGGAAAACCAGACTGTGTCTCTGTGGAACCTTATCTCCACTGGGTACAAACTAGAGCTCTCAAGCTGAGGATGCCTTACCCTTATTAAGAAGTTCTTCCGTTAAAGTAATATGTCCTTTATTTTATGTCTGATATGGAATAACTCCAGGTCACTCTCAAAAACGTTCAACGGGAAAAGAAGTCTTAGAAGAACAAGTACCGTATTCTCAATGTAGAGTGTAACAAAATACAACAACTGTTAAAAGAAAAAGATGCTCTGATCGAGATTTTAGAGCAACATGCTGTAGAAAATCAAGAAGACCAAAGGAATTTGCTTGCTCCTTTCACTTGGTAAAGGAATGACAACCCGACAACGGCCCAAGAGCCCCAGTCAAATAAAAGGAAAGTACCAGAACCAGCACCTGAGCTCTCCTCAGAGAGGACTCAGGATCCATAAGTCTAGACATTTCCTTTTACAACACTTTGTATATTACTGTATTTCCATTTCCGCAATCTTTGAATTCAATAAAAAGGGGTTTCCCCACTGTATGATATTTGCAATCCAATTGTTGGAGTTTCTTTTGATTAAACAAAAATTAATATAATCATTGCATATCATTCATCATTCTCACATAACGCATTCTTCTTCCCTACGAATCTCATGTTTGTGTCTCGATTCTAGAGTCAAACTGTCTCATTCGTATAATACTCGGGCCAATCGACAAAAGAAAATGGATAATCTCGTGGAAGAGAACAGAGAGTTGAGAGAAGAAATCGACGCTCTGAAAGAAGATCTGAGAAAGCTTCACAATGACATGCAATCTCTGGAAGCAGCGCAGATACAACAACAAAGGAATTTGATCTCAGAGATCACATCGACGCCCATAGTGGAGAAGTATGATCCTCGGTATAACATGCCTAAATATCGTCCCTAGGGCATGCCACTCAACTATATTCCGAAAGGATATATTCCGCCGATCACGGAAGATCCGAAAACTGCAGCAGGAGCCACTGGGCCTGAAGGTTATAAACTTCGGGAAAGCGAAGATGCAAGGGGCGTGACAGCAACTCTTGAAGGTTACAAACTTCGGGAGAGGGAAGCACCAAGAGTCACTGCCGTAATGACTATACCACCACCCGTGGTACACACTGTCCCAGAAGGACAGATTCCACAGATACCTTCTGGTGGAAACGAAAGTATGTACGACAGGATGAATGAGTTCCAGGAGCAATTCCTGGAGATGCAGAAGGAACTGCATGCCATTCGCGGCCAGGATCTATTCGGAAAGGACACCGCAGACCTTTGTTTGGGCCCCAATGTGAAAATTCCGCACAAGTTCAAGGTGCCCGAATTTGAAAAATACAAGGGTAACTCTTGCCCTCAAAGTCATTTGGTGAAGTACGCTCGAAGGATGTCAACTCAGACAGAGAACCAACAGCTACTGATCCATTATTTCCAAGATAGTTTAACTGGTGCCTCGCTCAAATGGTACATGGGTTTAAACCGTACTAAGATCGTCACTTTCAGAGATGTTGGGGCAGCCTTCGTTCAACAGTATAAGTATAACCTGGACATGGAACATGACAGAGATCAACTCAGAGCCATGTCACAGAAGGACAAGGAAACCTTTAAGGAATATGCTCAGAGATGGCTTGAAATTGCCGCCTAGATTTGTCTACCTCTTGAGGAAAAAAAGATGACAAAGATCTTCTTGAAAACCTTGAGCTCATTCTACTACGGCCGAATGGTCGCCAGTGTGCCCACCGACTTTAATGAAATGGTGGGCATGGGAGTTCGTCTTGAGGAAGCAGTCTGAGAAGGATTTCTGGTTAAAGATGCTGGACCATCAAGCAGTACCAAGAGATACGGTAGTGCTCTCCCTAAGAAAAAAGAGTAAGATATTGGTAATATTTCTCTCGGAAATCAAAGGCGATGGTGCCAACCAGTAGCAGCTGTAACTCCTGCTATCAACCCTGCGCCTGTTCCAAAGTATCAGCCTCAGGTTTCTCAGAGCCAACCGAATCAACAACAATATCATAAAAGGACACAACAGTATCTTCAGAAGGCTCATCCTCAATACAACAACAATCGTACAACGCGACCACCAGGGTTTGACCTTATACCAATGTTGTACGCAGAACTGTTTCCACTACTACTGGTCAAGGGGCACGTCCAAACCAGGGCTCCTCTTGCGTTACCAGAGAATCCGCCTTTTTGGTTCAAAGCGGATCAGACTTGCCCTTACCATCAAGGAGGACCAGGGCATAACATAGAAAACTGTCCCAGCTTCAAATCCGATGTTCAGAAGCTTGTCAGGAACAAGTTCTTATCCTTCAAGGATACAAATCTAAACGTTTAGACTAACCCATTGCCTCAACATGAGAAAGCTGCAGTAAATTTGATAGAGGAAGAGTCTAAGCACAGCTATCAAATTCACGATGTACTCTTATTGGGAACCAACCTGGTCAAGATGCATTGCAAACAGAGCGGATACGGGCATGTACCATCTCACAACTATCACCAGTGTGATATCTGATCTAAAAATAATCAAGGATGTTCTGTGGTGCAATAAGCTCTACAGGAACAGATGGATCTCGGATGGATCCAAGATCACCAAATCCGTTAGGTCAACATGACTTATACGAATTCCAACATCATTCAAAACTGCGACATCCGTGCGATGAATGTCAACTTGGTGGCAATTCACTCAAGGCAAAGCCAACATCATGATCTGCCACTACACGATTATGATTCCTGTCTGATCTACTCGGTAAACAATCAGGGATGCTCTTTTGTACAAGAGGCCCTCCAGTGTCAGATGGATCTTGGATGGATTCAGGATTACCGCGATAGAAGTCATTATCAAGTGAATATGATTCAAATCTTTGATATTCGCTCGATGAATACCAGCTTGGTGGAATTACACGCTAAGCAAGTCCAGCTTGATTTTCCGAATTCGCATGAATATCAGAACTGTAAAGTGTGTCGTGAGAGTGATCAAGGATGTGCACTCGTTCAAAGAACACTGCAACACTTATTGAACCACTGGTGGCTTCTGATCTATCTATATGAAGACACACAACAAGTCAGTATGATTAACGTGAACCCTACTAGGCATCAGAGTCAGGATGTTCGATCAATGGAGATAGATCTAGTAAGGTTATACCGTATACAAAGCGGACGTGGCCGGGTGCCACAACATAACTATGAGCGTTGTAGAGTTTACTCCGAGGATAATCAAGGATGCTACCTCGTGCGAGCAGTCCTTCAAAGTCAGTTAGGCCACAAAGAGATTCAGACATGCTCAAGCTCTGATTCGATGAACATAATGTCAGACTATCTTCCCAATCGAGGCAAAGAAGTTGTCTTAATCCCTAAACGAGAAGTGGCCAAAGATGTATGCTCCATAATCCCCTTACTCCATAAATCAAGAGTTCCTCTTGATAGCGGAAAGATTCTCAACCTCGAACCAATTGAGGCCAGCTACGATGGTCAGGAAAATCAAAAGGCTCCTGTAGTTATCTATCTGCCAGGACCAGTATCGTACAAGTCCGATAAAGCTATCCCTTACAAATACGGTGCAACAACAATTGAGAATGGAAAAGAAGTTCCATTACCCTCCATCGTGAATATTGCAGACATCAGTCGGGTAACACGGAGCGGTCAGATCTTCAACCGAGGAGTTGAAGAACCCACCAGAGAAAAGGAACCCCAAACAAAAGTTCTTAATCAACCAGTCGGTCAGTCCAGTAATCCTGACCTTTCAATAAACAATGATGAGATGCTGAAGCTCATCCAAAAGAGCGAGTACAACATTGTTGATCAACTGTTGCAAACTCCTTCCAAAATCTCAGTGTTGTCTCTTTTACTCAGTTCCAAGGCTCACAGGGAAGCTCTACAGAAAGTCTTAGAGCAGGCCTTTATGGAATAGGATGTAACAATAAGACAATTCGACAACATCATCTCCAACATCACTTCCTGCAACAACTTAGGATTCAGTGATGAGGAACTGCCGGAAGAGGGCCAAAATCATAATATGGCACTCAACATTACAGTCAACTACAAAGACGATGCATTAGCTAGCGTACTGGTAGACACCGGATCAGCTTTAAATGTTATGCCAAAGTCTACTCTAATGTGACTATCATTTCAAGGATCTCCGATGAGAGGCAGTGAGGTCATCGTCAAAGCATTTGACGGATCCTGAAAAATAGTTATCGGCGAAGTCGATCTTCCCATAACTATCGGTCCTCACACTTTCCAAGTCACTTTCCAGGTCATGGGCATACGGGCAGCATACAACTGTTTGTTAGGGAGACCTTGGATACACGAGGCTGGGGCAGTCACTTCGACACTTCACCAGAAACTGAAGTTCATCAAGAGCGAACAACTAGTAACAGTCTGCGGAGAGCAAACCTTGATCGTGAGCAACTTATCGTTGTCCACTTGTGTAGAACCAGAGGAGATTATAGGAACCTAATTCCAAGCACTTTCGCTGAGCAATGACAACCAATCAGAAAGAGGAACATCGATTTCCTCGTACAAAGATGCTCTTGAAGTGATCAAAAGTAACAATGCAAAAGGATGGGGACAACTTGTCATTCCTACTGACAACAAGACAAAGAAAGGTCTTGGTTTTTTTTCGAACTGTACCCAGACTGCTACTAACAATGAAAGTCTTCATCCCATTCAGAACTTCTTCCATAGTGGAGGCTTCCTTCACCCAGTGTCTCAAGAAGTACATACCATCAACGAGGGTGATTCCTCCGATACATATGAAGAGTGGAAGTCCTATATTAATGAGGACGGTTATATGTCTCAGGGAGAGGTGCATACACCATTTTGCTATCCCGCACAGAGTCCGAGATATATACCAAGGTCATATGTCAAGATGATATATGAAGATTGTGATCCGGAAGGATGCTGTGCTCCACCAAACTCATCAGAGGAGGACACTCTGATGAAAGACAACTTTGACCATGACTATTATGGCCCAATGGATGGCCTGCCTATCTGGCAGCCATACCCAGGAGACTTGGGGCAAAAGAGTCAGCCCAACGACGCTTATCAGCTGAACATCATTGAAAAGAATACCTGCGTCCCCACTGAATCATGGGATCATTACTCAGGGCATTCTGAAGATATCCCGTACAACGATGAATTTGAGAGGATTGCAGGACAAGAGTGCCTTAACTATGCTTTTCCTGAGGCCAACGTCATCGAAAGGGATGATTCCTCCAGTTCCAAAGAAGTGTGGGACACCTTAGGACAACCGAGTGGAAAATTCGACTTCTTAGTCAAGTAAACTGCTCCGGAAAGCTCTCGTATCAAGCTCGAAGACATCCAACCAACTGGATGGGGAGATCCACTTGAGCGTACAAACACTGTGCAAGATACAGCTGAAGAATCCTCCTATGGCAGCTCTGCCTGGGAGACAGATTCCAACAATCCTGCTCCACTAGAAATCAGCGTTATTTCTGAAGATAAGCCAAGAAGGAAGGTACCAGACTTTGTGATTCACCGAGGAGTTTGCCGCCAATGGGTACCCGTCAACGTTCCGAAAGTCGTTCATAAGTCTAAGTAATTGTCGTCTTTATCTTAACTTTTCACCTTGCCCAGGTGAAACAGATGTTTTGATAAAGCTCACTTTCTGTAAATGTCTCTCTTCGCTTCGCCCAAAGCGACTGAGTTTTATTTTATAGGGCTGTAGTTTCAAGAATCGACAAGATCATAAATAAAATAATGTCGTTCTGTAATTTCCGCATTTATTGCTGTTTTCTCTTTTTTCTTTTTCAGAAAATGGTAATCCAAAAAACAACTCAAATAATAAAAACAAGCATTTTTCAGAAATTACACTACACACACTCTTGCATTCTCTATCTCTTCAAAAACAAATCATCACGTCATGCAGATTGCTTGTTTTAAACCCCATTGAAACATACAATCCAATGCCTTTTCCCAACTTTGAATTCACGACGAAGAAATTCCAGAAGAGATCTCCCGATTACTCAGACAAGAGGAAAGGTCCATTGAACCTCACAAAGAGCCGTTGGAAACGATCAACTTGGGTTCAGAAGAAAAGAGAAAAGAAGTCAAGATTTGGGCACTCCTCAGTCCAACTGTCAAAGAAGGTTTGATAAAGCTTCTCAAAGAATTTTCTGATGTATTCGCATGGTCCTATCAGGATATGCCAGGGTTGGATAACATCATCATGGAACATCACCTACCGTTGAGATCAGAATGTCCGCCGGTAAAACAAAGACTAAGACAGACTCATCCAGACATGACCATCAAAATCAAAGAGGAAGTACAAAAAAAGATTGACGCGGGTTTTCTCGCCACATCAGAATATCCTCAATGGCTAGCCAACATAGTACGAGTTCCGAAAAAGGACGGAAAGGTCAGAATATGTGTAGATTACAGGGATCTGAACAAAGCCTGTCCAAAGGACGACTTCCCCTTGCCACACATAGACATGCTGGTAGACAGTACAACAAAGTTCAAAGTCTTCTCCTTCATGGATGGATTCTCGGGCTATAATCAGATAAAAATGGTGCCAGAAGATATGGAGAAAACTTCATTCATCACCCCATGGGGCACTTTTTGTTACAAGGTAATGTCGTTCGGTTTGAAGAATGCCAGGGCAACCTATCAAAGGGCCATGACAACTCTGTTCCACGACATGATACACAAAGAAATCGAAGTGTATGTCGATGATATGATTACCAAATCTAAGACAGAAGAGGAGCATGAGACCCACCTGTCAAAGCTATTCGAGCGTCTGAGAAAGTACAAACTCTGCTTGAATCCCAACAAGTGCACATTCGGTGTCCGTTCAAGGAAACTGCTAGGGTTCATCGTCAGCCAGAAAGGAATTGAGGTTGATCCTGACAAGGTCAAAGCCATTCAAGAAATTCCTTCTCCAAAGACTGAAAAACAAGTCAGAGGATTCCTGGGACGTCTGAACTACATTTCCAGATTTATATTCCTCATGACCGTGACATGCGCGCCAATCTTCAAATTACTCAAAAAGAATCAGGACTGCGTATGGACAGAAGACTGCCAAACCGCCTTCGACAGTATCAAGGAATACCTGTTGAATCCACCGATTCTATCACCTCCAGTGGAAGGAAGACCACTGATCATCTACTTAACAGTCTTAGAAGACTCCATGGGTTGTGTACTTGGCCAACAAGACGAAACCAAAAGGAAAGAGTCTGCCATCTACTACTTGAGCAGGAAGTTCACCGACTGCGAGACTCGGTACACTACGTTTGAGAAAACTTGTTGTGCTCTGGCTTGGGCAGCCAAACGACTTCGCCAGTATATGATTTGTTACACTACTTGGTTAATCTCCGAAATGGATCCAATCAAGTATATCTTTGAAAAGCCTGCTCTCACGGGAAGGATTGCCCGTTGGCAGATGTTGTTATCAGAATACGACATTGAGTACCATGCTCAGAAAGCCTTCAAAGGAAGTATTTTAGCCGATTATTTGGCTCATCAACCAATTGACGATCAAGAATCAATCGGGTTTGACTTCCCAGGAGAAGATGTCATGTACTTGAAAATGAAAGATTGCGATGAACCGCTACCCAGTGAAGGGCTAGAACCAGGTTCCCAATGGGGACTAATCTTTGACGGAGCTATCAATCATTATGGAAATGGAATTGGGGCAATCATCATAACACCTCAGGGTACCCACATTCCTTTCACTGCCAGAATGACATTCAAGTGCACAAACAACGAGGCCGAATACGAAGCTTGTATCATGGGTCTCGAAGAAGCAATTGATTTGAGGATTAAGAACTTGGATGTATATGGCGACTCGGCCGTAATTATCAATCAGATAAAAGGAGATTGGAACACATACAAATTAGGATTGATTCCTTACAAAGATTACGCGAGAAGGTTGTTACCATTCTTCAACAGAATCGAGTTTCATCATATCCCTCGTGAAGAGAATCACATGGTTGATGCATTAGCCACTCTCTCTTCCATGATTAGTGTAGGTCAATGGAACGACGTACCTAAGATTGACATAATGCGCCTAGAAAGGCCCGCTTACATCTTCACGATTGAAGCAGTCATAGACGATAAACCTTGGTATCACGATATCAAGTGCTTCCTTCAGAAACAAGAGTACCCACCTGAGCATTAAGAAAAGATAGAAAGACCCTCAGAAGATTGGCAGGCAACTTTTTTCTGAGCGGTAATACACTCTATAAGAGAAACTTCGACATGGTCTTGCTCCGATGCGTAGATAGACCAGAAGCGAACATGTTGATGAAAGAGATTCACGAAGGATCCTTTGGCACTCATGCTAACGGACACACAATGGCGGGAAAAATTCTAAGAGCGGGGTACTACTGGTTAACCATGGAATCCGACTGCTACAAGTACATGAGGAAATGTCACAAGTGTCTGATATACTCAGACAAGATCTATGTACCGCCAACGCATCTCAAAGTTCTTTCTTCCCCGTGGCCTTTTTCCATATGGGGAATCGATATGATTGGCGTGATCGAACCCAAAGCTTCAAACGGACATCGGTTCATCCTGGTAACGATTGACTATTTCACCAAGTGGGTCGAAGCAGCGTCATACGCCAATGTAACCCGACAAGTGGTGGTCCGATTTATCAAAAATAATATCATCTCCCGTTATGGTGTTCCAAGCCAGATCATTACTGATAATAGATCTAACTTGAATAACAAGATGATGAAAGAGTTGTGTGTTGAGTTCAAGATTGAACACCATAACTCATCTTCCTACGGACCAAAGATGAACGGAACGGTAGAAGCGCCTAACAAGAACATCAAGAGGATTGTTCAAAAGATGGTTGTAACCTATAAAGACTGGCACAAGATGCTACCCTTTGCTCTTCACGGTTATCGCACATTTGTCTGTACTTCAACAGGGGCAACCCCTTTCTCTCTAGTATATGGCATGGAGGCAGTGCTTCTTATAGAAGTAGAAATCCCATCGATCCGGGTATTGATGGAAGCCAAGCTAACAAAGGTTGAATGGTATCAAAGTCGACACGACGAATTGAATTTGATCGAAGAAAAGCGAATAACGGCACTATGCCATGGTCAGTTGTATCAGCAAAGGATGAAGAAGGCGTTTGACAAAAAGGTCCAACCTCGCGTCTTCAGAAAAGGAGACCTCGTGCTCAAGAAGATACAATCCTTTCTCACTGATTCCCGGGGAAAATGGACTCCGAATTATGACGGCCCCTATGTGGTCAAGAAACCCTTCTCAGGCGGCGCCTTGAGACTTGCAACTATGGATGGAGAGGAATTTGCCTACCCCACAAATGTTGACGTAGTCAAGAAATACTTCGCCTAAATAAAAAAAAACGTCTCGGAGGATTAAAACCCGAAGGGGCGGTCCAGGCAAAAATTAGACACATAATAAAAATCATCCCGATAGATTGGAAATCTCAAAGTACAATCCAGGAAAAAGTTAGGGATTCATAGCAAGTAACTACGTCCAACAAAGGGGCAAATCCCCCAGCAGCGGTCATGCCATCCATCAAAAAAACTCCAGTCAAGGTCATCTTCGACGGAAGCTCAGGATGTCCAGAATTCAAAGTTGGTAGAAGGATAACGGTCGTTATGTTTCGATGTAGCCGTTTTCCCCTTAAATTACCATTTTCAAACTTTGTAAATACTATATGGAATAACGCGTTTGGCTGATTTCTATCCTATCAATAAAATTTGAGCCCTAGTGCTTTTGTTTGCAATTCTTGTTTGTTTTAGCTTTACAGAACGACATTTTAATATGATTAACGATTCTTGAAATAAAACAAATAAAAAATGAATTTTACTTGTAAATTTTTTTTCTACTTTTAAAATAAAGATGGCAATTTTTTTGACTGTGAACATCGAAAGAACATCGATCGCTTCTCCAAAGGTGGTTGAACCTCAAAGTGCAGAATCAAAGTACTCCTTCTAAACCAGTACGCCTGAATGAAGGATCGACTGTGTCAGAGATCATGTTCCATCTGACATCCCCGATAGAGTTCTGATCTCCTAAGTCCGACCAAGGTTGTTCCCCACAGGGATTATCTCTCCTAAGCAAGGAACAATTGCTATTTTGGACCAAATGGTACGTCTTCGTCCCCAGCAGTGGCCGAGTATCCAGTTGTGTTAATCCATTAGTCTGTATGTCACGTCAGTTTTGTCATCATATACATATGTGCATCATACATAATTGATTCATATACATACTCATATCGCATCACTATAACTCTGGTCAATCTTATCCCCTAGTGATAAAAGTCCTCTTATCAATCAAGTTGTCAGTTCTTTCCTCGTCAGGAAATGTTGCGTCTGAACAATCTCTCCTCCAGTTTATTTCTGGATTGGAGTTGGTCCCTTGACCACTTTGATAACTTGAACCTCTGAAAGACAGGAAGACCTTCGACAAACGTCACTCTTCACCATTGGAGATGATATCTTCGCTTTCCCGGATTAAGGAAAATCCCCAGAGGAAGCCTCACGACTAGAGACTCTCAGCAACACATTGATTTTTCTCTCCAAGAGAATCAATGTTAATAAAGTCATTAGCACCTCCAAATTGGATTACATCACATGGAATTTCTCCGAAAAGAGAACCTCGAGGAAAAGTATGGTGTAATATCCCCAAGCAGGAAGCAGTCTCTCAAGAGACTCATTTTCCCCAGTAGAGTCAACAAATGGCGTCTCCAACAGAGAAGTTTGTACGAATTTACAACTCGGACGAATGGGTTCCCCTGCAAGTCTGACATCAAAACTTTTTTCCATCAAATGACATCTCCCCAATAAAATTCGGCGAGAAGTTTAAGGAAAACCACTACAAATAGCGTATCTTGTCAAGCAAGTTTATTGACAAAAGAAACTGAGACCAGTTCCTTGGCTGAAGACCAGGATCGAGGGGAAGTTTATGGACAAAAGAAATTGAGACCAGTTCCTTGGCTGAAGACCAGGATCGAGGGGAAGTTTATTGACAAAAGAAACTGAGACCAGTTCCTTGGCTGAAGACCAGGATCGAGGGGAAGTTTATAGATAAAAGAAACTGAGACCAGTTCCTTGACTGAAAACCAGGATCGAGGGGAAGTTTATTTCAGAAACTGAGACCAGTTCCTTATCTAAAAGACCAGGATCGAGGGGAAGTTTTTACCTTTTCTAAAGCATCATTGCTTAGCAAAAGAAGATGGATGAGCAAACTGCCATTCATAACCACCATCAAAATTTCGGGTATTTCGATATTTAATCCTCTTGTACTCTGAATGCCCGAATACCTTCGCCATTCACACCTTTGGGTCCAAGAAGATTAAATAGGGGCATCTGTCATACCCCAAATTTTGACCACCAAGATTTCCCATCATTGTGCAAATCAACATCACAATATGGATGAACCATCATGCCTCATCAATCTCCTCGATGATTGTTGAGCATTCACTACAATCAAAGATTAGAGTTTTGACCCCTCTCAGAGCATTTAGACAAGGATCAATCAAGAAATGACATGATCTTTAACTTGTCTAATCTCTCAAACACCCACAAAGGATCAAGAGGACTCCCACATCAAGAATCAAGCACAAGGTTGCAGTATTCCAAGTGAATCAAGCCTCAAGATCACCAATGTTACCAAATTAGGGTTTTGGTCGACTAAGGCCTCCTCAATGGGCCAATGCCTCAATGTATGGTCCAAAAACCTCAAAAGGATCTCAAGAGCCCATCCACAATGGCCAAATCACCTTGAGGGTCCATCTATCAAAAATAAGGAATTAGGGTTTTGGCCTAATTCAACCCTTGAGTTAACTTGTGAAGTGAGGCATGGCTTGAAGCTTCAAAATGAACTTCAAAGACCTCAAATACATTATATTGACATGTTTACAAGATTGGATTTACTCAAAGAGCTCAAATCATAAGCCACAAGAACTAAAAACCTTCTGATCACAAATTAGGGTTTCTAATGGAAAAAGTCAACCGTATCCTTGACTGTTGACTACCCTTGATCTCAAACCTTGGGGAGGGGTCCAAGACATTCCTAAACACCCTTGGAGGCCATCAATGAAGTTTAATTGAGCCCAAGGATTGATTTCACAAAAGGATCCCAAAGTCAAAATTTCATCTGCTGAAAAATCAACTGTACAAAAATCCAAGTTTGACTTTTTGAATTTTTGGTCAACCAAGGTTCCTTGACCCTAAAACAATGTTAATATGTGATATGAATCATCATTAATCAAGAAAAATAAAAGAAAGTGAGTTAACTTGTAAAAGGGGTAACCATAAAAAACTTAGAATTTTTCTAAGTTATGGAACAAAGTGGCTAGGGTACCAACTTCCAAGGACCATAACTTGAGATCCAAGCAACCATTTTGGGTTATCCAAAGCTGGATTTGTAGGTCTTGCTACACTCTACAAAAGCTTCAACTACCTCAAACTCCAATTCCTCATGGTTTTTAAGTTAAGGAGTGATCAAAATGGCTAAAAACATGAAAATGACTTTTTTCCAACACTTAGTGAAATTTTCACTAAGTCAGAATCTGCCTTACTTTTTCCAAAATGTAGGGACATTTTTCACCTTGATCTAAGTCAAACAAGGTCTAGGGGTGGCCATCAAAGTTGAAGTATGCCATGAGGGCTTTCCAACAAGTACCAGATCATCTCCAAATTCCATTTGAGCAAGGAGATACAACCCTTTGAACATTGTACCATGAACTGGTTTTTACAAGGCATAATTTGTGCATTTTGCTCGATTTGTCCAAATCTGATATATCCAAGCCTTGTCATCCATTTGGACACATATGAGGATAAAACAAGAAGGGAATGATCTGATCCCCAAGCCCTCAAAGTCCAAGAATCTACATTAGGCTTGTCATCCCTAAAAAGTCTACAAAGATGCCAAGACTCCAATTTTGTTTCCAAGCCTTTAATAAATGTATCAAGGTGGCATGAATTGAGCCTATTCCAACTGAATTTAGTCAAGACTTATCTCTGAACCAAAGCTACAAAGCCTGTGCTCTAATCTCAAGTCGATGGCTAGAGGAGACTTGAGATTCCATTTGATCACAATTGGCCAAAGGCCTGTTGCAGTTGCCATTCCCTATTGCTTGCAAAACAAACTTGCTCTACTACAAATAGAGCTCATTTGTGATCAGTTTGAGTACACCAAAGCACCCAAACTAATGCTTTCTACAAAATAACCACTTTCACTCCAATTTTGCCTTCTAACTCAAGTCACCATCGGATTTTGAGTTTGAAAGCAATTCCAACCAAACCAATTACACACACACACACACACACCTCACATATAACATATAGAAGTGATCTATAACACAAAATCACATCTGGAACATCAGATTCTCAAAATCACCAGCCAATTGCTCAAGTTCTTGACAAATTTACAGTTGGGGTACCATCTCAAGTTCCAGATCATTTTCATTCATTCCAAGGATTCAAACACGATCCTTGGCACCTAAGGAAGCTGTCCAGATCATTGGAACCTAGCTGTAACACCTCCATCACCAAACTCAATCACCAGCTGCAAGAGGTAAGCATGAATTCTTCAAACTCCATGATGCATGCATATTTTACTGCACAATAATTTTGCCATATGTTCCTAATCATGTATGGAGTGATAACCCTTAATTAATTGCCTTGAATCAATCGTGTATGGAATTTCATTGTGTTCATGCTAAAATTAGGGTTCTTGAGGTTTTCTTCTGATTTCTCACTCAATACTTAATATAAATGTAATTAATCTATATGGTTGTGATCCTTGTTCAAAAGCGAACAAGATTTGTGTTTGAATCGTGTAAAACCATTGAGAAATCTCGAGAAAAGTGAGAAAATTCAAATCTGCAGAAACAGGGCACGCTGGCAAGAACTTGGTGTTCTTGGGTCCCTTTTTCAAATATTCAAATATTTGAATTTTTGTTATTTTTGTTAATTGATTCAAAAATTAATTTCTCTCTGAATATTTATGTTTTTGAATTAATTCTTCAAGGTGTACAACTTAGTTTTAAATATATTTGGTATTTTATATCATATTTTTCATTTAATTTCCTTTGAAAAATAACATTTTTATTTAAAATTAGGGTTTTCTCTTTATTTTAATTTTTCAACACTTTGGGCTTCTAATAGAGTGTAAGTACCAATCCCCTTTTAACCAAAACCATTTTGGGCCTCAAATATTGTATAAGTCCCTATGCGTTAAAAAAAAATCTCGGCGCGATCACCATTTCAAAACAAAAATCATCTGGGCCTCCCCTCGTGTTGTAAGTTTCATCTTTCTTTTTCAAAACACTTTTAGGCCTCTTGAAAGAGTGTAAGCCCCAACCCTTGTGTAAATAAACCTCTTTGGGCCTCAGTCATTGTATAAGACCTGATGCGATTTTCAAAACAACAGTGCGATCACTGTTAAACCATGGGCCTCTCCTTGAGTATAAGCCCCAACAATCTTTTCAAAAACAACTTCCCTTTTGATTTAAGTTCAAATATATGTTGTTATGAAAACTTTCTTTAATTTCTTTGAACAACTAACAATACAACATGGAAGCTTGCTCACCTGTAAGTTTTTATCAGCTTTCTTTTACATGCTTTAAATATATATATAACTGTATTGTGGGAAGCTGCTCCCCTGTAAGTCTTCTTTCATATTCTTTTAAATACTTGTCATATATCAACTGTATATATACTAGTATAGTTATTTAGAGTTTTCCCCGGCAACTAGGTCTAGAACTAGGTAAAGCCAGTTGGTCACTCTTTGATACGGTCAAAACTAGATCCCCATAGGACTTCCAGATACAGTCTTGCCTTCTCTTGGGCTTAAACAATATGGAACAAAGAGAAAGGCAGTATTCTCGGTAAACCTTTTCTCAGACTGTCATTATTAGAAATTGTCAAAGAAATTCTACCCCCCAGAGTTGATCTATTCTCGGTGAATAGCATCTCTTGAATTTCTTCAAACCTCAGAACTTTCACTAATTGATCTATTCTCGGTGAATAGCATTTCTTGAACTTTTCTTGGTTTGGGACCCACGGGCTTCCTAAAAGCATCCCCGCCTCCTCTTGGGCTTTGTACAAGGACCCTCCGGCTTCTTAGAAGTTCTCATGCCTTCTCTTGGGCTTAATACAAGGACCCTGAAGACCTCTTAAAAGTATAAGACTGAACTTAGTCATCCTTTGCTAGAGCAGTCTTTCCAGTGTCAAATCACAGACCAATTTAGGGTTGATTCTCATCCCTTAATACCCTTGCCTCCCCTGGGGGCATCATACAAAAAATAAAACTCTTCCACACCTGTAGACTTGGACAGTCTAAATCCCCTTGAATCTCAAAGACATTCACAAGTTCCCTACAAACATAGGAGAAACCCCGGTCACTCTGGATCAATCTCTACTAGAGATAAAACCCATGGGTTCTAAAACCCAGTCTCTCTCCTAAAAATCCCTAAGCCAGGGTCAGTTTATCATCAATTTAACATTATCCCAAATCAGAACCTCAAGGCATCTGATATCTCAACTTTTCTGGAACCCTCAACAAGAGTTAATTCCCCACTTGGACCTGCCTAGGGATCTCAATAATCCCCAGCAGAAAGATAGCCTCCTCTTAGGCTTTGTATAATGATCTTTCCTCAGCAAAGTTAGCCTCCTCTTGGGCTTTATACAATGATTCTCCCCAGCGGAGCTAACCTTTTCAGACTCTCTTGTTGAGTCACTCACCCTTTCAGACTCTCTTGTTGAGTAAATCACCTTTTCAGACTCTCTTGTTGAGTCAACCTTCTTTAGCCTCAATCTTGGGCTTTGTACAAGACAGATAAAAATACTCTCTTGTTGAGTCAATCTTTTTCCAGCCTCCTCTTAGGCTTGGTATAAAGATTTCCCCTAGCCGAATTTAGCCTCCTTTTAGGCTTTGTATAATGATTTCTCCAGCTTGTTCAACCACAATCCTGGGCTTTGTACAGGACAGATAAAAGCACTCTCTTGATGAGTCAAACCTTTTTAGCCTCAATCTTGGGCTTTATACACGACATAAATCTTCATAACATTCCCTTAAGCTTAGGACAAATATCCTCCCCAGCAGAGTCAATTCCTCCCAGTCTTCTTTTAGGCTTTGAGAAACACTCTCCAACAGAATCAAAAACTTTTCAGCCTCAATCTTGGGCTTTGTACAAGACACATAAAGACTCTCCCGCAGAGTCAAAACTTTTCAGCCTCAATCTTGGGCTTTGTACAAGACACATACAAACCTCCCCGGCGGAGTCAAAATCCCTTTTAGCCTCAATTTTGGGCTTTGTACAAGACAGATAGAACATTTTCCTTGGAAAAGTCAAACTTTTAGCCTCCTCTTAGGCTTTGTATAATGATATCCCCAAAGAGCCAGTCTCTTTTTTGCCTCAATCTTGGGCTTTGTACAAGACATATAAACACTCTTTTATTGAGTCAGTCTTTTCCAGCCTCCTCTTAGGCTTTGTTTAATGACTTCCCTAGTGGAGTCAACCAACCTCTTAGATTCAACCTTGGGCTTTGATCAAGGCACACAAAAATATCAATATTCCCCTCAGAGGAAGTCCAATCCCTCCTTAGAGATGACAAATTCTCTCTCAATCAAACCTTTTAGCCTCAATCTTGGGCTTTGAACAAGACACCAAAATATCTTTTTCCTCCCTTAGAATAGGAGGAACTACGATTGCTCTGATTTCCCTGTTTCATTTAAACGGGAATACGTAGGCATAAGATTGTGAAATCTTAGCGAGCATACTAATCAAAAACTCTAGGTCCAGTACCTTCATACTAATCAAAACATAGGTCCAGTACCTTACCAAAAACATCGGAAAACCCGAACATCAACAAAAACTCACACTCTCTCTCTTATTTCCCAAGAAACTTTCCCAACCCATTAACGGATAAACACCATCAAGTACAAAGCAGAACCTAAAGCTAACATCCTGTGGATAACCACATATAGGATGGTTAATTGACAACTCCCCATTGTATAACCTGATCCCGAACTCCCTGAATCTCTTTAAGCATGTGTTCAGTTAAACATTCGCGTGCAAGGTTAGTTTTAGATAGCTTCCCTTTCCCTTCCAGCTTCATGGGATAAATAAGAAATCAGAAAGTAGCACCCCCTCCTCATTGTGAGGAGAAACCCAAATTCCGCGATAAGGTGGTCGCGTCACTGACAAAAAATCGCGCGCTACAATGGGGTTTGCAAAATATAATAACACACGCAAAAGGTGTTTGATGCTATGCAAATGAATGTGATATCTTAGGGTTAAAAATTAGGGTATGACAGATGCCCCTATTTATGTTTCTTCTATCTGGAGATATAAAGATTGAAATCTTCGTCTCGACAAGAACGGAGAGAGTTAAATATAGACATACACAATTTTTGGCCATAAGACACCAAAAGATGCTTATGATATAATATGTATGCAAGACTCTGAGTTCTGCGGGGAATGAAACCAAAGAAGACAAACTACTGCAAGAAGAGAACAACGGGAAAACAAGATATTATGGAAATCCATCTAGGCGACAAAGAGTATCCAGTAATACTTGGAAAGAGATGGACAAACCCTAAATAGAGACACAGACATCCTGAAAAGCATCAGATGCTGAAAGGTAACAAAATCTAAAAAATATCAGAAACATCCAGAAAAACATTAGATGTGGATGAGACCGAATCTGAAGATACAACCAAAAAATTTAGAAAAGCATTAAATGTACGGGAAAAGATTTTGAAGACATATCTGGAAGAACATCAGATAAACAACATCATTTGGGAGAACATCAGATAAACAAGGTCGTATCTGGAAGAACGTCAAATAGACACAAGTAGTTCTGGAAGAACATTAGAACAAAGGACACAATCTGGGAAAACATCAGAGAGATAAACATATGCTCCATCCAAGAATGGCTTTGGATGAAAGGACACCAGACATCCAATGATGGCTTTGAATGAAAGGTATAATCACAATATCTAATAATGGCTTTAGATGACGGTGAACAAGGTAGGGATCCAAGAATGGCATTGGATGAAAATAAGATAAAAAAGGATAATCCAAGAAGGCATTGGACAAAAAGACACCAGACATCCAATAATGGCTTTGAATTAAAGGAAAACTCATAATATCTGAGAAGGCATCAGAAGAGAATGAGATAAACAGGGTAATCCAAGAAAGCATTGGACAGAAAGACACCAAACATCCAATAATGGCTTTGAATGAAAGGCAAACTCATAATATCTGAGAAGGCATCAGAAGAGAATGAGATAAACATGGTAATCCAAGAAAGCATTGGACAGAAAGAGACCAGACATCCAATAATGGCTTTGAATGAAAGGCATACTCATAATATTTCAGAAGGCATCATATGTAATGAGATAAAAAGTGTAATCCATTAAAGCATTCGACAGAAAGACACCAGACATCCAATAATGGCTTTGGATGAAAGGTATACTCATAATAACTGAGAAGGCATCAGATGTAATGAGATAAAAGGTGATATCCAAGAAGGCATTGAATGAAAGGACAACAGACATCCAATAATGGATTTGAATGAAAGGCAAACCCATAATATCTTAGAAAACATCAGATGTAAATGAGACAAAAGGTGATATCCAAGAAGGCATTGGATGTAAAGAAATCACAGTATCCAAGAAAGCATTGGATGAATGTGAACAAGGTGATACCCAAGAAGGAATTGGATACAAAGGAATCACAACATCCAAGAAAGCATTGGATGAATGTGAACAAGAAGATACCCAAGAAAGCATTGGATAAAAGGAATCACAGTATCCAAAAAAGCATTGGATGAATGTGAACAAGGAGATACCCAAGAAAGCATTGGATAGACACGACAATATATGTTGGGTAGGTGCCAAGTAAGTTGGACTTTGACCACAAGGTAAGACGTTGACAATAACACAACTTATGGAAAATGCAGATGAGGATGAAACACTCATGCTATGCATATGTATATGAATTTTGCAGCTGATATATGATCAAATGCAAGTGCAATACAGATGTCGACATCATGGCTCGACTCTTTTTTTGGGAGAAGACAAGACCGGAAAACTGATTCCTCAACACGTAGATCACTGCCACTAAGCTTTAGGGACTAAAGATGTTGTTGTTGAACATGTCTTTGACACATTGGTAAGTTGTATCAAGTTGAAAATCCTTGGAGGAAGGATGGAGAGATACTTGGGGACTCTTTTAGTAAAATGCCCCAGATTGGCTGACTGTTGTAGATGAACTGATCATTGCTTTAGTTTATCTGATGTTGTAAATGACTGTTTTACGGTGTACTTGGAAAACTTGCCCCAGTATGAGTCTTGAAAAATCCTCTAGTAAACCAATTCTGAGGAGGACTTGCATTGAACAACCAAACTTGAACTGATTCTCAACAGGATTCGGAAGGAACTTGCCCCTGATAGGATCACCAACCAAGTTTCTTAATCGCTTGAAAGTTCCTTGAGAGAAAGCTAGTTTGCAAAAAAAGTGTTCATTCCAACATGGTAATTTTAATGCAAAGTTCATGCAATTTTTGAAATAAAAATCATTGTTGGAATGATGCAAAGTGTATGAAACACTGGTCAAAATACGGTGGTTTAAGACATTCAAAGTGAAAGGTAAAGAAAAAGTATGGTTCCTAAATAAATGATTTGTAAAAATATTTTTGGAGTCAGTTTACGCAACCTTGCTATAGTATGCTTTCAAAATAACCTTGCTTCAGTTAGGTCTTTTGAGGGTTGTAAGGAGGCCTGGTTCACGGTTTTTGAAACAAAGGATAAAGGCTCAAAGTTTATTTGTACCCACCCCTTCTTCTTGCGGAACTCCAATCCTACGTTTAGTTAATTGACACACAAATTCTAACCCCAAGGGGTTTTGATGTTGTAGATAGCTCGAGAATTAATGAAGTTCTTTGACAGTCACCCTCTATTCTATTCGGTTGTCATACAAGCTTGTTCTTATTTCTCTTTGCATAAGGTAAGGTCATTAGCTTCCTATTTTTACCTTGAAAGGGACTTGACTCATTCTTTGAGTAAGGATTTCTTGATGATCCTTCTTTATTTATCACTTTGGGAACAACTTGTACAACATTTATTCATTTAATTTGGAAGAGTTGAAAGGTCGTGACTTCCTGGCTAAATGATTACAGTGAACCATCATTGGCTTTCAATTTGAAAGACATCTTCGACATCTGCTTGTTGTGTGTGAAGGACGACTTATGAATGTAAACTTTTGTTGAAAGGTGTCTTGCATGAAACTCTTGTATTTGAATGCACAATCAAGTTAACTGAGAACTACCCTGCCCCAGGTTAAGATTGCGTGTTTTTTTGGTACAGAAAGAAACTCCAACTTCTAGGCTCAAAGGGGTTGACGAGGGATTATCTTCCTTATGTATCCAGTGTTTAGGATTTGAAACAATGCCTTACATTGTCAGCAAAGTCTTGATTCGAAAGCATACTAACATCAATTATGAGTATTTTGTTTTCATCATCCTCCCTTAAATATTTGCATAATCAAAAGTTTGATAAAAGAAAATGAACAAGATATGTATTTTGAAAGAGAAAGCATAAAGATGCAAATAACAGATGAATTGAATCAAAATATTACAATGCTCATTTCATTAAAATTAACATTCAAAATAAACAAGTTTGAAAGCAAACCAACACAATACAAACAAGGAAATTGCAAATGGAAAGAAACATGGCCTAGTGACTAATCAGCAACAGGGGTGAGTTGTCCTATCTAAAACATTGGCTTTTAGGAGGATAATTGTTGAAGTCGATTGAAGCTTCACTTATCATGCCCTGACAGAGGATTGTTCTTGACATTAGGGCCATCATCATGGAAAGTGAGAGTCTTGTCTCTGACATTCTGCGTCTGATATTAGCTCTAGTCTTGTATCGGTGATGAGGAATCAGCTTGACGACTGACAGATGACTATTGGAAGATACAGACAGCTGGGATGAGTTGCTGGACAAATTGGATGTATGTAATGAATCATGCAAAGATGCAAATGATATGCAATGCGATGCAAACAGGATGCGGAACACATGCAACATGATCGAAGGTTCAAGATCACAACATGGAGTCTGGGTAAATCACTAACCACAGGGTGTGTACTAGGGTTCTTGTATCCGTAGAATAGGGTTCTAAAAAGTTCCCAGAGTCATCGATAAATCTTACAGATACTATCGGCCTACACGACTACTCGTGCGGGTTAATAATATTCTCAAGATAAACTCGTCTGAGTGTGGTATCACATGACAACCATCACAGGTCTACACCTGGATGATCACTGCACTACGTCCTAAAGAGGCCAAGTGGGGGTGAAGGGTAACTAAAGGTCCTCAGTATCATGGACTCCCAGGTCGGAAAAAGTGATATCAATATGACTACTCGCATCAGACATCAGTAATCCCAAAGTGGCCTCCACGAGCGTGGTCATCATATGCTAGACATGTTGGGACTACTCCCAACAGCCAACTATTGATTACCCGACAATCCTATCATATGTGTGCTCTCAAGTCTGGGTTAGGACTTATCTCACCACTCAAATTTGACAACCCTGCCAAACAGAAAAACCCAAGCACAACAGGCATATATACAGATATAAATATACAAATATACAAGCACGCAAACATATAAATAACACAAATGCAAACAAGGTGGGCTTAACCCTCTTAGGGGATTTCCCTAGTGGAGTTGCCATTTTCTGTCGCGGTGAGAATCGGATATCAAGCTATTGATTAACTTGACTCACAAATCATAATTCACCACCAATCTTTAATTTATCCAAGGGAAGGGAAAAAGAACGAATAACCCATAAGCATGCAATGCAAGGCAAAGCAAAAGAGAATCTAAGGTTCGGGGGTTGGTTATACCTAGGGAAGGTGCTAGCATCCTAAGTATCCGTAGTACTCTACAGGAACCTCTTGTTAGTATTTGTGTTATGTCATTGTTTGCTTGCTAAGGAAAATGTGCTAAGGGAGAGACCTAGGGGTTTATTTACTAAGTATGCTCGCTAAGACATCGCATCTCGTGCCTACGTATCCTGACTAGGATTGAATCAGAGCATTCGTAGTTCACCTCACTATAGGGTAAAAGGGTGTAAAAAGAAAAGATTGTAAAAAGAAAAGTGTGCTTGCCAAGGATCAACCTTGTGCCTACGTATTCTTAAAAGGAACTTGAGAAATCAGAGTGTCCGTAGTTCGGAACCACGGGTGAAAAAGCTTGAAAGCAAAGGTTGTGAGGATTGATTATAAAGGTGAAGAGATTAATGGCTATCTCCATGACAAAGTTAATTGTAAATGTAAAGCCAAAGGTGGCAAATGGAGAAGAGATTAATAGTTATCTCTATGGAGAGTTAAAGGAAGGGTTAAGGGTTACAAGAGATTATTGACGATCTCTTGGGAAGGCTAATGGTTTGTAGATGAAAGTGGTTTAAAAGTCATAAGGTTGAATTAGTCCTAATATGTGAATGGACAAGGAATGAACACAATGGAATGTGTGTCAATTAATTAATCAAAGTATTTTTTTGTTAAATAGAACCAAAACTCTAATAAATAAATAAGAGTACAAACATTTTTGATATTTTTTAAAATGAAAATGAAACAAATAACAAGGATGAATAAAATGTTTCCTTTGATTTTTAAGGTTTAAATTAAAAATAAACAAAGATAAACAATTAATACAAAAATAATAAATATTTTTGGGATTTTTATAATATGAAAAATATAATAAGAAGAAAATAATTAAAATGTTTTTTTATTTTTGGTTAAAAATAAAGATGAAAATTAAAATAATTGAAAAGAAAATAAATAAAATTTAGTACCATATATGATCAACCAATACCCATTTACATGGGGTTTTCACTCAACATTTCAAGACAAACACAATGGTAACTTGAATGGATGAAAATGATACCTTAAGGAGGGAGTTCGAAAATCAAGAAAGTTTACCTATTGGAGTGTGTTCAATGCACCTTCTAGAGTACTCCCAAATGAGATGTGATGATGTTTATAACTTCACTGAGCCCCCAGAAGTGTGTTGAAATGTTGGGCTTCAATGCATTGGATGAGTTATATTTGATATAAGGAAAGTGGAAAAAAATCGGGAGATTCGAGTTTTCGATCTTATGTGACAATGGATTTTAGTGAGAATATGATGTTTGAAAAAATGTCATGACCATTTCCCTTGAATCTTTCTTGAATTAATCTTGAATGAATGCCAAAAAAAATCACCCCTTAATGAAGAAAACAAAATGGCTATATATAAGATTCTTGATCTTCTCCATTCTTGAGTACCAGGTCTGCCCTGAGTATCAGCTTCTAATTACAAATTTGCCATCAGTAATTCCAAAACTGCCATTAGTAGTGTAAATGAGAAGATCATTATTTACAAAATTTCCATTAAGTGGTGTTGATCCTTATGCTGATCCTCACGCTGGTCCTTAGCTGCTTTTTAATAATTACAAAAATGCCAATGCCTTCCCTCTTGATCCTCACATATTATTACAACTTTGCCATTGCATTTATTTTTATCCTCTTTGCGTTTCTTTCAAACATATGATTTTCTTTCTTCTATTTTCTCGACTTAACTTGACCAAACTCAATTAAGTCCCACACATTTTCGATTATTGACTCGAAAAGTCCGTAGTTGACCAAAAAAAGTCAAAAGTCAAACTTTGACTTTGAGCATCTGTTGACTTTTAGTAATTGAACCAAATTCTTCAACTATCAATAGATCAAACTTCTTGAGACATTTAAATCATATGAATGGGCCATAAAGATGCATTTGAAACCTTTGAATCACATTCTAAGCCATGAGATCCTGGTGAACATGAATTGATGCACACTCAAACTTGATTATTGATTGAGGGAAACCCTTGATCACCATGAATGAGTGGAGGTTCTTGAGAAGTGGAGAGTCACACACCTTGGTTGATCATTTTCTTGAACTTCTTGAAGTAAAACCCTAGCTTGTAAGCAAAGCAAGCAAAACATATATATATTTTTTTGCATTTTCAAATGGGGTTAGCAAAATATAATAACACGCATAAAAGGTGTTTGATGCTATGCAAATGATGCAAATGAATATGGTATCTTAGGGTTAAAAATTAGGGTATGACAGATAACAAGAGCAGGATCAGAGAGGATTTGGCACGCAACAACATTCATACAGGTTCTATCATTTCTTTTTCACCTTGGATTAAAACATTGGGGACAATGTTTGATTTAAGTGTGGGAGAGGAATTTTAATTCTTTTTAGTTAGATTTATTACTTTACTTTCGTTGTTTTATCTAGTCATTACATGTATTGTCAAGTCTTTAGGCGTAGTTTTTGTTGTCGATTAAATTTCTTCCTTTTCTTGAGCCATACCAAAAATTTTTGCAAAGAAAAACAGTGTTTGTTTTAAATTTTGTGGGATATTAGACAATTTTAGGATAGGTTATAAAGACTTGAGAAATATCCTGAAACATCAGTAACGTCTTAACACCGTAAGTCTCTTAATTATAGAAATCGATCTGGATAATTATTATGCCTTAACCTTAAAATCTCACCTATAAATAAATCCTTAAGTAGTTTATTTTAAAAGTCAGCACCATCTTAAGCATGCTCTACGTAGGGAAGCCGATGAATATAAGTGAACGATCCAAAATTTTCCGCTTTAATTAATGGAAAATAGGGGATGCACCTTCTAAGTTTGGTGACCCTCACCCGGTCGATTAACCCAACGGTTGTGGAACCTGCAAAAATAGAATAAAAACCCGTTGTTAATTGGTTCAGAGGTATCTAGTGTTGAACTTGGTAGGGAGGATTACGGTCTGATTCCCCACAATTACAATTGGGTAAATAAAGGGGTTACGCCACTTTAGGTAACAGAACCTCGTGCAAAGGATCAAAATCATTAACTGGTCGCCTTACTATGAGTGTGTAAGGATAACAGGTTTAATGTGATTGAGCCTGAATGAAAAAGGATGAAAAATGGGATGATTAAGTTAGGCTTAAGCATAATGATATGATCCAGATTGGTTTATATAGGAAGGAGACTTATGACCGTAAAATGCGGAATATGTTATTACGATACTCTTGTTTTTGTGAATTAGTACCTATTGATAAAACCTGGTTCAAAGCAAAGTCTTTAAAGCCCTGAGTAACTATCAGAGTGCCACTATTTACTTTCATTTTATTTGAGGACAAGCAAAGGTTCAAGTGTGGGAGAGTTTGATGACACCAAATTTCATCGTTTAATTGATTTGGTTTATGAATGTTTTCCTATTGTTTTTAATTCATTTTTGTAGTATTATGCTAGTTATTTATTTTATTTCAGGAAATTCACTAATCAGGAGCTATTTGCGAAGAAACGAGGCAAAACGGACGAAAAGCGAGGAAATAGAACAGACAAGCACCTCTGGTAACCCCCATGGCGTTCATCCTAGGGGTGCCATGGGTGGTCCACGCACCAAGTAGTGGGATGACCTAGTCATGCCCACTTTGTGAGCATGGCGGTCTCCATGAGGGGTGTTGCGGTCGCCACCCTTTGGTAGGCACAAACGGTTACAAACCAGCAAATCTTGGTCAAGGAATCACAAGTGGTTCCTACTTTTTCTCCACATAGTTGAAGCAGTTCATAGGTATTTTCTAGGGTTTTGAACTCCTATAAATACCCCTTTCCATACAATTTTTCAAGGGATCCAAACTCTGTGCAATCTTAATCCCTTATACTGACAAATTTGTAAGCGATATTCTCTTCACATCGGAGAGGTATTGCAGATTCAATTGAGTCTATATCAAGTTTGGAGCACCCTTTATTTCTGCAACAATTTATTTTAGTTGATTACTTTCCGTCAAGATTTACTTTCTGCACCGCAATTTTTATTGGATATAAGACTTCGTTTGGAGAAGGTTTATTTATTTATTCAGCATTTACCTTTATTTTGTCTTTCCCTTTACTTTCCTTACCTTATTTAATCACACTTATTCCCTCCGCCTTAATTACTTTTCTTTCTCTGCAATTATGTTTAATTCCATAATTAAAACCGTTTATGTTTTGTTTTCCCTAAACATGTTCGGCTAATTTACTTTATGTTGATATGTGAGGAGCGTCAATAGACGAGGCTCTACACATTGTCTCCCTAGGATTACTTTTGTGGGCTGTTTTGGTTTAAACGCAATTTTTCTGAACTTCTTTTAATCTGCGAAATGTGTTTGTTTTTGGTTAGCCGACACCGCGAAAACACTTTGTTAACCAATTAGGAAACTTTAACTTTTCTAGAAAGAGGTTTTAAAACTATTGGCAAACGCGTTTATAGGTTTAGGATCCGGTACTTAAGCGAAAGCTGAAGGACCCTTTTTAAGTTAATCTTTCCAATCAAAATTACTTTTCAGTTAAGTAAATAGACTAATTTCTTAAAAGTGAGTTTACTACTTTAACGCAATACGCGCCCGCCATATGTGACAAATGGGGGGTATAAATTTGAGAGTAAGTTCGGTTCTGAATACGCGAAAGCGACAATTCCTGTTAAATTAGTTCTTTTCTAAATAGAAAACATTGCCCCGTAAGCTATCTTAATGGAGATGATCAGAGTGTTGTCGATTGATGTGAATTACATTTCAGCATTGTTATTTATCTGTCTTTATTAAACTCTTTTATTTAGTTCCTTCCTTTTTAAACTATTTCATTCGCCTTAGCTAAACACCGTAACAACTAGGATCAATAATCTTTGACTTTTGGTATCTATGGGATCGAATATCTTTTAAAACTACATGATAGACTATGCACTTGCAGTTAGTTTGTTTACACCCGATCAGGGACAAGATCAAAAGAAGACTTCACCTCTCTCTTTTTCTGGAGGTACATCTGAAATATCATCTGGAAACACATCTGGAAATTCACACACCACCTGCAATTCATCAATCACAACTTGACTCTTAACTAACAAGGACGCAATCAACACAAGCACCTGAGCTTCCTCTTTGAAAAGCTCTTTCTACTCTCTAGCGGACAAGAACACAACTTCTTCCTCATCATCAGGAGCAAGAAACCGTACCGACTTATGATAGCAATTGATATGAACACGATTGAACTCCAACCAATTCATTCCCAATATAACATCAAGATCTCCCAACGGCGAGCAAATAAGATCAACACCAAAATCTCTATCAAAGATTGACAAAGGACAGTTCAAACAAACCAGAGAAGTAATCATCGATACCTTAGCAGGAGTTTAGATAACCATTTCTCCCCTCATAGAAGACACAACAAGGCCTAGCCTTTTCAAACAATCAACAACAATAAAAGAATGACTAGCACTAGTATCAATAATAGCAATCAAAGGTGTATTATTAATGTAACATATACCTCTGATTAACCTATCATCACTAGAAGTCTGAGTCCCCGGCAAAGCAAACACCTTTCCTCCAGTCGAAGCTTGCTTTGGCTTTGGGCAATGAGTACTAATATGTCCTGGTTCACCACAGTTGTAGCAACTCACCACATCCTTCTTGCAATCAGCAATCAGATGCCATGTATTCATACACCGGTAACACTTTTTCACATTACTTTTGCATTCACTGACACGATGTCCCAACTCACCACATCTATAGCACTTAAGAGGAGCGGGAGCACCTCCCCCATTTGGCGTCTTACAATCAACCACCTTCTACTTTCCCTTCTAATCTGGAGCACTATATGGCTTCCCACGGTTCACATTCTGCTTTCCCCTCTTCTCACTAAGACTCTTATAATGAGCTGACCAAGCTTTACTATCCTCCTAAAAATTTTACAGTTGTTCACCAACTCTGGAAACCTCCAAATCTGTTGGTATCCAACCGCCTACTTAATCTCAGGACGCAAACCTTTCTCAAACTTGATACAGTTTGAGAACTCAATAGTCGCCTCACTATAATAAGGATAGAACTTAGCAAGTTCCACAAATCTGACAGTATACTTAGTAATAGTTAAATTACCCTTCTTCAGCTCCAGAAACTCAATCTCCTTCCCACGAACATCTTCCGAAAAATACTTCCTCAGAAACTCCCTACGAAACACAGCACAGGTAACAACTTCACCTGAAGTCTCTAACCCCTAGCCAATGTTGATCCACCAGTCATCAGACTCCTTAGCTAACATATGAGTATCAAATCGTACCTTCTGCGCCTTGGCGTAATCTATCACACAGTAGATCCTTTCAATCTCTTTGAGCCAAGCTTACGCTCCATGAAGATCATACCTACCCTTGAAAGTAGACGGATTGTTCCTCCGGAACTTCCCCAAATGATGGAACTCATCATTCCCGCCAACATTAGGATGATTCTAAACAGCCTGAGCAATAACCTATAAAGCAACGACAATTGCAACATAGTTTCTTCCAACCATTTATATTTTCCACCAACAAAAACAATAATGGTGAGAAGATAACATCGACAGTATTCAACTGTCACACCAAACCGACTCAACAACTTGGCCAGACAGACCGACCTGCTCTGATACCACTAATGTAACACCCTAAATAACCCCCACATAATTTAAATAAATTATCATAGTAAAATTCAATAGATAGACATATAGGATGCTACTTTCACCATAAACCCGCTCATGTAGTCCGATATGTAACACGTGCAACTTTTAAAAATTATTTATAATAACAAAACATGTCTGAAAATTCAACTTTCATTGCAATGGAAACATCAATAAATTTCAAAGCATAATCATGTTTTAAAGTAAACATAATCAACAACAACTCAATAGATATCCAAATAATCTCCAACAAACATAAATAACATAAAAGCGTTCAATTCCCCGGTGTTACACATCAGAGAAAACGTCGACTCTAAAAATAAAAGGAAGACTCCATCTTCCACTCACAACAACGCCTCTATTGTGGGTTATCTGCATGACGCCTATGTAAAAGCTACATTCAAACAGAAGGGGTGAGATATCATAATTATATAAAGGAAAGCATGATAATAAGTGAGCATCAGATTATTACATGCATAATCACCCTTTCAACAACACACTTCTACACAATCAAAACAACAACCAACCAACCAACACAATAACAACACAACCAATATGCAATGCGATGAGACTCAACAACTCGACTCAATGCATGTGGTACCAATACGTGAACACTTAGGTTCACCGCTCTAATCCTCACCTCCTAGGATCAGAGCTCACCAATTCGTTACCATCACCACCGATAACGCTTCACTGATTCCATCACCTCCGAAATCAGCTACTCGCAGCCAATCCCCACCTCATGGGGTTGAGGCTCACCAACAACGGACCATTTTCCAACAACATGAATGCATGCAACATATTATACATGCAACAACAACACCAAGCACAATGACCAACACCTCCATTGTCAATGTACTTTGCCAATACTGGCCACCATGCACCAAGACATGCTACAATAGTTTAGCAGCAACAATAAAGCAGTATAGCAACCCACAACAATGTATTCACAATTATGTCACACCATAACATAAGCATTACAATGCATTTAACACCATGATGCATCAAATTATTGAATTTCTAGTACAAAACCATTTTTAGAATAAAGTTCGTTACGTCAGCTTTCTGACGCTTCGAACGACATCCGAATCGGACACCCAGAACTGAAGTTGTGGATTTTAGAAGTTTTTCAAAAATTGATCTCAGTGTAACCAGTTACACCAAATAAGGTAACCGGTTACACCCTTGTAACTAGTCACACTACAAAAAACACACACAGTGTAACTGGTTACCCAGATCTTGGCAACTAATTACACCCTCACAAAAAGCCCAGAAAACGTGTTTTAACAACAGTGTAATTGGTTACCCCTTTCCTTGTAACCGATTACGCCTGCAGCAGAGACACTTTTCTACTATTTATCAGTATGAAAAATCACTTTTTGAAACACCCCAAAATCCCACTTTTCATACCATTTGTTTAACTCATAATTTTACTCAAAAATCAGTTTTCATAAACACTAAAATCCCAAATTCTTTTCACCAGAAACACTCATAACTTAGTTCCGACTTTGACTCATAACCACACACAACAACACAACATCTACCATCAATAATTCCATCAAATGCATAATTTCAACAACAACATTATGCAATTTACTATTCAATCATCAACCACAACATCATCATACAACATCCTAACACATCCAATTCATTAAACAACATACAATTGCATGATCCAAACAATTAATCCAACAATTACAAATTGCAACCATGATCATGAAATTGAGAGAAGAAAAACACAACCCAAGTATAGATATAATCTACCCATTATCATCATCATACTAACACTTAGATAATTAGAACTCCACCCTTACCTTAGAGTTATTGCAAAAACTTTCTTCTACCTCCAGCAATGGAGATTCTTCCTAGCCTCTCCTTCCATGCGCTAGCTCTCTTCTTTCTCTCTTTCTCCAAACTTTCACGTACTGATAGTTTCCCCCCTCACTATCCCCTTTTCTATTATTATTTTTATATTATTATTATTATTATTATTATTAACCCCAACTCATTAAAATAATAATAGTAGTAATAATAAATATTTAATCTAAATAAAATTCACCTAATATTATTTAATTAAATAAATAATAAGTAATATAAGTTAATTAGTTTTACTCACCACACCACCAATCTCTACTCTATTGCTCATACATCCCCAACACCTTAAAGTCTATTCTTAAGGTCACTATTCCACACCAAGGGTAGCTCAAACACACCAATAACGCAACCCAAATACACAACATCACATGATTAAGTTACAGAAAATAAATAAAATAAGTCGGGGCATTACAAATACCACACTAAAGAATCAACCATTATATGCACTTTCATCTCTTGTATCAAACAGACTTCAAATTTCCCCTTTCTAAATGGTTTCCTAATACCCTCTTTCTTCAACGAGCTTCCAATCCCCATGATGTTATAAGAAATGATATTCATTGAACACCATTAGATTTTGTATCCTTCTGAATTTCTCCTGTAACATCTCTTGCTCGTAATCCTTTAATTGCTTCTACATGCATTCTCATGTCATCCCCGTTATTAATCCCCAATTCCACTACTTTTTACCAAATCTGTAATGCGAAATTATCCTTATTTCTCCTCCAATATTGTTTATTACCTTGCACCAAATCTAAATCAGAAGTGGATTCATAACATAACACCAAGCTCTAAAAAATTGCACCAAGGAAGAATCTAAGTGTGATGAAGAAGAACAACGACTATATTACTTTGAAATCTTTGGTGGCCTCAAGGAAGAAAAATAAGATTGTTTCAACAACCCATCCCTCCTTGATTAGTTACCTTTGATGGGCCAACATCAACTTGGTCTATATCTAGCTTCTTAGAAAAAATATGATCAGAATTAATTCCTAGCCCAACATGCTTGATTTGTAGGCCCATTTCACTTATTTGGTTGGCCTTAGTCTTTGTGATGAACGATGCAGGGGGATCCCAAATCTCAACTAACCTTTTTTATATTCCCGACCTGATTGCTGATTATACTGCCATGTTCCCACTACCTCCCGCCTTAGACTTATCTGTCTCCATGTTCCCCTAGTTGACATATCTACAAATGTCACCAGATTTTCATGCTTTAACCATATGGCTAACTCTACATCTATGTTAGCAACCCCCATATCATCTTTTTTCTTTTGATCCATCTCGTACCCTTTTAGCCATGCCGCTTCAGCATACACTACCAAAATTCATTTTTTATCAAATCTTTTGTCAACATCTGATCCCTCCAACCTAGAGAACAAAGTGTCATCATGACCACTAGCCTCGAACAACAACCTTCCTACATCTTCTTCATAACTCTCGAGTCCATCATTGTCGATCCAGAAATCCTCTGACTCCGGCTACCCGCACCGCTTGGTTGAAAACGTATGCATAATAATTCTTAACAGGCCATATGATTCCTCAACTATATTAATGAAAAACACATCTTCGTTAATTTTCACATTAAAAACTTTAGACAACACAATATTACATCTCGTTCTCACTAAAATTGGTGCCACATCCAACTTCGATTGTTCCCTAGTTTCATCGTCAGAACATATATATGTGTTGGAAGTAAAGCCTTCTGTGTTTAGAGAAAGTCTGTGGGAATATTAGAGGCTTAAATAAAAACTTGATATGTAAGAGAATTCTTTATGGAAGAGAGAACTTTGTATTTTTGCTTGATACAAAAGTGTAGAGTTACATCTCTATTTATAGGACTCTAAGGAGAACTCTAGACACACTAATTCTAGAGAGTTCTCAACTCTAGAAATTCCAAGAGTATTCTAGAAAATATTACAACCCTAAGAAATATCTAGACACTCCAAACATTACAAGAGTTTTTTAGAAACATTAATTAAAATTATCTATGCCCAAAATAGCTAAGCCCAAAAATCCAAAACACAAATAATAAGGTTAGCCCAAAATCAAGTTTAATATTTCAACATCCCCCCTTAAATTTGATTTGTGAGTCCAAGCATACTCCTTAGCTTCACGAAAGTTTCTAACTTGAGTAGCTTGGTGAAAATGTCGGCAGCTTGATCTCGAGACATCACATACTTCAACTTCACCTTGTACACCCATCTTATTCCGATTTCTTTGTGTCCTCGCGGAAGTGTAGTAAGTTCCCACGTATCATTCTTCGTGAATGATTTGAATTCTTCGTCCATGGCATCTCTCCACTTTACGTTTTCAACCGCTTCTTGATAGCTTAGAGGCTCACAATCGCCAAAAAGATAAAAGAGGTTAACCTCATTTTGGTTTTCGGTTACCTCTTAAAGCTCTTCAATGCTTCTTAGTCATGGTGTCCTCTCACTTGAGCTTGTTTCATCCAACCTTGGTGTCGGTGAGGCAAGTGGTGTAATATGTTCCTCTATCATTGGTTGTTCCATTTCATTTTCTTCTTCTTCAAAGTAAGGAAGAAAATCGTACCTGTCTTCTTGAACACTCAAATCCCAACAATCTTCTTCTTCAAACTCCACGTCACCACTTATGACAATCTTTTCACTATTTAGATTATAGAGCTTGTACCCTTTGGAGCTTGAGTCGTAACCCATGAATACGTACTTCTCACTTTTATCATCAAGCTTTGTTCTCCATTCATCTGGAACGTGGGTATAGGAAATGCTTCCAAACGCTTTGAGGTGAGAGATCCATGGCTTCCTTCCACTCCATGCTTCTTGTGGTATCTTTTCATGCACACTTCTTTTCGGGGAACGGTTATTCAGGTAAACCGCACAGTCCAATGCTTCGGCCTAGAACTCTTTCGGCACCTTCTTACTCTTAAGCATGCTTCGCACCATATTAAGTATGGTCCGGTTCTTTCTCTCTGCTACTCCATTTTTTTGTGGCGATCTTGAAACTATTAGCGGGCGACGGATTCCATGGTCTTCACAATATTTGTTGAACTCATTTGAAGTAAACTCTCCTCCTCGGTTAGATCTCATGGCCTTAATTGAAAGACCACTTTCTTTCTCCACAAGGGCTTTGAACTTCTTAAAGTTTTCAAACACTTCTGACTTCTCCTTCAAGAAATAAACCCACGTTTTTCTAGAATAATCATCAATAAAGAGGAGAAAGTATTTATTCTTACCAAAAGAGTTTGGATTGATTGGTCCACAAACATCGGTGTGTATGAGCTTTAGCAGTTTCGTTGCTCTTGACGTTGATTCCTTTGGAAAGCTTTTTCGGAATTGCTTCCCAATTAGACATCCTTCACATAGTTTGTCTGGGTGGTTTATACTAGGTAAGCCTCTCACCATCTCCTTCTTTGACAAACATTTTAGACTGCCGAAGTTGAGGTGTCCAAACCGTAGATGTCGTAGACACGAAGAGTCGGTATAGCAAGCCTTGAGACACTTTGCCACATCATTTTGAATGTTTAAAATGAACATTCTATTCTTTTACATAGGCGCCTTAGAAATTAAGTTTTGTCCACAATTTCTTAAGAAAAGACTATGTTCTTTCAAGTGGATGTCATGGCCTTTCTCTAATAATTGTCCCAAGCTCAAAATATTATTCTTCATGTTGGAACATAGTAGACATTGGATATGAATTGATGACTCCCATTCTTCTAGCGTATGATTATTTTACCTTTTCCTTTGACCGGTATCTGTTGTGAAAAACGATACCTTGAAACAAAATTTTAACGGTTTCTTTATGAGCAAGAAACACGCAAGGGTTAGGGTTAACAAGGAAAAATAAAGGAAAGAAAACAACTGAAACCCTAGTAGGGTTCACAAATGAAGAGAAAAGAGGAAGAAGAATAGAGAATTGGTTATATTTGTTTTACTATTCACTTTCTCAATAGGGTTCAAAGATTACAAGTGAATACCAACAATTAACCTCTCTCAACCTAAAAAGATTTTGTCACACTTAGGAAGAGAGACTAGTTGGCTTTTTAACAATTACCCATTACAAGCTAACTTAGGGTACATGCTAACTTAAACAATTGGATCCATAACACAAGGCCCAATTCGATCTCCTACATACTAGAACACAATTCGACTACAGCATGTAGGTCTTCGACAACAGCATGTGAGCGGACTTCGACGACATGCTAAAACTAGAGTTCGATCCAATATCTCACAAATCTCCACCTTGGATCTAACTTTATATCCTCAAGAAATAAACTAGCTTTCTTCATGCAACTTTATCAACTGCATAGAGTGGAAAAACTTGCAACTGGGTAACGTCTTGGTGATCATATCAACAACATTATGATCTGTCGAAATCTTCAACACTTGGACTTCTCCACACTCGATTACCCCTCTGACAAAATACAGCTTCACATCAATGTGCTTGGTTCGCTCATGATGGGCTGAATTCTTCGACAGGTGTATTGCACTTTAACTATCACATTTAACAGTGATAACTGGACCTTGAAGTTTCAGCTCCTTTGCAAAACCTTCAAGCCACAATTCTTCCTTTACAGCTTCAGTTAGGGTGATATATTTCGCTTCAGTGGTTGATAAGGCAATAACCTTCTGAAGTGTTGCTTTCCAACTGATTGTTGTCCCAAACATAGTGAACACATATCCAAAAATTGATTTTCTAGAATCCATACAACCTGCATAATCAGAGTCGACATATCCTTCGATTGTTGCTTTACTATCTTCACCCAAGGCTCCACCATAAATTAAGACTATATTCAGAGACCCATTTATGTATCTTAAAATCCACTTCAATACTTTCCAGTGAGCCTTTCCAGGATTCGCCATGTACCTGCTTACAAGACTTACTGCATATGATATGTCAGGTCTAGTATAAACCATAGCATACATCAATGAACCCACTATATTAGCATATGGAATGCTATTCATATAAGCTCTTTCGACATCAGTACTGGGACACTAATCTATACTCAGCTTGAATTGAGGGTTTGTTAGAGTCACAACAAGGTTTGAATTCGACATACCATACTTTTCGAGAATCTTCCGTAGGTATGCCTCTTGAGGTAAGCAAAATTTTGACTGCTTTCTATCTCTTCGGATGTCAATCCCAAGAATCCTGGACGCAGCTCCCAGATTCTTCATGTCGAACTCCTTATTGAGTTCAGCCTTCACCCTCATTACATCTTCAACATTGTTGCTTGCTATTAGAATATCATCCACATAAAGCAACAAAATAAAAAATTAATTACCAGGTCAAAATTTGAAGTAAACACAGTAGTCGAACTGACTTCTAATGAAACTTATGCGTGCCATGAACTTGTCAAATCTCCTATTCCAATGTCGAGGAGATTGTTTCAGTCAATATAAATATCTCTTTAGTTTGCACACATAATCTTCCTTCCCCTTTTCGACATACCCTTCATGTTGCCTCATCAGAATTGTTTCATCTAGATCACCATACAAGAATGCAGTCTTCACATCCATCTGTTCCAGTTCAAGGTCGAACTGTTCCACCATGCCAAGCAACATTCTAATGGACCTATGTTTCACAACAGGAGAGAACACATCATTAAAGTCGACACCTTCTTTCTGAGTGAACCCCCTAGCGACCAATCTTGCCTTGTCTCTCTTCGACGCCACTCCTTTGATTCCTTCCTTAACTTTGAAAATCCATTTACAATTGACTAACCTGGCTCCAGCAGGTGTCTTGATCAGTTCCCATGTGTTGTTATCATGAAGATATTTCATCTCATCATCCATGGCCTTCATCCTTTCAGTCTTGTTTCGACTCCTCATAACTTCCTTATAGTCTCTAGGTTCTTCATCGAGAACCTCACTTGTAGAGATTAAGGAATAATAAGATATGCATACCCAAGTCTCTGAGGTGGCTTGATGACTTTCCTCGACCTGTCTCTTGCTAGAAGGTAGTCATTATCAGTCTCCTCATCTTCGACAGCATCTTCTGCTTCTTCTTCGATTTTATCCAGGATACGCAATTCAACATCAACATTCTCCACCTCAACAGGAATCTCTCCCTGTTCCAGATCTTTGTCAGCATCATCAGTTTTCCTGAAAGTCATCTCAGCTTCATTGAAAACTACATCTCGACTGGCGATACACCTCCTGTGACCTGGCTCTAGGCACCATAGCCTATAAGCTTTGACTCCTTTAGGGTACCCCATGAACAAGCATTTCAGAGCTCTAGGTTCGACCTTATCTTGCCTAATGTGAGCATAGGCCACACAGCCATATACTCTCAGTTTGTCGAGACTAGTTGGATGTCCCGACCAAACTTCTTCAGGTGTCTTCATATCTAATGCAGTCGAAGGACATCTGTTTATCAGATAACCTACTGTCAAAACAGCCTCCGCCCAAAACACCTTCTTCAATCCAGTACTAATCAACATGCATCTAACCCTTTTAAGGATTGTTCGATTGAATCTCTCAGCTAAGCCATTTTGTTGAGGAGTACCTGCTACAGTCTTATGCCTTGCAATCCCAGACTCAACACAGTAACTGTCGAACACTTCATTGCAGAACTCAAGGCCATTATCAGTTCTCAACCTCTTAACCTTTCTGCCAGTTTGAGTTTCGACCAAAACCTTCCAACTTTTGAAATTCTTAAAAGTTTCATCGTTCGTCTTCTGAATGAATACCCATAACTTTCTGGAATATTCATCAACGATGGATAGAAAATACCTTGCACCTGAGTGTGAAGGATTCTTGCAGGCCCCCAAAGATCAGCACAAATGTAATCCAGGGATCCATGTGTTCTTTGCTTGCCTTTGTTAAACTTTACCCTACAGGATTTACCGAATACGAAAGATTCACAAAACTCCAACTTTTTGACTTTGTCACCACCTAGCAGGTTCTACTTCCCCAATTCGACCAGGCCTCTTTCGCTGACATGGCCCAATCTCATGTGCCATAATTCTGTCTTCGATACAGGTTTCGTGGATGCAATATTTGTCGAACCACTTACAACCTCAGCCTCAAGGGTATACAAGCCTTGTTTCTTCATGCCTCTCAAGACTTCCTTCGACCCCTTCATGACTCTTAGGATACTTTTCTCTCCTTGGAAAACATATCCCTTCCTGTCGAATTCACCAAGAGAAATTAAATTTCTCTTCAAATCAGGTACATACCAAACTTTAGTCAATAACCTTATTGACTCATCATGGAGCTTGAATCTCACAGATCCAATACCTGCAATTTTGCAGGATTTGTTGTTTTCCAGCAGCACCGATCCACCATCTTGATCACATAGCTCCTCAAATAATTCTCTGTTTGGAGTCATGTGCCAAGTGCAACCTGAATCCATAATCCACTCTTTTCTTGAGTCACCTCTTAAAACTACAAGGACATCAGATGAGTCGAAGTCATCTTGAACAATGGTTGCGTTGCCATTATCCTAACCTCCATGATCTTTTAGGCGTTCAGGCCACACCTTTCTTGTGTGACCCCCCTTCTTACAGTGATAACATCGAATACTAGATGTTTCGCCACTATAAGACTTCTGTTGACTTTTACCTTTCTTCTTGTCGAACTTACCATCCTTTCGCAAGAATATTCCCTTAACGGGCAAACCTTCACCAACTGTCGAAGGTTTATGCTCCTTTCGTTCGTTCAGGTCCTTAGAATACAAGACTGGTTGAACTTCTTCAAAGCTCAGAGACTCCCTTCCATACAAGAGAGGTTCTTTGAAGTGAGCATGTTTTCTGGACAAAGCACACAACAGCAACAGTGCTTGATATTCATCATCGATCTTCACATCAATATTTTCAAGATCAAGAATCAGCTTGTTGAACATATCCAACTACTCAGCCAAAACTTTGTCTTCACTCATCTTGAATGAATACAAAGCTTGCTTCAGGTAGAGTCGATTCACCAGAGATTTGGTCATGTACAAACTTTCATGTTTCAACCATAACCCCGATGCCGTAGTCTCCTTTGATACCTATCGAAGAACCTTATCACCAAGGCTCAAGAATATTGCGCTGTGGACTTTCTCTATCATGGCCGTCTTTTCTTTTACCGTTAACGCAGCATCCATGGCTGCCTCTCCCTTCAACGCTTCCAAACAACCCTGCTGAGCCAGTAGGGCTTTCATCTTCAAACACCACAGACCGAAATCGTTCAATCCGGTGAACTTTTCAATCTCGTACTTTGTTGAATGCATCTTCTCCACACTCACCGCACCAATTTGTTGAGAAAAACGATACCTTGAAACAAAATATTAACGGTTTCTTTATGGGCAAGAAACACGCAAGGGTTAGGGTTAACAAGGAAAAAAAGAAGAAAAAAACAACTGAAACCCTAGTAGGGTTCACAAAGGAAGAGAAAATAGGAAGAACAATAGAGAATTAGTTAAATCTGTTTTACTATTCACTTTCTCAATAGGGCTCAAAGATTACAAGTGAATACTAACAATTAACCTCTCTCAACCTAATAAGGTTTTGTCACACTTAGGAAGAGAGACTAGTATGTTATTTATAATAAACCTAACATACTAAACTAATGGGATTTTTAACAATTACCCATTACAAACTAACTTAGGGTACAAGCTAACTTAAACAATTGGATCAATAACACAAGGCCCAATTCGATCTCCTACATACTAGAACACAATTCGACTACAGCATGTAGGTCTTCGACAACAGCATGTGAGAGGACTTTGACGCCATGCTAAAACTAGAGTTCGATCCAATATCTCACAGTGTCTTTGAGTAATCTCTGAAAGCTCAAATGATTTGACTAAATTTGGGTAAAACATAATGGTGGAAAAGATGCTCCAACATAAAGATTTATGCCCCAGACCAAAGATGTCGAATAGAATGTCACAGCATTTAGATTCGACATCATGACTACCATAGCAGGTTTTGTCTCAAATCTGTTCCAAGATTTAAGGCACGATTAATAGTGGATCAAGGATCAAAGGTATGAAGCCCAACAAAGAAGAAGACTATAAAAGAAGACCAAGACCGGGTGTCTTTGAATAGGTAGATACAATTATAATGTAGTAACTATTAGATAATCACATGTTGTGATTTACGGAGTGATATGGGTTTCTCTTATCAGTTAGATGTGACTTCTAATGATAAAGACTTCATTGGGTAGTGATAGGTTAGTGTGGGTGCTTTCTGTAAATCTGAGATTGTTTACATGAAACTATACTACTGATAGTGATTTCTTCTTCCTGGATTGGTATCCCCCAAATGTAGGTGAGTTGCACCGAACAAGGTCATCATATTCTGTGTTGTTTATCATTCTGCTATTTTCAGTTCAGTCTTGATTAACATGTTGGATCAGATGTCGTAACATCTGTGATGTTGCAGTTTTGATATTCAAGGTATCAGCATGCTATTGTTCCTCTGCGTTTAAATATTCATGCAGAACAATGTTTTGACATGTGTTAGGACATCTGCTGTCTGCATTGCCAGAATTTCAATTGGTATCAGAGCAGGTATCCTGTCTGTTTCTGGATGAGATCTTTGGGAGATACTTTCTAGAATTTAAACAAGGAGGAGTTTTGAAGATCATATCAATCAAGTCAGACATACTCAAGGGTATTAATGGATGGGATGGATTTTCTGGATCGAAGGTAGCAACCCGGTGGTTGTTCATGTTGCTGAGGAGGTTCTACAATAACTGCAGGAGAAGTAGCTAGTTCTCTTGTTGAGGTGTCTTATAAGATATTTTGACATCTTATTAGGGCAAGCCGAATTTGTTCCTTGGTGGTTCCGCTGCATATGCTTCTGATGGAAGAGCTCTAGAATTATGGGATTCTGGAGTTGTTACTGAAGACAGACGGTGGAAGATCTCAATCGTCGGCCTCTATATGTTAAGATATCTGCATTCTTTTATTCCAAAGTCAGGAGCGATGGAATGAAGGGAGTTGTTGAAGATGTCAGTTATGGTGACTTGGTACTTGGAAGCTTGGTTCCATGGTACAGTGTGAAGTCAGTTAAAGAGGAGAGGAGTTGAGTTTAGGTTTATCAAGCTCTTGCTCTGGGAGTTTGATAAATTATTGATCGGCTAGGTTGTCAAGATACTTGAGAATTCTCTCAAGTCCACTCATAAAGGCGTCTCAGTCGTGCATCTAGAGTCTTCTAGTTATTCTTCTCTCTAGAAGGTGTTTCTATGGAACACAACCTGAAGAAAGTGGAGGTGATTTATTTTCACCATCCAAAATAGCATGGAAGGATTCATCTCTCTTAACCCTAAGGGTGGATCTAGCTGATTGGAGTTCTTAGAATTATTGAGGTAAATAGGATTCGTTCAAAGAGAATCTTAGTTACTTTAATCAAGGGTGGCAGCTTTGGTATCTCAACATTGTGTGTCAAAGAAGATACTTGTAAAAGATTGAATACTTGATAAGTATTCATGAAGTGATCTGGTGGAGCTTAGTTACAACAGTGAAGAAGGGTTATTGGACAAGGATTTAAGATTAATTATTATTTGTGGAATTCACAAGTATTTAATTGATTATCCTAGAAAGTCAAGATTGCTAATGTTCAATAAGATGTTGGAACATCTCATCATCAGAGTTTGTGCAGAATCATGGGAGGGGTACTGCATACACTTTAGCATCTGTTTTAGTCTTGGGTGTTGGCCTAAGAATGGGCTTCAATCTGGTATGACAGAAGCATGTGATCTCTGGAGAGTTTCCTGGCAAGAAACTAGTCTGGACTTTTATGTTGATGAAGATGAAGATAAAGACATCATAATCTTGATGGTTAGTTCTTGGATCAATTTATTTTTGATCCAAGAGTATTGGAGTTCAGCATGTGTGTTCAAGTGGTTACTAAAAGCATCTGGTGGTGGCACAGCTTGGATCAGGTTATTTTTTACCCAAGAGTATTGGAGTGCAGCAGGTGTGTTCATGTGGTTACTAGAAGCATCTGGTGGTGGCATAGCTTGGATCAGGTTATTTTTGATCTAGGTACTTAGGAGCATGGGATCTTGCTCATGTTGAAGGTCAAGGTTAAGTAGCAGTTATCTCTGACTTTCTACAAACTGCTCTACTAAGGAAGGTGGCACTCTTTGGTATGGCTATGATGTAGTCTAGGACTACTTAATCCTCTGAAGATTCAGACGTGGCAGGTGTGAAGTCTTTGGAGTTTCAAAGCAGATAGTTATTCATCAAGGTGTGAGCTTGAAGGGAATATCTATGATATGTTTAAACAGGATAGAGGTTGTCTGCTAAAACTTGGTTGTTGAATCAAGTCTATGAGAGCATGGAACTCTTGTTCTGTATAGGGAGGAGGTTCTTCTAAGTGGCAAAAGGAAGAGCTGAATTCATCAGCTGGATGTCGTATCAGAATGTTCTGACATCTAGCTTAACATCAGAATCTCAGCTAATGATGTGGCACATCAGCTTAAGATAAGGTGATCTACAGGAGAATGGAAGTTATGGATGCTTCAAAAAGCTCTATCTCATGCAGTTTGCAGAAGTTGTGGTTTGAGAAGATGTTACATGTCTAGAGGCTTGGTGGATCTAAGATGTCTTGCTATAAAGCAAGTAGTTCATGTGACTTGAAGATCAGATTTCATTGGTGGATTAGTGTATCTTGTGGGAGATCTGAAGAAGAGTTAAGATTAATTGAACAGTGGCATTTGGTTGATCTTTATTGTGCATTTAAGCAGGATGCTTGAAACCGATTGCTCTTGTGCAGAAGGCTGGTTAGTTGAAAATGTAAGAAGGATCTAGTTCATTTTGGAGCTTGTGGCAGAAGTTCTCAGTTTATGAAAGATTGCCTTCTTTTGGTGGATGAGAGTTTATTTTTCTCTTGGTTTCTAAAGTTCTCTTTGTTCAAGCTAGTGGTGCAGTGTTGTGTGAAGATCTTAAGTTGGATTACTATGCAGATAGTAAGTCCAGTGGTGGAGAATATTAAGAACCATGGTGTGTGGTGTCTATGATGTGTGAAGGATGTCCTAACTGATGTTAGAACACTTTTGGGGTTGTTATCCTTGGAGTAGGATACTAAGTTCTGAGTGTGGAACTTGCACTCACATCTTGTCTAAGAAGTATTTATCTTATCATACGGGAGAATGATGGGTAAAGGATTGTCTTGGAAGTCTGATGTGAATGGGACATGCTAGAAGTAAATCAGTTGGTGCTTATGGAGCAAATGGGCTAAAGATTTCTGGAGCATGTGTTTGACGTTCTTCAAGTGCGCAGAATATCTGGGTGAGCTAGCAAACTAAGGGGCCCTGTGCATCTCTTAGAGGAATGTCACTTTTCCAGAAACCATCCATACACCACACGAACTCCTCCTAGGTTGAATCTCAGGGAACAAGGAGATTCATACATGAGAATTCAGGAGGAGTTCGTGTGGTGTATGGATGGTTTCTGGACGAGAGGGATCAATGGAGCTTTGATCTCAATCTAAGAGTTTGTTGGCTGTGGCACACGGATGCGTTCTGGGTATTCACACACTATATGATCATGAAGTTGTCATGGGATATCATGTAGTGGCTTTGGATGGTTCTTGATGAAGAAGCATCTGTTGAGAAAGATAGGGGGAGAACTCCTATCTGATTTTTGTACTGGTGTGGTACATGGTTTGCTTGAGGGTCGAGCAGTAAGTGAATGTGTTTAGCAAGTGTGTTGAACTGAGGGTGCGCTCTTGAAGACATGATGACGCGTCTTATGTTTTCCATTCATTTAGGGTGTTCTTCTGGAAAAGGAGCACTGGTTGTCTACGACAGGGGGAGTTAGATCTCTGTTTCAGATATATAGTTGCAATGGTACAAACTGGCTATCATGATTGTTTGTGGTTTCAAGAAGTTTGTGATAGATTGCCTCAGGTGAGGTTGATATGTCCGACGGGATGTCGTGACCTTGCCATATTGATATGAGTTCTGGGTGAACTTATCAGGACGTTCTGATTCTATCATTGGATGTCAGTGGATTGAATTGGAAGTGGTACAAGTATCTTGGAAAATTCGGTTGCTGTCTTGAAGAAATTAGTTTTCTGCTAATGGAAGGGTAATCGAATGGATTCTGCTGTAATCAAGGGTGCTAAATCTGGATTAAGAAAGTCCTATCTGTGGGGACCATAAGCCTGACAAAATCAGGTTAGGTAATAGGACATTGTTCATAAGCGGTTTCAAGTCCTAACTGCACTCTTTGACTAGTCTTTTGTTTGGATTTGCTCTACCTACATAACCTTTTAATATTTAAGGAAGATCGAGCTGGAACATCTTTCTTAGGTTGAAATCAAATGAGTTTTGTTCGGGTGTGGGTAAGCATTATTTGGGTTTGGGTCTGCATGGGTCACTTTTGGCATCTTTTGGCTAAAAAGGGGGAGAATAATGATGACTGTGTTGTTGCTCTGGATTGGCTGTGTACATTTGAGTTGCTGATCTGCATAATTGTCTCAAAGGATGTTCTAACATTTGTTGTTCTAACATCCTGAAATTGTGTTTTGTGATCAGAGTTAAGAAGCAAGTGTGTACTTTGTGTCACCATGGAATGAAGAGGTTATCTTCTCCCTCCTTCCACTGCCTGCACCATCAAGCTGAAGAATGTTTTAGCCAAAATTTGGCAAAAGGGGGAGATTGAAAGCTCAAATGATTTGACTAAATTTTGGTAAAACATAATGGTGGAAAAGATGCTCCAACATGAAGATTTATGCCCCAGACCAAAGATGTCGAATAGAATATCACAGGATGTAGATTCGACATCATGACTGTCACAGCAGGTTTTGTCTCAAATCTGTTCCAAGATTCAAGGCGCGATTAGCAGTGGATCAAGGATCAAAGATATGAAGCCCAACAAAGTAGAAGACTATAAAAGAAGACCAAGACCGAGGCAGAAAGTGAGAGAGGATGATATAGACTTAGGAATCCTATTTTGTAAAGTAGGGTTTAGGTTTTGAGAGTTGTAGGTTTCTCTTGTAAGTATCCCTTTGTATCGATTTGATACAGTGTGGTAGACATAGATACTTGTACAGATTCAGAAGCCCGTAGGCAATGAATCGTGTAGTGTTCTTAGATGAAGCTTTGAAGCAAATCCAAGTTAACTTTTTAGTCAAGGATGCTTGACTGTGTAGCGTGTGACTTTTGTCGGTGACACGACCACCTTACCTCAATGGTTGGAATTGGGTGCTACTTTCTGATTTCTTATTTATCCTATGAAGCTGGAAAGGAAATGGAAGATGTCTAAAATTAACCTTGCACGCAAATGTTTTCTTTAACAAATGCTAAGAGATTGGGGGTCCGGGGTCAGATTATACAAAGGGAAGTTGTCAATTACCCAGCGTATATATGGTTATCCATAGATTTTTTGGCATGTTCTTCTATCATCTACTTACTGGATTTTATCTGTTATAAATTGGGAAAGTTTTTCCTTTGGGAGTGTTGAGAGAGTATTTTTGTTGTTTTCTGGTTTTTGTTATTTTTGGTAAGGTACTGGACCTAAAGTTTTTTATATGTGTGCTCGCTAAGATTTTGCAATCTTATGCCTATGTATTCCCGTAAAGATAATAGGGAAATTAGAGCAATCGTAGTTTCTCCTATTCTAAGGGAGGAAAAAGATGTTTGGTGTCTTGTTTAAAGCCCAAGATTAAAGCTAGATGAATATTTGTGTCTTGTTCAAAGCCCAAGATTGAAGCTAAAAGGTTTGACTGAGAGAGAATGTGTCATCTTTAAAGGGAGGTATCTCATCTATTTATAAAAGTTGTTGGGTAATTGGTTACAAAGGAAAATTACTTTAATTAGGATATGAGAATCCAGTAATGCCATAATTTCCTTTATAAAGGTGATGTATTGAAGGAAGAAACTTTAACTCAATGTAGAGCAATGCCATTTTTCCTTAGGATTCTTTCATGCTAAGAGAGGGACATTGGCTTGGATGTAAATAATCCAGAGGCTTGCTACTTACAGCAATTAGATGAAAGAGGGGATTTTCCAGGATAAATAGGGACTACAGCTTGGATTTTCGAATCAACAAGTGTGCCCCTTACAGTAATTATCTGGGATTAAGTTTTGTTTGATTTTTTGTTTTGAATATGTGATATACAAAGAAATGCCTTCCTGCAGAGAGAAATTTTGACTTCCTCTAAGGGGATGTTGATTTTATATGTGCCTTGATCAAAGCCCAGGGTTGAAGCTAAAAGGTTGACTCTACTAGGGAGTTTTATATCTGTCTTGTACAAAGCCCAAGATTGAGGCTAAAAAGAATTGACTCTTTCGGGGAAAATTTTGTCTGTCTTGTACAAAGCTCAAGATTGAGGCTAAAAAAGAATTGGTTCCACTTGGGAGGGGTTTTATCTGTCTTGTACAAAGCCCAAGATTGAGGATAAAAGGTTGATTAACTCAGTTGGAGAATATTTTATTTGTCTTGTACAAAGCCCAAGATTGAGGCTAAAACTGCTGAGGGAAAATCATCATATAAAACCTAAGAGGAGGCTGGTTGGGGAATTTATTATATGAAGCCTAAGAGGAGGCTAGCTTCTGCTGAGGATTATTGAGATCCAGAGACAGGTCCAAATTGGGGAATCAACTCTTGCTGAGGATTTAAGAAGAGTTGAAATATCAGATGCCTTGAGGTTCTGATTTTTCCCGAGGGTGTATTGGTGGTAATTTGACCCTAGCTGGGAAATTTAGAGTGAAAGCTTAAAGATTGAGTTTTTTAGCCTTTGGAGGTTTTAACTCTGTTGTTGATTGATGAAATGATCAGATTTTTTCCTATTCTTTTAGGAAACTTGAGGGTTTCTTTGAGATCCAAGAGATGATGAGACTGTCCAAGTCTACTGGTATGAAGAGATTGACACTTAGTTAGAGGATGATCTTTGTATGATGCCCAAGTGGAGGCTGATATTTTAAAGGATGAGAATCAAACCTAAACTGGTCTGATGATTTGAGATTCTGACTCTCTGGAGGATCGAACTAGCAAAAGAGGACTAAGTTCTGTCCTATACCTGTAGGAGGTCTTTGGGTCCTTGTAATAAGCCCAAGAGGAGGCTGAGAACTTCTAAGAAGCCTGTGAGTCCTTGTACAAAGCCCAAGAGGAGGTTGGGGATGCTTTTAGGAAGCCTGTGGGTCCAAACCTAAGAAAAGTTCAAGAAAAGTTTCACCGGGAATAATCCTTTCTTTAGTGAACAGTTCTAAGGTTTGAAAAAATTCAAAAGAGGTTTCACCGGGAATAATCCTCTCAGGGGAAATGAATTTCTTGTACAAATATTTCTAAATTGTGACAGTCTTGAGAAAAGTTTCACCGAGAATAATTCCTTTCTCTGTTCCATATTGTATAAGCCCAAGAGGAGGCAAGACTGTATCTAGAATTTCCTACGGGGAACTAGTTTTGACTGTGTTGAAAGAGTATCCACTGGTTTTATCTAAACCTAGACCTAATTGCTGGGGAAAACTCTAAGCAAATATATGCAAGTATATATATATTTAGATGAAATACATAACAAGTATGTAAGAAAATAGTAGAACTTACAGGTGTGCAAGCTTTCAGCATTATAAACACAGCTGTATGGTTAGTTATTCAAGAAATTAAAGTAAGTTTTGATAAAAATTTGAATTTGAATCTAAATCAAAATGAAAGTTGTTTTAAAAGGAAGTTTGGGGCTTATACTCAAGGAGAGGCCCAGATGAACTCTTTTGAAAAGGCGACGATCGCGTCGTAGTTTTGAAAATCACAGAGGGACTTATACAATGGCTGAGGCCCAAATTTATTGTATTTACAAAGAGGATGGGTCTTAGACTCCATTAGAGGCCCAAAAAGTTTATTATTATACAAGAGATGGGGCTTTTAACTCAAGGAGAGGCCCATGCAAAAGACAGTGATCGCACCGTTATTTTGAAAATTTGTATTGGGACTTATACAATGACTAAGGCACAAAAAGTTTTATCTATAAAGGGATGGGAATTACACTCTATCAAGAGGCCCAAAAGTTTAAAAGAGGAAGAAAAATGGGACTTATAACTCATGGGGAGGCCCAGATGAAAATTGTTTTAAAAACGGCGATAGCGCCGAGATTTTTAAAATCGTGTCAGGACTTATACAATGACTGAGGCCCAAAAAGATTTCTTTACAAAGGGAATGGGACTTACACTCTATAAAGAGGCCCAAAAATGTTTTGAAAAGTGTTTGTGAGAGTGAAAACAAATAAAACCCTAATTTTGATTTAAAATGTATTTTAATTTAAAATAAAATCAATCAAATGATCAAAATTATCAAACATGTGTGAAAAAGAAGTTGTGATCTTGGATTAATATTTGAAAATCATTTTTAATCCATAGAATGATTTGAAAATCATTTGAAATTGACAAATCAAGGGAATGAATTTATTTAAAAGTGTTTAAAAAACAATTAAAAAACGAATTCTTTTCACAAATTCAAAATATATTAAATAAATAATATTTTTTGATTTTTTTTATGGAATAAAATACTTTAACATATTTGTGAATTTTGAAAACAAGAATCATTCAAAATTTATTGAAATTGAAAGAGAAATTAATTTTTGAAGTTATTAAAAAATTGTGAAAAATGTGAAAAGAATAAGTGGTAAAACATATGGGATGGTCCTCCCAAGGTTTGAACCCACGCCCTTGGGGTGGAGGGTTTAAAATCTTACCAACTGAGCCAGGTCTGTTGGCTGATAGAGAATGGGAAGAGTGAATAATATAGGGAACCTTCTTTTGAAAATGATTCAAAAAAAATACCAAAAGGTCTGGGGCGAGGGGGATTCGAACCCCAGACCTCTCGCTCGCTACACACACACACACACACACACATACTAGTGTTTCCACTAGGGCGCAATGCCAATTCAAACATATATTAGCAACTGAATAATATATAGAAAAACTATGTTTGATTCTGAAGAATGGCGCCATGGCCACCACCTTCATCTTCATCATCTTCTTCAAATTTTTGAAATCGTATCTCCATCAATACGCAACCATTTTGGATGATTCAAAAATGAAACTTGTCTATTTTTGAATGAGGAATTAAATGGCATTACTAAATTTTATTTAAATTCAAAGAATTGAAAAAAAAATGGTTTGAAATCGTATGAACCCTAAAAAATAGAATTTTAAATGAAATTCTATAGGTGCAAGATATAAAGCAATTGATTAAGGGAAAATGATCAATAAACTAGAAGGAATGTATTGTTAACATGAAAGGATGTTTATGATGCATGAATTAATGAGTTCAGTTTTAAGGGAGCTAACCTTGCAAGTGATTATTAAATTCTCTGTTAGAGATGTTTCAGGGACCACCAAGTCCCTGAGCTAGCAAACTAAGGTTGGATATTCAAGGAACAAGGAGATTCATACATGAGAATTCAGGAGGAGTTCGTGTGGTGTATGGATGGTTTCTAGACGAAAGGGATGAATGGAGCTTTGATCTCAATCCAAGAGTTTGTTGGTTGTGGTACATGGATGCGTTCTGGGTATTCACACACTATATGATCATGAAGTTGTCATGGGATATCATGTAGTGGCTTTGGATGGTTCTTGATGAAGAAGCATTTGTTGAGAAAGATAGGGGGAGAACTCCAATCTGATTTTTGTACTGGTGTGGTACATGGTTTACTTGAGGGTCAAGCAGTAAGTTAATGTGTCCAGTAAGTGTGTTGAACTGAGGGTGCGCTCTTGAAGACATGACGACGCGTATTATGTTTTCCATTCATTTAAGGTGTTCTTCTGGCAAAGGAGCACTGGTTGTGTATGACAGGGGGAGTTAGATCTCTGTTTCAGATATATAGCTGCAATGGTGCAGACTGGCTATCAAGATTGTTTGTGGTTTCTAGCAGTTTGTGATAGATTGTCTCAGGTGAGGTTGATATGTCCGGCGGGATGTCGTGACATTGCCATACTGATATGAGTTTTGGGTGAACTTATCAGGACGTTCTGATTATATCATTGGGTGTCAGTGGATTGAATTGGAAGTCATACAAGTATCTTGGGAAATTCTGTTGTTGTCTGGAAGAAATTAATTATCTGCTAATAGAAGGGTAATCGAACGGATTCTGCTGTAATTAAGGGTGCTAAATCTGGATTAAGAAAGTCCTATCTATGGGGACCATAAGCCTGATAAAATCAGGTTAGGTAATTGTTAGTTCTTGTATTGGCTAGAATTTTGGTAAAACAATGTTGTTGTTGAAGATGTCATATGTCTAATGTCTTAACATGAGTTCTTAACATTCAGTTTATGTTAAGTTATTTAGGGTTGCAGTTTTGTGTGTTGATGTTAAACATGATGTCTTGACATAAGTTGTCAGAACATCAGAACTTCTGTCTACTGTGGTTTTAGGGCTACGCGTGGTTTAGTTGTTTTGAGAGATCTGGTGGAGAGATTGTAGGCGAACATCTTGGTAAAGATATGTTCAGTTGCAATAAGATATGGAGCAAATCTTGTTGCTGGTTTTAGGGATGAATGATATGAAAAGATTTGAAGAATAATATCTGATTAATTCTGTTTTAATTGCAAATCAAATCAGAGTTTTTTAAGGAGTCCAACCCCAAGTCTGAGTTTCTATTTAAAGCAGCCACAACCCTAATTGGAAGGGGCAAAGAATATAGAGTGAATACTGAGTATCAGGTGTTAGAGTTTTCGTTTTTGTTTTGTAAGTGATTCATGTTTGAATTTGTATAGTTTGTTTGAGTTGTAATTGTCCTCTCTAAAGCTTTTAAGCAAGAGAGTATTGTTCTTGATCAAAGCTTTTAAGCAAGATCAAGTTGGGAACTTTGTAATCTTTGAGTTGTATCACTGAGGTGATTAAGGGGGAGTGAGTGGTATCTCATATCTAAGAGGTTCTTAGGCAGAAGTGTCATTGGGTAGTGATTAAGTTAGGAGATTGTCAACTGGGATTGTTGAGTCTGTAATTTAATACTACTAATAGTGAAGTTCCTCCCTGGCTTGGTAGCCCCAAGACGTAGGTTGTTAGACCGAACTGGGTGGACAATTCATTGTGTTGATTTACTATTTTTGCCTTGTTTCATTTAGCGGATTGTGTTATTGTGACATCACACTTAACATCACATATCTGATACCAGAATTTCAATTGGTACTATGGACAAGGAGAGTGGTGGTTTTGTGAATAGACCCCCTATTCTAGATGGCTCAAATTATGATTATTGGAAACCTCGCATGGTTACCTTCTTGAAGTCCTTGGACAGCAGGGCTTGGAAGGCTATTTTAAAATAATGGAAACATCCCGTGATTGTTAAAAAAGATGGAACATCAAAGCTGAAACCTGAGGAAGAGTGGACCAAGGAAGAAGATGAACTTGCGCTTGGATATTCTAAGGCCTTGAATTCCATTTTTAATGGTATTGACAAGAACATCTTTAGGCTAGTCAACACTTGTGAAGTAGCTAAGGAAGCATGGGATGTCTTGAAAACTACTCATGAAGGAATCTCCAAAGTCAAGATGTCAAGACTTCAACTGCTGACAACAAAGTTTGAAAATCTGAAGATGAAGGATGATGAGACCATTCATGATTTTCACTTGAATATTCTTAAGTTGTCAAATGCTTCTAGTGCCCTTGGAGAGAAAATGACTGAAGAAAAGCTGGTAAGGAAGATTCTTAGATCCCTTCCCAAGAGATATAAAATGAAGGTGACGGCTATAGAAGAAGCTCAAGACATCAGCAAGATGAGGGTGGATGAGTTGATTGGGTCTCTTTAAACTTTTGAATTAGGGATGGATGAGGAACCTGAAAAGAAGACCAAAAGCATAGCTTTGGTATCTAGGTCTAAAGATGCTGAGAAAGAGAATAGTCCTGAGTCTCAGGAGGAGCTGACCCATGCCATTGTTCTTCTAGGAAGACAGTTTAATAAGGTGTTAAAAAGAATGGACAGGAACTATAGACCAAATGTTAAGAACATCTCATCTGACATCAACAAGAGAACTACAGCTGAGGAGAGGTCTAATCTTGACAAAGGAGTCCAATGCTATGAGTGTGAAGGTTATGGTCATGTCAGAAAAGAATGTCCTACATATCTCAAGAAGCAGAAAAAGGGGTTATCTATATCCTGGTCTGATACTGAGAGTGAGAGTGATGAAGAGACTGCCAAGCATGTTAGGGCTTTAAATGGAATATGTGCTTCTGATGGAGAGTCTAGTGATGATGATCTGACCTTTGAAGAACTAGCAACCTCCTATAAAGAGTTGTGTCTGAAAAGTGAAGAGGTTTGTTAAGAAAGGGAGAAGCAGAAGAAAATTATAATCCAGCTTAAGGCTGATAAAGCTGAACTTGAGAATGAAGTTCTGTTGTTAAAATCCCAGCTTGATCAAATGTCCAAATCCATCAGAATGTTGAATAGTGGAACTGACACTCTGGATGAAATCCTTCAGGATGGAAAAGGAGCAAGTGATAAGACTGGTCTAGGATTTAATGGTGAAAAGAAATCTTCTTCAGATGCTAGTTCTTCTGGTACCAAACAGAACTTGTCCCATCAGATGTCTCAACATCAAGGGAAAGCTCATGTGTCAGGACCCAAGCAATATGTACCTTATCAGAATCAGCAACACCATGGGAAAGATTATAAACATAACATGTCCCAACCTATGTCTCAACATCATGGGAATATGTATGGGCCTGATAATGTTGTGCCTCACTATTATGGCAGAAGAAAGGCCCATCATCATGGGAAAAGATAGCCTAATCATCATTACAGAAGACAGCCTCATTATCATTTGAGACAGTCTCAATACTATGGGGGGAGACAGTCTCAATACTATAGCAGAAGGCAGCCTCAGCAGTATAACAGAAAACATCCTCAAGAGAGAAGGCATGTTAATCACTTCAGAGAAGAATTTCAAAGCTGGAGATGTCACTATTGTGGAAGATTTGGTCACTTGAAATCCTTCTGTTTCAAGCTCTATGGATATCCTCAACCTAATTCCCAACCTAGACAGAATCAGGATAGTCCTACTGTTTTTAAGCAATGGGTTCCCAAGGATGGTGCCACTTGTTTGTTAGCTCAGATGTCATTAACTGGTTCTGCCAAAGAGGACTGGTATTTTGATAGTGGTTGCTCTAGACATATGACAAGTATGAAGAGTTTGTTGTTGAATGTTGAACATTATTCCAGCTGTGTAACTTTTGGAGATGGTGTCAAAGGAGAAATCAAGGGTGTGGGAAGACTGAACTGTGCAGGTGCTCCTAGACTAGATAATGTGTTATTGGTCAAAGGATTGAAGGCCAACTTGATTAGTATTAGTCAACTGTGGGAGCAAGGACTTAAAGTTCACTTTACTAAAGCTGAATTTATTGTCACAAATGACAAAGGTGAAGTTGTCATGAAGGGTGCTAAGTGTAATACCCCAAATTTTGACCACTAAGATTTCCCATCATTGTGAAAATCATCATCACAATATGGATGAACCATCATGCTTCATCAGTCTCCCCAAAGATGGGTGAGCATCCAATACAAGCAAAATTAGGGTTTCAAGCCCTCTCTGAGTGCTTAGACAAAGGATCAATCAAGAAATGACATGATATTCAGCTTATCTAATCTCTCAAACATCCACAATGGATCAAAAAGGACTCCCACTTCAAGGATTAAGCACAAGATTGCTCCCTTCTAGGTGGATCAAGTCTCAAGATCGACAGTGTCACCAAATTAGGGTTTTGGTCGACAAGGGCCTCCAGATGGAAATTTTCATCTGGGCACAAGGCAATAATCCAAAACATAACCTAATATACTTCATGGAACCTCATGAACCCATGCATCAAGTCAATTTTGCCTCAGGGGATGCATTCATCAAAAATCAGGAATTAGGGTTTCTTGACCTAATTCACCCCTAAGTTGACTTTTGGGACAAACCATGAGCCAAGACCTCAAGAGATGATTTGAGGGTCTCTAATACACCATATTGATCCATTTGGAACAATGGATTGATCCAAGAAGCTTGAGCAACAAGTTTCAATTTCATCTGCACCACAATTAGGGTTTTAAGGGAAAAGTCAACTGTAACTTTGACTTTTGACCAAGACATGCTCCCAAACCCTAATACATGATTGAATATACCCTATTACACCCATGGAACATGTCCATCAAGTTTGATTTAGGTCAAGGACATGATTTCCTGAAGAATTGCACAGTTTGGAATTCATCTGATAAAAAGTCAACTGTGCACAAAAGTCAACTTGACTTTTTGAGATTTTTCACCAAAATGGATTTTTAACCCTAAAATGATGTTAATGTATGATTTGAATCATCATTCATCAAGAAAAATCAAGAAAAGTGAGATAACTTGTAAATGGGGTAACCATAAAACTTAGAAATTCCAAAGGTACCAACTTTGGAGGACCATAACTCCTAAACCACAAGGCCATTTTTTCTCATCCAAAGATGTATTTGTAGCCCTCATTATCACCTACAAAAACTTCAACTACAAGTCATTCCAATTCATTAAGGATTTTGAGTTATGGAGTGATCAAAGTGGCTGAAAAGTGAAAAAGTCACTTTTTCCAACACTTAGTGAAATTTTCACTAAGTCAGAATTCTGCTTCACTTTTTGCCAAATGTAGGGGGATTTTTCACTTGGAATCAAAAGAGATCAAAACCAAACTTGTTCAAACAGTTGTTGTATCATGTTAGGGCTTTCCAAAATTGCCAAGAACATTGTCAAATTCAACCTACATCATGAGATACAACATTGGCAAGTTGCCTTGCTGAAATCTGTCAAGGCAAGGCAGAATTTGCATTTTGGCTCGATTTACCAAAATCAGCCAATTGCAATTGCTCCAATCCACTTGGACACCTCAGAGGATTGAATCCAAAGGGGACAATCACTGAGCCAAGCCTCCAAGGTCCAAGGAACAAGGAATAACATGTTGAACCTAGAGTTGCCAAAGTAGGGACAAGACTTCAAATTTGGAATGAGGCATTCAATGGAACCATCAAGGTGGCATGGACTGAGCCATTCTCATCTGAAATCAGTCAAGACTTATCCAAGACCAAGGGGAACAAAGCTCTATGCCCTAACCTCTAGTCAATGGCTAGAGGAGACTTTCATTTCCATTGGCCAACATTGAGGAAACCTACTTACCAGCTGCCATGTACTATTCCTTGCAAAACAAACTTGCTCTACTATAAATAGAGCTCAATTGTGGTCAGTTTAAGTACACCAAAGCCATCTAACGGATGCTTTCCTCAAAATCTCTTTCTCTTGGCAAAAATGCCTTTCTTAGCAAGGTAGCTATCGGGTTTTGAGTTTGAGAGCAATTCTGCACAAACCAATCACTCACACACCTCACATACATCACATATGAGCTGATCAAACACTCACATAACATATGAAACATCAATTTCACAAAATCACTTGCCATCCACACAAGTTTGAAGTGAAGTTGCAGCTGAGATGCCATAAACTGATCCAGTCCATTTCAATTCAATCCAAGTGTTCAAACACACTCCATATGGTGTAGGGAAGCTGTCCAGATCATCACAACTTGTCTGTAACACCTCCAACTCAAAATCACATCTGCTCTTGCTGTCACGACCTGGAGGTAAGCCTAAACTTGGTCATCTCTCAATCTATGCATATTTCCTCGCACAATAATTTGGCCATATGTTCATAATCATGCATGGAATGTTTTCCCTCAATTAATTGCATTGTTTGAATCGTGTATCAAAAATCCTAGCCTTCATGCAGAAATTAGGGTTCTTGAGGTCTCTTCGTGATTTCTTGTTGTATGTTTAATTTAAATGAAATTAAAGTACATAGACATGATCGTGAGGTTGAGGCGAGCATAATGATATGTGGATTGCATGTTATAATTACGTATTCAGTGAGATTGGATGGAAAATGCAAATCTGGGAAAACTGAAAAACGCGCATGTTCTTGGTGTTGTTCTTGGCGCCATTTTCATATATTTGAATATTTGAATTTTGTGATTTTGTTTAATTGATTCAAAAATTAATTTCTCTCTGAGTTTTAATGATTTTGAGTTGATTCTTTTTTTAATAATTCACAAAAATGTTAAAATATTTTATTTTATCAAAAAATCCCAAAAATATTATTTATTTCATATAATTGATATTTTTGCAAAGAATTAATATTTTGATTGTTTTTGGCATTTTAAATATTTTTTCTACATTGATTTTGTAACTTTTGATGCTTTCTAATTATTTTGTAGGTTAATACTTAATTTTTGAAGCACTAATCCAAGATCACAATTTGTTTTTCACATGTTAAACAATTTTTGATCATTTTAATTGAATTTTTATTCAATTAAATACATTTTGAAAACAAATTAGGGTTTTGGATTAATTCAACCCTCATAAATCATTTTCAAAACACTTTGGGCCTCTATTAGAGTGTAAGACCCAACCCCCTTTTTTTGACCAAATCATCTTTGGGCCTCACTTATTGTATAAGTCCCGATACCGTCAAAAAACAAACGGCGCGATCGTCGCCTTTTCAAAAATCATCTGGGCCTACCCTCGAGTAGTAAGACCCATTTTTTTTCTTTAAAACCTTTTTGGGCCTCTTGAGAGAGTGTAAGACCCATCCCTTTGTACAGAAAACCTTTTTGGGCCTCAGTCACTTGTATAAGTCCCTCTGTACAAATTCAAACAGTGCGCTCACTGATAAAACCCTGGGCCTCTCCTTGAGCTGTAAGCCCCAAATCTTTCTTTTTCAAAGTACTTTCTCCTTTGATTTTGAATATACTGTTGTTTTTAATCTTTTTGTGTTGAACAACTAACCAAACAGCATGGAAGTACAACCGAGTAAGTGGTTATCGCTTTCATTTACTGCTTTCATATTATAAACTGTATTGTGGGGCTGCTCACTGTAAGTCTCCTTTCATAAACTCATATCTACTCTGTAATAATAGTATAGATATTTGGAGTTTCCCCGGCTACTACGTCTAGAACTAAGTGACGCCGTTTCATTTATTCGTAGAAATAGACGCCTAGATCCCCAATAGGAGCACCAGATACAGTCTTCTCTTCGGCTGTCCTCCTTAGGAATCGTCAAGAAATTCTATCCCCCAGAGATGAATTATTCTCGGTGAAACTTCTCTTGAATTTCTTCAAACCGCCGAACGGTTCGAACTCTCTCTAAAAGTTAAAGTCACTGGATAGTAAACCTCGCACGTTTACCAGTGGTTTTAACTCTAAAAGATTTTTCCTGAACTTTTCTTTGGTTTGGGACCCACGGGCTTCTTAAAAGCATCGGCCTCCTCTTGGGCATCGTACAAGGACCCCCAGGCTTTCTAAAAAGTAACCCCGCCTCCTCTTGGGCATTATTCAAGGACCCTACGGCTTCTTAGAAGTATTCACAGCCTCCTCTTAGGCTTCGTATAATGATCTATTCCTCCGGGAATGATAGCCTCCTCTTGGGCTTCGTACAAGAACCCATCGGCTTCTTAAAAGTTTCCAGCCTCCTCTTGGGCTTCGTACAAATTGTCCCGACGACCTCCTAGAGGTATAGGAACAGAACCTAGTCATCCTCATAGAACAGTCCTTTCATAGAGTCTACTACTGTTTCTCGAAGCATAGTATAAAAGATAAAACTCTAGACTTGGACAGTCTAACTTCCTTGAGTCTCAAAGACATTCTCAAGCACCCTTCGTTAAATAGGAAGGAAACCCGCAGACTCGGATAGTCTCAATACCCTTTGGATTTCCCGTTTCCTCAAAGAAAAGGAAATATCCCTGATCCTCAAAGGAAATCCCTGTGTACAGTGTTACTCATATAAGAACTGATTTTCTCTTTTAAATCAGTATATTGGATCTGTCACTCAACTGAAACAGTTACAATAGCCTCCATCTCGGGCTTCGTACGAGATACCAAAATTCTCCCCAGTGGAGTCAAAACAACCTTTTAGCCTCTCTCTCAGGCTTTGTATGAGACACAAAAGATTCCCTCGTTGAGTCAATCACCCCTTTTTTTGCCTCCATCACGGGCCTCGTACGAGATATAAATCCCTTAAGCAAGAGTCGAACTCTTTGCTAGCCTCCTCTTAGGCTTTGTATAACGATATGCCCCACTGGGTCAAAAACTTTTAGCCTCTCTCTCGGGCTTTGTACGAGACACAAAATAGCCTCCTCTTAGGCTTTGTATAATGATTTTCCTAGCGGAAATTAGCCTCCTCTTAGGCTTTGTATAAGAAAACCACTGGTTGATCCAATCAACCTTTTAGCATCAAAGTTGTGCCTCATTCGCAGTACACAAACATCAATAACTCCTTTCCCTTCATCTAATCGCTGTAAGCGGCAAGCCTCTGGATCATCTACATCCATGCCACTGTCCCTCTTTTAGCATGAGAAATTCCTAAGGAAAGATGGCATTGCTCTACACTGAGTTAAAGTCTTCTCCTTCAGGTTAAAACCCTTTCTTCAGAAATTATGGCATTGCTCGGATCCGCGTATCCCAGTTAAAGTAATTCTCCTTCCCCCTCTTTAGAGATGACAAATTCTCTCTAAAGTCGAGGTCTTTCAGCTTCACGTCTTGGGCTTTGAACAAGACACAAATAGACCTTTCAGCTTCACATCTTGGGCTTTGAACAAGATACAAATCACCTTTCGCTTCACGTCTTGGGCTTTGAACAAGACACCAAAAACCAATTTCCTCCCATAGAATAGGAGGAACTACGAACGCTCTGATTTCCCTGTTTCGGTAAACGGGAATATGTAGGCATAAGATCGAAAGAAAAGATCTTAGCGAGCGCAATCAACAAAAAACCCAAATCCGATATCTCCATCAATTAAAAGCAGTAATTCAAAAGCATCAGTCCTAACATCCTAATCCTTATTCCCCGCCAGAAACCCTTTGCCTAGAAAAAAGAAAGAAAGAACCGTATTGGCGAAATACGAATAACCAGTACAAAGGCCCCCCACATTGATAGCATCCGTAACCTAACAGACCGCTGTTTAAACTCACTATGCAAGCAGGGTTAATTGGAGACATCTATTTCCCTTCCTTATTCAGCTCACAATAGGATAAAAAATGAATCGACCTGTAGTTTTAAGCTCAAACCGCAGAGAACGACCAGCGCTTAAGAACCGCGTCCAAAATCGCTCGCTACAGAAAAGTGGCGCCCACCGTGGGGCCAGTTTTTATTTCTGTCTGTTTTCCTTGTAAAATGACGACTCTGCTGGGGAGTCTCCTTTTCTGCCTTAGGGCATCATCCCCGTTTTCTACGAAAAATGGGAACTCTACCGAAGAGAAAGATTGACCTATGTTGGTCCATCTCTTAGGCAGGGAACCACAGATTGGGGCTTCCGCCGGGGAACCCATTTCTGTCAGGAACTTAAGATTCATAGCTTTATAAGTCTAGGATGATTAGGACAAATATATATACTGCTTTTCCTAATTGCTATACGTGTTTATTTTTCTGCTACTGGGAATGCGTGTGATGCCGCATGTGGTGAGATTGAGTATACACTTAAGAAAAGCCAACCTTTTTCATTGTGCGGAAGCTATCGGAAATAGCTGTTACGCGATACTACCCTCATTTGAGGCTGGTGATCTATTCTCGATGAATGGCACTTACTCTAAGATTGCACACAACTCGCTGGCGATCCGCTTGTTGTTTTGCTTTCCTGGGAGGAGCTGATGATAATGAGTACAGGTACAAAAATCACCCTAGTATAAACCTTTGGGGATGGGTAGAGCCTTGACTTCATGACAACGACCCTCTGACCCCATGTTTTTTCTATGTTTTTGTGTGCTGCATTCATGCATTCATTTAATAAAACATTAAAACATTCAAAAAAACTTCTCTTCTAGTCTCTCTGTTTTTCAAATTAAACTAAGACTGTGATTGCAAATATCAGAGAAAAAGATTACGCTAATGGATTTCGGTAGAAGGAGAACTCACCAGTATACCTTCAAGGTTCCAAAACTGGGGGATTTGAGAAAGTTAGCAAGGATGATCGTTAACCCACAGGCTTTCAGAGCCAAGCACGGCGGTTTGCTACCACTATTAAGAGTCCATGTGATTAAGGGGATCATGGATGTGCTCATTCAGTTCTACGATCCGGTTTATCATTGTTTCACATTCCCGGATTACCAGCTATCACCAATGCTGGAGGAGTATTCTCATCTGATTGATTTACATATCACTGATCGAGCTCCGTTTTCTGGACTGGAAGAAATTCCAAAGAATCAGACTATTGCAATAGCAATTCATTTGGACGAGTCTGAGGTCAGGACTCACCTGACCACTAAGGGTGGCATCCAAGGTTTGCCAGCCCAGTTCTTGACAAAAAAGGCTCTGTACTTTGCTAGTATAGGGAACGAGACTGCTTTTGAAAGCATCTTTGTCTTGCTCACCTACGGGTTATTTTTGTTTCCCAACATCAATAACTTCGTCGATATCAACGCTATTAAGGTTTTTCTCATTGGAAACCCTGTGCCGACTTTGCTCGCAGATGCGTATCATTCTATACACTTAGGAAATTTGTACAGCGGAGGGGAGATCACATGCTGTGTACCTTTGCTCTACAAATGGTTTATCTCTCACTTGCCCAAGTCTGCCGCTTTTTGGGATTGCAAGAGTGTCTTACGTTGGTCGCAGAAGATCATGTCCCTCACCAACTCTGATATAGATTGGTGTAATAGGATTTATGAGGGAATCAGAATCATTGACCGTTGTGGAAACTTCCCCAACTATCATCCGATGTTAGTTCTTCGTCAATTTGGATACCCGATGAGACACATCCCACTGGGTGTTCATATGGAAGGTCTTTTCTTCAAAGAAGGAGAAAACGACAGAGCACTAAAGATGGAAATAGTGAAAGCTTGGAAACATGTTCATAAGAAAGGACGAGAGTCTCTGGGAAAACCGGATTGTGTCTCGGTGGAGCCTTATCTCCATTGGGTACAAACTAGAGATCTCAAGCTAAAGATGCCTTATCTTCGTTACGGAATTCTTCTGCCGAGGGAAATTGTCATGTACTTCATGACGGAAATTGAAAGGCTTCAGGTTACTCTCAACAAAGTTCAAAAGGAAAGAAGATCTTGGAAGAACAAGTACCGCACCCTCGACGTAGAGTGTATCCAAATACAGCAATTATTAAAAGATAAAGATGCTCTGATTGAGATTTTAGAGCAACATGCTGTAGAGAATCAAGAAGAGCAAAGGAATTTGCTCACTCCTTTCACCTGGCAAAGGAATGACAATCCGACAATGGCCCAAGCGCCCCGGTCAAAGAAAAGGAGGATACCAGAATCAGCACCCGGTTTCTCTTCAGAGAGGACTCGGGACCCATTAGTTTAGGTTTCTGTTTCTGCACTTTGTAATCTACTGTATTTCCATTTCTGTAATCCTTTGGAATTCAATAAAAAGGGGTTTCCCCACTGTTTGATATTTGCAATCTAATTGTCGAAGTTTATTTTAATTAAACAAAAAAAAAACAATTAATATAATCATTGCATTCATCATTCTCACATCGCGTATTCTCCTTACCTACGAATCTCACGTTTGTGTCTCGATTCTAGAGTCAAACTGTCTCATTCGTATAATACTCGGGCCAATCGTCAGAAAAAGATGGATGATCTTGAGGAAGAAAATAGAGAGTTGAAAGAAGAGATCGACACTCTGAGAGAGGATATGAGAAAGCTTCGTAACGACATGCAAGCCATGGCAGAAGCTCAGCTACAAAGAACTGTGATCTCAGAGATCACCTCAACGCCCATCATAGAAAAGTATGATCCTAGGTATCAGATACCGAAAGATCGTCCTTGGGGCATGCCTGTTAACTATTTCCCGGAAGGATATGTTCCGCCGATCACTGAAGATCAGGGAATCGCAACAGAAGCCGCTGGGCCTGAAGGTTACAAACTTCGGGAAAGCGAAGATGCCAGGGGCATACTCAAGACTCCTGAAGGTTACAAACTTCGGGAGGCGCCAAGACTTACTGCCGTAGTCACGGTACCACCCCCTGTGGTGCACACTGTCCCGGAAGGACAGATTCCACCAACACCTTCTGGTAAGAAGGAAACTATGTTTGACATAATGGAGGAATTCCAGGAACAGTTCCTGGAAATGCAGAAAGAGCTGCAAGCCATTCGCGGTCAGGATCTATTTGGGAAGGACGCCGCAGACCTCTGCTTGGTCCCAAATGTGAAAGTCCCGCACAAGTTCCAAGTGCCCGACTTTGAAAAATACAAGGGTAACTCTTGCCCTCAGAGCCATCTGGTGATGTACGCTCGGCGGATGTCAGCTCAGACGGAGAATCAGGACCTGCTGATTCACTACTTCTAGGATAGGTTGACCGGTGCCGCACTCAAATGGTACATGGGTTTAAATCGTGCCACGATCAGTACATTCAGAGATTATGGCACTGCCTTCGTCCAACAATACAAATACAATTTGGACATGGCACCCGACAGAGATTAACTCAGATCAATGTCACAAAAGGACAAGGAAACCTTTAAGGAGTATGCTCAAAGGTGGCGTGAAATTGCCGCTCAAATTTGTCCACCTCTTGAGGAAAAAGAGATGACAAAAATCTTCTTAAAGACCTTAAGCTCATTTTACTATGACCGAATGGTCGCCAGTGCGCCCAGTGATTTCACCGAAATGGTCGGCATGGGTGTACGTCTTGAGGAAGTCGTCCGAGAAGGACGTTTGGTAAAAGACACTGGATCAACGAGCGGTACTAAAAAATACGGTAGTGCTCTCCCTAAGAAAAAAGAGCAAGATATTGGGAATATCTCTCTCGGAAAGCAAAGGCGACGTTATCATCCAGTAGCAGCTGTTACTCCTGCTATCGGCCCCGCGCCTGTTCCTATGTATCAACCTCAGGTTGCGCAGAGCCAACCTAACCAACAAAGGACACAACAGCCTCTTCAGCAGGCTCGTCCTCCATATAACAACAACCGTACAACACGGCCACCAGGATTTGATCCTATACCCGTAACGTACGTAGAGCTGTTTCCGTTACTGCTAGCTAAGGGGCACATTCAGACTAAGTCTCCCCTTTCAGTTCCCGAAAATCCGCCTTTTTGGTTTAAAGCGGATCAAACATGTCCTTATCATCAAGGAGGTTCAGGGCATAACATTGAGACTTGTCTCAATTTCAAATCTGACGTGCAAAAGCCTGTTAGGAGCGGGCTCTTATCTTTCAAAGATACGAATCCTAATGTTCTTACGAACCCGCTGCCTCAACATGAGAAGGCTGCAGTCAATCTGATTGAGAAAGAGACTAACAATGTCTATCAAATTCACGATGTACTCTTATTAGGGACCGATCTGGTCAAGATGCATTGTAGACAGAGTGGATATGGCCATGTGCCACCTCATAATTATCACCAGTGTGATATCTGCTCTAAAGACAAACAGGGATGTTATGTAGTGCAAGCAGCTCTACAGGAACAAATGGATCTTGGATGGATCCAAGAGCACCGAGTTCGTGGAGTTAACATGGTTTACACGAATTCCAACATCATTCAAAACCACGACATCTGTGTGATGAATGTTAACTTGGTGGCGATGCACTCAAGGCAAAGCCAGTATCATAATCTGCCGCGGCACGATTATAGTTCCTGTCTGATTTGCTCGGTAAACAAACAGGGATGCTCTTTCATACAAGAGGCCCTCCAGCGTCAGATGGATCTTGGATGGATCCAAGACTACCATGATAGGAACTCCTATCGAATCAATATGGTTCAGATCTTCGATATCCGTGTAATGAATACCAACCTGGTAGAGTTACATGCTGAGCAGGTCCGACTTGGATTCTTAATATCACATGACTACCAAAGCTGTAAAGCGGGTTGCGAAAACGATCGAGGTTGTACCCTTGTCCAGGAGGCACTTCAGCACTTGTTAAATCACTGGTGGATGCCAATCTATATGGACGAAGATACTCAGCAGATTAGTATCAATAACAGGAATCCTACTCGTCGTCAAAGTCAGGATGTCCGATCAATGGAAGGTAACCTAGTGAGGTTACATTGTATTCAAAGTGGGCGTGGCCAGGTGCCACCACACAACTATGACAGTTGTAGCGTCTGTTCGGAAAGTAACCAAGGGTGTTACCTTGTGAGAGCAGCTCTTCAGGGTCAGATCGATCATGGAGAAATTCGTCCATATCCGGGTTCTGGACCCATCAACTGGACGCCGAACTACCTTCCCGATCAAGTTGAGGATGTTGTCACGATCTCTGGTCATCACCAGATCAGGGATGTTTTTTCCATCATCCCTCTACTTGACGAATCTAGAGTTCCCATCCGGGAACGGATCAAGGTTACTTATGATGGTCTGAAAAATCAGAAGGTTCCCATAGTCATCTATCTACCGGGACCACTACCGTATGAATCAGCTAAGGCAATCCCTTACAAATACGGTGCAACAATAATCGAGAATGGAAAGGAAATTCCATTACCCTACGTCGTGAATATTGCAGACATCAGTCGTGTAACACGGAGCGGTCGAATCTTCAACCGAGGGGTTGGAGAATCCAACAAAGAAAAGGAACTTCAGGCGGAAATTCCTGATCCACCAGTCAGTTAATCTAGTAATCCAGACCTTTCAAAAGGCAAAGATGAGATGCTAAAGCTCATCCAAAGGAGTGAATATAACATTGTCGATTAACTGTTACAGACTCCTTCAAAGATCTCAGTATTATCACTGTTACTCAGTTCAGAAGCACACAGAGAGGCTCTACAGAAAGTCTTGGAGCAAGCCTTTGTGGAACAGGATGTAACAATCAGACAATTCGATAGTATTGTCTCTAACATCACTTCCTGCAATAATTTGGGATTTAGTGATGAGGAATTACCTGAAGAGGGTCGTCGTCATAACATGGCGCTCAACATTACAGCTAACTGCCAGGGCGATGCTTTAGCCAACGTACTGGTAGACACAGGGTCAGCCCTGAATGTTATGCCGAAGTCAACTTTGATGCAATTATCATTCAAGGGCCCTCTGATGAGAGTCAGCGAGGACATCGTCAAAGCATTCGACGGATCCAGAAAAATAGTTATCGGCGAAGTGGATCTTCCCATAACTATTGGTCCTCACACTTTCCAAATCACTTTCCAGGCCATGGACATCCGGGCAACATACAGTTGTTTATTAGGAAGACCTTGGATACATCAGGCTGGAGCGGTTACTTCAACCCTCCACCAAAAGCTAAAGTTCGTCAAGAACGATCAACTTGTCACGGTTTGTGGGGAACAAGCCTTGCTTGTAAGCAACTTATCATCATCTACTTGTGTGGAACCCGAGGAGGTTATTGGAACTCAGATCCAAGCACTATCGGTGAGCAAGAACGATCAATCTGAAGAAGGAACTTTAATTTCTTCATACAAAGATGCTATCAAAGCGGTCGAGAGTACCGATACAAAAGGATGGGGACGGCTTGTCATTCCTATTGACAATAAAACAAAGAAGAGTCTTGGTTTTTCTGCAACCTGTACCCAGACGGCCGCCAACGATGAAAGTCTTCATCCCCTTCAAAATTTCTTCCACAGTGGAGGTTTTCTTCACCCAGTGTCTCAGACAGTTCATGCTATCAATGAGGAAGATTCCCCTGACACAGATGAAGAATGGAAGTCCTACCTTAACAAGGACGGCTATATGTCTCAGGAAGAGGTGCCTATGCCTTTTTGCTTTCCTACAGAAAGTCTGAGATTTATACCAAGATCAGATGTCGAAATGATCTACGGGGTTGTGATCCGGAAGGATGTCGTGCTCCGCCAAATTCATTAGAGGAAGACACTCCGATGAAAGACAACTTTGACCACAATTACTATGGCCCGATGGATGGCCTGCCAATGTGGCAGCCTTACCCAGGAAACTTGGGGCCAGAAAGTCAGCCGAACAATGAAACTCAGCTGAGCGTCATTGAACAGAATACCTGTGTCCCCGCTATGTCATGGGATCAACACTCAGGTCATTCAGAAACTACTCAACATGAAGATGAATTCGCAACGTTTGCAGGACTAGAATTCATCAATTATGCTTTTCCTGAGGTCAACGTCATCGAAAGGGATGATTTCTCCAGTTCCAAAGAAGTTTGGGACACTTTGGGACAACCAAGTGGAAAATACGACTTTATGGTCAAGTACACTGCTCCCGAAAGCTTTCGTATCAGGCTCGAAGATATCCAATCAACTGAATGGGGAGATACAGCTGAGAGCACAAATGCTATGCAAAATGCAACAGAGGAATCCTCCTACGACAATTCTGCCTGGGAGACAGATTCCAACGATCCTGCGCCACCAGAAATCAGCGTCATTTCTGAAGACAAATCAAAGAAGGTGCCAGACTTTGTGATTCACCGAGGGGTTCGCCGCCAATGGGTTGCCGTCGAGGTTCCGAAGGTCGTTCGTCAGTCAAAGTAATTGCCATCTTTAACCTTTCACCCTGCCTAGGTGAAACAGATGTATTGATAGGGCTCGCTTTCTGTAAATTTCCCTCTTCGCTTTGCCCAAAGCGAGTGAGTTTTGTTTTATAGGGCTGTAGTTTCAAGATTCGACTTGTTCATTAATAAAATAACGTCGTTCTGTAATTTCCGCATTAATTGCTGTTTTCTCTTTTTGCTTTTTCAGAAAATGGTAATCCTAAAAAAAAACATTCAATAATAAAAACAAGCACTAAAAACAAATACACTGCACACACTTACATTTTCTCTATCTCTTCTAAACACGAATCATCACGTCATGCAGATTGCTTGTTTTATACCCCGTTGAAACATACAATCCGATGCCTTCTCCCAACTTTGAGTTCCCGGTATTCGAGGCTGAAGAAGAAGTTGACAACGAAATTCCAGAAGAGATCTCCCGACTACTCAGACAATTGGAAAGGTCCATTGAACCTCACAAAGAACCGTTGGAAACGGTAAGCTTGGGTTCAGAAAAAGAGAGAAAAGAAATCAGGATCGGAGCATTGCTCAGTCCAACTGCCAAAGAGGGTTTGATAAAGCTTCTCAAAGAATTCCCCGATGTATTCGCTTGGTCCTATCAGGATATGCCAGGTTTGGATACCAGCATCGTGGAACATCACTTACCGCTAAGATCGGAATGTCCGCCAGTAAAGCAAAGGTTGAGACGGACTCACCCGGACATGGCCATCAAAATCAAAGAGGAGGTACAGAAACAGATTGACGCGGGTTTCCTCGCTACATCTGAATATCCTCAATGGTTAGCCAACATCGTACCCGTTCCCAAAAAGGATGGAAAGGTCAGAATGTGTGTTGATTACAGAGATCTGAACAAGGCAAGTCCAAAGGACGACTTTCCTTTACCACACATTGACATGCTGGTTGACAGCACAGCAAAGTTTAAAGTATTCTCCTTCATGGATGGATTCTCGGGCTATAACCAGATCAAAATGGCGCCAAAAGACATGGAGAAAACTTCGTTCATTACCCCATGGGGTACCTTTTGTTACAAGGTAATTCCGTTCGGTTTGAAGAATGCTGGGGCAACCTATCAAAGGGCCATGACTACTCTGTTTCATGACATGATACATAAGGAAATTGAGGTATATGTCGATGATTTGATTGCAAAATCAAGAACGGAGGATGAGCACGTTGAACATCTGTCAAAATTGTTCGAACGTCTGAGAAAATTCAAGCTCCGCTTGAATCCCAACAAGTGCACCTTCGGTGTCCGTTCAGGGAAACTACTAGGGTTAATCGTCAGCCAGAAAGGGATTGAGGTTGATCCTGACAAGGTCAAGGCCATTCAAGAAATGCCTTCTCTGAAAAACAAGTCAGAGGATTCCTGGGACGTTTGAACTACATCTCCAGATTCATATTCCTTATGACCGCGACGTGTACGCCGATTTTTAAATTACTGAAAAAGAACCAGGATTGCGTTTAGTCAGAAGACTGCCAAACTGCCTTCGACAGTATTAAGGAATACCTGTTGAATCCTCTGATCCTATCACCTCCAGTGGAAGGAAGACCACTAATCATTTACCTCACAGTCCTAGAGGACTCAATGGGATGTGTACTTGGCCAACAAGATGAAACTAAAAGGAAAGAGTCTGCCATTTACTATCTGAGCAAGAAGTTCACCGACTGCGAGACTCGGTATACAATGCTTGAGAAAACTTGTTATGCTTTGGCTTGGGCAGCCAAACATCTTCGCCAGTATATGATTCGTCATACTACTTGGTTAGTCTCCGAAATGGATCCAATCAAGTACATTTTCGAAAAACCTGCTCTCACGGGAAGGATTGCCCGTTGGCAGATGTTACTATCAGAATATGACATAGAGTACCACGCTCAGAAAGCCGTTAAAGGAAGTATTTTAGCCGATCATTTGGCTCATCAACCGATTGACGATCAAGAATCAATTGGGTTTGACTTCCCAGACGAAGATGTCATGTATCTAAAGATGAAAGATTGCAATGAACCGCTACCCAGTGAAGGGCCAGAACCAGGTTCCCAATGGGGACTCATCTTTGATGGAGCAGTTAATCATTATGGAAACGGAATTGGGGCAATCATTGTTACCCCTCAGGGTTCCCACATTCCTTTCACTGCCAGACTTACGTTCAAATGTACGAACAACGAGGCCGAATACGAAGCATCTATCATGGGTCTCGAAGAAGAGATTGATTTAAGGATCAAAAACTTGGACGTATACGGCGATTCAACCCTGGTTATTAACCAGATAAAAGGAGATTGGAACACATACCAATCAGGATTGATTCCTTACAAAGACTATGCCAGAAGGTTGTTATTCTTCTTCAACAGAGTCGACTTTCATCACATCCCTCGTGATGAGAATCACATGGCTGATGCATTAGCCACTCTCTCTTCCATGATTAGTGTAGGTCGATGGAATGACATACCTAAGATCGACATCATGCGCCTTGAACGACCCGCTTACATCTTCATGATTGAAGCAGTCATAGACGACATACCGTGGTATCACGATATCAAATGCTTCCTTCAGAAACAAGAGTACCTATCTGGGGCACTCAGGAAAGACAGGAAAACCCTCAGAAGATTGGCTGGAAACTTCTTCCTGAGCGGTGACACTCTTTATAAGAGAAATTTTGACATGGTCTTGCTCCGATGCGTCGACAGACCAGAAGCAGACATGCTCATGAAAGAAATTCATGAAGGATCCTTTGGCACTCATGCCAACGGACACACAATGGCGAGAAAAATTCTCAGGGCCGGGTATTATTGGTTGACCATGGAATCCGACTGCTACAAGTACATGAGGAAGTGTCACAAGTGTCAGATATACTCCGACAAAATTCATGTACCCGCCATCACATCTCAAAGTTCTTTCTTCCCCGTGGCCTTTTTCCATATGGGGAATCAACATGATTGGTATGATTGAGCCCAAGGCTTCAAACAGACATCGGTTCATCCTGGTAGCCATTGACTATTTCACCATGTGGGTCGAAGCAGCGTCATTCGCCAATGTAACCCGACAAGTGGTGGTCCGATTTATTAAAAACAATATCACCTGCCGTTATGGTGTTCCAAGCGAGATCATTACTGATAATGGATCTAACTTGAACAATAAGATGATGAAAGAGTTGTGTGCAGAATTCAAGATCGAACACCATAACTCATCTCCCTACCGACCCAAGATGAACGGAGCGGTAGAAGCGGCTAACAAGAACATCAAGAAGATTGTTCAAAAGATGGTTGTAACCTATAAAGACTGGCACGAGATGTTACCTTTTGCTCTTCATGGTTATCGCACATCTGTCCGTACTTCAACAGGGGCTACCCCTTTCTCTCTAGTATATGGCGTGGAGGCAGTGCTTCCCATAGAAGTAGAGATCCCGTCAATCAGGGTATTGATGGAAGCTCAGCTCACCGAAGCTGAATGGTGTCAAAGTCGACACAACAAACTGAACCTGATCGAAGAAAAGCGAATCACGGCACTATGCCACGGTCAGTTGTATCAACAGAGAATGAAAAGGGCATTCGACAAAAAAGTCCGACCTCGTATTTTCAGAAAAGGAGACCTCGTGCTCAAGAAAATACAATCATTTCTCACTGACTCTCGGGGCAAATGGACCCCGAATTATGATGGCCCCTATGTGGTCACGAAAGCTTTCTCAGGCGGCGCCTTGAGACTTGCAACCATGGACGGAGAGGAATTTGCCTACCCCACGAATGTTGATGTAGTCAAGAAATACTTCGCCTAAACTAAAAAAAAAAAAAATGTCTCGGTGGATTGAAAACCCGAAAGGGCGGTCCAGGCAAAAGTTAGAGACATGGAAAAAAAAGAATCATCCCGATGGATTGGAAATCTCATAGTACAATCCAGGCAAAATTAGGGATAATGGCAAGTAACTATGTTCAACAGAGGCAAGTCCCTCAGCAGCAGTAGTTACATCATCTATCGGAGGAAATCTCCAGTCAAAGGTCATCTTCGACAGAAGCTCAGGATGCCCCGAATTCAAAGTTGGTAGAAGGATAGTGGTCGTTATGTTTCAACGTAGCCCTTTTCCCTGTAAATTACCATTTTCTAACTTTGTATATACTCTTTGGAATCACGCGTTTGGCTGATCTCCATCTTATCAATAAAATTTGAGCCTTTGTGCTTTTGTTTGTAATTCTTAACTTGCTTTAGCTTTACAGAACGACGTTGTTTAAACTTAATCAGAGATTCTTGAAATAAAACAAAAATGAATTTACTTGTTAAAACTTTTTCTGCTTTTAAATTAAAGATGGCATTTCTTTTGACTGTTGAACATCAGAAGAACATCGATTGCTTCTCCCGAAGTAAGCGAATTTCAAAGTGCAGAATCAAAGTACTCCTTCTAAGCCAGTATGCCTGAATGAAGGGATCAACTGTGTCAGAGACCTTCTTTCGTCTGACACACCTCGGCCGAGTTCTCATCTCCTAAGCCCGATCAACATAGCTCCCCGCGTGGACTATCTCTCCTAAGCAAGGTGGAGTTGCTATTTTGAATCAACAGTACTTCTTCGCCCCGCGATGGCCGAGTATCCATTTGTGGTCATCCATTAGTCTGTATGTCGCGTCTGTTTTGTCAGCATAAACATACATACTTCATGCATTTTATTTGCGTTCGCATTTCGTATTGCATCACTATCACTTGAGTCGGTCTTGTCCCCTAGTGATAAACAGGTTTCTCAATCGAGTTTGTCAGTTCTTTCCTCGTCAGGAAGTGTTGCGTCTGCACAATCTCGCCACCAGTGTATCTTTAGATCAGAGTCGGCACTTGGCCACTTTGATAACTTGAACCTCTGAAAGATCAGAGAACCTTCAACAAATGTCACTCTTCGCCATTGAAGATGATATCCTCGCTTTCCCGGATTAAGGAAAATCCATAGAGAAAGCCTCGTGATTAGAGATTCGGCAGCATGCCAGTTTTGCTCCGAAAGGACTACTGATGAGAAGGTCATTAGCACCTCAAAATTGGACCCCATCATATGGCATTTCTCCGGGAAGATCCCGAGAAAAGTATGATGAAAGATCCCAAATGAAAACAGTCTCTCAAGAGCCTCGCTTTCCCCCAGTAGAATCGACAGATGGCGTCTCCAACAGAGAAGTTTGTACAACTCTACAACTCAGACGACTGGGTTCCCCAGCAAATCTGACATCAAAACTTTTTCCACTCAAATGGCATCTCCCCAGGAAAATTCGGCGAGAAGTTTGAGGAAAGCCGCTACACATAGCGTCCCTTGTCAATAAAGTTTATTGACAAAAGAAACTTAGACCAGTTCCTTGGTAAGAAACCAGGATCGAGGGGGAGTTTAAATCAGAAACTAAGACCAGTTCCTTGGTAAGAAACCAGGATCGAGGGGAAGTTTAAATCAGAAACTAAGACCAGTTCCTTGGTAGGAGACCAAGAACGATGGGAAGTTGACAAAAGAAAACTGAGACCAGTTCCTTGGTAGGAAACCAGGATCGAGGGGAAGTTTAAATCAGAAACTAAGACCAGTTCTTGGTAAGAAACCAGGATCGAGGGGAAGTTTAAAAAAAGAAACCGAGACCAGTTCCTTGGCTGAAGACCAGGATCGAGGGGAAGTTTACCTTTTCTAAGCATCATTGCTTAGCTAAAGAAGATGAATGCGTGAGCTACCATTCATAACCACCATCAAAATTTCGGATATTCCGATATTTAATCCTCTTGCACCCCGAATGCCCGAACACCTTCGTCATTCATACCTTCGGGTCCAAGAAGATTAAATAGGGGCATCTGTAATACCCCAAATTTTACCACTAAGATTTCCCATCATTTTGAAAATCATCATCACAATATGGATGAACCATCATGCTTCATCAGTCTCCCCAAAGATGGGTGAGCATCCAATACAAGCAAAATTAGGGTTTCAAGCCCTCTCTGAGTGCTTAGACAAAGGATCAATCAAGAAATGACATGATCTTCAACTTGTCTAATCTCTCAAACATCCACAATGGATCAAAAAGGACTCCCACTTCAAGGATTAAGCACAAGATTGCTCCCTTCTAGGTGGATCAAGTCTCAAGATCGACAGTGTCACCCAATTAGGGTTTTGGTCGACCAGGGCCTCCAGATGGAAATTTTCATCTGGGCACAAGGCAATGATCCAAAACATAACCTAATATACTTTATGGAACCTCATGAACCCATGCATCAAGTCAATTTTGCCTCAGGGGATGCATTCATCAAAAATCAGGAATTAGGGTTTCTTGACCTAATTCACCCCTAAGTTGACTTTTGGGACAAACCATGAGCCAAGACCTCAAGAGATGATTTGAGGGTCTCTAATACACCATATTGATCCATTTGGAACAATGGATTGATCCAAGAAGCTTGAGCAACAAGTTTCAATTTCATCTGCACCACAATTAGGGTTTTAAGGGAAAAGTCAACTGTAACTTTGCCTTTTGACCAAGACATGCTCCCAAACCCTAATACATGATTGAATATACCCTATGACACCCATGGAACATGTCCATCAAGTTTGATTTAGGTCAAGGACATGATTTCCTGAAGAATTGCACAGTTTGGAATTCATCTGATAAAAAGTCAACTGTGCACAAAAGTCAACTTTGACTTTTTGAGATTTTTCACCAAAATGGATTTTTAACCCTAAAATGATGTTAATGTATGATTTGAATCATCATTCATCAAGAAAAATCAAGAAAAGTGAGATAACTTGTAAAAGGGGCAACCATAAAACTTAGAAATTTTTCTAAGTTAAAAATAAAGTGGCAAAGGTACCAACTTTGGGGGACCATAACTCCTAAACCACAAGGCCATTTTTTCTCATCCAAAGATGGATTTGTATCCCTCATTATCACCTACAAAAACTTCAACTACAAGTCATTCCAATTCATTAAGGATTTTGAGTTATGGAGTGATCAAAGTGGCTGAAAAGTGAAAAAGTCACTTTTTCCAACACTTAGTGAAATTTTCACTAAGTCAGAATTCTGCTTCACTTTTTGCCAAATGTAGGGGGATTTTTCACTTGGAATCAAAAGAGATCAAAACCAAACTTGTTCAAACAGTTGTTGTATCATGTTAGGGCTTTCCAAAATGGCCAAGAACATTGCCAAATTCAACCTACATCATGAGATACAACATTGGCAAGTTGCCTTGCTGAAATCTGTCAAGGCAAGGCAGAATTTGCATTTTGGCTCGATTTACCAAAATCAGCCAATTGCAATTGTTCCAATCCACTTGGACACCTCAGAGGATTGAATCCAAAGGGGACAATCACTGAGTCAAGCCTCCAAGGTCCAAGGAACAAGGAATAGCATGTTGAACCTAGAGTTGCCAAAGTAGGGACAAGACTTCAAATTTGGAATGAGGCATTCAATGGAACCATCAAGGTGGCATGGACTGAGCCATTCTCATCTGAAATCAGTCAAGACTTATTCAAGACCAAGGGGACCAAAGCTCTGTGCCCTAACCTCTAGTCAATGGCTAGAGGAGACTTTCATTTCCATTGGCCAACATTGAGGAAACCTACTTACCAGCTGCCATGTACTATTCCTTGCAAAACAAACTTGCTCTACTATAAATAGAGCTCAATTGTGGTCAGTTTAAGTACACCAAAGCCATCTAACAGATGCTTTCCTCAAAATCTCTTTCTCTTGGCAAAAATTCCTTTCTTAGCAAGGTAGCTATCGTGTTTTGAGTTTGAGAGCAATTCTGCACAAACCAATCACTCACACACCTCACATGCATCACATATGAGCTGATCAAACACTCACATAACATCTGAAACATCAATTTCACAAAATCACTTGCCATCCACACAAGTTTGAAGTGAAGTTGCAGCTGATATGCCATAAACTGATCCAGTCCATTTCAATTCAATCCAAGTGTTCAAACACACTCCATATGGTGTAGGGAAGCTGTACAGATCATCACAACTTGTCTGTAACACCTCCAACTCAAAATCACATCTGCTCTTGCTGTCACGACTTGGAGGTAAGCCTAAACTTGGTCATCTCTCAATCTATGCATATTTCCTCGCACAATAATTTGGCCATATGTTCATAATCATGCATGGAATGTTTTCCCTCAATTAATTGCATTGTTTAAATCGTGTATCAAAAATCCTAGCCTTCATGCAAAAATTAGGGTTCTTGAGGTCTCTTCGTGATTTCTTGTTGTATGTTTAATTTAAATGAAATTAAAGTACATAGACATGATCGTGAGGTTGAGGCGAGCATAATGATATGTGGATTGCATGTTATAATTACGTATTCAGTGAGATTGGATGGAAAATGCAAATCTAGGCAAACTGAAAAACGCGCGTGTTCTTGGTGTTGTTCTTGGCGCCATTTTCATATATTTGAATATTTGAATTTTGTGATTTTGTTTAATTGATTCAAAAATTAATTTCTCTCTGAGTTTTAATGATTTTGAGTTGATTCTTTTTTTAATAATTCACAAAAATGTTAAAATATTTTATTTTATCAAAAAATCCCAAAAATATTATTTATTTCATATAATTGATATTTTTGCAAAGAATTAATATTTTGATTGTTTTTGGCATTTTAAATATTTTTTCTACATTGATTTTGTAACTTTTGATGCTTTCTAATTATTTTGTAGGTCAATACTTAATTGTTGAAGCACTAATCCAAGATCACAATTTGTTTTTCACATGTTAAACAATTTTTGATCATTTTAATTGAATTTTTATTCAATTAAATACATTTTGAAAACAAATTAGGGTTTTGGATTAATTCAACCCTCATAAATCATTTTCAAAACACTTTGGGCCTCTATTAGAGTGTAAGACCCAACCCTCTTTTTTTGACCAAATCATCTTTGGGCCTCACTTATTGTATAAGTCCCGATACCGTCAAAAAACAAACGGCGCGATCGTCGCCTTTTCAAAAATCATCTGGGCCTACCCTCGAGTAGTAAGACCCATTTCTTTTTCTTTAAAACCTTTTTGGGCCTCTTGAGAGAGTGTAAGACCCATCCCTTTGTACATAAAACCTTTTTGGGCCTCAGTCACTTGTATAAGTCCCTCTGTACAAATTCAAACATTGCGCTCACTGATAAAACCCTGGGGCTCTCCTTGAGCTGTAAGCCCCAAATATTTCTTTTTCAAAGCACTTTCTCCTTTGATTTTGAATATACTATTGTTTTTAATCTTTCTGTGTTGAACAACTAACCAAACAGCATGGAAGCTCTACAACCGAGTAAGTGGTTATCGCTTTCATTTACTGCTTTCATATTATAAACTGTATTGTGGGGCTGCTCACTGTAAGTCTCCTTTCATAAACTCATATCTACTGTGTAATAATAGTATAGATATTTCGAGTTTCCCCGGCTACTACGTCTAGAACTAAGTGACGCCGTTTCATTTATTCGTAGAAATAGATGCCTAGATCCCCAATAGGAGCACCAGATACAGTCTTCTCTTCGGCTGTCCTCCTTAGGAATCGTCAAGAAATTCTATCCCCCAGAGATGAATTATTCTCGGTGAAACTTCTCTTGAATTTCTTCAAACCGCCGAACGGTTCGAACTCTCTCTAAAAGTTAAAGTCACTGGATAGTAAACCTCGCACGTTTACCAGTGGTTTTAACTCTAAAAGAGTTTTCCTGAACTTTTCTTTGGTTTGGGACCCACGGGCTTCTTAAAAGCATCGGCCTCCTCTTGGGCATCGTACAAGGACCCACAGGCTTCCTAAAAAGCAACCCCGCCTCCTCTTGGGCATTATTCAAGGACCCTACGGCTTCTTAGAAGTATTCACAGCCTCCTCTTAGGCTTCGTATAATGATCTCTTCCTCCGGGAATGATAGCCTCCTCTTGGGCTTCGTACAAGGACCCGTCGGCTTCTTAAAAGTTTCCAGCCTCCTCTTGGGCTTCGTACAAATTGTCCCGACGACCTCCTAGAGGTATAGGAACAGAACATAGTCATCCTCATAGAACAGTCCTTTCATAGAGTCTACTACTGTTTCTCGAAGCATAGTACAAAAGATAAAACTCTAGACTTGGACACTCTAACTTCCTTGAGTCTCAAAGACATTCTCAAACACCCTTCGTTAAATAGGAAGGAAACCCGCAGACTCGGATAGTCTCATTACCCTTTGGATTTCCCGTTTCCTCAAAGAAAAGGAAATATCCCTGATCCTCAAATGAAATCCCTGTGTACAGTGTTACTCATATAAGAACTGATTTTCTCTTTTAAATCAGTATATTGGATCTGTCACTCAACTGAAACAGTTACAATAGCCTCCATCTCGGGCTTCGTACGAGATACCAAAATTCTCCCCAGTGGAGTCAAAACAACCTTTTAGCCTCTCTCTCAGGCTTTGTATGAGACACAAAAGATTCCCTCGTTGAGTCAATCACCCCTTTTTTTGCCTCCATCATGGGCCTCGTACGAGATATAAATCCCTTAAGCAAGAGTCGGACTCTTTGCTAGCCTCCTCTTAGGCTTTGTATAAGGATATGCCCCACTGGGTCAAAAACTTTTAGCCTCTCTCTCGGGCTTTGTACGAGACACAAAATAGCCTCCTCTTAGGCTTTGTATAATGATTTTCCTAGCGGAAATTAGCCTCCTCTTAGGCTTTGTATAAGAAAACCACTGGTTGATCCAATCAACCTTTTAGCATCAAAGTTGTGCCTCATTCGCAGTACACAAACATCAACAACTCCTTTCCCTTCATCTACATCCATGCCACTGTCCCTCTTTTAGCATGAGAAATTCCTAAGGAAAGATGGCATTGCTCTACACTGAGTTAAAGTCTTCTCCTTCAGGTTAAAACCCTTTCTTCGGAAATTATGGCATTGCTCGGATCCGCGTATCCCAGTTAAAGTAATTCTCCTTCCCCCTCTTTAGAGATGACAAATTCTCTCTAAAGTCGAGGTCTTTCAGCTTCACGTCTTGGGCTTTGAACAAGACACAAATAGACCTTTCAGCTTCACATCTTGGGCTTTGAACAAGATACAAATCACCTTTCGCTTCACGTCTTGGGCTTTGAACAAGACACCAAAAACCAATTTCCTCCCATAGAATAGGAGGAACTACGAACGCTCTGATTTCCCTGTTTCGGTAAACGGGAATACGTAGGCATAAGATCGAAAGAAAAGATCTTAGCGAGCGCAATCAACAAAAAACCCAAATCCCATATCTCCATCAATTAAAAGCAGTAATTCAAAAGCATCAGTCCTAACATCCTAATCCTTATTCCCCGCCAGAAACCCTTTGCCTAGAAAAAAGAAAGAAAGAACCGTATTGGCGAAATACGAATAACCAGTACAAAGGCCCCCCACATTGATAGCATCCGTAACCTAACAGACCGCTGTTTAAACTCACTATGCAAGCAGGGTTAATTGGAGACATCTATTTCCCTTCCTTATTCAGCTCACAATAGGATAAAAAATGAATCGACCTGTAGTTTTAAGCTCAAACCGCAGAGAGCGACCAGCGCTTAAGAACCGCGTCCAAAATCGCTCGCTACACTAAGTCCAAAGATAACTGCTATTTATGGGATAAAAAGGGATAACATCTAGAGGTGAAACAAATTTTGATTGATCGCAATGTCAAGCATGATGTCATGACATCCTACTGTGATATTCCTAGGATCACCAAACACTCTAGGGTTAATCTTAGGGAAAGCAAGATCATTGACGATGACCATACAGGAAGGAGGTGTAATGACCGTTTTTCTAAGGATATATGTGCTGAACATTGTGATGTCGTAAGAGGAAAACTAGGTATGTGTAAAAGACAACAGAGGTTAATGACGTGTGCTGAATATTTATTAAATTTCAAAAATTTGAAATGTGATACATTTTGGTGGGGGAATTACATTTATTGGCTTTTAAGTGCTCAACAAAAGCAGCCCTCCTACCTTATACAATCATTTCCTCACATTGCCTCCACACGCTACATCAATCCTCATAGTCTGTTCGTCTTCTCCCCAAAGAATAGAAGTCTCAACACATTTTTGTTCATCAGGTACTACAGAGGAATAATGTCTCAACAAATGTCGTCTCCCTCCAAGAAGTCTGCATCCAAGAGTCCATCCCACACAAAACCTAGGGTTTCGACGAAAGGGGTTTCTGAGGATGAAGCTTTGGATATAGCCCCTCTCTCAATGATTCCAGCTTCTAAGACAAGACCTGACAAGCTGCAAATAAAAAGTCCTTCTCATGATACATCAGGTAAATCGTCTGATCATTCAGCTGGTAAAAAATTTGATGATAGGAAAAGTAGAGAGTTTGTTACTAGCATTCTGTTTGGAGATAAATCTACTTCTAGGACCTCTACTCCTCAAGCTATTGGAAATCAGAATGAGGTATAGACTGTAGATGTTGATAAAAGTATAGGTCATATTGTCACTAAGATTTTTGAGAAAGGGATTCCTGTGGATGGAATATCAAGACCTTTGGCTCAAATGGTTGCTGTGCAATCTGAAGGTAAAAAGGATGACATGCAACCAGCTGAAACCAATCTTCACAGGTTGGTTGTTTCTGTCATTAAAGATGCTGAAACTGATGTTGATCCTAATGTTGGAGGTAGGGTTGATGTTGAACCTGATGTTAGAACATCACCTGCTAGGGAAGTTTCTTCTAGCCCCAAAGGAAAGAAGCCTGTTGAGGTTGTGAATGTTGAGAATCTGTCAAACAATGAGGTTTTGGCAATGCAATTCCAGGTATTGTAAAAAGATTGAAGTCTAGAAAAGGGAAGACTGTTGATTCATCTCCTAAGGTGAGAACTGAAAGCAAAAAGAAGAAGACTCCTATTGTTGGCCCTGCAAAGTCTTGGAGCAAGGTGTCTGTCTCATCGAAGAAGAGGAAGATAAGGGAAGAATCTGACTCTGAGTTTGATGTTGATGAGGATGTTCAAGACATTACGCCAGTGAGAAGGTTAATTTTGAAGAGGATTGCTGATAAGGTTCCTGATGTACCTGTGGGCAACATCTCTTTTCATTATGCTGGAAGTGCTCACGTGTGGAAGTTTGTGTCAAAGAAGATTAGCTCTGGAAAGAGAGCTTGGCAAAGATGCTCAGGAGATTAGGGAATTTATGGAGCTAATTAAGTTTGCTGGGTTGATGAAAACTGGTTCTGGGTTCTCCAAATGCTATGATGGGCTAGTTAAAGAGTTTGTGGTAAACATTCCTGTGGACATTACTGATAGAAGGAGTGTGGACTTTAGAAAAGTTTATGTGAGAGGTAAGTGTATTGACTTTTCTCCTGAGGTTATCAACACCTACCTAGGAAGAAGTGAGCAAGATTATAGAGAGCTGGAAGTGACTGACAATGAGGTGTGCAAGGAGATCACTGCAACTCCAATGAAGGTTTGGCCTTTGAAAGGAAAGCTGTCTGCTAGTCTTCTTAGTGTCAAATATGCTGTCCTGCACAGAATAGGTGCTGCAATGAGGATTTTCTTGATATTTTCGTTAGCCGCTTCTACCGCTCCGTTCATCTTAGGCCGGTAGGGAGATGAGTTATGATGTTCGATCTTGAACTCAGCGCATAACTCTTTCATCATCTTGTTGTTCAAGTTAGATCCATTATCAGTAATGATCTGGCTTGGAACACCATAATGGCAGATGAGATTGTTCTTGATAAATCGGACCACCACTTGTCGGGTCACATTGGCGTATGACGCTGCTTCGACCCATTTGGTGAAGTAGTCAATGGCTACCAGGATGAACCGATGTCCGTTCGAAGCCTTAGGTTCGATCATGCCAATCCTGTCGATTCCCCATATAGAAAAAGGCCATGGAGAAGAAAGAAATTTGAGATGCGTTGGCGGTACATGGATTTTGTCAGCGTATATCTGACACTTATGACACCTCCTCATGTACTTGTAGCAATCAGATTCCATTGTCAGCCAGTAATATCCTGCTCTCATAATTTTTCTCGCCATTATGTGTCCATTGGCGTGAGTGCCAAAGGATCCTTCGTGAATCTCTTTCATCAACATGTTTGCTTCTTGTCTGTCTACACATCTGAGCAAAACCATGTCGAAGTTTCTCTTGTAGAGTGTATCACCATTCTAGAAGAAGTTTCCAGCCAATCTTCTGAGAGTCTTTCTATCTTTTCTGGATACCCCAGGTGGGTACTCTTGTTTTTTAAGGAAGCACTTGATATCATGATACCAGGGTTTGTCATCTATGACTACTTCAATTGTGAAAATGTAAGCGGGCCTTTCAAGGCGCATTATGTCAATCTTGGGTACATCATTCCAACGATTTACAGCAATCATGGAAGAGAGAATGGCCAGTGCATCAGCCTTGTGGTTTTCATCACGAGGAATGTGATGAAACTCAATTCTATTGAAGAATGGTAACAACCTTCTCGCGTAATCTTTGTAAGGAATCAGTCCTGATTGGTATGTGTTCCAATCTCCTTTGATATGATTGATAACCAGGGCTGAGCCTCCGTACACATCCAAGTTCTTTATCCTTAAGTCAATTGCTTCTTCGAGACCTATGATACAAACTTCGTATTCGGCCTCATTGTTTGTGCATTTGAATCTTAATCTGGCAGTGAAAGGAATATGGGTACCCTGAGGTGTTACGATGATTGCCCCAATTCTGTTTCCATAAGTGTTGGCAGCTCCGTCAAAAATTAGTCCCCATATGGAACCTGGTTCCGGCCCTTCATTGGGTAGCGGTTCATCGTAATCTTTCACTTTTAAGTACACGACATCTTCGTCTGGGAAGTCAAATCTGACTGATTCCTGGTCGTCAATCGGTTGGTGAGCCAAATGATCGGCTAAAATACTCCCTTGGACGGCTTTCTAAGCATGGTACTAAATGTCGTATTCTGATAACAACATCTGCCAACGGGAAATCCTTCCCGTGAGAGCGGGCTTTTCAGAGACTTACTTGATCGGATCCATTTCATAGATTAACCAAGTAGTGTGGAAAATCATGTACTGGCGAAGACGTTTGGCTGCCCAAGCCAGAGCGCAACAAGTTTTCTCGAGCATAGTGTACCGAGTTTCACAGTCAGTGAACTTCTTGCTTAAGTAGTAGATGGCTGACTTTTTTCTTTTTGTTTCGTCTTGTTGGCCAAAGTACACAACCCATGGAGTCTTCCAAGGCTGTTAGGTAGATGATCAGTGGTCTTCCTTCCACTAGAGGAGACAGAATAGGTGGATTCAACAGATATTCCTTGATACTGTCGAAAGCTTTTTGGAAATCTTCTGTCCATGCACAACTTTGATTCTTTCTGAGTAGTTTGAAGATTGGCGCGCATGTCGTGGTCATGAGGGATATGAACCTTGATATGTAATTCAGACGTCCCAAAAATCCTCTAACCTGTTTTTCAGTCTTTGGTGAAGGCATTTCTTGAATGGCCTTGACCTTGTCAGGATCGACCTTAATTCCTTTCTGGCTGATGATGAATCCCAAGAGTTTTCCTGAGCGAACACCGAACGTGCATTTATTAGGATTCAAGCGGAGTTTGTATTTTCTCAGATGCTCGAATAACTTTGACAGGTGTGTCACATGCTCTTCTTCTATTTTAGATTTGGCAATCATGTCATCGACATATACTTCAATTTCTTTGTGCATCATGTCGTGAAACAGAGTTGTCATGGCCCTTTGATAGGTTTCCCCCGCGTTCTTCAGACCGAACTGTATTACCTTAAAACAAAAGGTGCCCCATGGGGTGATGAATGAAGTTTTCTCCATATCTTCGGGCGCCATTCTGATTTGATTATAGCCCGAGAATCCATCCATGAAGGAGAAGACTTTGAATTTTGTTGTACTGTCTACCAGCATGTCAATGTGTGGCTGGGGGAAGTCATCCTTTGGACTTGCTTTGTTCAGATCCCTGTAGTCTACACACATTCTGACTTTTTCGTCCTTTTTCAGAACTAGCATTATGTTAGCTAGCCATTGAGGATATTCTGAGGTGGAAAGGAAACTTGCGTCAATCTGTTTCTACACTTCCTCTTTAATCTTGATAGCCATATCTGGATGAGTCTTTCTCAGTCTTTGTTTTACTGGCAAACATTCTGATTTCAGCGGTAAGTGATTTTCCATGATGCGGGTATCCAACCCTGGCATGTCCTGATAGGACCAAGCAAATACATCTGGAAACTCTTCGAGAAGTTTTATCAAGCTTTCTTTGACAGTTGGATTCAGTAGTACCCCAATCTTAATTTCTTTCCTCTCCTCTTCTGAACCCAAATTGACCGTTTCCAACGACTCTTTGTGAGGCTCAATAAACCTTTCCTCTTGCCTGAGTAATCGGGATATATCTTCTGTAATTTCTTCGTCCTCTTCTTCTAAAGCTTCAAATATCGGGAATTCAAAGTTGGGTGAAGGCATTGGACCGTATGTTTAAATGGGGTTTAAAACAAGCAATCAGCATGACGTGATGATTCATTTTTTAGCAAAGACAGAGAGAATGCAAGAGTATGTACAGTGTATTTTCTGAAAAACGCTTGTTATTATTTTGGGTTGTTTTAGGATTACCATTTTCTGAAAAAAAACGAAAAGTGAAAACAGCAATAAATGCGAGAATTCAGAATGACATTATTTATTTATGGTTTTGTCGATTCTTGAAACACAACCCTATAAAACAGAACTCTGTCACTTTGGGCGAAGTGATGAGGGACATTTATAGAAAAGCGAGCTCTATAAAAACATACGTTCCACCTGGGCAGGGTGAAAGGTCAAAACAAAGATGGTAATTACTTAGACGTATGGACGACTTTCTGGACATCGACATCAACCCATTGGCGACGAACTCCTCTGTGAATCACAAAGTCTGGTACCTTCTTCCTTGGTTTGTCTTCAGAAATGACGCTGACTTTTGGCGGTGTAGGATCATTGGAGTCTTCCTCCCAAGCAGAGCTATCATAGGAGAACTCTTATGTTGTATCTTTCCAAGTGTTTTCACTCTCAAGAGGATCTCCCCATCTAGTTGGTTGGATGTCCTCGTATCTGATATGAGAGCTTTCGGGAGCAGTGTACTTGACTAGGAAGTCATAATTGCCGCTTGGCTGTCCCAAGGTGTCCCATATTTCTGTGGGAAGGGATAAGTCATCTTCCTCAATAATGTTGACCTCAAGAATGGCATAGTTGATGAACTCTTGTCCTGTAATCTTTGCAGATTCATCACCATGGTGTTGGTTATCTTCAGAAAGTCCTGAGTAATGATCCCATGACTCGGTGGGGACATGAGAATTCTTTTTAACATTACTCAGCTGATAGGCATTATTCGCTGACTCTTTTACCCCAAGTCTTTTGTGTACGGCTTCCAGACAGGCAAGTCATCCAGGGGATCATAATAGTCATAGTCGAAGTTATCTTTCATCAGATCATCTTCCCCTAATGAGTTGGGTGGAGCACGACATCCCTCAGGATCACAATCTCCATAGATCATCTTGACGTCTGACCTCGGTATATATCTTGGGTTCTGCTTTGGAAAACAGAATGGCATGTGGGCTTCTTTCTGAGACATATAACCGTCATCATTGAGATAAGACTTACACTCCTCATCCGCATCGGAGGAGTCGCTCTCATTGATGGTGTGTACTTCTTGAGACACTGGGTGGAGGAACCCTCCTCTGTAGAAGAAATCCTAAATGGGACGAAAACTTTCGTCCTTCTTTGCAGTCTGGGTACAGGTTGAAGAGAAACCAAGAGCTTTCTTTGTCTTGTTATCAGTAGGAATTACAATCTGTCCCCATCCTTTTGCGTCATTACTCCCGATCACTCTGAGAGCGTCTTTGTATGAGGAAATCGATGTCCCTCTTTCTGGTCAATTCTCGTTGCTCACAGAGAGTGTTTGGAACTGGGTTCCAACAACCTCTTCCAGTTCTACACAGGAGAATGATGATAAGTTGCTCACGATTAAGGCCTGCTCTCCGCATACTGTGACTAACTTGTCATTCCTGACGAACTTCAGCTTTTGGTGAAGTGTCGAAGTGACTGCCCCAGCTTCGTGTATCCAAGGTCTTCCTAATAAACAGTTGTATGCTGCCTGCATATCCATGACCTAGAAAGTGACTTGGAAAGTGTAAGGACCAATGGTTATGGGAAGATCGACTTCGTCGATAACTGTTTTTCTAGATCCGTCAAAGGCTTTGACAATGATCTCACTGCCTCTCATCGGGGCTCCTTGAAATGATAGGCGTATCAGATTTGATTTTGACATAACATTCAAAGATCATCCTGTGTCCACCGGTACGCTGGCTAAAGCATCGTCTTGGCAGTTGACTGTAATGTTAAGCGCCATATTATGATTTTTGCCTTCTTCCAGCAGTTCTTCATCACTGAATCCTAAGTTGTTGTAGGAAGTGATGTTGGAAATGATGTTGTCAAGTTGTCCTACTATCACATCTTGTTCCACAAAGGCTTGCTCGAAGACTTTCTGTAGTGTTTCCCTTTGAGCTTCTGAACTAAGCAGGAGAGATAACACAGAGATTCGAGACGGAGTTTTCAACAATTGGTCCACAATGTTGTACTCGGTTTTATGGATAAGCCTCAGCATCTCATCGTTGTTCTTTATAAGTTCCGATTTACCGGATTGACAGACTTGTTAATTAGGAACTTCCGTTTGAGGTTCCTTTTCTTTGGCAGGTTCTCCAACTCCTCTGTTGAAAATCCGACCGCTCCGGGTGACTCGACTGATGTCAGTAATGTTTACAATGGAGGGTAATGAAGTTTCCTTTCCATTTTTGATGGTCGTTGCATAATAATTGTAAGGGATAGCCTTATCTGACTCGTATGGTATCGGACCTGGTAGGTAGATAACCACAGGAGGTTTTTTATTTTTCTGACCATTATAGGCAACCTCAATCAGTTCCTGGTTGGGAACTTTTCTACTATTAAGAGGAATTCTTGACTCATTGAGTAAAGGGATTATGGTGCATACGTCCTCGGTCATTTCATGATCGGAGGTTATGACAGAGCTTTTGCATTGATCAAGGAGGTAGTCTTGTATCAGGTTAATCGACCCAGAACTCGAACATGGTCGAATCTCTTTCTGGTCCAACTGATTTTGGAGAGCTGCTCGTACAAGATAACATCCTTGATTGTTTTTCGAACATACTCTATAGCGCTCATAATTTTACGGTGGTACCCGACCACACCCGCTTTGTATGCAGTGCATCTTTACTATATCTGTTTCTGTTGAGTGAATATCATGGCTTTGATGTCTACTAGGATTCTCATCAGTCATGCTAATCCATTGTGTAGCTTCATCCAAGTAGATTGGAAGCCACCAGTGGTCCAACAGACGTTAAAGGGTTCTTTGTACGAGTGCACACCCTTGGTTGTTTTGACCGCATTCTTCACAGTCTTGATAATCATGTGAAGCTAGAAAACTGAGCCTGACTTGCTTAGCATGTAGTTCCACTAGACTGGTATTCATCAAGTGTATGTCAAAGATCTGAACCATATTGACTTGATGGTCATTTCTTTCACAATAGTCTTAGATCCATCCGAGATCCATGTGACGTTGCAGGACCTCTTGTACAAAAGAGCATCCCTGATTGTTTATTGAGCAGATTGGACAAGCATTATAATCGTGTCGTGGCAGATTATAATATTGACTCTGCCTTGAAAACATCGCCACCAAATTGACGTTCATTGTATGGATGTTGTGGTTCTGAATAATGTTGGGATTTGCATGGCCCATGTTTACTTCATGAATCCTGTGATCCTGAATCCAGCCTAGATCAATTTGTTCTTGTAGAGCTGCCTGCACTACAGAACAACCTTGATTGTTCTTTGAGTAGATATCACACTGGTCATAATTGTGAGACGGCACATGACCGTACCCGCTCTGTCTACAATTCATCCTCACCAGATTGGTTCCCAATAGGAGTACATCGTGAATTTGATAGCTGCGGCTAGGTTCTTCCTCAATTAGATTCACTGCAGTTTTCTCATGTTGCGGCAACGAGTTCGTCTAAACAGTTGGATTAGCATCTTTGAAAGATAGGACCCCGTTCCTGACAAGCTTCTGTACATCAGACTTGAAGCTGAGACAGTTCTCAATGTTGTGCCCCGATCCCCCTTGATGGTAAGGGCAAGTTTGATCTGCTTTGAACCAAAAAGGTGGATTTTCTGGTATTGTAAGAGGAGTCCTGGTTTGGACGTGCCCCTTGGCCAGTAGAAGTGGAAATAGTTCGGCGTACAACATCGGTATAGGGTCGAACCCTGATGGTCGTGTCGTACGATTATTGTTGTTGTACTGTGGATGAGCCTGCTGAAAAGGCTGTTGCGCTCTTTGCTGATACTGTTGTTGATTTGGTTGGCTCTGAGCAACCTGAGGTTGATACGTTGGAGCTGGCGTTGGGTTGATAGCGGAAGTTATTGCTTCTATTGGTTGATACCTTCACCTTTGCTTACCCTGAGAGATATTACTGATCTCTTGCTCTTTCTTCTTTTGGAAAGTACTACAGTATCTTTTAGTACTTCTAGATGGCTCTCCATCTTTGACCAATCGTCCTTCTCGGACTGCTTCTTCAAGGCGTACTCCCATGTTCACCATTTCAGTAAAGTCACTGGGTGCACTGGAAACCATTCGGTCGTAATAGAATGAGCTTAAGGTCTTCAAAATGATCTTGGTCATCTCCTTTTCCTCAAGAGGGGGATAGATCTGAGCGGAAATTTCACTCCATCTCTGAGCATATTCTTTAAAAGTTTCTTTGTCCCTTTTTGACATTTCTCTGAGCTTATCCCTATCTGGTGCCATGTCCAAATTGTATTTATACTGCTGAACAAAGGCAACGCCGAGATCACTGAAAGTACTAATCTTGGTGCGATTTAAGCCCATGTACCATTTAAGTGCGGCACCGGTTAAACTGTCTAAGAAGTAATGGATCAGTAGCTATTAATTTTATGTCTGGGTAGACATTTTTCGAGCGTACATCACCAGATGACTTTGAGGGCAAGAGTTTCCTTTGTATTTTTAAAAGTCAGGCACCTTGAATTTGTGCGGTATCTTCACATTAGGGACCAAACAGAGGTCTACGGCTTCCTTTCCGAATAAGTCTTGACCTCGAATGGCATGCAGTTCCTTCTGCATTTCCAAAAATTATTCCTGGAACTCATTCATCCTTTCGTACATGTCTTCGTTTCCACCAGAAATTGCTTGCGAAATTTGTCCTTCCGGGATAGTGTGTACCACTGGTTGTGGTATAGACATTACAGTTGTGATTCTTGGCACTTCAGTGCTCTGAATTTTGTAACCTTCAGGAGTTGCTGTCGTAACCCTTGCATCTTCACTTTCCCGAAGTTTGAACCTTCAGGTCCAGCATTTCCTGCTACGGCTTCTGGGTCTTCAGTGACCGGTGGGATGTATCCTTCAGGTATAAAGTTGAGAGGCATGCCCTAAGGGAGACCTTTAAGCATGTTGTACTGAGGATGATTCTCATGTGTCTCTATCATGGGTGTAGATATAATCTCTGAGATTACAGTTTTTTGATGCCGCTGCTCCCGAGCTGCTGCCAGGGATTGCATGTCACTGTGAAGTTTTTCCAAACTTTCCTTCAGAGCGTCGATTTCTTCTCTCAGCTCTTTGTTCTCTTCCTTGAGATCGTCCATTTTCTTTTGTTGATTGGCCCGAGTATTGTATGAGTGAGACAGTTTGACTCTATAATTGTGACACATACGTGAGACTCAAAGATAAGAAAAATGAATTATGTGAGAATGATGAATGATATGCAATGACCTATTTTTTTTTAGTTTTTGTTTTATTCAAAAGAAACTTCAACAAATAGATTGCAAATATCACACAGTGGGGGGAGACCCCTTTTATTGAATTCGAAAGATTTTTACAAGGAAAAGTACAGTATTTTACAAAGTGATGTAAGGAAAATGTCTAAGCTTATGGATCATGAGTTTTCTATGAAGAGATATGTGAATCAGCTTCTTGTATTTTCCTTTTCTTTGACCGGGGCTCGTCAGCCGTGGTTGGGTTGTCAGTCCTTTGCCAAGTGAAAGGAGCGAGCAAATTCCTTCGGTCTTCCTAACTTTCTATAGCATGTTGTTCTAATATCTCAATTAGAGCATCCTTCTCTTTTAACAGTTCATGAATCTTGACACATTCTAAACTGAGGATTCGGTATTTGTTCTTCCAAGAGCTCTTTTCATTATGAACTTTGTTGAGAGCGACCTGGAGTTTTTCCGCATCAGACATGAAATAAAGGACAAATTCCTTTAATGGAAAAACTTCTTGGCGAGGGTAAGGCATCCTCAGCTTGATGGCTCTAGTTTGCACCCATTGGAGATAAGGTTCCATGGAGGTACAATTTGGTCTTCCTAGAGATTCTCTTCCTTTCCTGTGAATGTGTTTCCAAGCGTGCACTATTTCTTTCTTTAGTGCCCTGTCACTTTCTCCTTCCTTGAAGAATAGACCTTCAAGATGAGCATTATGTGGGATATTCTTCATTGGGTATCCGAGTTGACGGCGAGCTAAAATTGAATGATAGTTGATTCCTCCTTTAGTTCCAATGAGGGGTAAGTTAGGGAAGTTTTCACATTTGTCTATGATCTCTATCCCTTCGTAAATCCTATTATACCAATCTATGTCAGAGTTGGTAAGAGACATAATCCTCTGTGACCAACGTAGAGTACTCTTATGATCCCAAAAAGGAGCAGACTTGGGCAAATGGGAAATAAATCATTTGTAGAGTAAGGGTACACAGCATGTGATCATTCATACACTGTACAAATTCCTTAAGTGTACAGAATGATAAGCATCTGCGAGCAAGGTTGGTACGGGGTTCCCAATCAGAAATATCTTAACAGCTTTGGTATCGACGAAGTTGTCGATGTTGGGAAAAAGGAATAACCCGTATATGAGTATAACAAAGACGTCTTCGAAAGCAGTTATGTTTCCTATACTAGCAAAGTATAGAGCTTTCTCCACCAGGAATTTAACTGGTAAACCCTGGATTCCTCCTTTAGGGGTTATGTGAGTCCTAACTTCTGACTCATCCAAAGAGATTGCTCTTACAATGGTTTGATTCTTATGAATTTCTTCCAGTCCAGAAAATGGGGCTTGATCAGTGATAGGTAAATCAATCAGATGGGAGTACTCTTCCAGTGTTGGTGCCAGTTGGTAATCCTGGAAAGTGAAGCAGTGGTAAACCGGATCGTAGAACTGTATTAGCGTAGACAGGATTCCTTCAACCATGTTAACCCTTAACAGAGACAATAGTCCTCCGTGCTTAGCTCTGAAAGCCTTAGGGTTGGTAATCATCCTTGCCAACCTCCTTAAGTCCTCTAGTTTCGGAGCCTTGAAGGTGTACTTGTGCGTCTTTCTTCTTCCGAATTCCATAATGCAACTTCTGATATTTGCAATTATTGTTTTAGTTTATTTTGAAAAAAAGATTTTTTTTTGTTTGAAAAGAGTTGTTTAGATGAATGCATGAATGCAGCACACAAAAACATTTGAAAACATGGGTTCAAGGGTTCAACGTCACGAGCATGGAGCCATGGCTCTACCCATCCCCAGCAAGCTGATTCACTCGAGTGAGCTGTAACATCCTAGGGTGAATCTCATTTGAGTGTAGTATCGCGTATCAACTATTCGCGATAGTCACCGCACTACCAAATGGCCATATGGTTAATGTCTACTAAATCCTCAGGGTCATGGGTACCACACTAGGAAAGACAGTTCAACATCGATACTTCCGTACGACTACCTCGACTGATTCGGTGGACTGCCAAGTTAGCTTGGTCGGGATTCACTCCATATAAGAGTTTCTTGGATATGCCACCCCTATCTTAATGTTCTCTCAAACTTTCCACATGTGTATCAATCGGATTCCCATTTGACAGAAAAATAAACACGGGTATCAAGTAGGACGACAGTATATATATATATATATATATATATATATATATATATATATATATAATATTGAAAATCTCAAATAACCTAGACCTCTTAGGAACTCTAATCTTAAAGACTCCCCAGCAGAGTCGCCACTTTTCTGTAGCGTGTGATTTTTGTCGGTGACGCGACCACCTTACCGCAATGGTTAGAATTGGTGTAGCGAGCGATTTTGGACATGGTTCTTAAGCACTGTCACTCTCTTTTGGGGTTACTACAGGTCGATTAATTTTTTATCCTATTAAAGCTGATGAAGGAAGGGAAATAAATGTCTCCAATTAACCCTGCTTGCATACCAAGTTTAAACAACGGTCTGTTAGGTTACGGATGCTATGTGGTTGTGGGGCCTTTCTCATGTTATTTTGACAGAATGAAGGGTTTATTCTATGGGCAGGAAGTTAGAACTGATGTTTTTCAATTGATATGGGATTTAGGATTTTTGTTTAGTGTGCTCGCTAAGATTTTTCTTTCAATCTTATGCCTACGTATTCCCGTTTTTCCGAAACAAGGAAATCAGAGCGTTCGTAGTTCCTCCTATTCTATGGGAGGAAATGGTGTTTTGGTGTCTTGTTCAAAGCCCAAGGCGTGAAGCTAAAGGGTGGTTTGTATCTTGTTTAAAGCCCAAGATATGAAGCTGAAGGGTCTATTTATATCTTGTTCAAAGCCCAAGATGCGAAGCTAAAAGGTGTTGTCTTTAGAGAGAATTTGTCATCCCTAAAGAGGGTCTGTTTGTCACAACTGTTGGGTGACTGATTATAAAGGAGAATTACTTTAACTGTGATATGTGAATCCAGCAATGCTATTATTTCCTTTATAGGGGATTTTTAACCTGAAGGAGAAGACTTTAACTCAGTGTAGAGCAATACCATCTTTCCTTAGGAATTTCTCATGCTAAAAGAGGGACAGTGGCATGGATGTAAATAATCCAGAGGCTTTCCGCTTACAGCGATTAGATGAAAGGAAAGGAGTTGTTGATGTTTGTGTACTGTGAACGAGGCACAACTTTGATGCTAAAAGGTTGATTGGATCAACCAGTGGTTTTCTTATACAAAGCCTAAGAGGAGGCTAGTGGGTTGACTCAACAGGAGAATCTTTTATACTCAACAAGAGAGTGTTTTTGTATCTCGTACGAAGCCCGAGATGGAGGCTAAAAGGTGATTGACTCAATAAGAGAGTCTTTTATACTCAACAAGAGAGTGTTTTTATATCTCGTACGAAGCCCGAGATGGAGGCTAAAGATGGTGACTCACCAAGAGAATCTTTTATACTCAACAAGAGAGTGTTTTGTATCTCGTACAAAGCCCGAGATGGAGGCTAAAAGGGCTGGACTCAACAAGAGAGTCTTTGTATCTCGTACGAAGCCCGAGATGGAGGCTAAAGATGGTACTGTTTCAGTTGAGTGACAGGTCCAGTATGTTGGTTCAACGAGAAAATCAGTTCTTATATGAGTAACACTGTACTCATGGATTTGATCTGAGAATCGAGATTGTTTCCTGTTCTTTGAGGAAATGGGAAATCCAAAGGGTATTGAGATTGTCCAAGTCTGCGGGTGTTTCCTTACTTGAGAATGTTTTTGAGACTCAAGGAAATTAGACTGTCCAAGTCTAGGGTTTTATCTTTTGTACTATGCTTTAAGAAACAGTAGTATACTCTTGGAAAGACTATTCTATTAAGATGACTAATTTCTGTTCCTATACGTCTAGGAGGTCGTCGGGACAATTTGTACGAAGCCCAAGAGGAGGCTGGAAACTTTTAAGAAGCCGAGGGGTCCTTGTACTAAGCCCAAGAGGAGGCTATCATTCCCGGGGGAAGAATCATTATATGAAGCCTAAGAGGAGGTTGTGAATACTTCTAAGAAGCCGACGGGTCCTTGTACTAAGCCCAAGAGGAGGCGGGGATGCTTTTTAGGAAGCCTGTGGGTCCTTGTACAATGCCCAAGAGGAGGCTGGATACTTTTAAGAAGCCCGTGGGTCCCCAAACCCCGAGAAATTCAAGACAGGCTATTCACAGAGAATAGATCAAGCCAGGAAAGTTCGAGAATTTGGAAGAAACTCAAGAGATGCAATTCACGGAGAAAAGATCATCTCTGGGGAGTAGAGTTTCTTGACAATTCCTAAGGAGGACAGCCGAAGAGAAGACTGTATCTGGTGCTCCTATGGGGGATCTAGTATTGTCTATTTCTACGAATAATCGAAACGGCTTCACCTAGTGCTAGACGTAGTTGCCGGGGAAACTCTAAATATCTATACTATTATTACACAGTCGATATGAGTTTATGAAAGAAGACTTACAGCGAAACAACCCCACAATACAGTTATATGTTTATGAAAGCAGTAAATGAAAGCGTATAAACACTTACTCGGTTGTAGAGCTTCCATGCTGTTTGGTTAGTTGTTCAACAAAGAAAGATTGAAAACAATAGTATATTTCCAAATCAAAGGAGAAAGTGCTTTGAAAAAGAAAGATTTGGGGCTTACAGCTCAAGGAGAGGCCCAGGGTTTTATCAGTGATCGCACTGTTGAAATTGTACAGAGGGACTTACACAAGTGACTGAGGCCCAAGAAAGGTTTTCTGTACAAAGGGATGGGTCTTACACTCTCTCAGGAGGCCCAAAAAGTTTTAAAGAAAAAGAGTGGGGCTTATAACACTAGGGTAGGCCCAGATAATTTTTAAAATGGCGATCGCGCCGAGGTTTTCTTTTAACGCAAAGGGAGTTATACAATGTCTGAGGCCCAAAAATTGTTTTGGTTAAAAGGAGGATTGGGTCTTACACTCTAATAGAGGCCCACAGAGTTTTGAATGGGTCTTATAGCTCGAGGAGAGGCCCAATTGATTTTTTTTTCCTTAAAAGGCGACGATCGCGCCGTTTACTTGTACAGAGGGACTTATACAATAAGTGAGGCCCAAAATTGTTTGGACAAGGGGGTTTTGGGTCTTACACTCTCTCAAGAGGCCCAACGTGTTTGAAAATAATTTGTGAGGGTTGAATTAATCAAAAACCCTAATTTATTTCCAAAATGCATTTTAATTGAATAAAAATTCAATTAAAATGATCAAAAATTATTTAACATGTGGGAAACAAATTATGATCTTGGATTAATGCTTCAAAAATCATGTTTTGCCCTACAAAATGATTAGAAGTCATTGAAATTTACAAAATCAAGAGGCAAAAAATATTTTAAATGTAAAAAAAAATTAAAATATTAATTCTTTGCAAAAATATCAATTATATGAAATAAATAATATTTTTGGGATTTTTTGGTAAAATAAAATATTTTAACATTTTTGTGAATTATTAAAAAAAAGAATCAACTCAAAATCATTAAAACTCAGAGAGAAATTAATTTTTGAATCAATTAAATAAAATCACAAAATTCAAATATTTGAATTTGAAAGAAATGGCGCCAAGAACAGCTGAAGAACACGCGCGTTTTTCAGTTTTGCCCAGATTTGCATTTTCTATCCAATCTCACTGAATACTTGATTATATCATGCAATCCACATATCAATATGCTCGTCTCAACCTCACGATCATGTCTATGACAATTAATTTCATTTAAATTAAGCATAAAACAAGAAATAACGACAAATCCTCAAGAACCCTGATTTCTGCATGAAGGCTGGGATTTTTGATACACGATTCAAACAAAGCAATTAATTGAGGGGAAACATTCCATGCATGATTATGAACATTTGGCAAAAGTATTGTTCGAGGAAATATGCATAGATTGAGAGATGACCAAGTTTAGGCTTACCTCTAGGTCGTGGCAGCAAGTTCAAAGTGATTTCTGAGTCGGAGGTGTTACAGATGAGCTGTGATGATCTGAACAGCTTCCCTACACCCTATGGAGTGTGTTTGAATGCTTGGACTTGATGGAAATTGGCTGGATCACTTCATGGCATCTCAACTGCAACTTGGTTAAAACCTTGAGCAATCAACTGGTGATTCTGAGAAATCAGTGTTCCAGATGTTGTTTAAGTGTTTGATCAGCTCACATATGATGTATGTGAGGTGTGTGTGTGATTGGTTTGGTTGGAAAAGCTCTCAAACTCAAAACCCGATAGTGAATTGCCTTAGAAGGCAAAATTGGAGTGAAAGAAGAGATTTTGAGGAAAGCATCTGTTTGATGGCTTTGGTGTACTCAAACTGATCACAATTGAGCTCTATTTATAGTAGAGCAAGTTTGTTTTGCAAGGAATAGTGAATGGCAACTGCTGAGTAGGGTTGGCCAATGTTGGCAAATGAAAATCCAAGTCTCCTCTAGCCATTGAGTAGAGGGTAGAGCATAGAGCTTTGGTTCCCTTGGTCTTGGATAAGTCTTGACTGAATTCAGTTGCCAATAGCTCAGTCCATGCCACCTTGGTGCTTCCATTGAATGCTCCAATCCAAAATTGGAGTCTTGTCCCTATTTTAGGCAATTCTAGGTTTGGCATGCTATTTCTTATTCCAAGGACTTTGGAGGCTTGGCTCAATGATTGTCCCCTTTAGATTCAATCCTCAGATGTGTCCAAAGTGATGACAAGGCTTGGAATTGGCTGATTTTGGCAAATCGACCAAAAGTGCAAAAATCCGCCTTGCCTTGGCAGATTTCAGCAAGTCATCTTGCCAATGTCATACCTCATGGCTCAAGTTGAATTTGGTGATGTTCTTGGCCATTTTGGAAAGCCCTTATATGATACAACAACTGTTTGATCATATTTGGTTTTGATACTTTTTGGATCCAAGTGAAAAATGCCCCTACATTTGAAAAAAAGTGAAGGCAGATTCTGACTTAGTGAAATTTTCACTAAGTGTTGGAACAAAGTGACTTTTCTTGATTTTGATCACTCCATAACTCAAAATCCATGAGGAATTTGGAAATAGGTCAATTTTTAGCTTTTGTAGAGGGCAATGAGATCTACAAATCAAGATTTGGATGGGAAAAAATGGCTCTGTGGTTTAGGAGTTATGATCCTCCAAAGTTAGTACCTTGGTCACTTTATTTCATAACTTAGAAAATTTTCTAAGTTTTTATGGTTACCCCTTTTACAAGTTATCCCACTTTTCTTGATTTTTCTTGATGAATGATGATTCAAATCATACATTAACATCATTTTAGGGTTAAAAATCCAATTTTTGTGAAAAATCTCAAAAAGTCAAAGTTGACTTTTGTGCACAGTTGACTTTTTAGCAGATGAATTCCAAACTGTGCAATTCTTCAGGAAATCATGTCCTTGACCTAAATCAAACTTGATGGACATGTTCCATGGGTGTTATAGGGTATATTGAATCATGTCCTAGGGTTTGGGAGCATGTCCTGGTCAAAAGTCAAAGCTACAGTTGACTTTTCTCGCAAAACCCTAACCGTGGTTCAGATGAAATTGAACCTTGTTGCTCAAGCTTCTTGGATCAATCCATTGTTCCAAATGGATCAATATGGTATACTAGAGACCCTCAAATCATGTATTGAGGTCTTGGTTCATGATTTGTCCCAAAAGTCAACTTAGGGGTGAATTAGGTCAAAACCCTAATTCCTGATTTTTTGTGTATGCATCCCTTGAGGCAAAATTGACTTGATGTTTGGGTCCATGAGGTTCCATGGAGTATATTAGGTTAAGTTTTGGATCATTGGCTTGTGCCGAGAGGAAAATTTCCATTTGGAGGCCCTGGTCGACCAAAACCCTAATTTGGTGACACTGTCGATCTTGAAGCTTGATCCACCTAGAAGGGAGCAACCTTGTGCCTAATCCTTGAAGTGGGAGTCCTCTTGATCCATTGAGGATGTTTGAGAGGTTAGATAAGTTGAAGATCATGTCATTCCTTGATTGATCTTTTGTCTAAACACTCAGAGAGGGCTTGAAACCCTAATTTTGATTGTAGTGGATGCTCAATAACCCTTGAGGAGATTGATGAGGCATAAAGGTACATCCATATTGTGATGATGATTTGAACAATGATGGGAATCTAAGTGGTAAAAATTTGGGGTATGACAATTGGGTGCTACTTTCTGATTTCTTATTTATCCTATGAAGCTAGAAAGAAAAGGGAAGATATCTAAAACTAACCTTGCACGCAAATGTTTTCTTTAACAAATGCTAAGAATTGGGGGGTCCGGAGTCAGATTATACAAAGGGAAGTTGTCAATTACCTAGCGTATATATGGTTATCCATAGATTGTTTGGCATGTTCTTCTATCATCTACTTACTGGTGTTTATCTGTTATAAATTGGGAAAGTTTTTCCTTTGGGAGTGTTGAGAGAATATTTTTGTTGTTTTCGGGTTTTTGTTGTTTTTGGTAAGGTACTGGACCTAAAGTTTTTGATATTTGTGCTCGCTAAAATTTCTCAATCTTATGCCTACGTATTCCCTAAAGATAACAGGGAAATCAGAGAAATCGTAGTTCCTCCTATTCTATGGGAGGAAAAAGATGTTTGGTGTCTTGTTTAAAGCCCAAGATTGAAGCTAGATGAGTATTTGTGTCTTGTTCAAAGCCCAAGATTGAAGCTAAAAGGTTTGACTGAGAGAGAATTTGTCATCTCAAAAGGGGGGTATCTCATCTGTTTATCACAGTTGTTTGGTAATTGGTTACAAAGGAAAATTACTTTAACTGGGATATGAGAATCCAGTAATGCCATAATTTCCTTTATAAGGGTGATGTCCTGAAGGAAGAAACTTTAACTCAATGTAGAGCAATGCCATTTTTCCTTAGGATTTTTTCATGCTAAGAGAGGGACATTGGCTTGAATGTAAATAATCCAGAGGCTTGCTACTTACAGCAATTAGATGAAAGAGGGTATTTTCCAGGATAAAGAGGGACTACATCTTGGATTTTTGTATCAACAAGTGTGCCACTTACAGTAATTATCTGGGATTAGGTTTTGTTTGATTGTCTGTTTTGAATATGTGATATACAGAGAAATGTCTTCATGCAGAGAGAAATTTTGACTTCCTCTGAGGGGATGTTGATTTTATGTGTGCCTTGATCAAAGCCCAAGGGTAAAGCTAAAAGGTTGACTCTACTAGGGAGTTTTATATCTGTCTTGTACAAAGCCCAAGATTGAGGCTAAAAAGAATTGACTCTTCTGGGGAAAATTTTGTCTGTCTTGTACAAAGGCCAAGATTGAGGCTAAAAAAGAATTGGCTCCACTGGGGAGGGGTTTTATCTGTCTTGTACAAAGCCCAAGATTGAGGCTAAAAGGTTGATTGACTTAGCTGGAGAATATTTTATTTGTCTTGTACAAAGCCCAAGATTAAGGCTAAAACCGCTGAGGGAAAGTCATTATACAAAGCCTAAGAAGAGGCTGGTTGGGGAATTTCTTATATGAAGCCTAAGAGGAGGCTATCTTCTGCTGAGGATTATTGAGATATAGAGACAGGTCCAAATTGGGGAATCAACTCTTGCTGAGGATTGAAGAAGAGTTGAAATATCAGACGCCTTGAGGTTCTGATTTTTCCTGAGGGTTTATTGGTGGTAATTTGACCCTAGCTGGGAAATTAAGAGTGAAAGCTTAAAGATTGAGTTTTTTTAGCCTTTGGAGGTTTTAACTGTGCTGGTGATTGATGAAATGATCAGAGCTTTTCCTATTCATTTAGGAAACTTGAGGGTTTCTTTGAGATCCAAGAGGAGATGAGACTGTCCAAGTCTACTGGTATGAAGAGATTGACACTTAGTTAGAGGATGATCTTTGTATGATGCCCAAGAGGAGGCTGATGTTTTAAAGGATGAGAATCAACCCTAAACTGGTCGGATGTTTTGAGATTCTGACTCTCTGGAGGATTGAACTAGCAAAAGATGACTAAGTTCTGTCCTATACCTGTAGGAGGTCTTTGGGTCCTTGTACAAAGCCCAAGAGGAGGCTGAGAACTTCTAAGAAGCTTGTGAGTCCTTCTACAAACCCCAAGAGGAGGTTGGGGATGCTTTTAGGAAGCATGTGGGTCCAAACCTAAGAAAAGTTCAAGAAAAGTTTCACCTGGAATAATCCTTTCTTTAGATCTAAGGTTTGAAGAAATTCAAAAGAGGTTTCACCGGGAATAATCCTCTCTGGGGAAATGAATTTCTTGTACAAATATTTCTAAATTGTGACAGTCTTGAGAAAATTTTCACCGGGAATAATGTCTTTCTCTGTTCCATATTGTATAAGCCCAAGAGGAGGCAAGACTGTATTTGGAATTTCCTACGGGGAACTAGTTTTGACTGTGTTAAAATAGTATCCACTGGTTTTATCTAAACCTAGACCTAATTGAATGGGAAAACTCTAAGCAAATATATGCAAGTATATATATATATATATATATATATATATATATATATATATATATACAGATGAAATATATAACAAGTATGTAAGAAAATAGTAGAACTTACAGGTGTGCAAGCTTCCAGCATTATAAACACAGATGTATGGTTAGTTGTTCAAGAAATCGAAGAAATTTTTGATAAAACTTTGAATTTGAATCTAAATAAAAAAGAAAGTTGTTTTAAAAGGAAGTTTGGGGCATATACTCAAGGAGAGGCCCAGATGACCTCTTTTGAAAAGTCGACGATCGCGTCGTAGTTTTGAAAATCACAGAGGGAATTATACAATGGTTGAGGCCCAAATTTATTGTATTTACAAAGATGATGGGTCTTAAACTCCATTAGAGGCCCAAAAAGTTTATTTTTATACAAGAGATGGGGCTTACAACTCAAGGAGAGGCTCATACAGAAGACAGTGATCGTACCGTTATTTTGAAAATTTATATTGGGACTTATACAATGACTGAGGCCCAAAAAGGTTTATCTACAAAGGGATGAGACTTACACTCTATCAAGAGGCCCAAAAATTTAAAAGAGGAAGAAAAATGGGACTTACAACTACGGGGAGGCCCAGATGAAAATTGTTTTGAAAACGGGGATCGCGCTGAGATTTTTAAAATCGTGTCGGGACTTATATAATGATTGAGGCCCAAAAAGGTTTCTGTACAAAGGGAAGGGAATTTACACTCTATAAAGAGGCCCAAAAATGTTTTGAAAAGTGTTTTTGAGAGTGAAAACAAATCAAACCCTAATATTGATTGAAAATGCATTTTAATTTAAAATAAAATAAATCAAATTATCAAAATTATCAAATATGTGTGAAAAACAAGTTGTGATCTTGAATTAATGTTTGAAAATCATGTTTTATCCATAGAATGATTTGAAAATCATTTGAAATTGACAAATCAAGGGAAATAATTTATTTAAAAGTGTTTAAAAACAATTAAAAAAGGAATTCTTTGAGTTAACAAATCAAATGAGCTGAGAAAGCATATTGCTAGGATGATGTTATAGTTTTATAAGATTGGTTGGATCATTTGATCACCTTGTACTTATTTGTTTTTTTTTTAGTTAATAAATATCTCTTTTGATTAAAAAAAGGAATTCTTTTCAAAAATTCAAAATATATTAAATAAATAATATTTTTTTGATTTTTTTATGGAATAAAATACTTTAACATATTTGTGAATTTTGAAAAAAAGAATCATTCAAAAATGATTGAAATTGAAAGAGAAATTAATTTTTGAAGTTATTAAGAAATTGTGAAAACTGTGAAAAGAATAAGTGGTAAAAAAAATATGGGATGGTCCTCCCAAGGTTTGAACCCCGCCCTTGGGGTGGAGGGTTTAAAATCTTACCAACTGAGCCAGGTGTGTTGGCTAATAGAGAATGGGAAGAGTGAATAATATAGGGAACCTTCTTTTGAAAATGATTATAAAATAATACCAAAAGGTCTAGGGCGAGGGGGATTCGAACCCTAGACCTCTCGCTCGCTACACACACACACACAAATACTAGTGTTTCCACTAGGGCGCAATGCTAATTCAAACATATATTGGCAACTGAATAATATATAGAAAAACTATGTTTGATTCTGAAGAATGGCGCCATGGCCACCACCTTCATCTTCATCATCTTCTTCAAATTTTTGAAATCGTATCTCCATCAATACGCAACCATTTTGGATGATTCAAAAATGAAACTCGTCTATTTTTGAACGAGGAATTGAATGGCATCACTCAATTTTATTTAAATTCAAAGAATTGAAAGAAAATGGTTTGAAATCGTATGAACCCTAAAAAATACAATTTAAAATGAAATTCCATAGGTGCAAGATATAAATCAATTGATTAAGGGAAAATGATCTATAAACTAGCAGGAATGTATTGGTAACTTGAAAGGATGTTTATGATGCATGAATTAATGAGGTCAGTTTTGAGGGAGCTAACCTTGCAAGTGAGAATTGAATTCTCTGTTAGAGATGTTACAGATGCGTTCTGATGATCTGGATAGCTTCCTTGACCCTCAAGGATGGTGTTTCAATGTTGATACTGAATTGAAACCTTCTGAATCACTTGACACGAATCAAACTTCAACTTTGAGGCAAAATTGAGCAAAAGGAAGGTGCCTTGAAGATTTAGATGTTATAGATTGAATGTAAGTGTTTAGATCACTCCTATATATTGTATATGAGGTGTGTGAACCATTGGTTTGAGTTGCATTGGTCTCCAACTCAAAACCCGATAGTGCCTTCTCAAGAAAATGAAGTTTTTGTGTTTAAGAAAGAAATGAGAGAAAGCTATGTTGTAAGTTGCTTTGGTGTGGTTTCAAACATCATAAGTGAGCTCTATTTATAGGTGAATAGATTTTTCAAGCATGAACAGTTGGAACTTGAAGGATAACAACTGAATTCAATGGTCTTGGCTTGGCATAATTGCTTATTACACAAGGTACAAAAGCAGTCCCAAATAGCTCAACTATGTGTTGACTCAATCCACATTCTGCAAACCTCTTAAATGTTAATTATTAGAGTATCTTGACTACAAGGGATATGAATCTTGAATATGCACTATTTGTTCATAATTGCCCCTTTGAATTCAAGGCTTCCATGACAAAACTTCATCATTCTTCTGAGATTTTTCCTTGGCTCTTTGGCACTATCCTGCAGGTTTGTGAGGAGTCACTCTAATCACATTGAATTGGTTTGGCATAGTGATCATTGCATTTGACTCAAAAATCGTGGCTTGCAAGAAAACATCCAACCTGTTATGAAAACAGTTTCAATAATGCCTCTTGTGGTAGCCATAACTCTTGGCTTAAGTTAAGTTGTTTCATGCCAATAATCTCTTTGGATTGTTGGCAACATGTATAACAACTTTGATGTTTAAATTTGAGATTGATTATTCTTGTAACTAGGTGTAAATATCTCCCAAGTTATGGTGTTTTACCTAAAATCTGTCTTGGACAGAATTTTCTCTAAGTGTTGGAAAAAGAAGCATTTTCATGTTTTAGTGATTTTGCTCCAACCATAACTCAGAATCCATGATGATTTGGAGTTTGATGTAGTTGACACTTTTGAAGTATGTAATGAGAGCTTTCATTTGAGCTTTGGATGGAAGCAAATGACTTTGTGGTTTAGGAGTTATGACCTTGCAAAGATGGTACCAAATCACTTTTGTTCCATAACTTATAAAATTTTAGGTTTTCTATGGTTGCCCCTCTTGCAAGAAACCTCACTTTTCTTGATTTTTCTTGATTAAAGATGATCAAAACCATACATTAACATTGTTTTTTACTTAGGGGAGCCATATTTGTGAAAAATTCCAAAAAGTCAAACTTGATTTTGGGCATAGTTGACTTTTTGTCAAATGAATTCCAAACTGTGTGATACTCTATGCAATCAAGTTCTTGACCTAATTCAAACCTAATGGATGGATTTCATAGGTGTTTTAGGGTGTCTTGAATCATGTCCAAGGTTTAGGAATATGTCTTGGTCAAAAGTCAAAGATACAGTTGACTTTTTTTCAAAACTCTAATTGTAGTCCAGATGAAATTGAAACTTGTGAATCAAGCTTCTTTAATTAATCCATTATTGTAAATGGATCAATGTAGTATGTTTGAGGCCCTCAAGTCATGTCTTGAGGTCTTGGTTCATGTCTTGCCTCAAAATTCAACTTAGGGGTAAATTAGGTCAAGAAACCCTAATTCCTGATTTTTGATGGATGCTCCCCCTGAGGTTTTTTTGGCTTGATGATTGGATCCATAAGGTCCCTTGGAGCTTCTTGGATCATGTTTTGAGGTATTGGTTCATGTCTAGATGAAAATTTTCATCTGGAGGCCTTGGTCGACCAAAACCCTAATTTGGTGACACTGGTGATCTCGAGGCTTGACCGACTTAGAATGTTGCAACCGTGTGCTTGATTCTTGATATGGGAGACCTCGTGGTCCTTTATAGATGTTTGAGACGTTAGACAAGTTGAAGATCATGTAATTTCTTGATTGATCCTTTGTCTTAGTGCTCTGAGAGGGTTGAGAACCCTAATTCTTGATTGTAGTGAAGACTCAACAATCTTTGAGGAGATTGATGAGGCCTGATGGTACATCCATATTGTGGTGATGATTTTCACAATGATGGGAAATCTTGGTGGTCAAAATTTGGGGTATGACAGACTGAACTTTGTATTGGAAGGGATGCTTTCAATAGGTAGATACAGTTATGGTGTAGTAACTGTTAGATAATCACATGTTGTGATTTAGGGAGTGAAATGAGTTTCTCTTATCAGTTAGATGTGACTTCTAATGATAAAAACTTCATTGGGTAGTGATAGGTTAGCGTGGGTGCTTTCTGTAAAGCTGAGGTTGTTTACATAAAACTATAATACTGATAGTGATTTCTTCGTCCTGGATTGGTATCCCCCAGATGTAGGTGAGTTGCACCAAACTAGGTCATCATATTCTGTGTTCTTTATCATTCTGCTATTTTCAGTTCAGTCTTGATTAACATGTTGGGTCAGATGTCGTAACATCTGTGATGTTGTAGTTCTGATATTCAAGGTATCCGTCTGCTATTGTTCCTCTACGTTTAAATGTTCATGCAGAACAATGTCTTGACATGTGTTAGGACATCTGTTGTCTAGATTGCCAGAATTTCAATCTCCAAATGAGACATTGGCAGTTGTCGCTTCATTGATCTCTACGAACATACTTTGATCGTCGCACATGTGGTTGCTTGCACTGGTGTCGAGGTACCACTTGTTTCTTTACTCTTCAAATTGGTTTTGGCACGCGAGCAGCAAAGTTTCTTCTTCTCCACCTTTTTCTTCTACAAAGTTAGCTTTCTCCACAACCTTCTTTGAGAATCTATACTCAGATGCGTAGTGACCGATCTTGTTGCAGATGAAGCACTTGATTTGTGAATTGTCGCACCTTAACCATGAATTACCTCTTCCACGACCTCTTGTAGCTTGTGGATTTCAACTTCTTTCTCCATTGTTGAATTTGTTGGATTAGTTTTTGTAACTTCCTCTTCCTTCTCCTCCATATCCTCGTCCACGTCCAAGATCTTGGCCACGACCTCGTCCTCTTTGACTCTTGTAATTCACATAGTTTGCTTCCTTTGCATTGAGTTGCAGTAGTTGCTCCATAGCCTCCTTTTGTTTAATTTTTCTCTTTTAGTTTTCTTCGTATGCTTGTAAGGAACCCATGAGTTCCTCAAATAGTCATGGTCTTTATATCCTTTCTTCAATGTTGGTAACAATAAAGTCAAAACATGGATTTAAACTGCGAAGTATTTTCTACATGACTTTCACCTCATCAACATCTTCACCGTTTCTTTTAAGTTGATTGACTACGGACAATACTCGAGAAAAATAATCAGAAATTGACTCAGACTGTTCCATAAATAAACGTTCAAAGTCACCTCTAAGATTTTGAAGACGAATCTTTTTCACCTGCTCCACTCCTTTGTTGCAAGTTTGAAGCTTGTCCCATGCTTCTTTGGCCGTCGTTGCATTGGAGATCTTCTCAAATGTATCTCCATCCACCGATTGATAAATGAGGAAGAAAGCTTTCATGTCTCTCTTTCTTGACTCCTTCAATGTCTCCTTTACACCTTGGCTTAGCGAGACCTTATCTTGATCCTTGAAGCCCTTCTCAACGATATCCCACACATCTTAAGCTCCTAGTAGCGCCTTCATCTTGATATTCCAATTGTCATAATTGTTCTTTGTGAGCATCGACATTTGAAAAGGGAAACCTCCATTCGCCATCTTTTGAGGACCTTGAAACTCTGATGCCACTTTGTTGGAAGTAAAGCCTTTTGTGTTTAGAGAAAGTGTGTGGAATATTAGAGGCTTAAAGAGAAATTTGATAGGTAGGAGAATTCTTTTTGGAAGAGAGAACTTTGTATTTTTGCTTCATACAAAAATGTAGAATTACATCTCTATTTATAGTACTCTAAGGAGAACTCTAGACACACTAATTCTAGAGAGTTCTCAACTCTAGAAATTCTCAGAGTATTCTAGAAAATATTACAACCCTAAAAAATATCTAGACAATCCAAACATTACAAGACTTTTCTAGAAACATTAATTAAAATTACCTTAAGTCCAAAAATTCAAAACACAAATGATAAGGTTAGCCCAAAATCAAGTTTAATATTTCAACAATATGCTCCCACCTGTTTAGTTATACGTCGAAGAACCTAAGGTTCCAAGCATGGCACACATTAATGGACGCTGAAACACAATGTGATTTTTGCTGGAGCTTGACTAGTCATCTTCTAAGTTACTAAACAAATACACACGTGCTCTCGCACGATCTATTGTAAATATTGATAAATATATGATTGTTGTTAAATATTTATAGAATATAGGATGTATAGTATATTTTATTTATCTAATAAATATAATATAAAATATAATAGATATAGTTGAGATTAAATAATATAAATAGTATATTGATATATATTTTATTCCGAATGAATATGCCATTTTAACTTAATTGAATAAAATATTTGAGTTGTCGAGCCTCGAACTAAATTTGAACTTATTACTTAAATATTTGTTTTGCATTTTTTCAGTATATTTTAATACCAAACATATTTTATTATTCATATTTATCAAAGAAAAAAATTTTCTTCATATATTTTTTTATCATTTAATAGTGACATTTTTTCTCGTATTTTTTATATTATTCAATGATAATTACATGTCCCATATTTATTTAAAAGAATTTCCATGCGTCATAGTTTGTACCAAGGGTATATATTGGTTTTTTGTTGGCTAATTTTTTTTATAAACAAACTTTGCCACATGTTAAAAATTATTATTTAGTATGATAATTTTATAGTGATAGGAATAATCAACAACAACGTTAATTCGTTAGCATCCATAACTGGGAACTGAAGAAAATGAAAACATGCATTGAATAGGTTCTTCTCTTATACAAGGGATGACCAAAACGTTTTCCGCAACACTCCCATAAAAAAGAACAAGTGAAAAGTGAAATAAGAAAATAGAATACAAAAGGACCCCAATAGGAAGTGATTTGATAATTGACAACATTAATAATTCATTAGCATCAAAAATACATACTAACATGTTAACAAAAATGGAGTTCTCTCTAGAACCTTTTCATCTTCCTCAAGTATGAAGATTCAACAACTAAGAGCATAAGCAAGGTGTGGATACTGTTTTATTATAGTTTGTTTAGCTGGTAAATTTTCTAAGTCTGTGTTTTCAAAGTCTGTGTTTTTCAACCTTCCTGGATTTGGTTTGGATATTGTTTTTGGCTTAAACTCCTAGCTTTAGGGCTAGGGGCCCTGGCAATTGATAAACTCGGTCGAGTAAGGTTCGAAGAATTGTCGGTGTGTTGTGGTACAAATCCCTATCAATGGAGTGGAAAGTAGTTAGTGGTAAGACCAGGAATATGAAATTCTCAGTATGGAAAGAGAGAACGGGTAAACATTTAGGTGAGAATGAAATAATTTCTTCCTTCTTTTTTACGGAAATCCCCGATGGATACAATGCAAGAGAAATGGCGAAAATCTTTATGGAGTTCGGTAGTGTTTATGAGGATTTCATACCGGCTAAACTGGATAAACGAGGAAGAAGATATGGTTTTGTCAGGTTCTGGAAGGTGGAAAATGAGAGAACAATGGCGATCAGTTTAGATAACATTCAGATTAAGGGGATGAAACTTCACATGAACATTCCTAGGTTCGACAGAAGGAGGGTGGTTGTGAGCAAAGAACCTAGATTCACAAGTAAAGGAGAAGAACACAAGAAAATGGGACAAAACAAATCATTGGATGAATTGTTAGAAATGGAAGAACATATGTGGATGTGGCTAGAGGAAACTTAGATCGACGAAATTCAATCAGGAAATATGTTGGGGTGCAAAATGAGATCAATCATGGAAAGGTTCATCCTAACTGGGGAGGCTTATCTTTCACTATAAATGAAGAAGATAGCAAGCGCTTCGAGCAAGCTTTTGTTGGTGTGATAAAGAAGCCCGGAAACTCCTACAATATTCAAGAAATATTTCATAAAGAAGGGGTTTTTAATGTAAAAGTGACTCCAATGGGTGCCAATCTGTGCTTACTAGAAGATTTGGAAGACAATGCGGTACGATCATTGGTGAAGGAAGAGGTAACTTGGCTACAAAACTGGATTGTGAATATTAGAGGGTGGTCTCCAACAGAGGTTGACAAAGAGAGACTCACATGGGTTAAATGCTATGGTATCCCATGCCACGCTTGGAGAAATGATTTTTACAATTATATTGCTAGCAGAGTTGGAGTATTTATTTGTTGTGATGAAGAGACAGAGGCACACTCAAAGTTTGATGTTGCTAGGATACTGATAAAGACAAAATATGTTAGTAATCTCAATGAAGTCATTAGTGTTGAAATCAATGGAGATGTGTTTGTGATAAAGCTTGTGGAAGATAACCATGGTCCCAAACGTATAATTGTCAAGAAACACAAGGGGAATAGTATGGAGCATTCTGATGAATCACTGGTAGAAGAAACAGAGGATGAGCTTGATGAAGAAGATGATTCAGATGATAATCAATCAAAGGAGGGTGAATCCGATCAGATTGAAGCATCCAACAATGGAGGTGAGGCCTTGGATGGGGGTGAGGCTAGGACAACTACGGATAGGACCAGGTCTACTAATCAGGTGTCAGGTGAAGCAGGTATACAGTGCAAAAGTAACCAACCTTTTTCTGCTTTGATGAAGAGTACAAGCAATAGGATTCAAATTCTGAAAGACTGGGACAGACAAAAGGTCACTTTTTTTAATGAAAAGAGTGCTGAGGTGGGTAAAGTGGGTGCGGCTCAAGAATTATTGAAGGGACAGGTGGAAAAGATGAGACAGAGTAGGTCAAACAATATAATAATACTTGACTTAGAAGAAGACACAAAAGAGATGGTGGGCCCAGATACGGAGAATGTAGGAATAACCGAAGTGGGGACAAATGATATTGGTCTGCTGGAACATGGAGGGCCACAATTACTACAAGAAAGACAAAATAGAATAAAGAAGTCTATTCAGGAGATTTATGATAAAATTAAGATTCCTTATGAACCTTCTTATTCCTCCACGTTGCTCCACACCTCTTTGAAAAAGAAAACCATTGGAGAAGCTGAAGAAAGCTTGCTGATGACCTCCCAGTCTGCTGAGAATGAATCAAGATACTCTGGTGGCTCAATTCTATGTTGTGAATCAGTCTCTAATGGGGCTATAGTAGCAGGAAATGAAAGAATCAAACAGAATTCTGAAGATGTTCCAGGTAAGGTATGGGCCATCCTGAAAGCAATTGGCATTGAGGGTGATGAAGATGATGAAATACTTGAAGGAATCCTTAGGAAAATGGAAAGAGGTGATAATTAAAAAATGATTAGGCCGAAGGTGGCAACAAATACAGTCAAATGAATCTGACTACATACAACATAAGGGGGTGTAATTATTTGATAAAGAGAAGAAGACTTAATCAATTAATTGTAATGAATAAAATCGAATTTTGTATGATCCAAGAAACCAAATGTCAACAGGTGGAAGATGGATTGGTAAAGAGTATTTGGGGTGGAGAGGATTTTGAATGGACAACATCAGTTTCCAAAGGGCAATCAGGTGGTATGATCTCAGTTTGGAATAAGAATTCCTTTAATGCAAATTTTAGTTTCAATGGGAATGGATATTTAGGAGTTGGAGGATCCTGGAGGAACAGACTTATTTATATGGTTAATGTATATTCTCCTTGCTCAATGGCTGAAAAAAGAGTACTATGGAGGAAACTCATTGAAATAAAAGCTAGTTTTCCAAGGGGAGATTGGATAGTGGGGGGGGGGGGGGGACTTTAACTCAATCAAAAGAACAGAGGAAAGGCAAGGTGTAGGTAGATACAATATGAATGAAATGGAGGAATTTAAGGCATTCATAGAGGACCTAAATTTAATTGATCTTCCCACTATGGGGAATAGGTTCACCTGGTTCAAAGCCAATGGATCATGTAAAAGTAGATTGGACAGGATATTAATTAGTGAAGATCTTTGTGATTTTTGGAAAGTGGTAAATCAGAAAATAGGAGTGAGAGATGTGTCTGATCATAGACCAGTGTCTTTGATATTGAATGATGTCAACTGGGGCCCAAAGTCATTCAAGTCTTTGAATGCGTGGCTGGATCATCCTAACTTTGTGGAATTTGTTAGAGAAAGCTGGGACTCAATCAGTACCACTGACAATGCCGGAGAAGTTCTTTTTCAGAAATTGAGGCATTTAAAAAGCAGGCTCAGATGGTGGAATGTTCATGTGTTTGGTATTAGTGATTTAAAAATAGAAGAGAACATCAAAAAGATCAATGTGATTGAAGACATATTGGCTGATTCAAATGATGTAGAGAAAGAGGAGCTTCTAAAGTTAAGAGGCAGGGCCTTGGAGGATATGTGGAACAAACTGAATACAAAAGAAAGTATTTTATATCAGAAGTCTAGGTTGAAATGGTTGGAGGAGGGAGATAGTAATACCAATTTCTTCCATTCAGTGATCAATAGAAGAAGGAGGTTGAATAATATCTCTGCCTTAAATGTAGGGTTGCTTGAGGAGGAGGGAGTAGGGAAAGTTAAACAAGTCATCCATGGTTTCTTTGAAGACAAGTTTCATAATAATGCTTATGAGCCATTTGATATGGACCTTAGTTTGATAATCAAACTTTCTGAGGAGGATAATAGGTTTCTCACTGATAGGTTTTCTTTTGAAGAGGTATTTGAAACCATAGAGTCATGTGAGGGTGATAGAAGTCCAGGACCTGATGGATTCAACTTTAAGTTTTTAAGAAAGACTTGGGATGTGATTGGCAAGGAGGTGTACAAATGTATCAGTGAATTTCATGACAAGCCTGCTCTTCCTAAAGCCTTCAGCTCTGCATTCTTTGTTCTCATACCAAAGATGGAAAACCCTCAACATCTTAAGGATTTTAGACCAATAGCTCTAATTGGTTGCTTGTATAAGATCCTTTCCAAGATGTTAGCTACAAGGCTCAAATCTGTCATTGGTAAATTGGTTTCTCCTATTTAGACAGCTTTTGTACCAGGTAGACAACTTCTGGATGGTGTGTTGGTTGCATATGAAATATATGATTATGCTAAAAAGAAGAAGAACAAAGGTTTCATGTTTAAAGTAGATTTTGCACAAGCATATGACTGTGTAAGTTGGAAGTTTTTATGCAAGGTTTTAGCTGCTATGAACTTTAGCACAAAGTGGATTGGTTGGATAAGGGGTTTAGTTTGTAAGAGTTTTGGATCAGTCTTGATCAATGGTAGTTCTTCTAAGGACTTTGAAATCAAAAAGGGATTAAAACAAGGGGATCCATTGGCTCCATTCCTCTTTGTTTTGGTAATTGAATGTTTAGCACTGATGGTTAAGAAAGCTAAGGTGAGTGGCATTTTGAAGGGCATCAAAGTAGCTGGCAGCACCACAAATTATCTGTTACAGTTTGCAGATGACACTTTATTTATCTGTGATGATTCATGGTCAAATATATGGGGTATTAAAGCTGTGTTGAGAGGATTTGAAGCATTATCAGGTCTGAAAATAAACTATAACAAGAGTAGCATTTTGGGTTTTGGGGTAGATGGAAATCAACTTGAAGCAGCCTCCACTTTTCTGAATTGTAAAGTGGGCAAGTTCCCTTTTAAATTCTTAGGATTAACAATTGGTGGTAGACATAAGGCATATGATTATTGGAAACCTGTTATTGATTCTTTCAAAAATTGACTGACAAATTGGAGAAGTAAGAATCTATCAATTGGTGGGAGGGTTGTACTAATAAACTCAGTTTTAACAAATCTACCAGTTCATTATTTTGCAATGTTTCTAGCTCCAGCAAAAGTGATTAAGGAAATTAAAGCTATCCAAAGAAGATTCTTGTGGTCTGGTCAGGGGGATAGAGAGAGTATAGCTTGGGTAAAGTGGTCTTTGGTTTGCAAATCTAAACAGCAAGGAGGGTTAGGAGTCAAAGATGTGGGTACATTCAATAGAGCCTTGGTAGCCAAATGGTTGTGGAGAATTAGTGATGAACAAGAAGCAATATGGAAAAGTATTTTAAAGGTTAAATATGATGGCAGTTTCAACAGTCTGTTTATCAAACAATCTGAAGATTCTAAATATCAGAGCATGGCATGTTCAATAATTTGGTATGGAAAATTGGTAATGGTAGGAATACTTTGTTCTGGAAATCAAGGTGGTTAGGTGATTTGGCTCTCAAATATCAGTTTCCAACTCTGTACAACTCATCTCCAAATCAAAATGTGCTGGTGAAGGATTGTGGTGTTGGAGTGATAATGTGTGGAATTGGGATATCAGAGACAGAAATGTAATCCTTGCTAATGTAGTAGATGAATCTGTCGAGGAATTGCTGAATTTACTGAGGGAAAGCAGACTGTCAAGTTCAGAGGAAGACATTGTTATTTGGCCAAGGAAGTTGGACTACTCTTTTAGTGTAAAAGAATGCTATGACAGGTGGAATAGAATTAGTGAGGTCGACATGTTGGATGAGAATGTTAGGGATGCTCTTAGATATCTTTGGAAGCTTAAGTTACCGCTGAAGGTTTTGATATTTGGATGGAGATTTTTGTTGAACAGATTGCCTACACGGTTGAATCTCATCAAAAGAGGTGTCATTACGGATCCGAATGGTATGTAGTGCGCTTTCTGTTCTGATACGATAGAGGATAACAACCATTTGTTTCTAGGATGTAATCAAATCATGAGGCTATGGACTGATATGGAAAATTGGCTAGGATGTAAACTTCCTACTAATAATTATTGTATTGATATGTTTCTAACATGGGCAAGAGCAGGTGGGGCTGAATCAAATTTCCTTTTCATATGGATTTCAGCCTGTTGGTGTATTTGGAAGAACATAAATGCTATTCTATTTAAAGGGTCTGATATTGCAGAGACAGATATGTTGTTAGAAATCCAAATGTTAACTTCGAAGTGGAAAAGGAAACGGAAAAGGAGGGGATTCAACGGTACCTTATATGATTGGGTGAAGATGCCTATTGCATCTCTATGAAATCAAGAAGGTCTTGTTTTTTAGCCTTAATTGAGGTTACTGTAATATCTGATTTATTTCTTGCTTTCTTTGTTCTTTAAGCCTTATTTATAGTTGGGCTATTAGAACTTAGAAAGGTCTCATTCATTGTGTAATTGTATCATGTTTCCTTAATGAATGAAGCTTTGATTATTAAAAAAATAATAATTCATTGGCATCAGTATGGAGCACTTTAGTAGGAAATCTTTTAAACTAACATTATCTCTCTCTCTCACAATATGATTCTGCTCCGTATTTAAGAAAGTTGTTCACATGCAGAGTTGAAAAATTTGCCCCAAACCCATAATTATACCTTTACCCTAATAACTTTTTTGACAATGTCCGATTAGCCTTTTTCCATAGCAACTATTTCTTATTTAATTTTTTCTCCTATTTAACCTTTTCAAATTTGGTGGAAGAGCACCCATATATTGGTTGGTTTATCGAGAAAAGATAAATTGTTACATTACAAGAAAAATGCATTTTAGTTGAAAGTTTATAGCGTCGGCCCCGACTCCGACGCTATTAGCGTTGATGTTATGTCGTTAATAGCCATCGCTAAGAGCTAAAATCATTTGTTTTGATTTTTTTAATTGATCATTACTAATTGCATAGGTTTGGACCGACGCTAACTTTGGATTTAATGAATTTTGTATTAAATAATTCTTTTAATGGAATACTTGTAGCGGGGAAATTTGTGAGTGTAAGCTATTGATTAACTTAACTCAAAAAATAAACAAGAGTCGCCACCGCACTTTTATTTTTATCCAAAAAGGAAAGGAAAAAAGAGCGAACAAAACCTAAAGAGTTCTAAAAGAACAAAGAGATAAAGGGTAAGGGGGTTGGTTATGTAGAGGGAAGATTTTACGCACCCAATACATCTATAGTACTCTATAGGAGCCCTTTGATGTATTCATGCTTTTGGTCTGAAAATGGTTTGCTTGTAAAGAGATTGTGGAGATGAGAGGAGAAATATTTTTTAAGATTTTTGTGTTTGGAGAGACTTATCGCCTCATGCCTACGTACCCACGATGTGCAATGTAGGATCAAAACCCCATAGTTCGTGGTACAAAGAATAAAAATTTGTTTGTTTTGGTTGATTTTAAGTGTAAAGACAAGTCGTCATTTTTAAGCGAATAATGCTGCTTAAAGAAATGAATCATGTCTAAACTTATGAAAAAGTTTAAAAAGGAAAAGTGCACAAAGCACAAAAAAAGAGTTTGATGAGTTTTTGTATTTTTTATGTTTTTATGAAATGGTCAAAATATGGTTAACAATTGATTGACATTTATTAAAGAAAACAAAGTTTAAAAAATCACTTGACCAAAGTCAAGGTTTTATTATGAAAGCGGTTTTAAGTTCGAAAACAAGAAGATTTTAAAAAAGAGAGGAAGTTTTGAAATTTGAAGAAGGGGCGGAGAAGAAGTGACTATCCTAGTGCATAAAATAAAAGCTAAGGATAAGAAAGATCTAACCACATGGACAAGCTCCATAGCATAAGCATTTTTCCCTTTTTTTGACTTGGTCTTGATTCAAAATAAGTCTTCAAAAGAGGACTCCAAGTATCCAAAATCCAAGGTTTTCCATCACAAACTCCCAAGCATAGGTTAAGATCCTAATTCTAAGTCCATAAGTCCATAATCAAGAGTATATGTCCTCCAAAGCAAGGTATAGTGGCCATAGTCCAACAATTAAGTGCACAAGTCTTTTAGTGGTTTAATCCTTTATTAATGTTTTAAGTCCAAATGGACAAAAGAAAAATAAAAGCACAAGCTAAAATGGTCCAAGTGGACAAAAAAAAAATGACATAAACATAAACATGATATGATAAAATGGCATAAAGCATAAAAAAAATAAAGAGAGATAGGGAGCGAGAAGGAAACATAAAAGTTAGAAGTTAGTGGTTAGTAGCACAAGGCTCTTGTGCCATAAGCCTTCACCGATTATTCCATTTCGCTTTATGAACTATAGTGATTAAACAATGCACTTAGGCCAAAGTTAATGAACTTGACAGAAGATTGGTAGAACTAAAGCCTCTACAATGCCAAGTTTCAAAGATTATGGACCCAATGCAAAAGATCAATCACCATTAGGTTGACGTGACCAATCAAGGTCCGGACCACGAAAGTTCAAATTCCGAATTGGATAAAGAGGGACAAATGTTGCGCTATGTTAAGCAATCGCCGAGTAATTTACGGAGTAGTTACCCAACAATGAGGCTGGTCAATAGATCTTTGTGCTAATGCATACTGGATGAACGATATGTAGATCGTCATCCGAAAGCAATACCGCACGAAAAGAAAATAGGTAACGATCTAGTCTTGATCAAGAATTCAACAAAGAAATTCTAAGATCCAAAAAACTTTCATCGATCAAAATAAAAAAGAAATAGATGAAGAGAAAGCCAAAATGAATTACAAAGTCAAGAGCCTTTCATCTTCAAGTTCAATCACCTTTAATTGATAGATTTAAGTGTGAAAACATATCACTAATTCAAAGCTCCTAAAATGAATTCAACAATTCATTTAAAGATAGATTTGAACTAATAAATGTTTAATTACTCTAACCATATCCAAAGTCCATTGAAATTGAAGAGAAATTAATCTCAACAATGTGTTTCAAGGCTAAAATAAGAAGAAAGGGGAAGAAGGAGGAAGAAAAACCAAAACAGCCCAAAAAACAAGCAAAAAAACACATTCTGGAGGCTGGTTAATCGATTAACCAACTCACAGTGTAATTATGTTAATCGATTAACTAGTGCAAACTTCCAATTTTTTGCGTAGAAATAAACTGTTAATCGATTAACCTAAATGTACTAGTTTTGGTTAATCGATTAACACTGTAAAAACAGCAGAAAATCAGTTTGAAAATTGTTAAATCCTTGATCACTCATTTCTTCAAACATCTTAGGATCAAGGATTCAATTGTGCACGTATTTTTGAGTAAAACAACAGCAAAAACCAACAATCAAACACAATTACAAGATCCAAAGGATCAAGTAACAAGAATCTCCAATGATCTACATTATGGAAGATGAAGATGAAGCTTCAACAATGGTGAAAGATGAATTACCACTTCAAATCTAAAAATTCCTTCAATTTGCTTCAAGATCCAAATACCAAAGCCTTGATCTACTATAATTGATGAACAAAAACAAGAATGGATGAAGGTTTAGCTCAAAGTTGAACAAGATTGAATGTGAATTCTTGTTAACTTTCAAAACATGAAAAGTGAGCTTTGAGTGAATTTGGTGGTTGGGAAGAGAATTTGCAAGAGGTTTGTTGGCTATCAAAAGCTTGAAGAATGAATGAAATGAAGCCTCTATTTATAGAGTTTAGGCTTGAGAAAATTGGTGGTTTGGAATTAGGATTGGAAGATCAAAATTAGGATTGGAATTCAAATTTGGAGGGAAATCACAAAAGAGTGGTGATTAGTGATGGTACATGGTGGGAATTAATTATGATGATGTAGGGAATTAAAATGGGATGGTCTAGAATATTCCACATGTGATCAAAATGATGAAAATTGGTGCCAATTGCTGCAGAATTTGAATTTGGCACATTTTTTCAAAAATTGAACGTGTTAATCGATTAACCACTTCACAGTACAATTAGGTTAATCGATTAACACAGTGAAAAATGGGAAAAAAATGGCTTTTTGATGTGCTGTCTTGGCTCTGGCTCGATTTTCTGGCTTGTCAAAGAAGGCATGGAAATAAACACATGAACCTTGGAGTCCTTTGAATGATAATCAATTAAATCTTGGAAACTCTTGATCAGATAATTTTTGAATTAATCGCAGATCAACTTTGACTTTATTCAGATGAAATCCATTCGAGCTGTGGGACTGATGTTTTGGTATTTTTAACATGTTCTTCCCCTGAAAAATGTTAGTGAAAGAAAAAAAAATATTTTTTGGATTTTAATTAATGGTTAGTAAACATAAAAAAATCAAGCAATGAAACAACTGACAGACACACACAAACTCAAAGATCCCTGCAAGACACAATCCTACAAAAGAGGGAACCAATGTGTGATCTTGTTTGTGGTATGAAATGAAAAAGACCTGTGGGATCTTAGGGGGTAAAAATTAGGGTATTACAATACTAGAAAGTTTATTCATGTATTCATTTATTTGTTTATTTATTTTTTATAGTAGCGTTGACTACAAACCGACACTAATGTATAGTTACTTGTACGTTTATTTATTTATTTATTATCTTATAGTAGCGACGACCAAGGACCGACGTTATTGTTGGTGCGAAAATATTTCATTTATCCCAAAATTTATGCTTGCCTCCTTTTCTGATTTATTGAGTTAATTAGCTTTAAGTAGCGTCGCTAAAAACCGACGCTAACTTTGTACGAAAAATTCGCTTTCCCCTTGATCTTACTGGCTGATCAGAACCTGAAGTGGGGCAGAGACTACGTCTGCGATACTGGGTATCAAAGATGAGGAGGGGGTGTACCTGCAAGGCACTCCGATGCTAAAGTAAGAATCGAGAGAAGAGAAGGCAAGTATAAAGTATGTATGTCTTATGATGGTTTAGAATGATTCAGAATACCTGACCCTCTCAAATGAAAGGGTTTTTATAATGCCCCCAACACTTGGCCATTGGTCCCTATTTTCGGGGCGAGATACTCGCTCCCAAAGAATAGGTAACTGTCAGAAACTAGCCGTTGGGACGGGCATGGGTACTCAGACTTAGCCGTTGTCGCGGGCAAGGGCGTGGTCGTGGGTACAGGCGTCGTGACTGTTTCTAGGTGGTGGAACCGTGCGTGACGGGCAGAAATGTGACGAGGGACAGCTGATCCTGGGGGTCAGCTGGCCAGACCTCCCTAGTAGAGGGCAGAAGGGTAAAATGCTTCCATTTATCCTTAACTGGAAAGACTTAGGCAATTGGGTCATTCTTGGAGCAGAAGTGGATTGGGCTATGCCTAGCCATTGGACCAGTCCGGAACAGGAGCCCCCCAAGTCGTTGCTCCCGAGCATGGGAGTGATGACTTAAGGGCAGATCGCAGTCCAGGGGAGGAGTAGGCGTGGTCGACGCCTGTTAGTGAGATGGGGTTGTACCGCGGTGTTTGCGGGGTCTGTGCTCGAGGGACCTGTAACGTTGTCTGGCGCATCTGGAGTGCGGGGAGCCCAACGGTTGATGTGATTTGAAAGGATAGAATGCCACGCATGCCTCGAGCCACGTGCCAGATTAAATGCATAATGATGGTTATGCTAGGGTTATGATGATACCCTTACGTCACGCGTGCTCGTGCATGTGCCCCTTGTCTGTCTATAAATAGAGGGAGGACACGTTCATTTCCACTTTTCGCTTCACTCTCTTCTCTCGCTATGTGTTCACGTCTCCGCCGTATGCGCAACGACAAGAGCTTGCCGACCACCTACTTCCCTTCCTCGACCACGTAAGTCTTCCTAACCCTTCTCTGTTTTAGGTGTTTCAATTTCTGTCTCCTTAGTGTGCATGCGGTTAGAATGAAACTGGGTAGTGTAGGGGTGGTTTCCTACGAATGTTGGTGGCTGGCGGTGGTTAGGCCATCTTTTGATGTCGGCGCCGTCGCCGGAGCCTTAGAAACTTAGGGTTTTAGTCCATTCTGGCATCGTTGCAACAATGGATGAGTTTATCACCAATGGAATCCATGTGTTTTCCGGTGTACTCATGAGTTTTCCGGTGGATCTTCCAATGTATTTCTGGGTAACGCACCGGAGAGGGCCTCCCCGTGTGGGTTAGAGGGATTTCCTTGGGCTTCTCCTCGCACTGTTACTGTTCCATTTGAGTAGGGCTTAGGTCGAGGACGTTGTCCTCGGGCCTTCAAACGCCCTTTCACTTGACTAGCGGTGGAAGGGGGGATTTGACTTGTCATCGAATTCACTTTTGTCCTCTGCTTTTCAAGTAAATGAGATGTCTCACGAAGCTGAGGATGAATTTATGAGGGAACTGTCCGAGGAGAGCTACTCGGACGATAGTGGCACTGATGATACTTATGCTCCCCGGGATGCCGGCGAAACATCTGCACCAAGTAGCTCCGAGGAAGAGTGGGTTGTCGCTGAGCCCCGGAAGCATGCCTCCCTTTTTGGTTCTTACATCCGAGATATGTAACACCCCAATTCTACCCATCGAATATTTAATAAAATCAGAGTAATAAAATTTCAACAGAAACAGGATGTCACATTTTCAACTTTAAACATCAACCTCAATCACATAATACATAGATACATAACACTTTAAAATAATCGGAGACACCATCAACATCAACTTTTTGTCTTTCAAATCAAATGACTTTATTAATCAAATAGCGGAATTCTTACTTCAATTTAAAAGAGCAACATCTTTGTCCAACTCAAATTAACTTCAACATGACAAAGGTTTAATAAAATCAACATAAAATTCAGCAACGGAACAAAACAATAACAACTGCAAATAGCGTTCATTCCCCAACCCCCCCCCCCCCCCGAGTGTTACGTATCAGAGCAACGACACCGACTCGAACTAATGAAGGCAGAAAGCCTTCACTCCGGATTACCTGCGGGATGGCGTATAAACCATCACCATACACATAAGGCGTGAGATATCGAACAATATAATCGAATATATGATTAATAATATAATAGTTCAGATTATAGAAGAATCACCACTTCACAACTCACAATCAACATCAGCCAACATGATAACAACATAACAACATAATTATGCAACTTTGAAATGCGACTCGTAATATGCATGTGATACCATTGGAGCAGAACTCCCAACTTAGAAATCTGCCAATTAATATTGACGTCAACAAGGCATAAGACTTCAACTTAAATTTTGCCAGTCCAGGCCAACTTAGTAATTTTGCCAATCCAGGCCAACTTGGTATGCTATGCTATGCATGCGACAACAACTACAGCATCAACTTATTCAACAACAACACAACAACAACACAACTGCAACTTAACAACAATTTCAATGTTGGCCACCGGTCTACAACTTAATATTTGCCAAGTAATAGAGGAAATTCAACACGACTCAACATCACCTGCAACTCAAAATCCAGCACCAAGGCACAACACAACAAGGCTATTGTTTACTTACTGATTATCCTACTATTTTATCGCCACTACTGTCATATTATTATCCTTCTAGTTTTATATTATTAATACTATTACTTATACACTTACAGTGATTCTCACTCAATAATTATACAAAACTATTTACTACTGCTACTTATACTGAGTTCAATTGTGCAAAATTGTCTACTGTTAATTATACTGATTATCAAATTTATTATGTTTTCTGCAAACACAATTGCTAAGTTCAATTATACTATGCCTACAGACATACAGCAACCAGAAATCTCAATTTAATTTTTTTTTGTTCTGCATGACGGTCGTAACCAATCTGTGGCGGTCGTAACCCGCGTGACGGTCGTAACAAGGCCAAGACGGTCGTCATGCCTCCCAGACGGTGTCCCACCTGTTAGCCTTCGCTCCCTCTGTTTCTCCCATTCTTCCAATTTTCTCTTTCTGATCGGTCACAAATCAACCTTTAAACCATCTCATTACACATAATTTAGGGCCATGATTATACTCACACTAACTTACATCCATTATTCATGACTAAATTCAACAGCATCAACCAATTATCGATTTCCGGTATCAATTACTAAATCAACATACACAGACAACATACACAAGGAAATCCTACAAATCTAATCCCACATATCATTCATCATTAACCCAAATATAGTGTCAGAACCCCACCCTTACCTTGGATTGAAGGTCGCTCTAAATTTTCGGTCGGAATCTTGCTCTAGCAGCCTCTCCGAAGTCTCTCTCTCAAAACCCTTGCTCTACTTTCTGTAACTTCTACGTTCCTCTTTGTATTTCCAACTGCCCCTACTTCTTTTAATCCCTATTCTGACAACTAACACCCATTCAAATAATACTATAATCTTATTGGGCTTAAGTTCTTACACCTCGTTTTCTACTACTTCCAACAAATTAAATAGGCCCAATTAATATAGTTTAGTATTATTCTAATTTCTACCACTTAATTCAACTAAACAATTCCACACAGCTTCAACAATTAAAACGGAAAATATTCAAAACTATTTAATTAAATATATAATTAAATAATCGGGCGTTATAACTCTCCCCCACTTAGAATATTTTCGTCCTCGAAAATTTACATGATTCGAATAACTCGGGGTAGGCTTCCTTCATCTTGCTTTCCAGCTCCCAAGTCATGCTTTCTCCGGAGGCTCCTAACCAGACAACTTTCACCAGTGCAATCTCCTTGCCTCTTAAGGTCTTCATTTCACGATCCGCGATCCGTACAGGCATCATCTCAATAGTAAGATTATCCCGTACTTGCACATCATCCATATGAATCACATGAGATGGATCTGAAATATACTTCCGAAGTTGTGACACATGAAACACATCGTGTAAATTCGAAAGATTAGGTGGTAAAGCCACTCTATAAGCAACATTTCCGACTTTGTCTGAAATCTGATACGAACCAATAAAACGAGGAGTGAGCTTCTTAGACTTCAAGGCACGCCCAACACCGGTCACACGTGTAACTCTCAAAAATACATGGTCACCCGCTTGAAATTCTAAATCCTTCCTTCGCTTGTCATGATTACTCTTCTGTCTACTCTGGGAAGTTTTCATCTTTTCTCGAATTAACTTCACCTTCTCAGTAGTCTCTCGAACAATTTCAGGTCCAAGTACTACACTTTCTCCAGATTCATGCCAACATAAAGGAGTCCTACATCTCCGACCATATAATGCTTCAAAAGGGGCCATCCCAATACTAGAATGGTAACTGTTATTATAAGTGAACTCGATCAATGGAAGATAGGTATCCCACAAACCTCCCTGCGCAAGGACACAAGCTCTCAACAAATCCTCCAACAACTGAATAGTCCTCTCAGTTTGACCATCCGTCTGAGGGTGATACGCCAAACTCAACCTCAACTTAGAACCCAACGCCTCTTGCAACCTCTTCCAAAAATCAGAAGTAAACCTCAGATCCCTATCAGACATAATACACAGAGGAACACCATGCAGCTTTATAATTACGCTAGTCTAAATCTCCGCCAACTTCGATACTGGAAAACTAATGTTAATAGGCATAAAATTAGCCGACTTCGTAAGCCTATCAACAATCACCCAAATAGAATCATGTCCCCTTGAAGTATTAGTTAATCTCGTCACAAAGTCCATTGAAATGCTATCCCATTTCCATTCTGGAACTTCTAACGGTTGCATCAACCCCGCAGGCTTCAGATGTTCAACTTTCGACTTCTGACAAGTTAAACATGCATACACAAACTGCGCTACATCACCCTTCATCCCAGGCCACCAAAACAAATTCTTCAAATCTTGATGCATCTTTGTAGCCCCCGGATGAATATTCAATTTACTTTTATGACTTTCCTCAAGAATCGCTTTCTTCATTTTCGCATCATCAGGAATACAAATTCGATCACGGAATCTTAACACACCATGCACGTCCATCTTAAAATCGCTATTCTCAGGCTGATCGATTCCAACCATCGAATCTACCAGTTTCACATCTAACTTCTGAGCTTCTCTGATACTATCCAGAAAATCATTGTTAATCTTTAACATTCCTAACATAACACTCTGCGGTGTCACTTGGCAAACTAAACTCATATCTCTGAACTGTTCAATTAATTCCAACTCTTTAACCATCATCGCTGACATATGCAAAGTCTTTCGGCTTAAAGCATCAGCCACAACATTAGCTTTATCTGGGTGATAATTCAAACCGAAATCATAATCTTTTAATAACTCCAACCACCTTCGCTGTCTCATATTCAACTCCTTCTGGTCAAATAAATACTTTAAACTTTTATGGTCAATAAATACTTCAAATCTAGAACCATAAAGATAATGCCTCCAAATCTTCAGCACAAAAACAACTGCGGCAAGTTCTAAATCATGCGTAGGATAATTCTTTTCATGAGGCCTCAACTGTCTCGACGCATAAGCAACTACCTTATCATTCTGCATAAGTACACCTCCTAAAACCATTTTAGAAGCATCACAGTATACCATAAAAGGTTCTCATGGGTTAGGTAATGTCAAAATCGGAGCCGACGACAATCTCTTCTTCAATTCCATGAAACTTTCTTCACATCGAACGTTCCACACAAATGCTTTACCTTTACACGTCAACTTAGTTAACGGAAGTGCCAACTTAGAAAATCCTTCGATAAACCCTCTATAGTAACCAGCTAGTCCCAAAAAGCTTCTTATCTCGGTAGCCGACCTTGGAGTTTCCCATTGCAACACAGCGTCTACTTTAGATGGATCCACAACAATGCCACTACTTGAAATGACATGTCCAAGAAAACTAACCTCCTTTAACCAAAAGTCACATTTAGACAGCTTTGCATATAACTTCTTCTCTTTCAAAACCTGCAACACTAGTCTTAAGCGTTCTGCATGCTCTTCTCCTGATTTAGAGTAAATTAATATATCATCAATAAACACCACCACAAACTGATCCAAATAAGTATGAAAGATACGGTTCATATACTCCATACTCCCGGCGCATTAGTAACACCGAAAGGCATCACCGAATACTCATAATGTCCATATCGCGTTCTGAAGGCGGTCTTCTGAATATCTTCATCTCTTACTTTAATCTGATGATAGTCCGACCTCAAATCAATCTTGCTAAACACACTAGCACCTACTAATTGATCCATCAAATCGTCTATTCAAGCGGATACTTGTTCTTAATTGTTACTTTATTCAATTGTCTATAATCAGCACATAACCTCATACTTCCGTCTTTCTTCTTTACTAGCAGCACTGGAGCTCCCCACGGCGATACACTTGGTCTTACAAACTTCTTTTCAAGTAAGTCCTCCAATTGCTTCTTTAATTCTAACAACTCAGATGCAGACATCCTGTACGGTGCCATAGAAACAGGTCTGGTACCAGGTACAAGGTCAATTGCAAATTCAACTTCTCTTTCTGGCGGTACTTCAGGAATTTCATCAGGGAAAACTTCAGGAAATTCACGCACCACCTGCAACTCATCAATTATAGCTTGGTTCTCAATAGATAACGTTTCCATCAACGAGAAAACCTGAGCTTCTTCTTGCATCAACCGTTGCAACTGTCTAGCAGACAACAAACCAGCTTCCTCTTCAGGAGTAGAAAACCTCAAAGTCTTGTTATAACAATTTATATGAACATAGTTATATTCTAACCAGTTCATACCCAGGATGACATCCATCCCGTTTAACGACAAACATACTAAATCAACAGCAAAGTCTCTGTCAAAGATCGACAGAGGACACTTCAAACACACAAGAGAAGTAGTCACTGTTCCCTTAGCTGGAATTTCGACGACCATTTCTCCGTTCATAGAAGACAACATAAGACCTAATCTATTAACACAATCTGCAGCAATGAAACAATGAGTAGCACCAGTATCAATAATAGTAATTAAAGGAGTACTATTAATGAAGCATGTACCTCTGATGAGTCTGTCCTCACTAGCTGTCTGAGTCCCAGCTAAAGCGAACACTTTCCCACCGGTTTGCACCTTCTTTGGTTTCTGACACTGACTACCAATGTGTCCTTCTCCACCACAGTTGAAACAAATCAACTCTTTATGCTTGCACTCAGATATGGCATGCCCAGTCTTACCACAACGGAAACACCTCTTCACCTCAGCAGTACACACATTACTCTTATGACCAAGTTTCCCACATTTGAAACAAGTTATGCTAGCAGGAGCATCTCCCCCACTAGTTCTCTTGCCATCAGCCACTTTCTGTTTACCTTTTCCCGCCGGAGCATCATAAGGCTTGCCACGATTCTGTTGGTGCTTGTCTTACTCTCATTAATGATCTTATAATGAGCATTGTTATCCTCTTCAAAAATCCTGCAACTATCAATCAAATCCGCAAAAACACGAATCTTCTGATATCCAACTGCCTTCTTAATCTCTGGGCGCAACCCACTCTCAAACTTGATGCATTTTGAAAACTCAGCATCATCCCTATTGTAGTGCGGATAAAACTTAGCCAACTCGACAAACTTTGCAGCATAATCAGTATCCGACATGATTCCTTGCTTCAGCTCAAGAAACTCGATTTGCTTCTTACCACGAAGATCCTCTGGGTAATACTTCCTCAGGAACTCCCTTCGAAACACAGCCCAAGTGATACCTTCACCTGCAGCTTCCAACCTCTGACGAGTCTCTAGCCCCTAGTCATCAGCTTCGACTACTAGCATGTGAGTCCCATACCGAACCTTCTGCGCTGGAGTGCAGTCCATCACACGGAAGATTCTCTCCATCTCTTTCAACCAATCCAACGCTCCATCAGGATCATACTTGCCTTTGAAGGTAGGCGGATTCTCCATCTAAAAAGTTGCCAAACTACGAGATCCAGCATTCTCGTCAGCGTTCGGCTGATTCTGCAAAGCTTGAGCCATTGCTTGCATCATAGCAACAATTGCAGCATCGTTCCTTCCAGCCATCTCAACTTATCACTTCAACATAAACAAATGTTAGAACTAGTTAACAATACTCGATTGTCAAACGAACTACGACTCGACAACTTGGCCGGACGGACGGACCTGCTCTGATACCACTAATGTAACACCCCAATTCTACCCATCGAATATTTAATAAAATCAGAGTAATAAAATTTCAACATAAACAGGATGTCACATTTTCAACTTTAAACATCAACCTCAATCACATAATACACAGATACATAACACTTTAAAATAATCGGAGACACCATCAACATCAACATTTTGTCTTTAAAATAAAATGACTTCATTAATCAAACAGCGGAATTCTTACTTCAATTTAAAAGAGCAACATCTTTGTCCAACTCAAATTAACTTCAACATAACAAAGGTTTAAAAAAATCAACATAAAATTCAGCAACGGAACAAAACAATAACAACTGCAAATAGCGTTCATTCCCCTCCCCCCTAGTGTTACGTATCAGAGCGACGACACCGACTCGAACTAATGAAGGCAGAAAGCCTTCACTCCAGATTACCTGCAGGATGGCGTATAAACCATCCCCATACACAGAAGGGGTGAGATATCGAACAATATAATCGAATATATTATTAATAATATAATAGTTCAGATTATAGAAGAATCACCAATTCACAACTCACAATCAACATCAACCAACATGATAACAACATAACAACATAATTATGCAACTTTGAATTGCGACTCGTAATATGCATGTGGTACCATTGGAGCAGAACTCCCAACTTAGAAATCTGCCAATTAATATTGACGTCAACAAGGCATTAGCCTTCAACTTAAATTTTGCCAGTCCAGGCCAACTTAGTAATTTTGCCAATCCAGGCCAACTTCGTATGTTATGCTATGCATGCGACAACAACTACAACATCAACTTATTCAACAAAAACACAACAACAACACAACTGCAACTTAACAAATATTTCAATGTTGGCCACCGGCCTATAACTTAATATTTACCAAGTAATAGAGGCAATTCAACACGACTCAACATCACCTGCAACTCAAAATTCAGCACCAAGGCACAACACAACAAGGCTATTGTTTACTTACTGATTATCCTACTATTTTATCACCACTACTGTCATATTATTATCCTTCTAGTTTCATATTATTAATACTATTACTTATATACTTACAGTGATTCTCACTCAATAATAATGCAAAACTATTTACTACTGCTACTTATACTGAGTTCAATTGTGCAAAATTATCTACTGTTAATTATACTGATTATCAAATTAATTATGTTTTCTGCAAACACAATTGCTAAGTTCAATTATACTATGCCTACAGACATACAGCAACCAGAAATCTCATTTTAATTTTTTTTTTGTTCTGTGTGACGGTCGTAACCAATCTGTGGCGGTCGTAACCCGCGTGACGGTCGTAACAAGGCCAAGACGGTCGTCATGCCTCCCAGACGGCGTCCCACCTGTTAGCCTTTGCTCCCTCTGTTTCTCCCATTCTTCCAATTTTCTCTTTCTGATCGGTCACAAATCAACCTTTCAACCATCTCATTACACATAATTTAGGGCCATGATTATACTCACACTAACTTACATCCATTATTCACGACTAAATTCAACAGCATCAACCAATTATCGATTTCCGATATCAATTACTAAATCAACATACACAGAAAACATACACAAGGCAATCCTACAAATCTAATCCCACATATCATTCATCATTAACCCAATTATAGAGTCAAAACCCCACCCTTACCTTGGATTGAAGGTCGCTCTAAATTTCCGGTCGGAATCTTGCTCTAGCGGCCTCTCCGAAGTCTCTCTCTCAAAACCCTTTTTCTACTTTCTGTAACTTCTACGTTCCTCTTTGTATTTCCAACTGCCCCTACTTCTTTTAATCCCTATTCTGACAACTAACACCCATTCAAAAAATACTATAATCTTATCGGGCTTAAGTTCATACACCTCCTTTTCTACTACTTCCAACCAATTAAATAGGCCCAATTAATATAGTTTAGTATTATTCTAATTTCTACCACTTAATTCAACTAAACAATTCCACATAGCTTCAACAATTAAAACGAAAAATATTCAAAACTATTTAATTAAATAAATAATTAAATAATCGGGCGTTACAAGATACCTTCACGATGGTGGGGGCCGACCCTGGGGAGAACGACCGGATTTGCTCGGCGTACAGGGAGATGTTCCCCATGTACGAGTATGTCTTCAAAGAGATTGGGTTGAGGCTACCCTTTACGGACTTTCAAGTAGCAGTCTTTGGCCATCTGGATCTGGCGCCCTTGCAACTACATCCAAACTCGATTGCTTTCATGCGGGAATTCGAGCTGACATGTGAATATCTGAAGACTGGAGCTACTCTTCCCCTCTTCTTCACAATCTTCCATCTCCAGCGCTAGGTTTCTGGGAGGCATTTCAGATGGGTCTCCCTGAAGCAGGGGAGGAAATTATTCAAGCCTTTCTCTGAGTCCATCAGGACGTTCAAGGAGACGTACTAAATCATCGAGACCGTGTCGTAGAGGGCCGCAGACTCCTCGTTCATCTGGGAGGTTTCGACGGATGAGAACGGGGAAACCCTTGTCGACGAGCAGGGCAAGGTGTGGGGGTAGAGGTTGCTGAAGTTCCCCTTTTGCTAGAGCGGGGACCATTTTACACGAGGAACCGACGACTACCTTTCCAATCCGAACTAGCTGGGGGATAATGATCGGGCCAGCTGCGAAAAGCTGGTAGGCTTTGTCGACAGCTTTCTCCCTGCCCAGTGCGTGACTAGGAGCGGGAGGTCATTTACGAAACAGACGGGGGGTCAAGGTGGAGACCCATTATATTAACATGAAGGAGCTCCTTGAGTGTAGCACTCATGAGAAGGCTTTAGAACTTCTAGGTAGCCATGTATTCTTTAGCTCGCTCGTATGGTAATTTTCATTGTTTACTGACGTGTGCCCGTCGTTTTGCAGGTAACATGTCTTCTGCCCAGGAGCAAATGGTTAAGAGTGCTCAGGCAAAGCTCAAGGGGGGCCAAAAGATCGGGAAGAGCCGCCTCATCAAAATTAGGATTGGAATTCAAATTTGGAGGGAAATCACAAAAGAGTGGTGTTCAGTGATGGTACATGGTGGGAATTAATTATGATGACGTAGGGAATTAAAATGGGATGGTCTAGAATATTCCACATGTGATCAAAATGATGAAAATTGGTGCCAATTGCTGCAGAATTTGAATTTGGCACATTTTTTCAAAAATTGCACGTGTTGATCGATTAACCACTTTACAGTGCAATTAGGTTAATCGATTAACACAGTGAAAAATGGGCAAAAAATGGCTTTTTGATGTGTTGTCTTGGCTCTGGCTCGATTTTCTTGCTTGTCAAAGAAGACATGGAAATAAACACATGAACCTTGGAGTCTATTGAATGATAATCAATTAAATCTTGGAAACCCTTGATCAGATAATTTTTGAATTAATCGTAGATCAACTTTGACTTTATTCAGATGAAATCCATTCGAGCTGAGGGACTGATGTTTTGGTATTTTTAACCTGTTCTTCCCCTGAAAAATGTTTGTGAAAGAAAACAAAATATTTTTTGGATTTTAATTAATGGTTAGTAAACATAAACAAATTAAGCAATGAAACAACTTACAGACACACACAAACTCAAAGATCCCTGCAAGGCACAATCCTACAAAAGACGGAACCAACGTGTGATCTTGTTTGTGGTATGAAATGAAAAAGACCTATGGGATCTTAGGGGTTAAAGATTAGGGTATTACAGTTGCCCCTATTTAAGTTTCTTCTATCCGGAGATAAGAAGATTGACATCTTTGTCTCGACGAGATAGAAGAGACTTAAATATAACAATAAACCTAATTTTTGGCCCTAAGAGAGCACAAAATGATATGATTATGCAAATGGTATGCAGACACAAGACCACCGTGGGGAGAATATGCCACAGGATATAAACGAAAAGAAGAATGGGAGAATGAGACTCCACTGGGGAAACACATCACAGGAGACCACCAACTAGCCGGGGAACATATCGCACAACTACTGGGACTCAGCTGAGGAAAAGATTCAAACTGGGGATAACTGTATGTGGAAATAAACCATAATACAACAAGGATATAACTCATCAGGGAAGACTTAGCACAGCAAGGCTCCACTGGGGAAAATCAATACCTCAACAATGAATTATCTCTAGCATACCGAAGAGACTTACCATTCATCGGAGTAGAAAATCTCAATAACGAACTGTCCCATCAAACCGAAGAGACTTACCATTTATTGGAGTGAACAAATCTCAACAACGAACTGTGCCATCAAGCCGAAGATACTTACCATTCATTGGAGTGAACAAATCTCAACAACGAACTGTCCCATCAAACTAAAGAGACTTACAATTCATTGGAGTGAACAAACCTCAACAACGAACTGTCCCATCAAACCGAAGAGACTTACCATTCATTGGAGTCACAAAATCTCAACAACGAACTGTCCCATCAAACCTAAGAGTCTTACCATTCATTAGAGTGAATAAATCTCAACAACGAATTGTCCCATCAAACCGAAGAGACTTACCATTCATTGGAGTGAACAAATCTCAACAACGAACTGTCCCATCGAACCGAAGAGACTTACCTTTCATTGGAGTAAACAAACCTTAACAACGAACTGTCCCATCAAACCGAAGAGACTTACCATTCATTGGAGTCACAAAATCTCAACAACGAATTGTCCCATCAAACCGAAGAGACTTACCATTCATTGGAGTCACAAATGGTATTAACTGCACCACCTCAAGCTTCTCAAATAAAGGAAAGCCACGAAACAGTATTGAACCTTTCAAAAGGGGAATCATACGTAAATTTCAGCTGAAGGGCGCAGAATCCTCAAAGGTGCAAAATAAATGCACTCTCAATTCATGTTTCACAGCTTGGAGATACAAACAAATATTGCAGGGGACCAAAGTTCAATCCAAGAACAAGCTGGAGAGAAACGGTCAAACAAGACTCATCCCGAGGAGGAAACATCTCAACTGGGGACTAATTCCATCCAGATAATGCACTGGAGAGGAAACTGAATCAAAATCTTCCACGAGAAATAAACTCAGTGGGGAATTAACAAAGATAGGCCTTTTTCTGCTTACGGGTCGACACTCTAAATGGAGAGAGGACACACACGCTCTACGGGAATAACACCACCAGAGAGCAAAGAAGCACCAACACAAATGCAAAATGCACAATGCAACAACAACATGCTATGCACAACAAATGAATATGCATGCAATGCTTATGAGTATGAATATGCTGACAAAACAGACATAAAGAATAAACAGAGGGTGAAATAAACATCACAACACCACTGAATACTCGGCTAATCTCAACAAGATGGAGATATCATTAGCAACTCTGCTAGGCATTTAGATGAGGAAATCCTGCAAGAGATAAACAAAAGCCATCAAAGGAAAATAAATCCTACTACAAGGCTCAAATCTTGCTAGAGAAAGGAAGATACTGCTTGGGGAGAAACCCAAATATCATTCTCCTAACATCAACGATCCACAAAGAGGATAACAACATAAACTCTGCTTTGAGGATGGTAGGAAAACTGTTGGGGAACTATAACAATCCAAATCTTTCTGATTCTTCCTGGAGATAATAAAGATTCAGAGAAACTTCCATTTCAAAAGGATGAAGAGATCTGCTGCAGAAAAAAATGAATCCACTGGGGATTGTAGGCATATAAACATCTATGCAAAAATCCACTAGGAAAACAAGGCAGATCTGCTGGAGAGACAAGAACACTCTCAGAGGATTAATCAATTCTGAGCAAAGCATCCTGGACTTGCTGAGGAAAACAGCAAAAGGTCAAACTGTGGGGGATTTTAGATCAATACTCATCATAAATGAGAGAAAACCCAACAGGTGACCAATATATCAATAGCTCTTGAATATAGTTATCATGAGCGACTTTACTGGGGAATAGCCACAATAGTGATGCATAATCTTCACTAGGAGGGTAAAATCTCTAAATAAAATAATTTGGAGAGAAGTACACCTTGGACCTGCCGGGGGAAATAACACTGCTCTACACTTGGGGATATCCGAAGTAACAACAACCCATCTAAAAGGTAAAATTCTGGGTGGGAATTCCTCACATGATTTTTGTTTTTCCTGGGGATAGCAAAAGAAATTAATCTTTGTGTGGGGATAATCTCCAAAAATTGCTCAACTTCCATAACATAATCAGCTGGAGAAGATCTAGATTAAAAACTAGCTGGGTAAAAACCAAACAACATTGGACCTTATGAATTCAACACATCATAACAAACCTATCAACTAATCACACTCATAGGAACAAGTTCTGCTGAGGAAATATCAGCAAACTCTACTGGGGATCCGTCAAAAAAATTCCGCCAAAGGAGCGAGAACGAACCCTGTTGAGGAGGACATTGATCCTACCATTATTGGAATAACCATTGACATTCTTTTTTATACTCATAAATCAAAGAAAAATGTTTTTATAATTTTCAAAAATTTAAATCAATTATTCACATTTTGTTTCAAAAATCATCATAAAAAAAATGAAATTTTGCAAACAGAAACAAATTAAGAATTGCAAACAAAGGGACACAGGCCCAAATTTTATTAATAGAATGGAAGTCCGCAAAGGGCGTAATTCCATGGATCATTACAAAGTTTGAAAAATGGTAAATACATGAAAAGGGTTACATTGAAATACAATGACCACTATTCTCCCTAACAACTTTGAATTCCGCTGTGCTCAAAACTTCAGCTGAGGATGATTGAAGCAGAATCCTTGATAGACAATGTTGCTTTCAAATGATCAAGACTGGCCAGATGCAGTTACTTGCCATAATCCCTAACTTTTGCCTAGATTGCCCTCTCGGGTTTTCAATCTACCGGGATGATTATTTTTGTTTTTACCTCTAATTTTTGCCTGGACCGCCCTTTCGGGTTTTCAGCCCACCGAGACGCTCATTTTTGCCTAAGCCGACCTTTCGGGTTTTCAACTTAGCGAGCTGTTCTTTTATTTTTTTAGGCGAAGTATTTCTTGACTGCATCGGCATTCACAGGACAAGTGAACTCTTCACCATCCATAGTTGTAAGAAGTAATGCACCACCAGAGAAGGCTCTCTTAACAACATATGGGCCTTCATAATTAGGAGTCCACTTGCCCCTAGAATCATTGGTAGAAGTCGAGATCCTTTTGAGCACGAGGTCGCCTTCTCTAAACACATGTGGTCGAACCTTCTTATCAAAAGCTTTCTTCATTCTCTGTTGATACAATTAGCCATGACACAAGGCCGTCATTCTTTTCTATTCAATCAAATTCAACTGGTCATATCTACTCTGACACCATTCAGCCTCAGACAATTCAGCTTCCATCAAAACTCTCATAGAAGGGATTTCAACTTCCACCGGGAGCACGACTTCCATACCGTAAACAAGAGAGAAAGGGGTTGCCCCTGTTGAAGTACGAACAGATGTACGATACCCATGCAAAGCAAAAGGGAGCATCTCATGCCAATCCTTGTATGTAACAACCATCTTCTGAACAATCTTCTTAATATTCTTATTAGCAGCTTCAACAGCCCCATTCATCTTAGGTCTGTAAGGAGAAGAATTATGATGTTCAACCTTAAACTCATCACATAATTCCTTCATCATCTTGTTATTCAGATTCGACCCATTATCAGTGATAATCTTGCTCGGAACACCATACCGACAGATGATTTGGTTCTTGATAAATCAGACCACTACTTGCTTAGTCACATTGGCATATGATGCCGCTTCAACCCACTTGGTAAAATAGTCAATAGCCACCAATATGAAACAGTGTCCGTTTGTCGCTTTAGGCTCAATCATTCCAATCATATCAATGCCCCACATGGAGAAAGGCCATGGAGAGGAGATAACATTGAGAGGAGTTGGTGGTACATGAATTTTGTCAGCATAAACCTGACATTTATCGCACTTCTTCACAAATTTACAACAGTCAGGTTCCATTGTCAGCCAATAATAACCTGCCCTCAACATCTTCTTAGCCATTGAATGCCCATTGGCATGGGTACCAAAAGATCCTTCATGAATTTCTTTCATCAACATGTCTGCTTCGTGTCTATCCACGCATCTGAGCAAGACCATGTCATAATTTCTCTTATACAGCACATCATCATTCAAGAAGAAACTACCAGCCAATCTTTTCAAAGTCCTCTTATCTTTCTTGGATGCCCCAAGTGGGTACTCTTGATTTTGAAGAAAGCATTTAATATCATAATACCACAGTTTATCATATACAACATCTTCAACGGCAAACACATGAGCTGGCCTATCAAGCCGCATAACATCGATTTTGGGCACATCATTCCACCGATTCACCACAATCAAGGAGGATATAGTGGCTAAACCATCCGCCATTCGATTTGCTGCTCTGGGTACATGGTGAAACTCAACCTTATTGAAGAAAGCTAACAACCTCCTTGCATAATCTCGATAAGGAATCAAATTAGGTTGACGTGTCTCCCATTCTCCTTTAATCTGATTAATCACCAGGGCTGAATCTCCGTATACATCAAGAATCTTGATTCTTAAATCAATGGCTTCTTCCAAGCCCATAATACATGCTTCATACCCAGCCGCATTATTTGTACAAGTGAACATCAACCTTGCAGTAAAAGGAATATGAGAACCATGAGGAGTAACAATTATTGCCCCAATACCATTGCCATACTCATTAACAGCTCCGTCAAAAATCAAACCCCAACGGGATCCAGGCTCAGGCCCTTCATCAGGTAATGGTTCTTCACAATCCTTAACCTTTAGATACATCACATCTTCATCAGGAAAACCAAACTTGATAGGTTGATAATCATCAATTGGCTGGTGTGCCAAATGGTCAGCCAAAACACTTCATTTTATCGCTTTTTGAGTTCGGTACTCGATATCATATTTTGACAACAACATTTGCCAATGAGCAATCCTCCCAGTTAAAGCAGGCTTTTCAAAGATATACTTGATTGGATCCATTTTGGATATCAACCAAGTTGTATGATTCAACATATACTGGCGGAGGCGTTTGGAAGCCCAAGCTAAAGCACAACACGTCTTTTCAAGCATTGAATACCGAGACTCACAATCGGTGAACTTCTTGCTCAAATAATAAATGGAAAATTCTTTTCGACCAGATTCATCTTGTTGACCCAGAACATAGCCCATAAACTCTTCCAGCACAGTCAAATACATGATCAAAGGTCTTCCTTCCATGGGAGGAGACAAAATCGGAGGTTCAAGCAAATACTCTTTAACCCTTTCAAAAGCTTTCTGACAATCCTCTATCCAGATACAACCCTGATCTTTGCGAAGAAGCTTTTAAACTTTCTCAAATGCTGAAACAACTTCAATAAGTACTCAATATGATCTTCTTATGTCTTCGACTTACAAATCATATCATCCACATATACCTCAATTTCTTTATGCATCATATCATGGAACAAAGTAGTCATAGCTCTCTGGTACGTTGCACCGGCATTTTTCAAATCGAAGGGCATCACTCTGTAACAGAATGTTCCCCAGGGTGTAATGAATGTTGTTTTTTCCATATCCTCGGGTGCCATCTTTATCTGATTATAATCGGAAAATCCGTCCATAAAAGAAAAAATAATGAATTTAGCAGTATTATCTACCAACATATCAATGTGTGGCAATGGAAAATCATTTTTTGGACTCGCTTTATTCAAATCTCTATAGTCAACGCACATTCAGACTTTTCTGTCTTTCTTTGGAACAGGCACAATATTGGCCACCCATTAAGGATACTCAGAAGTCACAAGAAAACCAGCATCAATCTGCTTTTGAACCTCCTCTTTGATCTTCACAACCATGTCAGGATGAGTTCTTCTCAATTTCTGTTTCACAGGTGGACATTCAGGCTTCAATGGCAATCTATGCTCCACAATACCAGTATCAAGACCAGGAATGTCTTGATAGGACCAAGCATACACGTCAACATATTCTCTAAGAAGCTCCATAATCCTTTTCTTAACATCTGACTGAAGCAGTGCCCCAATCTTGACTTCTTTTATATCATCCTCTGTACCCAGATTAACCAATTCCACCGGCTCTTCATGAGGCTGAATGGCCTTTTCCTCGTGCTCAAACACCCGAGAAATTTCATCTGGAATCTCCTCAATATCCTCTTCTTCAGCTCCAAACACAGGGAACTCAAAGTTGGGAGGGGGCATAGGGTCATTGTTTTCAATGGGTTTAACAATCAATCTGCACAATGATTTATGCTTGATTTTAGAATATGAACAAAAAGTGCAAGTATCATGCAGATAAAAGGGATTATCACATTATTATTATTTTGGTTTTTTATGTTACCATTTTTCAGAAATAAAGCAAAAAGGGAAAACATAATATGGATAAACAAAATAACATTTTATTGATGATGATAAAATTTGAAACAAAGCCCTCACAAATTCACTTTCACCTTGGGCAGAGTGAAAGGATTTTCAAAAACAAATTACTTTGAAATATGAAAAATAGTGAGAACATCAACGGCTATCCAATTCTGGCAGACTTGCCCATGTGTCACGAAGTTAGGAAGTTCTTCTTCTTCATCATCTTCAATGATGGCAGCAGTAGAGTGATCTTTGTTGATGAATCCGGCACTGTGAAAGGCCTCATTAGTACGCTTCAAATCTCTTATGACTGTACCAGGCGTAAATCCTAAACCAGTTTTGCCCTGGTTATCAACCACATCAATAACTCGGCCCCAACTGTCAAACTGACCAGTCTCTAACACATGCAGAGCATCTTTCAAAGAAGACATGGGTAACTCATTCTTCTTAACAACTTTATCATCAACAGAAAGAGCTTGGAACGGAGTCCCAACAGTCTCATCAGCATCAACATACGAAAAGGATGAAAGGTGGCTCACTAGCATCGCTTGTTCGCCTCCAACAATTACCAGCTTATCATTCTTAACAAATTTCAACTTCTGATGGAGAGTCGAAGTCACTGCCCCAGCTTCATGAATCCAGGGTCGGCCAAGAAGACAACTATAAGCAGGACGAATATCCATTACTTGAAAAGTAATCTGGAAGAAGCATGGTCCTATTTTGATTGGAAGATCAACTTCTCCAATCACAGTCTTTCGAGATCCATCCAAAGCTTTAACAACAACTCCACTATACCTCATGGGAGGACCTCGGTAAGAAAGCCTCAACAAAGTAGATTTTGGCAACATATTCAAAGAAGAACCAGTATCAACCAACACATTGGAAAGTGCATCTTCTTGATAGTACATGGAGATATGTAAAGCCAAATTGTGATTTCTCCCCTCCTCGGGTAACTCTTCATCACAGAAACTCAAATTATTACATGCGGTGAGGTTGGTAACAACGCCATCAAACTGATTAAAAGTCACATCATGCTCAACATATGCTTGTTCCAATACCTTCTGCAAAGATTTCCTATGAACTTCAGAATTCATCAGTAAGGACAACTCTGAAATCTTGGACGGGGTATGCAGGAGTTGATCTACAACACTGTAATCACTCTTCTTGATCAATTTCAATACTTCATCCTCATACGCCTTCGAACCACTGGACTGACCAGAAGCATTGACATTAGTCTCATCTTGAGTTCGTTTACCAGCACTAACATTCTCCACAATCTTTGGAGGCTCAGGAGCAAAGCCTCGACCACTCCGGGTCACTCTACTAACATCAGCTATGCTTACCACAGAAGACAAAGAAGGAATGGGAACTTCCTTACCATCTTCTACCATGGTAGCATTGTACTTATACGACACAGCTTTGTCAGATTCATAGGGTACTGGACCGGGCAACCGAATAACCAAAGGCGTAACAGCGGTCTTCCGACTATCATAAGAGATAATAACTCTTTCAGGAATATTAAAGCGTGGTGCAATAACATTCACCTCATTCTGATATTCATCTCTTTTAGCAGTGACCTCAATCAAATTCTCGTCCATCATCCTTTGAATATCCCTCTTCACTATCACACAACCACGAGGATTCACGGAACAGATACAGCAAGCTGCATAGTCATGATCAATATCATGGTATTCACTCAAAAGTGCATGTATTTCCTTAAGAGATCTTCGGATCCAACGGATATCAAAAATTTTGAATGTACCAGGACAACCATAAACCATATTGACAGACGCCTTGCCGTGATTAGGCAGCAGATTCGATTGGACAATAGGATTGGAATCTTCGAAAGACAAAATACCACTTCTAGCCAACCTTTGCACTTCCATCTTCAATGGATAACAGTTCTCAGTATCATGTCCAGCTCCTCCCTGATGGAAAGCACAATGAGCTTCAGGCTTATACCACCATGGTGAATCTTTTGGAACAGCAGGTGGTGGACGGGTCTGAACAAGATTCTTCTTAATTAAACAAGGAAGCAATTCCGTGTAGGTCATCGGAATCGGATCAAAATCTTTCCGAAAACGGTCTCATTGATTATTCTGTTGATTTGAGCGTTGATGAGCAGAAGCTGCCCGAACAATGGGAGTTGAATTGAAAACAGGAGTAACAGATGTAATTTGTTGCTGACATTGGTTATTCTTACTATAACTCTTTTTGCGCCCTCCATGGGAAATAACATGGGTCTCACCCTCTTTCTTCTTGGCAAATCCTCCACCATACTTCTTGGAATTTCCAACAGAATTACCATCTTTCGACAAACGTCCCTCACGGACACCCTCTTCCAATCTCATCCCCATATTAACCATCTCAGTGAAATCACTTGGGGCACTAGCAATCATACGCTCATAATAGAAAGGACTCAAAGTTTTCAGAAAAATCTTGGTCATCTCCTTTTCTTCCAAATCAGGGTAGATCTGAGCAGCAATCTCGTGCCACCTCTGCGCGTATTCGTTGAATGTCTCCTTATCTTTCTAAGCCATTGCCCGAAGCTGGTCACGATCAGGAGCCATATCCACATTATACTTATACTGTTTCACAAACGCCTCACCCAAATCTTTGAAAGTGAGAACTCGAGTACTGTCGAGTCCCATATACCATTTCAAAGTTGCACCAGACAAACTATCTTGAAAGTAGTGAATGAGAAGCTGATCATTATCCTTCTGAGCCGACATCTTATGAGCATACATAGTCAAATGACTCATCGGACAAGAGTTAGCCTTATACTTTTCAAAGTCAGGGACTTTGAATTTATGCGGGATCTTCACATTAGGAACCAAGCATAACTCATGAGCATTCTTTCCAAACAACTCTTTACCTCTCAGAGCTTTGATCTCTTTCTGTATTTTAGCAAACTGGTCTTGAATCTCTTCCATTCTATCATAAGCACTGGCATTTTCACTTGGAGCAGTATGGAAAATATGTTCTTCACCAAAAGGAACAGTATGAACCACAGGCTGTGGTACAGTCATCACAGGAAGGACAGTAGGAACAAGTGGAATTTCAGGTGGTGATGGTGGTTGATAACCTTCAGGAACAAAGTTATGAGGCATGCCCCAGGGGAAGCCAGGAGGCATGGAATATTGAGGAACACTAGCAGGCGCCACAGATATAGGCGTAGAGACAATCTCAAAAATGACTGTCCTTTGCACAGGAGTTGAAAACGGAGGAGACAGAGGTTGATTCTGAGCAGCAGCCATTGCTTCCATCATAGTAGTGAGTCTCTCCAAATTATCCTTCAAATTTTTCACTTCCTCACGAAGCTCACAGTTCTCTTGTTGTAACTGATCCATCTCCTTCTTCAGATTAGCCCGAGTATTATACTGGTGCGACAGCTTGGCCGAATGAAGACCAAAAGAAACATAAGACACCTGGAGAAGGCAAGAAATAATGCAAAATGATGCTTGATATGCAAGATGCAAATGCAAAGTTTCAAGGAACTATAAAGCACGTTACAAACATTGTTATCTGAAATACCAAAATCTCATTCATTAATGATGGAAAAGATTACATCTTGGAAGTACAGATTCAAGAATCCTAAAACAATAGAGAATAAAGAAAACTAGATCCCTAGAGAATCCTATGAGAAGAAGTCACAGCTCTATCTTCCAGCTTCTTGATATGGGCCTGCATCTGATTCTTCTCAATCAACAACTGATCAATGATCAACTTCCAAGGAGATTCTAAACTCTTTGGAATATCGGGAACTGGCTGAATGCGAGAGGAAAATAAATCCTCTTGCGCCTTTCTCTTCTTGTTGGCAACTTCATCTTCATTCTTCTTCTTAAAGTGCTCTTGAAGTCTTGCATTCCCTAACTCAACAATCTGATACTTGTTCTTCCAAGCATCTCTCTCTTGTTGCATTTCGGCCAAAGCGATCTCAAGCTTCTCTGTGTCTTCCATAAAGTAGAGAATAGGCTTCTTATCAGTTAGAGATAAAGGTTCCTGACGCGCATAAGGCATCTTCAAAGTAATAGCTCTATTTTTAACCCATTGGAGGTAAGGTTCCGAAGAGACACAATTCGGATTTCCCAAACTTTCCTTTCCTTTTCTACGAATGTTGCACCAAGCTTCCACAATTTCTCTCTTGAGAGAAACCTGATATTCTTCTTCCTTGAAAAAGAGACCAGCCAAATGGATGTTATTCGGTACCTCTCGCAAAGGATATCCTAACTGACGACGAGCCAACACCGGATTGTAGCTGATTCCTCCCTTTGTACCAAGAAGAGGTATATTGGGAAAATCACCATAACTTTCAATAATCATCGCTCCAAAAGGAACATGGCTACACCAATCAATATCAAAATGAGTGAGAGACATAATATTCCGTGACCAATATAAACCATCCTTGAGATTCCAGAAAGCTGCAGACTTTGGCAAGTGAGAAATAAACCACTTGTAAAGCAAAGGTGCACAACAGATAATCATCCCTTCACCACGGGCATTCCTAAGGTGAATAGAATGGTAAGCATCGGCAAGCAAAGTGGGAATTAGATTCCCAATCAAGAAGATCTGAATAGCGTTGATGTCGACAAAGTTCTCAACATTCGGGAAGAGGAACTGTCCATAAATAAGCAAGGCCAGAATAGCCTCAAAAGCGATTGTGTTCTTCACACTAGCAAAGTGATGAGCTCTATCGATCAAGAACTTAGCGGGCAAGAATCTTTCCTTTGGTATCCATGTGAGCCTAAAAACCTTCAAGTGAGTAGCCTTCGCAATAACATCATGCTCGGGAGCGGGGCCCAAACCGGAGAAAATCCGACCATAAACAGGCAAACCAAGCAGGAGAGAATACTCCTTTAGCGTAGGTACCAACTGATAATCAGGAAAGGTGAAACAATGAAGCAAAGGGTCATAGAACTGAACCAAAGTAGCAAGAAATCCTTCAGCCATATCAACCTTCAATTGAGATAAAAGCCTTCCATATCTGGATTCGAACTTCTTGGTATCAGCAACCAAAGATCCTAGCTCTCTCAAACCCCCTAACTTAGGACTCTTGAAAGTGTACTTCTTTGTACTTCTCCTTCCAAAATCCATAACAAAAGTATCTGCAATGTTGGCAATAACACCTTTGAGTTCCTTGAAACCTTCCAAAAGAATGCTCATGAATGCATGAGTGCATGAATGCAACAACCACAAACAAGATCACACAACGCACACGGGTCAAGGTTCAACTCACGAGCATGAAGCCAAGGGTAAGAACCAATCCCACAAAGGTGTATACTACGGTTTTGTCTTCATTGTACCTGCAGAAAACATTGGTTCTAGCTGTAACGCCCCAGTTTTAGTAATTTTTATTTAATTGAGTCGTTTTGATTATTTTATTATTATATTATTTTATTTTTTGACTTTTATTCGAAAATATATTATTTTTCATCGTGATTATATTTTAACGCGTTTTGGGAACGTTTGCGAGATATTTGAGTGTACGGGTATTTTGGTATTTCCATTTATTTTCTTAAGTTAGAAAACATAAATAGAAAGAAAAGAGAGAAAAATAGAAAGGAAAGAAAAAGAAGAGAAGAAAAAGAGGAAGAAAGAAAAGAGAAAGAAAGGGAGAAAGAGAGAAAACTTGGAGAATTTAAGAACCGATTCAACCGACTTTTCAAACGCGATTTAATCTGGTAAGGGTACGAAACTTGATTATACTATGTTTGTGTATGATTATGTATGTTTGTGTGGAAGTTTTATTGGTTTGTAATATAGGTCGAAATGTGATAAACGAGTAGAAATCGATGTTTTCGCGGTTGGAAATCTGTGTAAATGTTGTAGAATACTAGTTACCATGATTAGATTATGTTCTGATTGCTATGTGTTGCTTTGGAAATGTTTTGGTTGAGAAAATTTGGTTTTAGGTTATGTAACAGCGCTGCTGGGATTTCTAGTATTCGAAGATTCGCACTGCGAATCCCCTAGCGAAGGGGAAAGCGAGCATTAGGTGGCTATTCGCACTGCGAAGGTGAGGGCGAGCATTCGCCAGAGACTTGCACTGCAAACTTTGTGTTATTTTGTGTTGTTTGCTCTCTGACTTGGTTCACTGGGATACTCGCACTGCGAATGGGGAAGCGAGCATTCGCTGGGAGTTCGCACTGCGAACGTTGGGAAATTTTTAGGCTATTTTCAGTTCTGACTTGGTTCTCTGGGACATTCGCACTGCGAATGAGGTAGCGAAGGACTCGCTGGGAGCTTTGCATTGCGAACATGACAGTTTTTCCGAATTTGTTTTCTTTATAACTTTTGATCCATAAGTCGGTTTGAGGCGTGGTTTGTGCGTTGGAAAGCTTTTGGCATGTTCTTTCTTATTAAACTGATTTTGAGACTAGTGGCCGATTTAATTATGTTGGGTACTGGAATGGCATCGTTTTGTTAACTTGTATCATTGTAAGTGTGTGTAGTTGATGTGTATCATGCAATATGTTGTTGATGTGGATATTGTATGACTTGTGTGCTGTTGTGAAATAAAAATGCACGTGATACATGTTGTGATGATGAATTGTGGCCTAAGGGCAAGAAAATGCAATGTGTGGTATTTGATGATATATGCATGATTATGAATGTGTATATGTGTGCATTTGAATGTCATGAGTCATTGTATGCCAAGCATCATGATATGCATGTTGGTGATGTCGTGTGCCCTAGTGGGTGTGAGCGATGAATCGGTTCTAGAGGGAATCCACTATAACATCGTGAGCCTTAAAAAAATAAGAGGACCTAAAGCGATGATTATAGACGATCGTGAGCCTTATACAAAGAGGACCTAAAGCGATTGGATTGTGAGCCTTAAAAAAATAAGAGGACCTAAAGCAATCCATAAACGTTGTGAGCCTTATACAAAGAGGACCTAAAGCGACGGGGAACATCGTTTGCCCGACGGGGAATTACACTAAGTAACAAGCGATGATTCCAATAGTTCCTGAGTGAACTGGTGTTGAGAAATGATGGATGGATGGTACCGCATGTGCATTTGCATAGAGTCGTTGTGTCGGTCTCTTTGCATTTGCATAAATCATGAATGGATTGATTGTGCATGGAATTGTGGATGAAATTGATGAGTTGATATATGTATACATGTGGGTGATATTTGTATTGTGCATGGTTGATATACCTTGGTGATGGATATATGAAATATACATTGTGTTGTTTTGTGTTTGAATTCTGGTATGAGTTGTGGTGAGAATATTTTATATGTGTATTGTCGTGTTATTATATAATTATATGAAATTATATTATGATTGTGTTTTTCACCCTTCTGCTGTTTTTAATGCTCTACGAGGCATTGCAGATTAGATGCTGGAGGTCTTTTTGTGAAGCTTAGGTCTTCACTCTTTTGTCGGTCGGCTCTGATATGTAGCACCGGGTAGTCAGGGAGATCGAGTGTGATTATTTTGTATTATGTATATGTATCTTTTGGATTGTACATGTATGATATTGGATATGACAGACAAACTTTTATGATATATATATTTGAGATTCAGTTACGGATTTTCCGCTTTTATTCTGTATCTGAATTGTGGGTGTTAGGAACTTTGTTCCTTTGTTTTGTGCTACCTGAATTGTTGCATATCTATATGAGCAGGTTGTTGTATGTTTGTTTCAAATTGATGTGACGCCTCTGTCTATGCCGTGAAATTTTAATTATACTCTGATTAATTGTTATCGCTTTAATAGCCGGGGGTGTAGAAGGGGGTGTTACATTAAGTGGTATCAGAGCCAGTCCGTGTCAGTTTGTGTCAGTCCTTGTTAGTCTTTGTGGTTCGGTGACCTATTTGTTTAACCATAGTTACTGTTATTGGAAATGAACAGAATATGGCTGGTAGGAATGACGCTGCTTTAGCTGCTGCGATGCAAGCTTTGGCTCGGGCTGTGCAGGGTGCACCTAATACTGCGGGGAATGACGAGTTCAGGAAGAACAAACCGCCTGTCTTCAAAGGAAGATATGATCCTGATGGTGCTCAGATTTGGATTAAAGAGATTGAAAGGATCTTCCGAGTGATGGATTGTGCTGAGGATCAGAAGGTGAGACTAGGTACTCACATGTTGTTGGAAGAGGCTGATGATTGGTGGGTTGGTACATGTCATGTGTTGGAAGCTGCAGAGGAAGAGATTACTTGGGCTGTGTTTAGCATTGAGTTTCTGAGGAAGTATTTTCCTGAGGACGTAAGAGGAAAGAAGGAAATTGAGTTCTTGGAATTGAAACAAGGTAGTATGTCTGTTGTTGATTATACTGCTAAGTTTGTGGAGCTTGTGCAGTTTTACCCACATTGTGCGCGAAGCGTTTGAATCTTGTGTTGTCTTTGATGGGTGGAGAGATGGTTATTGATACCCCAGCAATGGGTTCAGTAACTACTTCTTTGGTTTTTTTAAGTTGTCCTTTGACCATTTATGGTAAAGACTTTGAAATGGATTTAGTGTGTTTGTCGTTGGAAGGTTTGGATGTGGTTCTGGGAATGAATTGGTTACAATTCAATCGGGTTCATATTGATTGTTATCATAAGTTGGTGAGGTTTCCTTCTCTTGAGGAAGACGAGGACTCGAGTTTCTTATCTACCAAAGAGTTGAAGAAACTTTTGGCGGATGAAGCTCAGTTGTTTGGGTTGTTTGAATCATTGATTGTGGATAGTCAAGTATCACTTGATGTGTTTCCTGTTGTGTGTGATTTTCCGGAGGTGTTTCCTGAGGATATTTTAGATGTACCGCCAGAGAGAGGTGGAGTTTTCTATAGATCTAGTTCCTGGTACTAGACCTGTATCTATGGCACCATATCGAATGTCGGCATCTGAATTGGTTGAGTTAAAGAAGCAGTTGAATGAATTGTTGGAGAAGAGGTTTGTGAGGCTAAGTGTGTCGCCTTGGGGTGTCCAGTTTTATTTTTGAAAAAGAAAGATGGAAGTATGCGATTGTGTATTGATTATCGCCGGTTGAATAAGGTGACAATTAAGAATAAGTATCCTCTTCCAAGAATTAATGATCTGATGGATTAGTTGGTTGGTGCGTGTGTGTTTAGAAAGATTGATTTGAGATCAGGGTATCATCAGATTTGGGTGAAAGAGGAAGATATTCAGAAGACGGCTTTTAGGACACGATACGGTCATTATGAATATTCTGTGATGCCGTTCGGGGTTTCTAATGCGCCAGGTGTGTTTATGGAGTACATGAATCGTATTTTCCACGAGCATTTGGATCGTTTTGTTGTTGTGTTTATTGATGATATCTTAATTTATTCTAAGTCTCGGGAGGAGCACGCGGAGCATTTGCATATTGTTTTGCAGGTTTTGAAGGAGAGGAAACTTTTTGCTAAGTTGTCCAAGTGTGAATTCTGGTTGTCCGAAGTGAGTTTTCTTGGTCACGTGATTTCAGGTAACGGTATTGCTGTTGATCCATCTAAAGTAGAAGCAGTTCTACAATGGGAGGCTCCGAGATCTGTTACTGAAATTCGAAGCTTTTTGGGTTTAGCCGGATATTATCGGAGGTTCATTGAAGGTTTTTCTAAGCTAGAACTTCCTTTGACCCAGATGACTTGTAAAGGCAAAGCGTTCATTAGGGATATTCATTGTGAGGAAAGTTTTAGTGAGCTAAAGAGAAGATTGACGACAGCTCCGATTTTGATTTTATCGGATCCTAATGAACCGTTTGTGGTGTATTGTGACGCGTCTTTGATTGGGCTAGGTGGAGTGTTGATGCAAGAAGGTAAGGTTCTGGCTTATGCCTCAAGGCAATTGAGGATTCATGAGAAAAATTATCCTACTCATGATCTTGAATTAGCGGCTGTGGTTTTTGTGTTGAAAATTTGGAGGCATTGTCTCTACGGTGCAAGATTCGAAGTCTTTAGTGATCATAAGAGTTTGAAATACTTGTTTGATCAGAAAGAGTTGAATATGAGGCAACGTAGATGGTTGGAATTCTTGAAGGACTGCGACTTTGGCTTGAATTACCATCCTGGTAAAGCTAATGTGGTAGCCGATGCGTTGAGTCGGAAATCGTTGCATATATCCGCTTTAATGGTTAAGGAGTGGGAACTTTTGGAATCGTTTAGAGATTTGAGTTTAGTATGTGAATTGACTTCGGATAGCGTGAGGCTTAGAATGTTAAAGGTTACTAGTGATTTTCTGTTGACGGTTAGTGAGAAACAGAAGATGGATGTGAAATTTGTGGATTTGATGACGGTTGGTGATCAAAGTGTGAATGAGGACTTTAAAGTGGACGATAAAGGTGTTTTGAGGTTTCGTGGTAGAATTTGTATTCCTGATGATTCGGAGTTGAAAAGGATGATTTTGGAGGAAGGACACCAGAGTAATTTGAGTATACATCCGGGAGCTAATAAGATGTACCAAGATTTGAAGAAGATTTTCTGGTGGTCTGGATTGAAGAGAGATGTGGCTCAGTTTGTGTATGCATGTTTGACTTGTCAGAAGTCAAAGGTAGAACATCTGAGGCCTAGTGGTTTGTTGCAACCGTTGGATATTCCTGAGTGGAAATGGGATAGCATTTCTATGGATTTTGTGACAGGGTTGCCGAATACTCAGCGAGGACATAATGCTATTTGGGTGGTTGTAGATAGGCTGACTAAATCGGCGCATTTCATTCCGATTGACATCATTTTTTTTAGAGAGGTTGGCAGAGATTTACATCAGTGTGATCGTGAAGTTGCATGGTGTTCCGTTAAGTATTATTTCTGATCGAGATCTGAGGTTTACTTCAAGATTTTGGGAAAGTTTGCAAAAGGCTTTAGGATCTAAGTTGAGGTTGAGTTCGGCTTATCATCCGCAAACGGATGGACAGATCGAGAGAACGATTCAGTCGTTGGAAGACTTGTTGAGGGCTTGTGTTCTTGAACAAGGTGGTGCTTGGGATAGTTATCTTACGTTGATTGAATTCACGTATAACAACAGTTTCCATTCGAGTATTAGAATGGCACCGTTTGAAGCGTTAAATGGATGAAGATGTCGAACACCATTGTGTTGGCACGAATCTGGTGAGAGTTCGGTGGTTGGACCGGAGTTGGTGTAACAGACTACGGAAAAGGTGAAGCTTATTTGCGAGAAAATGAAGGCTTCTCAGAGTAGGCAAAAGAGTTACCATGATCGAAGAAGGAAAGATCTTGAGTTTCAAGAGGGCGATCATGTATTTTTTAGAGTTACGCCGGTAACGGGTGTTGGTCGTGCATTGAAGTCGAAGAAGCTTACTTCTCGGTTTATTGGTCCTTACCAGATATCCGCGAGAGTTGGTGTTGTGGCTTATAGGGTGGCGTTGCCGCCGAATCTGTCGAATTTGCACGATGTGTTCCATGTTTCACAGCTTCGGAAGTATGTTTCGGATCTGTCACATGTGATTCCGATGGAGGAAGTTGAGGTAAGGGAGAACCTTACAGTTGAGGCATTACCAGTGAGGATTTTGGATCGCGAGTTGAAGCACTTAAGGGGCAAGGATATTGCACTTGTGAAAGTAGCGTGGGGAGGCGCTGCTGAGGGCAATTTGACTTGGGAGTTGGAGAGTCGGATGCGGGAGTCATATCTAGAGTTGTTCGTCTCAGGTAATATTTTCGAGGACAAAAATTTCTAAGTGGGGGAGAGTTGTAACGCCCCAGTTTTAGTTATTTTTATTTAATTGAGTCGTTTTGATTATTTTATTATTATATTATTTTATTTTTTGACTTTTATTCGAAAATATATTATTTTTCATCGTAATTATATCTTAACGCATTTTGGGAACGTTTGCGAGATATTTGAGTGTAGGGGTATTTTGGTATTTCCATTTATTTTCTTAAGTTAGAAAACATAAATAGATAGAAAAGAGAGAAAAATAGAAAGGAAAGAAAAAGTAGAGAAGAAAAAGAGGAAGAAAGAAAAGAGAAAGAAAAGGAGAAAGAGAGAAAGCTTGGAGAATTTAGGAACCGATTCAACTGACTTTTCAAACGCGATTTAATCGGGTAAGGGTGCGAAACTTGATTATACTATGTTTGTGTATGATTATGTATGTTTGTGAGGAAGTTTTATTGGTTTGCAATATAGGTCGAAATGTGATAAACGAGTAGAAATCGATGTTTCGCGGTTGGAAATCTGTGTAAATGTTGTAGAATACTAGTTACAATGATTAGATTATGTTATGATTGCTATGTGTTGGTTTGGAAATGTTTTGGTTGAGAAAATTTGGTTTTGGGTTATGTAACAGCGCGGCTGGGATTTCTGGTATTCGCAGATTCTCACTGCGAATCCCCTAGCGAAGGGGAAAGCGAGCATTCACTGGCTATTCGCACTGCAAAGGTGAGGGCGAGCATTCGCCAGAAACCCGCACTGCGAACTTTGTGTTATTTTGTGTTGTTTGCTCTCTGACTTGGTTCGCTGGGATACTCGCACTGCGAATGGGGAAGCGAGCATTCGCTGGGAGTTCGCACTGCGAACGTTGGGAAATTTTTAGGCTATTTTCAGTTCTGACTTGGTTCTCTGGGACATTCGCATTGCGAATGAGGTAGCGAAGGACTCGTTAGGAGCTTCGCATTGCGAACATAACAGTTTTTCCCAATTTGTTTTCTTTATAACTTTTGATCCGTAAGTCGGTTTGAGGCGTGGTTTGGTGCGTTGGAAAGCTTTTGGCATGTTCTTTCTTATTAAACTGATTTTGAGACTAGTGGCTGATTTAATTATGTCGGGAACTAGAATGGCGTCGTTTTGTTAACTTGTATCATTGTAAGTGTGTGTAGTTGATGTGTATCATGCAATATGTTGTTGATGTGGATATTGTATGACTTGTGTACTGTTGTGAAATGAAAATGCACGTGATACATGTTGTGATGATGAATTTTGGCCTAAGGGAAAAAAAATGCAATGTGTGGTATTTGATGATATATGCATGATTATGAATCTGTATATGTATGCATTTGAACGTCATGAGTCATTGTATGCCAAGCATCATGATATGCATGTTGGTGATGTTTTGTGCCCTAGTGGGTGTGAGCGACGAATCGGTTCCAGAGGGAATCTGCTATAACACCGTGAGCCTTAAAAAAATAAGAGGACCTAAAGCGATGAATATAGCCGATCGTGAGCCTTATACAAAGAGGACCTAAAGCGATCGGATTGTGAGCCTTAAAAAAATAAGAGGACCTAAAGCAATCCATAAACGTCATGAGCCTTATACAAAGAGGACCTAAAGCGATGGGGAACATCGTTTTCCTGACGGGGAGTTACACTAATTAACAAGCGATGATTCCAATAGTTCCTGAGTGAACTGGTGTTGAGAAATGATGGATGGATGGTACCGCATGTGCATTTGCATAGAGTCGTTGTGTCGGTCTCTTTGCATTTGCATAAATCATAAATGGATTGATTGTGCGTGGAATTGTGGATGAAATTGATGAGTTTATATATGTATACATGTGGGTGATATTTGTATTGTGCATGGTTGATATACCTTGGTGATGGATATATGAAATATACATTGTGTTGTTTTGTGTTTGAATTCTGGTATGAGTTGTGGTGAGAATATTTTATATGTGTATTTTCGTGTTATTATATAATTATATGCAATTATATTATGATTGTGTTTCTCACTCTTCTGCTGTTTTTAATGCTCTACAAGGCATTGCAGATTAGATGTTGGAGGTCTTTTTGTGAAGCTTAGGTCTTCATTCTTTTGTCGGTCGACTCTGATATGTAGCACCGGGTAGTCGTGGAGATCGAGTGTGATTATTTTGTATTATGTATATGTATCTTTCGGATTGTACATGTATGATATTGGATATGACAGACAAACTTTTATGATATCTATATATATATATATATATGAGATTCAGTTACGGATTTTCCGCTTTTATTCTGTATCTGAATTGTGGGTGTTAGGAACTTTGTTCCTTTATTTTGTGCTACCTGAATTGTTGCATATCTATATGAGCAGGTTGTTGTATGTTTGTTTTAAATAGATGTGACGCCTCTGTCTATGCCGTGAAATTTTAATTATACTCTGATTAATTGTTATCACTTTAATAGCCTGGGGTGTAGAAGGAGTTGTTACACTAACAAAGTGCCTAGGGTCCACAATCCATTATCAGACACACCAGCGCACCGATTTGCTTGGAGGTTGGTAGTTATCCTCAAGAGAATCTAACCCGAGTGTAGCATCGCATGATAGCTAAGTCAGATTTGCATCTTCATAGCTTCCGCTCTACGATCTTAAAAAGGCTAGGATGGGTTAAGGGTTACTACGGTTCCCAGTGTTATAGGCTTCTATGGAAAAAGTAATGCCTTCTCGATCGCTCGATCAACATCAGTAATTCCAAAGAGGAAACCACCGAGGGGATAGATTCTCAAGTTCTTCTTTTTCAGGATTCGAATCCTTCAAAGTTCCCTTGACTATATTATCCTCATATCTCAAAGTGCACTCTGGTCCAGGTATAGGACCTATCCCACACACAGAGGAACTCCCAAACAGAACAAACAAGTAACAAGCAAATCAGACAAAAAGCAGTAAATAAATCAAAGTAGGCTAAACCCCTCAAGGGGGATAATCCCCAGCAGAGTCGCCACTTTTCTGTAGCGGGGAAATTTGTGAGTGTAAGCTATTGATTAACTTAACTCAAAAAATTAACAAGAGTCGCCACCACACTTTTATTTTTATCCAAAAAGGAAAGGAAAAAATAGCGAACAAAACCTAAAGAGTTCTAAAAGAACAAAGAGATAAAGGGTAAGGGGGGTTGGTTATGTAAAGGGAAGGTTTTACGCACCCAATACATCTATAGTACTCTATAGGAGCCCTTTGATGTATTCATGCTTTTGGTTTGAAAATGGTTTGCTTGTAAAGAGATTGTGGAGATGAGAGGAGAAATATTTTTTAAGATTTTTGTGTTTGGAGAGACTTATCGCCTCATGCCTACGTACCCACGATGTGCAATATAGGATCAAAACCCCGTAGTTCGTGGTACAAAGAACAAAAATTTGTTTGTTTTGGTTGATTTTAAGTGTAAAGACAAGTCGTCATTTCTAAGCGAATAATTCTGCTTAAAGAAATGGATCATGTCTAAACTTATGAAAAAGTTTAAAAAAGAAAAGTGCACAAAGCACAAAAAAAGAGTTTGATGAGTTTTTGTATTTTTTTATGTTTTTATGAAATGGTCAAAATATGGTTAACAATTGATTGGCATTTATTAAAGAAAACAAAGTTTAAAAAATCACTTGACCAAAGTCAAGGTTTTATTATGAAAGCGGTTTTAAGTTCGAAAACAAGAAGATTTTGAAAAAGAGAGGAAGTTTTGAAAATTGAAGAAGGGGTGGAGAAGAAGTGACTATCCTAGTGCATAAAATAAAAACTAAGGATAAGAAAGATCTAACCACATGGACAAGCTCCATAGCATAAGCATTTTTCCCTTTTTCGACTTGGTCTTGATTCAAAATAAGTCTTCAAAAGAGGACTCCAAGTATCCAAAATCCAAGGTTTTCCATCACAGACTCCCAAGCATAGGTTAAGATCCTAATTCTAAGTCCATAAGTCCATAATCAAGAGTATAGGTCCTCCAAAGCAAGGGATAGTGGCCATAGTCCAACAATTAAGAGCACAAGTCTTTTAGTGGTTTAATCCTTTATTAATATTTTAAGTCCAAATGGACAAAAGAAAAATAAAAGCACAAGATAAAATGGTCCAAGTGGACAAAAGAAAAATGACATAAACATAAACATGACATGATATGATAGGGAGCGAGAAGGAAACATAAAAGTTAGAAGTTAGTGGTTAGTAGCACAAGGCTCTAGTGCCATAAGCCTTCACCGATTATTCTGTTTCGCTTTATGAACTATAGTGATTAAACAATGCACTTAGGCCAAAGCTAATGAACTTGACAGAAGATTGGTAGAACCAAAGCCTCTACAACGCCAAGTTTCAAAGATTATGGACCTAATGCAAAAAATCAACCACCATTGGGTTGACGCGACTAATCAAGGTCCGGACCATGAAAGTTCAAATTCCGAATTGGATAAAGAGGGACAAATGTTGCGCTATGTTAAGCAATCACCGAGTAATTTACGGAGTAGTTACCCTACAATGAGGCCGGTCAATAGATCTTTGTGCTAATGCATGCTAGATGAACGATATGTAGATCATCATCCGAAAGCAATACCGCACGAAAAGAAAATAGGTAACGATCTAGTCTTGATCAAGAATTCAACAAAGAAATTCTAAGATCCAAAAGACTTTCATCGATCAAAATAAAAAAGAAATATATGAAGAGAAAGCCAAATTGAATTACAAAGTCAAGAGCCTTTCATCTTCAGGTTCAATCACCTTGAATTGATAGATTTAAGTGTGAAAACATATCACTAATTCAAAGCACCTCAAATGAATTCAACAATTCATTTAAAGATAGATTTGAACTAATGAATGTTTAATTACTCTAACCATATCCAAAGTCCATTGAAATTGAAGAGAAATTAATCCCAACAATGTGTTTCAAGGCTAAAATAAGAAGAAAGGGGAAGAAGGAGGAAGAAAAACCAAAACAACCCCAAAAACAAGCAAAAAAACACATTCTCGAGGCTGGTTAATCGATTAAACAACTCACATTGTAATTATGTTAATCAATTAACCAGTGCAAACTTCCAATTTTTTGCGCAGAAACAAATTGTTAATCGATTAACCTAAATGTACTGGTTTTGGTTAATCATTAACACTGTAAAAATAGCAGAAAATCAGTTTGAAAATTGCCAAATCCTTGATCACTCATTTCTTCAAACATCTTAGGATTAAGGATTCAATTGTGCACGAATTTTTGAGTAAAACAACAGCAAAACCAGCAATCAAACACAATTACAAGATCCAAAGGATCAAGTAACAAGAATCTCCAATGATCTACATTATGGAAGATGAAGATGAAGCTTCAACAACGGTGAAAGATGAATTACCACTTCAAATCTGAAAATTCCTTCAAATTGCTTCAAGATCCAAATACCAAAGCCTTGATCTACTATAATTGATGAACAAAAACAAGAATAGATGAAGGTTTAGCTCAAAGTTGAACAAGATTCAATGTGAATTCTTGTTAACTTTCAAAAGAAGAAAAGTGAGCTTTTAGTGAATTTGGTGGTTGGGAAGAGAATTTGCAAGAGGTTTGTTGGCTATCAAAAGCTTGAAGAATGAATGAAATGAAGCCCCTATTTATAGAGTTAGGCTTGAGAAAATTGGTGGTTTGGAATTAGGATTGGAAGATCAAAATTAGGATTGGAATTCAAATTTGGAGGGAAATCACAAAAGAGTGGTGATTAGTGATGGTACATGGTGGGAATTAATTATGATGATGTAGGGAATTAAAATGGGATGGTCTAGAATATTCCACATGTAATCAAAATGATGAAAATTGGTGCCAATTGCTGCAGAATTTGAATTTGGTACATTTTCTCAAAAATTGCACGTGTTAATCGATTAACCACTTCACAGTGCAATTAGGTTAATCGATTAACACAGTGAAAATGGGAAAAATGGCTTTTTGATGTGCTGTCTTGGCTCTGGCTCGATTTTCTTGCTTGTCAAAGAAGGCATGGAAATAAACACATGAACCTTGGAGTCCTTTGAATGATAATCAATTAAATCTTGGAAACTTTTGATCAGATAATTTTTGAATTAATCGCAGATCAACTTTGACTTTATTCAGATGAAATCCATTCGAGCTGAGGGACTGATGTTTTGGTATTTTTAACCTGTTCTTCCCTTGAAAAATGTTAGTGAAAGAAAACAAAATATTTTTTGGATTTTAATTAATGGTTAGTCAACATAAAGAAATTAAGCAATGAAACAACTGACAGACACACACAAACTCAAAGATCCCTGCAAGGCACAATCCTACAAAAGAGGGAACCAATGTGTGATCTTGTTTGTGGTATGAAATGAAAAAGACCTGTGGGATCTTAGGGGGTAAAAATTAGGGTATTACAATACTAGAAAGTTTATTCATGTATTCATTTATTTGTTTATTTATTTTTTATAGTAGCGTTGACTACAAACCGACACTAATGTATAGTTACTTGTACATTTATTTATTTATTTCTTATCTTACAGTAGCGACGACCAAAGACCGACGTTATTGTTGGTGCGAAAATATTTCATTTATCCCAAAATTTATGCTTGCCTCCTTTTCTGATTTATTGAGTTAATTAGCTTTAAGTAGTGTCGCTAAAAACCGATGTTAACTTTGGTGCGAAAAATTTGCTTTCCCCTTGATCTAACCGGCTGATCAGAACCTGAAGTGGGGCAGAGACTACGTCTGCGATACTGGGTATCAAAGATAAGGAGGGGGTGTACCTGCAATGGCCTGCGATGCTAAAATAAGAATCGAGAGAAGAGAAGGCAAGTACAAAGTATGAATGTCTTAGGATGGTTTAGAATGATTCAGAATACCTGACCCTCTCAAATGAAAGGGTTTTTATAATGCCCCCAACACTTGGCCATTGGTCCCTATTTTCGAGGCGAGATACTCGCTCCCAAAGAATAGGTAACTATCAAAAACTAGCCGTTGGGACGGGCATAGGTGCTCGGACTTAGCCGTTGCCGCGGGCAAGGGCCTGGTCGCGGGCACAGGCGTCATGACTGTTTCAAGGTGGTGGAACCATACGTGACGGGCAGAAATGTGATGAGGGGCAGCTGATCCTGGGGGTCAGCTGGCCAGCCCTCACTAGTAGAGGGGCAGAAGGGTAAAATGGTTCCATTTGTCCTTAACTGGAAGGACTTAGGCAATTGGGTCGTTCTTGGAGCAGAAGTGGATTGGGCTATGCCTAGCCATTGGACCAGTCCGGAACAGAAGCCCCCTAAGTCGTTGCTCCCGAGCATGGGAGTGATGACTTAAGGGTAGGTCGCATTCCAGGGGAGGAGTAGGCGTGGTCGACGCCTGTCAGTGAGATAGGGTTGTACCGCGGTGCTTGCGGGGTCTGTGCCCGAGGGACCAATAACGTTGTCTGGAGCGTCTGGCGTGCGGGGAGCCCAACGATTGATGTGATTTGAAAGGATAGAATGTCACGCATGCCTCGAGCCATGTGCCGCATTAAATGCATAATGATGGCTATGCTAGGGTTATGATGATGCCCTTATGTCACACATGCTCGTGCATGTACCCCTTGTCTGTCCATAAATAGAGGGAGGACGTGCTCATTTCCACTTTTTGCTTCACTCTCTTCTCTTGCCATCTGTTCTCGTCTCCGCCGTACGCGCAACGACAAGAGGTCGCCGACCATCTACTTCCCTTCCTCGACCACGTAAGTCTTCCTAACCCTTCTCTATTTTAGGTGTTTCAATTTCTGTTTCCTTAGTGTGCATGCGGTTAGAATGAAACTGGGTAGTGTAGGGGTGGTTTCCTGCGAATGTTGGTGCCTGGCGGTGGTTAGGCCATCTTTTGTTGTCGGCGCTGGAGCCGGAGCCTTAGAAACTTAGGATTTTAGTCGATTCTGGCACCATTGCGACAATGGATGATTTAATTGCCAATGGAATCCATGTGTTTTCCGGTGTACTCATGAGTTTTCCGGTGGATCTTCCAATGGATTTCTGGGTAACGCACCGGAGAGGGCCTCCCCATGTGGGTTAGAGGGATTTCCTTGGCCTTCTCCATGCACCGTTGCTATTCCATTTGAGTAGTGCTTAGGTCGGGGACGTTGTCCTCGGGCCTTCGCACACCCTTTCACTTGACTAGCGGTGGAAGGGGGGATTTGACTTGTCATCGAATCCACTTTTGTCCTCTGCTTTTCAGGTAAAGGAGATGTCTCACGAAGTTGAGGATGAATTTATGAGGGAACTGTCCGAGGAGAGCTACTCGAACGATAGTGGCACTGATGATACTTATGCTCCCCGGGATGCCGGCGAAACATCTGCACCAAGTAGCTCCGGGGAATAGTAGGTTGTCGCTGAGCCCTGGAAGCATGCCTCCCTTTTTACTTCTTACATCTGAGATACCTTCACGACAGTGGGGGCCGAGGGAGACTGGAAGGTCCATTTCCCTTGGGAGAACGACCGGATTTGCTCGGTGTACAGGGAGATGTTCCCCATGTACGAGTATGTCTTCAAAGAGATTGGGTTGAGGCTGCCCTTTACGGACTTTCAAGTAGCAGTCTTCAGCCATCTGGATCTGGCGCCTTCTCAACTACATCCAAACTCGACTGCTTTCATGTGGGAATTTGAGCTGACATGTGAATATCTGAAGACTGGAGCTACTCTTCCCCTCTTCTTTACAATCTTCCATCTCCAGCGCCAGGTTTCTGGGAGGCATTTCGGATGGGTCTCCCTGAAGCAGGGGAGGAAATTATTCAAGCCTTTCTCTGAGTCCATCAGGACGTTCAAGGAGAGGTACTACATCATCGAGACCGTGTCGTAGAGGGCCGCAGACTCCTCGTTCATCTGGGAGGTTTCGACGAATGAGAACTGGGAAGCCCTTGTCGACGAGCAGGGCAAGGTGCAGGGGTAGAGGTTGCTGAAGTTCCCCTTTTGCTAGAGCAGGGACCATTTTACACGAGGAACCGACAGCTACCTTTCCAACCCAAACCAGCTGGGGGATAATGATCGGGCCAGCTACGAAAAGCTAGTAGGCTTTGTCGACAGCTTTCTCCCTGCCCAGTGAGTGAATAGGAGAGGGAGGTCATTTACGAAATAGACGGGGGGTCAAGGTGGAGACCCGTTATATTAACATGAAGGAGCTCCTTGAGTGTAGCACTCATGAGAAGGCTTTGGAACTTCTTGGTCGCCATGTATTCTTTAGCTCGCTCGTATGGTAATTTTCATTGTTTACTGACGTGTGCCCGTCGTTTTGCAGGTAACATGTCTTCTGCCCAGGAGCGAAGGGTTAAGAGTGCTCAGGCAAAGCTCAAGGGGGGCCAAAAGATCGGGAAGAGCCGCCACATCAAGCGAGTGGCTCCTCCACAGACGGGGTCAAGGACCTCTTCATCTATGCCACCTACCGTCTAGACCTCCCTTTTGCCACTAAATTAAGGGTCCAAGCGCCCCCAGGCGGGCGAGATCCTCGACCTTACCGCCGAGGGAGAGAATAGTAGATATTAGTTGCCTCGTGCTTTCACAATAGGAGTTTCTTTGAAAGCTCCTCTCTTGCACTCCACCGGGCGGAGTCCTTGAAGCTCGAGGAGCTGGATCGTCCGAGCAAGAGGGCAATGCTGGCTCAGGATGCTTCTGCCCTGATAAGGGTCCTGGGAATGGCTGTGGTCTACACCGAGGAGGGGGGCCTCTAAGAAGTAAAGCTGAAGAAGGCCTAAGCCGCGAACGCGGTCCTGGAAGAGAAACTGAAGACTACAGAGGAGGCGTTGCAGAAGGCTAAGGAGGATCTGGCCAAGGTCACCGATGAGGCGGCGAAAACGTATAAGGGTGAGCTGGCCAAGATCACCGGGGAGAAGGACACCCTGGTCGCAGAGTAGAAAGCCACGAAGGACTTGGTCGCATCATTGAAGACTTCCGCTGCTCCTGCTAAGGATGAAAGCGATGAAGTTAAGAGTCTGAAGACTTAAGCTAAGCTGGTTGCCCATATTAGCCAAGCGGAGGAGGATTGCGTGGGGATCGACGAGGATGCTTTTAACAATGCTGTGGAGCAGCTGAAGATCGTGAACCCCGGGGTCGAACTGTCCACCGAGGGGACTGGGATCCTCTAAAGTGTTGTGGACGGTCAGATCGTCGTCCCAGACGTCCTTTGATTCAGCGAGGAGCAGGAGCAGCCTGCCCGAGAAGAGCCTCAGCTGACGGCCGACTAATTTCCCTTTTGTTGTACTTCCGGCCTACGCGCCGTGTTTTTGTAATTTATCTTTTTGTATGGGGCTTGGTCCCTTTGTATTGTAACTAACATAATCACGGTCCTTGTTGACGTTTTTATATGATAAAATTTTATTTTTGACCATGGTGGTCGGTTGTGTTTGAATCAGTTTGGTGCATGTTTTTACTTTGCTTTATTTTTGCTAAGTGTCAAAAGGCAGCTCGATACTCGTGCCCTGTTATTGTTTCGGGGTTTGCTCGACAAATTGTGTTCGACAGTGAGGGGAACTGGTCGAAAGGCCTGGGTATCTTCCGGGCATGAGATCGGAGCTCAAGTCGCGTTTGTGGCCTGAGTTCGCGGCGTTAACTTCCCATCGAGAGCTAGGTGTTCTGCCTTTCGTGGTACTTGGGCGACGGTGGGCTTGGTCGAGGGACCCCTGTCGGGCATGGTTTTTGATCGTTCCTTAGCAAAAGCCTGCTTTGGTTTATTTTGGTATGTAGCGCTTGTACTTGAGAGCGCACTTTTGGTCAGTACATTATGCTCTTCGTGTCAACGGAGCATGCCGACAGTTGTGGCCTTAGCTATAATATTGTTTTAATTTTTCGGCGTTCCATGGTCGAGCTAGTTATTCCCTGTTGAGATGTTCTAGGTAATAGGCCCCATTCTTTGTTTCTGCTCGAACACGATAGGGCCCCTCTCAGTTTACGGCGAGTTTGCCTTCACGAGAATCTTTATGATTTCTCCCGATCGGACCTCTTCGACGAGGTCAAGCTCCTCCCTTAGTGCCTCGCTGTTGTTTTCCTCGTCCAGGGGAGCTTTAGTCCGCCGGGATGGCACATGTATCTCAATAGGGATTATTACCTCAGTCCCGTATTCTAAATGGAAAGGGGTTTCCTCACTCGAAGAGTGGGGCGTAGTACGGTAGGCCCAGAGCACACTGTGCAGCTCCTCGACCTATTATTTCTTGGTTAAGTCCAGTCTCTGTTTGAGACCTCGTAGAATTACCCTGTTCACTGCCTCGGCCTTCCCGTTCGTCTGCGGGTGCTCGACGGACGCGAAGTGTTGTTTGGTGCCTAGTTGGGTGACGAACTCCTAGAATTTTTTGTCCATGTACTGTGTCCTGTTATGGGTGACGATCGCTTGGGGGACACCGAAATGAGCAAGAATGTTTCGTTTGTAGAAGCAGAGTATGTTGTGGGACGTTATTTTGGCCAGAGCCTCTGCTTCTATCCACTTTGTAAAGTAGTCCACGCCTACTATTAGGTACTTGTTTTGAGTTAAACCTACGAAGAATGGTCCTAGGATATCTAGGCCCTAACATGCAAAGGACCACGGGGAAGACATTGCTTCGAGCTCATTGGGCGGTGCCAAGTGCATGTCCCCTTGACGTTGGCATTTGCCGAATTTCTTCACATGCTCCTTTGCGTCATGCTGCATGGTCGGCCAGTAATATCCTGCTCGTAGGGCTTTCCTGGCGATGAATCTTCCTCCGAGATGCTGAGCGTTGATTCCCTCATGGATTTCCCGCAGGACATGGGCAACCATTTCTTCCTCAAGTCATTTGAGGAGAGGTATGGAGCCCCCTCGCCTGTAAAGCTTATTTTTGACCAGGACATAGGAGCAGGCCTTGCACCTGACTATGCTGGCTTCCTATGGGTCGGATGGTAGTTCGTCCTTGGCGAGGTAGTTGTAGACTAGGGTCATCCAGCAGTTGTTGTCTCCAATGACGTGCACGTCGAGGTTCGTCACAGTTTTCTCGATGCTAGGTAAAGGAAGTACCTCCTGGATGACAAATTTGTTTCCTCCATTCTTTTACGTGCTCGCCAGCTTTGACAGGACAACTGACCGGACATTGTGTTCGCAGGGAATATACTTTACCTCCACCAATGTGAATTTCGTGATCTTTTCCTTGACCAAGGTCAAGTATTCAGATAGGTTGCCGTTCTTGGCCTGATATTCTCCCCGAACCTGAAGGGCCACGAGTTTAGAATCCATGCAGATGACAACTTCCTCGGCTCCCAGGTCTTCGGCGAGGTGCAGACTTGCGAAGAAGGCCTCATACTCTGCCTGATTGTTGGATGTGGGGAAAGATAGGGTAAGCGAGACTTAGACGAGGATACCCTCCTCGTTTTCCTGGATGATGCCTGCTCCGCTCCATGCCGAGCTGGATGTTGCGTCGACGAAGATTATCCACTTGCGAGCTCCGCAAGTTGGGGAGTCGGGCAAGGTCATTTCTCACACGAAGTTGTGTAGCGCCTCAGCTCTGAGGGCTTTCCTGCTCTCGTACTGGATGTCGAACTCGGACAGGTCCAGCGACCATTTGAGCATTCTGTAGCGAGTGATTTTGGTCGGTGACGCGACCACCTTATCGCTGGTTTTTGGGTTTCTACTCAATGAAGAGAAGGGGGTGCTACTTTCTGATTTCTTATTTATCCCGTGAAGCTGGAAGGGAAAGGGAAGCTATCTAAAACTAACCTTGCACGCGAATGTTTAACTGAACAAACGCTTAAAAGAGATTGGGGGTCCGGGGTCAGGTTATACAATAGGGAGTTGTCAATTACCCATCCTATATGTGGTTATCCACAGGATATTAGCTTTAGGTTTCGCTTTGTACTTGATGGTGTTTATCCGTTAATGGGTTGGAAAGTTTCTTGGAGAATATGAGTGAGTGAGCGAGTTTTGTTGATGTTCGGGTTTTTTCCGATGTTTTTGGTAAGGTACTGGACCTAAGTTTTGATTGATGTGTGAAGGTACTGGACCTAGAGTTTTTGTTTCGTATGCTCGCTAAGATTTCGCAATCTTATGCCTACGTATTCCCGTTTAAACGAAACAGGAAAATTAGAACAATCGTAGTTCCTCCTATTCTAAGGGAGGAAAAAGACATTTGGGTGTCTTGTTCAAAGCCCAAGATTGAATCTAAAAGGTTTATTTGTGTCTTGTTCAAAGCCCAAGATTGAAGCTAAAGATTTGACTGAGAGAGAACTTGTCATCTCTAAAGAGGGATTGGACTTCCTCTGAGGGGATTGTTGATTTTTGTGTGCCTTGATCAATGCCCAAGGTTGAAGCTAAGAGGTTGATTGACTTCACTGGGGAAGTCCTTATACAAAGCCTAAGAGGAGGCTGGAAATGACCGATTTAACAAGAGAGTATTTTTATGTCTTGTACAAAGCCCAAGATTGAGGCAAAAAAGAGACTGACTCTTTTAGGGCATATCATTATACAAAACCTAAGAGGAGGCTAGAAGTTTGACTTTTCTGGGGAAAATGTTCTATCTGTCTTGTATAAAGCCCAAGATTGAGGCTAAAAAGGGATTTTGACTCCGCCGGGGAGGTTTGTATGTGTCTTGTACAAAGCCCACGATTGAGGCGAAAATGAGTTTGACTCTGCTTGGGAAATCATTCCTCAAAGCCTAAACAAAGGCTGGGAGGAAATGACTCTGCAGGGGAAGATATCTGTCCCAAGCTTAAGAGAAGATTATGAAGATTTGTGTCTTGTACAAAGCCCAAGATTGAGGCTAAAAAAGGTTTGGACTCAACAAGAGAGTGCTTTTTTCTGTCTTGTACGAAGCCCAGGATTGTGGCTGAACAAGCTAGAGTAATCATCATACCTAAGAGGAATCTGACTTCTGCTAGGGGAAATCCTTATACCAGGCCTATGAAGAGGCTGGAAGAGATTGACTCAACAAGAGAGTGCTAAAAGGTGATTGACTCAACAAGAGAGTCTTGAAAAGTTGATGGACTTAACAAGAGAGTCTGACAAGGTGATTGACTCAACAAGAGAGTCTGAAAAGGTTATTTTCGCTGGGGAGAATCATTTGTATAAAGCCCAAGAGGAGGCTATCTATGCTGAGGAAAGATCATTATACAAAGCCTAAGAGGAGGCTATCTTCTGCTGGGGAATTTATTGAGATCCCAAGGCAGGTCCAAATGGGGAATCAACTCTTGCTGAGGATTACAGAAGAGTTGAGGTATCAGAGACCTTGAGGTTTGATTTGGGATAGTGTTATACTGATGATAAACTGACCCTGGTTGGGGAAATTTTAGGAGAGAGACTGGGTTTTAGAACCCATGAATTTTAACTCTACTGGGAATTGATCGGCTGATCGGGGTTTCTTCCTATGTTTGCAGGGAACTTGAGAATGTCTTTGAGACTCAAGGGGAGATTTAGATTGTCCAAGTCAACTGGTGTGGAAGAGTTTTATCTTTTGTAAGATGCCCAAGAGGAGGCAGTGCTTTAAGGGATTATAATCAACCCTAAATTGGTCTGAGATTTGACACTGGAAAGAATGCTCTAGCAAAGGATGACTAAGTTCTGTCTTACACCTTTAAGAGGTCGTCAGGGTCCTTGTATTAAGCCCAAGAGAAGGCATGAGAATTTCTAAGAAGCCGAAGGGTCCTTGTACAAAGCACAAGAGGAGGCGGGGATGCTTTTAGGAAGCCAGTGGGTCCCAAACCAAGAAAAGTTCAAGAAATGCTATTCACCGAGAATAGATCATTTAGTGAAAGTTCTGAGGTTTGAAGAAACTCAAGAGATGCTATTCACCGTGAATAGATCAACTCCGGGGAGTAGAATTTCTTTGACGATTTCTAATAGTGACAGTTTGAGACAAGGTTCACGGAGAATACTACCTTTCTCTTTGTTCCATATTGTTTAAGCCCAAAAGAAGGCAATACTGTATCTAGAAATGCTATGGGGATCTAGTTTTGATTGTATTCAAGAGTGACCAACTGGCTTTACCTAGTTCTAGACCTAGTTGTTGGGGAAAACTCTAAATAACTATACTAGTATATATACAGTTGATATATGACAAGTATTTAAAAGGATATGAAAGAAGACTTACAGAGGAGCAGCTTCCCACAAATACAGTTATATATATATATATATATATATATATATATATATATATATATATATGAAAGCGAGTAAATGAAAGCTGTTAAAACTTACAGGTGAGCAAGCTTCCATGCTATATTGTTAGTTGTTCAAAGAAATTCAAGAAAGTTTTGATAACAATATGTATATTTGAATCTAAATCAAAAGGGAAGTTGTTTTTTTGAAAATATTGTTGGGGCTTATACTCAAAGAGAGGCCCAAGGTTTAACAGTGATCGCACCATTGTTTTGAGGATCGCATCGGGACTTATACAATAACTGAAGCCCAAAGAGGTTTATTTACAAAAGGATTAGGGCTTACACTCTCTCAAGAGGCCCAAAGATGGTTTGAAATAAAGATGGGACTTACCACCCGAGGGGAGGCACGGATGATTTTCTGTTTGAAAATGGCGATCGCGTCGAGATTTTTTATCGTGTCGGGACTTATACAATATCTGAGGCCCAAAGATTATTTTTGTATAACAAGGGTTGGGTCTTACACTCTATTAGAGGCCCAAAAGTGTTTGAAAAAGGAAAAGAAATGGGACTTACAACACGAGGAGAGGCCCAGATGAAAATGTTTTTAAAACAACGATCGCGCCGAGATTTTTTGATATCATAGTGGGTCTTATACAATAACTGAGGCCAGAGTTATTTTGGTTTCAAAAAGGGATTGGGTCTTACACTCTATTAGAGGCCCAAAGATGTTTGAAAATTTAAAATCAAGAGGGAACCCTAATTTTAAATAAAAATGTCATTTTTCAAAGGTAATTTAAATAATAAATGATAAAATATCAATTATATTCAAAAAAAAGTTGTACACTTTGAAAAAAATCTTGAAAAATCATGTTTAATCATATGAAAGTTTAAAATTCAATTGATTTTGAAAGATCAAAGTGGGAATTTCATAAAAAATGTTTAAAAATATTTAAAATAAAATTAATTACAAAAATTATAACTATATTAAATAAATAATATAAATTGGATTTTTTTGTAAAATAAAATGTTTAAACATTTTAGTGAATTTTGAGAAAAAGAATCAATTCAAAAACATAAATATTCAGAGAGAAATTAATTTTTGAATCAATTAACCAAAATAACTAAAATTCAAAAATTTGAATTATGGCGCCAAGAACACCAAGTTCTTGCCCGCGCCCTCTGTTTTTTCAGGTTTTCGTTTTCTCACATTTCTCCATGATTTCTCAATGGTTTTGCACGATTCAAGTACCAATCTTGTTCGCTTTTGAACAAGGATCGCAACCATATAGATTAATTGCATTTATTTTGAGTATTGAGTGAGAAATCAAAAGAAAATCTCAAGAACCCTAATTTCTGCATGAACACAATGAAATCTCACACACGATTGATTCATGGCAATTGATTGAGGGTTATTACTCCATACATGATTAGGAACATATGGCAAAATTATTGTGCAGTAAAATATTCATGCATCATGGAGTTTGAAGAGTTCATGCTTACCTCTTGCAGCTGGTCATCGAGTTCTAGGTTGGAGGTGTTACAGCTTGGTTCCAATGATGTGGACAACTTCCTTAGGTGCTATAGAGTGTGTCTGAATGCTTGGAGTGGTTTGAATTGAGCTGGAACTTGATTTGGAACCTCAACTATAAATCTGTCAAAGGCTTGTGCAGATGGCTGGTGATTTTGAGAATCTGATGTTCCAGTTGTGATTTTGTGTTATGGATCACTTCTATATGTTATATGTGAGGTGTGTGAACCATTGGTTGGGTTGGAATTGCTCTCAAACTCAAAACCCGATGGTGACTTGAGTTAGAAGGCAAAATTGGAGTGAAAGTGAGATTTTGAGGAAAGCATCAGTTTGGGTGCTTTGGTGTACTCAAACTAATCATAATTGATGTCTATTTATAGTGCAACAAGTTTGTTTTGGCATCAATAGTGAACGGCAACTGGTACAGGTCTGTGGCCAATTGTGATCAAATGGAATCTCAAGTCTCCTCTAGCCATTGACTTGAGATTAGAGCACAGGCCTTGTAGCTTTGGTTCAGAGATAAACTTGGACTGAATTCAGTTGGAATAGGCTCAGTTCATGCCACCTTGGTGCATCCATTGAATGCTTGGAAACAAAATTGGAGTCTTGGCATCTTTGTAGCCTTTTTAGGTTTGGCATGGCTATTGTAGATTCTTGGACTTTGGAGGCTTGGGGATCAGATCATTCCCTTCTTGTTTTATCCTTAGATGTGTCCAAATTGTTGACAAGGCTTGGATTGATCAAATTTGGACAAACCGAGCAAATGTGCACAAATCTGCCTTGTAAAAACCAGTTCAGGATGCCATGTTCCAAGGGTTGTATCTCCTTACTCAGATGGAATTTGGAGATGCTCTAGTACTTGTTGGAAAGCCCTCATGGCATACTTTAACTTTGATGTCCACCCCTAGACCTGGTTTGACTTGGATCAAGGTGAAAAATGTCCCTACATTTGGGAAAAAGTAAGGCAGATTTGGACTTAGTGAAAATTTCACTAAGTGTTGGAAAAGTACCAATTTCATGTTTTCAGCCATTTTGATCACTCCATAACTAAAAATCCATGGGGAATTGGAATGAGCTGTATTTGAAGCTTTTGTAGAGTGTCATGAGAGCTACAAATCTAGCTTTGGACCATCCAAAATGGTTACTTGGATCTCAAGTTATGGTCCTTGGAAGTTGGTACCCTAGCCACTTTGTTCCATAACTTGGAAAAATTCTAAGTTTTTATGGTTACCCCTTTTACAAGTTAACTCACTTTCTTTGATTTTTCTTGATGAATGATGATTTAAATCACATATTAACATTGTTTTAGGGTCAAGGAACCATAATTATGAAAAATTCCAAAAGGTCAAACTTGATTTTGTGCACAGTTGACTCTTTATTGGATGAAATCCAAACTGTGTGATCCTTTATGAAATCAAGTCCTTGACCTAAATCAAACCTAATGGGTATATTCCATAGGTGTTATAGGGTGTATTTAATCATGTCCCAAGGTTTGGGAGCATGTCTGGGTCAAAAGTCAAAGGTACAATTGACTTTTTCCTCGAAACCCTAATTGTGGTCCTGATGAAATTGAAACTTGTGGATCAAGCTTATTGGATCAATCCATTGTTGTAATTGGATCAATGTAGTGCATTGGAGACTATCAAATCATTTCTAGAGGTCTTGGCTCATGTTTTGTCCCAAAAGTCAACTTATGGGTGAATTAGGTCAAGAAACCCTAATTCCTGATTTTTTGATGAATGCTTCACCTGAGGTTAAATTGACTTGATGGTTGAGTCCATGAGGTCCCTTGGAGTATCTTAAGTTGTGATTTGAAGCAATGGATCATGCCCAGAGGAAAATTTCCATTTGGAGGCCTTAGTCGACCAAAACCCTAATTTGGTGACACTGGCGATCTTGAGGCTTGATTCACTTGGAATGTGGCAACTTTGTGCTTGATTCTTGATGTGGGAGTCCTCTTGATCCTTTATGTGGAGGTTGGATAGGTTAGACAAGTTGAAGATCATGTCATTCCTTGATTGATCTTTTGTCTAAATGCTCTAAGAGGGTTCAAAACCCTAATTCTTGATTGTGGTGAATACTCAAACATCTCTGAGGAGATTGATGAGGCATGATGGTTCATCCATATTGTGGCAATGATTTGGACAATGATGGAAAATCTTAGTGGTCAAAATTTGGGGTATGACAGATGCCCCTATTTAATCTTCTTGGACCCGAAGGTGTGAATGGCAAAGGTATTCGGGCATTCGGGGTGCAAGAGGATTAAATATCGGAATACCCGAAATTTTGATGGTGGTTATGAATGGTTGTTTCCTCATCCATCTTCTTTTGCTAAGCAATGATGCTTAGAAAAGGGTAAAAACTTCCCCTCGATCCTGGTCTTTAGCCAAGGAACTGGTCTCAGTTTCTGATATAAACTTCCCCTCGATCCTGGTCTTCAGCCACGGAAATGGTCTCAGTTTCTGATATAAACTTCCCCTCGATCCTGGTCTTTAGCCACGGAACTGGTCTCAGTTTCAGATATAAACTTCCCCTCGATCCTGGTCTTCAGCCACGGAACTGGTCTCAGTTTCAGATATAAACTTCCCCTCGATCCTAGTCTTCAGCCAAGGAACTGGTCTTATTTTCTTTTGTCAATAAACTTTCTTGACAAGGGACGCTATTTGTAGCGGTTTTTGTCAAACGTCTCGCCAAATTTTCCTGGGGAGATGCCATTTGCTGACTCTACTGGGGAAAATGAGTCTCTTGAGAGACTGTTTCCTGCTTGGGGATATTACATCATACTTTTCCTTGGAATCTTCTCAGAGAAATGCCATGTGATGTAATCCAATTTTGAGGTGCTGATGACTTCATTAACATTGACTCTCTTGGGGAGAAAAATCAATGTGTTGCTGAGAGTCCTTAGTTGTGAGGCTTTCTCTGAGGATTTTCCTTAATCCGGGAAAGCGAAGATATCATCTTCCATGGTGAAGAGCGACGCTTGTAGAATGCATTCTTGCTTTTTAGAGGTTCAAGTTATTAAAGTGGTCGAGGACCAGCTCCAATCCAGAAATAAACTAGAGGAGAGACTGTTCAGATGCAACATTGCCTGACGAGGAAAGAACTGACAACTCGATATAGAGGACTTTTATTACTAGGGGATAAGACCGATTGGAGTGATAGTGACGCAATATAATTATGAATGTAAATCAATAATGCATGATGTATGTATGTTTATGCTGACAAAACTGACACGACATACAGACTAGTGGATGAACACGACTGGATACTCGGCCACTGCTGGGACGAAGAAGTATCATTTGGTTCAAAATAGCAATTCTACCTTGCTTAGGAGAGATAGTCCCTGTGGGGGAAAACGTTGGTCGGACTTAGGAGGTAAGAACTCTGCCAGGGATGTCGGACGGAATATTCACATCTGACATAGTTAATCCTTCATTCAGGCGTACTGGTTTAGAATGAGTGCTTTGATTCTGCACTTTGAAGCTTAATCATCTTTGGAGAAACGATCGATGTTCTTTCGATGTTCAACAGTCAAAAGAAATTGTCATCTTTATTTTAAAAGCAGAAAAAAAGTTTGACAAGTAAATTCATTTTTGTTTTATTTCAAGAATCGTTAATCATGTTAAAATGTCGTTCTGTAAAGCTAAAACAAATAAGAATTGCAAACAAAAGCACTAGGGCTCAAATTTTATTGATAGGATGGAAATCAGCCAAGCGCGTGATTCCATAGAGTATTTACAAAGTTAGAAAATGGTAATTAAAGGGAAAAGGGCTACATTGAAACATAACGACCGCTATCCTTCTACCAACTTTGAATTCTGGACATCCTGAGCTTTTGTTGAAGATGACCTTGATGGGAGTTTTCCTGATGGATGGCATGACCGCTGCTGGGGGATTTGCCCCTTTGTTGGACGTAGTTACTTGCCATGAATCCCTAACTTTTACCTGGATTGTACTTTGAAATTTCCAATCCATCGGGATGATTTTTAATCACGTCTCTAATTTTTTCCTGGACCGCCCTTTTGGGTTTTCGATCCACCGAGACGTTTTTTTTATTTAGGCGAAGTATTTCTTGACTACGTCAACATTTGTGGGGTAGGCAAATTCTTCTCCATCCATGGTTGCGAGTCTCAAGGCGCCCGCCTAAGAAAGGTTTCTTGACCACATAGGGGCCGTCATAATTCGGAGTCCATTTGTCCCGGGAATCAGTGAGAAATGATTGTATCTTTTTTAGCACAAGGTCTCCTTTCCTGAAGACACGGGGTCGAACCTTCTTGTCGAACGCCTTCTTCATTCTTTGCTAATACAACTGACCATGGCATAGTGCCATTATTCGCTTCTCTTCGATCAGATTCAGTTCGTCGTGCCGACTTTGGCACCAGTCATCCTTTGTTAACTTGGCTTCCAACAATACCCTGATTGATGGGATTTCTACTTCTATGGGGAGCACTGCCTCCATGCCATATACTAGAGAGAAATGGGTTGTCCCTGTTGAAGTGCGGACAAACGTGCGATAACCATGAAGGGCAAAGGGTAGCATCTCGTGCCAGTCTTTGTAGGTTACAACCATCTTTTGAACGATCTTCTTGATGTTCTTGTTAGCTGCTTCTACCGCTCCGTTCATCTTGGGTCGGTAAGGAGATGAGTTACGGTGTTCGATCTTGAACTCAACGCATAACTCTTTCATCATCTTATTGTTCAAGTTGGATCCATTATCAGTAATAATCTAGCTTGGAACACCATAACGGCAGATGAGATTATTTTTGATAAAGAAGACCACGACTTGTCGGGTTACATTGGCATATGATGTTGCTTCGACCCACTTGGTGAAGTAGTCAATGGCTACCAGGATGAACCGATGTCCGTTTGAAGCTTTGGGTTCGATCATACTACTCATGTCGATTCCCTATATGGAAAAAGGTCATGGGGAAGAGAGAACTTTGAGATGTGTTGGCGGTACATGGATTTTGTCAGCGTATATCTGACACTTGTAACATCTCCTCATGTGCTTGTAGCAATTGGATTCCATGGTCAACCAATAGTACCCAGTCCTTAGGATTTTTCTCGCCATTGTGTGTCCGTTGGCATGAGTGCCAAAGGATCCATCGTGAATTTCTTTCATTATCATGTTTGCTTCTGATCTGTCTACACATCGGAGCAAGAACATGTCAATGTTTCTTTTATAGAGTGTATCACCACTCAGAAAGAAGTTGCCTGCCAGCCTTCAGAGGGTCTTTTTGTCTTTTTTGGATGCCCCAGGTGGGTACTCTTGTTTCCGAAGGAAGCATTTGTTATCATGATACCAAGGTTTATCGTCTATGACTACTTCAATCGCGAAGATGTAAGCGGGCCGCTCAAGGTGCATTATGTCAATCTTAGGTATGTCGTTCCATTGACCTACACTAATCATGGAAGAGAGAGTGTCCAATGCATTAGCCATGTGATTCTCTTGACGAGGGATATGATGAAACTCGATTCTGTTGAAGAAGGGTAACAACCTTCTTGCGTAATCTTTGTAAGGAATCAATCCTGATTGGTAGATGTTCCAATCTCCTTTGATCTGATTGATAACCAGGGTTGAGTCTCCATATACATCCAATTTCTTGATCCTTAAGTCGATCGCTTCTTCGAGAACCATGATACAAGCTTCGTATTCGGCCTCATTGTTTGTACACTTGAATGTCAGTCGGGCGGTGAAAGGAATGTGGGTACCCTAAAATGTTACGATGATTGCCCCAATTCCGTTTCCATAATGATTGACAACTCCGTCAAATATTAGTCCCCATTGGGAACCTAGTTCTGGCCCTTCACTGGGTAGCGGTTCGTCGCAATCTTTCATTTTTAAGTACATGACATCTTCGTCTAGGAAGTCAAATCGAACTGATTATTGGTCGTCAATCGGTTGATGAGCCAAATGATCGGCTAAAATACTTTCTTTGACGGCTTTCTGAGCATGGTACTTTATGTCGTATTCCGATAATAACAACTGCCAACAGGCTATCTTTCCCGTGAGAGCAGGTTTTTCAAAGACATACTTGATTAGATCCATCTCAGAGATTAACCAAGTAGTGTGACAAATCATGTACTGGTGAAGACGTTTGGCTGCCCAATCCAGAGCACAACAAGTTTTTTCAAGCATAGTGTACCGAGTCTCGCAGTCGGTAAATTTCTTGCTCAAGTAGTAGATGGCAGACTCTTTCCTTTTGTTTTCGTCTTGTTGGCCAAGAACACAACCCATTGAGTCTTCCAAGACTGTTAGGTAGATGATCAGAGGTCTTCCTTCCACTGGAGGTGATAGAATCGGTGGACTCGACAGGTATTCCTTGATACTGTCGAAGGCGGTTTGGCAGTCTTCTGTCCAAACGCAGTCTTGATTCTTTTCGAGTAATTTAAAAATGGCGTGCATGTCGCGGTTATGAGGAATATAAATCTGGAAATGTAACTCAGACGTCCCAGGAATCCTCTGACTTGTTTTTCAGTCTTTGGAGAAGGCATTTCTTGAATGGCCTTGACTTTGTCAGGATCAACCTCAATTCCTTTCTTGCTGACGATGAACCCTAAAAGTTTCCCTGAATGGACACCGAATGTGCACTTGTTGGGATTCAAGCAGAGTTTGTACTTCCTCAGACGCTCGAATAGCTTTGACAGGTGGGTCACATGCTCCTCTTCCGTTTTAGATTTGGCAATCATATGATCGACATATACCTCGATTTCTTTGTGTATCATGTCGTGAAACAGAGTAGTCATGGCCCTTTGATAGGTTGCCCCCGCGTTCTTCAAACCGAACGGCATTACCTTATAACAAAAAGTGCCCCATGGGGTGATAAATGAAGTTTTCTCCATGTATTTCGGCGCCATTTTTATCTGATTATAGCCCAAGAATCTATCCATGAAGGAGAAAACTTTGAACTTTGTTGTACTGTCTACCAGCATGTCAATGTGTGGTAAGGGAAAGTCATCCTTCAGACTGGCTTTGTTCATATCCCTGTAGTCTACACACATTCTAACTTTTCTGTCCTTTTTTGGAACTGGTACTATGTTGGCTAACCATTGAGGATATTCCGATGTTGCGAGAAAACCCGCGTCAATCTGTTTTTGTACTTCCTCTTTGATTTTGATGGCCATGTCTGGATGAGTCCGTCTTCGTCTCTGTTTTACCGGCGGACACTCTGATCTCAATGGTAGGTGATGTTCCATGATGCTGGTATCCAGCCCTGGCATATCCTGATAGGACCAAGCGAATACATCGGGAAATTATTTGAGAAGCTTTATCAAACTTTCTTTGACATTTGGACTGAGCAGTGCCCCAATCTTGACTTCTTTTCTCTCTTCCTCTGAACCCAAGTTGACCGTTTCCAACGACTCTTTGTGAGGTTCAATGGACCTTTCCTCTTGTCTAAGTAATCGGGATATCTCTTCTGGAATTTCTTCGTCATTTTCTTCTTCAACCTCAAATACCGGGAATTCAAAGTTGGGAGAAGGCACTGGATCGTATGTTTCAATGGGGTTTAAAACAAGCAATCTGCATGACGTGATGATTTGCTTTTTAGAAGAGATAGAGAGAATGCAAGAGTGTGTGCAGTGTAATTTCTGAAAAAATGCTTGTTTTTATTTTTGAGTTATTTTTAAGATTACCATTTTCTAAAAAAGCGAAAAGAGAAAACCGCAATAAATGCGGAAATTACAGAACGACGTTATTTTATTTATGATTTGGTCGATTCTTGAAACTACAACCCTATAAAACAAAACTCAATCGCTTTGGGCTAAGCGAAGAGGTACATTTACAGAAAGTGAGCCCTATCAAAACATCCATATCACATGGGCAGGGTGAAAGGTTAAAATAAAGACGGCAATTACTTAGACTTATGAACGACCTTCAGAATGTTGACAGCGACCCATTGGCGGCGAACTCCTCGGTGAATCACAATGTCTGGTACCTTCCTTCTAGATTTGTCTTCAGAAATAACGCTGGTTTCTGGTGGAACAGGATCGTTGGAATCTGTCTCCCAAGCAGAGTTGTCGTAGGAGGATTCTTCTGTTGTATCTTGCACAGTGTTTGCACTCTCAGGCGGATCTCCCCATCCAGTTGGCTAAATGTCTTCGAGCCAGATACGAGAACTTTCGGGAGTAGTGTACTTGACCATGAAGTCGTATTTGCCACTTGGTTGTCCTAAAGTGTCCCACACTTCTTTGGAACTGGAGGAGTCATCTCTCTCGATGACGTTGACCTCAGGAAAGGAATAGTTAAGGAACTCTTGTCCTGCAATCTTTGCAAATTCATCGTTGTACTGGGTATTTTCTGAATGCCCTGAGTAATGATCCCATGATTCGGTGGGAACGCAAGTATTCTTTTCAATGATGCTCAGCTGATATGCATCATTCGGCTGACTCTCTTGCCCCAAGTCACCTGTGTATGGCTGCCAGATAGGCAGGCCATCCATCGGGCCATAATAGTCATGGTCGAAGTTGTCTTTCATCGGAGTGTCCTCCTCTAATGAGTTTGGTGGAGCATGGCATCCTTCCGGACCACAATCTCCGTATATCATCTTGACATCTGATCTTGGTATATATCTCGGACTCTGTGCGGGATAGCAAAGTGGCGTATCCACCTCTTCCTGAGACATATAACCTTCCCCGTTAAGATAGGACTTCCATTCTTCATCTGTATCGGAAGAATCACCCTCGTTGATGGTATGTACTTCTTGAGACACTGGGTGAAGGAAACCTCCACTATGGAAGAAGTTCTGAATGGGATGAAGACTTTCATTATTAGTAGTTGTCTGGGCACAGTTTGAGGAAAAACCAAGACCTTTCTTCGTCTTGTTATCAGTAGGAATGACAAGCTGTCCCCATCCTTTTGCATTGTTACTTTTGATCACTTCGAGAGCATCTTTGTACGAGGAAATCGATGTTCCTTTTTCTGATTGTTTGTCATTACTCACTGAAAGTGCTTGGAACTGGGTTCCAACAACCTCCTCTGGTTCTACAAAAGTGGACGAAGATAAGTTGCTCACGATCAAGGCTTGCTCTCCACAGACTGTGACTAGTTGGTCATTTTTGACGAACTTCAGCTTTTGGTGAAATGTCGAAGTGACTGCCCCAGCCTCGTGTATCCAAGTTCTTCCCAACAAACAGCTGTATGCTTCCTGAATGTCCATGACCTGGAAAGTGACTTGGAAAGTGTGAGGATCGATAGTTATGGGAAGATCGACTTCGCCGATAACTATTTTTTGGGATCCGTCAAATGCTTTGACGATGACCTCACTGCCTCTCATCGGAGATTCTTGAAATGATAGTCGCATTAGAGTAGACTTTGGCATAACATTCAGAGCTGATCCAGTGTCTACCAGTACGCTGGCTAAAGCATCGTCCTGGCAGTTGACTGCAATGTTGAGTGCCATATTATGATTTTATCCTTCTTCCGGTAGTTCCTCATCACTGAAGTGATGTTGGAGATGATGCTGTCGAATTGTCTTATTGACACATCTTGTTCCACAAAGGCTTATTCTAAGACTTTCTGTAGAGCTTCCCTGTGAGCCTCGGAACTGAGTAAAAGAGATAACATAGATATTTTTGAAGGAGTATGCAACAGTTGATCAACAATGTTGTACTCACTCTTCTGGATGAGCTTTAGCATCTCATCGTTGTTCTTTGAAAGGTCGGGATTACTGGATTGACCGACTGGTTGATCAGGAACTTCTGTTTGGGGTTCCTTTTCTTTGTTGGGTTCACCAACTCCTCGGTTGAAGATCCGACCGCTCCAGGTTACTCGACTGATGTCGGCAATATTCACGACGGAGGGTAATGGAGTTTCCTTTCCATTCTCAATTGTTGTTGCACCGTATTTGTAAGGGATAGCCTTATTTAATTTGTACAGTATTGGTCCCGGCAGATAGATAACTACAGAAGCCTTTTGATTTTTCTGACCATCGTAGGCAGCCTCAATAGGTTCGAGGTTGAGAATCTTCCCACTATCAAGAGGAACTCTCGATTCATGGAGTAGGGGGATTATGGCGCACACATCTTTGGCCACCTCTCGCTTAGGGATCAAGACAACTTCTTTGCCTCGATTAGGATGATAGTCTGACATTATGTTAATTAAACCAGAGACTGGACACGGTTGAATCTCTTTGTGGTCCAACTGACTTTGAAGGGCTGCCCGCACGAGGTAGCATCCTTGATTATCCTCTGAGCAAATTCTACTGCGCTCATAGTTGTGTGGTGGCACCCGGCCACGTCTACTTTGTATGCAGTGTAACCTTACTAGATCTGTTTCCATTGACCGAACACCCTGATTCTGATCCCTAGTATGGTTCCCGTTAGTCATACTGACTTGTTGTGTGTCTTCATCTAGATAGATCAGAAGCCACCAGTGGTTTAACAAGTGTTGCAGTGTTCTCTGAACGAGTGCACATCCTTGGTCACTCTCACAACATATCTTACACTTCTGATATTCATACTAAGTAAGAAAACCGAGCTGGACTTGTGTAGCATGTAATTCCACCAAGTTGGTATTCATCAAGCGAATATCGAAAATTTGAATCAAATTCACTTGATAATGACTTCTATCGCGGTAATCCTGAATCCGTCCAAGATCCATCTGACGCTGGAGGGCGTCTTGTATAATAGAGCATCCCTGATTATTTACCGAGTAAATCAGACAGAAATCATAATCGTGTCGTGGTAGATCATGATGCTGGCTTTTCCTGGAGTGCATTGCCACCAAGTTGACATTCATCGCACGGATGTCGTGGTTTTGAATGATGTTGGAATTTGTATAAGTCATGTTGACTTCACAAATTCGGTGATCTTGGATCCACCAGAGATCCATCTGTTCTTATAGAGCTGACTGCACCACAGAACACCCTTGATTGTTTTTAGAGCAGATATCACACTGGTGATAGTTGTGAGATGGTACATGCCCGTATCCGCTCTATTTGCAATGCATATTGACCAGGTTGGTTCCCAATAAGAGTACATTGTGAATTTGATAGTTGTGCTTAGACTCTTCTTCTATCAAATTTACCGCAACTTTCTCATGTTGAGGCAACGGGTTCGTCTGAACATTTGGATTTGTATCCTTGAAGGATAAGACCCCGCTCCTGACAAGCTTCTGCACATCGGATTTGAAGCTGAGATAGTTTTCTATGTTATGCCCTGGTCCTCCTTGATGGTAAGAGCAAGTCTGATCCGCTTTGAACCAAAAAGGTGGACTTTCTGGTACTGTAAGAGGAGACCTGGTTTGGACGTGCCCCTTGACCAGTAGTAATGGAAATAGTTTGACGTACAATATTGGTATAGGGCCAAACCCTGGTGGTCGCGTCGTACGGTTGTTGTTGTACTGAGGACGAGCCTGCTGAAGAGGCTGTTGTGTCCTTTGTCGATATTGTTGTTAATTTTGTTGGCTCTGAGCAACCTGAGGTTGATACGTTGAGACAGGCCCAGGGTTGATAGCACGAGTTACAGCTGCTACTGGTTGGTACCGTCGCCTTTGCTTTCCGAGAGAGATATTATTAATATCTTGCTCTTTCTTCTTAGGGAGAGCACTATTGTATCTTTTGGTACTGCTTGATGGTCCAGCAACTTTGACCAGACGTCCTTCTCGGACCACTTCTTTAAGATGTACTCCCGTGCCCACCATCTCAGTAAAGTTGCTGGGCGCACTGGCGACCATTCGGTCGTAGTAAAATAAGCTCAAGGTTTTCAGTGCGGCAACAGTTAAACTATCTTGGAAATAATGGACCATTTAAGTGCGGCAACGGTTAAACTATCTTGGAAATAATGGACCAATAGCTGTTGGTTCCCTGTCTGAGTTGACATCCTATGAGCGTACATCACCAAATGACTTTGAGGGCAAGAGTTACCCTTGTACTTTTCAAATTCGGGCACTTTGAATTTGTACGGAACTTTCACATTGGGGACCAAACAAAGGTCTGTGGCATCTTTTCCGAATAGATCCTGACCGCGAATGGCATGCAGTTCCTTCTCCATCTCCAAGAATTGCTCCTGGAAATCATTCATTCTGTCGTACATACTTTTATTTCCACCAGACGGTATCTGTGGAATCTGCCCTTCCGGGACAGTGTGTACCACGGGTGGTGGTATAGTTACTACGGCAGTGACTCTTGGTTCGTCCCTCTCCCGAAGTTTGTAACTTTCAGGAGTTGCTGTCATGCCCCTTGCATCTTCTCTTTCTCAAAGTTTGTAACCTTCAGGCCCAGCGGCTCCTGCTGCAGTTTCCAGATCTTCCGTGATCGGCGGAATATATCCTTCTGGGATATAGTTAATAGGCATGCCCCAGGGACGATCTTTAGGCATGTTATACCGAGGATCAAACTTTTCCACTATGGGCGTAGATGTGATCTCTGAGATCACAGTCCTTTGTTGTTGCATCTGAACTGCTGCCAGAGCTTGCATGTCATTGTGAAGTTTCCTCAGATCTTCTTTTAGAGCGTCGATTTCTTCTCTCAACTCTCTGTTCTCTTCCTCGAGATTATCCATTTTCTTTTGTCGATTGGCACGAGTATTGTACGAATGAGACAGTTTGACTCTAGAATCGAGACATAAACGTGAGATTCGTAGGTAAGAAGAATGCGTTATGCGAGAATGGTGAATGATATGCAATGATTATATTAATTTTTGTTTAATCAAAAGAAACATCAACAATTGGATTACAAATATCATACAGTGGGGAAACCCCGTTTTATTGAATTCAAAGATTGCGAAAATGGAAATACAGTAATTTACAAAGTGCTGTAAAAGGAAATGTCTAGACTTATGGATCCTGAGTCCTCTCTGAGGAGGGCTCAGGTGCTGGTTTTGGTGCTTTCCTTTTTTTTGACCTGGGCTCTTGAGCCGTTGTCGGGTTGTCATTCCTTTGCCAAGTGAAAGGAGCGAGCAAATTCCTTTGGTCATTTTGATTTTCTACAGTATGTTGCTCTAAAATCTAGATCAGAGCATCTTTTTTTTAACAGTTGCTGTATTTTGTTACACTCTACACTGAGAATGCGGTACTTGTTCTTCCAAGACTTCTTCTCCTGTTGAACAATATTGAGAGCGACCTGAAGTTTTTCCGTATCTGACATAAAATAAAGGACAAATTCCTTTAATGAAAGAACTTCTTGACGAGGGTAAGGCATCCTCAGCTTGAGAGCTCTAGTTTGTACCCAATGGAGATAAGGTTCCACAGAGACACAATCTGGTTTTCCTAGAGACTCTCTTCCTGTCCTGTGAACATGTTTCCAGGCATGCACTATTTCTGTCTTGAGTGCCCTGTCATTTTCTCCTTCCTTGAAGAAAAGACCTTCCAGATGAACATTACGCGGGACATGTCTCATCGGGTATCCGAATTGACGACGAACTAAAACTGGATGATAGTTGATTCCTCCTTTAATTCCTATGAGGGGTACATTAGGGATGTTTCCACAACGGTCAATGATTCTTATCCCGTCATAGATCCGATTGTACCGATCTACGTCAGAGTTGGTAAGAGACATGATTCTCTGTGACCAACGTAAAGTACTCTTATGATCCCAAAAAAGCAGCAGACTTGGGTAAGTGGGAAGTGAACCATTTGTATAGCAGGGGTACACAGCATGTGATCATTCCTCCGTTGTACAAATTCCTTAAGTGTACATAATGATAAGCATCTGCGAGCAGGGTCGGTACAGGGTTTCCAATCAAAAAAATCTTAATGGTATTGATATCGATGAAGTCATCAATGTTGGGAAACAGAAATAACCCGTAGGTGAGCAGAACAAAGACACTCTCGAAAGCAGTCACGTTCCCTATGCTAGAAAAGTATAGAGCCTTCTTTATCAAAAATTTGGTTGGTAAACCTTGGATTCCACCCTTGATTGTCATTTGAGTCCTGACTTCTGACTCATCCAAATAGATTGCTCTTGCAATGGTTTGGTCCTTTGGAATTTCTTCCAGTCCAGAAAAGGGAGCTTGGTCAGTGATGGGTAAATCAGTCAGGTGAGAGTACTCCTCCAGCGTTGGTGCAAGTTGATAATCCGGGAATGTAAAACTGTGATAGACCGGATTATAGAACTGGATCAGCATGGTCAGGATTCCTTCAATTACATGGACCCTTAACAGAGACAGCAGTCCTCCGTACTTAGCTCTGGAAGCATCAGGGTTGGTGATCATCCTTACCAACCCTCTCAAATCCTCTAGTTTTGGAACCTTGAAGGTGTACTTGTGAGTCTTCCTTCTACCGAAATCCATAACGTAATCTATTTTTCTGATATTTGCAATCATTGTCTTAGTTTAATTTGAAAAAGAGAGACTAGAAGAGAAAATTTTTCTTTGTTTTAAAGTTTTTTAATGAAATGAATGCATGAATGCAGCACACAAAAACATAGAAAAAACATGGGGTCAAAGGTTCAGTGTCATGAAGTCATGGCTCTACCCATCCCCAATGGTTGTACTGGTGATTTTTTGTACCTGTCCTTAAAGTCATTGACCCCTCTTGGGATAACAACGAGCTGCAGTATCTTAGAGTAATCTCAAATGAGGGTAGTATCGCGTGACAAATATTTCCGATAGCTTCCGCACTACAAAATAGTAACATGGTCTCAGCCTACTAAATCCTCAGTTTCATAGATACCACAATCGAACAATCTGCTTTCAACCACCGAAGTCGTTTAGGCATTGAATCTGCAAAGGGTCTCTCCACTGATTCGATGGTCTACCGGGACCTCTTATTTGGGAGTCACTCCCTGTAAGATTACCCATCTAATGCCATCACTTATCTTAGGTGTCACTCAAACTTTCCAGATGCGGCATCACCCGTAGTCCCATTAGCAGAAAAATAAACACGGATATCAAGTAGGCAAAGCGATATATATATTTATTCCTAAAACTAACATCCTAGACCTCTTAAGAATCTATAATCCTAGTCTTATACAGACAATGACTCCTCAGCAGAGTCGTCATTTTTACTATAGCGAGCGATTTTTTTCAGTGACGCGACCACCTTATCGCTGGTTTTTGGGTTTCTCCTCAATGAAGAGAAGGGGGTGCTACTTTCTGATTTCTTATTTATCCCGTGAATCTGGAAGGGAAAGGGAAGCTATCTAAAACTAACCTTGCACGCGAATGTTTAACTGAACAAACGCTTAAAAGAGATTGGGGGGTCCGGGGTCAGGTTATACAATGGGGAGTTGTCAATTACCCATCCTATATGTGGTTATTCACAGGATATTAGCTTTAGGTTTCGCTTTGTACTTGATGGTGTTTATCCGTTAATGGGTTGGGAAAGTTTCTTGGAGAAAATGAGTGAGTGAGCGAGTTTTGTTGATGTTCGGGTTTTTTTCGATGTTTTTGGTAAGGTACTGGACCTAAGTTTTGATTGATGTGTGAAGGTACTGGACCTAGAGTTTTTGTTTGGTATGCTCGCTAAGATTTTGCAATCTTATGCCTACGTATTCCCGTTTAAACGAAACTAGGAAATCAGAGCAATCGTAGTTCCTCCTATTCTAAGGGAGGAAAAAGGTATTTGGGTGTCTTGTTCAAAGCCCAAGATTGAAGCTAAAAGGTTTATTTGTGTCTTGTTCAAAGCCCAAGATTGAAGCTAAAGGTTTGACTGAGAGAGAACTTGTCATCTCTAAAGAGGGATTGGACTTCCTCTGAGGGGATTGTTGATTTTTGTGTGCCTTGATCAAAGCCCAAGGTTGAAGCTAAGAGGTTGATTGACTTCACTGGGGAAGTCCTTATACAAAGCCTAAGAGGAGGCTGGAAATGACCGACTTAACAAGAGAGTGTTTTTATGTCTTGTACAAAGCCCAAGATTGAGGCAAAATAGAGACTGACTCTTTTAGGGGATACCATTATACAAAGCCCAAGAGGAGGTTAGGAGTTTGAATTTTCTGGGGAAAATGTTCTATCTGTCTTGTATAAAGTCCAAAATTGAGGCTAAAAAGGGATTTTGACTCCACCGGGGAGGTTTGTATGTGTCTTGTACAAAGCCCACGATTGAGGCGGAAATGAGTTTGACTCTGCTTGGGAAATCATTCCTCAAAGCCTAAACGAAGGCTGGGAGGAAATGACTCTGCTAGGGAAGATAACTGTCCCAAGCTTAAGATAAGATTATGAAGATTTGTGTCTTGTACAAAGCCCGGGATTGAGGCTAAAAAAGGTTTTGACTCAACAAGAGAGTGCTTTTATCTGTCCTGTACGAAGCCTAGGATTGTGGCTGAACAAGCTGGAGAAATCATCATACCTAAGAGGAATCTGACTTCTGCTAGGGGAAATCCTTATACCAGGCCTACGAAGAGGCTGGAAAAGATTGACTCAACAAGAGAGTAACTTTATCTGTCTTGTACAAAGCCCAAGATTGAGGCTAAAAGGGTTGACTCAACAAGAGAGTGCTAAAAGGTGATTGACTCAACAAAAGAGTCTTGTAAAGATGATGGACTCAACCAGAGAGTCGGACAAGGTGATTGACTCCACAAGAGAGTCTGAAAAGGTTAGTTCTGCTGGGGAGAATCATTTGTACAAAGCCCAAGAGGAGGCTATCTATGCTGAGGAAAGATCATTATACAAAGCCTAAGAGGAGGCTATCTTCTGCTAGGGAATTTATTGAGATCCCGAGGCAGTTACATATGGGGAATCAACTCTTACTGAGGATTACAGAAGAGTTGAGGTATCAGAGACCTTGAGGTTCTGATTTGGAATAGTGTTATACTGATGATAAACTGACCCTGGTTGGGGAAATTTTAGGAGAGAGACTGGGTTTTAGAACCCATGGATTTTAACTCTACTAGGAATTGATCGGATGACTGGGGTTTCTTCCTATGTTTGCAGGGAACTTGAGAATGTCTTTGAGACTCTAGGGGAGATTTAGACTGTCCAGGTCTACTGGTGTGGAAGACTGTCCAAGTCTAGGCAAAATTTGCCCAAATTGCTTAGGAACAAGTGTTGAAGTCCCGGTTTTGATTTTCCACCTCTTGCTTTGATGAATAGCCAAGGAAACCCTTGTTTTGTGCTTGTTTTGATGATGTGATGACCTTGTTGAAGCAGTGATTAATCGGTCTTGAAAACCTGAATATTCCTGCAACGAAAACACAGATAAAAATATGCGAATGCGTATGCTAGAGACGCGAATGCACATGCTTATGCAAAAGGAAAAAGGGAGGTCAAACTTCGGGTTACGACAGCAGCTCCTATTTAATCCACTTGGACCTAAATGTACGAATTACGCCAGCTTTTCGATGAGGTCTAGGTAGAAGGGGATTAAATAAAAGAGTAGCTCTAAAATTTGGCCGACGGCGACAAAAGAGAGGTGCAAGTGTAGAGAGTTTGATTAAGTGAGAAGTTGGTTGAATATCTGCTAGGGAGATGACTCAGGAAAAAGGAGTATGCTTGATGCATATGCTATGTATGTGTTGTTCTACATGATGCTTGATATCATGCAATGCAAGGATGTAAGTTAAGATACAGTGTCGCAAGTTCGCAGGTTTTGGACAGACCAGAGATAACTAGAAAGGTTTTAGATGGACCAAAGAATTGAAAAGGCTCTGGAAAAGTTTTCTAGACGATGACTGGACTTTGAAAAAGTTTACTAGACAAGGAATGGAAAAGTTTGAATAAATCAGACGGGAACTGACTGGATTTTTAATGATTGGTCAGACGAGAACTGATTACCAGACGAGAAATGGGCTTTGAAGAGACAAATCAGATGAGAACTGGACTTCGAAAAGGTGTGTCAGACGAGCATTGAACATTGAAAATGTGCGCCAGACAAGAACTGGAAAAGTTTGCCAAACGAGAACTGGACTTTGAAAAAGTGCGCCAGAAGAGAACTGGAAGGGTTTGCCAGACGAGAACTGGACTTTGAAAAAGTGCGCCAGACGAGAACTGGAAAAGTTTGCCAGACGAGAACTGGACTTTGAAAGGATAAGCCAGACGAGAACTGGATTTCGAAAAGATAGGGCATTTGAGAACTGACCACCAGACGAGAACTGGATTTTAAAGAAGTTGGTCAGACGAGAACTGACTACCAGACGAGAACTTGAATTTAAAGAGATAAGTCAGATGAGAACTGACTACCAGATGAGAACTGGATTTGGATAAGACAAGTCAGATGGGAACTGACTACCGGACGGGAACTGGGTTTTGATTTAGCCAAACGAGAACTGACTACCAGATAGGAACTGGGTTTGAAAGAGACGAGTCAGACGAGAACTGACTACCAGACGAGAACTATAATTTGAAGGGCAAGGTCAGACGGGAACTGACTACCAGACGAGGACTGGATTTCAAAGAGACAAATCACACGGGAATTGACTACTAGACTAAAACTGGATTTTGATTGGGACGTGCCTTTGAACCTGTATGGCGTAATGCTCCATCTTGATGAATATGTTGCGCGTTAAGGATGCAATGTTATGCGATGATGATTACTATATTCAGAATGTTAGTAATCGGGTTCTGAAGAGATGTTAAGTATGATCGAGCTTATCTTAAGGCTTCATGCTATGCCAGATGAATGATGTGCATGAGTGAAGCGACATGATTATTGTATGAGAGTGGTCTATGCAACGATTTTTAAGAATCTGTCAAATGCTTTTGTTGGGTGAGGTGGAAGAATTGAGGTTAGGGTGTAAGCCATAAAGACGTGATTCCCTGACACCTACTTTAGGATTAGTAGTTGTTGATGCACCATTGCTCTTTCCTTAAAATAGGGAGAAAACTTGTACCTTGGTAGCCCGTCTCTGCCCCAGTCTGTTGGGTATCTGCATGGATTGCCACAGTTGCAAGTTAGGAAGCAGTTGTGCCATAGGATGATCCTGATTTGACTTTGACTTGCCCCAGTGTATCGAAACACTATGCCCCTGGTTAACTGTCTCTTGGAGAGGTTTCTTATGCTCTTGAGGTCGCCTGCCCCAGTGCGAGCCCTGAAATTATTTTTCCCCTGGCTAATCGATCTTTGGAGGAATGCCCCTGACTAACTGATCTTTGAGAGATTTGTCAAGTCTCGACGTGATTGCCCTAGATTGGCTGAATCTTGAGGTGGCTAGGCCCTGTTTTCTCAGCAGAGTTTTCAGGCGTTTTGCCCCTTAAGATGATCAAATTTTCCATTATGGAAACTTTCTTGATGTCAAGTGCTTGTTCGCAAGTAAAAAGTGTGTGTTTTGAAAATGATAATGCTAATGCCATGCATATGTCAGTTTTGAAATCCAAGTATGTTCACTAAGATTATGACATATAGTGAATGAATCACCATTTAGAATGCCATGTCAATACCTGCACAACTGATAATCAAATCTTTAGGAGTCAGCTTTGACGTGGTCTCGTTGTCGTATGCTTTCCAAATAAACCCTACTTCAATTAGGTCTTTTGCGGGTTGTAACGTGGCCTAGTTCATGGTTTAAGAAAGAAAGGATATAAGGCTCAAAATTTATTTTAACCCACCCATTCTCCTTGATGTTCTCCATTCCTATGTTCAGCTAGTTTGACATAAGTGTTCACCTTTTGGAGCGATAGTCACTCACCTTTTGTTTTTTGTCACATGTGATCACACGAACTTCTTTTTGATAAGGATTTTTCTCTTTGATTCTTATTTTTGTTCTTTCTTTCCCTAATTTTTGCGTAGACTGATTTTTTGAATTTGCAGTTTACCGGGATGCCCTAATTTTTGCCTAAGTCATTTGTTTTCGACTTAGCGGGCTTTTTGTCTTTTGTTTTTTTTTTTGAACCAAATTGTGTGACATGTGTTTGCTTTGACAGAGTTGTGACTGCCTTGCTCCTTTGATCGGTGAGGTACCACCAATGTGAATTTGTGATTTTCCGACCTCTTGCGAGGGATAGGATGTGGTTGATCCTCAAATGGGGTGTTCCTCTTTTGAAATTTGAACGCATGGTCAAACTGACTGAAGACTACCCTACCCCTGGTTAAAGATTGAGAGTTTTATGTATACAGAAAGAAACTCCTACTTCAAGACCCAAAGGGGTTGACTAGGGATTATCTTCCTTATAACTCCAGTGTTTGGGGATTTGAACAAATACCTTACATCGTCAGCAAGGTTTTATTCAAAAGCGTGCAAACAGTGATCTCGTGTCTTTTTTTATTTCATCATTCTCTTTTTGATTTTGCTTGATCAAATGTGTGATATTGATAAAAAGTATGAATGAACACGAATGAATTTATTCAAAACATGCATATTCATTTTATTATTATTATCATTCGAAAGCAAACAAGTTTTACAAACGAACAATGCTTAACAAACAAAAAGATTACAAAATGGAAATGATGGGATGACATAATAGTTGTCAATGTTGAGGAAGTGCTCACAGGCTTATTCAAGGGATTCTTTTCCAATCTTGGCCCTTACACGGACAAGGGATTTCTATTCACCCACAATTTATCATCTTGAACAGTTAAGTGTTTCTTGTCAATCAACTGTTGGACCTTAGCATTGAAAGCGTTGCAATCCTCAGTCGAATGTCCAGCTGACCCAACATGATATCCGCATTGCACATTGGGATCATAACCAGGTGGGAATAGTTCTGGCGGGGGCTTCAGAGATTTAGGAACCACCAGCGAGTTCTGAACCAGATATGGGAGCAGTTGACTGTATGTCACAGGAATCGGATCTAGAGGAGCATTCCTTTGTTCTAGATTGTTTCGGGGCTTGTGCTGGTTCTGGCGCTCTCGGCCTTGGGCTTGCTGATTATGAGTTTGAGAAGGATGTTGATAAGGTGGTTCTTGATACTATGCATTCTGAACTGGTTGTTGCGAATGATACTGATACGGAGGTTGTTGATATTGTGCAGCAGCAATTTACAGATATGGATAATAAGGCATGGGAGCCATGGGTACTTGATACTGAGGAGAAACTTGAGCCGTCGCAGCGTTGGGTTCGCCTTCCTTTTTCTTTGAATGACTGTTCTGAGACTTTCTATTGGCCGACTACTAGGAAGCAGCTCCAGGAATCTTTCCAGTCTTTATCCCGTTCTCGATTCTTTCACCAATGGTTACAATGTCAGCAAAGTTCGATGAAGAACTACCCATCATTTTCTCATAGTAGGATCCATGCAATGTACCCATAAAGACGTGAACCAACTCGTTGTCAGAGAGAGCCGGTCGGACTTATGAAGCCATCTCACACCACCTCTGAGCATATTCTCTGAATGATTCACTGGCTTTTTGAGCTTGATTTTGTAACTACAACCTGGTGGGAGCCATATCCAAGTTATACTTGTATTGCTTCAAGAAAGCTTCAGATAGATCTTTCTAGGTTCTGATCTTACCTTGCTCAAGGTTCATGTACCAATCTAGGGAAGCCCCAGTTAGGCTATCCTGGAAACAGTGGATAAGCAGATCATCATTGTCTATGTAGGAAGCCATTTTTCTACAATACATTCTAATGTGGCTTGCGGACAACTCAACCCCTTGTACTTAGGCAAATCAGGCTCCTTGAATTTATGGGGTAGCACAACATTTGGAACCAAGCACAAGCCTTTGGCATCTATGTCGAAGGCATAAAATCCTTCAATAGCTCTTATTCTGTCTTCTAACAGCTTGTAGTCTGCAGGTTTGTTCTGATCAGCAGGTCTGATAAGAATCTGAGGACAAGGAAGTTGTGACGCGGCTGGAGGAAGTACCTGAGGAGAAGCAAACTGAGAAGGATGTACCAGCCCAGGATTTACCATCTGACTACTAGTCTGACCCATCTAAAAACCATATGGATAACCAGGAAGAAGTGACATAGTAGCTGAGGATGCCCTAGGGTAAGGCATTCCAGAATGAACATTGTGAACAGCAGTTCGAGCAGATTGAGACAAGACTGGAACATGAACATGTTCATCTTCATCAGGGGTCTCGATATCAGTTGGCACAAGAGTCTGGAAATTTTGTGCCTGAGGAATCTCGTGATCATCATGATTCACCATAGGAGGCGACACAGGAGTAGGCATGCCCCATGGGTAAGCAACAGAACTTCCATTGGGCATGGGTGCAACAAAAGATTGATATGGCACAAAGGCATTACCACCGGTAATCTGAGGAGTGAATTTCGGGGGCATTCCCCAGGGATAGGCAACTGGCATCCTATTCGGTGCGGGCTGAGAACTTGGCAAATTGACAGTAGGTTGAACAACAGTCTCAATTGGCCCTTCCATAACAGCAGGAGAATAAGTAACAACAGGAGTGACAATAGTTGCATCAGTGATAGTGGCGACAACAGCAGAGGTAATAGTGGCATCCTTCCTAGTATGAAGGAGTTCCATGATGGCATCCGTGGTTTCCTGGAATTGACCCATCCTACCTTGGAACTGAGCCAAGGTTTCCATGTAAGAGGTATTATCAAAATCAGCCATGACTCTTGATCTGTTGGATCTGATGAAGTACCAGTGTCGGGTCGTCGTTATCTTCTGGCTGATGAAGGGAAGAAAGTGAGCTCTTTTCTGGTTTGGATGTATGCAAATGAAAATGTATGTATGCATATGTCGTTCATGCGGGTGGAATGCATATGAGATATGCAACACCCAATGATGCAAGGGTTAGATGATGCAATAGTTCAACACACATATGATGATGCAATAACTCAGGTTAAAGAGTTAGGCATACATGATGATGCAATAACAGTATGAAATAATGTAAGTTAGAGATGCAACATCTTCTGGATAATCTGCGTATATGATTTAGTGTTAGTGCAAATATCTGACGTGCGTGAGAGAACAAAGGTATGAAGAGGCCTGTTTTCATGGAAAATCCCAATATCCCGCTCACGGGTAGGATCTAGACACAACAACGTAGTCCCTAGAAAGGTTGCCCAAATCATAGGACTCAGAATGAAAACCCCCCTCCGTAGCGAATTCTCACAGGACGGAAGTATTCTCAAGCGAATCACGATCTGGGATGTGGCTCTTGTGGTAACCCAACGCGCAAAACGCAGGCATTACGACTATCCACATTCTATCCTATGTGCATGCTCAAGCCCGGTGTTAGGACTTTTCTCTCCAATAATATCTACCCATCTCAGTAACAGCAGAAAATACAACAGATATCCAAAATATACAGCATATGAATATTCAAAGCAGTAAAGAAATGCAGTAAATAAACATAAAGCAGGTAAAGCAAGTAAAGCGCAAAAGATAAACACCCAAGAAAGCAAGAAAGCAAACAAAACTAGGCGAGACCCCAACTTTGCAAGAGCAAGGACTCCCCAGCAGAGTCACCAGCTGAAGCTAGCGGGATTGTACCTGAGTGAATCGCACACTCAAAGATACAACAGAGTCGCCACCGAACTTTATTTAGTCCCAAAGGACAGGGAAAATATCGATAAAACCCAAGGGGAAGAGAAACGGGTCACGGGGTCAGTTATGCGAAAGGAAGGTACTTGCACCTTACGCATCTGTCGTACTCGACGGGAACCATTTCGCTTGCTTCTAGGCTTGGATGGGTTATCTATCAAAAGGCTTCTAGCTAAAAGAAGAAAGAGAGAGAGAGAGAGAGAGAGAGAGAGAGAGAGAGAGAGAGACAAAAGAAATAGAGAAAGAAAGTGCTCGCGGAGGATTAGGGCCCTCGTGCCTACGTACCCTCATAATGCAATGAGGAAATTAAAGCGCCGTAGTTCATGGAACCAGGGAAGAGAAGAAAAATGGAAGAAGGTGGAAGTGTGCTCGCCAATATCATCGCAATCTTGTGCCTACGTATCTTACATTCAAATGAATGAAGAATCAGAGCATCCGTAGTTCGGGGAACCAAGACGGAAAAGGAAAAGGAAAGTGGTGTCAAAACCAAGAGCAAAAGAAGCAAGGAAAAATCCGCTGGGGATGCAAAAGAATTGGTGTCAGAACCAAGAAAGAAGTGAAAAGGAAAAGATAAATTATGTTGAGGGTAAGGTGCAAGAATGGTGTAGAAACCAAGAATATGAAGGAGCAAAAGAATGAAAACGACTCAACCGGGGAAGAAAAAGAACAAAGAATCGTGCCAGGAACCAAAGGGTTACCGACCCTGTTGGGGACCAAACAAAAGGAATGGTATTGAAACCAAGAGAAAAAAGGGTTCGGTATGTTAACTGACTGGCAGTGGTTAACCGAAGGAGAAAAGAGATTAAAATTCTATGGGGAAACAAAGGGATTGGTGTCAACAGACAGGCTTTTATGAACCAAAAGAAAAGAGTACTGAACCAAGAGAAGGTGTTTGACTTTGAAGGGATCTCGGTATATTAACTAATAAACAGTGGTTAACCGAGGAAAGCAAAGATTACAACTCCGGGTGGGAGAGAAAGGTTTTAACAGCAAGACTGTGATCAACCAAAAGAACGGGTGTAGAACCAAGCAAAGTTTGTGACCCAAAGGGATGTTGGTATTGACTAAAAATATAGTACTTTACCAACGTAAAAGGGTATCTGAACCAACAGAAGGTTACTAACCGCTGAGAATGCAGTGTTAACAGATAAATTGTGATTAACCGAAAAGAAATAAGTGATTAACCAAGAGAAGGTGATTAACTCGAAAGGGGCTCAGAATGTTAACAGACGGGTTGTGGCTAACTGAGAAGAAGTACAAATTAGTGTTTTAACTGACAGGCAGTGGTTAACCAATCAAAGAGAGAAGAACCAAGAGAAGGTTGCGAACTCCGCAAGGGTTTCGGTGTTTAACAGGAAGACTGTGTTTAACCAAAGATAAAGATTGCGACTGTAGGGGAAAAAGAGAATTAGTTTTAACAGTATGACTGTGATCAACCAAAGAAAGAATGATTACGACTTTCATAGGGAATCAACAAAAGAAGTGACTAGTCACAAGAATAAAGTACTTGAAACTCTCTTGAAGGAAAAGAGAACAAAAGAAGAGTATTGAAACAAGAGCAAGAGGTTGACTCTCTAAAGGTTGCCAATGATCGTGAACCAAGGGAATGGTGATTGATCAACAGACTGAATGAAAGAAGTAAGAGTGATCAAGGATCGAATCGACTGGGGATGGAGATATGCTACCACCTGGAGATAGAGATGATCAATCCAGGCACAAGGTCATTCGTCCCCTACCTGGAATAATCAGAATGAGTGTAGGAATTCTCCACTCTCATTCCTTCTCTAACATACAGGGTGTAGTGCATAAATTGAAACGGACAGCGTAACAGCTCCGAGTTGTACAGTGCTCTAGTGTCGCGTGAAACTCCGACTCCGCGAGGAAGAGGGAGAAAGAAAGCTCTAAAGGAAGCCTAAAGAGAAGCGCGAAAGAAATGATCAAATAATCGAAACGAAGTTTCGATTAATTAATCCAAGGGAGAAAGATGCTAATAATTTTCCAAATGAAATGAAAAATCATTAAAGCAAAAGGGTACATTATTGATTATACAAGATTAAGCTCATTCCTTGAATAACCAACTTAATTCAAACATGAATGAGAGTGCAAAACTGTACCAAATGACACTTACTATGCATCACAAATCATGTTATCATGTGAATAAAATTGTGCAAGAATGATCATATTCATACAATGCCAAGAATGTGCACAATTATAAAATCAAAAGATCGAGCATTGGTAAATTTACAAGCAAGCTTCTAACGGAAGTGAAATGACTCGTAAAACATCCATAAAAATCAACCACATCAATCCATGGGAATTGAATGAAGAAAGCATGGCAAACACACTTGAAAAAGCTCAAAAATGGCACTCTGTTACAGTGGTAATCGATTACCACTATTAAGGTAATCAATTACTTGCTTGAAAAATGGTAGAATTAGTGAAAATTTGTGCAGAGTAATCGGTTACCCTGATATAGGTAATTGATTACCACTGTAACTGTGGCAAAAAATAGCTTTTCAAAAAAGCAATTTCAGCACCTAATCATTTATCCAAATTACTACATGCTATAGTATGAATTTGTGCACGAAAATAAAGTTTAACAACAACAAATAACCAGCAATAGAAACAATTAACTCATCAAGATCATGGATCAAGTAATGGCATAATCAATTCATACACAAAAATTATCGAAACTACATCACGAATGATACGAAAACGTTCGAAATAGTAAAATGTGCAAAGAAGGACCAACCTACAAGGCTGAGATGTGCCTTGGATGTTGTTGCAAATGAATCTTGATGAAGATAATCAAATAAAACCAGAGGAATCTTCAATTGTAGCCGAATCGTATTGAAACCGAGCAAATTGCGACGAAATCTCCAAAACACGAATTTGCACCGTATAATCTTGAAGCAAACACTTGAGATGAATCCAAAAGCTAATAAAACTCCAAAAAATCAAGTAGAATGGCAAGATGATGAAGGTTAAGCTCAAGAAATAATCACTTCCAAGGTGAAAGTAACTACTATTCAATGGTGAAATTGAGTTATAGTGAGGTTTAGGAAGAAAATGGAGATGAAGATGAAGAAGTTGCAGAAAAATTCAGAGAGAATGTGAGAGAATTGAGAGTGAAGAGAGTGAGAAATGATTGAAATGGTTGAAGGTCCTTTGTGAAATGGTGGAGGTTTGTTTATATAGAGTTTTGGTTTGGAGTTGCTAGGTTTGGAATGTGCTTTGGAGTTTGCTTTGGAGCTAGCTTGGGAGTTAGTTACACTTAACTCACGGAAGTTGACTCGGTTAGTTAGTTAGTTAACTTGGTGGAGCAATCCCAATACAAATCCAAAACAAAGGCTCACATGCTTGGAAATTAAGGAACATGGTGGACTTAATTCAAAGTGATGCATTGGAATAAATGTAAGTGGAATGTCTTGAATGGTCTTGAATTATCTAGAATGTTCCACACAATGCTAGAACCAGGTAGAATCAAAGAACAAAGAGAATGCAAGGTTGTTGTCCCAAAAAATGCAGCAAAATTTGCAAATCTGCATAGGGTAATCGATTACCCTGTTTTTTCCTAGAAACAGAGTAATCGATTACTCTAGGCAAAATTTGCCCAAATTGCTTCGGAACAAGTGTTGAAGTCCCGGTTTTGATTTTCCACCTCTTGCTTTGATGAATATCCATGGAAACCCTTATTTTGTGCTTGTTTTAATGATGTGATGACCTTGTTGAAGCAGTGATTAATCGGCCTTGAAAACCTGAATATTCCTGCAACGAAAATACAGAGAAAAAGATGTGAATGCATATGCCAGAGACACGAATGCACATGCTTATGCAAAAGGCAAAAAGGGAGGTCAAATTTTTTGTTACGAAACGCACCACGATTGTGTCGGCTAGGAAGTAGTTCCTCAGCCTCCTCGCAGTGTTGATGAGGGCCAGGGCCACCTTTTCAATCTGCTGGTATCTAAGTTCCGGTCCTTGCAGTGCCTTGCTCGTGAAATATATGGGTTTCTGCCCATCAGGGGTCTTAAGAATAAGGGCGGCGCTGACGGCCTCGATCGTGACGGCGAGATAGAGATAGAGGGTCTCCCCGTTATATGGCCGGGAGAGGACCGGTGGTTCCGATAGTGCTTGTTTTAGGTGGAGGAGGGCTTTGTCGCATTCCTCCGTCCACTCAAAAGCTGCCTCCTTGTGGAGGAGTTTGAAAAAGGGGAGCGCGTGATAAGCAGATTTCGCCACCAAACGGAATAGCGATGTGAGCATCCCGTTTAGGGATTGGATGGATTTCTTCGAGTTTTGTGTAGGGAATTCGGAGAAGGCCATGCACTTGTCGGTGTTGTCTTCGATCCCTCGTTCTGCTCGTACCCCGAACGTGCACTTCTCAGGGTTGAAACGCATCTTGTACTTCCTGGCCTGCTCGAAGACTTTCTTCAGATGGAGCGTGTGATCAGATTCCTCGTGGGATTTCACGATCATGTCGTCTATGTAGACTTCGAGCATATCCCCGATCTCTCCTCGGAAGACTTTGTTCATCATTCTTTGGTAGGTAGCGCCAACATTTTTCAAGCCGAAGGGCATTACGTTGTAGTAATAATTGCCCGATTCGGTCATGAAAGTAGTGAACCTTTTATCTCTTTTGGCCATGGTTATTTGGTTATAGCCCGAATACGCGTCCATGAAAGATAATAATTTAAAACCAGCTGAATTATCAACTAATTTTTCTATGTTGGGGAGGGGATATGCGTCTTTAGGGTAGACCCTATTAAGATCGGTATAGTCAACACACATGCGCCATTTTCCATTTAATTTCTTTACAAGTACAATATTGGACAGCCAAGTAGTGTACTTAGCCTCTGAAATAAAACTCACCTCTAGGAGGTCTTTTACAGCTTGTTCGGCAGCCACCGCTTTCTCCAGAGACTGCTTTCACCTACGTTAAGCTACTGCCCTAACGGCGGGGTCGATGGTGAGCTGGTGGCAGGCCACCTCAGGATCTAGCACGAGCATCTCTGAGGCGCTCCATATGAACAGATCTGCATTCTCCCAGAGACAGGCTTTCAGCTGTTTCCTCGCCAGGTTGGGGAGGCCGATCCCGATCTTCACTCCTCGCAGGGGGTCGTCACCGAGCAGGACTAGTTCGAACTCGCCATCCAGAATTAGGAGCATCAGATAGGAGGTCTCGCCACTGGCGGTCGATGGGGAAGGGCTGCTCGAGGATGGCTAGATCTCCTTCCCCGTCCATTTTTGGTCCCTCTGATCGTCCACGGAGAAACGAATGTCAAGGTCAATGGAGTCGACACGGGGCAGTGGCTTCACCTCTTCGGAGCCGCAGGGTAGAGTAGGCTTACTGGGAGTCTTCGGCTTGGCGGCGATTGTGTTCAGTCCTTTGGAGGCTGCCTCGAAACATCTTCCCGCTGCTTTGATGTTTCTGTGCATGGTGGCAATGAGCCCTTTGGAAGTGTAGTACGTCATCTTCAGGTGCACGGTTGACCACTGAATTCTGCAAATGCACGGACCTATCGAAGTAATATAAAAGATTGTCGAACCCACAGAGACCAATCGCCAAACCTATCGTTACTTAATTGTTACGGTGTTTGTCTAAGGCGATTGAATAAAGAATAAGAATGATGAAGTAAATAACTTTAATAAATTCAGATGAATAACAATACTGGAATGTAATTCACATCAATCAACAATAATCTAATCATCTCTACTAAGGTTACTTACGGGGCAAAATTTTCACTTTGAAAATAATCAATTTAACAGGAACTGTCGCTTTCGCGTATTCATAACCGAATTTATTCTCTAATTAATGTCGTCCATTGTCACTTATGGAAGGTGTTTATCGTGTTAAAGTAGTAAACCTATTTTTAAGAAATTAAACTCTTAACTCGGTCTAAAAGTGATTTTGATTGGAAAGTTTAACTTAAAAGGGTTCCAGGCTTTCGCTTAGGTAACCAGATCCTAAACCTACAAATGGCGCAGTTTCGTAAATAGTTTTAAAATCGCTTTCTAAAAATAATAGACTCCCTAATTAATTAACAAAGCGCTTTTGCGGTATTTGTTAATAAAATACAAACCAATTTTAGTATTTAGTGTCAGACGACTTTCTATCTTAGCCGACGTTTTCACTGCCCCACTTTCGTAGAGGCAGATTAAAATGAATTCAGAAAAATTGTGTTTAAACCAAAACAACCCACAAAGGTAATCCTAAAGAGACAACATGTAGAGCACCGTCTATTGACGATCCTCACATCACAACACTAATAAGTTAGTCGGACATGGTTATTAAAAAAAACATAAAGGGTTTTAAGTGCAAACATAATGACTGGTAAAAATCGTTTTGAAATAAAGTTGCGATAGAGGTAAATAAGATGAAGAGAATAATTACAAGGTAAATAAAGCAGAAAAGCAAAGGCAAGACAAAGTAAATTTAAAAGTGGAATGAATTAAAAACCTGCTCCAAACGGAGTCTTGAAACAGGTACAATAAATGCTAAAGTAATCTTGACGGAAATAAAACCTGTACAGGGATGATCCAAACTTGATACAGACTCGACTCGTGATGCGATAACTCTTTGGAGTGAAGGATTATGCTTACAATTGGACAAAATATATCCTAAGTGTGCACAAAATTTAGATGATCAAAAGTGGAGGCATCAGGGGGTATTTATAGGGTTCTAAAAGCCCTAAAAATCCTTTAAAACCGCTCCAAAAACATGGAGAGATTGTAGGAGCGGTTGTGGACTCTTGGGGGCTAATTAAAGCTCATTCCTAACCGTTTTGACCCAATAGAGCATGGCAAATGCCATGGGGGGTATGGTGAACGCCATGTCATGCTAACTCATGCCCGTTTGTTCCACTTCCTTCGTTTGTGGGTCCCGCGTGGTCGCCTTGAATGCAAACTGCAACATTTCTTCCGTGTTTCGCCTATTTTGCTTCGTTTCTTCGTACACGCCTCTTAAATGGCTAAATATCTTAAACACAAACAAAACACATGCATAATAGTGGAAATGTAAACAAAATGACAATAAAACATGCATAAAGCGAGTCAAATAAACAATGAAATCTGGTGTCATCAAACTCTCCCACACTTGAACCTATGCTTATCCTCAAGCAAAATGAAAGTAAACAGTGGCACTCAGATAGTTACTCAGGGCTTTAAAGATATTGCTTTAAACCAGGCTATGTCAATAGGTACTAATTCACAAACTAATATGGATCATATCATTATGCTTAAGCCTAACTTACTCATCCCATTTTTCAACCATTTTCATTCAGGCGCAATCACATTAAGCCTGTTATCCGTACACACTTATAATAAGGCGACTTGTTAGTGATTTTGATCCTTTGCACGGGGTTCTGGTACCTAAAGAGGCGTAACCCCTTTGTTTACCCAATTGTAATTGCGGAGGATCGGACCGCAATCCGCCCTACCAAGTTCATCACCAGATACCTCGGAACCAATTAACAACGGGTTTTTATTCTATTTTTACAGGTTCCACAACCGTTGGGTTAAGCGACCGGGTGAGGGTCACCAAACTTGGAAGGTGCATTCCCTATTTTCAATTAATTAAAGCAAAAAATTTTGGATCATTCACTTATATTCATCGGCTTCCCTATGTAGAGCATGCTTAAGATGGTGCTTGAAGGTGCGAGAAAGACACAAGAAAGGGGGGTTTGAATTGTGTATTTGCTCTTTTGACTTCTTTTCTTTTCTTGTAGATGAACCACTTAGGATAACTTCAGAGTTCGTTGAGAGACTCTGACTGGAGGAGTTATGTTCAGACTTACTACGCATGAAGCATCAGAACTTAACACGAGTCTGAATATAAGATACACTTTTCAGAACTTGCAGTGCGGAAGCTTATCAGAGTTAAGCTCCAAGGTTCTGACTTGCTTATGTAAGGTTCTGATACTCAATATAGAAAGATAAACTAAGACATAAAGCATAAGAGTAAAGAACACACGATATATCCTGGTTCACCACAAAGGCTAATCCAGTCCACCCTCCTCAGGTGATTTCGCCTTGAACACAAGGACTTAATCCACTATAATCAATCTCGATTACAGATGCACGGGCAACAGCCGGTGACTAACCACTTGCACAGCCGCACTGTGACTAACATGCAATGAACCGTTCAGGGATTCAACTTAATGAATATAATGAACATTGACCTGCAGGTTCTAATCTCGCAAGATCTACTGCTAGGCTTTTGCAGCTAAACATTCAGGGATTCATTGCAATGAATATAACACTACTGACCCTATTTCAGGCTTTTCCCACAATGACATCTCGCCATTGTCTTCTCGAGTCTCCGGTCACACTGACCACTCAAGGAATCCTAATTCACCAAGAATTAGTTTAACTGGAGATTACAATAATGCTTCTTAACAAGAAGATTACTCCTAAGTTTAAGTACAAAGAACACATAAGTGTTCGGGCAAGATGTGAGCAACAGCTCCTTGCTATTCTAAGAACCTACACAGATGTTTCTTGATTTGATAGTTGTTGACATCTTGTAGATCTTCTTCTTCTTCATCTTCAAGGTGAGCAAGCTTTGGGCAACAACTCCTTGCTTCAGATCTTCAATGTATCTCTGACGAGAAGGTGATTGATGACTTGACTGATTTTCAATGTTGTCATCTTCATCAACAACTTTTGTTCCAATTGATTGTTATTGTGTTGATTTATGATCTTAAGTTTTAACAACAATGGCCATGTGCAAATGGTGATAGCTTTGGATATTCTAAGTGTTACAACGAGAACTCATCGTTGTTGCTATCTTCACACAATTACTTGGGAAGTGTGTACAGTTGTTCACAGCGTTAACATTTGACTTCCGAACTTCAGAGGCTTCTGATGGTAAATTGATGAAGCATGAGAAGAGTCTTTTTAATAGGATATCTGATATGTCAAGTCTTCGGTCATTTAAAGAAGTCCATTAGGAATCAGTCTTCAGAACTTCAGCACTTGTCTTTAAGCACGTTATCCTTTACTTCTTCAAGTCTTCCGAAACTTCAGAACTTGTCCATTAGGAATCTGTCTTCAGAGTCTTCTGCACTTGATCTTCAGAACCTTAATCTTCAGAACGCATAAGTCTTCAGATTCTTTCTGAACTTGGTCTTCAAAGCCTTCCGCCATCAGAACTTCAAGTCATAAGAGTCTTAAACACTTCGGTTATGTTCTTCAGAAGCTTCGCAATCTTCAGAATCTCGATCACTTTCAGAGAGCATCAACAAGAGCATTGCAACAGCAATATCGGCATCCTTGGATCTAACTGATCACGATCAGATACAGAAGCAATCTTGCTTCTTGCGACTTGTGCCACACATAGTAACTTCGCATATTATCAATTACGCTCATCTGGCTGGTGCTAGTTGGATCTGATATATTCTATAATTATGATCTGCACACAACACACGCTAGGACATAAAATGGTTCTTTCATAAATACATATTATAATCATCAAAAGATAGATTGACTTGTAGAGACAATTCTTGCTCTCACAATCTCCCGCTTTTTGATGATGACAAAACCAAGTATTTTGATTGAACATTTTATACAAGGCAATCACCAAAACAAACATATTCAGAGTCTGGAACAGCAGCCCCCCCTGAATGTGTTATCCTCGAAGTTTTATCTGTGGTCATCTAGAATCTCATATGATTCAAAGACATACAGAATAACAACTTGAGTTCCCAGAACGAAGAATAGAAAAGGATTACTTCTCTATCTTGTCTTTAATAAAACAGATAGTCTTCGGCATCTGGACTAGTTCATCAGAACTTCCATCTTCAGATCTCCAGAACTTCATTTCTTTGTAGTCGTATCAGAGCTTGTAATCTTCAGAGACTTCTGAAGCATTTCTGCTTTATAGCAGATTCATTTAAGCACAAGTAGATCAGTTTTCATCTGATAACATAGCCTCGCTATTCATCAGAGACAGACACTGTCTTTTAAGAAACTCCCCCTAAGTTTCAAACTTTGTGAAGATTTTAGATTTTACAATTTGATCTTCAGGGTAGTATCCCCCTAATTTCTATAAGTCAGATATTGGGATCTTCAAAATCATAATTCAGAATAGTAAGTTTATAATCACCAATGTAGATCATGACTTTTTCAGAGTTTGACTTTTGAACGTAGGTCTTCATTTTAGAACCTTGTTATTGTCACAACTCAGTGGTTTATCAAAGCTTGATTTCTGATCAGATACCAATTGAAGGTTAAATTTTTGTGATCAATCAACGCTTGATTCTGAATCCGGTACTCATGATTTAATTTTGGTTTGTTACCAAGTGATGTGCTGAATCTTATACCAGAGTACGTGGAGTCTGATACCGAGTGAAGGAATTCTTCTCATGCTACTTGAAGGGTATTTCCTTAGTGTGCTGAAATTGATACCAATGAAGGTATTTTGACAATGATCCACAACTTTGCTCTGATTAACGAGTCGGATACCCGTCTTTGTGTACTTGATCTGATTACCAATTGTTGATTTAGTCTGATACCAAAACATTTTTAATTTAATGGTTCCTGGTAAACATCAGAACTAACTACTTCTTCTTGGATCTTCAATCCAGATCTTCAGACAGCTCTTTGACTTCTAATTTGCATAGTTCTTCTGAGAAAGCATCTTGAAATGTATACTTTGTCTTGACTGCTTTTAGAGTTCTCCTTCTTCTGATTCTTACATTCTGAATCTCATACTCTCAGAGAGCTTACAGCTTCTGAACCAAGTGAGACAAAGATCACGATAAATCTGATTCTTCCAGCTTAACCTGTTCTTAGAATGCCTAGTGAACTTGTTCAGAGTTCCTCGGATAAACATCAAACAACAAACGTTAGTAGCAATGTATTTTTATATGAGTACTTTGTTTGAGTTCTGCATTCTTTAAGATTTATTCTTTTCAATCAAAATCATTATATTTCTCCCCCTTTTTGACATCATCAAAAAGTGCTGGAGCATATGAGCATTTAAGCATATAATTCCTCTTTCTGATCAAAATCATATATCATATATTTTGTCCTCAGTTAAGCATTAAGTATACTGGATATGATAGAGAATAGTAACAACATGGAACCATAGAACCAGTATTTGAGCAGTTAAGAGCAGTCCAAGTCATTTGGTGATAACCATCTTGTACCATAGCATATTCATTTGAAGGACAATTAGATGGAATCAATTGATTACCAATTGAAAGTTTTAGATCATTATAGCATTTTGATTTATGATTAACTAGATGGAAGCATCAACACATAATAGTTTTAAGATGCAGAGCATAGGTTGAGCTTAATCTTGAAAGGTTCAGGATAATCAAAACATAGATATTTCAAACATAGATTCCTAATAAGAAACGACTTAAGTAAACGTAGACTTAGTGAAACTAGGTTTTCATGGGTTTTTATGAGTTAGACTAGAGCGAGCCTAAGGAAGATGAGGAAGGTGAGAGACGTTTTTCAGAACCATTCGTTCTTGAGATATGCAGCTTTTCTTCTGCTTGAGTGATGGCCAGCTTCTTGCTCTTCACAACTTCCTCTGAGATCAATTCGTGGAACTCAGCCCAGATATCTCTTATTTTAGAGGGATCAATGCTTGAGCTGGAATCATCTACAGGGCTTTGAATCCTTGTGATGGCATTATCCTTGAAGGATGATAATGTGCTATTGTCGGTTTTTGATTTTATTAGTTATTATGATGTTTTAGGTATTTTAATCATTTGTTTGAGCAAAGTAAGCATCTCAAATTATTATGAATTTGATGTTAGTATAGGCATAGAAAACAGAAGACATCATATTTTCATTGATTTAAAAAGAGACAAAAACATCAGCACAAAATAAAACGATAATCAACAAGACATAGCACTATTTGACAACACATCAGGATTTAAAATTTAGTCATAAAAAATCTTCAACGTTATCCCCCCTAGCACATCTTGTCTCAGTTACTGAAGGTTCTGGTCCGAGTATTGCTTACTAACCCCCAGAATTTCTCTTTCAGCATAATTTCAGATATTATCCTCCCGTAAGGAACGTAAGAGTTCAACTGAGTTCTTGAAACTTTGATAGAATGTTTCAGGTGAATGAAGATAGTTTTGGGAAGATTGATCCTAAAGTGGTGTGTTAGGAGGAAGACGAATACTCGGTCATCTTGGGACAGCGTGCTTCTTGCAGTTGCACGAGGACGAAGGTTGGTTAGAGAGAATCTGAACCATGTTTTGGTGAAGGAAGAAGCTTCTCAGGGTTGTTTGGTTCATAAGGAACTGAATCATCAAATAAAACCTTGCATCTCTCTACTAAGCTCGGGTCAGATTGAAAGTCTTCAACAGTGACTCCAGAGGCGACACAATTGGTGATCTCTGCTAATGAAGAAATGGAGATAATGATTGGAAGGCGATTTACTTCAGACCAGATAGTGTTGCCATCATTACTGATTCTGGCGTATTTCCAGAATTCTTTCACAAGAACTGGAAAGACAGGGTCGTTTAGCAATGAGTAATAACCATGCAAAGATTGAATCTGCATGCTTCTTACAATTTCCATACCATTATTTTAAAGTCTAGCTAGATTTGGTCTTTTCTCTGGGATAACTTCTAGAGTTTCTACATTCCCTCTAAACGTTGGAGAAGCCATTTGCTAACACACGGAAGATTTTTAGTGAAAATTAGTTTAGATTGAGGATGAACGAGGATGAAGCAAAATCCTATTATTTATAGGAAAATGAGAGTAAGGAGTATAATGACTAAATTGGTACACAAGGATTTAGGTTTACTATTTCCTAGGCGATCATGATTACTTAAGGTATGCTAAAGGACGTGACTGTGTGGGAAAAGAAAACGGAGCAGTTACTACTTTTCCGTGAGTGGCCACTGGGGCTGCTATATTAATGATGACGATTTCTTGAGCCGCTAAAATATTTTCCAAGAACTTTCAATAAATAATATCAATTAGTGCTTTGTTGAATATTTTATAATTTTTTTTTGGAATAAGAATTCAATAATAAAAAATGATTCATAGGCACAGTTCATTAATCTTTAAATAGCTCAGCATACATAGTTAAAGCACGGATTGATTTAGGTTTCTTAGTTATTAAAGATTTCGCACTTAGTCTTCAACAAGAAGTTATCTGGAAGGTCTTTAGGACCATCTTCTTTAATTCTCTCTTTGATCATGTCCACAATTCTATCTCTGAAGAAAATTTCAGACAAAACTCTTCCATAAGGAATGTAAGACTTTGTGAGATTTCTGGACTCAGAGATGGTTTTCCAGAGACAGTTGAAGATGGTATGTGGTAGATTTATTTGAAATTCATTCATTAGTAAATAAATGAATTCATGGTCATGAAATATGAGTATGTCATGACTTTCTCCTCTGGGAAGAAAATTGGACAACATGAGCTTGTACCAAGCTTTGGGAATGGGTAGAAGATTTTCAGGATCGTAAGGAATGTATCCTAAAGTCAGGTCATGAAGAGATGCAAAATTTTTGGCAGCAAAGAATTTGTTTTTGTCAAAATCAACAGGAATTCCAACATCCTCACACCCAGTTGCAAGAGTGATTGAGAACAGGTTGATGATGATTGGAACTTCAAAAACAAAGGAGGTGATGCACTTGCTTTCAAAGTCAAGATCAGCATGTTTCCCGAAATCTTTGACGAGATTTACATAGATAGGATTTTCTAGCATCATGGAGTACCTAGTTCATTATTGAGTGAAAAGCACATCTGTTATACTGCAAGCAATGCAACTCGAGAGAGAGAGGAGGGGTATTGATTACAAATTGTTTTTTAGGAATGATTTCAAGAAGATCTTGGTTACCAAGAAAGGTGAGTGGAGGCATGACGATGGACAACAGGGTTTTGACACTTATGACTTTAAAGAGTATTTTGAGAATGAGTTTGTTTAATAAGGAGATGCGATTTTATACAAGTAGATGGGTAGGATAAGTTGTACCTAGTCTAGGAAAATCATAGATTTGGACAAAAGGATTTAATAAGATGTTAGAATAGATTATGTTGTCAGAGATATGATATGGTTTCCAAAGATTCACAATTATGATAGAGGTTACTTTTGAGTGCATGCATAGTAAAGAAAATTTCTTGTACGACGGAAATATTTCAGACCATTTATTTCGTTCTACCTAACCAAATTCATGCATTATTATTTAAATATGTAAGATAGAGATCATACCTTACGAAGTACGAAATTTCTATTTTTATATTTTGCATTCAATTCTGATTCAGGACTTTTGATCATCATGTTTGCTTTTGCTTCCTTCAGAGTGACCTGCTAGGTTCTTCGATTCTTCAAGATTCTCTTGCATTCTGACTTCCTTTCGGCTTTATTCATCTATTTTCTGAGAGTTACCACTCCAGAGACTCTGATTTATATGATCAGAACGATCGATTTCCTTAAAGTCTTTTCAGACGATAGATTTATATAATCATGAACCGTTGAGAGGTTATGTGCTGAAAGATTCTGATATGACATAATATCCTTTGACTTGTTTCTTCAATTTCTGAGTTCTTCATTCTGAATGACGTCAGTAACTCGAATCCTTCTGACTTTAGGTAGAAGAATTAAGTGTTTGGACTAGCATCTTCTGATCCTGGACTATGAAAGTTCTGAGAAACTGATCTGATAGAGATCTGATCAATAACTTTTGATTCAATTGGGAGATAGTTTCAAGTTATCAGAACTTAGTTACACTAATTTAATTAAGACTCTAAGTGTTCAATCTTGATTGAGTACTTGATGAATCTGTGAAAAATCTTCTTACTGAATATTCTTTTAGTTCCTTGTATAGCTTTCAAGAAAACAATATTCAGTTCTTCATTGAGTCTTTTAACTTCTGATCATTCCAGGATTCAGATGTTGAATCAGTTCTAAGAGTTTGAATTCTTCAGCTTCCTGACTTCAACAGACTCTACTTCTGAACTTCAAAAATCATAGACTAACAATCTTTCTTCTTTACATGAAGAAGTTCTTAATGAGTTTTATACAAGAAAGTCAAGGGTGGACCTATTCCGTTTCTTGAAAACATCTCAAAGACTCATAAAGAATTAATCTTCAATCAGCCCAGACTTCTTGTCTTCTAATAATTCAACCTTGAGCAAATACGTGGTTTATCCATACTTATCTTCCAAGGTCAGCATTCAGCAGATACTACTTCTTATCTGATGAGTCCATCTTATCAGTTTATTCTTCAATATTCAACAAGGCTTTAAGTGTGGAAGGTTTTGTTGTTTGACAACTGTAAAGCTTCCAGAATTAGTGATTTGCTCAAGTAGTCAGATTGATTAAAATTTTGTACACAGTCAACTTCTGAGTTGTTTACAGAAATTGTAAGTGGATTTAGTTCTCACACAGAGTATTTCTACGTACCTCATCTGGATCTTTTTCTGACACTGTTAAGTGTTAGATATCCATCAATAATAGAACCGGAGCTCTGATACCAATTGAAGGTGCGAGAAAGACACAAGAAAGGGGGGTTTCAATTGTGTATTTGCTCTTTTGACTTCTTTTCTTTTCTTGTAGATGAACCACTTAGGATAACTTCAGAATTCATTGAGAGACTCTGACTGGAGGAGTTATGTTCAGACTTGCTATGCATGAAGCATCAGAACTTAACACGAGTCTGAACATAAGATACACTTTTTAGAACTTGCAGTGCGGAAGCTTATCAGAGTTAAGCTGCAAGGTTCTGACTTGCTTATGTTAGGTTCTGATACTCAATATAGAAAGATAAACTAAGACATAAAGCATAAGAGTAAAGAATACACGATATATCCTGGTTCACCATAAAGGTTAATCCAGTCCACCCTCCTCAGGTGATTTCGCCTTGAACACAAGGACTTAATCCACTATAATCAATCTCGATTACAGATGCACGGGCAACAGCCGGTGACTAACCACTTGCACAACCGCACTGTGACTAACATGCAATGAACCGTTCAGGGATTCAACTTAATGAATATAACAAACATTGACCTGCAGGTTCCAATCTCGCAAGATCTACTGCTATGCTTTTGCAGCTAGACATTCAGGGATTCATCGCAATGAATATAGCGCTACTGACCCTATTTCAGGCTTTTCCCACAATGACATCTCGCCATTGTCTTCTCGAGTCTCCGGTCACACTGACCACTCAAGGAATCCTAATTCACCAAGAATTAGTTTAACTGGAGATTACAATAATGCTTCTTAACAAGCAAATTACTCATAAGTTTAAGTACAAAGAACACATAAGTGTTCGAGCAAGATGTGAGCAACATCTCCTTGCTATTCTAAGAACCTATACAGATGTTTCTTAATTTGACAGTTGTTGACATCCTGTAGATCTTCTTCTTCTTCATCTTCAGGGTGAGCAAGCTTTGAGCAACAACTCCTTGCTTCAGATCTTCAATGTAGCTCTAACGAGAAGGTGGTTGATGACTTGACTGATTTTCAATGTTGTCTTCTTCATCAACAACTTTTGTTCCAATTGATTGTTGTTGTGTTGATTTAGGATCTTAAGTTCTAACAACAATGGCCATGTGCAAATGGTGATAGCTTTGGATATTCTAAGTGTTAGAACGAGAACTCATCGTTGTTTCTATCTTCACACAATGACTTGATCAATTCATCTTTGATGGAATGAATCGATATCTACAAAAGCGAACACTCTTTCCTTTAAATAGCTCAGTAGAAATATAGCCATTTGAAATACTTTTGACCGTTGGAAAAGAGACGTTGTGTAATAACTATCTGTACTGACACATCTCCTTTTTGCTGTGTGAGAAGTGATATATCTTTCTTGGGCAGTGTGTACAGTTGTTAACAACGGTAACATTTGACTTCCGAACTTCAGAGGCTTCTGATGGTAAATTGATGAAGCATGAGTAGAGTCTTCTTAATAGGATATCTGATACGTCAAGTCTTCAGTCATTTGAAGAAGTCCATTAGGAATAAGTCTTTAGAACTTCAGCACTTGTCTTTAAGCACGTTATCCTTTACTTCTTCAAGCCTTCCGAAACTTCAGAACTTGTCCATTAGGAATCTGTCTTCAGAGTCTTCTGCACTTGATCTTCAGAACGCATAAGTCTTCAGAGTCTTTCTGAACTTGGTCTTCAGAGCCTTTCGCCTTCAGAACTTCAAGTCATGAGAGTCTTCAGCACTTCGGTTCTCTTCTTCAGAAGCTTTTCAATCTTCAGAATCTCGATCACTTTCAGAGAGCATCCACAAGAGCATTGCAACAGCAATATCGATATCCTTGGATCTGACTGATCACGATCAGATACAGAAGCATTCTTGCTTCTTGCGACTTGTGTCACACATAGTAACTTCGCATATTATCAATTACGCTCATCTGGCTGGTGCTAGTTGGATCTGATATATTCTATAATTATGATCTGCACACAACACACGTTAGGACATAAAATGGTTCTTTCACAAATACGTATTGTTATCATCAAAACATAGATTGACTTGTACAGACAATTCTTGCTCTCACAGTGCAGATTGCTAAAATAAACTACTTAAGGACTTATTTAGGGGTGAGTTTTTAAGGCTAAGGCATAACAATTATCCAAATCGATTTCTATAATTAAGAGACTTACAGTGTTAAGACATTACTGATATTTCAGGATATTTCCCAAGTCTTTATAACCTGTCCTAAACTTGTCTAATAGCCCACAAATTTAAAACAAACACTGTTTCTTTTTGCAAAAAATTTCGGTATGGTTCAAGAAAAGGAAAAAATTTAATAGACAGCAAAAACTACGCCTAAAGACTTGACAATACATGTAATGACTAGATAAAACAACGAAAGTAAATTAATGCAATAAATCAAACTAGAAAGCAGTAAAATTCCTCTCCCACACTTAAATCAAACATTGTCCCCAATATTTTAATCCAAGGTGAAAGAGAAATGATAAAACCTGTATGAATGCTACTGCGTGCCAAATCTTCTCTGATCCATCTCTTGTTGTCCATGTCCTCGCAGACCACATCTGCTTTGGCGGCGCGCGTTTTGAGATACCTTCATTTGTTGAAACTGCTTTTTCCTGAAGCAGCTCATCATGTTTCCCGTTCATGAAGGAAGTACCTGCAAAAGTGTTAGAAAAATACGGTGCGGTGTGTGCAGGTGGAACCTGACCATTCGAAGAATGAGGGGGAGGTGAGTTACGGATGGGAGGGACATACTCCCTCCTATCATACTCATCATCGATGTCACCACCAGCAGCGACATTCGCAGGAATGTCTGTGGCACCAGCTCATTTCCAAGATTGTCATCTAGAGATTTTTCGCCTAGAATTAGCTGAGACACGACAAGCGATACATTTCTTTATTTTCTACAAACACAAACAATAAAAGGAAAACATTAAATTAAAAGCTCGTGGGTTGCCTCCCACGTAGCGCTTCTTGTTACGTCGTTACCTCGACAGCCCAGGAGTGTAAGTACTCATGGTGGTTCTCTCGAGAATGATTCCTCGATTAAACTTTTAATAATCTTCGGTTTCCATAGCCACTTATCAAGCCATCTCACATATCCCTCACCTTTTCTTTTCTTCCTTCTGTAGGGTGGTTCATTCTTTTGAACTTGTGGTGGTGGTTCTGGCTCTATCCTGAGTATCAGTTTCTCGGATTTGAGTTTAATTCTTTCATCCATCACCTCAAAATCTAACCTTCCCTTCTTGATAATGAAGATTTCCCTAGTTTCATGGTCCTCTAATTTTCTTTTTTTATCCATGACCTCAGACAAAGGTGCATTGGTGTGGATATTTTCCAATACCTCCACATACCTTTTAGGTTGGGAGTCTACCGTAGCTTCCATAAACCTTTGCGGGAAAGGAATCGATGGGGTATTGGGAGGAAGAACAATGATATATGCTTTATTCTCTATCTCTTCGACAACCTCCCTTTCGGGTGGTGTCGGTGTATTTCTCTTAATCTCTACTATTTTCTCATCAGAACTCTTCTCTACCTTATTATCAATCTCCTTATGATTTTTTATTTGTTTCTCACTGTTGGTTGATACAACATCCACATGTCTCTCAGGGGAGGGTCCTAGGGGTATTTGTGCAAGAATGGAGATCTGAGTCTCCAATGCCTCGTTGTGAGTCGCAAAGGACTCGACCACAGAGTTCAGCTGCCTAAGGTTTTCATTAATGTGGAGACTTTGTTTTCTAAACTCCTTATTCTAGATAGTTTGTGTCTCCACAAAGTGCTTCAACATAGATTCTAGTCTATAGTGAGTTTGTGTCTCAAGGAAATTCTCGATTAATATTTCGAGGTTGGATTTATGAGAATCTTGCAGCTCCTCAAAATATTGGGAGTGGTAATTGTAGAGAGAATTCCGAAAGTGCACAGACCTATCGAAGTAATATAAAAGATTGTCAAACCCACAGAGACCAATCGTCAAACCTATCGTTACTTAATATTTACAGTGTTTATCTAAGGTGATTGAATTAAGACTAAGAATGATGAAGTAAATAACTTTAATAAATTCAGATGAATAACAATACTGGAATTTAATTCACATCAATCAACAATAATCTAATCGTCTCTACTAAGGTTACTTACGAGGAAATATTTTTAGTTTGAAAAGAATCAATTTAACATGAACTATTGCTTTCGCGTATTCAGAACCGAATTTACTCTCTAATTAATGTAGTCCATTGTCACTTATGTTAGATGCTTATCGCATTAAAGTAGTAAACCTATTTTTAAGAAATTAAACTCTTAACTCAGTCTAAAAGTGATTTTGATTGGAAAGTTTAACTTAAAAGGGTTCCAGGCTTTCGCTCAGGTAAACGGATCCTAAACCTACAAACGGTGCGCTTTCGTAAATAGTTTTAAAATCGCTTTCTAGAAATATTAGACTCCCTAATTAATTAACAAGGTGTTTTTGCGGTATTTGTTAATAAAAGACAAACCAAATTTAGACTTTAGTGTCGGACGACTTTCAATCTTACTCGACGTTTTCACTTCCCCACTTTCGTAGAGGCAGATTAAAATGAACTCAGAAAAACCGTGTTTAAACCAAAACAGCCCACAAAGATAATCCTAAAGAGACAACATGTAGAGCACCATCTATTGACGATCCTCACATCCCAACACTAATAAGTTAGCCAACATGGTTATTGAAAGCAAAACATAAAGGGTTTTAAGTGCAAACATAATGACTGGTAAAAAGCGTTTTGAAATAAAGTTGAGATAGAGGTAAATAAGATGAAGAAAATAATTGCGAGGTAAATAAAGCAGAAAATTAAAGGAAATACAAAATAAATATAAAAGCAGAATGAATTAAAAACCTGCTCCAAACGGAGTCTTGAAACTAGTACAATAAATGCTAAAGTAATCTTGACGAAATCAAACATGTACAGGGATGATCCAAACTTGATACAGAATCGATTCGTAATGCAATAACTCTTTGGTGTGAAGGGTTATGCTTAAAATTGGACAGAGTATGGCCTAAGTGTGCACAAAATTTGGATTATCAAAAGTGGAGGCATCAGGGGGTATTTATAGGGTTCTAAAAACCCTAAAAATCCCTTAAAACCGCTCCAAAAATGTGGAGAGAAAGTAGGAGTAGTTTTGACCCAATAGAGCATGGCGAACGCCATGGCTTGGTAACTCATGTCCGTTTGTTCCTCTTCCTTCGTTTGTGGGTCCCGTGTGGTCGCCTTGAGTGCAAACTACTTGATTTCTTCCATTTTTCACCTGTTTTGCTTTGTTTCTCCGCACACACCTCTTAAATGGCTAAATATCTTAAACACAAACAAAACACCTGCATAATAGTGGAAATGTAAACAAAATGACAATAAAACATGCATAAAGCGAGTCAAATAAATGATGAAATCTGGTGTCGTCAACGGTTGAGGGCACGACTACCAATTCGGCCAGAGTTGGCCGACCGAAGATGCATTGGTAGAGGGATGGGCAGTCAATGACCAGGAACTGGACTTTGATGGGCCTGGCCATTTCTGTAAACCTTAAAGCCTTGTAGGTCAGAGCCTATGTAGGGCATCAGGTGTGTCTCGTCCAGCTGGAGGGTGGAGAATAGCAGGGAATACATGATGTCGACCGAGCTGCCTTGATAGACCATGATTCGGCGAACGTCAAAGTTGGCCATTTGTGCTCTCATAAGCAGTGGGATGCTGGAGTTGGAAGCTTCGTCGAGTAGTTCCTCGCGGTAGAAGGTGATGAGAACCGACTCTCCCTGGACGTTATCAAGTGTGGAACTCCGGTTCGAGCTCGTGTTGATGAGATGCTTGAACTTCCTCTTGACGGATCCCATGGTAACCTTGTTAAATCCCCCTCCGCAGATGACCATGGCGGAGGGGAAGGTTTCCCATGGGCTGTGCGCCCCGAAGTAAGGAGGGATGTTGAGCCCCTCGGGGACGTAGAAGTCTTCAGGGCGTGAGATGCTTATGGCGACCTGGAGACTGGTCTCTTTCGAGGAAGGCACCTCCTCTTCGACCTTCTCTGACACCTGGGCATCCTGTCGAGGAGCATCCTTATTCTTGGCGAATTGTTTCAAGTGCCCATTCCTGATTAATATCTCAATTTCATCCTTTAGATGGATGCAATCGTCAGTCATATGGTCGCTCTTGTGGAACCGGAAATAATTTGACTTATCTGTATTCGGCTTAGGCAGTATCTGTTTTGGAAATCAGACCCCTGCTTGCCAGAACTCCGAGTTGGCGCATTCGGAGAGAATCTTCTCTCGAGAGACGGTTAGTGGAGTGTATTCGTGAAACCGGCCAGAAGGCCTTTTGGTGCCTCGAGTCTTGAGAAGAGCTCGCAACTTCCTTCTCCTCGTACTGGATGTACGCCTGCACCTTGAGGAGGAAGGCGTCCAGTGTCGCTGGAGTCTCAATGCCAACCGCCTTGGCAAATTCGGTGTGAGGACGGAGTCCACGCTCGAGCAAGAACTTCTTCATGTCGTCGGTCGTGGAAACCTAGACAGCTTCTTTGTTGAACCTTTTGATATAGGCTCGAAGAAGTTCTTCTTTCCCTTGAATGATGTCCTCAAGGGAGGCTTCTATCTTTGGGTGGCGACAAGAGGCTGTGAAGTGCTTGGAGAACATTCTTCCAAACTCTCTCCAAGATATGATGGATTCGTCGGGGAGTTTCTTGTACCAAGTCATTGCTCCCTTCCTCAGCGTGGTTGGGAACAATCTGTATTTGATGGCGCCTCTGGCGCCACGGTAATCGAGCAGGGCATCGATATTCTTGATGTGCTTGTCAGGATCTGTAGTGCCATCGTACGTGCCAAGGGATGAGGGTTTCTCCAGCCCTTTTGGTAGGCGCGTGGCCATGATTTCTTGGGACAACGGGCCCTGAGGCTCGTTGTCGCTGCTGCTGCTGGATCACGAAGAAGAGAGGGTACTTCATCCTGGGGGAGGACGGTGATCTTGACGGGGAGATGGAGTTCGTGCCCGACCCTTGGATCTGGGAGGAGGAGAATGCTGTTGCTCCATCAATAGATCCTTTCTTGTTCTCTTGGCCCCTAGGGAGTGTTGGCTCTGCGGAGAGATATGGTCGCACTTTCTGACTACCAGAGTTTCTGGCTGTGGTGGTGCCCAGCAGTTTCTTTCTTGTCTGGGAGGAGGACTCTGAGATCTCCGACGCTCTCTCCTCGACAGGGAAGATCTCGGTCGATGGGACTCTTCTAAGACTCCAATCCTCGTGTTCTGTTGGAGGATCAGCAGGTTTGTCTTGTTGAGGGCCTCGAGTAGGGCTGCCATGGCCAGATCGGCGTTGGGCGGAACGGGGACGGGCTGGTGGTCCTCGGATGACTGGACCTCAACGTTGTCACCGCGCACGGGGAAGGGAGACGATGTGGCTCCATCTCTCTGCTGATGGACGTCGCTCCCAAGAAAGGGGGCTGCTCCATCAGTGTCAGACTTGCTGACGGGGAGGAAGGCAATGTAGCGAGCATCGTGGACATCGTTATGCCCTGGCCATGATCGGAGTCTTAAAAGAACTATTTTGGTCTTGAATCTACAAGGAAAGAAAGACGGGGATAACCGAGTTTCCCATAGACGGTGTCACTGATCTTACCGGCTGATCAGAACCTGAAGTGGGCCAGGGACTACGTCTGCAATGCTGGGTATCAAAGATGAGGAAGGGGTGTATCTACAAGGCACTCCGATGCTAAAGTAAGAATCGGGAGAAGAGAAGGCAAGTACAAAGTATGTATGTCTTAGGATGGTTTAGAATGATTCAGAATACTTGACCCTCTCAAATGAGAGGGTTTTTATAATGCCCCCAACGCTTGGCCATTGGTCCCTACTTTGGGGGCGAGATACTCACTCCCAAAGAATAGGTAATTGCAAGCAACTAGCCGTTAGGATGGACAGAGGTGCTAGGAACTAGATGTTGCCGCGGGCAAGGGCGTAGTCGCGGGGACGGGCGTCGTGACTATTTCTGGGTGGTGGAACCATGCGTGACGGGAAGAAATGTGACGAGGGGTAGATGATCCTAGGTGTCAGCTGGCCAGTCCTCCCTAGTGGAGGGGCAGAAGGATAAAATGCTTCCCTTTGTCCTTAATTGGCAGGACTTAGGCAATTGGGCCGTTCTGGGAGCAGAAGTGGATTGGGGCATGTCTAGCTATTGGGCCAGTCCGAGACACCGCTGAACTTTAGTTTTCCTCCCTTTTTCTTTCTTGATTTTTTAACATATTTATTTATTAATTTTTTATTCTTTTTACTCTAATAATATTTTCCTTTTTTATCCATTAAAATAATTAATAAATTAATAATATTTTAAAATAACAAATAAAATTTTATATTTTAATATTTTAAAAAGATAAATTGTAAAATATAATATAAAGTTTGAAAAAAACAAAGTTAGCAAATATAATAAAATATAACAAATCAAAAGTTTGAAAAAGTAGATAAAATAGTAAACAAATATAATAAAATATAAAATAATTAAGAAAAAACATAGTAAGCATACAATTCTCATCGTTTCTCAATTTCTCAAATTGTAAACAAATTGTAAACAAAATTTTAGGGTTCTCAGATTCATCGTTTCTCAGGTTTTTATCGTTTCTCAGCTTCTTAATTTTTCAATCCCTTATGCTTCTCAGGTTCTCATATTCATCTCTTATGCTTCTCAACTTCTCATCGTGACTCTTTCGCTTCTCAGCTTCATCTCTTACGGTTCTCATCTTCATCTCTTACTACATTGTTCTCATAGTTTCTGGAATTGCTCATACTCTTCAAGAAATTGTTTCAGGAAATCTCTCATACGTTTCAAGAAATCGATTGACAAACTCATTTCCAGGTTTGATTCATATTTTCAATTCGTATTCTTTATTCTCATACTCATAATTAAGTTTGTACATGATGTTAGGAAAATAGAAGTTGAACTCGCAGATTTCCTATCTCGATTCCACAACTTCCGTTGATACAACTCGGTAGAAGCTACTTCGCAAAACCGTCTCAGGTAAGCACTAGCCATTCTTGTGTGATTTTGAAATTTAACTAATTATTAGGTGCAGCTAATTATTAATTATGTTTGAAGTTGGAGTTGATTGTTGATGCATTTGTATTGAAATTAAATTTAAGTGTGTTGTTCTATTTGGTCTTTGAAGGCAGTGGAGAAATTCAACTCCTATATCTAAGTTCATTTTCCTCTTTTCTTGTTATCTTCATGTTAAACTTTTGTATGTAAATAAAATTAAGGGCTAAAGTTTGTTGTTTATGGTTGCTAATTTTCCAATAGGAATATAAACTTTCAATTTGTGATTTTTCTTATGTTTGCTTTTTGGAGATTTCCTAGAGTTAGTTGTTTATTTTAGTTGTTTTTCTCTTACTTCCTTAGAAACTCTTTCTGTAAATTTCAGTTTGTTTTTGTTTAGTTTAATACTTTGTAAGATTGAAACAAGGATTGTCCAAAAACAATATATCTTTTTCACGTGACTTTCTCCTTCCTATTTTCTGGATATCTTCAACCCACTTCTGGTTGGGTTTTGCGTTTTAGGGTTTTAAGTCTCTCAAGAAGTCAGTCGAAGATGGAGAAATGGAAATCAATAACTCTCTCGAAGGAAGAAGAAGAAGGAGTGGTAGCGGACGAAGAAGAGATTTTTTAAGACGAGTTGTTCCAAAGAACTCTGGCGGGGAAATTGTGGACGAAAAGCAATTTCAACTCAAGAGCTTTTAAGACTACAATGGTTAATGCTTGGAAACTGAAACATTAAGTGGAGATTCAAGATCTTAGCAAACACCTATTTTTGTTCAAATTCAGCTCAAAACGAGATCTGGAGTATGTTCTTAAAATAGGTCCTTGGAGCTTTGATAGAGCATTATTGGTTCTAAATCGTATATCCGACGAAGAGCAACCGTCATATCTAAACATGCATTTTAGCTCTTTCTGGGTTAGAATCTACGAATTGCCTCTTAATCTCAGATTGGAAGCAATGGCGAAGAAATTAGGCAACATCATCGGTACGTTTGAAGAGATGGATGTCATGGAAGCTCATAGGAATGGTAGATTTCTTCGCATTAAAGACATCATTAACCTAAATAAGCCACTTAAACGTCGAACTATGGTGAAGTTCAAAGAGAAAAATCTTAGGGTTCATTTTAAATACGAAAGATTACCGACATTCTATTTTGTCTGTGGAAGAATGGGTCATTAGATTAAGGATTGTGAAGTGGTAGAGGATCTGAATGAAGAAGGATTTGAGGAATTAGGAGAGCAAGATTTATCTTTCGGGCAATGGCTTCGAGCTTCCCCACTCCCTAAGATGGCGGATGATACAAAGAAGAAAGATTCAAGTTCTAGTTTGTGTAGCAGATACCTTTTCAACGTCTCATATAGTCAAAGCAGGTGTGATACAAAAAGGAAAGGCAATGGAGAAGACCCTGAAGTTCAACAAAATAAAATGATTTCAAAACAACAGGAATGGAATTCTGTAGGAGGGGATAAAGAGACACGGCAAAATGTGGATATTGAGACTTTCGCGGAGTCACCTGGTGCAGTCATTTTATCAACTGAGAAGAACACCCAAAAGGCCCCTGTTACCAAAGAAGGAATGCAAAAAAGAAAATGGACCAGGAGGAAGAATGCGAAGGAAGTGAAAGATGGGAGTGGAAGAAGTTCCAAACCAAAACTATCCAAGAGGTAGCTTGTTGATGTTCTGATACCCGAGGGTCCCTTAGAAGAAGTCATTACTGGAGAAAAGAAGAGAAAGTAAACAGCAACTGTCAGTGAAGGTCACAATCTACTACCAAAGGTGGTGTTGGAGGACCAACACCACCTAACCTAATGAAAACCATCAGTTGGAACTGCAGGGGTCTGGGGAGTCCCCGTGCAGTTCGAGCCCTAGCTTGGCTCATTCGTCTGGAAAGTCCCCAGCTTGTCTTCCTTATGGAGACTAAGCTTAAGAAAGAAGAATTGCTAACTATCAAAAAGAAATGTATGTTTAAATTTGATGTTATAATTGATTGCAGGGGTACGGGGAGAGATAGAGCGAGTGTTTTATGTAACGACCCGATTTTAATTATCTTCATTTTGTGTTAATTGTATTATTTTGTTGAGTCTTTTATTTAATTTGGGTGATAATAATGTTATTGTGAAATTGGCGTTTTAATCTGATATGTTAGCGTGTTATATTATTTTACCGTTTTTGAGAGTTTTCGGGGGAAATTAGATTGGAGGGTATTTTAGACATTTCATAATTATTGTTAAGTTAGAATTTAAGTGAGGAATGATTTAAGGGTATTTGTGAGAATATGAATTGTTAGATATTTTGAGTGAATAGTAATAGAAATAGAATATGATATTGTATTTGAGATATTTTAAGAAAAGAAAGTATAAGAAAGAAATAGAAAAGAAAGTTAGTAAGAAAAACATAAAGAGAGAAAAGTGAGAAAGAAGAGAAAAGAAGAACAAGAGGAGAAAAGTGGGAAAAAGGCTAGAAATCATCAAAATCAACGGTTAGGATTCGAATCGAACGGGTAAGGGTGTGAAATATCGTTATCTTAACTTTGTATACGATTATGTATGGTTTCGTTTCGGTTGTTTTGGATCGTTTTCATATATTTTTCATTTTAGGTCGAAATGAATAAAGTCGATAAAAACCGATGTTTTCAGGATTAGAATTCGAAATAAATTACGTAGTTGTATCGAGGAAGGTTAGGTCGTCGTATAGCGTGTTTTTTATTCGATTTGGTGATGTTTGAAAATTATGGTTTTTGAAAGGTTGAAATTTAATCGAAAAATCGAACGTCGTAGAAATTTCGTTTATGTGTTCTAAATTGTTCTTATGTATTTGGTGGTTGCGCGTATGTGTTTGTTTCGAAGAAAATAATTGAATCGGTCGGATTTTCGGGCAAAATAGCCGAAACCCGTAGCAGCCCGCAGGGCATTTTCTGGTTTTCGGGGAAACTTCGGAAATTCATATCTCTTGAACCGTAAGTCGGTTTTGACCCCCGTTCGAAGCGTTGGAAAGCTAATGAGATGTTCTTTCTAGGAAAAATGGTTTTGAGGTCTGAACCTGGTCCAATTGGAACAGTATTTTCGAAACGTTTCGTTGTGTCCGGCCTCCGGTTTATGTTTTTGCGTTATTTTGAAATATCCATATCTTTTGCGTTGTTTATCCGATTGAGGTGTTCTTTATATGGATGTGAAGCTAAAAATATGTTCTATGATTTGGTGAAGAAAAATATTATTTTTAGCCGACTTTTAACCGACTTTTCCGGTAAACCGTAAATCGAATTGTTTGGTTATTTGTGAGAACGTTCGGTTGCCGTTTGACACAATTGGTTTGAATGTATGTGGATTGTGTGTGATGAATGCATGACTATATTGTGAATATGTATGCATGTCAAGAGTGTCATGAGTCATGTTGTATGTGAAGCATCATGATGTGCATTCTTGCATTGTGGGGTTCTAAGATGAATCCGTTGTAACGTCGTAAGCCTTTTGAGAGGTGGGGGCGATGATTACAAACGATTGTAAGCCTTTTGAGAGGTGAGAGCAATCGGATTGTAAGCCTTTTGAGAGGTGGGAGCAATCCATAAACATTGTAAGCCTTTTGAGAGGTGGTAGCAATGGGTGAACATCGTATGCCCGACGGGGAGTTACACTAAGTAACGAGCGATGGTTCCAATAAGTTCTTCAATTGAACTTGAGATGAAATGAGTCGGTACCGCATTGCATTTGCATAGAGTCGTGAGTCGGTCTCTATGATTTGCATTGGTCATCTTGGTATATGTGCATTGGTGAATAAACATGTATGTGTGTTTATGTTGAATGAATGGTGATGAATTGAGAGGTATTGGTGATACATGTATTTGAGCATGAATGAATATGCCTATGTGAAGGATGCGTTAATTACGGATTGTTATGCCGTGTATTTGATTTATGGTATATGCTTGGTGTTATATGTATATATACATGCATAGTGATGAGTTGTGGTGAGAATGTGGTATATGTGTATTATATGTTGAGATATATAATTATATGCAACGTTATTATGATAATATTTCTCACCCTTCTGCTGGAATATGCTTTTTATGGCATAGTGCAGATTGCCAGCTTTAGAGGCGTGGAGGCAAGTGGAAGAGTCAGATCTTCGTCTTTGCTTAGGTCTTGGTGTCTGCTCTGATACGTAGCACGGGAGTCGGGGAACGATTATGTTATATACGTATATATTTGTAGGATATATTTTGTATGAATATTTTGATGTAGAAAACAGTTTATTTTGTAAAACAAGTCGGTTATGGATCTTTCCGCTTTATTCCATAATTGACATTTCCTTTATTATGGAAAAAGTTTCCCCTTTGAGGGTACTCTATTTTATGCTATGTATCAAGCATATGAGCAGGGATGATGTTTTGTTTATTTAAATGTGACATCCTTGTTTCTGTCGGAGAAATAAATTTTTTAGTTACTCTGATTTTATTTATGTATTATTTATTCGCGATGGGAATTGGGGTGTTACATTAGTAGTATCAAAGCAGGCCGGTCCGTTCGACCAAGTTGTTGAGTCTGTTGGTGGGACAGTTGAATACTGTCGTTGTTGTTTGTTCCTTAGTACGTGATATGTGTGTGAAACACTGTCAGTGCTTTCTGGTTTTTCTAATCCTTTGTCTTCAGGATTGAGAATGAGATAAGTGGGGAAGAAGCTGTAACTTCTCAAAGTTGCTTCGGTCGTGGAGCGTTGGCTCAGTGTGCCGTTGGTTGCAAGAGAGTAAGTGTTGTTTGGACAGTGTTTTTCCCGGTTCCAGAGGGAATGCGGAGGTAAGGTTTATGTCGACTAAGGATTTGTGCCTTAGGTAGTTTTGTGCATAAGATACAAGAAATGCTATTATAGTTTGGTGAAGACGGTTTATGCCCCATCATGATTGTCGGCTGTCTATTGACAAATTGAGGAACTGATCACCCTTAATCTCTTGTTGATAGTAGACAGGAATTATGTTGGATGGAATAGACGGGTCTTTCCGGCTTGGATAGCGTGTGCCATGGATAGTTTGGAATTGAGAAAATGATTACGGATTGCTTCAGTGAGTTGATGAAGACTCTTATACTAGAAGATGAGACGGATTAGAGGTTTTTGGTATGTTGGTCAAGTTGGGAAGTCATTGGGAGAGAAGGATTGGGTATTGTTAAAGGTTGTTCTCAGAGAGTAGAGTGTGAACTCAAATTTGACGAAGGTAAGGATTTGAGGTTTGGATCTTCTAAGTAGTAGAAGAACTTTTAGGACGTGAAACAAAGATGTTTGTTTGGTCTGTGAAGATAGTGTTATGGAAATTGGCAGGAAGTCACAGTGTTGGGTCGTCAGTTGTGCATGGTTTTTAGATGTGTTATGGATGGAACATTAAGGTGTTGTCATAGGGAGCTCCGGTATGGTTAGTAACAAAAATCAGGGATGGTTGAATGGAATAACAAGTATGATGCGTATGATGGTATTGGTATTGAGACTATGGAAAGCGGAACTTAGAGTTCTGGTGAGGTTTAGAGTCTTTGGAATTTTAGATCATTAATGGAAATTTTGAGAAAAACTTTAAGTGTGGATGTGCTATTTGAGAGTTCTTTTGGGATGGTTGTGCTACCCGTGGGGATTTATGGAATTTGGATTGTTAAGAGGATAAATTGTGTATGGATAACTAACAGTTGATTAAGGTAACGATTGAGAATAAGTGTCCACTTTCATGAACAGATGACTGGAATTGGTTTGGTTGAGTTTGAGTGAAATCACAATGGGTTGGAATGTTTGATAAGAGTGGTGAATGGTGTGAGTTGAGGCTTTGATCGATTTAATGTGACTGGTTATGTTTGTTATCGTCGGGATAGGCTGTTATTTACTCGGTTAAGCTTGTATGTGAGTAACCAGTTACCCAGTGAAAAGTTTTGCAAAAGCTTTAAGAATTTATATAGTTTGGAATCTGGTTGGGCATTACAACGGGCAGTGATGTTACGTGGTGTTAGTAACGCGTCTGTAATGTTTGTGGAGTAGAGGAATCGTATCTTCCATATTTATTTGGATAAGTTCGTAATGGCTTTGATTGAGGATATTCGGATCTATTGTAAACTCCGAGGAAGAACATGCAGAGTGGTTGAGAATTGCATTACAAGTGTGGAAAAGAGACAGAGTGGTATGCTAAGTTATTCAAGTGAGAATTTTGGTTGAACAAGGTTAGTTTTCTTGGATATGTTGTTTCGGATGATGGTATTTGTTGTGGATCCATCGGAAGTAGATCTGGTTTTACAAGGAGAGGCTCCGAGGTTAATTGCAGAGAATAGAAACTTTTTGGACCTTAGTTGGTTATTACCGGAGGTTATGGAGGGTTTTTCCAAGTTAGCATTTTCGTTACTTCGGTATACTTGCAAAGGGTAAGTTGTTTGCTTTGGATGTTCATTGTGGAAGAAGTTGAGAGGGTTAAAGTAGAAGTTGTCTACGGCTTTAGTTTTGATTCTGTATGATCCTAATAAACCGTTTGTGAGGTATTGGGATACGTCTTTGAGGAGTTTAGTCAGTGTGTTAATGCAAGGGGGTAAAGTCGTGTCTTATGCTTTACGACAATTGAGGATTCATAGAAGGATCGATACTATTCAGGATTTGGAATTGGACGCGATTGTATTGTGTTGGAGAATCTGGAGGTATTATTTTAAGGGTTTTAGGTTCAAGGTGTTTGGATGGAGAAAATGATGGTTTTGGGATGAGTAACGAGTCTGCTGGAATTCTGAGTTTTCGCAGGTTCGCCTAGCGAACCAGTTAGCGAAGGTCAGCGAAGGTTCGCTGAGTTGTTCGCCTAGCGAAGTTTGGGTGTTTTTTATGTTGGTGGTTGTTGCCTTGGTTTGCCAAGGGATTCGCGGAGCGAACAGCAAGGCGAGGGTTCGCTAGAAGGTTCGCCTAGTGAACATGACAGTTTGTGCAGTTTTGTTTCCTTCATAACTTTTGATTTGTAACTCGGATTGAGGCACGGCCGGATGGTTGGAATTCCAAACGAGTTATGAATTTGAATTGGATTATTCAGAGGAGTGTGTTTGGTGTGTAAGCTAATACCGCATAGAGAGAAGTGGTGTATATAAAAAGTAAACTATGATTTTCTGGTGTATAGTACAAGAGTCAAATGTTGATTATGAAATTAGTGGTTTGTTAGTTGTGAGTAATCAGAGTGCGCAGCGGAAGTGTGAAACTGTTGTATTGGTTGTTGTGAGACAAGGATGCAGGTATTCTGGTTTTGTGGATGTTGTTGAGGTAATGTTGTGTCTTGGAACTTTATGTTCTTGCCTGTGTTGTTGCCTCGTTTCCATGGTGATGGTGCGAGTGCGGGTAGCTAATTCCTCTGTTTGGGGGATTAGGAGAGTGTTACCTATGGTGTTGGTAACGATCTTGTTGTGTTCCAGTTCAAGAGTGAACTTGGGTGTTTGTATCTTGGCTATCCTTTGAGTTGGTCATCAAGTGCATTGTATGGGCATTGCATCTTGTCTTGGTTGTCATGGTCGTTGTCTTGTCATTGTTGTTGCTGTTAGTGTGCTGCCTTGTTGTTTGTGTTATTCGTGGTGTGCCTTTTGTTGGCATGATAGTTGGTTGGTCAGATACTAGAGCCGTATCCGGGGTTGTTCGTGCTTAGCATATTTTCGAGGACGAAAATGTCTAAGTGGGGGAGAGTTGTAACGACCCGATTTTAATTATCTCCATTTTGTGTTAATTGTATTATTTTGTTGAGTCTTTTATTTAATTTGGGTGATAATAATGTTATTGTGAAATTGGCGTTTTAATCTGATATGTTAGCGTGTTATATTATTTTACCGTTTTTGAGAGTTTTCGGGGGAAATTAGATTGGAGGGTATTTTAGACATTTCATAATTATTGTTAAGTTAGAATTTAAGTGAGGAATGATTTAAGGGTATTTGTGAGAATATGAATTGTTAGATATTTTGAGTGAATAGTAATAGAAATAGAATATGATATTGTATTTGAGATATTTTAAGAAAAGAAAGTATAAGAAAGAAATAGAAAAGAAAGTTAGTAAGAAAAACATAAAGAGAGAAAAGTGAGAAAGAAGAGAAAAGAAGAACAAGAGGAGAAAAGTGGGAAAAAGGCTAGAAATCATCAAAATCAACGGTTAGGATTCGAATCGAACGGGTAAGAGTGTGAAATATCGTTATCTTAATTTTGTATACGATTATGTATGGTTTCGTTTCGGTTGTTTTGGATCGTTTTCATATATTTTTCATTTTAGGTCGAAATGAATAAAGTCGATAAAAACCGATGTTTTCACGGTTAGAATTCGAAATAAATTACGTAGTTGTATCGAGGAAGGTTAGGTCGTCGTATAGCGTGCTTTTTATTCGATTTGGTGATGTTTGAAAATTCTGGTTTTTGAAAGGTTGAAATTTAATCGAAAAATCGAACGTCGTAGAAATTTCGTTTATGTGTTCTAAATTGTTCTTATGTATTTGGTGGTTGCGCGTATGTGTTTGTTTCGAAGAAAATAATTGAATCGGTCGGATTTTCGGGCAAAATAGCCGAAACCCATAGCAGCCCGCAGGGCATTTTCTGGTTTTCGGGGAAACTTCGGAAATTCATATCTCTTGAACCGTAAGTCAGTTTTGACCCCCGTTTGAAGTGTTGGAAAGCTAATGAGATGTTCTTTCTAGGAAAAATGGTTTTGAGGTCTGAACCTGGTCCAATCGGAACAGTATTTTCGAAACGTTTCGTTGTGTCCGGCCTCCGGTTTATGTTTTTGCGTTATTTTGAAATATCCATATCTTTTGCGTTGTTTATCCGAATGAGGTGTTCTTTATATGGATGTGAAGCTAAAAATATGTTCTATGATTTGGTGAAGAAAAATATTATTTTTAGCCGACTTTTAACCGACTTTTCCGGTAAACCCTAAATCGAATTGTTTGGTTATTTGTGAGAACGTTCGGTTGCCGTTTGGCACAATTGATGTGAATGTATGTGGATTGTGTGTGATGAATGCATGACTATATTGTGAATATGTATGCATGTCAAGAGTGTCATGAGTCATGTTGTATGTGAAGCATCATGATGTGCATTCTTGCATTGTGGGGTTCTAAGATGAATCTGTTGTAACGTCGTAAGCCTTTTGAGAGGTGGGGGCGATGATTACAAACGATTGTAAGCCTTTTGAGAGGTGGGAGCAATCGGATTGTAAGCCTTTTGAGAGGTGGGAGCAATCCATAAACATTGTAAGCCTTTTGAGAGGTGGTAGCAATGGGTGAACATCGTATGCCCGACGGGGAGTTACACTAAGTAACGAGCGATGGTTCCAATAAGTTCTTCAATTGAACTTGAGATGAAATGAGTCGGTACCGCATTGCATTTGCATAGAGTCGTGAGTCGGTCTCTATGATTTGCATTGGTCATCTTGGTATATGTGTATTGGTGAATAAACATGTATGTGTGTTTATGTTGAATGAATGGTGATGAATTGAGAGGTATTGGTGATACATGTATTTGAGCATGAATGAATATGCCTATGTGAAGGATGCGTTAATTACGGATTGTTATGCCGTGTATTTGATTTATGGTATATGCTTGGTGTTATATGTATATATACATGCATAGTGATGAGTTGTGGTGAGAATGTGGTATATGTGTATTATATGTTGAGATATATAATTATATGCAACGTTATTATGATAATATTTCTCACCCTTCAGCTGGAATATGCTTTTTATGGCATAGTGCAGATTGCCAGCTTTAGAGGCGTGGAGGCAAGTGGAAGAGTTAGATCTTCGTCTTTGCTTAGGTCTTGGTGTCTGCTCTGATACGTAGCACGGGAGTCGGTGAACGATTATGTTATATACGTATATATTTGTAGGATATATTTTGTATGAATATTTTGATGTAGAAAACAGTTTATTTTGTAAAACAAGTCGGTTATGGATTTTTCCGCTTTATTCCATAATTGACGTATCCTTTATTATGGAAAAAGTTTCCCCTTTGAGGGTACTCTATTTTATGCTATGTATCAAGCATATGAACAGGGATGATGTTTTGTTTATTTAAATGTGACATCCTTGTTTCTGTCAGAGAAATAAATTTTTTAGTTAGTCTGATTTTATTTATGTATTATTTATTCGCGATGGGAATTGGGGTGTTACATTTTAAGCTTATGGTGGAACGACTCAGTTGATATCAACATAAGCTCGCACTCTTAAAATCATATTGCAGGAAGCTTCCAGTTAGAAGATGATGAATGCCCTTGGTCTTTTGCAGGGATCTATGGATTTCCAGAGGAGATAAACAAAAAAGATACATGGAATCTGGTCCATACTTTATGTGAAGAAGGTGGAGAGCAATTTATCTTATTTGGGGATTTTAATGACATCCTGCAGGACTCTGATAAACAAGGAGGCATCACTAGAACGGCTTCACAGTTACAATGGGGTAGACAAACTATGGACAGGTGTAGGCTTCAGGAAGTTAGCTTCGAAGGCTATCCTTATACATGCTCAAATGGCAGACAAGGTGAGGAAACTATTCAGTGCAGACTCGATAAATCTTTGGCCTCCTTTTAATTCAAGCAATGGTTCCCGTTAACTAAAGTTTTTCATTTGGAAAGATTTAGCTCAGACCATGCTGCTCTTCGTATTCTAATTCAGAAATATGCGCCAGTGGACAAGAGACATTACTTGTTTCGTTTTGAAGAGGCTTGGTCAAAAAAAAATAATTGTGGAGAATTAATAAGACAGTTCTGGAGGAGCAATTCTAGTTCAATTCATCAAAGGATTAATTCTATGCAAGAGTTGCAGCACTGTTTTAAGGATATTTGTACCAACAATGTTAGAAAGGAAATTCTAAGACTTCAAGAGATTCTAAAGGAGGAAAAGAGATGGTCTGGGGAGTGGGCTGATATTCAACAATACAAGGCTGCTGACAGACAAAGAGATTCTCTTTTAAAGATAGAAGAAACACTTTGGAGGCAAAAGAGTCGTGCCGTGTGGCTCATGGACGGTGATAGAAACACAAAATTCTTTCATCAAAAAGCATACCAAAGAAGGAGGAATAACATGATCAAGAGGGCAGAAAGATTGTGAGAAGATCCTGACGAGTTATTTTAAGGACATTTTCACCTCTTCTCATCCGGAGAATCAACATGAGATTTGCAGATCCATTCCAGGTAGACTTTCTGAAGCTCATAAAAAGTTCTGTGCTAACCTGATCCGCGTATGGTAGCGTTGGATATTTGGGAGGCCTACAACGAAGGTGCTGGTGATTGGCTGGGGAATGCAGCAAAAAATCGTGATGCTGGGTGGAAACTAGAGAATTATCATGGTTGGATTGTTCAGACTGATGCAGGTTGTTTTTAGGAAGGAATTGTTTCACTCGGGTGTGTCATTAGAGACCCCACTTCTAATATTTTCCTTGCAGCTTCCAAGAGAATTATCAGTGTGGCCGATCCCACAAATGTCGAATTACTTGCTATACGTTGGGCATTGTAATTGGCGAAAAAGTTGGGATTAAACAGTTTTGTGGTTCAGTCGGATGCTTTGTCCGCTGTTGACAGTATTAATGGTGTGAACTTTATTGCAGATTTATATCCTATAGTTTGTGATTGCAGACAGTTAATATTCAGTTGTGTCAATGTTGTTGTTATGTTCATTAGTAGATTGAGAAATGTTGATGCTCATTGTATGGTTGGTATTGGCAAGTCTTTAGGGTCCAGAACATGGACTGACCACATATCAAGCCTTGATTCTGTAACCTGTAACTCTGGTTCTGTTTCTTAATGAAATTTGGCTGTAATAGAAAAAAAAGATTGAAACAAATACCTTTTACTTTTCTTGTACAATGACTTTGATTGAGATGAAATAGTTATGTTCATCCATAAAAGGGTTTTATTTTGTGATTTGGAATTTGGTTTTTTCTTGTTTGTTTATGAAGGACATAATCCCGTGCAAAGAAAATCAAAACATGGTTTGTGCAATCCAACACATTATAAAGGTGCTAGTTTGAAGCAAAATTGTCTCTAATGATTTGAGAGAAAATCTCTTGGATCTTGTGGTCTAATTGTCTCTAATGATCTAAATATTATCGTTTCTTTTAACCAAGTGAGACCCTGATATTATAACTGTTTCTATTAATTCCTGTGTGCAATAATCAAGTGTGATCACATGTCTTTCAATAACAGGGTTATGCTAAGAGTTATTTGATGATGCTTAGAATTTAGAACATAGAACTACTATTTCCTCTCATACTATATGCAATACTTAGGTATGATTTGAGGTGTCCAGTGCTAATTTCATCCAACAAAATATTATTGTCTATAAACCAACATTTGGCAAAGCCAAAACATCATACTATTCTGCTTAACTTGACTTAAATCTATGATAAATTATTTAATTTGGCACATTGGAAAAACTGGCTCTTTCCACCCAACTCATCACTCAATCTACCACTACCACTATTAAAGGTAATTTGTGATGGAAAATAGGAAAAAGTAGAAAATGAAGTGTATGATTATGAAAGACGTGTTGAACCAAAAAGAAGGAAAACAAAGACTTGATTGCAATCACGTGAAAATCTGTGATCCTAATTAAATGTTTATTCAACCAATTCATTGCAGTGTCCAAATTTTCTAATGAGATACGTGATTGATCAATGTCCTAAATTTATACCAAAACAATTATATTGTATCAACATACTATTACTAACTAAAAAGTAACAAATTTCTATATGAGTCACATTTATTTATTTGTTAGATACTGGGATAGAAAACATACTACTGTAATGATAAGAACAGCGTATTAAAGATAATTGATCTTTACTTTATTGTTGTTGGATAGATTTTCCATAGCTTTAATGAGTGAAAGGTAAGAAAAATGGTAGATAGTGAAATGATATTCTCTTTTTTTCTTCAAAGATAAAATGATAGTGCTATAAAACTAACTTTTCTATTCTCCTATAAAAATCAAATGACTTATGCACTAAGTTAGTGCAAGGAAAGTTGAGTTGGTGTAGTCATAGCAAAAAACCTAATATTATATCATACACTCGGTGCAAATAAAACAACTGAAGTCCTAAAGACTCATTCCACGAATGCATACAGGACATCATCATTTTTAAAAGACAAATAATATATATATATATATATATATATATATATATATATAATGCTTTTATCGCTTTTAAATTAAGATTTTCTTTCTTGTTTTTGTATTTTTATTTTTACTTTTATTTTATTTTCAAAGGTGGGTATTTTTACTATGTTTCAATTATAAAGGTATTTGACATTGAATGTTGAAGAAGAGAGAAAAAGAGCATAAAAGAACCAGAAAGCATAAGAGATCACATTTGACATGTAATGAAGATTACGACTATAATGACCGTAATGAAATCAGAAGATGTATATCCTCTAACATTTTGAAGAGATGACGCTCAGCTCGCCAGCAACCTTGACGGCTGTCATCTCCCCAGATTTGGTATTTTGTTTCTTCATTTTTTCTTTTTCGATTAAGATTATCACTACTACAAAACGCGTAAACAACAACGCCATGGTCACCACGCTTCTTCCCTACACCGTTGTGAAATCTCTAAACTAAGGCGCTATCATAATATTATTGTTTTTTGATTAAAAATTATTTGAATATAACAACGGTTAAGGAGGCAACCGTTGTGATACCTTCAAGCTTTCATGGATTCGAACCCCAGGGCCCTCATATATGTTATTCCTTTAATGTTAAGTGGCACATTTTCTTTTTTTAATTATTTTTAAATAAAAAACTTAAAAGTTTATGACGACAGTTGAAAAGTCCACCGTTGTTAAGTCGCGACATTTCATTTTTAATTATTTTTAAATAAAAAAACTTTAAAGTTTATGACTACGGTTGGTGATTACAACCGTTGTCATATATTTTGTTTTTTATTTAAAATTTTTAATTGTAAATACTCTGGCGCTTTTTTATGAAATTTCACCATGAAAGTAAAATATCACTACGGTTGCATGTATTGGCCGTTGTAGTAGCTTGATAATATTATACACTACTAGTTAGCTTGTCTCTTCAGTATTCTTTTTTCCATTGCAAATAGAAACTAGATGAAACAATACACGATTTCAGCCCAAACTCTAACATTCAATACTGTGAAACATTACATGATTTTATTCAAAACACCATCGTTCACCCTTCACTATGTATTTGTCATTGTCGTCATCATCGTCAACCAAGTTGACAAGACCATCACGATCAACCAAGTTGTTATCGTCTAGAAGGAAAACAACAACAACACCGTCGTTACCACAAGGAAGGAAGACAACACCATCACCAACACCAACATCATTTACTTAGTCATCACGTTTAGGGTACGTTAAATATTTTTCCCCATGCATCTAGAGTAAACTTCATTTTCCATTGTTGTGGTTGTTGTTGTTTTATTTTGTGGTTGATGTTTATGTTCTTGTTGTTCATGTTGTTGTTGTTGTTTTATTTTGTGGTTGATGTTTATGTTCTTGTTGTTCATGTTATTGTTGTTGTTTTTGAACTTAGATGTCTACCTTGTCAAGTTCTACATCAGAAACTAGCGAAGAACCTCAAACAAATGAGAGGTTAGCCAATGAAACTCAAACAACTCAATCTCAAACGAAAAGATCACAAAGAGGTGTCACAATGATGCCCCAATTCACATCAGTCCGGAACTAATCAGGTGAAAAAATTCCTATCCAGTTTGATTCGTTGTATACAGTAGCGAATTGTGAACATTACACTACTTTTAAGAGTTATACTTCGTTCCTTGCACATAGCAAGGTCAGTATATTGATTGATGATTGGAAACAAGTTGATGATAACATCAAAGAATGCATATGGACTGACGTTAAGGTATTACATACTATAATTTTCATATATCGTCGATATCAATATCTATAATTTCTAATACATACTTATATATTGATTTAAATGTAGTTGAATTTTGAGTTTACCGATTATTCAAATTTGAAAATAAAGTGGATATCATATGCTGGTACTCGTTGGAGGTGGTTTAAGGCACAACTCACGACTGATTACATTAGGAGGCCTAAGAGCGGTCTTGCTCGTCCATGGATTCGATATAGTTTTATATCGATGAAGCAATGGAAAAAGTTTGCAAAGATATGTCGTTCTGAGGAATTCAGGGTTAGTATTATTTTCATGTAACCGATAATGTTATGCTAATGAGTTATAGATACTAATCATATATTTTTTTCACTATGTTCATAACCGGTTAAAAGCGAAGTTGGAATACTCAATAAGGCCAAGAACATGTACCCCCATAGATTGTCTCGTGGGGGTTATAGGAAACTTGAGAAAAAAATGATGCATAAAAAACAATAAGAAACAGGAGATGATCGCATCTCATCTCCACCTTCAAGACATAAAAAATGGAAGAGGGCTCGATTAAGACCAGATGGAGAGTACATCTCTGAGGCGTCAAGAGTAATTGCCAAAAAAAATTGTAAGTATGATCTGTTTTTCTTATGTTATTTGTTATTTAAATGTGTTGGTAACAATATATGTAAGTTTCTCATGTTGTGTAGGATAAGTTGGTTGAGGCAGCCCGTGAAGGCACGACATGACATATTAGTAGAAGCTATCAGATCAGATGAGCATAGTGGGTGTGTTTGTGGTGTTGGAGAATGTGTGGGCTTGAGGTCATTCTTTGGGTCTAAAAAAAAAGTACAGAAAGCCTGGAAATTATTATACAAAGACAAAAGATTGAAAATTTTGAGAAGCAATTAAAAGAACAACAGAGAATCTTTGAAGAGGAGAAGGAAAAAAGGGAGAAAGATATGGAAAGGTTTCAAGAGTTATATTCGGTATGTACTTTACTTGAGATGTTAGCGTTTTATCGGAAATGTAAGATATATATTGTTGATTAAGTGAAAACCTTGAACAACGGACAAATGAAGAGCATCGTAATGTTGATGGTGATGATGATGATCAAACTCTAAATAGAAGTGTTGTACGTCATGCTTCTACAAAAGAAAGTAATTGTTCAGCCGATCCCCCCTGTGGATAACCGCAATCATATAATGGACCCTAACCCAAATGAAATCACAACGTTATACTTGAAAGTTGCGGCGATAAATGAAACACAACTTCTCCCGCTAGAACATTGTTCACGTTTGGATTTATTCTATTACAGTTCTGAAGATGTATGGGATTTTCTTGGTAGTATATGTGGCTGGACATCGGGATATTGCAAGTTTGGTGCACGTAAGTATATAGTTGAATATACATGTCATTATAGAACATTATCATTTATAGAACATCACCCCTAATTTATTCACTTTCTTTAACCATTTAGGTACATTCACCGTCTTTGTATAGAATTGAATAAATCGAGTACTTACGGAATCTTGGATCCACTTTTTATTCGATGGGCTTTTAATCAACCAAAAGATATCCGAGAGTACTTGAAAATAGGGGTGTCAAAACGGGCCGCCCGCCCCGCCCCGCCAAAAGCCCGCCAAAAAAAGAGAGGGCCGGGCATGCCCGCTGTCATACCCCAAATTTTGACCACCAAGATTTCCCATCATTGGACAAATCATCATCACAATAAGGATATATCTATCCTACATCATCTGACTGGACTTTTCACTTTGCATCTTTTATGCACGATATATCATATATTGTGTGAATTTTCAGTTTTTCAGTCACTTAATTTGATTTCTCTTTTTTTTTTGTTTTATTTTGTATAAATAAGATTAAAAAATCCAAAAAAATATATATGTGCATATATGTCTTTCATTTTTCTTATTATATAAAAAAATTTGTTTTATTCACCATAAAAGAAAAAAATATATGTGATTTCTTTTCGTTTGTTATTTTTTTTTACATGAAAAAATAATAATAAAAAGATTTTGTATATACATGTTTGTTTTTTTTTCTTGCGCCATTTTATAACTATATATATTTATATATTCAAATTTTCATTTTAACAATATAATTTCATATGTTGTTGTTTATTATGAATTTTATTTTTTATACATTTTTTTGTTTTATTTAACTTTTGTTTTAATACAATTTTGTTTTTATATAAATTTGTTTTCTTTACCAAATTTGTTTGTTATAAGACAATAAGACAATCCACATAACCTTGTCCCCTTGCCTTATCTCTTAGAACACATAACATGGCCTTGTTCCCTTGACTCATTTCCATTAGCCAATTGTAGAAGAGACTTCAAAACATTGTCTTACAAAGCCATTAAAATTTGAACAAATTGGACTTAAAATCACAAGACTTTGAATTTTCATTCAACTCTTATCTTGAGATAGCTTAAGAGTTACACAATTTTTTTCTATAAATAGGGATTCAATTCCATTTTTAAAACTACACCAAACAAGTAGGAAACTTGTTTCTCTTTCTCTCAAACTTTTTTTTGAAACACAGAAGAAAAAAATGTGAAAACATACAGGCAAGGGTGCTGCGCACCCCTTTTTCCATTTCAGCATATGGTTTGTTTCATTTATTTTTACACAAGGGGTGTTGCACCCTCTCTTAGTAAAGGAAAAGGAATAATTTTGAACATACACAAGGAAGGCATCATACGCCCCCTTTTCATTTTTTTATCTACCTGCTATGTTTTTTTTCTTAAAATTTCATGTACACATTTCACTCATCACATGTACATATATACATATTTATCTTACATTTTTTTCTCATTGTTACAATTAACTTGGTTAAAACAAGAATATGGTAAGAAAGCAACAGGAAAATTTCTGCAGAAACTCCAACAAAGCTTCAATACAAGCTACAAATCGAGTTAGCTGCGACAACTTCCAATTCCACCAGCAAAAGTTCAGAAACAAAGTTTCACAACATCAATTTTTTAAGCTACAATTCAAACACAGATGCAAAATCATAACAATATCATATCAATTCATTTCCTATTTTTCAATTATGATCAAATTCAATTTCTAATCAAATTCAAATTTTTGTAGAATGGAATAACAAACTTATCTTTTTCTACAGATTTTTCTTGAATCCAATTGTATACATCTGCAGAACTATACAACATAAAGCTTTTGTAAGCATATAATTTCAGGTTATCAAAAAGGAAAAAGGGGAGAACCTTTGCAGCAAACCTGTAACATTTGGAAAAAAATGAGCTTGCCTGTTATAGCATATGACAGAGTTTCAATTTGAATCCGCCGCAAAACCGACGTCGCCGACACGTCGAACCTTCACAATTTTCACACAAATTCTGCAACAGCAATTGCAAAACTCAGAATTCAATAGCAATTTCATCAATTCAATCATAATTGCTGAAACATAATCTTTCAATATTCATCAAAATTCATTTCAATTTTTGAAACCCTAACAAATTTACTTTTATTTTCTAACAGAAAGTTGCAGAAATCGAAAAAGAGGAAGAAGATGAACTCACCTTCATCAATCGCGGTCGGAGACAAACGTGAACGGATGGCGGTCGACGGAGGGAGACCGAATTGAGAGAGTCGCACATGGAGGGAGCAATGGATGGAGAAGAAAATTCTTTTCCAGAACGTGAATCGTGGGGTTAGTAACTGATACAAATACCCCCCCTTTTTGTTTTTATAATTTTTAATTCATTTTCTTTTAAAACTTTCTTTTTAATTTCTCTATATTTTTATTAAGTTGGGCTCAACCCATATTCTTTTACTAATCACACCCTTTTTCATCCTTTTTCATGTTACTAACACACAAGTCAATCTTTATTAAGTTAAAATTAATTAATTATTATGTTAATAATTAATATGGTTTAGTAAGTTTTACTAAATATATTTTAACTTAATTGATCATCTAATTGTTTAATTGACTATTCGATTATTTGATTTTTCGTGGTTTATAATTACTTTCAATAATTTATGTTTGTAATTACATATTTGTTTTTTTTATTTACTTTGTGGCATCGATTCAAATCTAACCACTTGATGAGATCAAAGGCAATTCTATGTGATCTTTGGTTTTCTCTGCTTGTTTGGTTTTTCCATCTGATGCAGAAATTCTTAATTGACGCCTTGGAGCTCATTGGACGCTTAAAGCTTCGTCGGGATCTCAAGTTCCTCAGATGCTTCTCTGCTTGCGTAGAAAAGTTCACCGGTGTACGGTAAATTCGAATTTAAATGCTTTGCTTGTATGCCATGCATGATTTATTCACATCTGTTAAAAACAATTAAACTTGCAAACAAGTATTTCCTGTAAATACACTGCACTCATTGGGCCTCTTGATAGAGTGTAAGTCCCATCCCCTTTTATACCAAAACCATTTTGGGCCTCAGTCATTGTATAAGTCCCTGTACAGCTTTCAAAACTCTGACACGATGTTTTGCCGTGTATTTTCTTTCTGTTTATTTTACCCGATTCTTTTCCGTGTATATTTTCAATTACCATGATATCACAATGTTTTTTCCGTAAATGTTTATATCTTTTCACGATGCTTTGTCGTGTATGTTTTCTATTTATTTTCACTGTGATGTTTTGCCGTGTATATTTTTTATTTATCTCGCGATGCTTAGTCGCGTATCTTTGTCTGTTGATTACATGATGTTGTTCCGTGTATTTCAGTTGATATTTATTGTCTGATTACCATGATGTTTTTCCATGTGTATTCCGTAACTTTTTGTCTGTTTAATCTGTCACGATGTTCTTCCGTGTATGTTTTATTTCACATGACGTTCTTCCATGTATAATTGACACTGATTTTTTTGGGCCTCTTAAGAGAGTGTAAGACCCATCCCTTTGTACAGAAAACCTTTTGGGCCTCAGTCACTTGTATAAGTCCCTGTACTAACTCAAAACCACAGTGCAATCACTGATAAAAACTTGGGCCTCTCCTTGAGCTGTAAGCCCCAACCTCTTTTCAAAATACTTTCTCCTTTAATTTTGAAATATATTGTTGTTTTCAATTTTTCTTTGTTGAATAACTAACAAAACAGCATGGAAGCTCTAAAACCGAGTAAGTGTTTATACACTTTCATTTACCGCATTCATATGTATATAACTGTATTGTGGGGCTGCTCACTATAAGTCTCATTTCATAAACTCATATCAACTGTGTAATAATAGTATAGATATTTAGAGTTTCCCCGGCAACTACGTCTAGAACTAGGTAAAAGCCGTTTCGTTTATTCGTAGAAATAGACAGCTAGATCCCCAATAGGATCACCAGATACACTTTTCTCTTCGGCTGTCCTCATTAGGAATTGTCAAGAAACTCTACTCCCAGAGATGAATGTATTCTCCGTGAATGGTATCTTTGAGTTTCTTCCAAATTCTCGAACTTTCATAACTTGATCTATTCCTTGTGAATAGTTTGCCTTGAATTTCTCGGGGTTTGGGGACCCACGGGCTTCTTAAAAGCATCGGCCTCCTTTTGGGCATTATACAAGGACCCACAGGCGTCCTAAACGTATCCCCGCCTCCTCTTGGGCGTTGTACAAGGACCCTTCGGCTTCTTAGAAGTTTTCACAGCCTCCTCTTAGGCTTCGTATAATGATCTCTTCCTCCGGGAATGATAACCTCCTCTTGGGCTTCATACAAGGACCTCTCGGCTTCTTAAAAGTTTCCATCCTCCTCTTGGGCTTTGTACAAATTGTCCCGACGACCTCTTAAAGGTATAGGAATAGAAACTAGTAATCTTAATAGAGCAGTCTTTCAAAAGAGTCTAGATCTTGATCTCGGAAGTGTACTTTCTCTTACACATAGTACAAAAGACACACCCAGTAGACTTGGACAGTCTATATCCCCTCTTGAGTCTCAAAGACATTCTCAAGTTCCTTCTAAACACAGGAGAAACCCTTTCCTCTTTTTTTTTAACATCCGATGCTTTCCCGGATATTCCTTTTATTTTCATCCGATGCTTTCTCGGATATTCCTTTTATTTTCATCCGATGCTTTCCCGGATATTCCTTTTATTTTCATCCGATGCTTTCCCGGATATTCCTTTTATTTTCATCCGATGCTTTCCCAGATATTCCATTTATTTTCATCCGACGCTTTCCCGGATATGCCTTCTATTTTCATCCGATGTTTTTCCCGGATATTCATTTCTCAATCTTTAATCTCTTCACTCTTTTCAATCAATTCCCACAAATCACCTTTAGCTTCATATCTTGAGCTTTGAACAAGATACCCAAATATCTCTTTTCCTCCCATAGAATAGGAGGAACTACGATTGCTCTGATTTCCCGGTTTTCTTTAACGGGAATACGTAGGCATAAGATTGCAAAATCTTACCGAGCACACTAAACAAAAAAAAACCTTAGGTCCAGTACCTTACCAAAAACATCAAAAAACCCGAAAACAACAAAAATATCTTTTCAACATCTCTCAACCTTCACAAAAGAGAAACTTTCCCAATTTAAAGAACAAACACCAGTAAGTAGAAAGCAGTAAGGAAAATTGCTAACAACCCATGGATAACCATGTATAGGATGGGTAATTGACAACTCCCCATTGTATAACCTGACCCCGAACTCCCCAATCTCTTAGCACTTGTTAAAGAAAACATTTGCGTGCAAGGTTAGTTTGAGATAGCTTCCCTTTCCTTTCCAGCTTCACAGGATAAATAAGAAATCAGAAAGTAGCACCCAATCTCATCCGCAGACAGGATGCGGGCGGTCACGAAAACCGCGCTACACCCGCCAGGTGAAATGGGCATGAAATTTAAGCCCGCCCCGCCAAGGTGGCGGGTTGGCGGGCGGCGGGCCGGCCCGCCTTCTTTTTTTTTATAATTTTTTTTCCATTTTTTTAAATAAATTAAAATGCTTTGTTTTTTTACATTTTAAAGGTTAACACACCAACTCTCCGTACATGTTACCAAATTAGATTAATATAGCAAATTAGCGAATAATGATAAACTAGCAAATTAGATTAATATAGAAAATTAGAAATATAGCAGTAACTAACATTAATGTTCACCCTAACCACATAATTCAACACTAATTTCATTACCCTGCTATGAGTATACATGCTACCTTTTCAAAAATGCAGTAGAATAATTGGACTTGTTTCAAAGGTCAACACACCAACTCTCCATACATGTTACCAAATTATATTAAAACAATTAAAACTAATATAATAATATCATGACAAGCTAAACTAAAACTAATATAATATAAAAATTTAAACTAAAACTAAAGACTTCCATAAATAATAATAGTTTAAAACAAATATTGGGCCATATATTTTTTTTTATTTCCAAATGGGCCATGGACATTTTCTAATCTATGTAGTTATTTTTTATTTTTTTTTAACGGGCTGGCGGGCCAACCCCGCCCCATTATGTATTCCGCCCGCGGGGTTTTTTGTTTTGGCGGGGCGGGCGAAATGGGTAGGCGGGCCCAAAATCCATGCCCAGCCCGTCATTTTTTGGCGGGTGGCGGGCCGGCCCGGCGGGCCTCGGCCCGTTTTGCCACCCCTACTTGAAAACATGGTTAAATGAGGGAGGAAAAGAATGTTACTTAGCACCATTTCTCTGTTCGTAAGTATTTTTGGAAGTAATGTTTATGTATTATATATTTAGTTTTGTTTTAACAAATACAATTAATATATATGCTCTTGTTTGTTCAGTGGTCATTGGCAATTGATCATCATATCATTTAGGACGAATACGATAACTTTTCTGTGTTCCTTGCATGATCCACTGGAAAAGAAAATGAAAGATATTATTAATTCGTAAGTGTGTGCTTAATTCATTTTCTTTGAGATTGTAATTAGTTTATCATGTAATATGTTTAATTCAAATTCAATGTACAGTGTTGTGGAGCAAGTGAATATGATGAACAATGTTAGAAGAAAGCCCACATAGATATGTCCTAAATTAGTGGTCCGATTACATGTTTCTTTCATTTACATTCATGTGTGGTTGTATTCATGTCATTTTTGCTTAAATTTGTAGACAAGGAAACAACTCGGGACTTACGAGTGTGGTTATTATGTCATGAAACACATGTTAAACATTTTCCTTGCCGGCATTATTGATTCATGGGATAAGGTATACATGTCATAAAATGTTTACATATATTAATATATAAGTTTACTATCGAATTATTATCATACATGTTATTGGCTCTTTCTTTTGTAGATGTTTAACGAAGAAACCCCATTCCCCGTTGAGGACTTCGTAGATCTTCGTAAACATTGGGCGTATATCCACAATGTTCTTAAGGGTCCTGCCGATTGATGATGTGAATAACACTTTTTTGTAGAGATGATGTGAATAACACTTTTCTGTATTGATGACATGAATATAGTGTTTGGTGTAAATATGGTTATAATAGTTACAATACTTACAGAATTAATAATAGGAAGAAATTTTGGATTTTGACAATGAACAATGTTAGCTATATTTTATGCTCTTTATGCATGTATACCTTATCTGTTATGGTTAAAATGGTTACAGGTTAAAAAAATGTGATGAATTTGAATTTCTGAGAAATGCATATTTAAAACATAGGAAGTTTTGACAGCGGTTATAAAACCTAGTTGTGGTTGTATATTTGTGTCTGCAGAATATATAACGACGGTTATATAATTTAACCGTCGTAATATCTCACGCGCTGCACAGAAAAAAATAAATATCAAAACGGCGCAGCTAGGAATCGAACCAAGGACCATTATATTTATCACAACGGTTTGTTTGAATAACCGTTGTGATAGGGCGCACTGTTTCCAGGTAATTACAACGGTTAATGGGACATGATTATAAGTATCATTTTACAACGAAAATCTACATAACAACACCTGCGCTAACTTCATTATATACCTTTCCTAACCGTTGTTAATTGGTTTTTACGTAGTAGTGTATGTTGGCTTTCCTGCAGTTTTGGTTTATCATTAGGACACTTAACTTCTTTTTAGTGTCAAAATATGCCTATAAATAGACAGTAAAATTAGGAGAAAATAAGCCTAGCATCTTTGTACTAAACTACTTTTAAATTTTATTTTTTATGCAAGTTTTTGACGTACGAAAGAGTAGTATAAGATGGACCAACAAGAGTTGCATTTAAGTTTTATTGACTTGGAGAAAGCCTGTGATAGAGTGCCTAGAGAGATTTTATGGAAATCCCTAGAGAAGAAATGGGTTAGGATTTTATATCACTACTACAATTAACGTTTTTAACGTCGCACACGAAAAAGATGTAACCTCAGCTACCCAAGCGACACAACGAAGAGCGGCATGAAAAGATGCCACTTAACACCTCAGTTAATAAAAACCCGAGGTGTTAAGTTATTTGGTCATGGGTTCCAACCCCAACATCTACATTTTTATTATTTACAAAGCTGGATGGCGTGTCTAACATAAAATCTTGATTTTGTTTTAAAACCGAGGTAATAGCCCTATATTATTACGTCGGTTTTAATTAAAAACCGAGGGGTCAAATTTATTTTTTATATTTTCGTTTGTACCTGAATTACAAAACCATATCATAGAATACAAACCCATATTTTGCAGATTTCTGAAACAGAAATATTGTACCTGCATTACAGAAATATTACACCAAATGCAAAGCCAAAATTGGACAAAACTTACAATTTTACAACAAAACTAAATCAAATGATTAACCAACAAAAGCATTTACCAAAATGGAAAGTCTTGTAGGCTGTCCAAAAGTTTTATGCTAAGATTTCATTAGTCGTTAAACACCTATAATTTGAACAACAATTTAAACCAATTAGGATAATCAACAACAACATTAAATATTTAGTAAAAGGAATAAGAAAGAGTAAAATAAATAATTATGAATTACTAAGTGAAATAAAACATATACTTACTAGTTTTCCCATATTCCCTCTTTATGATCACGACGAATAACATGCACATCATCTGAATCATTTTCTTCAGATGATTGACGTACAAGTTTTGTGAAATAATGGGTCTCGTAGTTAAAAGCTTGATTATAAACAATACTATCTGGAAGATATTTTCCCTGAAGTACAACTGATCATCTAGTATTAAAAGGATCAGTGACATAAAAAACTTGTTTTGCTTGGGTTTCTGTGATGAATGGTTTGTTCTTATAAGTTGTCTTCGAAGATCAACCTGTGTGAATCCTAATTCATCGGATTCTACACCAGTGTTATTGTCAATCCACTTGTACTTAACTAAAGACACTTTAAAAAGAACATAATTAATCTCCATAATCTCCTCAATAAACCAAAAGTACGCTCTAGATGCTAGTGCATGATTTTTATCTTTGGCACTAGAGAAGTACATGGATTCATCTTCAACCATAACCGCACTATTTTTCATGGTACTAAGATCATCCTTTGATTTCGTATAAAATGAATATCTAGTAATGCCATATGCACTCCAAGTAATTACATTAAACTTAGGCATACGTGACAATCATTTAATTGTCTCTAATGCATAAGTACTCTATTTATAAACACTTTCATTAAACCAAGATATGCAAGTTTTGTTATGCTTTGTAAACAACCATTTTTCATTCATCCGAAGGTATTTTTACTTCATAAGACTTTTGTGAGCGGCCAAGTAAGGATGAACTTCAGTCAGGTTATTCAATATATTCAAATGTGCTTGAAGAACTACATCTTGGCTAAAAAATTTAACATTTAAACCTTGAGTACATCTACCATCATATCTTCCCTCATAACGAGACTCGGAAATTCCTATAGAATTAATTTCTGACAAATACATTGTACAAAACTCAATAGCTTGTTATGTGATGTAGTGTTCAACAATCGAAGCTTCTGGACGGTGATGATTCTTTGTATACCCTTTGAAGATCCTCATGTATCGCTCTACGAGACACATCCATCGTAAATAAATTGGACCAAGATTCTAATCTCCCTTACTAGATGAACAACTAAGTGAACCATAATGCCAAAGAATGATGGAGGAAAACATATCTCTAATTAGAGCTATCAAAGATATGTATGAAGACATATTAGAGATAAATGATTTCCCCATCACAATATATTTGAATCAAGTTTCAACCCTAAGCCCTTACCTTTTTACCTTAATTTTCTATGTACTCACAGAACACATCCAAGACCTAGCATCGAGATGTATGGTTTTTAAAAATGATATAGTGCTACGTAGAGAGTCAAAGGAAGATTTAAATGAGAAGTTGGAAAAGAGCTTTAGAAACACATGGTTTTCGTCTACGTATAAGTAAGACAGAGTATATAGAATGTAAATTCAACAAAAGAAGAAGCGTTTCTAATCTTGAGGTGAAAGTTGGAGACTGTATCATGCTTCAAGTAACACAGTTTAAATATCTAAGGTTTGTAATATAAAATGATGGAGAAATAGAAGGGGATGTAAACCACTGAATTCAAGATGAGTGGTTTAAATGGAGGAGATCTTTAAGTATTTTATGTGATAGAAAGGTATCGCTCCAGTTTAAGGGAAAGTTTTATTGGACTGCGATAAGACTTTAGTGACACGCCTATTTTGTAACAAAAAAACGAAAATTTGTTGTTGAGATTTGAAGTATGTATGCCTTAACATATCACTATGGTTATTTATATGGACCTTAGGGAAATGTCTTACTAATAAAAGCAAAAACTTAGCAAGCGCCAAGAAAAGATCTCTGACTACAGTTGACTTAATGACCGGGGTAATAGTATGTTATGTAAGGTGTTTTTCCTAGTAGTGACAATCACTACCACTAACTAGTGACCTATTACCTACCATTTTTCATTCACACACTAATATAGTGAGTTTTCCATTCTTTTTTATTGTTGTGTTTCTTTGAATTTTGAATACTTTTTGTTTTTGTTTTTATTAATCAACTGAATTGCTTTACAAAAATTCTGACAATAACACAAATTCTTGTAATTAGTATGGTATAAAGAGAGGTAAATGGTTACTATTCAACTGAATATTTATTTAAATCTTAAGATGACAAATTAGAGCATAACATTTGTGTCATTTATTTGAATCTGAAGACCAGAGCTTGAACATCCCTCATAAGTTGTTAAAAAACTTCAAGAATTTTTTACATTCTAAATTAAACTTATTTACTTGTTTTGATTTCAGTTTTTGTGTTTTGTTGAATATGGTTAACTATATTTGTATTTGTATTATTGAGATTTGAAAATTTGTGATACTTATGTACATATTGAAATTAAAAACCACCAAACTTTAGTTTAAATATCATGGGTCCGTAATGCAAAATGATGGAGAAATAGAAGATGATAAAAACCATCGAATATAAGTTGGGTGGTTGAAATGGAGGAGGGTCAGATAGTTAGTGGTAGAGGAAGACCTAGGAAAATTATAATAAAAGTTATTAAGAAAGATCTCGAGTTTAACAATTTAGATAAAAGCATGATCATGTATTGAACATTATGGCAGAAGTTGATCCTTGTAACCGACCCAACATAGTGGAAAAAGACTTAGTTATTGTTTTTGTCGTTGTTTTGTGTATAATTACCTTCTTTTTTTGGGAAACTAATTAGCTTGTTTTAGTTCAAAAAAATGCAAGTGTGTAATAGAGTTTGTTATTTGCTATGTAAAGTAGATGCAACTTTGTTATTTTATAATGGTTAAAATTTTAGTTTTTCCTTATATGCCTTAGACAAAAGTATATATTTAAAATGTTAGTTTGATTAAAGATGTGACTCGTCTTTCATTATTTTAAAGTAAATTTTATTGCCTAATGTGCTGTTATAGTGTTTAATTTAGCTTCTGTTTAGACTTTAACTAAAATCTACACAGTTACAGGGACTAATGCGCCAAGCTTGAAATTTAAGTTTATCGTATAAAGCAGAGATATCCACTTGGTCAAATACAGACTTCAGTTTCTCGTGCAAGGTAAGCACTAGAAGCACATAATTTCATTAATTTGTTGGTAAAATATGGATTGTTTGTGAAATTATCAGCACACAAAATACATGAAATAATACATATAAGTGAGAGAGAATGTTTTCAATGACTCTTGTGCTTCTAACCTACTTATTTCAAAACAAATAACATTCTTCAATTTTTTGTATGCAATTCCATAAAAAAAAAGTATATTATTGTTCCAGACTGGCCCAATGGCTAGGCGTGGCCCAATCCACTTCTGCTCCCAGAACGGTCCAATTGCCTAAGTCCAGCCAACTTAGGGTAGCATTTACCTTCCTGCCCCTCTACCGGGGAAGGCTGGTCGGTTGACCTTTAGGGTCGGTTGCCTCTCCTCAGCATTTCCTGCCCGTCATGCTCGGTTCCACGGTCCGGAAACAATCACGACGCCTGTGCCCATCACTGCGCATGTGCCTGGGGCAACGACTAGTTTTGGGCACCTCTGTCCGTCCCAACGGCTAGTTTCTGACAGTTACCTATTCTTTGGGGAGCGGATATCTCGCCCTGAAAATAGGGACCAATGGCCAAGCGCTAGGGGAATTATAAAAACCCTCTCATTTTAGAGGGTCAGGTATTCAAAATTATCCTAAGATACACATATTTTGTATTTTCCTTCTTTTCTCTCGACTCTTACTTTAGCATCAGAGTGCCTTACAGGTACACCCCCTCCTCATCTTTCACACCCAGCATTGCAGAGGTAGTCTCTCGCCCACTTCAGGTTCTGATCAACCGTTAAGATCAATTATCATTCTAAATGATAGACAGTTAGAATTATCTTAGTTTGCTAGTGCTTTTACAGGTTTCTTCAAGTGACATATTTGGAGGTGTTCTCCTATAATTGTCTTGAAAACAATTTCTTATTGAATTCTTAGTAATGATTAGGTTCACTATTTATTTTTTATATCCTAATTCAATTATAAATGTATGCAGATGCATATCAAACAAGGGGACACTAAAGAGATCAATTTTGTCTTTCACTTTTACAGAAGCAATTGAAGATGTTGAATATTAAGGTTAATATTTTGAAAAATCTTATATGATACCTTATTTTTTTTTTTTTTTTTTTTAACCTTTAGACTCATAAATTCTTTTTTTGTGATTTTTTTTTCTTAAGGGTATCTTATACCAAAATGGTGGAAAGTATTGGCTTTGTTTAGGAATACAAACAATAATCCAAATCAAAAAGAAATGTAAAGATCCTAAAAAGTTTGATTATCCAAATTTTGAGGTGATTATTGAGCAAAAACTATTAGGTAGTATTACTATTGACCGTAGTTTTGTTTTGTTGTTATCCATGTGTTGAAACAAAATTACAAAGATTCAAGACATTGATAAATTATGTTAACCATTTTGTCGGGCTACTACAAAACCCAATACTTTTAGGCCATTTTGAAGTGGGATTCATATTAGCGAGTGCTCATCGTGTTCCTTAGTATAATATTAGGGAGTGCTTATTGTTATGTAACATATTACAGTTTTGATTAGGGGTGTTTAAAAACATGATTAACTGAATTGTATATTTGATTTGAACTGCATTACACTATAAAAATACTGAACCACTTAAATGGTTAATTAACTGAACCATTTTATTAAAACAATTCAAATTCAGTTTAAAACCAATTCAGAACCAATTTTCTTTTATAAAGTGGTTTAACTATATAACGTAATTAATTTTAAATAAAAAGAAAATAAATTAACTGAGAGTAAAAAAATTCTGAAAACAATTTTTTTTTCAGAAATATGAAAAAGTAGAGTTTTTTTCGGAAATATGAAAAATCGAGTTTTTTAGGAAATATGAAAAAGTCAAGTTTTTTAAGAAATATGAAAAGTCAAGTTTTTTCTGAAATATGAAAAACTAGAGTTTTTTCTGAAATATGAAAAAGTCGAGTTTTTTCATAAATATGAAAAAGTCGAGCTTTTTTCGGAAATATGGAAAATTCAAGTTTTTTCGGGAATATGAAAAAGTCGAGTTTTTTCGGAAATATAAAAAAGTCGATTTTTTTTCAAAAATATGAAAAAGTCGAGTTTTTTTTCCAGAAATATAAAAAAATCGAGTTTTTTTTTTCAGAAATATGAAAAAATCGAGTTTTTTTCCAGAATAATGAAAAAGTCGAGTTTTTCAAAAATATGAAAAACTCGAGATTTTTTCGGAAATATGAAAAAGTCGGTTTTTTTTCCCATAAATATGAAAAAGTCGAGTTTTTTCGGAAATATGAAAAGGTCGAGTTTTTTTCAGAAATTTGAAAAAGTCAAGTTTTTTCAGAAATATGAAAAAATTGAGTTTTTTTCTGGAATTATGAAAAAGTCAAGTTTTACAAAAATATGAAAAACTTAAGTTTTTTCGAAAATATGAAAAATTTGAGTTTTTTTTCGGAAATATGAAAAAGTCGGGTTTTTTCGGAAATATGAAAATGTCGAGTTTTTTCGGAAATATGAAAATGTCGAGTTTTTTAAGAAATATGAAAAAGTCGAGTTTTTTCGGAAATATGAAAAAGTAGAGTTTTTTTCAGAAATATGAAAAAGTCGAGTATTTTCAGAAATATGAAAAACTCGAGTTTTTTTTTTGAAAATATGAAAAATTCGAGTTTTTTTCAGAAATATGAAAAAGTCGATTTTTTTTCGAAAATATGAAAAAATCGAGTTTTTTTCAGAAATATTAAAAAATCGAGTTTTTTCCAGAATTATGAAAAAGTCGAGTTTTTCAAAAATATGAAAAAGTAGAGTTTTTTTGGAAATATGAAAAAGTAGAGTTTTTTTTTCGGAAATATGAAAAAAGTCGAGTTTTTTCGGAAATATGAAAAAGTTGAGTTTTTTCGGAAATAAGGAAAATTCGATTTTTTCGGAAATATGAAAAAGTCAAGTTTTTTCGGAAATATGAAAAAGTCGAGTTTTTTAGAAAATAGGAAAAAGTAGAGTTTTTTTTTCGGAAATATGAAAAAGTAGAGTTTTTTCAGAAATATGAAAAAGTCAAGTTTTTTCAGAATATTACAAAGTAGAGTTTTTTTCGGAAATATGCAAAATTTGATTTTTTCAGAAATATGAAAAAGTAGAGTTTTTTCGGAAATTTAAGAAAGTCGATTTTTTTGGGAAATATGAAAAAGTCGAGTTTTTTTTAAGATATATAAAAAAAATCGATTTTTTTTCCAGAATTATGAAAAAGTCAAGTTTTTCAAAAATATTAAAAACTCGAGTATTTTCGGAAATATGAATATGTCGGGGTTTTTTTCGAGAAATATGAAAAAGTCGAGTTTTTTTTTACATATGGAAAATTCGAGTTTTTTCGGAAATATGAAAAAGTCGATTTTTTTAGGAAATATGAAAAAGTTGAGTTTTTTTTTCAGAAATATGAAAAAATTGAGTTTTTTTCTAGAATTATGTAAAATTCGAGTTTTTCAAAAATATGAAAAACTCGAGTTTTTTCTGAAATATGAAAAAGTCGAGTTTTTTTTTCGGAAATATGAAAAAGTCGAGTTTTTCGGAAACATGAAAAAGTCGAGTTTTTTCAGAAATATGAAAATGTTGATTTTTTTCGGAAATATGATAAAGTTAAGTTTTTCTTCAAAAATATGAAAAAATAGTATTTTTTTTATAAATATGAAAAAGTCGATTTTTTTTTTAATTATGATGATGTGAATATACTTCGGAAATATGAAAAAGTCGAGTTTTTTTGGAAATATGAAACAATTGAGTTTTTTCGGAAATATGAAAAAGTAGAGTTTTTTTGAAAATATGGAAAATTCGAGTTTTTTCGGAAATATGAAAAAGTCTAGTTTTTTAGAAAATATGAAAAAGTCGAGTTTTTTCAGAAATTTTAAAAAGTATAGTTTTTTCAGAAATATAAAAAAGTCGAATATTTTCAGAAATATGAAAAAAATCGAGTTTTTTTCGGAAATATGGAAAATTCGAGTTTTTTTGGAAATATGAAAAAGTTGATTTTTTTCGGAAATATATGTAAGTCGATTTTTTTTTCGGAAATATGAAAAAATCGAGTTTTTTTTCAGAAATATGAAAAAATCGATTTTTTTCCAGAATTATGAAAAAGTCGAGTTTTATCGGAAACATGAAAAAGTCAGGTTTTTTTTCCAGAAATATGAAAAAGTCGAGTTTTTTTGGAAATATGAAAAGGTCGATTATGTTTCGGAAATATGGAAAATTCGAGTTTTTTCGGAAATATGAAAATTTGAAATTTTTTTCGGAATTATGAAAAAGTCGATTTTTTTTCGGAAATATGAAAAAATCAAGTTTTTTCCAAAATTATGAAAAAGTCGAGTTTTTCAAAAATATTAAAAAGTCGAGTTTTTCAAAAATATGAAAAACTCGAGTTTTTTCGGAAATATGAAAAAGTCGAGTTTTTTTTTTCAGAAATATGAAAAAGTCGAGTTTTTTCGGAAATATGAAAAAGTCGAGTTTTTTTAGAAATATGAAAATGTCGATTTTTTTCGGAAATATGAAAAAGTCGAGTTTTTCTTCAGAAATATGAAAAAATAGTTTTTTTTTTCGGAATTAAGAAAAAGTCGAGTTTTTAATTATGATTATGTGAATCTACTTCGGAAATATGAAAAATAGTCAAGTTTTTTCGGAAATATGAAAAAATGCGAGTTTTTTTGGAAATAATAAAAAGTAGAGTTTTTCGGAATTATGAAAAAGTCGAGATTTTTCGGAAATATGAAAAAATTGAATTTTTCGGAAAAAATGAAAAGTCGAGTTTTTTTTCTCATAAATATGAAAAATTCGATTTTTTTCCAGTATTATGAAAAAGTCGAGTTTTTCAAAAATATGAATAAATCGAGTTTTTTCGAAAATATGAAAAGGTTGAGTTTTTTCGGTAAATGAAAAAGTCGAGCTTTTTCTGAAAAACAGAAATTCGAGTTTTTTCGGAAATATGAAAAAGTCGAGTTTTTTAGAAACACGAAAATTTGATTTTTTTTTTCGAAAATACGAAAAAATCGATTTTTTTGAAAATGTGAAAAACCAGTTTTTTTTTCCGAAAATATGAAAAAAATCAAATTTTTTTTCGAAAAAACGAGTAAACATATTTTTTCGAAAATACAAAATTTGAAAATAAAATAAAAATTGAAAATATTTTTTTTTGAAAATAAAAAATATTTTTTCTCAAAAATAATTTTAAAAATATATAATTTTTTTAAAAATAAATATTTTGAAGAATATTTTTAAATAAAAAAAAATTTAAATTTTTATAAAGTTAAAAAATTTGGTTTTAAAAAAGTTCAAAATAAATAATTGGTTTAAAATTTTAAACTGATTATAAACTAGTTTTAAATTGGATTGTAACCATGTTATCAGTTAAATGACTTTCTATTAAAATGATTATTGCAAACTGAACCAAACTATAAATATGGTTCGGTTCAATGCATTTGATGAATCATGAACACCCCTAATTTTGATGTGTATAATATCATGTTTTTTTCTTTTTGGATCATGGAAGGTTACAATATCGATTTTCCCCAAATTTCTTCACGAGTCATCAATAATTACAACTAAATAATTAATAGTTCTGTCCATGTTAGTAGATAACTACAAAATTCTATATGCTTGAAAAATGGTGCAAGTAAGTATGTTTAGGAGAGTTTCTTGATTCAAATTCATATTTGTAATTATTCATTAGTATGAACATAATTCATGTTTGTAAATATCAACCGCTATTGCGGGTTTTTCTTCTATAATCCACAATAACGGCACCGCAAAGCGGTCAGTATGAAATAATCCTCTATACGTATCTTAAAAGTATCGTATCCAATATTTTTTAATTAGTGATGTATAGCCGTATCAGATACGTGTCGTATCCGATACTCGTATCGTGTTTGTGCTTCATTGTTCCTAGTTGACGAGGGCGCTTATGAGTTTCACTTAAGGTTCTTCAACTCTAGGCCTTATGGTTGAGTAATTGACCTGTAATACCCCGTATTATTTAAATGCTCAATTGGATATCAGATGAGTATCTACGTGCTCTATCTTTGGATAATTGGATTAATGGAATCCTCTAAGAACTTTAAGTATTGACATTTGGGATCAATAGAGCAACTAATGAATTCTGAAGAGATCAATTATTTTATTAAAGAGACGGATTAATAATTTACTAATTCAAGAAAGTAATTTTGGTAACTTTGATAATTGATCAATTGGGTTGAGACGACAAAATATCAATTGGAGATATTTTGCCCGGTTGGATTTATATTATATAATATTAGTATTATATATATATATATGAAAAGAGAAAGAAAAGAAAAAGATAGAAAGGGAGAAGAAAGAAGAAGAAGAGGAAAGAAAGAAGAGAAGAGAGGAAATGGAGAAAAATGAAGAAGAAGAATTCATGGATCATCATCATCTTCTTCAAACTCCTCTTCGGTTATCAGGTGGGTTCTAGATAGAGACTTCAGAGTAAATTTCTGGAGGTTTTAGAGTTAGGTTAGATTTTGATAAAACGAGTAATTTCGATAAATCGACGAAATCTAACGGATAGATTGATGAAATGCATGTCTAAATATGTTCTAACATGTTGTTTTGGGTATTTGGATGCATTAATATCGTGTGGGTTTAGCTAGAAACCATCTTTTTTCTTAAGTTTTGATATTTTGAGTTTTAGGTCGAAATCTTAGAAATCGATGTTTCAACGGTTGAAACTCGGAATAAATTGCGTGGTGTAGTCGGGTAAGGTTTGAGTTTAATCGGGAATGGTTGTTTGTGTGTTTTCCCGCGGTTTCGATCGAGTACGAATTTGGAATTCAATGATAAAAATTATGTTTCAAAATATTTCAAAAATGGAAAATGTGTTAGATGGCTTTTTAATGATGGAAATATGGTAGTATGTTGAATTCTGAGATCTCAGCTTTTTTCGGAATCGAAAACGGACGTCCGGAAGTCTAAAAACGGTATTTTTGAGGTTGAACTTGTAGCAGGTTTCGCGCTCAGCGCGCAGGTCTGGACGAAGATGAAATTTCCGAAACTTCAAAAATTCATAACTTTTGAACCGTAAGTCCGTTTCGGTCCCCGTTCGAAGCGTTGGGAAACTAATTTTATTCTCTTTATGATAGTGGAATAGAAGCATATGTTTATGCCTTGGATTGATAAGAAAAATATGGAATGTAATGTATGTAGTTTGGTTTCCACCGAAACTCAAGAATCGGGAATCCGATTGATACGAGTCCAAAGCCTTTGGATAGATAATCCCATAAGGTAGTGAATGGTGATGTGAGACCATGATTTAACCAAGGATGCTTGGTAGGGGATAGAAGTGATTTGTTATGCTTTTATGTGTTGTTTTATGTTTAATGTTGTTATATGCTAATTGTTGTGAAACATGATTAAGGGAATATGCATGCTAAAATATGAATTAGGAAGAGTGAGAAAACTTTACCCCAAAACAAAATGGTTTAATTCTAGGTTGTAACTAGGATTGTGGTAGAGAATCTGTGTGGCAACGCTCATGCGTGAAAGGCCGAGGCGTGTGTATTGTGCAATCGTAACCGGTTATTATTGATAGTGCGTTTCAAGGGTCTCGAGCTCCTCTGAAACATATGCACCATTACTTGGCAGGTTTGATTCCAGCGTTTAGTACGAATGGGACCTACGGGTAGAGACTTGTGATGGTTAACAGGCCATGAGAAGTGACGGTTCACGGCTAACAGGCCGTTGTTCCCGAATCCATTTCGTATGTCAAGTAATTCGAGGATCCATGACTCGGGTCGTCTTCTAGACGTAGAAGCGGACGGGAAAAGGGGATGCCTTGGTATGGTTATTGATTGGTGAATCCTTGAGTTTACAGGCTCAGGAGGTATTTCGGTACTTTGTGAATCCTTGAGTTTACAGGGTCAAGAGGTACTTCGGTACTAGTGTGAGTTTACAGGCTCACCATTGTGGTTACTGTGTGTGTGTACTCATGGTCACTCCCTTTTCCCCTTTGACATGAGTTAGGTTTATTTAGAACCTTGTAAAGCCAAGAGGACTTTAAGATAGGGAACTCACTGAGATTTGATGTATCTCACCCCACTATAGTTGCTATATTTCAGGTTCGGATTGCAGGTTGATTTACAAGTGGAGCTATGCTTGGATGTTTCAAGAAAAGCTCAGTATTAGTTTTCCGCTGTGTATTATTTTGTTGTATACAATTGGGGATATTATATATTATTCTTAGATTTTTATTTTTGGCTAGTTTCCATGTCTTGTGCCACATGTTGTATTTATGTTTTAGAATGGACAAGTATGTGAACTATGTCAGTAGGCACTTTTGATGTGTCAATACCAAATAAAACACTTGTATGGTATTATTCTAGATGAATATTATACAGGGCGTTACAGTTGGTATCAGAGCAGGTCGTATCCTCGACCTAGCCTTGAAACATCATAAGTAAATCTATTCCTGCCTCTTAAGTGTGTCTGGCCATCATGAAACTTAATATCATACTATGTAGTGTTGGGCCTGATCAACCTAATACTATGTATGTGATAGGTAGAATCATGGTCAAGCGGCCACGAGGACTCCGTAGTGTTGTCGGAACTTATGCTGTGAGAGCAAGTTCAAGCCAAGAGTTATTAGGGAGGAGTTTTGGTCGGCTCAGTGGAGGTTTTAGTAGAAGTTGTGATTGGGTAGCATGGACTTAAGGAGTAATGTATGGTTTAAGTAATCCTTTGGAACGGATGGAGTCCGAAAGTTAAGGATCTCTATAGGACGATTGGTTAAGGTATCAAGGAATATGTAAAGTTACTAGTAGAGCTGGATTGACCACTGATATGAATAAGAATTTCAAGTAATCTCATTCCGTGAAGAAGAAAAGTGGTTTTGTGGAACGCGTGGCGTAAGGTCCGAAAGTGATATAAGTTTTGGTGCTTTAGTTTTTAAGGTTGTTACGGTATCTTAAATTGACGAGAGTACCTTAAGGAATGTGTTCGGACCAATATCTTCCGACTGGTTAAAGTGAGAGCTAAGGACGTTCGACCTTATGGAAATCTAAGGTAGTATAGAAGTGTGTGAAAGGACACAAGGATGTGTTTACATGCTTCAAGTGAAACAAGTATGTGTCGGGCATAGAGCATGAGATAAATTGTGTAGCATGATCGAAATATGTGCAGAAGCCTCTGTTGTTAATTGTCATGAAGTTTGGTTGGATTTGGTTAAAAATCAAAAGATTTATTTTTCTGAAAATCGCAGTACGCGCTCAGCGCGCAGGAGCCCGCTCAGCGCGGTGTTGAATTCCTGCAACCCCTCCAGGCAGAAGCCTGCAACCCCTCTTCAGAAGATTTATACTTTTTAGGGAAAAAATTCATATCTTTATACTCGGGTGTCCGGTTTAAGCGTTCTTTATATCGATATGAAGCTATGAAAGTGTTCTATGCTGTAGAAAGTGAAAATATTGTTTATGAGGCGGATTTTATTCGATTATGTGGAATAAACGGTAGTAACAGTATGGTTATGAGAAAGTTACACCTTGGTCACAAGAGTACATGATGAATTCTTATTCTTGAGACAAGTATGAAGGGACGTACTTTGTGGAACAATGAATATTGTATGTTAGGAAGTAAGTGTACGGTAAACAACGAGAAGCAAACCAAGATTTATTATGGACTAAGTGTAAATCATGGAACGATTTATACCGGAATGGTTTTGTAAATAGTTAATGAGAATTGTCGGTTGCGAGTCTTCCATTAAGTGATTTGGTAAGTGGAATTTCCAATGGACAGTGAAGGACGAGAAACCCTGGTTAATGTGTACGTAGTGATGGAAACCCGATTTATTTGCAGGTGTGGAGAAACTTTTGTATTTGTGAATAATCGGAATATTCGGGATCTACCTTTTGTTAAACTAAGAACTTTGTTGTTTTAATTTCTCCAAGGAATTACAAGTGAGAGGACAAGGTGGTATGCTTGATATGAGATGTCCATCGCTTTTGTGGTATCGTACAATGGTTGTGTGTTGGGTTTTGGTTATGGACAAATCAAGTATGAGTTGTGGCTTAAACCTTAGAATGTCGTCACCATTGGCTTTCATCGAGTGTAGTGGTATGAGTAGATAATAAACTATCTCGCCGAATATTTGTCGTGTGACCACGACAGAATTTGGAATTTTGCCTTGTCACTTGGTTGGAGTGTGTCATCGACTTTGTCGGTTTTATCTTGAGTGATTCATGGTTAGTGAATGATACACAAGTTTAAGAGCCACGAGTTGAGAATGATATTTCAGCTTAGAAGAAATCGGATGGATGGTTTGGGTAAGTTATGAAATCTCTTGAGAACCATCATCTGTGTTTTGTTACCTTATGTTGCTCCGATTGGAGAGCGTTGTGTGAATGGAAAACAGGACTATAAGTAAATAAAAGAGGAATTGTGTTTTGATATTGGAACTTCTGGAAGGTGTTGCGTAATTAGTCATTTGTTTAGACGACGAGGGAGTTTGACTTTTGGAGAAATAATCTTGTAAATTGTGTTGAGTAGGAGAAAGTCTTAAGTGTACTACTGTTGAAAGACTTGAGGGCAAAGTTGGAAGATACTCTCGAAGTGTTGATCTCGAAAAGACCTTTTCGGTAATTTAGTTTATGGTGTTAGTAAGGAACGAACGGTTGGTCAAAGTTGGTAACTGTTAATTTCCGTGAGTTCATAGTTTTGGATTTAGACCCCGTGAAAGTGGTAACAGTTGTGTGCAGTTGTGTTCTAACCAGAGAAGGAATTTGTAGGTTATCTTCCCAAGTACTAGTAAGAATTGGACGTTCCGAAGTTAAGTATGTAACTTGGAATCGTTTATGAAATGGAACGAATGAGAAGAGTTGATTCAACCGAGAAGTGTGTGTATGTGGAGTGTTGTACGCGAATTGATGTGTAATATGGAAACTCACAATTGTGCTTTGGACAGGTTAAGTCGATAAGTAGTGACTCGCGTATGATTGGAGTATCGTGATGTTGTTACGTGTTATAGGTTGAGATCTCGTGTCAGCAAGGAACCTGAAGTAAGTTAGAAACCGTGAAAAGAATCGTTTTGGAAAGTAGTAATCGGAACCAGAGATTGTTAAGCTATTTTGGATGAATTATTAGTTCGAGATTTGAATGGATTGAGAAGTGTATATGTTGTGGTTGTAACAGTGTAACTCTTGCATCTTTATCGTCTAGAGAGTGTGGGACGGATGTTAAGATATTGTGTGTTGGTAAAGAAATTGTTCTACTATAGGACGTCAGTAAGTTTTGTATCGTTGATTATTAAGGATCCTAGTGGATAAGTGTGTTCTCCGTGGACTGTTAGCTACTTAATAGTGATTGAGAAACCGTGGTGTTCTACTGTTAGAATTTGGGTTGCGCAGTGGGAGGTTACAGGTGAAAGAGCTTAGTCAGACTATTGGGGATTAGAATGATTGTTACTTGTAAGGATAGAAATGACATTCCTGTCTACTTGACAACTGTCAGTGTCCAAACAATACCAGATGTTCAATGCACGGATGGAAGTAAGAAGATTTTGTTCTAAGTGTGTTGCCCTTTGGTGTGATACGAAAGAGATGAAATATCGGATTGAATGAGTATAGTGTATAACATCAGGCTAGATGGAATTGGTAATTGAGTCGTTTGATTAATGGTGAAGTGGTTCTGAATGTTGAAATATTTACGGGAGAATAGTTGTCGAAAATTGTATGAAGTTAAGGAATCACTGACCTACATTGCAAAGAGGTGATGAGTGGTGGTTGTTCTAAACCAAGATAAGGTGTTATGATTTTGTTGGTGACTCAGTAGAGGAATGTAGAATGGTACATTCTTTTCGTAGTAAGATGCGACTAAGTGTTTTAGTAAGAAACAACAGATGAATTGAGAAAACGCAAGCTGAAAGCTAACCCAATATTGGAATAAGAGTATGAATAAGAACGTGAAGTTTGATCATTCGTGAAATTAAGAATTTGGTCTGTGGAGTCAAGTCGGAATCGAATTATGTCAGGAATTTTAACTAAGTAAAGATTGAGTGTGAACCTAAGACCAGGATATAATTGGTGGTTATTGCCGAATAGAGGAAATTCGGGGGCGAATTTCAATTTAAGGGGGGGAGAGTGTAATACCCCGTATTATTTAAATGCTCAATTGGATATCAGATGAGTATCTACGTGCTCTATCTTTGGATAATTGGATTAATGGAATCCTCTAAGAACTTTAAGTATTGACATTTGGGATCAATAGAGCAACTAATGAATTCTGAAGAGATCAATTATTTTATTAAAGAGACGGATTAATAATTTACTAATTCAAGAAAGTAATTTTGGTAACTTTGATAATTGATCAATTGGGTTGAGACGACAAAATATCAATTGGAGATATTTTGCCCAGTTGGATTTATATTATATAATATTAGTATTATATATATATATATATGAAAAGAGAAAGAAAAGAAAAAGATAGAAAGGGAGAAGAAAGAAGAAGAAGAGGAAAGAAAGAAGAGAAGAGAGGAAATGGAGAAAAATGAAGAAGAAGAATTCATGGATCATCATCATCTTCTTCAAACTCCTCTTCGGTTATCAGGTGGGTTCTAGATAGAGACTTTAGAGTAAATTTCAGGAGGTTTTAGAGTTGGGTTAGATTTTGATAAAACGAGTAATTTCGATAAATCGACGAAATCTAACGGATAGATTGATGAAATGCATGTCTAAATATGTTCTAACATGTTGTTTTGGGTATTTGGATGCATTAATATCGTGTGGGTTTAGCTAGAAACCATCTTTTTTCTTAAGTTTTGATATTTTGAGTTTTAGGTCGAAATCTTAGAAATCGATGTTTCAACGGTTGAAACTCGGAATAAATTGCGTGGTGTAGTCGGGTAAGGTTTAAGTTTAATCGGGAATGGTTGTTTGTGTGTTTTCCCGCGGTTTCGATCGAGTACGAATTTGGAATTCAATGATAAAAATTATGTTTCAAAATATTTCAAAAATGGAAAATGTGTTAGATGGCTTTTTAATGATGGAAATATGGTAGTATGTTGAATTCTGAGATCGCAGCTTTTTCCGGAATCGAAAACGGACGTCCGGAAGTCTAAAAACTGTATTTTTGAGGTTGAACTTGTAGCAGGTTTCGCGCTCAGCGCGCAGGTCTGGGCGCTCAGCGCGCAGGTCTGGACGAAGATGAAATTTCCGAAACTTCAAAAATTCATAACTTTTGAACCGTAAGTCCGTTTCGGTCCCCGTTCGAAGTGTTGGGAAGCTAATTTTATTCTCTTTATGATAGTGGAATAGAAGCATATGTTTATGCCTTGGATTGATAAGAAAAATATGGAATGTAATGTATGTAGTTTGGTTTCCACCGAAACTCAAGAATTGGGAATCCGATTGATACGAGTCCAAAGCCTTTGGATAGATAATCCCATAAGGTAGTGAATGGTGATGTGAGACCATGATTTAACCAAGGATGCTTGGTAGGGGATAGAAGTGATTTGTTATGCTTTTATGTGTTGTTTTATGTTTAATGTTGTTATATGCTAATTGTTGTGAAACATGATTAAGGGAATATGCATGCTAAAATATGAATTAGGAAGAGTGAGGAAACTTTACCCCAAAACAAAATGGTTTAATTCTAGGTTGTAACTAGGATTGTGGTAGAGAATCTGTGTGGCAACGCTCGTGCGTGAAAGGCCGAGGCGTGTGTATTGTGCAATCGTAACTGGTTATTATTGATAGTGCGTTTCAAGGGTCTCGAGCTCCTCTGAAACATATGCACCATTACTTGGCAGGTTTGATTCCCGCGTTTAGTACGAATGGGACCTACGGGTAGAGACTTGTGATGGTTAACAGGCCATGAGAAGTGACGGTTCACGGCTAACAGGCCGTTGTTCCCGAATCCATTTCGTATGTCAAGTAATTCGAGGATCCATGACTCGGGTCGTCTTCTAGACGTAGAAGCGGACGGGAAAAGGGGATGCCTTGGTATGGTTATTGATTGGTGAATCCTTGAGTTTACAGGCTCAGGAGGTATTTTGGTACTTTGTGAATCCTTGAGTTTACAGGGTCAAGAGGTACTTCGGTACTAGTGTGAGTTTACAGGCTCACCATTGTGGTTACTGTGTGTGTGTACTCATGGTCACTCCCTTTTCCCCTTTGACATGAGTTAGGTTTATTTAGAACCTTGTAAAGCCGAGAGGACTTTAAGATAGGGAACTCACTGAGATTTGATGTATCTCACCCCACTATAGTTGCTATATTTCAGGTTCGGATTGCAGGTTGATTTACAAGTGGAGCTATGCTTGGATGTTTCAAGAAAAGCTCAGTATTAGTTTTCCGCTGTGTATTATTTTGTTGTATACAATTGGGGATATTGTATATTATTCTTAGATTTTTATTTTTGGCTAGTTTCCATGTCTTGTGCCACATGTTGTATTTATGTTTTAGAATGGACAAGTATGTGAACTATGTCAGTAGGCACTTTTGATGTGTCAGTACCAAATAAAACACTTGTATGGTATTATTCTAGATGAATATTATACAGGGCGTTACAGTTGGTATCAGAGCAGGTCGTATGCTCGACCTAGCCTTGAAACATCATAAGTAAATCTATTCCTGCCTCTTAAGTGTGTCTGGCCATCATGAAACTTAATATCATACTATGTAGTGTTGGGCCTGATCAACCTAATACTATGTATGTGATAGGTAGAATCATGGTTGAGCGACCACGAGGACTCCGTAGTGTTGTCGGAACTTATGCTGTGAGAGCAAGTTCAAGCCAAGAGTTATTAGGGAGGAGTTTTTGTCGGCTCAGTGGAGGTTTTAGTAGAAGTTGTGCTTGGGTAGCATGGACTTAAGGAGTAATGTATGGTTTAAGTAATCCTTTGGAACGGATGTAGTCCGAAAGTTAAGGATCTCTATTGGACGATTGGTTAAGGTATCAAGGAATATGTAAAGTTACTAGTAGAGCTGGATTGACCACTGATATGAATAAGAATTTCAAGTAATCTCATTCCGTGAAGAAGAAAAGTGGTTTTGTGGAACACGTGGCGTAAGGTCCGAAAGTGATATAAGTTTTGGTGCTTTAGTTTTTAAGGTTGTTACGGTATCTTAAATTGACGAGAGTACCTTAAGGAATGTGTTCGGACCAATATCTTCCGACTGGTTAAAGTGAGAGCTAAGGACGTTCGGCCTTATGGAAATCTAAGGTAGTATAGAAGTGTGTGAAAGGACACAAGAATGTGTTTACATGCTTCAAGTGAAACAAGTATGTGTCGGGCATAGAGCATGAGATAAATTGTGTAGCATGATCGAAATATGTGCAGAAGCCTCTGTTGTTAATTGTCATGAAGTTTGGTTGGATTTGGTTAAGAATCAAAAGATTTATTTTTCTGAAAATCGCAGTACGCGCTCAGCGCGCAGGAGCCCGCTCAGCGCGGTGTTGAATTCCTGCAACCCCTCCAGGCAGAAGCTTGCGCGCTCAGCGGGCAAGGGGGTGCGTTCAGCGCGACCTGGGAGTTGAAATTTTATACTTTTTAGGGAAAAAATTCATATCTTTATACTCGGGTGTCCGGTTTAAGCGTTCTTTATATCGATATGAAGCTATGAAAGTGTTCTATGCTGTAGAAAGTGAAAATATTGTTTATGAGGCGGATTTTATTCGATTATGTGGAATAAACGGTAGTAACAGTATGGTTATGAGAAAGTTACACCTTGGTCACAAGAGTACATGATGGATTCTTATTCTTGAGACAAGTATGAAGGGACGTACTTTGTGGAACAATGAATATTGTATGTTAGGAAGTAAGTGTGCGGTAAACAATGAGAAGCAAACCAAGATTTATTATGGACTAAGTGTAAATCATGGAACGATTTATACCGGAATGGTTTTGTAAATAGTTAATGAGAATTGTCGGTTGCGAATCTTCCATTAAGTGATTTGGTAAGTGGAATTTCCAATGGACAATGAAGGACGAGAAACCCTGGTTAATGTGTACGTAGTGATGGAAACCCGATTTATTTGCAGGTGTGGAGAAACTTCTATATTTGTGAATAATCGGAATATTCGGGATCTACCTTTTGTTGAACTAAGAACTTTGTTGATTTAATTTCTCCAAGGAATTACAAGTGAGAGGACAAGGTGGTATGCTTGATATGAGATGTCCATCGCTTTTGTGGTATCGTACAATGGTTGTGTGTTGGGTTTTGGTTATGGACGAATCAAGTATGAGTTGTGGCTTAAACCTTAGAATGTCGTCACCATTGGCTTTCATCGAGTGTAGTGGTATGAGTAGATAATAAACTATCTCGCCGAATATTTGTCGTGTGACCACGACAGAATTTGGAATTTTGCCTTGTCACTTGGTTGGAGTGTGTCATCGACTTTGTCAGTTTTATCTTGAGTGATTCATGGTTAGTGAATGATACACAAGTTTAAGAGCCACGAGTTGAGAATGATATTTCAGCTTAGAACAAATCGGATGGATGGTTTGGGTAAGTTATGAAATCTCTTGAGAACCATCATCTGTGTTTTGTTACCTTATGTTGCTCCGATTGGAGAGCGTTGTGTGAATGGAAAACAGGACTATAAGTAAATAAAAGAGGAATTGTGTTTTGAAATTGGAACTTCTGGAAGGTGTTGCGTAATTAGTCATTTGTTTAGACGACGAGGGAGTTTGACTTTTGGAGAAATAATCTTGTAAATTGTGTTGAGTAGGAGAAAGTCTTAAGTGTACTACTGTTGAAAGACTTGAGGGCAAAGTTGGAAGATACTCTCGAAGTGTTGATCTCGAAAAGACCTTTTCGGTAATTTAGTTTATGGTGTTAGTAAGGAACGAACGGTTGGTCAAAGTTGGTAACTGTTAATTTCCGTGAGTTCATAGTTTTGGATTTAGACCCCGTGAAAGTGGTATCAGTTGTGTGCAGTTGTGTTCTAACCAGAGAAGGAATTTGTAGGTTATCTTCCCAAGTACTAGTAAGAATTGGACGTTCCGAAGTTAAGTATGTAACTTGGAATCGTTTATGAAATGGAACGAATGAGAAGAGTTGATTCAACCGAGAAGTGTGTGTATGTGGAGTGTTGTACGCGAATTGATGAGCAATATGGAAACTCGCAATTGTGCTTTGGACAGGTTAAGTCGATAAGTAGTGACTCGCGTATGATTGGAGTATCGTGATGTTGTTACGTGTTATAGGTTGAGATCTCGTGTCAGCAAGGAACCTGAAGTAAGTTAGAAACCGTGAAAAGAATCGTGTTGGAAAGTTGTAATCGGAACCAGAGATTGTTAAGCTATTTTGGATGAATTATTAGTTCGAGATTTGAATGGATTGAGAAGTGTATATGTTGTGGTTGTAACAGTGTAACTCTTGCATCTTTATCGTCTAGAGAGTGTGGGACGGATGTTAAGATATTGTGTGTTGGTAAATAAATTATTCTACTATAGGACGTCAGTAAGTTTTGTACCGTTGATTATTAAGGATCCCAGTGGATAAGTGTGTTCTCCGTGGACTGTTAGCTACTTAATAGTGATTGAGAAACCGTGGTGTTCTACTGTTAGAATTTGGGTTGCGCAGTGGGAGGTTACAGGTGAAAGAGCTTAGTCAGACTATTGGGGATTAGAATGATTGTTACTTGTAAGGATAGAAATGATATTCCTGTCTACTTGACAACTGTCAGTGTCCAAACAATACCAGATGTTCAATGCACGGATGGAAGTAAGAAGATTTTGTTCTAAGTGTGTTGCCCTTTGGTGTGATACGAAAGAGATGAAATATCGGATTGAATGAGTATAGTGTATAACATCAGGCTAGATGGAATTGGTAATTGAGTCGTTTGATTAATGGTGAAGTGGTTCTGAATGTTGAAATATTTACGGGAGAATAGTTGTCGAAAACTGTATGAAGTTAAGGAATCACTGACCTACATTGCAAAGAGGTGATGAGTGGTGGTTGTTCTAAACCAAGATAAGGTGTTATGATTTTGTTGGTGACTCAGTAGAGGAATGTAGAATGGTACATTCTTTTCGTAGTAAGATGCGACCAAGTGTTTTAGTAAGAAACAACAGATGAATTGAGAAAACGCAAGCTGAAAGCTAACCCAATATTGGAATAAGAGTATGAATAAGAACGTGAAGTTTGATCATTCGTGAAATTAAGAATTTGGTCTGTGGAGTCAAGTCGGAATCGAATTATGTCAGGAATTTTAACTAAGTAAAGATTGAGTGTGAACCTAAGACCAGGATATAATTGGTGGTTATTGCCGAATAGAGGAAATTCGGGGGCGAATTTCAATTTAAGGGGGGGAGAGTGTAATACCCCGTATTATTTAAATGCTCAATTGGATATCAGATGAGTATCTACGTGCTTTATCTTTGGATAATTGGATTAATGGAATCCTCTAAGAACTTTAAGTATTGACATTTGTGATCAATAGAGCAACTAATGAATTCAGAAGAGATCAATTATTTTATTAAAGAGACGGATTAATAATTTACTAATTCAAGAAAGTAATTTTGGTAACTTTGATAATTGATCAATTGGGTTGAGACGACAAAATATCAATTGGAGATATTTTGCCCGGTTGGATTTATATTATATAATATTAGTATTATATATATATATATGAAAAGAGAAAGAAAAGAAAAAGATAGAAAGGGAGAAGAAACAAGAAGAAGAGGAAAGAAAGAAGAGAAGAGAGGAAATGGAGAAAAATGAAGAAGAAGAATTCATGGATCATCATCATCTTCTTCAAACTCCTCTTCGGTTATCAGGCGGGTTCTAGATAGAGACTTTAGAGTAAATTTCTGGAGGTTTTAGAGTTAGGTTAGATTTTGATAAAACGAGTAATTTCGATAAATCGACGAAATCTAACGGATAGATTGATGAAATGCATGTCTAAATATGTTCTAACGTGTTGTTTTGGGTATTTGGATGCATTAATATCGTGTGGGTTTAGCTAGAAACCATCTTTTTTCTTAAGTTTTGATATTTTGAGTTTTAGGTCGAAATCTTAGAAATCGATGTTTCAACGGTTGAAACTCGGAATAAATTGCGTGGTGTAGTTGGGTAAGGTTTGAGTTTAATCGGGAATGGTTGTTTGTGTGTTTTCCTGCGGTTTCGATCGAGTACGAATTTGGAATTCAATGATAAAAATTATGTTTCAAAATATTTCAAAAATGGAAAATGTGTTAGATGGCTTTTTAATGATGGAAATATGGTAGTATGTTGAATTCTGAGATCGCAGCTTTTTCCGGAATCGGAAACGGTCGTCCGGAAGTCTAAAAACGGTATTTTTGAGGTTGAACTTGTAGCAGGTTTCGCGCTCAGCGCGCAGGTCTGGACGAAGATGAAATTTCCGAAACTTCAAAAATTCATAACTTTTGAACCGTAAGTCCGTTTCGGTCCCCGTTTGAAGCGTTGGGAAGCTAATTTTATTCTCTTTATGATAATGGAATAGAAGCATATGTTTATGCCTTGGATTGATAAGAAAAATATGGAATGTAATGTATGTAGTTTGGTTTCCACCGAAACTCAAGAATCAGGAATCCGATTAATACGAGTCCAAAGCCTTTGGATAGATAATCCCATAAGGTAGTGAATGGTGATGTGAGACCATGATTTAACCAAGGATGCTTGGTAGGGGATAGAAGTGATTTGTTATGCTTTTATGTGTTGTTTTATGTTTGAAGTTGTTATATGCTAATTGTTGTGAAACATGATTAAGGGAATATGCATGCTAAAATATGAATTAGGAAGAGTGAGGAAACTTTACCCCAAAACAAAATGGTTTAATTCTAGGTTGTAACTAGGATTGTGGTAGAGAATCTGTGTGGCAACGCTCGTGCGTGAAAGGCCGAGGCGTGTGTATTGTGCAATCGTAACCGGTTATTATTGATAGTGCGTTTCGTGGGTCTCGAGCTCCTCTGAAACATATGCACCATTACTTGGAAGGTTTGATTCCCGCGTTTAGTACGAATGGGACCTACGGGTAGAGACTTGTGATGGTTAACAGGCCATGAGAAGTGACGGTTCACGGCTAACAGGCCGTTGTTCCCGAATCCATTTCGTATGTCAAGTAATTCGAGGATCCATGACTCGGGTCGTCTTCTAGATGTAGAAGCGGACGGGAAAAGGGGATGCCTTGGTATGGTTATTGATTGGTGAATCCTTGAGTTTACAGGCTCAGGAGGTATTTCGGTACTTTGTGAATCCTTGAGTTTACAGGCTCAAGAGGTACTTCGGTACTAGTGTGAGTTTACAGGCTCACCATTGTGGTTACTGTGTGTGTACTCATGGTCACTCCCTTTTCCCCTTTGACATGAGTTAGGTTTATTTAGAACCTTGTAAAGCCGAGAGGACTTTAAGATAGGGAACTCACTGAGATTTGATGTATCTCACCCCACTATAGTTGCTATATTTCAGGTTCGGATTGCAGGTTGATTTACAAGTGGAGCTATGCTTGGATGTTTCAAGAAAAGCTCAGTATTAGTTTTCCGCTGTGTATTATTTTGTTGTATACAATTGGGGATATTGTATATTATTCTTAGATTTTTATTTTTGGCTAGTTTCCATGTCTTGTGCCACATGTTGTATTTATGTTTTAGAATGGACAAGTATGTGAACTATGTCAGTAGGCACTTTTGATGTGTCAGTACCAAATAAAACACTTGTATGGTATTATTCTAGATAAATATTATACAGGGCGTTACATGACCAGTGCTGATATGCTTGCTTTTGGAGTTGTGATTATTTTATCATTTGAAGATCTTGAATCCTTTATCAATTGTTATTTGTGTCAAACCTGCTGTGTAGCAGTGTCTGCTATGATTCTCAAGGTTGTTTGAGTAGGGATCTAGTCAGGCTGGTGCGGTTCAAAGATTGAGGTGGAGTCTTTGGTTTCATTCTGTCTTGCCCTGTTTTTGGTTTTGTTTTCCATCTGTTGCTGTGGAGATCGCTTCTCTGCTGGTGTTGCTCCGATCGTGGTCATCGTTTTTTATTTTTATGTGTTGTTAAATCTAATCGGGTTTGTTAGCAAGAATTTATTTATTTATGCTTCTCACTTTTCATTTCTTGGAAGCTATGTTGTGAGCTTCTATTCAAATGACTGGACAAAACGGAAAGAGAAAAGCACCAAATAAGATGACTAAACCTTTTCACTATTTGGTTTCTTTGCAATTTAATATTTTTTTGATGTATTCTTGCTAATTTTATTGATAATGTCAATGGTGTAAAAAAGAGTTGTTGACAGGTTATGCCGTCAACGATAAATTCCACCTGAGACTCTTGCTATAAACAACTCTCGCAAGGTCCATAGCAAACCTAGTTCAAGGAACCCACCACCACCTACTCAGAGAAACCCACCACCACCGATTTAGACAACTAAAACATCATTGCCTACTCAAACTCCACCATTGATTCAAACAAATCCAACACCACCACCTACTCAGCCTCCACCACCGATTCAGAAAAACCCAACACCACTACCTAATCAGCCTCCAGCAACGATTCAGACAAATCCAATACCACTACCAATTTAGACAAACGCAACAGCACCACCTACTTAGCCTTAACCGTCAATCAAGACTTCCACTACAAGAAAACACAGATTTAGCATCGGCCAAAAGCCCTAGCTAACAACAAAAAAACCGACGCTACAAGGGGTTAGTGTCGGCTTAGTGTGGGGGTCGGGGCAGACTTTCCAAAGCTGGAAGTCAGTTGCATTTAGCGTCGGCTTTTGCGTGACACTAGTGTAGCGTCGGCTTTCGTTTACACTAAGGAATCACTAATTGCTGACCCTAACCACGCAGCTAATTACTGAGTTAGCGTCGGTTTTACCCGACGCTAAGGAATGCCAGGTGTCATTTTTTGATTGAGTTGGCTGTCATCAAGGTTTTGTCCACGTCAATATATAGCATCGGCCTCGTGGCCGCCACTATTAGATTTAGACAGCATATTATATTACAGTAGCGTCCGCCATGCGGCCGCCACTAGTAGGTTTAGACAGCATATTATATTACAGTAGCATCAGCCTCGTGGCCGCCACTAGTAGTTGTAGACAACAGATTATTTTATTATAGCGTCGGCCACGTGGCCGCCACTAGTAGATTTAGACAGCATAATATATTACATTAGCGCCGGCCTCGTGGCCGCCACTAGTAGTTGTAGACAGCAGATTATTTTATTTTAGCGTCGGCCACGTGGTCGCCACTAGTAGATTTAGTCAGCAGATTATATTATCGTAGCGTTGGTGTCGTGGCCGACACTACTGGATTTAATAGTCAGGGTTTTGATTTGGTTGATTGTAACCTGTTCTGATCAAAACCTCCGCTTTATACAATCGGCTGGAGCAGTGAACCACTCAAACAACCCACAATGACTCTTAGAAACATGATTTGGTTGATTGTAACCTGTTCTGATCAAAACCTGTTTATTATTAATTCAATCCAACAGAGTTTTCCCAATTGTCCAACTTAATGCATAGATTCATAGCAAACTTCGTAGCTCATAACTCCAACAGACCAATGGCATTTCAAAAAAGATTCATCAATCCACAATTCAGGTGATCCAAAACAAATTTACTTAAAAATACATAATCTCAATACACCAACATCAAAATACTAATGAGTTCCAAAATACACCAACATCAAAATACTAATGAGTTCCAAAAGCCTTGATAATCTCCTAAACGATCTACGTACTAATCATGATAACCAACATCAACTTCCTCATCATCATCCTCATAATCCTCCTCCTCCTGCAACAACCAAAATAAATAGTCACGAGTCAGACCCATAAAGATTCAAAATAAATAGTTAGACACATAATGATAGTACCAAGAAAATGATGAGGAATAAAATAAACATATAGCTAACAAAAACTAGAACTAAGCTAACACAAATGACATTTTGCATATGCTCTATAGGTGATAAGTGCAAAATGTACCTATTTTTGTATATAAGTTTTGTTGCACTTATCATTACTTTGTGTTAAAATTGGTTGAATAAACCCCGCTTTGTTCGTAATTACGTTTACTTTACATTTTCGGTGTATAGTGCGTTACCGTGTAAATATCATTGAGTTTAATCGATTTTCATTTATTTTTGTAGGTGTTCCAGCAATTGGATTTTTCCATATTCATAAAGAGCATTGAATAAGATTTCCAACGCTTCAAACCGTGCGTCAATCGGAGTTACGGTTCAAGAGTTATGATCAAAACAAGTTCTGGTTTTCTGTTATGTTCGCTGGGCGAACCCCCGTAGCGAGCACTCGCTAGCTTGTTCGCTAGGCGAACCGGGGCGAACAAAAAGTTCCAGAATCATGAAAAAACTCAACTTTAAGGCGGTTTACGTTCGCCTAGCGAACGGGGACTCACTAGGCGAACCTGGAAAGTCAGATTTGCCCATTTAAGCCATTTTTCATCATTTTTTAGTTATGGGTTTGATATTTTTAGTTCCAAATCCATCCAATAGCATTTTTTGACCAGAATTAGGCTAGAAAACACATTGGAGCATGCATTAGGATGATCCGGAGTCGAATCCTTCATCAATCGGAGCCGACAACTCAAGAAATGTTTGGTTTTTCTCCATTTCTTCTCTATGTATTTCTCTATTTGTTGGGTTATGTTTGTATTGTTACTCTAAACCTATGTACATGTATTGATCATGGTTGTATAATATAGATGCTTTACAAATCATTATCGATGTCTTCCTTGATCTTTTTGCATTTATGTTTGGATTTGTGTTGTGTTAGAGATAAACATCATGAATCTTGATTAAGGATGGATATCTATTGTCTAGACTCTAGAGATAGATTTAGATAATAATATTTATGGTGTCGGAACTTAATGTCTTCCGTGTTTCGAGGCGTCGTGCGCGAGAGCGTCGACGAGAGTAATACGGTTGCTCTCTCAACTGTGCGTTAGACATAACCTTTGTTGTGAGTGATACGTGATGATTTTGATGAGTATTGTATGTTGAATGCGACCGATTGATATGTTTACGTTTGTTCTGAGTAGTGTATATTCATGCTTGATAGGTTTCTTCTCTTCAAAGAATGTACTCTTTTTATGTTCATCTTTACTTTTCTGTTTGTTTTTACTTGTAAACTATTTTAATCCAAACTCATTAACGCGAGAGATTGTCGAACGACATTCTTTCCCTCGAACCGATCTCTGTGGACACGACATAAATCCCGGAGGGAATTCTTTCCGAAAATAAATATTTTTGCTTGCTTGCCCTATTCTGCAACCAACAAAATGGCGTCGTTGCCGGGTATTGGTTTTGATATTGAATCGCATTGCGATAGTTTCTTTGTTTTTGAGTTTTGTATATATCGTATATATTGTCTATTTCCATTATGTTTGTTCAAGTGTTGTATACATTTTGTTCCCGTAACGTTTGTTTAAGTGTTTGGTTAGGGCACTTGCTTTTGGTTTGCGAGGTGAGGAATCACTATGGCATGAAGGAAGGAAGTTACTAGCTAAGCATTGTAAAGGCGTCGAGCTTACGACGTAAAACAAGCATGGTGTATTCTTTTCTTTTATTGTTGTTTAGTTTAGGTAGTGTGGTGAGTATTCATTAAACAAGTTGTACTCGGATTTTTCGTAAAATTCTCATATCTTCACTTTACAACTTGTTTAATGAATTTTTGCCGGTTTTTCAGTTTGTGTATATTAATAGTTTTCGCGTTTGTCAATGAGCTTGTTTTGAGTAGCTTAAGGATGCCTTTGTGATTTTCCAAGTTGGTTCGTTTCAACTCGCGGATGTATGGTAATGATTTTGTTAAGTTTTGTACACGTCCGAGGTATGTATTTATCGCTTTCTATACTTTAGCATATTCATGATACTTAGGCATTTTACAAACTTCCATGCCATTCATTCTTTTGCATACTTGTTCTATTGTGAATCACTTTAGTTCCCAACCTTTTTGTGAGGTGGCTTTCCATTGTTCATATATGCGCGGAGAACCAACATTCTTGTTCTAACTGGATTTTATTATGTTGAATCTTTTATTTGTGTTGATTATATGAAGCATGAAAAGGATCAAGGCAATTGTTTCATTTTGAGCACAACCACCTTAGCCAAATAGTCAATTCACCTTGTGAGTGTGTGAGAATTCGTAACCCCTTTGAGCTTTTTTATCCATGTTTTTATTTGAACTTAATGCTTGTCCGTGAGTATTTAGTTCACTTATTTTTTAATGGAGTTTGTTTTTTCTTGGACCTCAACTATGTGTTGTTGTATGGATTTTTTCCTTGCCTTAGAAAGTAGGGAGTATTCACATGATGATGTGGTTGAATTCAAGTTGGGGAGAGAATGGTTGTTTACTCATTGGTTGGATTCTATGAGGATTGAAAAAGAAAAGAAAAATGAGAAAAATATGACAAAGAAAAGAAAAGAAAAAATTGAAAAAGAAAGAAAAAAGAAAAATCCTTGAAAAAGGAAACAAAAAGAGTTGCAATAATTGTGCTAAATAAGTATGGTGTGTTGTGTAGCACTTGGGATTTTGGAAGAAGTTGGTTGAAATTTTGTGTGTGAATCTTTGTGAGTTTTCACTACCTTAGGTTTAGGCAAGTTTTTGTTTCAATTACCTTTAGAAATTTCCCCTTGTTTGTTTACCCGACCACGCTACAACCTTGAAAAGCCCTTGTGATTCTTGCCTTTGTATTTTCAATGTGAATTTGTGGATGTATGCATAATTTAGTCTTTTGTTTGCAAGATTGTTGTGTGAGTGTAAAGAACCTCATTTTGTGTTTTTCATCTATCGATGATTGTTTTTTCTAGGTGTGATTCACATTTGAACTTGTGTTGTTTTAGAATTTTTGGCATGACTTTTGTACTTTGCTTTTGTTTTGTGACTATGTTATCGTTACAGTTTAGTGGTAAGTATTTACTTTGTGTGTACCATTTTTCATTTGAACCATACATTTGTCTTCCGTTTTCCAAAACTTGTTGATTCGTGATTCTTTGGTTATCACTCGGTTTCGTTGAGTTGTTTGATTCTTGTTTGAGGACAAACAACTATGTAAGTTGGGGAGAGTTTGATAAGTGCAAAATGTACCTATTTTTGTATATAAGTTTTGTTGCACTTATCATTACTTTGTGTTAAAATTGGTTGAATAAACCCCGCTTTGTTCGTAATTACGTTTACTTTACGTTTTCGGTGTATAGTGCGTTACCGTGTAAATATCATTGAGTTTAATCGATTTTCATTTATTTTTGTAGGTGTTCCAGCAATGGGATTTTTCCATATTCATAAATAGCATTGAATAAGATTTCCAACGCTTCAAACCGTGCGTCAATCGGAGTTACGGTTCAAGAGTTATGATCAAAACAAGTTCTGGTTTTCTGTTATGTTCGCTGGGCGAACCCCCGTAGCGAGCACTCGCTAGCTTGTTCGCTAGGCGAACCGGGGCGAACAAAAAGTTCCAGAATTATGAAAAAACTCAACTTTAAGGCGGTTTACGTTCTCCTAGCGAACGGGGACTCGCTAGGCGAACCTGGAAAGTCAGATTTGCCCATTTAAGCCATTTTTCATCATTTTTTAGTTATGGGTTTGATATTTTTAGTTCCAAATCCATCTAATAGCATTTTTTGACCAGAATTAGGCTAGAAAACACATTGGAGCATGCATTAGGATGATCCGGAGTCGAATCCTTCATCAATCGGAGCCGACAACTCAAGAAATGTTTGGTTTTTCTCCATTTCTTCTCTATGTATTTCTCTATTTGTTGGGTTATGTTTGTATTGTTACTCTAAACCTATGTACATGTATTGATCATGGTTGTATAATATAGATGCTTTACAAATCATTATCGATGTCTTCCTTGATCTTTTTGCATTTATGTTTGGATTTGTGTTGTGTTAGAGATAAACATCATGAATCTTGATTAAGGATGGATATCTATTGTCTAGACTCTAGAGATAGATTTAGATAATAATATTTATGGTGTCGGAACTTAATGTCTTCCATGTTTCGAGGCGTCGTGCGCGAGAGCGTCGACGAGAGTAATACGGTTGCTCTCTCAACTGTGCGTTAGACATAACCTTTGTTGTGAGTGATACATGATGATTTTGATGAGTATTGTATGTTGAATGCTACCGATTGATAGGTTTACGTTTGTTCTGAGTAGTGTATATTCATGCTTGATAGGTTTCTTCTCTTCAAAGAATGTACTCTTTTTATGTTCATCTTTACTTTTCTGTTTGTTTTTACTTGTAAACTATTTTAATCCAAACTCATTAACGCTAGAGATTGTCGAACGACATTCTTTCCCTCGAACCGATCTCTGTGGACACGACATAAATCCCGGAGGGAATTCTTTCCGAAAATAAATATTTTGGCTTGCTTGCCCTATTCTGCAACCAACAATAGGGTCATCACATATACTAGTCTATGCTTTGAGTTGAACTATAGTACGAGTTGTTCCTTTTGCATTTGCACACTGTAACTTCCAATCAAGGATTGGTTAATTATGCTTAGCTACCTTCTTCAACAAGAATTTTATCCTATAATCTTCATTAAATTCACATGGTCATCACTAATGAAATGTCATTAATCAAGAGAATAAATGCCAGAAATCCAGAAAGTGAGATTGATCAAGGAGGCACTGGTAGAGAAGCTGCTGGAGGTAGTGAGATTGGGATCACAGTGCGAGCAATATGAACACAGCCAAACAATGTTTTCAACTTTTCATAATATTATAAACCATCAAGATCTTTTCTCTGAAATAACCATGTCAAACTCTCAAAATGTTGTTGGCTCAAGCAAAGAATAAGATTTTTTAGCCAATAAGAAAAATTATACGAGTTAATCCAAAACATATCAAGATATCATTATAAAATGCTCCTGTCTTTTAAACTCTCCACATTTAGAGATGTACTTAAAAAATTGGCATCATTATGAGATTTCTTTTTTTTTTTTTTGAAACGCAAAAATAAAAACTTTATTGATAACTGCACAAGAAGTGCTGCAATTACACCCAGAATACATACTTAACAAACAGCAAGAAATACACCTGATCAACACCAGCCAATATAACAACATGATACCACTACTAGCCTATATAACAACATGAAACCAAACAGCATGAAATACACCTGACCAATGAAACAGAAAAACAGAACACCTCGTAATCCCACACCTGATACTAGCATTGACCAATCAAACAGTTACCCCCTAAGTACATCCCACTACTACCAGCAGCCTCCCCACCTCAAGCTCTGTTTCTCCAAGACTGACAAATGATGACAAGAATGTTTCAATCATAATTTTTCTAACTGTCAATAAATATGGTATCATCCATGAAGCCAACATCCCACAACAAAATGATGTTGCAGAAACAGAAAAATGTTACAGAAAAAGGTTCTTCTCTTCCAATGTATATCCCAAAATCATATCAGGATGAAACAATTTTGGGCACTACTTATCTAATGTTTGCCATATCTTATTATAGGCAATGGTAGTTATGTTTAATATATGATCTTACTTTCTCCTTCTACTTCTATATTGCAGGGTCAGTGCGTCTGTTGGTGGGTTTTTTTTGTTTGGTGATGGCTTGCAAAGTAGGTTGTTGAATTTCATTGCAAAGTAGGTGATCTTACTTTCTTCGAAACTTAAGATGACGCAAATCCATTCAAAAAAAACCTAACAACCTCAGAGAAAAATAGAACGTACCGAATCGTTATGATCAGAATGACCACTCGCAGGAGCACTAGAAGGACCCGCCTGAAGAGAATGCAACATATCAAATTTCTTTGACAATTCATCAAATTTCTTTGCCAATTCATCTGTCCGCGCATTAGCCCGTGCAACCTCTTCACGTGCAGTAGCAGCTTCAGCTCTGGAAGCCTCAATGGCCTGGTTATCTGCTTCTCTATGTGGGTTTGTAATTGATACCTATGTCAAGAAGTTTACTCCATATCTTATGTTACGTGCCAATTGTCCAGTTCCATAACACCGCCCCCGTGTTTTACCCCCTGCAGCTTCTTTCCAAATTTGTATTCTTGTTGATCCTTCCACTTCATCACCAACTTGTGTCAAACGACTGCATAATTTTTCCTGTACACATTATTTACACAACGTTAATATATTATATATAATGTAACACAAACTAAATAAACAAAAATCTTCAAGTACCGTTGGTTAAGATTTACGAAGACGTGTATGAATAGCAAAACGTTGTTGATTGATGAAACAAAATTGAATGTTGTATGTTATGTTATTATGTTACAGTTAAAACCAGTCATTAAATTCTTCTGCAAACTCCTTTTTTTTTCTCAATGAGTGTCAGCTTTTGAAGCACGTGCTGAACCTATAGCTACTAATACTATAGATAATATGTAAACTAAACCATCAAAGCATGTGCAGAAGGTTCACCTTAATTATGTTACTAGTGAAAAGTAAACCAATAATGAGCCTTCTGCACTTGCATTCTGGTATTGATCATGATATTCAGTTTATCTATTGCAATAGCAATGAGCTCAAATCAATGATGAAGTTTCTGAAAATGCATTTCAAAATGATGCTGGATGAAATTCAACATCACCTGGTCCAGATTCTTAAACGTATATTCTATGTTCGGGTTTGTGTAATCTGTTTTCTCTTGCAATATGTTTGATTAGAGAAACTCAAGAGTGTAGTGATACAAACAGTGATGATTCCTGGATTGCTAGTCACAAGTTTCTGAATAGTGAAGATATTGCCATCCCTTTATGATTCTAATATGGTGCTAACTTTTAACTGATATACATACACAAAAAATTGATATACATAGCAGAGAGGAGATTCACAAAAGCAAATCATACATACACAAGAGCAGCAACTCATACGATTCGCAAAGAGGCACAAGCCACATCAGTAAAAATAGCAGGATTTGAAGAGAACATACACACATCACTGATGTTTTGTCTCTAGGTCACAAATGACAGAACAATATCACGGACAAAAGAAATAGAATTGAAGGCGCGAGCATAACAGTATCACACACATGTTCACTAATTGAGAAGAATACACACAAAATACACGGTTTCAAAAATCACGGACACGACAATACACATGAAACAACAGAAAAAGATGTAGCTAACACAAACACTATACAAGGGAAGGAACACATTCACTAATAGTGTTTCTTATCCTGACTTTCTCAAATCAGATGCCTCACCAACTAAAGCAACCACATAAGAGGTCACATTATTAAAATAAGTATTTAATAAAAATATAATGTAAAAAAACACTATGTTTCTCACAAAACACTAAATCATGTAAAAAAATATTTTCATTCACAATAGGATAAAATCAAAACCTATGTTTCTCACAAAACACTAAATCATGTAATATCATAGAAGTCCAAATTTTTATCATACACAACTTTACATCTGAAGCATATGCAAATTTGGGTGGAATAATAATAGTACGCAATCTAATTCTGAATAATAAAATGTTAACTTACATGTGTTGCCGCTGCACGAGCGTCAACCCACTCCCCATTCTTCTTTTTATGGGTGGCAATGAAAATCTCATCTGGATGTGCGGGTCGATTGAGTTTTTTAGCCTATCATTAGAGGCAGTATATATGGTCACAATGTATATCAGATATAATTATATTAATGCATTGTAATTACAAAGTATATATATACCAATTCTAGTGCAACATCATGGTGAGCTCTACGACCTGTTGTATGGACTGCCCCACCTTTCTTGGATGATCGATTAATCTTATTTTGTTGGGATACAACTTTGAATTCATCTGTCTTCCACTTGTCTAGAAGATACGTCCATGTATCTACACCCATCCAACCCGGCTTCCGCCCCTTTTCTCTAACCTTTCGTTGTATATCAAACAGTCGTTTTCCACATTTCTGATGAAACAATTCTTCCATATTTGTATCATCATAACGGTCCCAACATACAAGCCTCTGACAAAATATACAAATAATAAATAAAACTCAAGAATATACATCATCATCAAACTACTAAAAAAGAAAGGCCATGTCTTACTTTAAACTCGTTGAACCATTCCTTTCTCACGTCGTCTCTTCCGTCGCGTTTAAGCTCACCATAATTAACGAAGGTTCCTCGATAATTCTTTTCAATAACTTTTCGAACCATTGCGGCAACAAGATCAGCTGGACTTAACCTACATATAAACAATTAGTGCATTAAAGAAAATAATTGGTAAGTGATTCAGATTAAAAGAAGATAATTAGTGCATTAAACAATTAGTGCATTAAAAATTTTTGTTATCCTGCTATAATGTTTGATCTTCTCCCATCACATGAGATTTTCCAAAGAAGAGAATATTAAGTAAAACAAATTGTGGCTCATTCCAGTTCTGTCTTTTGAGAAACGGTTACAGAGGATAAAATAATAAGTACGAGAAAAGTAAACTTATGATTTCTATAGTTTAATATTGAGAACTAGAAGACACTTTTACTCTATTACAAGGTATTTCTCACATCAAAGATTCTAGTTCTACAGAAGAAAATAAGACATCTGCCAAATTATCAGTCACTTCCAAAAAGGCTCAAGATTATGTCCAAAACTACATTGAGAAAAAACTATCTAGTGATAGATGTGTTGTCCCTGTTATCATCAATTATAAAGCCAAATCTAAAAACTACTAACAGAAAAATAATTTAAATGTGATTCTAAATTTTTATATTTTACTTGGTTCACTGAGGTATGAAATTTGTACCATTATAAATCTTATAAATTAGAAAACTTTAATTTAAACTATTACAAACAGCAAAGTGATTTTTTATGTAGCACAGACTCTCACAAACCAACCAACATATAAAATGCCTAATCCCCTCCCTTTCCCTTTCACCCTTATTAATAATTTTGAGTACCTAAAGCAGTTACATAGTTTAATATTGAGAACTTAGGATAAAATTATTTACTTAGGCGTAAGTTGTTTCCACAATATGGATCTTCGATTTTTGTCCACCGTCGTGTTGTTGTTCCTCATTAGAAACTATTTGGTCCCTCTGCACTTCCTCGTCTGTGGTGTGATGGTGAGGACTTTGCGGCTGAGGCTGAGATCCTGGAGTAGGAATAAATATGAACTCCTCAGAAGTCGGGTTTGCCGGTTGAGGCTGAGTAGGTGGTGGTGTTGGGTTTGTCATAATCGGTGCTGGAGGCTGAGTAAGTGGCGAAGGTGGAGTAGGTGGTGGAGGCTGAGTAGGTGGTGAAGGCTGAGTAGGTGGTGGAGGTTGAGTATGTGATGGTGTTGGATTTGTTTGAATCAATGGTGGAGGCTGAGTAGGCAGTGGTGGGTTTCTCTTAGTAGGTGGTGGTGGGTTTCTCTGAGAAGGTGGTGGCGGGTTCGTTGAACCAGGTTTGCTATAGACCTTACGAGAGTTGTTTATAGCAAGAGTCCCAGGTGGAATCTGTCGTAGACGGCATAACCTGTCAACACCTCTTTTTTACAAAGAAACCATCAAAAAAATAAGTCTAAATCCAAACATTATTAATTGATTAGGACAAAAAAACCAAATAGGAGAAAAGGTTTAGTCATCTTACTTAGATGTGCTCGATGGTGCTTTTCTCTTTCCGTTTTGTCCAGTCATTTCAATAAAATCTGTATCACAGCTGCCAACACTGAGTAACAATATGCACAACACTTAGTAACAACAAGATAAGAAGTTGTAACACATCATAAATAGGTATAACTGTATTTTAAAAATGTCACTGTAATTTAACATAAACTTTTCTTGCCAAACTAAATCATTCATATTATCATGTTCATCTTAATTACTATCAACACAGTGAAAAACAAAAACTGAAATGCTAACAAAAAAAAAGAACAAATCAATAAACCAATAGAAAAAGCTTGGAAAATAATTATAAATGCTTTGAAATATTCTAAACATGCATAGAAGATCAATGATTTTAAATATCAGCCCAAGAAGGAACAACATACTTTGATAGGAGTTATATCTTGTCTTTCTATTGGTACTTTATCAAATGATTTAGGTTAGGAAAATTCTACCACTCAATTTATCCATAGATCACTTATTAATCTTGATTCCATGAAAATGTTTCTTATTAGAGGCATAAGTGGAACTCAAAGGGTTAGTATAAATATAAAATTTCAAGGAATGTATTTTTCGTTGAACAAAATTAAGAAATCAATGCAACGAAAATAGATGGCAGAATTGTTAACATTGAGACCAAAGAAAATTATGAGAATTTCTAATACATATGAAATAGGCTCATTCTTTCGATAACCAACTAGTTCTTTGAGAAAAAACAAGTGCATAAAGGTCTATAATAAAAACAAGATAAAATGTTCTCTTAATCTTGAGTCATTGGGTCAGTTGTCATTGTTATTGGCTCGACCTCGTCAATTAACCCTCCATCAGCTAAACCATGTATTTCTTCAACTTCTGTAATAGGCACAACTGGTAACATTTCATCGGATTGATAAGAAATTGCATCCCCGGTGTTGTCTATCTCTACATAACCCCTTGGTTTTGTGGTGATTGCTGCACACCATCCACGCATATGCCTACACATTTCTGGATATGGGACATAATACACTTGTTTTGCTTCTTGTGCAAGAATGAACGGGTCATACTGATGATATCGCTTATTCATCTTAATGTCAATAATGTTGTACTCAATATTAACTTTTGTGCCAGTATTATTTGTAGGATCAAACCAATCACAATAAAATAGGGAAATCTTGTTGTTAAAGCCATGGTATTCCAATTGAAGGATACGTTGGATGATGCCATAAAAATCATTTTCTCCTCCATTTGTAACACCTTTAACATGTACCCCACAATTAGTAGTCTTTTTACCACGACTCCATTCTTGAGTGTGAAACTTGTACCCATTAACAAAGTATATGTTCCATGATGTTGCCTTCGGAGTAGGGCCGAGAGCTAAGGCCTTCAGATATGGACTAGTCGTTCCATTTCTCTCATCATTCACCTAAAAATATATATCTAACCTTAGAGATAGTTTATTGTCAACCACATAATATAAATTGTGAGAAATATACTAACATAGTTCTTTAGCCATGGAGGAAACTGCTTGTGTATAAGACCGGAAGCATCTTCCTCATTGATAGAATGATATTGCATGAACAATCTGACATCGATCATAAAATTGATGAGTGTATTTATAAAAATTGGTTGAGAACAACGCAGTTATCTTACAAAAATGTACTTACTCTAAATACCATTTAACCTCGTCACAATTGATTAGGACGTGCACGTGAGCAGACTTCCATTCCTTATCAATCAACCAATAGAGTTGACCCTTTCCACTAGGACGACCACATTTACTAAAAACTGAAAGTGTTGGTTGGGAATTCTCATGATCTGATCGAGGATCGTTCCTTAAACTTGTACTTGGCAACAAACTAAAGGTCTTGAAATAGTGAGAGAAAAAATGAGTAGTTTCGTTGTGCAAGTAGGCAGTGCATATTGAACCTTCAATCCTGGCTTTATTTGTCACCGAACGCTTGTAGTCTTCCATCAATCTACACATGAAACGATTAAAAAATGTATTTTCATTTAATTAATCTACAAAAATTGAACATCGATTACCTTTCAAATGGATACATCCAACGATAATGTACAGGACCACCAAGGATTGCTTCAGCAGGTAGGTGAATTGGGAGATGTTCCATCGAATCAAAGAAACCTGGTGGAAAAATACTTTCTAGCTTGCATATGATGATGGGAATGTTTTGTTCCAACCTAACAAGGTCTTAAAACTTCAATGTATTACAACACAAGTCTTTAAAAAAATGACTCAACTCAGTTAGCGGCTTCCATATCTCACGAGGCAAGGATCAAAAAGCAATTGGAAGCAAACACTCCATGAATACATGACAGTCATGGATTTTCATCCCCTTCATCCTACCCTTGGTAGCATCAGCACACCTAGAAAGATTCGAGGAATAACCATCCGACATTTTTAGTTCCTTAATCCATCTACAGACTAACTTTGCCTCTTCGGGTGTCAATGAAAATTTTGCCTTTGGCTTAGCCATCTTTCCATTAGGTAGAGGGCGCATCTCTAAATCCCCACGTAAACAGTTAAGAGGTAAATCCAATCTTGACTTCTCATTGTCCTTTGTTTTTGCAGGATCATTCATGACAGTGTAAAACACATTATCAAATATATTCTTCTCTATGTGCATCACATCAAGGTTGTGCCTTAACAAATTGTCCTTCCAGTATGGAAGATCCCAAATATACTTCTTTTGTTCCAATTATGTTGTTTCCCATACCCTGGAAATTTGGTGGCCTAGACATTGTCTGTGACTTTTGGAAAATCACGAATAGCTTCCCAAACATGATGGTCGGTAAACATTGGTGGTGGTCTTTTTTTCACAATCTTGCTTTTTATAAATCTCTTTTTACTTTTTCTGAAAGGATGATCCATTGGTAAAAACCTACGATGACAGTCAAACCAACAACTTTTTCCACCAAATCGTAAGGTGAAAGAATCTGTATTGTCCATGCAATAAGGGCATGCTAATTTACCTTGTGTCCCCCATCCAGACAACATACCATATGTTGGAAAATCATTGATTGTCCACATTAAATGTGCTCTCATAACAAAATTCAACTGCATAAAGATATCATATGTCACAATGCCATCTTTCCACAAGCGCTGCAAATCATCAATCAAAGGTTGCAAGTAGACATCTATTTTAACTTTCGGGTTGTACGGTCCAGGTACAAGACAAGTCAAAAACATGTATGGTTTGGTCATGCACATTTCGGGAGGGAGATTGTATGGTGTGACTATTATTGGCCAACATGAATATGGAGAACTAGAGGCTTGAATGTAAGGGGTAAACCCATCAGTACATAAACCCAATCTTACATTTCTTGGATCACTAGCATAATCGGGATAAACTTCATCGAAGTGTTTCCAAGCTTTTCCATCAGATGGGTGACGCAAAACATTTGGATTGCTGGTGTTCTCACGATGCCATCTCATCTGAGTTGCAGATTCCTTTGAAGCATAAAGTCGTTGTAACCTAGGAATGATTGGAAAATAGAACATTTTCTTCACTGCCATATCTTTGTATTTTCCCATTCCACACTTTCGAGGAACATACCTAGCAGCTCCACAAACTCTACACTGAGTTAAGGTGCTATCTTCTTTAAAATATAATAAGCATCCATTCACACAACAATCAATTTTCTCAACTTCCAATCCTAACTTAGTCACCAACTTCTTCACTGGTAATAGTTTCCAGGTAAGCATTCTTTAGTTGGACAAACATCAACGAGCATTTGAGAGAAAAAATCCATGGCCTTTTGAGGAATATGCCAACTAGACATGGCAGCCAACAACTTAACTGAAATAGATAGTCTGGATTCAGAAGCTCCCTCATAAATGGGTTGGTTTGCAGAGATTAATTCATCATAAAATTGTTGACCGTTTTCATTTGGTACCACACCCTCACTAATTGTTTCGTTTTCCATATTAGCATTCACATTTGAGACATTAACAAATGGCCTGAAAACATCAGAGATCATTTCATTCATTGCATCAAATTGTTCTTCATCACCTAGATTATCCCCCACCAGCATTCCCGCCACTACTAGAATGACCATCAAGATCCACATTCTAATTCTCTTCTCCATGATCAGTCCATGTATAATAGTTGGACAAAAAACCATATTTGTAAAAGTGGTGTTTGACCTCATTAGGCGTTTTCAAGAGAATGCAGACGCAATTTACACAAGGACACCTTATCCCTCCTTCGTTTAAAAACGGGGGTCGATTCATCGCTTTATTGACAAACTCTTCAACTCCACTAATAAATTCATCTTTCAAACCATACCTATCGGAGTTTACTTTATCATACATCCAACTTCGATCCATTCTCTACATAAAAAACAAATATAAGTTTCTAATCTTCATTTGTTCAATTGACTTCTATTGTACCGTAAGAAATCAAGTTAAACTTGCAAAGAAATCAATATTGTATCGTAAGAAATATCAATATTGTACCGTAAGAAATATCAATTTTTATCTAATATTGTACCTTCACTACAAGTTAAACTTCTAATCTTATTTTGCTTAGTATTTTTATTCAAACAGAAAAGAATCTATATATGTTAAAGAAAAGAAATGTAGTATACCAAAATTTCATCAAATCTTAGATATGAGATTTAACTTATAGTACTATCTATAAATCAAGTCTTCTGCTCAAAATGTCTAGCATGGATATTTCAAGATTCAATATAATGATTAGTATTATAATCAATTATACTTAATCATATGGAATTTTAAACTGGAAACTAAGGTTTATTAACTTAACATTTTTTAAGGGAAGGTTTGCTAATTTAACTTGAAATAAAAAATATATAATTGACACTCAACCTATAGAGCATACATTTTTTTTGCAAAATTAAGTGTAAGTTATATTTAGTTAGTGAGGGAAATTGAACTCATGATCTCGTCATCACTCTAACCTATGTTCCTACCCCAAAAAATATAACTGACACATATAATACAACCTATAGAGCATACATTTACATATTCACATGACACATACAACCTATAGAGCATACATTTACACATTCACATGACACATACAACCTATAAAGCATACATCTAATAAACTGTTAAAAATAAAAAATTGAACAATCTAGAATAATAGTATTCAATACTGACTATGAGAATTTAAGCAGTAAGTGTATACCTCTTGGAAGTAACACCAAAAGATTTCGAAAAAAAGAGCAAAGAGTACCGAAAATGGAGGCGGAACAGTTGTTGTAGAACCTATAAATATAACAAAGGGTGATAAAATTGTTAGGATCCAAATTCACCAACCCAAACTACAGAAACAACTCTACCCAGTACTGCCAATTGCATAGCTATATAAAACATTATTATAAATAAACATGGCCCATAAGAGTTTGGAAATGCAATTAACATAATTCTAGCAATGTTTAATTATATCTAGTTACTGAGAATTCAAAATCCGTTACATCGCATCAGACGAAATGTGTATTGGATCAGCAGCAATGGCATAGAGACAGAGTGTTGCTCGAACACCACAAAAACTCGTAGTGAGTGATAATGCTTCAATTTCTTAAACTAGAAAATTTCTAATGCAAAGAACAAAACATACTGTATTAAACTAATAAATGCTAAAGCCACCGAAAAGAACGCAAGTGGATCAAAAATATTACTTTCTCATTCAATAAGCACTTGTGAAACTGTTTGGAAGAGTTAACGAAAACAACTTATGACATTATCCAAAAGCTATTTTCAACTTAATTTTCCAAGCTCTTCACGATAATTTATGAAAACAGTATAATGTTTATGCATAAACACTTGTGATAAGTGATTATGCTATAAGTGCTTAATTAAATTGCTTATTAAGTTATTTATGTATCAGATCAGAAACTGGAAATGAAAGAGATAGATAAGAGCGAGAATCGATCACAAGAGAAAAGAGGGAATTGCTGTTACACCATTTAATGTCAGTGTCTCTATACAATTCAATTGGAATTCAGATAATGTAAGTGACCAATACTACTTCTACATGTACTTTAATGAGGTTGAGAAGCCGGTTGAAAGTGAAACTAGAGCATTCAATATCACAGTGAATGGAAAACTTTTGTATGGACCTGGGATACCTGCATATCGATCAGTAGATTCCATATATAGTCTAAGACCTCTGACTAGAGCCAAAAGGTATATATTTAGCCTTTCTAAGACAGAGAATACAACTCTTCCACCCATCCTCAATGCCATGGAGGTTTATAAACTAATAGACTTCTCACTATCATAAACAAACCAGGATGATGGTATGTTAATCTTTTAAATTTTCATGTGATTTTGTGTCATTTGTGGTGTAAAGTAAACTATATGTGCAAATTGGTTTGAAATCCCTTTAAACATTATTTTGTGTTGAATATCAAATACTAGTTGATGCTATCACAAACATCAAGAAGACTTATGGGGTGGCTAGAAATTGGGAAGGAGATCCATGTGGTCCTGTGAAGTATATGTGGGAAGGTCTAAACTGTAGTAATCATGATGGCCTCAACCCTCCAAGAATCACATATTTGTAAGTTTGCAATCCATTAAATAAACTATATGCATAGATTGAAAAACTTTGATTTTCCACTGAAATTATGTTTGGAAATGTGATCAGGAATCTATCTTCAAGTGGATTGACAGGGCATATAGCATCTTCTATATCAAAGCTCACCATGTTGCAGTATTTGTGAGTTCTTAATCTCATTTGATAAAATAAACTAGTGTTTCATAGTTTGACTTCAGACTAAGTTTCTAGTGTTTTGCTATGTCATTTCAAACACAAACATGATATGAAGTTGAGAACTTACGGATTTGTAAGAAGTCGTGTTATGCGATTTTCAACTGAAAAGATGAAGGCCGAAATATTGATGTGATTTTACCAAAAATCCTAAAATGAAAAAGATAAGATGCAGTAAGAAACAATATTACATTATAGCAATATCGTAAGTATTCATAAATAACGAACCCTTTAAAAAACAGCAGGAAACAAGTACTATATCGTAACATGATTTATTGAAATTGTTCTGAACCTAATTAGAGATCTTGTTCTTGTAAACTTCCCTCAATGCAGCCTTCTGCTTCTGAGAAATCACTGTCAAAGCCTGAGCAAATAGGAGAAAACGAGTGATTGAGAAATGAGAAACAACAACAACACTATATATAATTTTTCTAGCCAAAAGTTAAAAGAGTGAACATCACAAATTCACAAAATCAAATTCAATTCAGTTCATGCCTTACTTAAACATCACAATTTCACAATTCTCATTGTCATTTCACCTCATTTTCTACTAATCAACAAAAAAGAATGAAGCTTAAAGCGAAACACATCAACAACTTGAAACGACGAATTGCAAAAATAAATCAAAAAGACGAACGAAAATACAAACCGAAAAGAGATTAACGAACGGAGAATTGAAATGACGAATAGAGTGGTTGTTCATACCTCTACACAACAACGATGGAGATTGAGAGATTAACGAACGGTTGATTGAATTGAGCGGTTGTTTTCTCTGCACAAAAACGAAATTAATAAGCCATTTGTTGGAGACGAAATTAATGAAGATTGAATTGAAATGACGAATTGAACAGTTGTTTTCACTACACAAAAACGAATTGAACGGTTGTTCATACCTCTACACAACAACGATGGATGACTAAGAGTTGTTGAATGCAGCGAGAGTGACTGAGAGTTGGAGACGATGATTGAGAGTGACTGAGAGAAGATGACTGATGAATGGCTGAGTGAATTTAGGGTTCAATTTTTTTTCTTTTTGTTCAAATTATGACGATGATGATGACTGAGAGTGATAGTTTCTAAAACAAAAACTTATAGTTTTAATTAAATAAAACTAATAGATTTAATTTATAAAAACATTATTATTAATTTATATTTTTAAATTTGATATAATTTTGAATTTAATTTATTAGTTTATTAATTTTTTTAATATATAATTTCGATTAATTAAAAATACATAAAATTTTGATTAATTAAAAATATATATAATTTTGATTAATACAAAACATATATAATGTTGATTAATAAAAAGTTCATAAAATATAAATAATTAATTAAAATATTTAAAAAAAGGCAAACAACATATTTGCGTCGGCCCAACTGTTATAAATAAATTATTATTTTTTATTATAAACAAAAAAAGGAGGCAAACAAAATTAAGGGGGGAAGGAAATTTTTTCGTACCAAAAATAGCGTCGGTTGTGGCCGCCGCTACAAATAATTATTTTTTATTATAATAAAAAAAGGAGACAAACAAAACTAAAGGGGGGAGGAAATTTTTTCGTACCAAAAATAGCGTCGGTTGTGGCCGCCGCTACTATTATAAATAAATAATTTTTTAATACAAGTAAAAAATGGAGGCAAACAAAATTTATGGGGGGAAATGAATTTTTTTCCGCTAAAATTAGCGTCGGCTCTAATCAACGCAACCAAAATAAACAAGAAATTTTCTTAGGGGTCCGCTTCTATTAATTAAAATAAAATAATTACTTAAAATATACATTTAATTACGTGTTAATAGCGTCGATTTTAGCCGACGCTACTGCTAAAGAATTAGATAAAAAAAATGCTTTCACACTATTAGCGTCGGCCTTTAGAGACACGTCAGTAACGCTACCAGCGTCGGTGTCGGGGCCGACGCTCTATTTTTTATGCTAAAATGTGATTTTCTTGTAGTGTTCTGAAGAATTTAGATTCATTCCTACTCCGGGATATACTCAGCAGCCGCAAAGTCCTCCCTATCACACCACAGACGGGGAAGCGGAGAGGAACCAAACACTTTCTAATGAGGAATAACAACAACACAATAGTGGGCAAAGACCGAAGATCTATATTGTGGAAGATACTAATGCGTAAGAAATTTTGCATGCTTAATGTTTAAAATAAATTTTCATGCTTAATGTTTTACGCTTATTTATACATTTTTTTTAATTGCAATGCGTGATTTGGCGATTTTACATTCATATCATTTTCTGTTAGGTTGATTTCTGTGCATTTTGAGTACAAATCTCAAATGTAGTTTGGAATTTGATACTGTGACTGAGTTATTTAATGTGACATGGTATGAGGAAAAAGGGATGATTGTATTATTGGGAAAGATGTGAAATACTTGTTAACTGTGAAGCATGGGTACTCCATTTTAGATAAAGTACCGGTACCGAGTATTTACCGGGTACCGGTACGCGTACGGTACTCGTATGGTACGTACTGATACCGTACCTATTTTTTATTTATTGGTTTTTAAGTCGGTACTCTAATTGGTGTATATTGGATACATATTGGGTACGCGAATTCAATTTTTTCTTCTATTGATATAGTTTTATACTTTTTTTTAATAGGTTTTAGAAGTGCTGATATAGAGTTTGACCAATGTGATTCGTTGCAAGATCTGTGGATCTTGAAACCAAAGAAATGGTTGATAACTTATGGATCTTCAATCGCTAAACTTCAATCAATTGCATTGAAACTCCTCGCACGACCAAGTTCTTCATCTTCTATTGAAAAAAATTGGAGTACATATGAATTTATATTCGCGTACCCGTACCTTGGTTTTTTTAAAAATGACGTATTCCATACCAGTACCCGTACCGGGTACTGGGTACGTACTCGTACCTTTGCAACACAACTTGTTAACTGGTTAAAGCTTGTTTTAATGTTTCTGAGTAATAAATATTTTTAAAGTCATTGCTATAATGTAGTCACAATAGTTCCTTTGATACAATGTCCTGTTGAATTTGTTTCCACCAAAAAACTTACTATCACCTAAAGTAGTACAACGATTTACAGTTCCTCTAGTTTACAGCTTTGTTGATCTCTCAAATGGACATCATTATCATTCAGTTTAAAAACATGTTGAAAATGTAATTGGGATCATGGATGCATGTTTGCTTATTAGGCCTAAAAGCATGACCCGTGATATTTAGGGTAAAAGGTTGGTTAGAGAAGTAGAACATTGCGAGTTTTGATTTCACTTTTAGGTTTAGAAGCCAAAGGCTTTGAGTTATTTCTGTTGTCTTTTATTAATGACTTATTTCCGATAAAAATAATGTTAAAATATTCTAATATAAAATATTATAGTCAGTTTATTAATTTTTTATTTATGTTTATATCGGCGATTTAAAGAAAATTAAGTTTAACTTATTATTTAGTTATAAAAATTTATCTTTTATTTAATTTTTAGGCTTAAATAATGTTTTCGTCTCTGTATATTTTTTTTTCTTGTTTTAGTCCCTATATCTTACTTTTTGTTGGTGTTTAGTCCCTAAAACCAAAATTCGCAGAAAAATCTAAAAATAAAATTCGCAGGAAAATCCCTAGGAAAATCCGCAGGAAACCTCTGTAGGGACTAAACACCAACAAAAAGTAAGATACAGGGACTAAAACCGAAAAAAAAAATATATGGACAAAAACCAAAAATTCGCCAACTTACAGGGACGAAAATACTATTTAAGCCTAATTTTTATAATAAACAGTAATTAATATATTATAAGTATTATCGTTTTTATTTAGAAATTATATATAATTGTATTAATTGATTAATACAAAATATTGTATCGTATATATATTATATATATTTCAATTACACATTTTTAAACCTATTTATAGATATTATACGTAAATAATATTGTGACATACTAAACAATTTTATTTATTTTAAAATTAAAAAAATTGCCATGCGTCATAATTTGTATCAAGGGTATATATTGTTTTTTTGTTGGCTAATTTTTTTATAAACAAACTTTGCCACATATTAAAAATTATTATTTAGTATGATATTGCTTTTAGTGATAGGAATAATCATCAACAAGGTTAATTCGTTAGCATCCATAAGTGGGAACTGAAGAAAATGAAAACATGCATTGAATAGCTTCTTCTTTTATACAAGGGATGACCAAAACGTTTTCCACAACACTCACATCAAAAAGAACAAGTGAAAAGTGAAATAAGAAAATAGAATACAAAAGGACCCCAGTAGGAAGTGATTTGATATTTGACAACATTAATAATTCATTAGCATCCGTATGGAACACTCTAGTAGGAAATATTTTGTGAATAAGACCAAGACTTTTGAACTAATATTATCTATTCTCATAATTCATTTGAATCTGTACGGTAGGGACAGAATAAAATGAAAACATTCATTCTTCAAAAGATGAAGACCAAGACTTTTGAACCAATTGTATATCTCTCTTAGGGTATTAAAACGAGTCGTGACCCAAGAGACCGGCCCGCACACTCGTTAAAAAATGGTGGATTGGATTAGAATTTTGAGGTGGTATATTAGTTCCTTTCCAATTAAGAGTAGTCCAGTCTCCTTGCATCACAAGAGCTTTTCGCTATAACCAAATAATAATTACAATCGCTTATTCATTCTGCATAAGTCTTTTACATTCCTCAGACCCTAGGTCTGAGACTTCCTGCTTAAGTCCTCCAAACTCGAGACTCTTGCTTCAAGTCCCATGAAACAAGCCTCCTTGCTTGAACCCCTCAGATTCAAGACTTACTGCTTCCAATTTCATGAACCGAGCCAATTGGCTCAAGCCACACTGGCCCAAGACTTCTTTGCTTGTGTCCCCACGACACAAGACTTCTACTTAATCAATCCACTTGATTAAGAGTTTGATTGCTCAAGCACATAGCATGAGACTTACATGGCTCAAGCATCTTGGCGAGAGACTTCCATGCTTGTATCCTAATGATACAAGATTTTGGCTCAATCAAAATACTTGATTAAGACTTTCAATGCTCAAGCACGTAGTAAGAGACTTACATTGCTCAAGCATCTTGGCGAGAGACTTAATCTAAACTGCTAAACAAGTTTAGCATAATAAAGAACAAGGTATACAAGATACTAATATCAGAGGTACGAGAAATCACAATAACAAAGACATAAAGCTCTTAAAATTTCTAAGATATTCAATGTGTAAGAAATCTTAATGCTTTTACAATTACAACCAATAACAGAAAATCTGCATAAACTATAGAGTTGATAATTGGTGATCTTGTCACTCCTTCTTCTGGTTAATCCTTGTTGAAAATTCAGTTTGAACCTTCAGCCACTTATATAGCAGTTGCAGCAGACTAGTCGTTGGATGAGATAACTTTATTAGAGTCTTCGCTTTACTTTATAGTACAAGAGTCGTTGAAGATAGATACACCAAAAGATCTTGATCCATTGTGTAACATGTTTAACCATTGAGTCTTCAAGAAGATCCTGTACTATAGTGTCGTTGGAGAGGATATCCATAAAGTATGTCAACCTTTCTTGATCGTTGTGAACTCAGACTCCAGCTGACAAACTGATTTGACAATTCAGTTTACTTTATGTAGTACGGACAATTTCAGCTTTAACACCAACTCTAAACGATACCAGAAGCTAATTTACATTCACCAAATGTAGAGACAATTATGTTGCTTCATCTGATGCTGAGACCTTCAGCTTCAGAGTCTACGTCAGACATCACTTAGCAAGTGTTCTTCAAATTTTGTACCATCAGAAGCTACCAATTCAGCTTCTCTTAAGTGTGCCTTTGTATATCAGATTATGTATCTAAATATTTACAAGTATTAGAACCTACATACAAGAAACACACATCAAATAAAATCATTGTTCTTTAAATACTTTGTTATCATCAAAGCCCATGGAATATATGTCATGAACAAATTTTGTTCTAACAATCTCCCCTTTTTTTATGATGACAAACATAAGTATTTAATAGAACAATGTTTGGAAGTTATAATTTTCTTTGCAACATCAGAGTATGAGGTTTGTAAGCCCCCCCCCCCCCCCTGAGTCTAATAGTCCAAAGTTGAGTTCTTTGACCCACCCTAAGTACTACTTTCAAGAAAAGTTAATTTAGTTTTCTTAGTAACATCAGAATCTGTGGTTTGTAAGCTCCCCCTGAGTCAAATAGTTCCAAGATTGAGGTTTGTAAGCTCCCCTTAATTCTATATTTAAGAAAACCAAAAATAATATTTTAACTTCCTTTAGCAACAACAGAATACTAGGTTTGTAAGCTCCTTCTGAGTCTAATATGCTATGGTTGAGGTTTGTAAACTCCTCCTTAGTTCTATGTACAAGAAAGTTAAAATGTGTCGCCTAGGCAAGATAACCATAATAACATAAATTTAAATAGCAAATTTATAAATGACCATTATGTACATACTGAATAGGTTCAATGTGTTCAGTTTTTAATTAAATACTTACCATCATGCCTCCGCCTTTTGTCACATCAAAAAGAATAAAAAAGAGAAATAAAAAATAATTACAATCATAAATGCATAACAGGTCATCATTACAAGATAGTTTCCAAGAATTGAAAAATGATCAAGTAATAGGCGTCATTAAGGATTGTGCAATGTAGTTATTGGTCATAACAGTCCACAAAATCGAGTAAAGGATTTTTATTCCGTCGATTAGGATACTCAGAAGCCATTATAAAAGTAGCCAAAACCTAATTCATTTTCCTCAACATCACTAAAGTCATGGAGTCATCAGCTGAGAGCAACACATTTTCTGTTGTAATAGAGGTTACACATAACTCTTCAAGCCTAAATATCCAGAACCTTCAGAACTCTTCAAGCCTAAATATCCAGAACCTTCAGAGTCCTATGCCTTCTTCCCTGAACACTTCAGATGCGACTTTTTCAGCAGTACCCCAAAGACCTACAGAATAACAGAAGCAAGTCCATCAGTAGTTATTTTAAAACCACGGAAGAGGCTCAACAAGATGTTTCACCGTCTTGTTGTCCCAGAAGCAGAATATGAGAACATTGATGGAGATGAGCCAGATTATGATTATGGAAATAACTTCTGCTACAAGGCATTGGATGAGATAGATAGATCTTAATCTTAGTTCAATCCAGTTTCTTATGTTATTTGTAATCCTTTAAGCTCGATTAATGAAAAAAAAAGTTATTTTGACCAGTAAATATTATGCAATCCTACAAACACCTTATTTACCCATTAGATTTCCTAACAACCACATTAATGAAGTAATACTGACACCAGAAGCAACAGTTAAACATGTTAACTATAATACTTACTATTGTTAAAGGAATCTTAATAGGTCAGACTGTTAGATAATATTTCCAAGAGTCATCATTAAAACATTGATTTGACTTAATCTTTAGAACACCAAGATGTATAAACAAAAACAAATCTGTGTTCCAAAGAGAGATTTCTGAAAGGTAGTTATACTAAATGCAGCAACTCAAGTAACCAAAAGCAAAGCAGCAGCTGAAGGATCTACTAACAAGCAGATGACTTGAGAAGCGCACACCTCTTTAGTATCCTTTGTGAAGACTCCCAAAAGAAGAAGAACTTCTAAGTCTAAACGCAGAGACCATCTGAGAAAGAAGGCTTTGGAGTCTAAATAATTTGTAATATCTTCCAGTTTATTAATGAGAATGGTTGCACGTTTTGAATTGAGAATTAGTAGCATATCTTTTTCAATAGGGTCTGCGAGGTCTAAATCCTTATACTTAGGCAGCAAGTTTGAGTTCAGAATCTGATTTCAAACAATTGCATTAGGACGAAGATTTGATACCAATGATGTATTAAATGAATCTACAAAGATACGCCAAATAGGAAGATAGTGTTCCCAAACAAGAGTTCCTAGGATTTCTCCAATTTCCACACAATTGATCACATTAGCAATCGCTTTGGAGGTTACTGCTATAGAAACACCAGTTACTTTAGAAAGAATAGAACACTCAGAATTCAGATCAACAATGGAAGCATTAATCCAAAACTCTTTGACAAGATCTGGATAAGTGAAACCACAGAGCATCTCAAAGTATCCATTCCAACTTTGTTCAGACACAGTCTTCTAGAAGTTAAAATCCAACTTAAGCAACTCATCAAAATCCACAAACTTTTCATTGATGACAACCATTTGATTCAAAGAAGAATTGACTAGGAAACTCATCTCAAGTTTGGCTTGATCAGGACATAACCAAAGAGAAAACAAAATGAAAAAGAAATGAACAAGATTATAAAGGAATAAGAATCTTGTCAGAAAAAGGACACAAATGATGTTTCACAAGACAGGGGATAGAGACAACAAATATATAAAAAGAAAACATCATTACCCAAAGGTTCTTATCTAGCATATCTCCTGAATCCACTAGATGATTTTCAAACTTATGAAATTTAAGTAATATAAGAGTTAAAAAAAGCTTTTTACATAACTGCTTTATCAAAAGTAAAGAATCTTCTTGTGAATCTCAGAGTCTGACAATTTTCAGAAGCTATCATCCATTAGAGTTTGAAAAACATGTTTTTGAGTGGTCAATTCATTTCAGGTCAACACATGCATAAACAGACTGACCTGTACGAGTTTCAGAATCAGTATAGGTCGACACGTTGAATTTTCGGCCGGCTCCCATGGATCAATATTAAAGGTTGTAGCATCTGTCCATAGGCCGCCTCACTTAGGTCGACACATAGGCAACACGTAACCTTCACAGGTCGACCTGTGACCTTTATAGGCCGGCCTAATTACCTTGATAGGCCGACCTATTGCTTTGATAGGCCGACACATACATTTTTTTCATCTTAAAATTTAATTTTTGCTCCAACAATTTTCATTCCTTTTGCTCATTATTTCTAATACCTATATATACTCATACATGCATCTTTTTCTAGTAAAGTACTAGTGTAAAACCTAAACGAAACCAGATTACAGATCATTCCCATCATCTTTAACCTTTCTTCTATGCATACATACAATCAAACTACACATAATCATTTTTTGATTGGGTGACCATCTAGATTAGGGTTGATAACATCCAATCAGGTTGGTGTAACCAAGAATAATGGGTCGGGATCTTTGTGTGTTTCGAATAAGAAAATCAAGGTGGTGTTTTCCTTCAAGATCATTAGGATGGTTTTGAACAAGATCACGTTAACACGGATTCGATCGAGTGAAGGCCTTGGGACAATGTGGTTTCCTTGCAAGGGAGCAGCGCGAAACGGTGAATCGTGTTCGGGAATCTTAGGTTCAACAAGTGCGTGATCACGATAATTGGTGGATTGTAGCTGCATTGTTGGGTGACTTGATCAAGCTTTGATCAAGGGTTTGGAGGTGGTTGAATCAACAACAAACCATAAGGTTTGTGGGATTAGAGTTATTCACCTCTTGTATAAACATTTTTCCAAAGATAATGTTAATTGCAAGTATCTCAATTCGATTTCGGATTGAGGGCAGACGTACCCATAGCGAGGCCGATTGGGGAACTGACTAAACAAATCTTTGTGTCTCTTTATCTTTATTGCTTTCTCTCTTTAATTTTTGTTCTTGCAAATTATCGATTTCGTTGTTGTTTCGATTAATACGATTGCAAATTGTTTTCAACTATCTTTTAAAGTGTTATTGTTGATATAATCATAATCACTTTGATTTGATTGGCTTTTAACATCTACAAAACAAATTTAATTTTCAAACATGATTGATCGCACACAAAGTGTTCAATAAATTGTCTTTGAGTATTTTTCTCGCTTTGTGTTAATTGGAAATAAGCTTTACAAATAACATTGCCTTTGATTGATCCGTGAATTAATCATTATTGAACAATTTGTGTTCATTATCATTCCATAGGTTTACGTTACGCATATCCGAGCTTTTCGATAGTAGGTTCGGTTAGACGATTCCATTCGGGTTGTTTCCGCTGTGCTATAAATTTTTTTAAACAAAATTTTGCCAAGAGTTTTGGTTTTAAATCTGTGATCTTTTCACCCGCCCTCTAGATCGAAGCCTATCGTCTAACAATTTGCAAGTATATATGATCATTTATTTTTTGTTTAAACATAGGATGTGTTCATTGTTACTAATAACATCTCTATTGTGTAAACATAGGATGTGTTCATTGTTTGTCCAAATAATGATTATGTGAAGGAAAGGGAGAAGTAGGATAGGAAGTTGGAGGAGGATATGAAGAAGTTTGAGGAGGAGAGGAAGAGGTGGAGGGAGGAGCAGGATAAGAAGTTGGAGTAGGATAGAAAAAAGTTTGAGGAGGAGAAGAAGAGGTGGAGGGAGGAGCAGGGTAGGAATTTGGAGGAGGAGAGGGAAAGGTTGTTGGACACTGTACGAGAGAGTGTCTAGAAGCAGTAGGAGGAGCAAGAGAGGATGTCTGAGGTGAAGTTGACCGAGAAGTGTACCCGTGATGTGCTTGAGGTATAAGTTGTATGTTGTTGTTATTATTTTTAGCGTATTTTAATTTTGGATTGTATTAATGTTTTTTTATGATGCAAATGTTTAATTCGTTAGGCCTATTAAGCTACACAAATTCAAATTAGTTGGAAATTCGAGAGAATGAAGTTTAGAAAGTTACGGGTGGTACAAAGGCGAAAGAAAGTTTTTCTGCGAACCATGGCAATATTGAACCCACACCATCAAAAGTATATAATATTAAGAGACTAAGAATGATCATTAATAGTATTCCAAACACATGCTTGGGCATTAAATTAAGTTATGATTTAGAAAAATTAGTCGTACTTTCTAGGATTTCTGTCCATGAATTTTTGTCAGGAAATGTGTACCTAGACAACTTCGTATTATGAATTTCGTCCTCGTGAGTATAGTTTTTATGTTGATCTCTATTTATATTCATATGGTTTTCTTCTTTAACATAAAGATTTGCTCTTGCAGGTACATCCATGAATTATGTGTTGAAAGAGAACTTCAAAACATGTATTGTATCTTAGATCTGGCGCACATGTGTCTTACTTGCGGTTCGACAGGACACAGTATTCGTAATTACTTAAAAGATATATTGTAAGGGAACATCAAAGATTGTTATTTGGCCTTGTTTTACCGCAAGTAAGTATATATTAATTTGTGTTTTCATTTATAAATCAATTTTGTACATATTAATTATTCTGAATGTTTATACAGTGAACATTGGCAACTAATTGTTATATGTCCTAAGAGAAATCCTATAGTTGTGTTTTGCTCATTGCACTCTAAACTGCCCAAAGAAGCGGATAGCGCTTTGAATGGGTAAGTGGTATTATTTTTAACTTTAGAGTTGAATAGTTTTTATTTATGTTTAATTTTAACCGACATGTGTAGTGCGATGAAGGAGTATAATGCATTCAAATATAATGTACTTGGTAAAAGGCCTATCTATGTTTCCCCAATAGTAAGTATGTTAGTTGTGCATTTATTAACATTATATTATTTGTGTGTATTAGTGTGATATAAATATATGAAAATTATTTGTAATGGCAAAAACAACCCGACAACCATTCACGTGGATACTATGTTATGAGATATATGCTCTATATTGTCTCCACGAACATTAAAAAGGGATAGATGAAGCATAAGGTATTAACTTAATCCAAGTCTTCTTAAGTTCATGTTGTTGTTAGCTTATCATATAATTTAATTTTTCTTTTAGTTATAAGAGTTTAACAAGAAAACACCATAGTTTTTTTTTATGTTATTCTGATTCTCTAAAACAATAGTTTTTTCTTGGTTGTAAATGTGTAAATTTCATTAATTTGTTTTGTGTAAATATGTAAACGTGTGTATTCTATCTTGATGATCAGAACAGTGTAAATGATATGATAAAATCCAATTCGGTTGCATATTTTGTAGTTTCTGTGTAAAAAATGATATAGGCAGGTTAATAGATTTATAATGATATGATACATGCCAGTGAAAATGATACATGCAAAATTATACATGCCAACAAAAATGATACGGGCGGTACAAATGATACAGGAAAAAAAATGAGATTTTATCCCTCGATTATTAATTAAAACCGAGGTCAATAAATACCTTATTACTTCGGTCTTTATATACAATTGAGAGGTAAATGGCGTGTGCAACAAAATTTAAAAAATAAAAAATATGCAGTTGATGAGGATCGAACTCATGAGCTTTTAATATATAACCTCGTTTTCATGTCGTTGTTCATTACCTCAGTTGTGTAGTCGAGGTTATTTAGTTTTAATTTAGTTTTATTTAGTTTTATTTTATTAATTTATAGTTTTGATTTTAATTTATAATTTTAGTTTTAATTTATATATTTGGTTAAATTTAGTTTTTTAATTTTACTTTATTATTTATAGTTTTGATTTTAATTTATTTGATTTTAGATTTAGATTTAATTTATTATTTTGATTTTAGTTTTTTTGTTTTGGCTTTTTTTAAAAATGATTTTTATAGTGTAAGATAATTTTGTGAAAAAAAATTTTACAAAGAAACTTTTCATAAAAGCTTCAAATGAAAATTTGGTTTAAATAGTTATTCTTAAAATATTATTTTAGGTATTTCATCATTTTATTGAAAATTTTTTTGGATATCAAAATTTCAAAAAATCACTTAATTTTGAAGCTATTTCAAATAGCTTTTGATAAAAATAATTTTTGAAATATAACTTTTTGAAAAAATTGTGATTTTGACTATGTTTTAAACTTTAATAATGTATATTTATGTTATAGAATGTCAAAATTGGTCTTTTAATTTATAAAAAACAAGTTTAAAAAAACTTGTAATATTTTGAAAAACGTTTTTGTAGAATCCATTTTCAAAAATACAAAGAAAAATCCATTTTTTTAAAGCTAAAACAGACTGACCCTTGATTTTATTAATGCACAGTTTTAATTTTATTTGATTTAAAAAAAGAATTTGATTTCGTTTAGTTCTACTTTTATTTAATTTTATTTTTTAATTTAAATTAATAAAAAGGGAGGTAAACTACTTTTATTTTTTTAAATTTGATTTTTATAGTGTAAGATAATTTTGTGAAAAAAAATTTTACAAAGAAACTTTTCATAAAAGCTTCAAATGAAAATTTGGTTTAAATAGTTATTCTTAAAATATTATTTTACGTATTTCATCATTTTATTGAAAATTTTTTTGGATATCAAAATTTCAAAAAATCACTTAATTTTGAAGCTATTTCAAATAGCTTTTGATAAAAATAATTTTTGAAATATAACTTTTTGAAAAAATTGTGATTTTGACTATGTTTTAAACTTTAATAATGTATATTAATGTTATAGAATGTCAAAATTGGTCTTTTAATTTATAAAAAACAAGTTTAAAAAAACTTGTAATATTTTGAAAAACGTTTTTGTAGAATCCATTTTCAAAAATACAAAAAAAAATCCATTTTTTTTAAAGCTAAAACAAACTGACCCTTGATTTTATTAATGCACAGTTTTAATTTTATTTGATTTAAAAAAAGAATTTGATTTCGTTTAGTTCTACTTTTATTTAATTTTATTTTTTAATTTAAATTAATAAAAGGGAGGTAAACTATGACTAGGGGGAATGAAATATTTATCATGACTAAAATTACCTTAACATCGGTCTAAACCACCGCTATCATTTAAATAAACAAATGACTTAATATTTTTTTTTCTTCTGTATTTTAATTTCGAGGTTCATTTTGGTCTTTTAACTTAAAAATAGTTCATATTGGTCCGATACATTAAAAATGATTTATATTGTTCACTTAACTATTCAATGTGTTCCATATTATTCTTTTTTGTCTTATAAGCGACGAAAAATATGAAAAATCTGTTGCTAAATTCGTCGCTAATTAAACAAAAATGACTAATCTAGAATGTTTTAAAGAATTAAAGTATCAATATGAATCTTTTTAAAGTTAAAGAATCAAAATAAATCTCAAAGTTAAAATACAGAACTAAAATTTATATTAAACCTTAATAAATAGATAAATAAATAAATAAATAAATAATATTGGTTTGTGAATTAGCGTCAGCTAAACACTGTCACAAATGTTTAAATAAATAAATACATTAAAAATTAAAAAAGAAGGCAAACAAGAATTGTGGGGGAAATGGAATTTTTTCCCATCAATAGAATTACATTAGTGCCAGACGTGACCGCCGTTAATAATGAATTATATAAATAATTAAATAAACAAATAAATAAATACGTTAGTAATGTCGGTCATATGCAACTCTATTATAAGTAATAAATAGATAAATGAATATTTAAATAAATAATATAATAGCGCCGGCCTTGACCGAGACTATAATTAAAAACATTTAAAAACACTAACAAAATGATTTTATCTGTTAGCGTTCGATTTTTGTGACGTAAGTCTGACGATAAATTGTTGAGACTAAAACATTGTTTTCTTATAGTGATAGTTGTGTTTGCTTGTGTAAACTATCATTATCACTGTTTTTATTATTTAGTTACAAATTTGTTAAAAGTGAATGATTATATGATAAAATCAAATTAATATATTAAAATTAATCTTATTTTTATTTAGAAAATATAAAAAATTAATTAATTGTTTTGGGAGAAAAAAACATTTATCTCGTATATTTATTTTCTTGAATAAAAAAACTACTATATATCATATAAAATCAGGTTTGAACACGTATTTGTTCAATGAAGTATATGTGTCAATGACTATTTTAATGAGATAGAAATAATGTTAAAGTATTCAAATATAAAAAATTATATTCAATTATCATTTTTATTTATATGTTTATATCGATGATTATATTCAAATATTAATTTCTATAATAAATAATAATTATCATATGATAATTATTATCATTTTTATTTAAAAATCGTATATAATTTAATAAATTGATTAATAATAAATTATTGTGTTATTTAGCATCTTCTCTTATGCAAGGGATGACTAAAACATTTTCCACAACACTCCCATAAAAAAGAACAAGTGAAAAGTGAAATAAAAAAATAAAATAAAAAAGGACCCCATTTTCCACAAAATAGAATAAAAAAAGATCCCGGTTGTGCACTCTGTTTTCAAAAGTCTTTTTTTTTTTAGGGTGTGTTTGTTTCAGTGCTAGAAAAAAAGTTTTTGGGAATCTGAGGCTGAAAATAATTATTCCATTCTTTGGGAGATTGGAAAGAAAAAAATGCCTTGAAATAAATAATTCACAGGAATAAAATTTACTAATGAAATTATGAATATTTATTTCCATGTCAAAGGGTGGGAATCATATATTCCCATGAAAATAAAAAATAACCAACTATAACTATACACTTTCATATTATTTCAACACATTATTTTATATTTTTAAAATTTTAGAATTATAATTAAATCAATTTCAAAATTATTCTTTAGAACCTTAATTATTTACCAAACAAATTAATGGGAATAAAACTCCTAGGATTAACATTCCTAAGAATGATATTTCTGAGAATATAATTTTAATCTCTCAAACAAACACACCCTTATATTGTCAGTTCACCAGCACTTTCCTCATAATTCATTAGCATCTGTATGGTAGGGACCGAATAAAATGAAAACAATCATTCTACAAAAGATAAAGACCAAGACTTTTGAACTAATTGTAGAATTTTTTTCTGCCCTGCCATAGTATTAGGAAATATTAATCATATTGCCATCTTTTTCAACAAATATACCATAATGTCATGTTTTCAAAAAAATTGAATTTTTGATTGAAGGGTGCCGCCATTTCAATGGGCGGCAGTGTTGAAATTATTAAAGTGTGCCGCCCTTGTAATGTACGACAGTGCTGACGTGTTTATTTTTTTTGTTTGAAACTGTGACATTTTGGTATATAGTGTGAATGTGATGGCATTATGAGATATAATTTCTATACTTGTGGGATAGTGGAAAAAAAATCCCAATTGTATATCTCTCTCAATCATTCTGCTCCGTCGCTCCATCGTCAACAACAATGTTATATGAAAGTTGAAAACTTTATCTCACATCCTTACATTTATAATTTTCTTTCTAATTATTTTTAAAAATGACCAATTTAACCTTTTTTAAATAGCAACTATTTGCCATTCAATTTTTTCCCTCATTTTACACTTTTAAATTTCGTAGAAGTGCAACCCGATATTATTTTACCAGATTACTTCAATCTCACTATTTCGATATGTATTTTTCTCTCACTGAATTACTTTCATAGAAGTGCACCTCCTATAATAATTTATCGGATTACTTCAATATCAATATTACGATATATATTTTTCTCTCACCGAATGACATATGACCCGAGTAAAATAGACCAAGATGTTGCATCAACAATACCTGATTATAGGGTTGGCAAAGGTCAATATTTTGAGTTGGTTATTTTCGGTTCTTCGATAAAGGATAAGTAAGATATTACATATTATCAGGCACGACCCTGTGCAAGAGCAGCAGACTCTACAGCATAGAACCCAAATTGTGGAAGGCCTCAAAATTTTTAAAATTTCAAATTTTTTTACATTAATATTAATAAATATAAAAATATTTTTAAAAAATCAAATAAATTAAAAAAATACTATAATAAAAACCTAATATATTAAAAATATGAGATTGATCAAAGTTGAAAATACTTATAATTAAATCTTATTTTTATTAATATATAATTATATTTTGGGTAAATAGTCATTTACCCCCTGCAATATAAGCGACTTTTGATTTATCCCCCTTTAAAAAAATAATTTTAGATTACCCACAGAAATTTTAAAATTCTAAGTCTTTTGCCCCCTAGGTAGAAAAATTACCTCCTGTAAAATATTTTTTATTTATTTACCCTCCTGGTTTTTACACGTTTAGGGGGTACCCCAAAATTTCAGGGGATAATCCAAAATTATTTTTTTAAAGGGGGTAAATCAAAACTCGCCAATATTGTAGAGGGGTAAATGACTATTAACCCTTATATTTTTTATGTGTCATTTTTAATTATTATAATTGTATTCTTTTTTTTTTATATAAATTTGGCCAAATTTTAAATTAAAACTGGCTTCCAATTTGATTGGGCCAGCTCTGCATATTATGAGTAATATATTAAAATATTTATTATTTCGGCCATATAATCTTTTATATCAATTGTAGAAAATAATTAAAATTAATAGGCAAAATTGTGTCAAGTTTGAAGATGTCCATTGCATGAGCACAAAAAATATCCTAAAATTTATAGATGAAAGTGTTTTTTTTTAATTTTTTTTATTTGTTGTACTTTTTATGAGGTGAATTGTATTAAAAAACAATTAACATTTACATAACTTGTATGTTTGATTTTAGATGAAAAAGGGCAAAGGGGTGTTGTTTGATCGTTAAGAAATTTATGTCGAAACTTAGACGCGTAAAGATGAGTCAATTGTCAATAAAAAGGCCGCAAGTTGATTGTAAGATTTGCTTCTATGAAACTGAATTGAAATTGAACTCACACTTGTCAAAATTGAACTGTTACTACTTTACCTTGATCTATGAAACTGAACTATGATTCAACTTTATCGATTTGACTAGAATTATAAAACTGAAATTAAACTCGCACTCGTTATTACTGAAACTGATATTGATTTTAAGTTTTGGTTGATTTGAAACAGAATCTTTTGTTATTATTAGAATGATGTGCTTTCACTTCGGGATTAGAATAACAATCACTTGCTATTAAAATTATGTGCTTTGACTTGGTTTTAGGATAAAAATCATTTGATTAATTCAGATAACATAATGCAATTTGGTCTCATATACTTTGTGTCATAACCAAACTATGTTACATATATGTTAGTTATTTTAAGAGTATTTTTACATTTCATGAAGGAATTAAAAATATAGTAACGAGGTTATAACATCCCAATCAACCCAAAATATTCAAGGTTTCATGCCTTGGAATGATTACACATTTTCCAATGTACAAGAAGGTACAAAGAGAGTAACGTGTGTGATGTATGGTCAAGTTTTCTAAATATTGAAAATCATATGTCTATGTGTCTGAAAATGAAGAGTTACATAATAGAGTTAAAAATATATTTGGAGGGCACAATAAGAAATATAATGACCTTAATTTAAAATAAATTTTCTAGACAAGATATTAATCACATAATACACGCTGTTAGACATGTTACTCATGCTTCTAGTGCTCTTAACCATTTGAACTCTCCTATTTCTGATAATAATGAAGATAATGAAAAGAGTATTAATTATGTCACACTAAAGTTGTTAATATTTTTAGGAGTGATATTATCCATTTTGAATTGTGTTATTATTCATTTTTTTTTTTAATTTCTTGTAGGTGAAGATTAAAGTTAGTGAGAAAAACTTGAATATATAAACTTGAAGATGAAAGTTATAGGCTATAAGTGGACACAATTTGCTTTTCAGTAGAAACTTGTATGCTTATTTTATGATCATGTAACTATTTTTTGTTATTAATATTATATTTTAAAGTAGTCTAGGATTGACATGATTTTGCTATTGATAATTTTAAGTTTGTAAGACTTGGAGTTATCTCTCTCCACTTTTATAACAATTTATTTTATATATATATATTGAATTAATTATTTGGTCTAAAATTTGGTTAGTATAAGAAGTGTGTATACACTACAAGGAAAAAAAAACGGTTATGCATTTTAGTTGTTGCGGTGGTTTGAACCGCTGTATAATTGAAGTTACGACGAACTGTCATGTGTTATAAGATCATGTTTTCTCAATAAGCAATGATATTAAAACAAGTACAAGGGGTGCTTGAACTCGTGATACAGAATAGCGGGAATATTACATCCGCTTAATACAATCTAATGAAGCAACATACCAATCATAAAAGTTACATATAGGAAATTTATGATACCCTCCCCACCATCTCCAAGAGAAGAAAATGATCGAATTGATAATATCATCTACTGCCATCAATTTTCTATTAAAAATAAGACTACTCCTACTGTACCAAATGAACCAAACCGAAATACCAACAGAATTGCCTAGTATGTTTCTAGAATAAACAGAAAATCTGTTAAGAGTCGGTACAAGAACAACCAATTGTTACCTTTATTCCAAATCAGGTAGACACCCCCTTCCAGATTTTCTCTGCGTAGGAGCAGACCGTGAAAATGTGTTTGCTAGTCTCTTCTGCAATGTTACAAAACTGGCATAAATTCGACACCCCGCCCATTCCTATGTTCCTCCTGATAAGTTGGTCTTTTGTAGCAATTCTGTTCCTCAACATCCTCTAAACAAACACCTGCAAATTAGATGGAATATAGGAATCCCAAACATATTTGTAACCAATCCACAAATTATCCTCCACTTCGAACACCTTCCTATCCTGGTACAGCTGCAAGTAATAGGAAGAGACAGATAAAGAATTCGAGACTTCACCCTTCCACACAAACCTGTCACAATCTTCTTTGAATGGCCAGAATTGAAGAAGGAAATTCAAAGTTTCTTCCTTTTTGCTATGCATAATAGAATCATCTGAGAAAAGTCTGGATTCTACATTCCATTCCCACCTAAAATCCTTCCAAAAACCAGAATCTGCAACTGAATCGAATTGATACTGAAGTTGAAGAGTTTAGGGAAAAGAACCTTAAAAGGCAAAATGTTAGTCCAATTAGTATGCCAAAATGCCAGATCAAAAGCCCTGCCCAAGGAATAAACCAGGTTTTCAACAAACAGATCCGAAGAAGAAACTGAATCGAAGCTCAGAGCCAGCAGGTCTCTCCACCAAATGGATTTCGTGAACTTTCCTTTCTCCCCTTCGTACCCCGTAATAACCAAACCAAGAACGTCTTTAGCATATCTATAAACGAAAACGTCCCTCCATAACGCATTTTCCTCCGTTAAACACCTCCATTTCCATTTGAGCAGCAAAGACCTATTGAAAGATTCTAGATCTTTAACACCAAGACCTCCTTTCTCTTTCGGCGCACAAACCGTCTTCCAGTCTACCCAATGAACTTTCTTATCCAAAGAACTGCCTCCCCATAAAAAGTCACTTTGAATTCTTTGAATGGCTTTTATCACAACCTTAGGTGCTTTATGAAAGGACAGCGAGTAAATTGGCACGGAGTTAAGAACAGAGTTAATAAGGACAACTCTACCTCCCACCGACAAGTAGTTTCCTTTCCAACCCGCGAGCCTCCGCTTAACATGCTCTATCACCTCCAGCCATATAGAATCCTTTCTCTGACTATCCCCAAGATTAACTCCTAAGAACTTCATAGGAAACTTCAGAATTTCACAATGCAGAAAAACCAATGCTGCCTCCAAAAATTCTGAACTCAGATTGACACCTCCAATTCTACTCTTAATGAAATTAACCTTTAACCTAGAAACTATTACAAACCCTTTGAGGAAAACTTTGATACTCCACAAGTTATCCCAAGTGGCTTCTCCAATCAGTAATGTGTCGTCTGCGAATTGCACTATGTTGTAGGAAGCATAATCGTTTACCTTAAAGCCCATGAATAAGCCCTGATTGATAACTTTACGCATTATCTTCGTGAGACCTTCCATGACCAGAATAAACAGGAACGACGACAGAGGATCCCCTTGACGAAGACATTTACCAACATCAAAATCACTCGTCGCACTACCATGAACTAGAATAGACATCAAACCATTGAAAACCAGCTTCTCCATCCAACTCCTCCAACTATTTCTGAAGTTCATTTTCTCGAACAAGTATCTAAGGTATTTCCAAGACACAGAGTCATAGGCCCTTTATTTCCAAGACACATAGTCATAGGCCCTTTATAAAATCACGTGTCACCAACTTATTTCATTTAATCTTTATTATCGTTGTAATTAACTTTATATATATATATATATATATATATATATATGGGTTATGCTAATGCACACCCATGTAGGTGTGCATTAGAAACATACACCTTAGTGTATTTTTGTGTGGGGTCCGCCAATTTTGAGTGGGACCCACATTAAAAAAATGAAGAAATAAAAATAAAAAGAAAATAGATATAGTGTATTTTTGTATGGGGCCCACTAATTTTGGGTGTATGTTAGCATTTCCATATATATATATATATATATATATATATATATATATATATATATATATATATATATATATATATATATATATATATATATATATTACTTCTAATTTGTGCAAAAGTCTTAAATCACTTTCCACGCATTTATTGAAGTCACTTAATTGAATGATCTGCAATACTTGGACCGAATGTTCAACCACTTTTATGTCACTACATCATTTAAGACATAAAACACAAAAGGAAAAGTACAACCCAATTCATGTGCTATAGTGTTCCCACTATTGGAAGAAATAGGTAAAAACTGTTATGTTTTTATTCCTCGGCAAAAAGCATATTTATATAATGAGAATACAATTAATACACTTAATTCTCTCCTTAATGGAGAATAAAAGAAAATAAATGAAAATAAACGGAAACAATTAAATAGAGAAAAAATTATTTTCCAACACCCTCCTCAAGTTGGCGCATAGATATCTATCATGCCCAACTTGTCTATCAAATGCTTAAAGGTATGTCTGGCCAAACTTTTAGTCAGGATATTCGCAATTTGCTGACTTGAAGTCGCGAAAGGTAGACATATGATTCCATCATCTAACTTCTCCTTTATGAAGTGTCGATCAATCTCAATATGATTGGTTATGTCATGTTGAACTGGATTATGAGCTATGCTAATAGCAACTTTACTGTTAGAGTACAATTTCATTGGAAGCTCAATTTTTATCTTAAGTTCTTCTAGGACTCTAATGATTCATAATCCTTCACAAATACCTTGACACATAGCTCTAAACCCGGCTTCTGCACTACTCCTTTCTACAACTCCTTGTTTCTTGCTTTTCTATGTCACAAGATTACCCCAAGAATAGGTACAGTATCCAGAGGTTGATCTTCTATCTGTGACTGAACCTGCCCAATCAGCATCGGTGAAGATAGACAGATTCCTTTCAATAGTCTTCTTAAAAAATAATCCTTTTCCAGGATTTCCCTTAAGATATCTCAGTATCCTATAGACTTCCTCAAGATGTTCCTCGAAAGGAAAATGCATAAACTGACAAACTACATTGACTGAGAAAGCAATATCAGGTCGAGTGTGTGACAAATAAATCAGTTTCCCAACCAATCTCTGATATCTTTCGGTATCAACAGGAACATTACCTTCTTCCCAAAGTTTAGCATTAGGATCTATAGGGGTATCTGCAGGACGACATCCACTCATTACTGTTTCTTTCAATAAGTCTATAATGTATTTCTACTGTGAAACCACAATACCATTCTTCGACCGAGCAACCTCCATGCCTAGAAAATATCTCATGAATCCCAAGACCTTGACTTCAAAGTCTACTGCCAAATTCTCTTTTACCATTGTCATTTCCACTGTATTGTCTCTAGTAAGGACAATATCATCAACATAACCAATCAGGACAACAACTTTCCCATTGTTGGAGAATTTTGTGAACAAGATGTGGTCAGGCTGTCCTTGGACGTACCCTTGATTCTTCATGGACTGAGTGAATTTTTCAAACTAAGCTCTGGGAAATGCTTTAATCCATACAAAGACTTATTTAGTTTGCATATATTTGATCCAAAATTGTTTTCAAAACCAGAAGGAATGTCCATATATACTTCTTCTTCTAGATCACCATTAAGAAAGGCATTCTTAATATTTAACTGATGTAGGGGGTCAATCCAGGTTAGCAGCAAGAGATAAAAGAATTCTTACAGTGTTCAATTTTGCAACAGGAACAAATGTCTCTGAGTAGCCTATACCATATGTTCGAGTAAAACCTTTAGCCACCAAGCGACCCTTGTACTTTTCAATTGACCCCGTCTTAATTGTACTTCACAGTAAACACCTATTTGCATCCAACTATCTTCTTGCCATCTGGTAGCGACGTAACACTGCAAGTTTTGTTCTTTTCAATAGCTTTCATCTCCTAAAGTACAACTTCCATCCACTTTGGAATTTCTAGAGCAAGTTGTACACTTTTTGGAATTTCTACACTAGACAATTTGAGGTGAAGGCAGACATAGATGAAGACAAATTTGAATATGAAATAAAATTGGACAAGGGGTGTTTACTGCAAGATCTGACAGGTTTTCTAATGGCAACAAGATCATCTATATCAGGATACAAAATATGACTCTTAGAAAGAGAGATAGACTTACCTTTTGCTTTTGTTAGTAGGTTGATCATTCCTCGGTTTAGATTCCTGGCAGTGTTAAGACGTGGACTCGTCCCTTCCTTTATGGTGCTTTTTCATAAAAACATTCCCTTTCCAAGTCATGTTTCCTAATTTAAATCTGTTTTCTTGAAGTGACTCATTATTTTGTGGCATTTCAATTAGATCATCATTATCATCGTTTTCAGGATTCTCATTGTTTTCTACAAGAGAAAATGTAGGCTCAGATTCACAAGGCTCCGTACTCATAATAGGAGTAGGATCAGATACAGAATCATGGCCATTTTCTCTTGGTAAAGATGTAAAAGTCTCAGAATTTTGTGGTACATGCAAAGGTAAATTTTTTAAAAAACTCAGGTTCTCAATTTGAAATGAGTCTTCCTTTATCTCCCCACCTTGAAGATGAGTGTCATAAGAATAGGTTTATTTTCAAAGAATGTAACATCCACAGTGACAAACATTTTCTTGTTTTTTGGATCAAAACATTGATATCCTTTTTGGGTGTGATAGTATCCAACAAAGACACAATTTATAGCATGTGGCTCAAGTTTTCCAACATTTTTATGTTCATGAACAAAGGCTGTGCAACCAAAGATTTTTAAAGTCAAATCAGTTAAAGCACGAGTACTAGGAAAACTTTCTTTGAAGACATTAATAAGAGTTTGAAAATTGAGAATTCTGGAGGGGATTCTGTTAATTAAATACGCAGATGTTAAAATAGCTTCACCCCACAAATAATTTGGTACTTTATTAGAAAAAAGTATAGCTCTAGGAACCTCTAATAAATGTCTAGTTTTCCTTTTGGCCACTCTATTTTGTTGAGGAGTATTAGGACATGAACTTTGATGTACAATCCCATTTTTTAGAAAAAAAATCATCCATGATAGTGTTAAAATATTCACTACGCCATATAATATCTAAGGCAGGGCTTTTTTGGCCTTTAGCAGCGCTTAAAAGCGATGCCTAAAGTGGCACTACTATAGGTAAAGGCAGTGCTTTTTTTAAATGTAAAAGCGCTGCCTTAGGTCCCCTTTGTCGCGGTGAGAATTGGATACCAAGCTATTATATTAACTTGAATCGCATTTCTTTTATTTCACCACCGTCTTTGATTTATCCAAGGGAAGGGAGAAAGATCGAATGTCCCACAGTATGCAATGCAAATGCAAACTAAGATTCTAAGTTTCGGGGGTTAGTTATACCTAGGGAAGGTGTTAGCACCCTAGGTATCTGTAATACTCTACAGGAACCTCTTGTTTTACTTATGTTATTTGTTTTTTTTGTTTTGCTAAGGGTTTAAGGGTAGGTGACCTAAAGATCTATTCCTAAGTGTGCTCGATAAGATATCGCATCTTGTGCCTACATATCCTGTCGGGAGGGAATCAGAGCACATGTAGTTCCTCTCTGAGGGATACTAAAGTTTGTTTGAAAATGGTTTAGGAGAAAAGATGAGTCGTCATCTTAAGAAACCACCACAGTTTTGAAAATTGTTTGTATTTGTGGGGTATGGGATTGTATGTCCCTTTTTTGAGATGATTCACATCTAATTCTCTTGTGTGGAGAATTAGGTGAGCTAAATTTTGATTGTGGAACCAAAATTAGGGGGGACTAACTTAGGAAATCTATCCTAAAGTTGTCTAATAGACTTATCTTAAGGGTAAGGAGAACCTATAGGGAGGTATTATGCAAATGAATATGCACCATGCACAATAATTGATCATCATGCATGGGGTTTTCCCTTGGATATTAATGCAATCGATTATTAAAGAATTTAACGAGAGTGCTAGCAAAGTTGTGCTAGTCTTGTGTCTAGTGACCAAAGGTTGATAGCGATGCTCGAAAGCAATCGGCTTACATGGGTAGAAAATGCCTCGACGTTGGATCGAGAGTTTTATGTTTTGAAAGGGTTTAGAGTAACCAAAGCATGCATACATCAAACATAATTATAAACAAACAAAAGCATGAGCAAGGCATAATATCAAACAAGACTAAACCTATTTCACACAAGCGTAAGGTTAAGTGCACGATGAGGGATTTAAATAGGGAATGATTCATTAAGAAAAAGTTGATAATTTAAAAGGAAAATAAAAGGTTATTATTAGTTTGAAGAAGAGAGATAATGTTTTTATTAAAGGCCTTTCTTATTAATTAAAAAAGTTAATTTTAAAATATTTTAAGAAGAGAGAAAAAAAGGTTTTATTATAATAAATAGGTGAAAGGTTTTTACTATTTTTTTTGTTTGGTTTTATCAAAAAGTTAATAATTAATTTTTTTAAGAAAAAAATAATTTATAAAAGGTTCTATTGACTAAAAAAGGTTTTATTAATTTAGAAAAAATTATATTTTATTATATAAGAAAATGTCATATTTTAAAAAAGAAATTATATTAAAAAGGTTTAATTTAGAAACAAAATTTAGTATTATCTTATAAAACTATAAGGAAATATGAGTATTGAGAAAAAGTTATTTAATTAAAAAAAGAAAATGGGATATAATAAAAAACGGGGGGTGTACCGCTTGCAAAAGGAGAGAGGGTCCATCATGGACCCTCGGATCTCAACCACCTGATCTAAAGTATTGTGATCTGAAGCACAAAGAGTGAGGGTGTACGGTACCTATTGTGTGTGCGCGTGTATTGGATCATAACGTGAAATAAACAAAGAAAAGGAGAGAACGTTGTCCTCTCTACCTCTCGTTTTCTCCACCTCTCGTCGTCTCTCTCTATCTCTCTCGCCGGACTCCAAATCAAACATCAACGCAAATAAACCCTAACCCCAACAAACCCTAAATCCCCAATCCACTATGTTTATGCTGATTACATTACAAAGATTTAGAGCAATGAAATGGAAAGGAAAGTCGCCGACGATGGAAGACGACGAGGACGCGATCGAGCCTTCAAGGTTCTTTACTCTGAGATGAGTCTTCTATCCCTTTTCTTCTCTGCGTGTGTGTGTATGAATTCGTACATCTTATTCTTTGCTATGTGTAAGTGTATTTGTCGCAACTTCTGGTGTGGATTGGATTTTTCTGGTTTGTTCTGAATTAGTTTTGGTTGACTTGCTAATATGATCTGTGTTGGTTTGAGGTTTGTGGATAGTCTATGTAAGTAATGATGTGATGAATAGTCGTGTAATGATTTGTGTTTAGTTTTGGCTTTGATGAATTGTTATGTATTGTTATGGATTTCTTGGTGTATGAGTGATAAGAAGCTAAATTAGAACCCTAACAAAAAACTAATAAAAAACTGTAAATTGACAAATAAACTAAGAGAGAGATAAAACTAAAAGATAATAAAAGATAAAGATAACATTTGATTTCATTGATTGATTCCCAAATAAGACATTACACTTTAATATATAGAACTCTAAATGCATAATAGTCATACATGTGGCATAGTCTCAAAACCTTTAGAACATTCTAGAAATATTAAAATACTAAATAATATATTAAAATAACTAAATAAAATCTCTAATATCACTCTCTATCACTACTTACCCCTTCAAAATCAACCTTTTCCTCAAGGTTGTAAAGAAAACACGTCCTTGTGATATACTAAATAAACATGTGAATTCCAACTGTTCCCATCATAGAAAACACGTCCCCGATCGATGTGAAACATCCAGCACAACTTCCAGTAAGAAATTCAAGCTGATATTCACACTGTCACTTTGATATTCACACTGTCACTTTGCACTATTCACACTGTCAGCGGCAATGTAATAAATATCCTTTTGATCAGGTTTCACGTTCTCAACATATTCATCCAAGCTGATAAATTCTTCCTCACTTTGGGATGAGAAAAACCGAAGGAACGGAGCAATGTGTTTGTGATTCTCTCGGTCTTCAATGCAACCCAATTTCAAGTGTTTGCCAAAGTTATCCCAGAACTTCTCATAGTCCTCTCTGTTATCACTCATGGATATCCCCAAAATCATATCAAAAGCCTTTCTGACCAATCGCTTCCTCATAATCCGCACTATGCGGCTCTCTTGAAGAATTTCATGTGACACATTGAGTGGAAGATCATTTGAGTCAACCACACCTTTGACAAAACTTAAGTATCTTGGGAACAGTTCTCCATCAAAGTCATCTGAAATAAATACCCTCTTCACATAAAGTCTTATATTCTTGGTCTTGGGGTTGATATTCATGTTATTCTGCAACCTTTTCAAGCATAATGTCAAAAGCCCCTTTGATTCTAATTGGAGTGTGACCTAAGTTCTTGGTGGAAGCAAATAACTTGCGCAGTCAGGGCAATGAACAAGCACGAGACGCTTGAGCAACCCTTCGGTGATATCAACTTCCAAGCGCAAACACTTAACACACATTTTGGCTGCTTTGCAATATAGATAATTATCATTTACAATCTTCACTAGTTCAGAAAAATGCCATGAATACCATTCTCTGGCTCCAGTTGGCTCGAACCCTTCTTTCTTCATCGAATAGAATAAATTCAGAACCTCATCTACAAATTCATTTTGCACAAAACCAACAATAATTGAATTCCATAACACCAAAGTTCGTTGAGTCATTCCATCAAACACCTTACAAGCAATCTCTATGCACCCATATAAACACAAACAACAAAGATAGCCATAACAGTCACATAATCGTGAACAATACCAGCAATTAGGATTTCTCGAAAACACTCATGAGCTTGTTTGTAACAATCTTTCTTGTGAACATAAATTTGGGGGTCAGATGAACAAACAGGTCCGTTCTTCCCAATGAAGATTTCCCTTCTAGGAGACTCAAGGATTTTGAAGGGTGCATGGAGCATTAGAGCCATGAAATTCCTTCTAGAAGATTCATCTATAGTTGAAGGAAGCAACAATCTTGAAGGAATCAAGGATGATGAGTGGTTGTGGATCGTTCGGAAATTAATGAAATGAGGTACTGAGGTTGAAACTGTGTCGGTTGATGTGGGAAAAATATGTTTGTATGTTTGATTGAATTTGGCTTTAGGAGTTTTGTAGGTGAAATCATGTGAAGATGAAGTAGAGGGCATGAGACAACATGTGTATGGTTGGGACGCAACATGCTGTTGCTTAAAATTTGTTGGGCCACATGATTTTGTATGGATAGAGAGAAAGTATTGCTGAATTGTTATGAGTGGTGATGGTGGGACAGATGTGTTTACTGTAGCAATAGGTGTATGATGATGCTTACAAGATAAGAAGGAATCTTGGGTGAAAGACTCTTTTGACGGACATACCACAGGTGGCAGGCGTTTGGCAGCTGGCTGATTGATGTGCAGCAGGCGCGTGGGAAGAATGGATTGGACCATTGGCTTATGGGTAGCAAGTGGGCATGTGGAGAGATCACGACCGCGTGATGCATCACAATTTTGATCAAGCGGTGGTGATGGATTTCCCTTTGTATGGTTTTGATTATCAGATGGAGAATATTTTGGATCTTGCGGTTTTAAAGAGATAATAGTAAAAAATGGAATATTACTATATAGTACTTGGTTTTTTCTGATGTTATCTTTGTTTTAACAGACAATGGTGAAAGCTTGATGAGCTCCTTCTCTAAACATCGATCTGGTGGCTTTGGAAGTGGTGGCGACAAAGTTGTTTTTGTTAGGAGCGGCGGAGTTACCAAAGGTTGATCAAGTCTCGATGTTAATGGTGGTAGACTAGAAACCGTAGATTGCAAAACCAGATTTGTATCATGTTTTTGGATCTCAGTAATTTGTTTCAACGTGCAAGAATCAAATGGATTCCAAGTAAAATTTATGGAAAAAATATCTCCTACATCCGATGATTTTCTGGAAAAATTATCTTCTAGTTGCAGATCTGGTTGTGTGTTGTGAAGGTCTGATGATTTTTCTTGGTTCTCCTCAATGGTTGCTGAGATTGGATCTATGGACTCCATTGATTCATAAGTTCGTTTTAGATCTGGCTCATGCTTTTCGCCTTCTGGCAAAATTTCTCTCCACTCTGGTTTAAATCTCCATAACAAAGCTGTTGTAAATGTATCCCAACAATATCTGCGATGAACACGAGACCACCATATCCACCATTTGAGAGCAGAACCTCTCAAAGCTCCAACAGCCTTCAACACCTTCAATGACTCAGGTGTTTCATGCTCTTTGAAAAATTTCTCAAAACAAAGAATCCACCAATATGCTTCATCTTCTCCATCAAACAATACTATTGTCATGAGGCCAAGCGGAAGTGAGATCGAAAATGAGAGCACCAATTGATAGGAAGCTAAATTAGAACCCTAACAAAAAACTAATAAAAAACTATAAATTGACAAATAAACTAAGAGAGAGATAAAACTAAAAGATAATAAAAGATAAAGACAACATTTAATTTCATTGATTGATTCCCAGATAACACATTACACTTTAATATATAGAACTCTAAATGCATAATAACCATACATGTGGCATAATCTCAAAACCTTAAGAACATTCTAGAAATATTAAAATACTAAATAATATATTAAAATTACTAAATAAAATCTCTAATATCACTCTCTATCAATGAGATTGGTGGTTTTGTCTGCCCCCCTGCTGCGAGTGTGTAGTGCCTTATATATGTCAAGAAAGAAAACCGGAGAATCGTGTTTTGAAAGCTCTCACATATGTGTCTAAACATGTTTTCCAAATTAGGAATGTTTTTTTTTTTGTGTTGTCTGAGACAATGTTTCCTCTGATTTAGAATGTTTTAATGTTGTTTAGAACATGTTTTATTGGTTTTGGAAGGTTTTAAACATTGTCTATCAAATTGAATGTAGTGTTTGATTGTGTTGCAAAGGTTTTACTGACCATGTCTTTGGTGATAAAGTCACTTCCTTTTTTGTGCAATCATGTCTAATCATGTTTCAACTTCTCATTCAAATCCAAATTTATTCTGTCCTAAACTCAAGATTTTCGTAAATCCAAGTGATACTGATGAATCGTGATTAGTGAACTTGTGATTGAATTGATGGATGCTCTGAACTGTTTTGGAAATAACTTGGACTGTCTTGAATCAAACTTGATATGATGGTCCCATTGTATATGGAAACTTTGACTTTGTCATGATTGTTAATTGATTATTGTTACCTGAATTTATATGATTCCATGTTTTTCACACGCTTGACACTCTTCTAACAGGTCTCCCACACAAAGTCATGGATCCCCATGCGTAAAGCTTGGTTGACCAATCCTCCCGTGCGTTGAAGATGCCGCTGAAATATCTAGATTTTTTTCTCGACATTCCTCCATACAACTTAAGATGTATCCAAATGGAAGGCTAACACAAGACTTTTCTGTCAAGGTACACTCGCAACATAACTTCCTTCTGAGTAATGCGTATTATTGTTTACCGTGTATGCTACTAGTTAAATTCACTCATGACAGCAACGCAAAACCTGATAGCTTCCTCAAAGCATGAGCACTGACACCACACTCACACCAACATGGCATTTTTCACTATAATTGCTTCATTTAAAAAATCGCAACAACCTTTGTACACTACAACAAAAGTAAGTTATAACATCGCACCTTAGACAGCGCTTTAATACAAAAGCGCTGCTATAAGTTAAAAACAAGGAAACTATTCGTTTAAAAAAAGAAAAGCGCAAAAAAATATAAGACCTTAGACAGCGCTTTGGTCAAAAGCGCTGTCTAAGGTCTTATAAATTTTAAAAAAAAATTTACTGGAAAATATTAGACAGCGCTTTAGTTAAAAGCGCTTTCTAAGATCTTATAAATTTAAAAAAAATATAAGACCTTAGACAGCGCTTTGGTAAAAAGCGCTTTCTAAAGTTTTATTAATTTAAAAAAAAAATTAAAGGAAAATATTAGACAGCGCTTTCCTTAAAAACGCTTTCTTAGGTCTTAAAAATTAAAAAAATATAAAATTAAAAGCGCTGTCTAAGGCCAACCTTAGAAAGCGCTGTCTAAGATCCACCTTAGAAAGCGCTTTTATGACAAGCGTTGTCTAAGGTCTAATTAAATTAAAATATATGAGCAGTTAGTATTCATTTTCATATTTCCGCTCTTTCTTCTCCCCTGCATGCGAACAGAGCTCAAAACCCTTGCGAACGAAAAACCTTCACCGTCAACCATCCTCCACCGTGCCGTCGTTCGTTGTTGCCATTTCTGCTCACTGCCGTCCGTCCGTTTCAGCTCAGTGCCGTCGTCGTTCGTTTCTGCTCATTGCCGTCGTCGTTCGTTTCTTCTCTTTCTGCTCTTTGATACATTTCGTTCTTGCATTGCCGTTGTTACCGTCGTTAAAGGTACGTCGTTGTTGTGAAGAATAGGGTTTTGTTGCTTTACATTGTTGTTGTAGGGTTTTGTTGCTTTACAATGTTGTAGTGAATGAGTATGTTTGATGAGTTTTGTTAATGAAGTTATGTTGGACTGTTTTATTAATGAAGTTTTGTAGTGAATGAGTATGTTTGAAGTTTTGTAGTGAATGAGTATGTTTGATGAAATCTTCTAAAAAACTCTTAAAATTGATGGAGTTTTGTTAAAATTGATGGAAATAGTTTAGTTTAGTTTTATTTTTTCCACCTCTTAAATCTTCTAAAAAACTCTTAAAATTGATGGAAATGTCCTCTGAATTTTAGAATTCAAAGCTTGTTTTTGAAGCCTCAAAATTCTAGAATTTGAGATGGTTGAGTTAATAAACAAATATAATGAACATAAACATTTCACTAAAACATAAGAAATTCAACCAGTTACATATCAAACACTATCAAACTTGTTCATTTCTTGATTAATATGGTTGAATTAATGTTATTTTGTTGACCTTAATAAGTAGGAAAACCATGGATAAAAAATGGATGGATGCCGATCGATTGTCCAAAGAGTACGAGAATGGGGTATTGGATTTCGTTAAGTTTGCTGTTCAACACGCTGACGCTGAAGAGCTCAATCGAATAAAATGTCATTGCTTGGGTTGTTGTTATATGGGTAGGGTTGATGCAGATGGATTGAAATCGCATTTACTGATGAATGGAATTAATCGAAGTTATAAGTGTTGGATACATCATGGTGAGAAAATTAACGAGAATGTTGAACCGACGGGGAAAAGTAATACGACCTATGCTTCAGATGACAAAGACACGGAAACATACGATTGTGATCGAGTCGAAGAGATTGCAGAAGCAGTTGTAGAAGATCTTCATGATTGTCCCGAAATGTTTGAGAGGTTGGTAAGCGATGCAGAGAAACCGCACTATCAAGGTTGCACTAAATTCACAAGACTGTCTGCGGTATTGAAGTTGTACAACTTAAAGGCGGGCAATGGATGGTCGGATAAAAGTTTCACAGAGTTGTTGGCCCTTTTGAGAGAAATGCTACCGGAGGATAATGTTCTTCCCAATCGAACCTATGAGGCCAAAAAAATGTTGTGCTCTATTGGCATGAGCTATGTTAAGATACATGCTTGTCCAAATGATTGCGTTTTGTTTCGATACGAATATGCATCGTTAACTGAGTGCCCTAAATGCGGTTTGTCTCGATATAAGAAAAAATTATCCCCAGCCAAGGTCTTATGGTATTTTCCTATAATACCGAGATTTAGGCGCATGTTTCGTAGTGAAACCGATGCAAGACACCTGACTTGGCATGCAGATGAAAGAATTATTGATGGAAAGTTGCGACATCCGGCTGATTCACCACAGTGGTCGAAAATTGATAATGATTATCCTGACTTTGGAGAAGAAGCAAGAAACCTTCGCTTGGCATTATCTACCGATGGAATGAACCCGCATGGTCTTCAAAGTATCTCACATACCACATGGCCTATGATTCTTATGATTTATAACTTACCTCCGTCGCTATGCATGAAGCGTAAGTACATGATGTTATCTATGTTAATCTCTGGGCCTAAACAACCAGGGAATGACATAGACGTATACTTGACACCTTTGATCGAAGATTTAAAGATATTATGGGAGAATGGTGTGGAGGTTTATGATGGATATAGGAAAGAAAGTTTCAATTTGAGGGCGATGTTGTTTGGCACAATTAATGATTTTCCAGCTTACGGGAATCTATTAGGGTACAGCATAAAAGGTGAAAAAGCGTGTCCTATTTGTGAAGATAAAACAGATTCGAAGCGATTGGAGTTTGGTCATAAGAATGTCTTTCTCGGTCATCGTAGATTCTTAAATGCCAAACATAACTACCGTGGGTGGAGACAAGAATTCAATGGAGACTTCGAACAAGGTAGAGCTCCACCTATGTTGTCAGGTGACCAAGTTTTTAAAAAGGTGAAAGATATGCGTACTGAGTTTGGCAAACCTTTTGCACATAAGGTTGTCAAAGGTGGGTGGAAAAAGAGGTCGATATTTTTTGAATTGCCATATTGGAAGTCTTTGTATGTGAGACATTTTCTCGATGTTATGCATATTGAGAAAAATGTATTTGAAAGTGTTATTGGTACATTACTCAATATAAAAGGAAAGACTAAGGATGGCCTTAAAGCAAGAAAAGACTTGGAAGCGATGGGGATTAGAACTGAATTAGCACCCGTGAAGAAAGGAAGACGAACATATCTACCACCTGCTGCTTTTACTCTGTCTAGAAAGGAGAAGAAAATATTGTGTAAGTTTCTGAGTGGAGTTAAAGTTCCAGAAGGATACTCTTCAGATGTCAGAAGACTTGTGTCTATGAAAGACCTCACGTTGAAGAGTTTAAAGACACACGACCGCCATGTTATAATGGAACACTTTCTACCAATAGGTATACATTCTATTTTGCCAGTGAAAGTAAGAAGCGCCATAACTAATTTGTGTTTTTTCTTTAGGTCAATTTCTAGTAAGGTAATCGATCCCGATATCTTACCAACACTACAAAAAGAGATAGTTATTACCTTGTGTGAGCTTGAAATGTATTTTCCTCCCTCTTTTTTTGACATAATGGTACATCTAGTTGTTCATCTTGTGAAACAGACACAGTTGTGTGGACCAGCTTATATGAGATGGATGTACCCTGCTGAACGTTATATGAAAATATTAAAAGGGTACGTGAAAAGCCGAAGTCGACCAGAGGGGTGTATTGTTGAAAGATACATTGTTGAAGAAGCGGTTGAGTTTTGTACTGAATATTTGTCCAATGTTCAGTCGATTGGACTCCCCAAAGCTCATATTTTTGAAAAAAAGGATGGTAAAAAATTAATTGGAAATGAAATTGTGACAGTATCAAGGGATGAACGAGATCAAGTGCATTTGTATGTTCTGCACAATGATAATGAGGTTGAGCCATATGTTGAGATGCACAAGGATGAACTCCGAAGGTTAAATCAGAACAGAAATGAAAATTGGATAGTACGAGAGCACAATCAAAGTTTCATACAATGGTTAAAGGATCATATTTATTCGAAGCACTCTTCAGATCCTGCTTCAGTAACAGAAAGGTTGAGATGTTTGGCATATGGTCCAAGTTTGCATGTGTATTCTCATAGCGCATACGCAATTAATGGATACACATTTTATACCAAAGAACAAGACGATAAAAGTATTATGCAAAATAGTGGTGTCACCGTCCTAGCTGAAGCAATGCACATATCAAGTATGAAGGACTTAAACCCCAAATATGCAAATCTGTCATATTTTGGAGTTATTGAGCACATTTGGGTGTTTGATTACGAGAAGTTTCAGATTCCAATCTTTGGTTGCAAGTGGGTAAATAGTAGTGGCATACGAATGGATAAGTCTGGATTTTTGCAAGTGGATCTTAATAGGGTGGGGTACAAAGATGAGCCTTTTATTCTAGCATCTCAAGCTAGACAAGTGTTCTATGTCACTGACCCGACGAGTACGAAATGGTCTATAGTGCTTCTATCTAACAAAGTGGTTGATGATAGCAGTGTAGATCAATGTGATATTGATGTTGAGAATGAGTCATGCATTAGACGGAATGAGTTGAATATAAATGATCAAGATGAGGATCTTATAGCGGATGAGTCATATATCAGAAATGACCATAACGAGGGAATTTGGATCCATTCATCCGTCCGCATTGCTAAGACACAAGTAATTCATATTCCAACCAAGAAAAGAAAGAGATGTTAGTGAAAGAGGTAAAATTTGTTATATACTTGATTTCTTTATTATATTTATTATATATTATGTCATATTTGTTATATATTAGTGAAAGAGCATTTTATTTTCATTTTTTACATGGTAATGTTATTTAGACTCCAACAAGATCCAAAACAAAGGATAAGCGGATTCCGGAGCATACCGAGTCCGTTGTTTCAAAAAAACAGGTACATCACAATTATATGATATTTATGCATAGAAAATGTTAAATTGGATATCTTATACTTCATCTAACAAATTATAGTTTTTTTGTATTTTGACGTCGTGTAGAAAGTTTCCATCTAACACTTGTTTAATCTTACAGTGGACATTGGTTGTTGGTCGCAATTTATGAGAGACACTCTTTTGTTGGATCGAATAGAGATTCCATCCGATGTATGTATTTCTAACTTATGAGTTATTTTAATATTAACACATATATCTCATGTCTAATGAAATAGTTAAAACTAAATCAAACTATGTTATATTATTATGTAGTACTTTGAAGAATGCAAGTGTGCTCATTACTCAATTTCTAACTCGGAATTTTACAAGGTATAATATTGTACTCTTACTTTAATTGATGAGAATTTAAATATGTGTAATTTTGTTTATGTATTCTTTTAATTGAATTACAATCTTTGTGTTTTCAGGACCTATAATGTAGATTTGAAGCAATGCTTTGGTTAGATGCAAAAGTACTATGTGCATTTGTAGAAAAAATGTAATGATTTGTAATTATAAATAGGTGTATATATAATTTTGGTTTGTAATTTTAAATATATATATTGGTTTGAATTGCCAATTGTTTTGGATATATAATTTGGTGTAAATTGGTACATTTAAATAGGATAAATTGGATTGATTTGAATCTCCAAATTGTGGTATTTTTCTAAAAAAAATTGCTGGTTGAAAAACAGGTCAAATTCTGGTTGAAAAAACCTGGTAAAAATTGTGGTTTAAAAAAATTTATATAAAATTTTTCGTATACCTTAGACAGCGCTTTTGGTGAAAGCGCTGTCTAAGGTGGGGATTAGAAAGCGCTTTTGTCAAAAGCGCTGTCTAAGGTGGACCTTAGAAAGCGCTTCTACCAAAAGCACTGTCTAAGGTATACCAAAAAAATGTCAAAAAAGGTAGGGCTTAGACAGCGCTTTTTCTGAAAGCGCTGTCTAAGGTATACCAAAAAAATGTCAATAAAGGTAAGGATTAGAAAGCGCTCTTCCCATAAGCGTTGTCTAAGGTATACCTTATAATGTCAAAAAGCGCTGTCTAAAGGTACCATAGACAACGCTTTTCATTAAATATACCCCACTTTAGACAGCGCTTTTGGTATTAACCAAAGCGCTGTCTAAACCTATAGCAGCACAGGTTTAGACAGCGCTTAAAAGCGCTGTCTAAGGGCAAAAAAAGCGCTGTCTAAGGTCTTATCTGTTGTAGTGGTATGCATAGGGGATGTGAATTTCGAGCATGCTGCCGGATGCATTGAAAACTTTGTTTGTTGTAACATGTGTGTAGAATAGTGACCTATTTGGATTGTGTTGGAAAGTTACTGGTTGAAAATCTTTCGTCTCAATTTAAACCGCAGCGTCGTATTGGATTCTCACATGCTACAAATTTGCTTTCTTCTGCAGGTGTATGACATTTCTTGAGATTTGTGAATTCGAAACATAATTGCACCCTGCACATGACATGTTCCTCTTATTACGGTTTCATGGTTATGTACCCTTGATCATATTTCCATTGTCTTGACTTCTTTTGCTTGTAAACACTTGGAGGTGTAAATATGCATTGGTGGATTGGTACTTAGTGCGGGAGCAAACGAGTAATAGCTTCTAGTACGGGAGTTAACGACAACTGAATTGAAACAAGGATGTTTGGAGAGGTAGTAATCACATGGGCAACCACTCTTTTCGTACAAGAGTAACAAGTCCAAATGAAATCATAGTTTGAAATTTGCTTCAAGAATAGTGTCATGAGACTTTCACACTTGTAACTTGAACTTCCTTACACTTGAATTTGTAATTTTGGATTGATTGTAAAAAAAAATCGATTTGTATGTAAAACTTAAATTCGTCCAATTCAAATTGTGTTTGCCTTTCTTGAATGAATCAATTTGCACTAAACTCAAATGATTAACTTTTAGAGGTTTCATTCTTGAAATTATAAACACTGAATCTACTTTTCACATGCCTTCTGAAACAGCAACGACATTTAATCATCCTATAAAATATGCTTGTCAAAGACTTACATGGAGAATCTAGTAAGTGAGTAATGTTGAACAAATTAGTCCAAAAGTCTTGAATTCTTGCAGCTCAAACTTATATTTTCTAATGACTTCAAGTTTTAATTGAATGTAACTTTGAATCCCATTTGTCCAAGTACTTGGATCCTTTGCAATTGAATGATAAACGAATCTTGAATCTTGAAATACTTGATGGATGACAAGAATTTCACCCTTGAATCTTGGATGGGCTTTTGTTTCATCTTTTAGGAATAGTGACTTGAACTCTTGTGATAAATTTTGGGTTTGGTTTTAGAGATGTTCATAGAGACTGAACTCGTTTTGCGCTCTTACATCCTTTGAATACACTTCCGAAACTTGGATTACCCTTAAATACAAAACTTGGAGCCATAATTAAAACACATGGCTCCTCTTTGCCAACTTCTTACAACTTGGGTATGGACTTTAAACAAGTCTTGTGAGTTTAAATCATGGCCTTGAACCAAATTGAAAACTCCCATGAGAAATGTCTTGTAAACTATTTTTTGAGATAGATAGAAACCAACTTAAATATTGGAAACATCAATTATGTATTTCTAAGAGTTTTAGAAAGTACAGAAAAACTTTGATACAATCTTGATGCAATGTTATGGGCCAAAAACTTCCCAACTAACCAGTTATGACATTCCACCTTCAGTACCAATGATAGCAAACGTAGACCTAAAGCCTTGTACAGATTTCAAATCTCTATTAATGGTCAACATATCTTGAACACTACTTTCACGATGATTCAAACTTGCTTGAAGAGTACCTTGATAGCTTTAAGAATATAAAGAAATCCTTCTTGAAACAGAGGGCATGGGCTTCATATTGGATCACATGTGAGTCAGAATATGGAGATGATGTAAGACCTTCAGGACTGATCTCGTGAACTGGTGACTAAACAAATGGGCCTTGAATTTGCACCTTTGGATTTCAAACTTCGACTTCCTTCCAAAGTTAAACTTTCCTTGATGAACCATATCTTAAGAACAAAGAGCAACCAACATCTCTCAATCTTGAGAAGTTTACAGAGGGGGAGATGCCATCTTGCAGTATAATTACCACACAACCAGTGAGTAGCCTCTAGGGACCGAATTCCATATCAGAGGGTATAAAGATTTAGTCATTGTGGGGGGAAAACTGAGGAGTATTAAGGGGGAAAAGGTTTGGTGGTGGCTTAGGGACCAGAAAGGGAAATGGCACAATCCCACAGGACCAGGGAACCTCCACAAACACACACACAACACAACCTTCAAGTCTTTGAGCCTTCTGCAATAACACCTATACTAAAAAAAAGAAACACACAGCCGAAGCTAGATAAAGCGGTTAGTTATGCACAAATGGTTGACCTAATATGTTATGCAAAGTGCAAAGCGTGGATTTTAGGGTCAAAAATTAGGGTGTGACAGATGCCCCTTTTTAAGTTTCTTCTATTCGGAGATATGGAGATTGAAATCTTCGTCTCGACGAGATAGGAAAGACTTAAATACAAACATGCACAATTTTTGGCCCTAAGATGCCGCCAAATGCACATGCTATGGTATGCAATGATATGATATGCAAGACAGAGAAACTTGTGAGGAGTAATGTCATAGGGGATAACTGCGGTTGAAACGCTGAAATACAGTTAAAGGAAAGGAAGACCCACCGAGGATAGCTTAGCAAAGCAAGACTCCACGGGGAGATCTAACTCCACTAGGGGAAAGAAACTACCAACTGACAATCACAAGGTGTCTTAAGCATAGGGAGAACTTGTGATGAAAAACTTCTAACAAAATCCACTTGAGGATCCTGCTATAGTGGTCAACCAGAGGAATCCTCAAGAGATATCAACTAGAGGAGTCCATTGTTGAGACTTAGAACCTTTTCTGAGAATACCTTATCCGAAGGTTTTATTGAAAACGTGTCCACTATCAACGATACTGGGGAATCTGCTGAGAAAAGAAATGATTGTTTGTCAAAATTTAGAATTAACCAGGGAATCTACTGCCGAGATCCTGGAAAGAAACGACTGTTTGTCGAAGTTTAAAGTTAACCAAGGAATCTACTGCCGTGATCTTGGAAAGAAACGACTGTCTGTGGAAGTTGAAAGTTAACTAGGGAATCTACTGCCGAGATCCTGGAAAGAAACCACTGTCTATCGAAGTTGAAAGTTAACCAGGGAGTCTACTGCAGAGATCCTGGAAAGAAACGACTATTTTTCGAAGTTGAAAGTTAACCAGGGAATCTACTGCCGAGATCCTGGAAAGAAAAGACTTTCGTTGAAATCTGCTGGAGATCTACTGCCGAGAATAACCAGAGAATTTACAAAAGAAATACCTTCTGCCGAGGTCTTTTGGAAATATTCTGCCGAGAAAAACCAGGGAAACACCTACTGCCGAGGCCTTCTGGAAATCTTCTTCCAAGAATAACCAGAGAGTTTACAAAAGAAATACCTTCTGCCAAGGTCTTCTGGAAATCTAATGTCGAGAATAACCAGGGAAATACCTGTTGTCGAGGTCTTCTGGAAATCTACTACCGAGAATAACCAGGAAAATACCTACTGCCGAGGTTTTCGATCAAGTATTCCACTTGAAAGGGTAGAAAATAAATCAATGCTCCGAGGTTGTCTGCCTCGAGCAAAGTCTTGAATTGAAAACTACGAGGTTGTCTGCCTCGAGCAAAGTCATGAATTCCTCCGGGAAAGGTTAATACTTGGGGGAAAGCATCTTCACGAGGGATTGAAATTTCGTTGGAGATCTTATGACTTCAGCTGGAATCCATAACTTATTGGAAATTTGGAAGTTTCACTGGGGATCTTCAAAAGAGATGCGGGCCGGCTGACTTGTAAACATGTCTTCTCAAATAAAGAGAAAGACCAGCTGAATCTTCATTAAACTTCTCGAAGAGATGCCATTTGACAGAAGAAAATTGAATTGTGGGTTCACTGGGGAGAATGCCACTGAGAAGTAAAATCGCTGTAGCTGAAAACAGCGTGGAAGCTAATAAAATTCTTGTAATAGGGATTCTCAAATAAAGAGAATACTTGTAATGTCTTCAACAACTTTCTCTGGAGAATAAGCTAATAATCTTGACAACTTCACCGAGGATAGACAAAATGTCTTGAGGAGGCTGCCATTCATAATCCGGATAGAAGACTGAGCTCAAATAAAGAGCTACCGCTTGTTGTCTGGTTTTAACTCCCACGAAATATTGAAATAATACTGCTGGAGAAATAATTTCCTGTCTTCCATAGAGATCTTCAAATAGATTCTTCCTGGGGAGACAAAGTGAAAAATAAATGCACGCTCGATCTAGGTTCAACAGCTTAGAGAGATTCAAAATTGTGATTGTCAGGGACCAAAGTTCAATTCAGGAAATAACTGAAAGGAAACGGTCAAACAAGACTCAATCCATTGAGGACTGAACTCAACGGGTTTATCTTTATCCAATTATGGAAAAGAAACTAAAAGCAACCGTCTTCCACGAGGATCGAACTCAGTGGGGAATTAGAAAGGACGCTCTTTTTCTGTTTAGGGCTGACTACTCTACTTGTAGGGAGAAGACAAACCCAGTCACTTGGATAACCACGGCCAGAGTGACAAAACAAACAAACAACACAAAATGCAAGATGCTAAAATGCCACATGCCATGAATCTACATGAAAGAATGCCATGCTATGCTCATGCTGACAAAATAAACACAGAGAAGACCGGAGATGAGATAAACATCTCGATACGGATACTCGGTCAATCTTCACTAGATAGAAGCATCACTGGGGATGAATGGAGAGCCATATATGGAAACATGTCCTGCTTCAAAGTTTCAAGACCTCTCTGGGGAAGAGAGTACTCCACTTGGGGATGAACATCATGACTTCAATTAGGGTTATCAAGATGTACCTTGTGATTCTGTTGGAGATGAGAAAGATTCACTGGGGACGAATCAAACTCATAATCGAAGAGACTTCATGGGGAATAAAAATAAATATCCACCGCGAACTGAAATAGTCTGAATGAATATTGTAACCAGATAAAATAAATATCCACTTCAATCGGGGAAGCTTGAATAAACGTAGCAGTTGGAGATGTCGGAGATAAAACCTCGTGGGGATGAAATAAACATCCGCCTTTACTGGAGAAGGTTGAGGTAGTGAGAAAATCCGTTGAGGAGTGAAATAAACACTCGCTTCACTGGAGAAGGTTGAAACCAAAGAAATTCATTGAGGATTCTTAGGCTGCTGACTGGAGAAACCTTGCGTCAAACGTGCCATAACTTCTTGTAGTAGAGATTTACCGGGGAATAGTCGTGACTACCTGGAGCAAAGACTTTCTGGGGAATCGTCACATTACTTGGGATAAAAGCTCTTTTGGGAATGAGTGAATAATGTCGTGAGACTGATGTAACTCTGCATTGATGACCCGCATGGTAGTCGCCATTTTGAACAAACATTTGCTGTGAATGGATGAAAAGTAATCTTCACTTCTCAAAATGCCCCAGATCACATGGTTTATGAGAAGAAGGATCTCAAGAGGATTTTACATAAAACCTGGCATCCAAAATGCTCCAATGTTTTCAAACTCTTGGAGAGATTCGTCGAATCTCGACGTAACTGCACCTGATCGACTGTGTATTGTACAACTGAATCTTCGAACTTGGAGAGATTTATCAATTCTCGACTTGACTGCCCCAGATTGTCTGTAATATTGTATAAGTGGGCCTTCAAACTTGGAGAGATTTATCAAATCTCGACGTAACTGCCCTAGATTGACGGTGTTCTGAGTCTTCAAAATTACCCCCTTGGGGTCAAAATGTGAAAGAAACAACTGGGAAATAAGTTGCCCCTGCTCAGCAAAGTCTTCAGGTAACATGCCCCTGGATATGGTCATCTTTTGAAATGATCCGCCATTTACTCATTAGAGTTTCAAATCTCAAAAGATTTAGCTCATCGCTGATGCTCGTATGCTAGCTTCTATAATGTCAAGTAATGTTAGCAAGTAGAAAATGTTAATTCTGAAACTGCTAATGTAACACCATGTTTGTCTTGACAATTTATTTAAAAATATTTTAGTGATTGAATTATCAATATTATAACGCCAACACGAATTTGAGCATAACTCGTAGGAGTCAGGAAACGATACCTCAATAAGTATGCCTTTGAAATAAACTCTGCTTCACTAAGGTCTTTTGAGGGTTGTATCATGGATTGGTTCACGGTTTTAAGAAATAATGGATATAAGGCTCAAAGTTTGTTTGTGCCCACCCAATCTTCGTGATATTTACTCCACTTTTGTTTGTTAACTGAAAATTACCCTGCCCTAGGTTAAGCATGAGGGTTAATGTAGAGAAGAAAAAACTCCTACTTCAAAGGCTCAAAAGGGTTGACGAGGGTCTATCGCCCATATATCTCCAGTGTTTGGGGATTTGAAACAATGCCTTACATCATCAGCAGAGTTTTGTTCAAAAGCATACGACATGAGAGATTGCGTTTGATTTCGTCATCCTCCCTCCAATTCTCTGCCAATGCAAGAGATTGGGTAGTATTGGCATTATAAAATAGAAAAGGCATTTTAAAATGAGTGAAACGAATGGATTTCTTCAAGACAAACATTATTCATTGCATTAATTATTCAAAATAACAAGTTCCTACACGTAAAACATGCTTATAATCAAAGAAATAACAACAAATGTGAGCAAATGAATAAACTGCTTAATGACCTAGGGAGTGAGCTCTGATCTTGATTCCACTGGCTTGGAAGGAACTACTCGAGTCTTCACGTCCATCAGCGCAAATGTGTTCCATTCACAATTGGGCTTCCTCTCTTGAAGGTCAGCACTTCATCGTCGATCATTTCTTGAACCTTTTCTTGGAAAACCTTACAACCTTCAATCGAATGTCGCAACACTCCGTCATGAAATTCACAACTAGTATCTGGATTGAACCAATGAGGGCGAGATTTCATGGTTCTGTTCTTTCTGGGTGCCATCACTGAGTTTCGGGCGAAGTAAGACGACAATTGACTTTAAGTTAGTGGGATTAGGTCAAACCAACGAGTCTTTTCTTCTGGAATATTCAGAGGTCTCTACTGATCCTGACGCTGATTCTGGTGATTCATGTTCTGAATTCGTGGATTTTGACGTTGATTCTGAGGAGTCAACCTTCGTCGTTTATACGGACGTCCATGAGGTAGTGATTGCTGGCACTGAACAGGCGTTGCATACCGACGTTTATGATAAGGTACCAGAACTGGGGCTTGCAAGGTCTGAGGAGAGTCCAAAACTGCATTAACTTCAACACCCCTTTCCTCTTGGGAGTCACTAATAGACTTCTCTTCATTAGCTTGTCTATTCGAGACGTCTTTAATCTTTCCACTTTTGAGTGCATTCTCGATGTTTACTCCGACTTCCATAATTTTAGAGAATTCTAATGGCACAACGCCTATCATTCTGTCATAATAAGAGTCTGACAGTGTTTTTAGAAACATTTTGGCCACCTCCTTCTCTTGAAGTGGTGGCTGAACTTGGGCTGCCAATTCTTTCCACCGTTGTGCATATTCCCTGAAGGACTCGTTGTCTTTCTGACTCATGTTCATCAATTGGTCTCTGTCTGGAGCCATGTCCACATTGTAATTGTATTGCTTCATAAAAGCGTTAGCTAAGTCTTCCCAAAACTGAATACGATTCCTTTCTAACTTCATATATCATACCAAAGACGCCCCAGATAAACTTTCTTGAAAGCAGTGAATCATCAACTTGTCATTGTCGACATAAGTAGTCATCTTTCGACAAAACATTTTCAAATGGTACCTTGGACAACTAACACCCTTGTATACTTCGAAGACAGGCATTTTGAACTTCGAGGGAAAAACCACGCCCGAAACTAGACACAAGTCAGGAGACTTAAGACCAGATGCGTTAGGTCCTTTCAACATCTTCAATTGTTCTTGGAGGTCACAAAATCCTTTTTCAATTTCTCCCAATCTATGATCATTCATAGTTGTCATAGGACGGATGTTCTGGGGATTTGGCATATACCTTAGAAAATAGGGATCTCTTTCATTAAATTGACCCACCATGTTATCTTGCACAGGGTGAGATCGAGTAGGAACATCCACTTATGGAGCATCATCGTCAGGAGAAGAACCAAACATCGGATTGGTCACCACTCTGAAGCTTGACATGGGATCCATATTCTCTTCTCTACCCATTATCCCCAGTAACTACTTCAAGTATTATATGAATGCCAGAAGGTCAGCTGAGCGACACAAAGATAGAATACCGAATAAGCTAAGGTAGAGAAAAGATGTATGCAAAAAATGATGCAATGCGAATGCAACAAGTTTCATGGAACTCAGCTATTTATAATCATCAAGGAATATCAAAAGACTCAATTATTTACAAAACGGTTACAACCATTAGTATCGGGATACTAAACGATTTATTACAAAATTGATTACAAATGCGTCTGTACGCCTTACAAGAATCATGACATAAATGCTAAATAAAAGCTAGTAATAATGGATCTAAGAAGACTCTTCCAACGATCTTGTCTTGAGTCGTTTGACTTCTTCTTCCATCTGAGCTTCTTCCAGAATGAATAATAATTTCCCGTATCTACTCTTGAATGCTTCTTTGTCTGTCAGCAAAGGCTCTAGTCTCCTTAGATCGTCCAGATCATGACTCTTGTAAGTGTACTTCAACGTATTTTTATTTTATTTTTTTTAAAAATTTTTTAGAGTCCATGATATCCCTATGATGTTTACAAACAAAGCTAAGCTCCATGAAACTTTATGATATGATGCTTATGAATGCATGTATGCAAACACACAAAGCACAAAGCACACACAAGCAAGCAGACAAAGAGTCCTAGGTTTGAAAGGTCATGAGCGTGTAGCCAAGGTCTAACCATCCCAATAGGTATGTACTATGGTTTCAAATGTACCTGCCGAACAGCTTCTAAAAAGTTCCCAGAGTCCACAACCCATCTTTTGGATATTATCTATTTCCCAATTATTTGGTAGTCAATAATATTCTCAAGAGAATCTCGTCTGAGTGTAGTATCGCGTATCAACCATTTTAGGATTACTCCCTCATAGTCATTGCACTACATCCTAAAAGGCCAAGTTGGGTTAAAGGTAACTACAGTTCTCAATATCACGGGCTCCTAGGTCAAAAGTGGTAATTCATTCACGATAGCTCGTTCAACAAATACCACCCTCAAGAGGGCCTCAACTGAGTGTGGAATCTCAAGTCAACATCTTTGGGATTACTCCCTCGAAATCTCCTTGACTATATCCACGATCCTATCATATGTGTGCTCTCAAGTCTGAGTTAGGACTTATCTCACTACTCAAGTGTAACAACCCTTCCAAACAGAAAATCCAAGCAAACAGATTGACAAGTATACAGATATATACAAGTATAAATAAATAACATAAATAAACAAGTTAGGGGGAACCCTCTTATAAGACTCCCCAGCAGAGTCGCCATTTCTGTCGCTGTGAGAATTGTTTACCAAGCTATTATATTAACTTGAATCACATTTCTTTTATTTCACCACCTTCTTTGATTTATCCAAGGGAAGGGAGAAAGATCGAATGTCCCACAGTATGCAATGCAAATGCAAACTAAGATTCTAAGGTTCGGGGGTTGGTTATACCTAGGGAAGGTGTTAGCACCCTAGGTATCTGTAGTACTCTACAAGAACCTCTTGTTTTACTTATGTTATTTGTCTTTTTTGTTTTGCTAAGGGTTTAAGGGTAGGTGACCTAAAGATCTATTCCTAAGTGTGCTCGACAAGATATCGCATCTTGTGCCTACATATCCTGTCGGGAAGGAATCATAGCACATGTAGTTCCTCTCTGAGGGATACTAAAGTTTGTTTGAAAATGCTTTAGGAGAAAAGATGAGTCGTCATCTTAAGAAACCACCACAGTTTTGAAAATTATTTGTATTTATGGGGTATGGGATTGTATGTCCCTTCTTTGAGATGATTCACATCTAATTCTCTTGTGTGGAGAATTAGGTGAGCTAAATTTTGATTGTGGAACCAAAATTAGGGGGGACTAACTTAGGAAATCCATCCTAAAGTTGTCTAATAGACTTATCTTAAGGGTAAGGAGAACCTATAGGGAGGTACGATGCAAATGAATATGCACCATGCCCGATAATTGATCATCATGCACGGGGTTTTCCCTTGGATATTAATGCAATCGATTATTAAAGAATTTAACGAGAGTGCTAGCAAAGTGGTGCTAGTCTTATGTCTAGTAACCAAAGGTTGATAACGATGCTCGAAAGCAATCGGCTTACATGGGTAGAAAATGGCTCGACGTTGGATCGAGAGTTTTATGTTTTGAAAGGGTTTAGAGCAACCAAAGCATGCATACATCAAACATAATGATAAACAAACAAAAGCATGAGCAAGACATAATATCAAACAAGACTAAACCTATTTCACACAAGCGTAAGGTTAAGTGCACGATGAGGGATTTAAATGGGGAATGATTCATTAAGAAAAAGTTGATAATTTTAATGGAAAATAAAAGGTTATTATTAGTTTGAAGAAGAGAGATAATGTTTTTATTAAAGTTTTTTCTTATTAATTAAAAATGTTAATTTTAAAATATTTTAAGAAGACAGAAAAAAAGGTTTTTTTATAATAAATAGGTGAAAGGTTTTTACAAATTTTTGTTTTGGTTTTATCAAAAAGTTTATAATTAATTTTTTTAAGAAAAAAAATAATTTATTAAAAGGTTCTATTGACTAAAAAAGGTTTTATTAGTTTAGAAAAAATTATATTTTATTATATAAGAAAAGGTGATATTTTGAAAAGGAAATTATATTAAAAAGGTTTAATTTAGAAACAAAATTTAGTATTATTTTATAAAACTCTAAGGAAATATGAGTATTGAGAAAAAGTTATTTAATTAAAAAAAGAAAATGGGATATAATAAAATACGGGGGGTGTAGCGCTTGCAAAAGGAGAGAGGGTCCATCATGGACCCTCGGATCTCAACCACCTGATTTAAAGTGCTGTGATCTGAAGCACAAAGAGTGAGGGTGTACGGTACCAATTGTGTGTGCGCGTGTATTGGATCATAACGAGAAATAAACAAAGAAAAGGAGAGAACGTTGTCCTCTCTACCTCTCGTCTTCTCCACCTCTCGTCGTCTCTCTCTATCTCTCTCGCTGGACTCCAAATCAAACATCAACGCAAATAAACCCTAACCCCAACAAACCCTAAATCCCCAATCCACTATGTTTATGCTGATTACATTTACAAAGATTTAGAGCAATGAAAAGGAATGGAAAGTCGCCGACGATGGAAGACGACGAGGACGCGATCGAGCCTTCAAGGTTCTTTACTCAGAGATGAGTCTTCTATCCCTTTTCTTCTCTGCGTATGTGTGTATGAATTCGTACATCTTATTCTTTGCTGTGTGTATGTGTATTTGTCGCAACTTCTGGTGTGGATTGGATTTTTCTGGTTTGTTCTGAATTAGTTTTAGTTGGCTTGCTAATATGATCTGTGTTGGTTTGAGGTTTGTGGATAGTCTATGTAAGTAATGATGTGATGAATAGTCGTGTAATGATTTGTGTTTAGTTTTTGGCTTTGATGAATTGTTATGTATTGTTATGGATTTCTTGGTGTATGAGATTGGTGGTTTTGTCTGCCCCCTGCTGCGAGTGTGTAGTGCCTTATATATTTCAAGAAAGAAAACCGGAGAATCGTGTTTTGAAAGCTCTCACATATGTGTCTAAACATGCTTTCCAAATTAGGAATGTTTTTTTTGTGTTGTCTGAGACAATGTTTCCTCTGATTTAGAATGTTTTAATGTTGTTTAGAACATGTTTTATTGGTTTTGGAAGGTTTTAAACATTGTCTATCAAATTGAATGTAGTGTTTGAGTGTGTTGCAAAGGTTTTACTGACCATGTCTTTGGTGATAAAGTCGCTTCCTTTTTTGTACAATCATGTCGAAACATGTATTAACTTCTCATTCAAATCCAAATTTATTCTGTCCTTAACTCAAGATTTTCGTAAATCCAAGTGATACTGATGAATCATGATTAGTGAACTTGTGATTGAATTGATGGATACTCTGAATTATCTAGCTTGGTTGACCAATCCTCCCGTGCGTTGAAGATGCCGCTGAAATATCTAGCTTTTTTTCTCGAAATTCCTCCATACAACTTAAGATGTATTAAAATGGATGGCTAACACAAAACTTTTCTGTCAAGGTACACTCGCAACATAACTTGCTTCTGAGTAATGCGTATTATTGTTTACCGTGTATGCTACTAGTTAAATTCACTCATGACGGCAACGCAAAACCTGATAGCTTCCTCAAAGCATGAGCACTGACACCACACTCACACCAACATGGCATTTTTCACTATAATTGCTTCATTTAAAAAATGCAACAGCCTTTGTATGCATAGGAGATGTGAATTTCGAGCATGCTACCGGATGCATTGAAAACTTTGTTTGTTGTAACATGTGTGTAGAATAGTGACCTATTTGGATTGTGTTGGAAAGTTACTGGTTGAAAATCTTTCGTCTCAATTTAAACCGCAAAGTCGTATTGGATTCTCACGTGCTACAAATTTGCTTTCTTCTGCAGGTGTATGATAGTTCTTGAGATTTGTGAATTCGAAACATAATTGCACCCCGCACATGAGATGTTCCTCTTATTACGGTTTCATGGTTATGTACCCTTGATCATATTTCCATTGTCTTGACTTCTTTTGCTTGTAAACACTTGCAGGTGTAAATATGCATTGGTGGATTGGTACTTAGTGCGGGAGCAAACAAGTAATAGCTTCTAGTACGGGAGTTAACGGCAACTGAATTGAAACAAGGATGTTTGGAGAGGTAGTAATCACATGGGCAGCCACTCTTTTCGTACAAGAGTAACGAGTCCAAATGAAATCATAGTTTGAAATTTGCTTCAAGAATAGTGTCATGAGACTATCACACTTGTAACTTGAACTTCCTTACACTTGAATTTGTAATTTTGGATTGATTGTAAAAAAAGTCGATTTGTATGTAAAACATAAATTCGTCCAATTCAAATTGTGTTTGCCTTTATTGAATGAATCAATCAATTTGCACTAAACTCAAATGATTAACTTTTAGAGGTTTCATTCTTGAAATTATAAACACTGAATCTACTTTTCACATGCCTTCTGGAACAACAACGACATTTAATCATCCTATAAAATATAATTGTCAAAGACTTACATGGAGAATCTAGTAAGTGAGTAATGTTGAACAAATTAGTCCAAAAGTCTTGAATTCTTGCAGCCTAAACTTATATTTTCTAGTGACTTCAAGTTTTAATTGAATGTAACTTTGAATCCCATTTGTCCAAGTACTTGGATCCTTTGCAATTGAATGATAAGCGAATCTTGAATCTTGAAATACTTGATGGATGACAAGAATTTCACCCTTGAATCTTGGATGGGCTTTTGTTTCATCTTTTAGGAATAGTGACTTGAACTCTTGTGATAAATTTTCGGTTTGGTTTTAGAGATGTTCATAGAGACTGAACTCGTTTTGCGCTCTTACATCCTTTGAATACACTTCCGAAACTTGGATTACCCTTAAATATAAAACTTGGAGCCATAATTAAAACAAATGGCTCCTCTTTGCCAACTTCTTACAACTTGGGTAAGGACTTTAAACAAGTCTTGTGAGTTTAAATCATGGCCTTGAACCAAATTGAAAATTCCCATGAGAAATGTCTTGTAAACGATTTTTTGAGATAGATAGAAACCAACTTAAATATTGGAAACATCAATTATGTATTTCTAAGAGTTTTAGAAAGTACAGAAAAACTTTGATACAATCTTGATGCAATGTTATGGGCCAAAAACTTCCCGACTAACCGGTTATGACATTCCACCTTCAGTACCAATGATAGCAAACGTAGACCTAAAGCCTTGTACAGATTTCAAATCTCTATTAATGGTCAACATATTTTGAACACTACTTTCCCGATGATTCAAACTTGCTTGAAGAGTACCTTGATAGCTTTAAGAATATAAAGAAATCCTTCTTGAAACAGAGGGCATGGGCTTCATATTGGATCACATGTGAGTCAGAATATGGAGATGATGTAAGACCTTCAGGACTTGATCTCGTGAACTGGTGACTAAACAAATGAGCCTTGAATTCGTACCTTTGGATTTCAAACTTCGACTTCCTTCCAAAGTTGAACTTTCCTTGATGAACCATATCTTAAGAACAAAGAGCAACCAACATGTCTTAATCTTTAGAAGTTTACAGAGGGGGGAGATGCCATCTTGCAGTATAATTACCACACAACCAGTGACTAGCCTCTAGGGACCGAATGCCATATCAGAGGGTCTAAGGATTTAGTCAGTGTGGGGGGAAAACTGAGGAGTCTTGAGGGGGAAAAGGTTTAGTGGTGGCTTAGGGACCAGAAAGGGAAATGGCACAATCTCACAGGACCAGGGAACCTCCACAAACACACACACAACACAACCTTCAAGTCTTGTTGCCTTATGCAGCAGCACCTATACTAAAAAAAAAAAGAAACACACTGCCGAAGCTATATAAAGCGGTTAGTTATGCACGAATGGTTGACCTAATAAGTTATGCAAAGAGCAAAGCGTGGATTTTAGGGTCAAAAATTTGGGTGTGACACCCTTTACGCAGCGTTCTGGTGAAAAGCGCTCTCTAATATCACCTTTAGGCAGCGCTTTTTAATGAAAAGCGCTTTCTTTTTCTCCCCTTTAGGCAGCGCTTTTAAAAGATCTGTCTAATGTATATTTTCTTTCTATTTTAGGCAGCGCTTTTCCATGTAAAGCGCTTTTTTTATTCCCCCTTTAGGCAGCGCTTTTAAAAGCGTTGTCTTATGTATCTTTTCGTTATACTTTAGGCAGCGCTTTATTTAAAAGCGCTTTCTTTTATCCACTTTAGGCAGCGCTTTTTTTACAAAACGCTTTCTTTTCTCCACGTAAATAGCGCTTTTTAAAAGTACTTTTTTAAAAATCACTTTTTTTGGAAGCGTTTTTTTATAAGTGCTGTCTATTGTGCACTTTTTTAGGAAGCGTTTTTTATTAAAAGCGTTGGCATAAGTCTTATTTTTTAATTATAAAATGGCAGTACAAACCATTATGTCATACCCCAAATTTTGACCACTAAGATTCCCATCATTGTGCAAATCATCATCACAATATGGATGTATCATTATACCTCATCAGTCTCCCCAAAGAGGGGTGAGCATCCACTACAATCAAGCCCTCTCTGAGCTTTAGACAAAGGATCAATCAAGGAATGACATGATCTTCAACTTGTCTAACCTCTCAAACATCGACAATGGATCAAAAGGACTCTCACATCAAGAATCAAGCACAATGTTGCAGCCTTCAAAGTGGATCAAGCCTCAAGATCGCCAGTGTCACCAAATTAGGGTTTGGTCGACCAGGGCCTCCAGATGGAAATTTTCCTCTGGGCATGAGCCAATGCTTTAAAGAATAATCTAAAATACTTCAAGGAACCTCATGGACCCAATCATCAAGTCAATTTTGCCTTAGGGGATGCATTCACAAAAAATCAGGAATTAGGGTTTCTTGACCTAATTCACCCCTAAATTGACTTTTGGGACAAAACATGAGCCAAGACCTCAAGACATGATTTGAGGGTCTCCAACACACTACATTGATCCATTTTCAACAATGGATTGATCTAGGAAGTTTGAGCAACAAGTTTGAATTTCATCTGAAACACAGTTAGGGTTTCGCGAGAAAAGTCAACTGTACCTTGGACTTTTGACCAAGACATGCTCCCAAACCCTAGGACATGATTCAATACACCCTATAACACCTATGAAATCAATCCATCAAGTTTGATTTAGGTCAAGGACTTGATTTCATAGAGGATCGCACAGTTTGGAATTCATCTGACAAAAAGTCAACTGTGCACAAAAGTCAAACTTTAACTTTTTGAGATTTTTCATAATTATGGTTCCTTAACCATAAAATGATGTTAATGTGTGATTGGAATCATCATTCATCAAGAAAAATAAGAAAAGTGGGATAACTTGTAAAAGGGGGTAACCATAAAAACTTAGAAATTTTTCTAAGTTATGGAACAAAGTGGCTAGGGTACCAACTTTGGAGGATCATAACTCCTAAACCACAAGGCCATTTTTTCCCTTCCAAAGCTGGATTTGTAGCTCTCATTACCCTCTACAAAAGCTTCAACTACACATCACTCCAATTCATTGTGGATTCTGAGTTATGATTGGGCCAAAATGACTAAAACATGAAAATACATCATTTTCCAACACTTAGAAAAATTCTGGCCAAGGAAGATTTTGTTGAAAACACCAAAACTTGTGAGATCTTTTCACATAGTTGCAAGCTGAATCAAGTCCAAAGGTAAACATCAATTTTGTTGCATATGTTTCTAAGAATCCAAAGAGCCTCTCAGCATGAATTGATTCAACTTGAGCCAAGAGGAATCCATGCCCAAAGTTTTGCTGCTGCAAGCTGTTTTGGAAAAATCAGTTTGCATGTTTGCTTGCCACACACGATTTCTGACTAAAAACCAAGGATCATTATGCCACATGTACTCAAACCAATCACAATGCATCTGATCCAACCTACAAAGCTGAGCACAAAGCCAAGGAATCATCCAACTTGAAGTTCATGCATTTTGTCACATTTTACCTTGAATTCAAAGGGCATTAATGTGGAATAGTGCATTGTCAAGATTCTCACTCTCCTCAGTCAAGTTCTCTGATTAAACAATAATTAAAATAACTGAGGAATGTGATTTTAGTCAAGGCATAGCTGATCTATTTGGAGCAGCTGTTACACCTAATGCAAGAGGCATTTATGCCCAACCAATCGCTTTGAAGGTGATCTGATCCAGCATCCATTCACTATTCCTCCAAGACAAGAATTGATCACCTATAAATAGAGGTTCCAATGGATCATTCAAGGCACACCAAAGCAATTTATAGCACTGCTTTCTCTCATTCTCTCTTAAGTGCCAATTTTCTTTGTTTTTGAGCAACCACCATCGGGTTTTGAGTTGCAGCCCTAAGCAATTCATTCCAATTGCTCAGACACATCTCATATGATGTATTTGAGGTGTCCAAACACTTAAACACCAACTGCAACACCCTAGATCAAAATTAATCTTCAACCAAGCCATTATGCCTCAATTATGCAGTTGGAGTTCTCCAACTTGATCCAGAAGTTTTCAGGGTGTTCCAAAGCTTGCAACACACTCCAAAACATCCATTGAAGCCATAGGGATCATCAAATCGCATCTGGAACACCATCTGTGTAGACTTTCATTTCAGCTAGCATCCAGGTAAGCCTCAAAATTCCATCTTCATGATCCATGCATATTTCCTCGCATGATATTTTTTCCAATTGCTTGCCATCATATGTTGAGTGTTTCCCCCCAAGAAATTTGATTAGAACCCTCATAACCATGTCTGCACGATTTCTTTTACAAAATTAGGGTTCATACGGTCATGATGATATAACTTGCTACACATTGAAAATAAATAAAATCAAGTATTGCCATCTTGTTCCTTGTTGAAAAACACACGAGTTTGGTGTTTGAATCATGTCAAATGGTTGAGAGATGAGTGAGATAGGGTGCTTCATGCACGAGCTCGAGGAAGAAGATGGCCATGGCGCCATTCTTCAGGTTTTCTAACCAAGTTCTCTATATATTTTTCACTTGCCATATGTTTAATGAATTGGCATTGCGCCCCCAGTGGTTGATCAGCTGGTTTGTGAGTATTGGCAAGCGAGAGGTCTAGGGTTCGAATCCCCCTCGCCCCAAACCTCTTTTTTATCACTTTTTCTTATTTGTTTTGTTATTTTTCATATTTATTTTAAATGATTTGAAAAATTAATAACTCACTCAATTTTAATTATTTTTTATTGGTTCTTTTTGCAAAAAGATCACAAAAATGTTGAAATATTTTATTCCACAAAAAAAATTATATTTATATTATTTATTTAATATAATTAGTGTTTTTGTGAATAAATTCATTTTATTATTTTTTCTTTACATTTTAAAATGAATATTCATCTTGAAGAATCAAAACCAAATAAGCTTTAATTCATCTTGTGATTGAAATATCATTTTTCAAACCTTAACCAAAAATCATAAGTTGTTTATTAGAACTTATTTGGTATTTGTATTGTTGTACCCCAAATTTTTCCCTTAGATTCATCGATTCGTCTGCATACCATCTTAGGTCAATCATTCGTGCACGACTAACATCTTTACCTAGTTTTTGCCTGTTTGTTTCATTTGTGAGTGCAGGTGCTGCCGTAGAAGATTTAAGGCTGTGATGTGTGTGTGTTTGTGGAGGTTCTCTGGTCTTTGCGAGTTTGTGTGGATTCCCGTGGGTTTAGGTGCCTCTACCCTCTGGTCCCTGAACCACTACCAAAGCCTTTCTTCCTTCCTATTTCTCGGAAACATTCCCCTTAGATGTTTAAGTCCTTGTACCCAATGGATATGAAATGGTCTCTAAGGACTTGTCACTGGTTGTATGGTCGTTATGCTGCAGGATGGTATCTCCCCCCGACGTAAGCTCCTCCATTTGAAGATATGTGTTTGCTCCAATTCTTAAGGGAAGTTCAATTTGAAGTAATTAGAGAGCTGAAATCCAAAGTACAAATTCAAGCCTATTTGTGTTGTCACAAGTTTACAAGATTAGAACTGAAAGTCTTCCATCATCTACATATGGTTCCAGCATAAAACTCATGCCCTCTGCCTCGAGGAGAACTCTATATGCTTCAAGCAAGCCTGAGGATTAAAAGGTTCAAATTACTTTGACCACCGGTGTCAAATACGAGTTCATGCTGCATGGCAAGGTTTAACCAAGGTACCATGTACATATTTGATTTTGTCTCTTTGTTTCATTCTAAATACCAAGGGGTGCATATAGTTATTTTGAGGTGAACACGAGCCATTTACTCTCCATGATCAAGAATTTGTCCAAGGTCTAAGTTGCTAGCTTGAATCTTCAAAGTATAAGATTCATGTAAATTCAATTTATGTGGAATTTCTAAGAACAATTTCCTTTCCAAGAGGGCGAGTCGTCATGGATTCAAATTTTAATTAACTTAAAGCTGCAAGAGTCAAGTTAAAACCAAAGGGGTTTGATTTGGAATCCCTGAAGATGTATTTCAAGTTATGGTGCATTATCAAGAATGAAATCTCAATTTCACATCAATGGTAGTTTCCTTTTACAAAGTGTTACTAGAGGCATAAAATATTAGAATCCTATTCAAATTAAGGACCATTTTCAAGGCAGCTTCTCCAACCCAAGTATTATTATTATACGGTCCATCAGTTTTCAAATTTCAAAACCCACCTCATGAAGGGACTTCCTTTTAATCTAAGATTTACACCAAGAGTTGAGAGCAAACCCAAAAAGGACTTTAAGAATTACAAGAGGATAAAATAAGAGTTTCCAAGGAATATCAGAGATTATCCTAAAATTTTATTAACTACTCAACACGGGAATAATACATATTCATCAGAGGTAATTCTGCTAGATGGGTGTAGTATTGGCCTTTATCCCATCAATTGGGATTGAGAAAGCGCGTCAGCAGTGCTACTTCCCCTTTCACATTAAGTGGGCCAATTCTCTGGACTTGAGTCGCCCTGCCTGTCAAAGTCGACGTTGAGAGGTTGCAGTGCTTTCGGAGCTGTAAACCTACAACCATCATTAATAACGATATAACGTGTTGGTTAGAAAGAGATAAGGGCAAAAGTTTCTAACAGGCGGCGTCAGACTTACTTCTTTTAATTGGATCCCAGCCTTCAAACGGTGGGAGGGTTGACAAAGCAAAGGAGTTGATTAAACCTTCATCCTTTTCCTCGAACCTAACAAATCAAAGGAGAAATTCATCATTTTCTGTCCAAAAAAATAAAGGCACAAAGATCAGAATTTATGACATAACAGATAATAATGAAGTCAAGGACAGTCGGACATTTGTTCTAAGAACGAAGGATCCATTGGCCAACTTTGAAAGACAAACTCCAGACCATTTTATTCCACATGAAAACACTTTCTGAATTGAAGAAACAATAGCAAAATAGTCCAAAACTTGCTAAACACGGAGGAACATGCCTCAAACCAACTCAACCCTTTTCAAATACAATCCAACATAGTCAAGACAACCATAACATTGCATCGGGACCATTTTTCTAAGGAAGTTCTGACATCAAGTTTATTGTGTCCAAGCATGTTTCAGACAGTATATAAAACAATGAAAGCAAATCAAGTAATTTTCGAAGTAGTCCTCAGAGCAAAATCAGATCCAATCATTTACTTTCCAAATAGTTAGCAAACATTTCTAAGACATGCTTTAAACGGAGCAGGAATGTTTTAACTTGTCCCAAGACATGTTTCAGACAAACATCACTAATCATAATTTCACCAGACAACATTTGAATTTCTTTTCCTAAAGTGGACTCAGAGTTTTGAATCAGAAAGATTTCTTTCATCATGTTCAATTAAGAGAGTTATGGGCAATATCCCAAAAGGGGATACCGCCAACATAGTCTCCTAAAATGGAATTAGACAAATCAAACAGGGCAGTGGTTGAAATCAATTTCCAAATCAATGAATTTTAGACGGCATTCAAACTTTCCCAAACAAATTAAAGCAGTCATTATTGACATTCCAAATAAACCCAGGCATGTTCAGACTAGAGAGGAAATCATCATTACTGCAGGGAGTCTCAAGTCATCTATAAAAAGAACACCATATCACATGAGAAAGGGGGGCGAGAGCATAATCAGAACTCACCAACCAATTTACCAACTAAACATCAAAACCATTTTTCAACGCCACAATCCAAACTACCTCATCAACAATAACTATACAACCACTCTTCAAATTGTATATCACAATCAGAAATTCAATCAATATACTAAATCCATCAAGTCAATACACCAAACCATTCATCAAATCTTGCATACCAAAACACTCACAAACACCCAAAAAAATTTCAAAACCAAGCAACATTCACTAACTAGTCATTACTCTAAAAAACCAGAAAATTCAAATCACCAAACAATTCTTCATCAACAAACCCTTCATCAGAATATACAACTTTTCGCAGAAAGGCATGCACCAGAAATGAATCATTCTTAACACCACATACAAAATCAAATCAAAATCATACGCCGATCCTCACAAGACCAATATCATGATCAGAAACCATTCATCATTTCATCATAACCATTCAAAAAACCAGAAAATGCAACGATACTCAATTTGAAGGAAGGCTCAGAATCTCAAGTTCTTCATCGCCAATCAAATTACCAGACAATCATCAAATCGATCAATCCCAGAAGAGGAAGGAGTAGAGGACTTAGCTTTGGATAAATCACCGCGAAAGCTCGATCGCATCCCTCCAGCTTCAATCGTCGGATCCTTTCCCTTATTTCTTTCTCGCTCATAAATTTGTAATTGTAAATGTAATCGACCAATAATGAGAATGATGGGGCTGGGAATCATGGGGATCGGGTTGTTTGTTTTTTTGTTTGATATTGTATGAATCGAGAGAGAATGTGAGGAAAGCGAGAGACAGAGCGGCGGCGGCAAGGGATAAGGCTAGGTAAACCCTAATTTTGAGAGGGCGAGAGGGAGAAGAGAGGAACGACCGCGTGAGGGTCCCTCCGTTTTGACATTTTCAGCATCTCACCCTTTTTTTTCTTTTTTTTATATATCAAAATCCTTTTTAATTAAAAACTTAAAATTAACTTTTTTATAAAAAAAAAAAATAAATTAACTTTCTTTTTAAAACCTTTTAGTTAAATCTTTTATAATTAAAACACTAAAATAAAGCTTTTCTTTTAATTAAAATTAATCACTCTTTTTCTTTTAATAAACCTTAATACTAAATTAATCTTTCAATTTAATTAAGAAGACCCTTAACCTTTTTCATTTAACACAATCCTCAAAATAATAACCTCAATAACCTTTTCTCCATAAACCTTAAATAATTAACTTTTTATCCTTACCCTTAAAATTAAATCAACTCATTAGATCCCCAACGTGAGTGAATCGCTTGCTGTATGCCATTTTATATTTTGCTTGCTATATGTTTATATTGATATTGTTTACTATGTCAAAACCTTTTCAAAAATACTAAAAAACTCTCGATCCAACGTCGAGCCACTTTTCTGCCTATGTAAGTCGAGTGCCTTCGGGCCTCGCATTCAACCTTTTCGGTCACCATACACTTTTGCTAGCCCACTTTGCTAGTATGCACAACTAATCTAAGTTGGGTCCCTCGACATTCCAAAGGAAGGTTATTAATAATTGACTAAACCGTCATAGGGCTAACGCTTTAGAACCCTTGGCCATAGGATTCGGAGTCGCCGTACTCCACGTCTCGCCGTAGACACTTAGAATCTTAGCCTTAGGATCGGAGTCGCCGAACTCCAAGTAAGTGCTCCGCCGCGAACATTTACAATCCTACCCCTCTTTAACCATCCTACAACTCTAGAGTCGCCGTACTCTATGTAAGGTCTTGCCCAAGACTTTACTTCCCCTTGGAACCTTGACCCTGTCAAGAAGTTCTTTTTTTTCAGAACTACGCATACTCTGATTCTACACCCGAGGATACGTAGGCGTAAGGTGCGATACCTTATCGAGTATACTTAGATACTAACCCCTAGGGTTCAACCTTTAGCATAGCACCCTTAGCAAGCGAATGCGAGATAACATAAACACTAACGAGAGGTTCCCGTAGAGTACTACGGACGTTTAGGATGCTAATACCTTCCCTAAGCGTAACCAACCCCCGAACCTTAGATCTTTAGGTTTTTTTTCCGCTTTCGAACCTTTCGTTTGGATAAATCAAAGACGGTGGTGAACATTTAAAGAAATGTGATCCTAGTTCATTAATAACTATGGTATCCAATTCTCACCGCAACAGAAATGGCGACTTCACTGGGGACTCGTCGAGGGTTTCCCCTATCTTGTTTTTTTCTATGTTATCTTTCTCTATTATATTTGCTTATTATTTGTTGTGCTGGGTTGCTTGTGAGGTAAGACAAAGTCCTACACCCGGACTAGAGTGAAATTTATGATAGGAACGGTGAGAATTCAAGGATACTTTGAGGGAGTCGATTCCTGAAAAAGTTGAATTGAGACTTCACCACTCGGTCTAGGCCCTCTCGAATCTAATTTTGTCCAACGAGTCAATTCGTGAAGACGCTATTATTTCGAACTAAAGGCCATCGAGACTGGGGACCGTAGTTACCTTTAACCCAACTTGGCCTATTAGGATGTAGTGCGGGGACTATGTGGGAGTCTATTTCTGCAATAGTTGCTACGCGATACTACACTCGGACGAGATTCTCTTGAGAATATTATTGACTACCAAGTGATCTGGAAAATCGATAATATCCGAAAGATGGATTGTAGACTCTGGGAACTTTGTAGAACCCGTTCGGCAGTTACTTTTGAAACTATAGTGCATACCTTATGGGAGGATAGACCTTGGCTCCACGCTGTGACCTCTCAAACCTAGGACTTTTGCTTGTCTGTTTGATCTTGTCTGCTTATCTGTGCTTTGTGCTTTGTGTGTTTGCATCCCTGCATTCATAAGCATTATATCATAAAGATTCATGGAACTTAGTCTTTGTTTATAAACATCATAAGGATATCATGGACTCTAAAAATTAAAAAAAAAAAAGAAAAAACGTTGAAGTACCTTTACAAAAGTCATAACCTGGACGATCTAAGGAGACTAGAGACTTTGCTGGCAAATAAAGAAAGGTTCAAATCAAGATATGGGAAGCTATCATCTCCATTCTATCATGGCCTATCATTATTCCTGATTATCAATTGGTACCTAAACTTGAAGACTATTCTCAACTAATGGAGTTACTAACTCAAGACAAATGTCCATTTCTCAACTTCGGTTAGTATTCAAGCTAACTAAAAGGAGGATTTAAAAAAAAAAAAAAACTACTTATTGCAAGAAATGGAAAGCTCAAGACGTCTCATCCCATTCTAGTCATCAGTCAACACTATTCTAGAAGAAGCTCGGGTGGAAGAAAAATTCAAGGAATTCAAGAAAACCGTTGGAAGAGTCTCCTTAGATCCATCATTATTAGCTTTTATTTAGCTATTACGTTATGACTGTTGTAAGGCGTACAGACGCGTTTTATAATTAATTTTGTGATAAATCAATCATTCAGTATTCCGGTACCAATGATTGTAACCGTTTTTTTTATTCTTAAAAACGAGCCTTTTGATATTCCATGATGGTTATAAATAGCTTATTTCCATGAATCCTGTTGCATAGCATTTGCATTTTGCATTTCTCTCTCTATCAAGGAACTTAGATTTTGCTTTGCAAGCATTGTACGATGGATTACGGAAAGAAGGGAGTTGTGCCGTACACCTTCGAAGTTTCGGATGTTGAACAACTAAGGGAACTAGGAGGGCAGATCAAAGATCCTGAGGCGTTCGCTGAGAAGTATGGAAGGATTCTCCTGTTGTTGCAGACTCGAGTAGCCGCTAGTTCAACTTTACAGCTTGGTCTATCATTGTTTCATCTTTCAAGATTTCCAGCTGACGCCTACGCTGGAAGAGTACTCCGCTTTATTGGGTATCCCGGTCAAAGATTCACCTCCATTCTCCGGTGGAGAAGGAAGGCCCAGCCAGGAAGACGTCGCAAGAGCAACCCGCATAAAGCTGGTAGAGATCCAAACTCATATGACGGTTAGAGGAGGAATTGACGGTTTTCCTGCCCAATTCTTGTTCGAGAAGGCTCGTCATTTTGCTAGTGTAGGGAAAACTGGAGCGTTCGAGCACATCTTTGCACTGCTGGCCTACGGTTTGTTCTTGTTTCTGAATGTTGAAGATTTTGTTGATGTCCATGCTATAAGGATTTTTATGCTCAAAAATCCAGTTCCGACATTGTTAGCTGATGCCTACCACGCTATCCATTCGAAGGCTCCAAAGGGAGAAGGTCGAATTACTTGTTGCGCCGCTATCCTCTATAGGTGGTTTATTTCGCACCTACCGAGGTCTACCAATTTCTGGGACGTAAAGGATGGTTCAGAATGGCCTGTGAAGCTCATGGCTCTTACTCACTCAGATATTGTCTGGCATGACCCGATGTATGGAGGAATCCCCATGATTCATAGCTGTGGAGATTTTCCCAATGTACCTCTTCTTGGTACAAAGGGATGTATCAGCTATAATCCTGTGCTCGTCCGTCGTCAACTGGGGCACCCAATGGAAGAAATACCTGATCTGGAGAATCTGAGAAGACTTTTCTTTTATCAAGGAGAGAACCTGAATTTGAAAACCGGGATTGTGTTTGCTTGGCGTTGCATCAATCGACAAGGGATGACAGTGACAACAAATCCTGATCACTTAGTTACCGAAGAATGTCTAGCATGGGCGCGTGAAAGGGCTCTGACCTTGAATATGCCTTATCCCCGTCCCAAGCCTCCCGTTGTCCAATCAGATGAAGTTTCGAAGTTGAAGGCTGAAATAGAGAAGTTGACCCTGGATAAAGCAAGGATGCAGGACCAGATCGACAGGTTGATGGAAGAAATCCATGGAAGACAAGGGGCATCATCCAGCAGTTTGGACTCCTAGTTCCTTTTGTGTTATGTGCCTTATGAAATAAAACTTTGGAGGTGTACTGGCTCTTGAAAATTTTAATAAAATGTTTTACTTTAATATCTGCAATGATTGCAAATACGAATTTGAGTTCCTTGATAGCTGCATCGTTCTTGCATTTGCATCTCATATCATTTTGCATTCTTTGCGTTGTTTCTTTTTCTTCTGTTTGTTCCTGTGTTCTCGTCCATCCTCTGTTCGTGACCCGTCTGTTGATTTCCCGGCAGTAATCTCTGCACCTGGGGAAGATTTTTAAAGATCATGGATTCAGAAGAGCAGAGCCAGTTTGCGACCGTAGCAGATCTTGAGTTCAGTCAACTTGTGGAAGCCATGACAGCCTTGGCAAGAAGGGACGTTAGTACTCAAAGGAATGTTGTTAACAATGTCACCCAAGATCAATCTGTGCAGACTCCCGCTGAGAACCAAGTTATGCGAGAACATGCAAACATCCAAGATAGACGTCCTTCTTCTATTGATGCTATGGAATATCGTAGTCTCGCACTCTCAGAGCCAGATTCCCAAGAGGTAATTCCTGAGGCGAAAACTGAAAATCCACGAGATGTTGAGCTTTTGGAAAGATTTCGTGCTTTGGAACGAAGACTCGACGCCATTAAGGGTCGTGACGCTGATGATCTGAATGCCTTGAATATGTGCTTGGTACCCGACCTTGTAATGCCTCCAGAATTCAAGACACCAAAGTTTGAGAAATACAAAGGGGACAGCTGTCCAAAGCAGCATTTGGTAATGTTTTGCAGAAAAATGACTCCACATGTCCGTAATGAACCGCTTATGATCCACTGTTTCCAAGACAGTTTAAGTGGGGCATCACTAAATTGGTATATGCAGCTAAAGAGTAGCGACATCCGATCCTGGTTAGACCTTTCCAAGGCTTTCGTGAAGCAATATGACTACAATCTTGACTTGGCTCCTAGTCGCCTACATTTGCTGGACCTATCTCAAAAAGACAATGAATCCTTCAGAAAGTATGCTCAGAGGTGGAGAGAAGTAGCTTCTCGCGTCCAACCGCCGCTCTCAGATAAAGAATTGGTTGACCTTTTCTTGGATACTTTGCAAGGCCCGTACCGAGAAAAGTTGTTTAGCATCGTGACAAGAAATTTCTCTGATGTGGTAATAGCCGGAGAGCGCGTCGAGATTGGTCTTAAGAAAGGAAAAATCTGAGGTACTTCAAACATCCGAGCCATTGGGAGTAAATCAACTGTCAATTCTCAGGAAGAACAAGAAGAAGAGAATAATTCCATTGAGGCGTATCCGATGTATCAGTCTCGGCACTCACGCAACTCAAGTGTTCAGAGTGAGCAGTCTTTTGGGTCTTTGCGCCAGACACCATTATCTCTTCAGGGGAAATATTCTTCTCCAAATCGAATACCTCCTCGGTATCAACAGTCATATCGCCATCAGTCGTGTCAACATGATAGACCAAGACCGAAGAAGAAGAGGCATTTCACACCGCTACTAATGCCATACAGTCAGTTCTTGCCAGATTTAATTAAAAGTGGACTTATAGTGCCGAAGGAGCTGAAGCCAGTACCTTTTCCTTATCCACCAGGCTTTGACGCCAATGCCCGATGTGACTATCATGCTGGGGCACCGGGGCATTCAACTGACGACTGTAAGGTACTCCCGAGTAAGGTTCAGACTCTGCTAGACTCCAAGATGATCTCCTTCACGCCTCATGGAATTCAAATCAATATCCCTTCACTAAACCACGAGGATTCATCAATCCCGATTATGGAAGAATTTACCGAGAGTGGGTATGAAAATGATCCTCAGACCGATCTCGAAAGTCGATTTTGAAGATGGTTAGGTCAAATGGCAAATAAAGAAGAAGTCATTCCCAGGAGTATCAGTTGTTTAGTTAGTTGCACTTGTTTTCTTTCTTTGATTATTAAAGCATGTTTACATGTAAGAACTTGTTATTCGGAATGTTAATGCAATTTAATGTTTGTTTTGAAGAAACCCATTTGCTTCGCTTATTTTAAAACCGTTTACCATTTTATAATGCTAATCCTACTGAATGGAGGATGACGAAATAAAACATAATATCTCCTGTTGTATGCTTTCGAACGAAAACCCTGCTAAGGATATAAGGCATTGTTTCAATACCAGAGATAACCTCTCGTTAACCTTTGTGGGCCTCGAAATCAAGACCTCATCTTTAACCTGGGGCAGGGTTACTACCAATCCAAGCGACCGAGCTTCCAAATTATCAAAATGCGAGTGGGTACAAATAAATTTTGACCCTCAAACTTTCAAATAACCTCACAAAAAAGGGGGTGGGTACAAACAAACTTTGACCTTTATACCTTCTTGCTTCTTAAACCAAATCACTACTTACAACTCACAAAAGACCTTATGGAAGCAGAGTTCATTTCAAAAGCATGCTCGGTGAGATAGTGTTTCCTGACTCCTATGAGCCACGCTCAAAGTTCACATTGGCTTTATAAAAAGGAAAACTAATATCATGTCCTAACTAGTGATTCGATCACAAGTGCGCGATATGCTTTTTCAATAAACTTCAAAACAAACGTGATGTTGTACTAGCAGTCTCAGAATCTACACTTTCTGCATGTAAATATTGCTTGATGTCATAGAAACCCGTATGCGAACAGCTATAAGAGGTTCAATTCCTGATTGGAGCTTTGTTGAAGATGGTTACTTCATTGTTAAGGATAACCAAATCTGGGGCATGTTACGTGAAGACCCATTTGAGCAGGGGCAAGATGTTTTCTTCAGTTTGTAATCTCCACAAATTGATTTACTCAAGGGGCAATTTTGAAGATTTAGCACACAGAATACCGACAATCTGAGCCAGTTACGTCGAGATTCTACAAATCTCTCAAGAGTTGGAAGACACTGGATTATTTTGAATGCCAGATCTTCTGTAAAATCCTTTTGAGATGACTCCTTTTCAGAATCATGCAATCCAGGACAGTTGAGAATTGAAGACGTTTGCAACATTTCATACCTGAAAATGGCGACTACCATGCAAGTCAGAACCTCACTGACTGCATAACATCTCTTCACTTAAAAATTCCCGAAGAATTTCTATAGCATGATATTCCCCAGCAAGTTTCTACCGCAGGAAGTCATGACGATTCCCCAGTGAATCATTATTTCAAGCAATTATGACAGGATCAGTACAAAATTTCAGCATCTGGTTGACCCAAAGAATCCCCCAGCAAATCTCCTTGGCATCAACCTTCCCCGATGAAGCGAGCGTTTATTCCACCCCGAATGTCTTTCTCGGATTTCAATTTATCTCAACCATGGATGGTTATTTCATCCCCACTGAAGACTAGACTCTGACGTCTGCAACTACAATATAGGTTCAAGCTTCCCCGACGAAGCAGCGGATATTTATTTTATCCCTATGGCATCTACTACATTCTCACTCCAGCGTACTTCAGTTATAGCGGATATTTATTTTATCCCCATGAAGCTTCATCTATGGCATCTACTACATTCTCACTCCAGCGTACTTCAGTTATAGCGGATATTTATTTTATCCCCATGAAGCTTCATCTATGGCATCTACTACATTCTCACTCCAGCGTATTTCAGTTATAGCGGATATTTATTTTATCCCCGTGATGCCAACTACTGCTACTTTACTTCAGCTTATTTCAGACTATCTCAGTTATAGCCGATATTTATTTTATCCCCATCGAAGTCTCTACGAACACAAGTTTGATCCGTTCCCAGTGGATATTTTCTCATCTGGATAAGAAGATTCATCTTGACGATCCTCTAAGTGAAGTCATGATACTATATCCCCAAATGGATTGCTATTTCCCCAGAGAAGTTTGGACTTTGAAGTTCAACTATTGGGTTCCACCTTGGATTTCTACAGAGCTTGACAAACGCATCTTTCGTGCAGAGGATAGACGGGATTCCTCTTTATTTTGTTTCCTCTTGTCTTCTTTGCCTATTTTGTCAGCATGAGCATAAGCATCGCATGGCATATTCTGCATTCGCCTCCGTGCGTGTTTGTTGTTTGTTTCTTGTCGCTTTATCTTGGTCTTCGTTTGTGTGTTTGCACCAGTTTTGGGTTTGTCTGATCTCTCCAAGTAGGTCGTCAACCTTAGGCAGAAAATGCTATCTATTTCTAAGTTTCCCCATAGAGTTCAACCCTCGTGGATGATGGTTATTTCAGTTATCTTTTCCTTGCTTGGATAAGATAAAATCGTCGTTTGAGTTCATTTCTCAATGACAGGTCTTAGTTGACCGCTTCATTCTAGTTTGATCCTAGATTGAACTTTGGTCTTTGACAACTCGCCTTCCAGGCGCCTAGCAAAGTTTAAGCGTGCACCTATGCTTTGTACATTTTGAGTCGTTGTGCTCTATATTTTATTTTCGCCTCACCTTGTTTTTGTTGCGAGCCGCCGCGCTCCTTATTTTGCTTTTTTGTTTCGAGCCGCCGCGCTCCTTGTTTTGCTTTTTCTGTTTCGAGCCGCCGCGCTCCTTGTTTTTTCTTTTGGTGTCGAGCCGCCGCGCTCCTTGTTTTCTTTTTGGTGTCGAGCCGCCGTGCTCCTTGTTTTTCTTTTGGTGTCGAGCCGCCGTGCTCCTTGTTTTTCTTTTTCGGTTTCGAGCCGCCGCGCTCCTAGTTTTTCTTTTTTGGTTTCGAGCCGCCGCACTCCTTGTTCTTCTTTTCTGGTTTCGAGCCGCCGCGCCCCCTGTTTTCTTTTTTGGTTTCGAGCCGCCGTGCTCATTGTTTTGCTTTTTTGTATCGAGCCGCCACGCTCCTTGTTTCTTTCTTTTCTGGTTTCGAGCCGCCGCGCTCCATGTTGTTTTTCTTAGTGGTGTGTAAGTCCTGTGCGAAGATAAGTCACAGGGCATTTTCCCTACGAAGTCCATTTACTTGGCATACAAGAGTTTTTTTTTATAACCCTGTTCTTTTCCTTGGTGGGTCCTGAAGATCCCGTTTGATCTCTTCATTTGAAGGAATTCCCAAGTTTTATTTGTTTTTGTTTGCATGATCCTACCACCGTGTGGATCCTATCCTTTCTTCTTGCATCTTAGATATCAACTGGTCACACTTGAACCTGCTGGGTCGTCGTCTTCGGAGTCCCCGGTGTTGTTTTCTTTTCCCCGGTGCGTCTGGTCGTCCCAGTGAGTTTCTTACTCATTGAGTTCGTCTTCCACTCTGTGTTCGCTTTTGTTTCGTCTGTCTCTTGCATTTTATCATTCCATCATTTTCACCATGCTAGGGTTCATGGCATGTCATCATTAGGTCTAGCTTTTGTCAATAGCGTTGCATGATCATTGCATCTAAGGGCAAAATTTTCGGTTATCGGTATTTAAATATCTCTCACCATGACCTTATGACGATCTTCGTCACCCTGTCATCGGGTGAAGATATTTAAATAGGGGCAACTGTTGTACCCCAAATTTTTCCCTTAGATTCATCGATTCGTCTGCATACCATCTTAGGTCAATCATTCGTGCACGACTAACATCTTTACCTAGTTTTTGTCTGTTTGTTTCATTTGTGAGTGCAGGTGCTGCCGTAGAAGATTTAAGGTTGTGATGTGTGTGTGTTTGTGGAGGTTCTCTGGTCTTTGCGAGTTTGTGTGGATTCCCGTGGGTTTAGGTGCCTCTACCCTCTGGTCCCTGAACCACTACCAAAGCCTTTCTTCCTTCCCATTTCTCGGAAACATTCCCCTTAGATGTTTAAGTCCTTGTACCCAATGGATATGAAATGGTCTCTAAGGACTTGTCACTGGTTGTATGGTCGTTATGCTGCAGGATGGTATCTCCCCCCGACGTAAGCTCCTCCATTTGAAGATATGTGTTTGCTCCAATTCTTAAGGGAAGTTCAATTTGAAGTAATTAGAGAGCTGAAATCCAAAGTACAAATTCAAGCCTATTTGTGTTGTCACAAGTTTACAAGATTAGAACTGAAAGTCTTCCATCATCTACATATGGTTCCAGCATAAAACTCATGCCCTCTGCCTCGAGGAGAACTCTATATGCTTCAAGCAAGCCTGAGGATTAAAAGGTTCAAATTACTTTGACCACCGGTGTCAAATACGAGTTCATGCTGCATGGCAAGGTTTAACCAAGGTACCATGTACATATTTGATTTTGTCTCTTTGTTTCATTCTAAATACCAAGGGGTGCATATAGTTATTTTGAGGTGAACACGAGCCATTTACTCTCCATGATCAAGAATTTGTCCAAGGTCTAAGTTGCTAGCTTGAATCTTCAAAGTATAAGATTCATGTAAATTCAATTTATGTGGAATTTCTAAGAACAATTTCCTTTCCAAGAGGGCGAGTCGTCATGGATTCAAATTTTAATTAACTTAAAGCTGCAAGAGTCAAGTTAAAACCAAAGGGGTTTGATTTGGAATCCCTGAAGATGTATTTCAAGTTATGGTGCATTATCAAGAATGAAATCTCAATTTCACATCAATGGTAGTTTCCTTTTACAAAGTGTTACTAGAGGCATAAAATATTAGAATCCTATTCAAATTAAGGACCATTTTCAAGGCAGCTTCTCCAACCCAAGTATTATTATTATACGGTCCATCAGTTTTCAAATTTCAAACCCACCTCATGAAGGGACTTCCTTTTAATCTAAGATTTACACCAAGAGTTGAGAGCAAACCCAAAAAGGACTTTAAGAATTACAAGAGGATAAAATAAGAGTTTCCAAGGAATATCAGAGATTATCCTAAAATTTTATTAACTACTCAACACGGGAATAATACATATTCATCAGAGGTAATTCTGCTAGATGGGTGTAGTATTGGCCTTTATCCCATCAATTGGGATTGAGAAAGCGCGTCAGCAGTGCTACTTCCCCTTTCACATTAAGTGGGCCAATTCTCTGGACTTGAGTCGCCCTGCCTGTCAAAGTCGACGTTGAGAGGTTGCAGTGCTTTCGGAGCTGTAAACCTACAACCATCATTAATAACGATATAACGTGTTGGTTAGAAAGAGATAAGGGCAAAAGTTTCTAACAGGCGGCGTCAGACTTACTTCTTTTAATTGGATCCCAGCCTTCAAACGGTGGGAGGGTTGACAAAGCAAAGGAGTTGATTAAACCTTCATCCTTTTCCTCGAACCTAACAAATCAAAGGAGAAATTCATCATTTTCTGTCCAAAAAAATAAAGGCACAAAGATCAGAATTTATGACATAACAGATAATAATGAAGTCAAGGACAGTCGGACATTTGTTCTAAGAACGAAGGATCCATTGGCCAACTTTGAAAGACAAACTCCAGACCATTTTATTCCACATGAAAACACTTTCTGAATTGAAGAAACAATAGCAAAATAGTCCAGAACTTGCTAAACATGGAGGAACATGCCTCAAACCAACTCAACCCTTTTCAAATACAATCCAACATAGTCAAGACAACCATAACATTGCATCGGGACCATTTTTCTAAGGAAGTTCTGACATCAAGTTTATTGTGTCCAAGCATGTTTCAGACAGTATATAAAACAATGAAAGCAAATCAAGTAATTTTCGAAGTAGTCCTCAGAGCAAAATCAGATCCAATCATTTACTTTCCAAATAGTTAGCAAACATTTCTAAGACATGCTTTAAACGGAGCAGGAATGTTTTAACTTGTCCCAAGACATGTTTCAGACAAACATCACTAATCATAATTTCACCAGACAACATTTGAGTTTCTTTTCCTAAAGTGGACTCAGAGTTTTGAATCAGAAAGATTTCTTTCATCATGTTCAATTAAGAGAGTTATGGGCAATATCCCGAAAGGGGATACCGCCAACATAGTCTCCTAAAATGGAATTAGACAAATCAAACAGGGCAGTGGTTGAAATCAATTTCCAAATCAACGAATTTTAGACGGCATTCAAACTTTCCCAAACAAATTAAAGCAGCCATTATTGACATTCCAAATAAACCCAGGCATGTTCAGACTAGAGAGGAAATCATCATTACTGCAGGGAGTCTCAAGTCATCTATAAAAAGAACACCATATCACATGAGAAAGGGGGGCGAGAGCATAATCAGAACTCACCAACCAATTTACCAACTAAACATCAAAACCATTTTTCAACGCCACAATCCAAACTACCTCATCAACAATAACTATACAACCACTCTTCAAATCGTATATCACAATCAGAAATTCAATCAATATACTAAATCCATTAAGTCAATACACCAAACCATTCATCAAATCTTGCATACCAGAACACTCACAAACACCCAAAAAAATTTCAAAACCAGGCAACATTCACTAACTAGTCATTACTCTAAAAAACCAGAAAATTCAAATCACCAAACAATTCTTCATCAACAAACCCTTCATCAGAATATACAACTTTTCGCAGAAAGGCATGCACCAGAAATGAATCATTCTTAACACCACAAACAAAATCAAATCAAAATCATACGCCGATCCTCACAAAACCAATATCATGATCAGAAACCATTCATCATTTCATCATAACCATTCAAAAAACCAGAAAATGCAACGATACTCAATTTGAAGGAAGGCTCAGAATCTCAAGTTCTTCATCGCCAATCAAATTACCAGACAATCATCAAATCGATCAATCCCAGAAGAGGAAGGAGTAGAGGACTTAGCTTTGGATAAATCACCGCGAAAGCTCGATCGCATCCCTCCAGCTTCAATCGTCGGATCCTTTCCCTTATTTCTTTCTCGCTCATAAATTTGTAATTGTAAATGTAATCGACCAATAATGAGAATGATGGGGCTGGGAATCATGGGGATCGGGTTGTTTGTTTTTTTGTTTGATATTGTATGAATCGAGAGAGAATGTGAGGAAAGCGAGAGACAGAGCGGCGGCGGCAAGGGATAAGGCTTGGTAAACCCTAATTTTGAGAGGGCGAGAGGGAGAAGAGAGGAACGACCGCGTGAGGGTCCCTCCGTTTTGACATTTTCAGCATCTCACCCTTTTTTTTCTTTTTTTTATATATCAAAATCCTTTTTAATTAAAAACTTAAAATTAACTTTTTTATAAAAAAATAAAATAAATTAACTTTCTTTTTAAAACCTTTTAGTTAAATCTTTTATAATTAAAACACTAAAATAAAGCTTTTCTTTTAATTAAAATTAATCACTCTTTTTCTTTTAATAAACCTTAATACTAAATTAATCTTTCAATTTAATTAAGAAGACCCTTAACCTTTTTCATTTAACACAATCCTCAAAATAATAACCTCAATAACCTTTTCTCCATAAACCTTAAATAATTAACTTTTTATCCTTACCCTTAAAATTAAATCAACTCATTAGATCCCCAACGTGAGTGAATCGCTTGCTGTATGCCATTTTATATTTTGCTTGCTATATGTTTATATTGATATTGTTTACTATGTCAAAACCTTTTCAAAAATACTAAAAAACTCTCGATCCAACGTCGAGCCACTTTTCTGCCTATGTAAGTCGAGTGCCTTCGGGCCTCGCATTCAACCTTTTCGGTCACCATACACTTTTGCTAGCCCACTTTGCTAGTATGCACAACTAATCTAAGTTGGGTCCCTCGACATTCCAAAGGAAGGTTATTAATAATTGACTAAACCGTCATAGGGCTAACGCTTTAGAACCCTTGGCCATAGGATTCGGAGTCGCCGTACTCCACGTCTCGCCGTAGACACTTAGAATCTTAGCCTTAGGATCGGAGTCGCCGAACTCCAAGTAAGTGCTCCGCCGCGAACATTTACAATCCTACCCCTCTTTAACCATCCTACAACTCTAGAGTCGCCGCACTCTATGTAAGGTCTTGCCCAAGACTTTACTTCCCCTTGGAACCTTGACCCTGTCAAGAAGTTCCTTTTTTTCAGAACTACGCATACTCTGATTCTACACCCGAGGATACGTAGGCGTAAGGTGCGATACCTTATCGAGTATACTTAGATACTAACCCCTAGGGTTCAACCTTTAGCATAGCACCCTTAGCAAGCGAATGCGAGATAACATAAACACTAACGAGAGGTTCCCTTAGAGTACTACGGACGTTTAGGATGCTAATACCTTCCCTAGGCGTAACCAACCCCCGAACCTTAGATCTTTAGGTTTTTTTTTCGCTTTTGAACCTTTCGTTTGGATAAATCAAAGACGGTGGTGAACATTTAAAGAAATGTGATCCTAGTTCATTAATAACTATGGTATCCAATTCTCACCGCAACATGTATCTTTTTAATTAATTTTCTTTGAATAATTACTTTAAAAATGATGAAATTAGGGTTTTGATGATTTTCACCCTAACAAACTTTTTTCAAACACTCATGGACCTCTAATAAAGTGTAAGACCCAACCCTTTGTAAATACAAACAATTTTTGGGCCTCAAACGTTGTATAAGTCTCGTTGTATTTCAAAATGTTCGGCGCAATCATCGCCCATTTAAAACAAACCATCTGGGCCTCTCCTCGAGCTATAACACCTATTCAAAATCATTTTTGGCCTCTAATAGAGTGTAAGACCCAATCCCCTTTTAACCAAAACAATTTTGGGCCTCAGATATTGTATAAGTCCCTCTGCGTTAAAAGAAAACTTCGGCGCGATCGCCAGTTGAAAAATCAAACCCTTGGGCCTACCCTCGTGTTATAAGCCCCATTCTTTAAAAATAAATCTTTGGGCCTCTTGAGAGAGTGTAAGACCCATCCCCTTTGTACAGAAAACCTTTCTTGGGCCTCAGTCACTTGTATAAGTCCCTGTACAAAATGACAGTGGGATCACTGATAAAACCCTGGGCCTCTCCTTGAGCTGTAAGCCCCAATTTTCCTTTCCAATAGCACTTTCTCCTTTGATTTTTCATATAATATTGTTATCAAAGTTTTCTTTGTTGGACAACTAACAAAACAGCATGGAAGCACTACAACCGAGTAAGTGTTTACTCGCTTTCATTTACCGCTTTCATATGTATATAACTGTACTGTGGGGCTGTTTCACTGTAAGTCTTTTTTCATAAACTCATATCGACTGTGTAATACTAGTATAGATATTTAGAGTTTCCCCAGCAACTACGTCTAGAACTAGACAGAACCTCGTCTCCCGACGTCCTTTCGGATATTTCAACATAACCTAAACAGTAAAGAACTTTCTAGATAACTAGATCTAAGAAATTCCCCTTGAACGGTTCATATACAAAAGGCCAATGTTCCAAGTGAAACCCCTTCTGGAACTGTTCATCAGCCTCCTCTTGGGCTTAGTGCAAGGACCCGCAGGCTTCCTAAAAGCATCCCCGCCTCCTCTTGGGCATTGTACAAGGACCCGTCGGCTTCTTAGAAGTTTTCACAGCCTCCTCTTAGGCTTTGTATAATGATTCTTTTTTCGGGAAGATTGCCTTCTCTTGGGCTTAGTACAAATTGTCCCTCGGCTTCTTAATAGTTTTTCTCGCCTCCTCTTGGGCTTCGTACAAATTGTCTCGACGACCTCTTAAAGGTATAGGAACAGAAATTAGTCATCTTAATATAACAGTCTTTCAAAGAGTCTAGATCTTTCTACCGCAAATGTACTGTCTCTTAATTTCTCTTAAACATAGTAAAAAAGATAAAACTCTAGACTTGGAGAGTCTAAGACCTTTGGTAAGATCTCAGGATCGATCACCTTACTACAAATTAACCTGAAGAAAAAACACAATTTAGTTATTGCGCTTCTTACTTTTTCTGGCAAAATAGAACGTATACCTATTAGTAGAAAATGTTCCATTATAACATGACAATCATGTGTCTTTAAACTCTTTAACTTGAGGTCTTTCATATACACAAGTCTTCTAATATCTGAAGAGTATCCTTCTGGAACTTTAACTTCACTTAGAAATTTACACAATATCTTTTTCTCCTTTCTAGATAGAGTATAAGCAGCAGGTGGTAGATATGTTTATTTTCCTTTCTTCAAGTGTCCTAATTTATTTCTTATTCCCATCACTATCAAGTCCTTTCTTGCTTTAAGGCCATCCTTAGACTTTCTTTGTATATTGAGTAACGTACCAATAACACTTTCAAATACATTTTTTTCAATATGCATAACATCAAGAAAATGTCTTACATACAACGACTTCCAATAAGGCAATTAAAAAAAAATTGACCTCTTCTTCCACCCACGTTTTACAAGCGTATGTGCAAAAGGCTTGCCAAACTGAGTACTCACATCTTTCACCTTTTCAAAAATTTGGTCACCTGTCAATGTAGGTGGAGCTCTACCCTGTTCTGGATTTCCATTGAATGCTTTTCTCCACCCACGGTAGTGATGATTAGAATTTAAGAATCTATGATGACCGAGAAAGACATTCTTCTGACAAAATTCCAATCGCGTCCATTCTGTGTTTTCTTTATAAATAAGACACGCACATTGATCTTTAATGCTATACCCTGATAGATTTCCGTATGCTGGAAAATCATTAATTGTGCCAAACAACATCCCCCTCAAATTGAAAATTTCTTTCCTATATCCATCGTAAACCTCCACACCATTCTCCCACAAAATCTTTAAGTCTTCGATTAAAGGTGTCAAGTATATGTCTATGTCATTCCCTGGTTGTTTAGGCCCAGAAATTAACATAGATAACATCATGTACTTACTCTTCATACATAGCCATAGAGGTAGGTTATAAATCATAATAATCACAGGCCGTGTGGTATGTGAGATACTTTGAAGACCATGTGGGTTCATTCCATTAGTAGATAATGCCAAGCGAAGGTTTCTTGCTTCTTCTCCAAAATCAGGATAATCATTATCATTTTTCATCCACTGTGGTGAATCTGCCGGATGTCGAAACTTTCCATCTATAATTCTTTCATTCGCATGCCAAGTCAAGTGTTTTGCATCGGTTTCACTACGAAACATGCGTCTAAATCTCGGAATTATAGGAAAATACTATAAGACTTTTGCTGGAGACAATTTTTTCTTATATCGAGAGACACCGCATTTAGGGCACTCATTTAACGATGATATTCATTTCGAAACAAAATGAAATCATTTAGACAAGCATGTATCTTATCATAGCTCATGCCAATAGAGCACAACATTTTTTTGGCCTCAAAGGTTCGATTGGGAAGAACATTATCCTCCGGAAGCATATCTTTCATAAGAGCTAATAACTCTGTGAAACTTTTATCAGACCATCCATTGCCCGCCTTTAAGTTGTGCAACGTTAATACCGCAGACAATATTGTGAATTTAGTGCAACCTTTAAACAACGGTTTCTCTGCATCTTTTACCAACCTCTAAAAAATTTTGGGACAATCCTGAAGATCTTCTTCAAGTGCTTCTGCAATCTCTTTGACTCGATCAGAATCGTATGTATCTGTGCCATTGTCGTTTGAAGCATAGGTCGTATTATCCCCCGGTTCAACATTCTCGTTACTTATCTCACCATGTAATATCTAACATGTATAACTTTGATCAATTCCATGTCTTTTTCAATGCGATTCCAACTGAACTACGTCAATCCGACGCCCATAACAGCAACCTAAGCATGGACATGTGATTCGACTGGGGTCTTTGGCGTGTTCAACAACAAACTTAACGAATTATGATACCCCATTCTCGTACTCTTTTGACAATCGATTGGAAGACATACATTTTTTATCCATGGTTTTACTAAGTAAACTAAACAAAAACACTAATTATTCACGCAACTATAGCAAAAGAACAACTAATTACCTGTAGAGAAGTCAGCAACTTCTGGAACCACACAGTGTAAGATTCTTGGAAACGATCAGAATTTCACTCTTCACAAGTAACCCCTATAGCAAATTCACTAAGTTAGTAACTGATGGTGTACCAAATATAACAGGACAAGTTTAGTATAAAATAGGACAAACAAGATATATCGGAGAAACAAGTCAAAGTCTCAAGAATCAAATTTAGTAAACATCAACACTTCCTTCAATTAAGCAACATGGCATCGACTCTTAAATTCAATCACATTAATTCAAGTAGCATGGTATACTTTGATTCATCACAAATGACACATCAACACTTAATGTTTCAACTCAAGTAAGTCACAAAACACAACTTCATCACTTAAGTTCAATTAACTTCAAAGTTCTATCCAACAAAGAATCATCAAGTCGAGCATAAATCAATCACCAAAATTATCAATTCCACATTTAAACTCAATAGCAACTCCAACCTCAACAATTAACAATTAATTTCATCACTATTCATCATCTTCAATCTCAACAATTAACAATTAATTTCATTATCATTTTCAGTCAACAATTATATCAAAACAAAGTAATCACTAACAATTATCCATTAACTATGTCATTATCATCAATTAATTTCAACAATTCATCACTAGCATTCAACATCAACTTACAAAATCAACACCAATTCTCAAAATAAATTCACCACAAATATCACTATTTATCATCTTCAACCTTACTACAACAACAATTTCAAAATCAAATTATCACAACAACCATATCAACACTATCAATGTTTCATTTCAATTGTTTCAACAATAAACAAACTCATCAATTAATTCCAATAATTTAATTAATTAGTTTCACATCTGCAACACTAATTCACCAATAATGTCATTCAATCTTCAATTGAATTCAAATAACAACAACATCACAATCTATTCTATGGCTTGCGAATCCAAAAAAGGAAAAGAAGAAATACCTTGCTCAAAAAGAAGGAGTTCCTAAATGAAACCGTGAGATTTACGGCAGAGGGAGTTGCGGCGGAGGGAGTTGTTGCAAAGAGAGGGAGATACAGACGGCGAAGGGAGTTACGAAACAGAGGGAGTTACAGTGGGGGGGGGGGGGAGTTGTCGCGAAGACAGTGAGATACGGCGGAGGGAGTAGACTTGCGAAGAGAGGGAGATACGGTGGAGGGTGTAGTCACGAGAGAGAGAGAGAGTATCAAAGTTATTTTTCAGAAAGTTAGGGTTTAAGAGTTTCAATCGTTTTTGTTTTTATTTTTCAGAAGTTAACAACCTAAGGCAGCGTTTTTTTATGTATTCAATTTAGCAACGCCTTTTCATTAAAAGCGCTTTCTTTTCATAGGCTTATAGCAGCGCTTTCCAGAAGCGCTTTTTATGGTTGAGTTTATGAATGACCTTTAGCAGCGCTTTTCAAAAGCGTTTTCTAAAGGTGTCCTTTAGCAGTGCTTTCCAAAAGCGCTTTCTAAAGTGTAGTCTACGTAAGGCCTTTAGCAGCGCTTTCTAAAGTGTATCCTACGTAAGGCCTTTATCAGCGCTTTCTAAAAATAGCCTTTAGCAGCACTTTTTTTCATAGTTTTTTTTACTTATAGCAGCGCTTTGGGGAAAAACCGTTGTCTATGTAGTGCTGCCAAAAATCAATTTTGGCGTAGTGATTCTTTGCCATTATAACTTCTAAAAACTTGGATATTTTTTTGATATTGGTTCTGCACCATTGAAAACAAAAATTTACAGTCTGACAAACATCTTATTTCCCCTTTAATAAGTACACCCAGCATACTCTTGTATGGTCATCTACAAATGTGATAAACCATTTTTTGAGAGGAAAAATGTACTTGCATGGTTAGGGCCATAAACATCACTGTGAATAATAGAAAACAATTTTGATAATTTATAAGGCTTTATTGAAAAATGGGCACGATGATGCTTTGTAACTCACATGCTTCACATTTAAACGAAGAAAAATTCTTATTGTGAAATAACTTAGGAAACAAGTGTTTTAAGTAAGAAAAACTAGGATGACCTAATCTTAAATGCCATATAATAATGTTGTCATCTTTATTATTTAAAACAGAGAAATACTCAAAGCAGGAAATTATTGTTAAAGGTAGTTGTGATGCGGATCCAATGTCAAGGTAATAGAGTCATCCATTCTCCTTAGCACTGCCAATCATCTTTGTAACGCCCCGGTTTTTGTTAGATTTATTTAATCGAGTCGATTTAGTAAATATGTTATGTTTATCGTTATTATGTTTTATCGCGTTTTGAGAGCGTTTGCGAGAAAATTGAGTGTAGGGGTATTTTGGTCATTTTGCTTGGTTAGATATTATTGTTTTTCTTAAATAGAAAAAATAGAGATTAGAAAGAGAGAAAAGAAAGAGAAGAGAAAAATAGAGTGAGAAGAAGAAAAAAAGGAAAACTTGGAGTGTAAGAAATCGATTCAACCGACACTTCAAAGCACGATTAATCGGGTAAGGGTGCGAAACTCAGTTATTATATGCTTGTGTAGGAATATGTATGTGTGTGTGTGTGAATGCTTACTTGTTTTTCATAGTTTATCAATTCTAGGTTGGAATGAGAAAAATGAATAGAAATTTATGTTTTCACGGTCGGAAATCGATATGAATCACGTAGTATGATCGTATTATATGTATGAACGTTGTTGATGCTTGTTTGGATTGATTTAAAATGTTTTGGTTGGAGAAAGTTGGATTTTGGGGGTTTGGAACCGTGTAACCCGCAGCAGAAAATTCTGCTTCTGGTGCAGAGCGTCGGGCGACGCTTTGGGCGTCGGGCGATTCGTTCTTGCGCCGGGCGAAAGCCTAGAGGCGTAGCATGTAACGTTGCTGGAAGTTCTGAGTTTTGGTATTTGGGTCTTACGCCGCTGTTTCGCTGGGCGAAGCACAGGCGAAGGGGGCACCGCCGGGCGAAAACTTGTACCGCCGGGAGCTCCTGGGAATTTTCAATAATTTTGTTTTCTTTAAAAGTCCATAACTTTTGATCCGTAATTCGGATCGAGACGTTCTTGGTATAATTGGAAAGTTAATGAGATGTTCTTTCTTATAAAAATGGTTTTGAGATGAGTGGTCGATTTAATTGTGTCGGGAATTTGGAAACGGGCCGTTTTGTTGACTGTTACCGTCGTAATTATATGTGATTGATGTGTTATCATGTGATATGCTTTTGATATATAGTGTATAACTTGTGTGCTGTTATATGATGTGAATGCATGATATGAAATGTTATGAGGATGGTTTTTGGCCTTACGGCAAATAAATGCATTGTTTTGGGTTTGATTGCAATGCATGATTATTGATGTTGAGATGGTTCATATGGTTATATATGTATACGCATTCGATTGTCATGAGTCATTTGTATGCCAAGTATCATGATATGCATCTTGTGATGTCGTGTGCCCTTGTGGGGTGTGAGCGGCGAAACTGTTCCAGAGGGAATCTGCTGTAACGGCCGTGTGCCTTATACAAAGAGGACCTAAAGCGACGTTATGGACGATCGTGTGCCTTATACAAAGAGGACCTAAAGTGATCTGATCGTGTGTCTTATACAAAGAGGACCTAAAGCGATCCATAAACGTCGTGTGCCTTATACAAAGAGGACCTAAAGTGACGGGGAACATCGTTTGCCCGACGGGGAGTTACACTAAGTAACAAGCGATGATTCCAATAATTCCTGAGTGAATTAATTATGAGAATGATGGATGGAACGGTACCGCATGCATAGAGTCGTTGTGTCGGTCTCTGTGCATTTGCATAAATCATGAATGGATTGATTATGTGTGGGAAATCGTGAATGGGATTGATGAGTTGATATATATATTGGTGATAAATGTATTGAGCATGATTGATATGCCTTTGTGATGGATGCATGGATTATGAATTGTTTTGTGTTGTATTTGAATTATGGTGTACGTCGTGGTGAGAATGTTTTGCATGCGTATTTCATGTTATTACATAATTGTATGCAACTATATTATAATTGTGTTTCTCACCCTTCTGCTGTTTTGAATGCTCTACGAGGCATTGCAGATTAGATGCTGGAAGTCTTTTTGTGAAGATTATGTCTTCACTCTTTTGTTGGTCGGCTCTGATATGTGGCACCGGGTAGTCGGGGAGATCGTTATGTGATTATGTGTATATATATCTTTTTGGATTTTACATGTATGACTCTGTATATGATAGACAAACTTTTATGATTATGTATGAGATTTCAGTTGCAGATTTTCCGCTTTTATTCTATATCTAAACATTGAATAACAGCAAACATATATACATATATACATGAATCATCAAATATTCTCCACCAACATCATATATACATGTTTACATAAACATTCCTCAGCAAGATACATATACAAATGTATCATAAAAGAATCATATGCATCCTAGCTACCCGGTGCTACATATCAGAGCCAACCGACCAAAAGAATGAAGACACGCTCCACAAAAAGACCTCCAGCATACCTACTCTGCAATGCCTCATAGAGCATTATAAAACAGCAGAAGGGTTAGAAATATTATCATAATAACAATGCCAAGAATTATATATATATATATCTTAGCATAAAAATACCCATATTCCACATTCTCACCACAATTCACCCAAACTCACCCGTATACATCACAATGTATATATATATATATATATATATATATATATATATATATCAACCAAGTATATTCATCATGCATAATTTCACAATTCCCAATCATTCCACATAAACATACACAATTATGTTTACTCAACAACACATCATTATAAAGATGATAAATGCAAATCATAGAGACCGACTCACGACTCTATGCAAATGCAATGCGGGTACCGACTCAATCATCTCAAGTTCACTCAGGAACTTCTACTGGAACCATCGCTCGTTACCAAAGTAACTCCCCGTCGGGCCTACGATGTTCACCCATTGCTCACACCCCACATGGGCACACAATGTTTATGGATCGCTCACACCCCACATGGGCACACGACCCGATCGCTCACACCCCACCTGCGGGCACACGATCTGATTGCTCACACCTCACCTAGGCACACAATCCGATTGCTCACACCTCACATAGGCACACAATCATTCGTAACCATCGCTCACACCTCACATAGGCACACGATGTTACCACGGATTCTCATTAATATCGCTCAACACACGAATGTATTTCATGATGCCTCACATGCAAAATGACACAAAACATTCTTGAAATGCATACATATTCACAATATATTCATGCATTCATCTCATACAATCACATACAATCTATATACATTCACATCAATGCACTATTGTATGATTCACGTTCAAATACACCATCAAAACGGTAAAAGTCGCTAAATAGCACTATTCCCGACTTTCCGACATAATAAAATTGGCCAACAGTTTCCACACCATAATAATCATAAAGTATAGCTCAATAGCTTTCCAACGATATAAAGAACGCCTAAATCGGAGTTACGGTTCAAAAATTATGAATTTTGAAAAAAAGAAATTATTTTTCAAAAACAGAACAACCGCCCGGCGAAGCATGCTCACCGCCCGGCGAAACGTGCTTTGCCTCTGCTTCGCCCGGCGAAGCACAGGCGACACCAAATCCCCAAAATAATTCAAAGAGGCAGAAGGTTGGCACCTCTGCGCCTCTCGAACCGCCCAGCGAAAAGGACGCATCGCCCGGCGCTCAAGACCTTTCGCCCGACGCTCAGCACCAGAAGCAGAAAAATTCTGCTGCGTGAACACTGTTCCACACCTCCAATTTTTCCCATTTTCTTCCCCAAATCTTTTCCAACAGCAAAACAATTACTAGCAGTGGTTCATACACACATATAGATCATACAACACAATTTATATCAATTTCTATCCGCGAAAACATCGATTTCTACCATTTTCTACACAAATGGGTTTAGTTCCAAAACTCATGAAAATCCACAAAATCAACAATACAATCCTACATAATCATACACATTGCTAAGATAACAACATTTCACACGCTTACCCGGATTCCAAACTTGCTCTGTGATTGATCTTGATGAATTTTCCTAGTTTTCCCAACTTCCTCCTCTTCTTTTCTCTTCTTCCTTTTTCTTTCTCTTCTTTTTTCTCTAATTCTCCTTTTTTTTTTACTATTTTTCCTTCTCTATTTCCTTTCTATCTCTTTTCTTTCTATTTCCTTCTCTCATTTTCCAAACAATCAATTAATTCATTTTTCTCACAAATTCTAATTCCACTAAATTTCTAACTTATCATTAATTGAGAAAAGTCTAAAATACCCTCCATTCTAGTTTTCCCTGAAAACTCTCAAAACAGTAAAATAACATTTAACACACCAAATTCACAATTAAAATAATTTATCACTCAATTAAAATAAAAGACTCCACCTAATTGGGAAATAATCAAAATCGGGGCGTTACAACTCTCCCCCACTTTAGAAATTTTCGTCCTCGAAAATAATACCTGAATCAAACAACTTCGGATACGACTCTCGCATCCCACTCTCTAGTTCCCAAGTCATATTGCCTTCCGCAGCGCCTCCCCACGTTACCTTTACAATCGCAATATCCTTGCCTCTGAGCTTCTTAACTTCACGATCCAAAATCCTAATCGGTAAAGCTTCCACCGTAAGATTATCTCTCACTTCAACCTCGTCCATAGGAATAACATGTGACGGATCCGGAACATACTTCCGAAGTTGCGAAATATGGAATACATCATGCAAATTAGAAAGATTCGGAGGCAACGCCACACGGTAAGCCACGGCACCAACTCGTGCAGAAATCTGATACGGACCAATAAAACGAGAAGTCAACTTCTTTGACTTCAAATCACGACCCACACCCATAACCGGTGTAACTCTCAAAAACACATGGTCGCCTTCTTAAAACTCAAGATCTTTTCTCCTCTTGTCATGATAACTCTTTTGTCTACTTTGAGAAGCTTTCATCTTCTCACGGATAAACTTCACTTTCTCCGTCGTTTGTTGTACCATCTCCGGTCCAACTACCGTCCTCTCACCTGTTTCATGCCAACACAAAGGTGTTCGACATCTCCGACCATATAAAGCCTCAAATGGTGCCATACCTATACTTGAATGAAAACTGTTATTGTAGGTGAACTCAATCAACGGTAAATAACTATCCCAAGCACCACCTTGCTCGAGCACACAAGCACGCAATAAATCTTCCAACGATTGAATTGTCCTCTCGGTTTGACCATCCGTTTGCGGATGATATGCCGAACTCAATCTTAGCTTAGAACCCAAAGCCTTTTGTAGACTCTCCCAAAACCTCGATGTGAATCTAGGATCTCTATCCGATACAATACTCTTAGGAACCCCATGCAACTTCACAACCACAAGAACATAAATCTCGGCTAACCTCTCCAAAGGATAACTAATATCAATTGGAATGAAGTGAGCAGATTTAGTAAGCCTATCAACAATTACCCAAATAGCATTATGACCTCTTTGCGTATTCGGCAATCCCGTAGCAAAATCCATCGATATACTATCCCATTTCCACTCTAGAATGTCCAACGGTTGCATCAATCCACTAGGCTTTTGATGTTCTACCTTCGACTTTTGACAAGTTAAGCACGCATATACAAATTGAGCCACATCTCTCTTTAATCCGGACCACCAAAAGAGTTTCTTCAAATCTTGATACATTTTATTCGCTCTCGGATGAATACTTAAGTTACTTCGGTGTCCTTCTTCCAATATCATCTTTTTCAACTCCGCATCATCGGGAATACAGATACGACCACGAAATCTCAAAACTCCAAAGTTATCAACCTTGAAATCCTCATTTTCATTCATTATCAAATCAACAAACTTCAAGTCCAACTTTTTCTTTTCACACACGGTTGCAAGAAAATCATTTGTAACATGTAGCATACCAAGTCTCACACTTCTCGGCGTCATTTCACAAACCAAACTCAAGTCTCTAAAATTCTCCAAAAGTTCCCATTCTCTCATCATCAATGAGGACATATGTAACGACTTCCGACTCAAAGCATCGGCCACCACGTTTGCCTTACCCGGATGGTAATTCAAACCAAAATCATAATCCTTCAAAAGCTCCAACCACCTTCTTTGTCTCATGTTCAACTCTTTTTGATCAAATAAATATTTCAAGCTCTTGTGATCACTAAAAACTTCAAATCTTGCACCATAAAGATAGTGTCTCCAAATTTTCAAAACAAACACCACGGCCGCCAACTCCAAGTCATGCGTAGGATAATTCTTTTCATGTACTCTCAATTGTCTTGAAGCATACGCCACAACTTTTCCATCTTGCATCAAAACACCACCTAAACCAACCAATGAAGCATCACAATACACAACAAATGGTTCATTAGGATTAGGCAAAATCAAGATCGGAGCCGTTGTCAATCTTCTTTTTAACTCATTGAAACTCTCTTCACAATGAATATCCCAAATGAAAGCCTTTTCCTTACAAGTCAATTGTGTTAACGGAAGTGCCAACTTCGAGAATCCCTCAATAAACCTCCGATAATAACCCGCCAATCCTAAAAAGCTTCGAATCTCCGTAATCGATCTAGGAGCCTCCCATTGCATCACTGCATCAATCTTGGATGGATCAACACTAATACCACTACCGGAAATAACATGTCCAAGAAAACTTACTTCCGATAACCAAAACTCACATTTCGATAACTTAGCATACAGTCGTTTCTCTTTCAAAATTTGTAACACAATTCTCAAATGCTCTTCATGCTCCTCCTGAGACTTAGAGTAAATCAAAATATCATCGATGAACACAACCACAAAATGATCCAACTGTTCATGAAAAATACGATTCATGTATTCCATAAACACACCCGGCGCATTAGAAACCCCGAATGGCATCACGGAATATTCGTAATGGCCATACCGTGTCCTAAAGGCCGTCTTTCGAATATCCTCTTCTTTCACACGAATCTGGTGATATCCTGATCTCAAATCAATCTTGCTAAACACACGCGCACCAACCAATTGGTCCATCAAATCATCGATCATTGGAAGCGGATACTTGTTCTTAATTGTCACCTTGTTCAATTGTCGATAATCAATGCACAACCGCATACTTCCATCCTTTTTCTTTACCAACAATACCGGAGCACCCCACGGAGAAACACTTGGTCTTACAAATCTCTTGTCCAACAAGTCATTCAATTGCCCCTTTAATTCAACCAACTCTGATGCCGACATACGATACGGTGCCATCGAAATCGGTCTCGTACCCGGAACTAGATCAATAGAAAACTCAACTTCTCTCTCCGGCGGTACATCCTTAATATCCTCAGGAAACACCTCAGGAAAATCACAAACAACAGGAAACACATCAAGGGACACTTGACTATCCACAGACAATGACGCAAACAAACCGAACAATTGAGCTTCGTCCGCTAAAAGTTTCTTCTATTCTTTAGTGGATAGGGCACTCTCATCTCCATCATCTTCCAAAGAAGGAAACCTTACCAACTTGTGATAGCAATCTATATGAACTCGATTAAATCGCAACCAGTTCATGCCCAAGATTACGTCTAAACCTTTCAACGGCAAACACACTAAATCCATCTCGAAGTCTTTACCATAAATGGTCAAAGGACAACTTAAACAAACCAACGAAGTAATTACTGACCCCATCGCTGGAGTGTCAATAACCATCTTACCATCCATCACAGACAACACAAGATTCAAACGCTTCGCGCACTCAGACGAAACAAACGAATGAGTCGCTCCCGTATCAATAATAGCAACTAAAGGCATACTATTAATAAAGCATGTACCTTTAATCAAACGGTCAGCACTAGTAGTTTGAGTCCCTGCCAATGCAAACACCTTTCCGCCCGCTTGAGCTTGTTTCGGTTTAGTACACTTAGTACTAACGTGACCAATTTCTCCACAATTATAGCACTTCACCATATTCCTTCTACAATCTGTAGCAGCATGCCCAGTACCTCCACAATTAGAACATTTCACCACTGGCTTCCCACACTAAAATGATTTATGACCTATTTTCCCACACTTATAACACTTAATGGGACCCGAACCTCCTCCTCCAGATCTCTTCTCAAAATTTCCCCTATGCTTGCCCTTATCAACAGGTGTCACATAAGGTCCACTTCTAACTTGTTGTTTTCCCCTCCTCTCATTCAAACTTTTGTAATGTGTAGAACGAGCCTTGCTATCTTCCTCGAAGATTCTACAACATTCCGTCAAATCCGAAAACCTTCTTATCCTTTGATATCCCACAGCCTGTTTAATCTCAGGACGCAAACCATTATCATATTTAATACACTTTGAGAACTCAGCAGTGATTGCAGCATAGTGAGGATGGAATTGAACCAACTCTACGAACTTAGCAGTATAGTCCACCACGGACATACTACCTTGTTTCAATTCAAGGAACTCTATCTCCTTCTTCCCTTTCACACTTTCAGGGTAATACTTCCTTAAAAACTCAGTACGAAATAAATCCCAAGTTACCTCTTCATCATCCACCTCAAGAATTTGACGCATACCGACCCACCAATCGTCGGCTTCCTCCTTCAGCATGTGAGACCCAAGCCTCACTTTATTCTCTTCCTCACAGTCCATGACCCTGAAGATCCTTTCAATCTCTTTCAACCAAAGTTGAGCACCATCGGGATTAAATCTTCCTTTGAAAACCGGTGGTTGATTCTTCCTGAACTCGTCATTAGCATTCACATTCGGCGCACCTTGCACCGCCCTAGCCATTGCTTCCAAAGCAGCAGCCATCACATTGTCGTTTCTACCAGCCATATTCTAATCATTCCCCCAAAAATAACAACAAGGTTAAACAACAATTCAAACAATAAGACAACAAGACAGACACAACTGACTCAACTCTGGCTCTGATACCACTTAATGTAACACCCCTTTTCTATACCCCCAAATAATCACATAAATCATTTAGGCACATATTAAAAATTTCGTCAGAGTATAATTATAACATGGCATAGAAGAGGCATGTCACATCATACACAATTTTTCAACATACAACACCTGCTCATCACATTGATATGCAACAGTGGGGTAACTTGCAACAGAGGAACTTAGTCCTTACACCCACATCTCAATATTTAGAATAAAAGCGGAAAATCTAAACATTGAATAACAACAAACATATATACATATATACATGAATCATCAAATATTCTCCACCAACATCATATATACATGTTTACATAAACATTCCTCAGCAAGATACATATACAAATGTATCACAAAAGAATCATATGCATCCTAGCTACCCGGTGCTACATATCAGAGCCAACCGACCAAAAGAATGAAGACACGCTCCACAAAAAGACCTCCAGCATACCTACTCTGCAATGCCTCATAGAGCATTATAAAACAGCAGAAGGGTGAGAAATATTATCATAATAACAATGCCTAGAATTATATATATATATCTTAGCATAAAAATACCCATATTCCACATTCTCACCACAATTCACCCAAACTCACCCGTATACATCACAATGTATATATATATATATCAACCAAGTATATTCATCATGCATAATTTCACAATTCCCAATCATTCCACATAAACATACACAATTATGTTTACTCAACAACACATCATTATAAAGATGATAAATGCAAATCATAGAGACCGACTCACGACTCTATGCAAATGCAATGCGGTACCGACTCAATCATCTCAAGTTCACTCAGGAACTTCTACTGGAACCATCGCTCGTTACCAAAGTAACTCCCCGTCGGGCCTACGATGTTCACCCATTGCTCACACCCCACATGGGCACACAATGTTTATGGATCGCTCACACCCCACATGGGCACACGACCCGATCGCTCACACCCCACCTGCGGGCACACGATCTGATTGCTCACACCTCACCTAGGCACACAATCCGATTGCTCACACCTCACATAGGCACACAATCGTTCATAGCCATCGTTTACACCTCACATAGGCACACGATGTTACCACGGATTCTCATTAGAATCGCTCAACACAAGAATGTATTTCATGATGCCTCACATGCAAAATGACACAAAACATTCTTGAAATGCATACATATTCACAATATATTCATGCATTCATCTCATACAATCACATACAATCTATATACATTCACATCAATGCACTATTGTATGATTCACGTTCAAATACACCATCAAAACGGCAAAAGTCGCTAAATAGCACTATTCCCGACTTTCCGACATAATAAAATCGGCCAACAGTTTCCACACCATCATAATCATAAAGTACAGCTCAATAGCTTTCCAACGATATAAAGAACGCCTAAATCGGAGTTACGGTTCAAAAATTATGAATTTTGAAAAAAGAAATTATTTTTCAAAAACAGAACAACCGCCCCGCGAAGCATGCTCACCGCCCGGCGAAACGTGCTTCGCCTCTGCTTCGCCCGGCGAAGCACAGGCGACACCAAATCCCCAAAATAATTCAAAGAGGCAGAAGCTTGGCACCTCTGCGCCTCTCGAACCGCCCGGCGAAAAGGACGCATCGCCCGGCGCTCAAGACCTTTCGCCCGGCGCTCAGCACCAGAAGCAGAAAAATTCTGCTGCGTGAACACTGTTCCACACCTCCAATTTTTCCCATTTTCTTCCCCAAATCATTTCCAACAGCAAAACAATTACTAGCAGTGGTTCATACACACATATAGATCATACAACACAATTTATATCGATTTCTATCCGCGAAAACATCGATTTCTACCATTTTCTACACAAATGGGTTTAGTTCCAAAACTCATGAAAATCCACAAAATCAACAATACAATCCTACATAATCATACACATTGCTAAGATAACAACATTTCACACCCTTACCCGGATTCCAAACTTGCTCTGTGATTGATCTTGATGAATTTTCCTAGTTTTCCCAACTTCCTCCTCTTCTTTTCTCTTCTTCCTTTTTCTTTCTCTTCTTTTTTCTCTAATTCTCCTTTTTTTTTTACTATTTTTCCTTCTCTATTTCCTTTCTATCTCTTTTCTTTCTATTTCCTTCTCTCATTTTCCAAACAATCAATTAATTCATTTTTCTCACAAATTCTAATTCCACTAAATTTCTAACTTATCATTAATTGAGAAAAGTCTAAAATACCCTCCATTCTTGTTTTCCCCGAAAACTCTCAAAACGGCAAAATAACATTTAACACACCAAATTCACAATTAAAATAATTTATCACTCAATTAAAATAAAAGACTCCACCTAATTGGGAAATAATCAAAATCGGGGCGTTACACTGACACTAAGAAATGCAGAATTACCTTTTATTGCTATAGAGCAAGAAAGGGTTGGAGACTCGAGGAGTTTGTACAGTCTGTCTAGTTGTTCCATAGTAAGTGGAAGCTGAGCTGTAGGGGATAACTGCCCTTGATCAAAATTACTAGCATGAAATGCACGACCGCCTTTCTTCTTCTAGTTAGGAGGTTTGCCTTTGAACTTCCAACAAGTTTCACGTGTATGCCATTCGCGCTTGCAGTGATCACACCAAGGAACTTTATCTGACCTTCTTCCCTCGTCAAGGTTCCTAGTAGCCAGAGCTAAACCTTCAGATTCAGAGCTTCGTGGTGTCATTCCCATCATAATTCTTTGCCGTGCCTCCTCCCTTCTTATTTTTGCAAATGTTTCACGAAGAGTTGGCAATGGTTTTTTTCCTAAAACTCTACCTCTTACCTCATCAAGGTCTTTATTAATCCCAGCGAGAAACATGAATACACGATCATTTTCTTGCCTCTTGAGACACAAAACACTATCTTCTGTATACCACAAATTGTCATCATAACAGAGATCCAACTCTTGCCACAGTGTCAACAACTTATTGTAATAAACAATTACACTCCTGTCACCTTGTTTCGCATGCCATAACTTTGATTTTAAACCAAAAATTTGGGAGGAGTTTTGAATATCAGAGTATATTTCCTTAACAGCTTCCCACACATCCTTTGCGGAAGGCAAAAACATATAAGGCTTACCTATTCCAGTTTCCATAGAGGTTACCAGCCACACAATAATCAAAGAGTTTTCAGACTTCCATTTTTTGTAACGAGGATCTCCTGATGCCTGTTCAACTATTGCTCCTGTTAAGAAACTAAGTTTTCCTTTGTTGTCCAACACCAAACGAACAGTTTGAGCCCATTCATTATAGTTATTCTCATCCATTTTAGGGATATTGACCTTGAGGGAGTATGTGGAACTCTCTTGATCAATACCGCCTATGTTGGAATAACTATCACCAAAAACAATGTTCCTGTTTCTACTGTTGCAGACATTACTGCCAAAAACACTGTTGTTAATGTCTTCATTGGTGTCGTCATTGCCGCCACTATTTGTGACCACTGACGATTCCTCTCGTCCCCCATCTCCACAACCACCACTATTTCTGCAGCAGCCGCCGTTTCCGCGACCACCTCCGTTTCCGCGGCCACCACCAATACCGCAGCCGACACCCGACTCAGGTTGCGGTTGTTTGCCATGGTTGGATCCGGTGTAGGCCTGTGATGCGGAAGACCACTTATTATTGTTATTCACCATAGGAGGCTAAACAGGTATGTGAATCGGATCAGGTAAGAAAGCGGATCGAACATAAATAGTTGTGGAAAGCTTTACGGCAACCCCTAATCCAGAACTCTCGATACCATATTGGAAGAAATAGGTAAAAGCTGTTATGTTTTTATTCCTCAGGCAAAGACTGATTTATATAATGAAAATACAATACACTTAATTCTCTCCTTAATTGAGAATAAAAGAAAATGAATGAAAATAAATGGAAACAATTAAATAAGAAAATAAATTATTTTCCAACGATCACCATTACGTACAATTGATGCAATTAGTGCGAGTCCGTCTTCCTTTCCATCCCATACTTGTGCAAGAGCAAACCATTTTGAATTCAAAAAAATATCTCTTATGGAGTAATTTGAAAGACAAAAACCCTTGTGCTAGTGGCCGGGAAAACTAAATGTAAAGTTGAAATATGAAATGAAGAGCCAATAATGGGATAACATATCTAATCTCCACGGTATAAGAACCACCTTTGCGAACGTAACTGTTTTGAAAAGTAACAAGGAAGCTAGAGTGAAGTATAGTTTTCACGAAGGGAAGGAGAGGAGTGGGGCTTGCAGTAGCTTCTATCAGAAACATCATCATCAAAACATCAATAAAACTAAAAATGAAAAAGCAAGTACAAGTACAAATCACATATTGTGTAAGCATAATAAACACTTTACTCTTGTATAGTTAATTTAAGTCTAATTATAACAATTCTAATTGGCTTGTTGTGGTTCATTATGCAAAAAAGCTATTTAAGAGCCTCTAGTAACCATCATTTTCTGATTAGAAATACAATTCAAATTAATACTCAATTTTACTTAGCAAAATAGATAATTTCTTACTATGAATCACCCATAACATATTCTTCAAGGACTTTAATGAGGCTACTGTAATGAACGTGCCACATCAGCAAAATGGACAGGTGACAAAGGCTCTCGAAAATGATAATAGGATAAATTTTGTTATGGCCCCACTAATTCAGGAAGTGGGAAGAGGAATGAGGGTGCGTCGCTCATCTTGCAAGCTGCAGGGTTTCATCCATTAACCCTAGTATATATAGAATTATGATTGAGAATGTGAGTGTGAATGATTTGAGAATATCTTCTCTTCTTCCTTCTCTAAGAGTCCTCTCCTTATTCTTGTATTCATTCATCAATGCTTGCTTGTAATTTCTTGCCCTAACACTTCTATTTCAATCTGGAAGTGACATTGAGTAATAATAATACCACTACATTTATTTTTACTGATTATTACTGTTACATTGGTGCTCTCATTACATGATCAAGTCGGATAATGCACGCGTTAAAGAAATCCAGGAAGACATGAAGAACGACGTTCAGCTACAACTCAAGAAATTCATGGAGGCCATGGATATTCGAGACCGCGAGCATGCTCAAAGAATCGATTCCCTAGAAATAAGTAACGAAGAAAGAATCACTCGAATCGAAACGGCAGTCGAATCATTTCTCCAGCGTGCAGCAGAATCCCAACGTGATGAAGCGAACTCATGTAAATATCAGACCCCATTCCACACCAGAAGTGTAAAGCTCGAATTTCCCATATTTGATGGTACACACGCAATAGAATGGATTTTCAAAGCAGAGCAGTTCTTCGAGTACTACAATACACCAGATGTTGATCGTTTGACGATTGCTGAAGTTCATCTCGACGAAAAAGCGGTTCCATGGTACCAGATGATGTAGAGAACTAACCCTTTCCAGTCATGGCTATTGTTTGCTCGGGCGATCGAGGTAGATTTTGGCCCTTCTTGTTATGATTGTCCTCGCACTACATCATTCAAATTGACACAAAAAGCTAGTGTTGCTGAGTATTATTTGGAGTTTACTTCGTTAGCAAATAGAGTATATGGTGTTAGTACTAAAGCATTGTTAGACTGTTTTGTCAGTGGGTTACAACCGGATTTGCAGCGAGAAGTTATAGCTCAAGAACCCAGTTCTATTCAAAGAGCAGTAGCTTTGGCTAAACTCTTTGAAGAGAAAACCAAACCCATAACTAGAAATCAACCACAAAATTCAAACAGCAAGACAAATACCTTCAACAATCCTAACCCAAACAGACCCAACACATCTCCATTATTACCAACTCCAAACTTAAAACCCATAAATACCTATTCAAAACACCAAAATGTCACAAAAATCAGTTCAGTAGAAATGCAAATCCGAAGAGAGAAAGGGTTGTGTTATACCTGTGATGAGAAGTGGTCTTTCAGTCACAAATGTCCTAATCAAAACTTGATGATTTTACAAATGGAAGAGGATGGTAGTGATCATGAGAGTCCTACTGAGAACCAGTTCACCAATATGGCTAGCTTCCAGCCTGTCCTTCAATATTAATCGAAAATATCTGCCACACATGGGTAATATTTCAGCAAAATTTGTGCTATCTTTTTGCAAAGTAAAATTGTACTGATTATGATAAAGCATACACATTTTATAACTTTCGAATACGAAGGAAACATGGTGTACCTCAGTCACTACAGCCCTTGAAATTTGTCTCATTCCTATTTAAAATGAACCTATGTAGACCTAATATCATAGAAAGAATTCATATTTGGGAGAAAGATTCTTAAAATGATAGTAGCATCAACAGAGAAAAGGCAGTACGCATACGAGTATAACGATTACAACAAAGGTTGGGACTGCCTAGTAGTATATCTTGCTCATTGTATCTACTTAGAAGAACGTATGAAACTTACTTGTGGAATTACAAAACTCACCAAAATTAAACAGTTGCAAATGATTGTACTTTACTTACTTCAAACTATTATCTCAGTTCATGTCACAATATGATATAACAATGTGATATGACAGCTGGATTTATATTATAGTTAACACAACTGTGGGAATGAGGCCTGCAATTGCAAGTACTGAAAGGCTTCAATTAATTTATATTGTTCAAATTGGAAAGAAAACTGATCAATTATTGCTAAAACTCTCCATGAAAGTATTGTTTCAATTATGAATGAAAAAGATACATCAGAAAAAAATCATAAAAAAACTACAATATATATATATATATATATATATATATATATATATATATATATATATATATATATATCTTGTAAAGTTTTCTTGTTTTGTCACGAAAAGTCTTAAAGCAAATAGTGCTTTAACTTTTCTTGTTGTAAAGATAATATTTTATTATCTATTCTTTTGTAAAATTTTCTTGTTTTGTCACAAAAAGTCTTAAAGCAAATAGTGTTTTAACTTTTCTTGTTATAAAGATAATATTTTATTATCTCTAGAATCTTCATCTCTCTCCTATATAAGAGAGACTTCTCTTTTTGTAAAAATACAATCATATAACGAAGTAGCAATGCTTTCAAAAACCCCTCTCATAAAAATTATGCTTTCACACTAAATTCTCTTATTCCAACTTCCTTATTGCAACCAAGAGGTATGATCTCTTAGCAACTTGACTTTATAATCTTTGTTTATGTTTATAGTTATTGTTAATCTATGTTTTTTTTACTATCAAAAGACGTAAATCCTGTTTGAACTGAATAAGATCGTTTTAATCTAAGAATCAATCCATTAGGGAAATGAAAAAGAGTACCGCTTAGGAGAAATTTTCTTAGATCTTAGGTCTTAGACACGGAGATGTCTCTGGTAGAACTCTGTGGTAGTAAGTGAGGGATGAAAAGGTGAGGTACTATAATAAGCATAGACTATTCAATAATTTTAAAAATAAACGTGTGTATATATATATATATATATATATATATATATATATATATATATATATTACTTGAAGTAAGCCAATCCTGAATCGCAGTGCTCACAACAATCAGTTTTTTTGACTCCCACTGAAGTGAATACCTAACTTTTGGCAAGGTCATAGAAGTCATATTTATTGTGGGACTCATAAGAATGATATCAATGCAATTCCAAAAATCATCGTTTTAACATAAATGCTAACATAGAATAGTAAATTAATAGCATCTTCAAAAAAGTGATATCTTAATGGAGCATAGAATAGTAAATTAATAGCGTTTTCAAAAAAGTGCTATCTGAATGGAGCATAAAATAGTAAATTAATAGCGTTTTCAAAAAAGTGTTATCTTAATTGAGAATATTAATATCGTTTTAAAAAATGCGCTATTTTAGTGAAATTTAATAATAGCGTTTTTTAATAAAGTGCTATCAAAATAACATTGTCTGTATCCTATAATAGCGCCCGACCATAAAGTGCTATTATAGATGTGTTTGTTTCCTTTTTAATATCACTTTCTTTAAAAGCGCTTTTAAATTAGGCGATACAAAATATCAATTTTTGCGTAGTGGGTTAAACCCCTTGCAATATACAAAATATTCAAAAAATTATATAAATCAAACACGTGGGGTGGCCCCTCGCAAATATGGGAGAAAATTTTTTTGAATTTTGAAATTGTAAATTGTTAGGGGTCACCCATCGCAAAAGAGAAATAACGCCAAAATGTTCTAGAAAATATTGTCATTTGTGAAGGGATAACCCCTCACCATATATATTTGTTCATTTAGCTAGGGGCAGCCCCTCACTAAAAGTTATGGTTAAGTCAAATCTGTCATAAAAAGCATTTATGAAATTCTGGCACAGATATCAGATGTCCTACACAAATGTTGAGACACTAATATCCAACACAATGAACAAGATAACAATAATAATAACAGTGCAGAAAGTAAAGAACACGATGATATGTTTACCCAGTTCGGATCAACAATCCTACTCTGGGGGCTACCAAGCCAGGGACGAAACCAATATACGATAGTATCAATTCACAGATCATACAATAACCAAACCCTGTAATAATCTGCTCACTTAATCACTACCCTTCCTATGACTTCTACCTAAGACTCACCTAGGTATGAGGCCCTCCTCAAATCCCTCTACAATCACAACCCGTGATTGGTTCCTTTCAACACAAGTAACAAAAACGAAAGTCACACTTTCAAAACACACAATTCTCAATACTTCAAAGCTTATGAGAATTGACACACAAGAAACTCAATGCTTAAAAGCTTATGAGTAACTGACAAAACTTACAACACAAAACCCAGTCCTTATACTGTTATCAGAATGATACCAGTTAGGCTCACAAATAACACTCGAAAACCCTAACAAAAACACACGTAAGTTGCACACCTAAACTAGGTTAACACCAGACAATATATAGCATTAAATCTGGACTGGATTGGGTTTCAAAAACGCAGCAAAGAGACTGCTCACAAATCTGCAAAATAAACTCCAACAAAATAGGTCTTCAATCTAAAGTTTCCTAATATGTCTCTATAATTAGAAAGTGCTGAAAACTACACACCAAACAAATCATGCAAAGAAAACACAAGCACAAAATCCATATCAGAGACAGCAGCGAAATACCAACACACACCACACCACAGCAGCAAAAAAAACTCCCCCTCAACTGCAGCACACAACATTCACATTCTCCCCCTCAGCTGCAGCATACATAAGCACATTACTCCCCCTTTTTAGCCAAAAATATGACAAAGGCAAGTAGAACAGTTATTAAAATTTGAGAAATGGTCAAGTCATAGACCAGAATAAACAGCATCAGAGAGTAGATGCACACCACATCACATGACCAAGTGTCATGCACAGACTTCAGCATCTTCCTCTTCATAACCTCATGCACACACTGTACTACCAGAACCTCCTTTAACCTTTTTAATCTGGCAGCCAGAAGGAACATTAATTGCTATAGTTCTTCATGAATGCAAACCCCAAGTCTGCTCCTCAGGTTTTCAAACTGAACTGCATCCAGAGCTTTGGTAAATATGTCAGCAAGCTAATTTTCAGTGCTCACATGCTCAAGAGTTATGACTTTGTCCTCCACAAGTTCTCTGATGAAGTGATGCCTGATATCAATGTGCTTAGTCCTGCTATGTTGAATAGGATTTTTAGAAATATTGATAGCACTCAGGTTGTCACAAAACAATGTCATGACATCTTGTGTGACATTATACTCAGATAGCGTTTGCTTTATCCACACTAGTTGAGCACAACTACTTCCAGTTGCTATGTACTCAGCTTCAGCAGTAGAAAGAGAAACAAAATTTTGCTACTTACTAAACCATGAAATAAGATTATTTCCCAAAAAGAAACATCCTCCAGAGGTACTCTTCCTATCATCAGCACTTCCAGCCCAATCAGCATCACAGTATCCTACTAAAATGGAACTTGAGTCATGGGAGTACAACAACCCATAATCACATGTACCACTCACATACTTAAGAATTCTCTTAACTTGATTGATGTGACTGACCTTGGGTTCTGCTTGGTATCTTGCACATACGCCAACAACAAAGGTTATGTCTGGCCTACTTGCTGTAAGATACAGCAGACTTCCAATCATGCTTCTGTATAAACTTTGTTCAACATTCACTCCCTTTTCATCTTTGGATAACTTCAAGTGAGTAGGAGCAGGAGTTCTCTTATGCTTGGCATTATCCAGTCCAAACTTCTTCACAATATTCCTCGCATATTTTCTCTAACAAATAAAAATGGAATCTTCCATCTGCTTGACTTGTAATCCAAGGAAGTAAGTCAATTCACCTACCAAGCTCATCTCAAATTCAGACTGCATTTGGTTGACAAAATGTTGGACCATTTCATCCGACATCCCACCAAACACAATATCATCTACATAAATCTGAGCAATCATCAGTTTCCCATCCTTCTCCTTGACAAAAAGTGTTTTATCAATACCACTCTTCCTGTATCCATGGTTGACTAAGAACTCAGTCAGCCTTTCATACCAAGCTCGTGGAGCTTGTTTCAACCCATACAACGCCTTCTTTAGCTTGAAAACATGATCAGGAAAATTTGGATCCACAAACCCTTTAGGCTGCTCAACATAAACTTCCTCATTAAGATAGCCATTCAAAAAGGCACTCTTGACATCCATTTGAAACAATCTGAATTTCAACAAACATGCCACTCCTAGCAGCAATCTGATGGATTCCAATCGAGCCACAGGAGCAAATGTTTCATCGAAGTCTACTCCTTCAATCTGTGTGTATCCTTGAGCAACTAGTCTGGCTTTGTTTCTGGTAACAACTCCTTGTTCATCAGACTTATTCTTATAAACCCATTTTGTTCCAGTCACATTTGTTCCTGCTGATCGTGGTACCAGTTCCCAGACTTCACTCCTCTTGAATTGACAAAGCTCATCCTGCATAGCACTTATCCAGAACTCATCTGTCAATGCTTCTTTGACATTCTTTGGTTCAAGCTTTGAAACAAAGCATGCATTTGACACAGCCTCCCTCGTTCTGGTTCTTACACCTTCATTCAGATTTCCAATAATCAATTCCTTAGGGTGATCCTTCTGAATCCTTTTAGAGGGTCCCCTGTTAGCATCCTCTACCTCTTCATTCTCAGGTCTAGTGTCGGTTTCTTGAGCATTATCTTCTACGGACTCAATGTCTTGTGAGATTTCATTGTTCATGGGAAGGCATGCTCCAACATCATCTGGGACATCTTCGTCTTTCCCAGAGTCATCAACCACCACATTTATGGATTCCATCATCACCTTAGTTCTAGAATTAAATACCCTATATGCTTTACTATTTGTAGAGTATCCCAAAAATATCCCTTCCTCGCTCTTAGGATCCATCTTTCGCCTCTGCTCACGATCCGCCAAGATATAACACTTACTCCCAAACACATGGAAATACTTCACATTTGGCTATCTACCTTTCCATAGCTCATAAAGAGTGACAGAAGTGCCTGATCTGATAGTCACCCTATTGTGTATATAGCAAGCGGTATTCATGGCTTCAGCCCAAAAATGATATGGAAGCTTTTTGGCATGAATCATGACCCTTGCACACTCTTGTATAGTCCTATTCTTGTGTTCCACCACACCATTCTGCTGAGGAGTGATCGGTGGTGAGAATTCATGAGTGATTCCTTCAGATAAGCAAAACTCTTCAAACCTGCTATTTTCGAATTCTTTCCCATTGTCACTTCTGATTCGAACAACACCACAATCCTTTTCCCGTTGAATCCTTTGACACAACTCTTTGAAGGCTGTAAATACTTCAGACTTTTCTCTGATAAAGCTTATCCAGGTGAATCTGGAGTAATCATCAACGACAACATAGGCATACTTCTTCCCACCAAGACTTTCAACCTGCATAGGTCCCATTAAGTCCATGTGAAGCAGTTCCAGAACTCTAGAAGTTGTGGTAAGATGTTGAAGCCTCTTGTGTGACACCCTTATTTGCTTCCCAACTTGACATTCACCACATATTCTATCCTCATCAATCTTCAGTTTGGGAATACCTCTAACAGCTTCACTTGACATAACTTTCTTCATCCCTTTCAAGTGTAAGTGACCCAATTTCTGATGCCACAGTTTGGTTTCATCTTCCTTTGACATCAAACAGGTAGACAAACTTTCAGATTCTTGAGAATTCCACAGATAGCAGTTATCCTTAGACCTGGTTCCCTTCATAACAACTTCATCTTTCTCATTGGTTACTAGACATTCAGATTTTGTGAAATTTACTTTGAGTCCTACATCACACAGTTGGCTTATACTGATCAAATTTGCGGTCAACCCTTTGACAAATAGAACACGATCCAAATTTGGTTGTCCTGTGTAGTCCAGCTTTCCAACACCTTTTATTTCACCTTTTGATCCATCCCCAAAAGTGACATAATTGGTGGAGTGAGGCTAGATATCTGACAAGAATTTCTTCACACCAGTCATGTGGCTTGAACAACCACTGTCAAAGTACCAATCTTCCCTTGCAGATGCTCTAAGAGAGGTATGTGCTATGAGACCGGTCATCATATTTCTAGGAGTCCATCTTCTCTTTATTTTAGCCCAACTCTGTCCTTTATTTTGTTGATGAGCAGTTTTGGGATAGCCGTGCAACTTGTAGCAAAAGGACTTTAAGTGACCCATCTTTCCACAGTAATGACATCTCCATGGTTTATACTTTGAACTACATACTCTTTTCTGATGCTTCATCTGATGTTGAAACATGTGATTTGACATCCCCTATTCTTGCTTTATTTTCTGAGGAACAAACTTTAATACAGGCTTCTTGTAGTTCTCTGCTTGATTGCTAAAACCAAGGCCTTGCACATTTCCAGCATCTTTCCCAGTCTGAAGAATCTCATCCTGCAGCGTGGTACCATTGTTCAGCATTCTTATAGATTTGGTCATATTGTCAAGTTTTGACTTTTGCCATACAACCTCCTCTTTCAGATCAACAATGATTGATAGATGTTCTTCCTTCTCAGCTTCTAGTTGAGCTATCAGAACCTTCTGTTCTAATATTATCTGGCACCTTTCTTCATTCTAGATACACAACTCTGAGAACCCGGTGAAGACTTCTTCCTTAGTGAGTTCTCCAATATAAGATTCTTTGTCAGAGTCAGACTTACAAGTAGTTTCTCCATCAGCCTTACATATCCCGGTCAAGGCTGTCACCAATTTTGCTGATTCTTCTTCAAGATCACTCTCAGACTCTCCTTCTGACCAAGACACAGATAAGCCCTTCTTCTGCCTTTTGAGATACGTGGGACACTCAGTCTTTATGTGCCCAAATCCCTCACATTCAAAACATTGAACTCTCTTCCCTTGATTGGAGTCTTCTTCAATTCTGGACCGTCTGCCTCCATCCTGGTTTTTACTTATGTCAAGTGACTTGTTCTGAACATTTGCTCTTGACTTCCAGTCAATCCTTTTCAACACTTTGTTAAATTGTTTTCCAAGCAATACCAGATCTTTAGACACCCCTTCATCTCTGACCAGGTCACCTTCATCGTCTGAGTCACCAACATTTGACACAAAAGTTATGCTCTTCTTCTTTTCAGACTTTTCATTGATCCCTAATTCAAACGTTTGAAGTGATCCCACAAGTTCATCCACTTTCATCTTATCTATGTCCTGAGCTTCCTCTATAGCAGTCACTTTCATGTCAAATCTCTTAGGTAGAGATCTGAGGATTTTTCTGACCAGTTTGCTGTCAGACATCTTTTCACCTAGGGCACTTGAGGCATTAGCTATCTCAATAATGTTCATGTGAAAATCATGAATGCTCTCATCCTCCTTCATCTTCAAACTCTCAAACTTGCTAGTGAGAAGCTGAAGTTTTGACATCTTCACCTTTGAAGTCCCTTCATGAGCAACCTTCAAGACCTCCCACGCCTCTTTTGCAATGGTGCAATGTTCAATCAACCTGAAGATATTCTTATTGACACCATTAAACAATGCATTCATGGCTTTGGAATTTCCCACGGACCCTTTGTAGTCTGCATCATCCTAGTCTTCCTTTTCCTTCACCACATCAGTAGGGGTACCTTTTCCATCTTTAACCTTTGGGGGTTTCCATCCTTTTATAACAGCTTTCCATGCTTGATCATCCATGGATTTCATGAATGCTATCATCCTTGGTTTCCAATAGTCATAGTTGGAACCATCAAGCAGAGGTGGTTTGTTCAAAAATCCTCCATCCTTGTCCATTGTACCAGAAAGTACCTTCCCTGAATCTCACCCAGAACCAAACAAGGGTGCAAGCTCTTGATGCCAATTGAAATTCTGGCACAGATATCAGATGTCCTACACAAATGTTGAGACAATGATATCCAACACAATGAACAAGATAACAATAATAATAACAGTGCAGAAAGTAAAGAACACAGTGATATGTTTACCCAGTTCGGATCAACAATCCTACTCTGGGGGCTACCAAGCCAGGGACGCAACCAATATACGATAGTAGCATTTCACAGATCATACAATAACCAAACCCTGTAATAATCTGCTCACTTAATCACTACCCTTCCTATGACTTCTACCTAAGACTCACCTAGGTATGAGGCCCTCCTCAAATCCCTCTACAATCACAACCCGTGATTGGTTCCTTTCAACACAAGTAACAAAAACGAAAGTCACACTTTCAAAACACACAATTCTCAATACTTCAAAGCTTATGAGAATTGACACACAAGAAACTCAATGCTTAAAAGCTTATGAGTAACTGACAGAACTTACAACACAAAAACCAGTCCTTATACTGTTATCAGAATGATACCAGGCTCACAAATAACACTCGAAAACCCTAACAAAAACACACGTAAGTTCCACACCTAAACTAGGTTAACACCAGTCAATATATAACATTAAATCTGGACTGGATTGGGCTTCAAAAACGCAGCAAAGAGACTGCTCACAAATCTACAAAATAAACTCCAACAAAATAGGCCTTCAATCTAAAGTTTCCTAATATGTCTCCATAATTAGAAAGTGCTGAAAATCCGAAAACCACACAAAAACACAATCCAAAAATACTTTGGATGCCACATAGGATAACCAAATATTCACAGAATATTTAGTTACAAATAACAGCAACAGAATCTCCTTTTAAACTGAATTCAGGCGCGATGTCCTATGAGCCAGTATGGGACATCTTCATTCGACATGTTGTATGCAGAAAAATAGAATATCTTGTTTCAACATCTTGCTGCTAGAATAGTTTTAGCAAAATAAATGCCAACCACAAAATCAACGAAATAACAATTTATTTCCGCTATTAAATCCTGCTACGTGACAGAAAGGTGCTTGCAACACAACATTTTCTACGGGCAACCCCTCACCAATTATATCCATTCATTTAGCTAGGGGCAGCCCCTCGCCAGTTGCATACCATAAATGCATATATCTTCTTCTTTCCCAGACATGTTATTCTCTCTCTCTCTCTCTCTCTCTCTCTCTCTCTCTCTCTCTCTCTCTCTCTCTCTCTCATTTTTCTTCTCATCAGCCACCCTTCTTCTTCTCTCATTTTTCAATAAAAACAACTCTCATCAAACACCCTCTTTCTTCTTCTTTCAAATATTCTACCAATCTAAAATTAGGTAAATATTGTTGTTTTACTATAATTTTTTTGAATTTATAATTTACATTTACTATTTTTTTTTGTGTTGCATGTATAAATATATTCATATGATGGTGTTAAATTTCTTAAAATTTTATTTCTTAAATTTTTAGGATTTATATTATAATATTTCTAAAATATTTGTTAAAATTAAATTGAAAAAATAGTATAGATATGTTTTTGTTGTTTATATTATTTATTATATAAATATGTATATGTTGTTTATATGTGTTGTTTATAAATGTCTGTATATGTTGTTTATATGTGTTGTTTATAAATATAGGTATATATTGTTTATATTATTTAGTGTATAAATATAAAAAATAATATTGTTTATTTTAGTAATATATTTATAGAAAATATATTTTAGAAAAAAATTAAGAAACATATTGTTTAGTAATATATACTAAATATTTTTATAAAAGAAAATTTATAAAATTAGTTTAAGAAACATATTATATATTTTTATAAAAGAATAGATAATATTTTAATATATAATTTTTATTTAGAAAGTATGAATTAAATCATAAAAATTTATAATTTATAATATATAATTATAGAAAATATGAATTAAATCCTATAATTATATAATTATAACTTTTTTAATTATAATATTATAAACATTAGCTAGGGGTTAAACCCCTCACAAAGTTCAAAACGTAAATCAATTTGCTAGGGGCTTTACCTCTCGCAAATGTCTGACAAAGTTAGTTAGGGGCTTTACCCCTCACCAAATGCAAAACACAGCTATTTTAGCTAGGGGTTTATCCCCTAGAAAATTACCTGATATGTCTGTGCTACTCTGTGTCACTAGTCTGCTCCTATGTCTGTTGTGTAGCAAACTAAATTTTATGAGTTACAATTTGCAAGGGGCTTACCCCTTAGCCAATTTTGCGATGGTATTATCATCTAGTCATTTATTTGCGATGCCCTGATTAGCTATGGGTCATATCCCCTTGCAAATTTATGTTTTGTGATGGGTTTTTTTGCATTAGTGAGGGGTTAAACCCCTAGCTAAAAACAATTTTTCTTGTAGTGTTTAGTCACAAACAATAGATCTGTAAATTATATTGAGCGTCAATAGATAATTTTTTTTTATCAATTTCATTAAGGGTCAATAAATTTGTATAAACTTTTGATCACTTTTAAAAAAGAAATACTTGACTTCTTCAACTTACTCTTTTTTGCCGCTCCAATTTTAGAATCTCTCACCCAACTCTATATTAGGCCCGTTTGTTTTGACTTTTTTAAAAAAATTATTTTTATATCTCGGTTTTTTATTGGGTGAGGTGAAAGTTTTGTTATGATATGTATTATCTGTAATAGGGAATATAATGTAATTAAGAAAAGAAGAATATAAAATCAAAGGAGGACTACCATGCAGGTCTAGCTTAGAGAAGCATAGATTGCTATTAGGTTTAACATAGATTCTCTCATTGGCTTGAGGTTTTCTCGTTAGCTTAGATTTAGCTTAGGTTTTCTCGGTGAGATCAAACAAATTACAAATTCTCTCAAAATAAATATGAACATGCTTTCTAAATTTTAGCATTCATCAAGATTAGTATCAAATAATGTAGGTTTCGCCCACTGTGAGGTTCGTGTTCTATATTAATAAAGTGTAATGGGATAAATGTAATATTCAATTGTTAAAATTCGAGTTTAACTTAACTAAACTAATTACAATAATATTATATGAGCTTAGAAGCAAGAGTTTGGAATAACCCATATGATGGATTAGAACAAGGAGTTATTCACCTAAGTCATAATATTTGAGAATTGTATTAGATACGATTGAAAGGAGTTCCTACCTAAATAACTAATTTTGTGTAATCAGCCCACCACTGACTTGGAACAAAGTGAAATATGGGTCTTGATCCACTAGTTAATCTTATTACGTAACTGTTATTTGACTTTTACTATTTGGAGCAATGTGATTAAGTTAGATATGAGGGGCTCTTTTTTCATTTGTAATATTAAGGAGTGTGTGGATACTAATTTGTGTTTTGATTTTTGATTTAGTGGAGATCTGTCATGAACGAAACTTTGGGCAATCTCTTTCCATGCACTTTGGATGTGGAGGAATAAAAAACAACATGATGAGAATTTTTTGAGACCTAGAATTCTGTGGCGACATGTTACTAAAGTTGCTCATGAGTATTTTTTGGTAGCGGATCTGCATGATAGTAAGATGGAGTTGCCTCGAGAGGTTAAGCAAATAAGGTGGACTTCTCCTCCTTCGGGTTGGGTGAGATTGAACACGAATGAAGCTAGTAAGAATGACTTGATAGTTGGATGTGGTGATCTTTTAATAGGTTGTACGAGTGAGTGGTTTGGAGGCTTCGCAAGATATTTGGGTTCTTGTAGTGCATATATTAATGAACTTTAAGGTCTGCTAGAAGGATTAAAATTAACAAAAGATATTGGGTTTAGAGCTATGGAGCTTCATGTAAATTCTAAAGTGGTTGTTCAAAACATTTTGGATTCTGGACAGGGTAGTATAATCGGAATGCGATTGATATAACAAATTCAACAGCTACTCAAATAGAATTTGGAGGTGCAAACTTGATTTGTACTTGCCAACATGGAATGTGATTTAGGTCCTAACTTGATGCTTTATGAACGAGTTCTTGTTCAAATTTTTCCTTTTTTATTATCCAATATTATTGAAGTCTCTAGGTTAATTGCTATGTAAGTTTTTATCTTTGGACATCGACCCTCTTTTCTTAAATTAAAAAAAAAGATTAGTTATTAAACATAATTAGACAACAAGGAAGTAACTAAATTAATTTATAGTTTGATGGAGGTATTTTTCTCAGAATAAACAAAAAAAGGTTCTGGGCGTCGTTGTTTACTCTCCAATCATTGTGGATGAATTTTTAAAATGTGACTATGTTTTATAATTATTGTTTGAAATGAAAATCTTATTTAAATAGAAACCATACAAAAGAAACATTTGGTGATGCACTTTTTGTCTATTCATTTACTATCCAAACCTTCAAAATGCGTCTTTTCGTAAAACCATCTAACTCATACACAAATCGGTTGTATAAGATGAGTAATTAAGGTTCATAACTGTGAGATTTGGGTCGAACTCATGCTGTGTCGAAGGAGAAGCTTTCATGTGTATTTCGACAGGAGGCAAGCATGCAGTCGAAGCTTGTTCACATGCTGATGCCTTATTGTTACATACTGTAGTCGAAGGCTGTTCTAGTATGTATGTATTGTTGAAATATTATTATGTCGAATTGGGCCTTGTGTTAGATCCAATTGTTTAGGTTTCTTGGGCTGCAAGTTACCTAGTTAGTCTATAAATAGGCTAGTACACTCAGTTTGTTGAGTGTGGCAAATTGTGATATTCACTTGTAATCATTTGTGACTTTAATGAGAAAGTGAATAGTAAACAGAATTTATATTTGCCCAATCCTTGTTGTTTCTTCTTCTTCTTCTTGTTTTCTTTTCCGTTAAACCCTAACCCTTGTTTTGGTTCTTGATCATCAAGAAACCATTTATACTTTCTTTGAAGACATCGTTTTTCACAACAAATTGGTGCGGTGAGTGTGGAGAAGATGGCTTCAACAAAGTATGAGATTGAAAAGTTCACCGGAGTGAACGATTTCGGTCTGTGGCGCTTGGATATGAAAGCCCTACTGGTGCAGCAGGGATGTTTGGAAGCGTTAAAGGGAATGACAGCCATGGATGCTGCGTTGACGGAAAGAGAAAAGACGACAATGATCTAGAAAGCACACATCGCGATATTATTGAGCCTTGGTGATTAGGTTCTACGGCAGGTATCAAAAGAGACGACGGCGTCAGGATTATGGGTAAAGCTTGAAAGCTTGTACATGACCAAATCATTGGTAAATCGTTTGTACCTGAAGCAAGCTTTGTATTCATTCAAGATGAGTGAAGACAAAGCTTTGGCTGAGCAGCTGGATATGTTCAACAAGCTGATTCTTGATCTTGAAAATATTGATGTGAAGATCGATGACGAAGATCAAGCGTTGTTGCTGTTGTATGCTTTGCTCAGGTCGCATGCTCACTTCAAAGAAACTCTCTAGTATGGAAGAGAGTCCCTGACCTTTGAAGAAGTTCAAGCAGCCTTGTATTCGAAGGATTTGAACGAAAGAAAGGAGCAGAAACCTTCATCGGTTGGCGAAGGGTTGTCCGTGAAAGGAAGATCGTCAAAGAAAGATGGTAGGTTTGACAAGAAGAAAGGAAAGGTTCAGCAGAAGTCTTATGGTGGTGATATGTCTGGTATCAAATGTTATCACTGTAAGTAGGAGGGTCACACAAGAAAGGTGTGGCCTGAGCGCCTGAATAATCATGGAGGTAAGGACAATGGGAATGCAGCTATTGTGCTAGATGGTTATGAATCATCTGATGTCCTTGTGGTGTCGAGCAGCAACTCTTGCGAAGAGTGGATTATGGATTCTGGATGTACTTGGCATATGACTCCAAACAAGAATGTGTTTAAAGAATTGTGTGATCAAGATGGTGGATCAGTGCTGCTGGGGAACAAAAAAGCTTGTAAGATTGCAGGTATTGGATCTGTTAGATTCAAGATCCATGATGAGTCAATAAAGCTATTGACTGGGGTTAGGTATGTACCTGACCTTAAGAGGAATTTAATTTCTCTTGTTGAATTCGACAAGAAAGGATATGTTTTCAAAGGAGAGCAAGGTATCCTGAAAGTCATTGAAATTCAGGTATAACAGATCCCAGATGTCCTACATGATGTCGAGACATCAGGTCTGACATAAACAGCAAGGCAATTATAGACATTTAAAGAAGTCCACTATTAGCAGTATCAAATTAAAGACTCAACAAACCAGTTGACAATCCACTAACTTAATCACTACCCAATGACCCTTCTATCTAAGTCCTCCCTAGATAAGAGACTCCATCTCACTCCCAATCATCGCAATGATGTCTAGCAGTCAACATCTCAGTCACTGCATCAACAGCTTGATTTCCAAAAACTCTCCAAACACGTAGAAGACACACTCCTATAATAATACCTAGACATGACCCTCATGAATAAGAACAATACTTAGAGTTGCTTAATAGCTTCCTCCAAGAACAATACATCTCTTACCTACAGGCTTCGAGATAAACACAATGACCATCCCACAAACCCGGTGGTTCATCAACCAACACAGCCCTTATAATTTACATGATGGTTGGCTTACTAATACTAGGTTACAATGCTTCTATTTATAACCTATTTCCAAACTGGATTTGGGCCTTCAAATCACAACAAATCAACCGCTACAAATCTGCAAAAGATTCTGCTACTAAATAGATCTTCAATCAAATCTTCAATTAAATCTTCAATTAAATCTTCAATTAAATCTAATTATTCTCCATATGTTTTTGCATGAAAATAGTAACAAAATCTGCTAAATATAAGATTGCAACAAAATATATTTGTCCCATGATATTCGCCTGCAATCTCTCCACCAGATCTTCTCAAAACACACTTAAACAAATGCAGCCCTAACAAAACACATCAGACTGATGTTTTGATGTTCTGTCAACTGATGTCAAGACATCAGGTTTAACATCAGCTCCCTTCTGAACTCATACAAAACTGCAACCCTTCTGAACTTAACATCAACTCAATGTTAAGAACTCATGTTAAGACATCAGACATATGACATCATTAACAACACCATTGTTTTACCAAAATTCCAGCCAATAAAAGAATTAACAATCTCCCCCTTTGGCTAATTTTGGGTAAAACAATCTCAGCCTACACCAGAGATACCAACCGCGGAAAAACACCATACAAACTAACATCAGCACACAACTAGCAGCAGCAACTCCCCCTCAAAACTGTAACCAACAAAACAGCTGCACAAACTACACACTCCCCCTCAAGCCTAGAACCACAATAGACAACTAGGCAACAACTAGGCTAACGCTCTCCCTTTCTAGCCACAATTGGACAAACTCTGAATCTGCCAACCAACATACTCAGAACAAAATCCAGACTCAACAGCTACTACTGTACATTCTCTCTCCCTTTTTGGCAAAAAATTGACAAACATTGGTGTAAATGTATACTTCTGATTCAATCAATTGACCACAAATCTATAGAACCAGGTCTAAACTGTCAAGTACACCATGAACTTCACCAGTAACACAATGTCACGACATCTTGTCTGACATTACAATCTGGATAAACAACTTCTTCAACAAAAGATCAACTCTCCCTATCGAAGATAACCAGTGCTCCTTTGCACGAAGAACGCCTTAAATGAAAGGAAAACATAAGACTCATCTTAATGTCTTCAAGAGCGCACCCTCTGTTCAACACACCTGCTGAACGCATTCACATAATGCTTAACCCTCAAACAATCCAAGTACCACACTAGTACAAACAGAAGTTCTCCCATTATATTTCACAAATGGTGCTCCTTGACCAGTATATCATAACATTTGGAAAATCCAGACATAGTCTTCATTCATCCAGTCAGGAATGCTTCACACAATCATCCACAAGTTCTGAAGCACACACACAATGCCTTCCACTGAACTCAAAATAAACTCCTCTTACACACACCAAGACAAGTGTTACATATTTCATCAACAAGGACCCTCACAAAGCTCTTCCAAAATCTGCAGAGAAAAATAAATTCTCCCATACACAACCAAAGTTGTCCTTCAGACTTCTCCTCAGAAGCATGTGCGCATATGATTTAAAAAATTAGCTTCACCTGGCTAGAACTATTCATGTCCACACCAACATGTCATCCAACAGCCTAATGTCATAACATGTTATCTGACATTATATCCTCATAAGATTCAACCAATCTTCACAATCTTGATCAGCATGCAATCTTCACAATATATGTACCTTTGCAGCAAAATCCATAGACAAGTACTCCTCCTGTCATGGTTAACTAATGCTCTAGATGGAGATGAACATTTGAGCACACTTGCTGAGCACATTCACATACTGTACTTTTACTTTTGGAGAACACAACCATGTATCCTGACTTGTTTGACACTGCTCACAGACTCCACAAATTCTCTGCTTTGTTGAGATCTAATCTCTTCAAGAGATGCTTGTAGCAGAAGAAGGAACAACTCTCAAAATAAATTTTCTGATTAGATCACATAACAATCCCTCTACCATTACATCTACCAGTAGTTGTTGATACTAGTGAAGTCTTCAAAATTAGTAGTCATGCTTTGCCAGAACATACTACTAAAAACAAGCTCAGAATCTCCACATTCTAATCCACATAGTCAGAAACACCTCTTCTGACAATAATGCTTGAGCATCCAACTCCACATGAAGTTACAATTAGGATATTCAAGAGGAACATAAGAATCACCATCCTCCTTCAAACAAACTGTTAGATAAGGATCAAAGTCACATAGATCCCCCAATTCTCCAAAGGCAGTCATTTCCTATCATACTCTTCATCTTCAGACTTCTAATCAATCAATACCTGATCTACTTCAGTCTTCTCTACATTCTCCATCCAAGGCAGACATTCTACTTAATGATTCTCCCGTATGACTATGTAGACGCTCCTTAGGCATAATGTAGGCACCACGCTTCTGAACTAGAGCATAATCATCCTTCACCATAATTCAACCAGATAATGTCCCAACACAAGTTAGAACATCTGCCACACACCAAGACATCATCACCATGATTCTTGATATGCTCCACCAACTGGACTTACTATAGCATAGTAATCCAAAGAACTAGAGAAATAACCTCTCATCCACCTTCAAGAAGAATAATCTCCTCGAGTCTTCAACTCATCACCCTTCTGCCCAAGAGTAACTTGTTCCAAGACAATCCTCAATAATAACAAGCTGCCACACTATGATTATCTTTATTCTTCGAATCCACTTCTGAGATAAACCAAATGCCACAGTTTGATCACCTCATTCATGAATCCTCATATGAAAACAACCAAATGCCACATTTTGACCTTTTTCACGTTTGTCAGAACTCTCACAAAGATATCTTGATCCACCAAGGAAACTTGATCTTCAAGTTACATGTTCCACTTGCTCAAAAGCAAACACACTTAGACTCCCTAAGCCATGGTCATGTAACATCTTCTCCTTCCTGCAGCTCCCGCAAACTGCCATGAGAATGATCTTTTTGAAGCATCTTATTGTTCATTCCTGTAGATCACCCTATCATTAGCTGATGTGCCACATCACCAGCTGAGACTTCTGATGTTAAGCTAGATGTCAGAACATTATGTCACCCAACTGTTGAATTCAGCTCTACCTTCTGCCACTCAGAAGAACCTCCTCCCTTTGTAGAAACATATTTCCATGCTCTCATAGACTTGATTCAACAATCAAGTTTGAGTAGACAACCTCCATCCTGCTTAGAAACTCCAAAGACTTCAAACCTACCACATCTGAATCTTCAGAAAATAAGTAGTCCAAGACTACCTCATAGGAATACTAAATAAGGTCACTTCCCTTAGTAGAGCCGTCAGTAGAAAGCCAAAGAATACTGCCACTTATCCTCGACCTTCACAACCAGAGCAAACACCATGCTCCAAACCACTTAGATAAAAAATAAACTGATCCAAGCTGTAACCATCAAGATTATGATGTCTTCATAGTCTTCCATCTTCATCTTCAACAGCACCACCATCTGGACAAGTCATTCACAATACTTTCTAGGAACAGATGCTAAGCAATAATCCCAGGTCAACACCTAGGCGACTTGTGAGCGAATGTAGAACCTCTCCCATGATTCTCCAAACCTCTGATGAAAAGATGTTAAAACAATAGACAGAACATCCTTAATCTTGTCTTTCAAGGATAATCAATTAAATACTTGTGAATTTTACAAATAGTAATTGATCCCTGTGGTTTAACCCTTCTTCAGATTCCAGCATCTTCTGAATCTTCTTCATGACAGACCATTATGACAACCATTCATACCACAAAAGCCTTCCAGGTTAGGTCAGTGTCTTGATCTTTTACTCCACCCTGAGCAAAGAACTGAAATGATGTTTCAACATCAGTTCCGACATTAGTCTAAATCACATTAAACATCTCCTATGGATTTGGAGACTACAACCATATTAATCCACACATATCTCTTGTAGGGAACACACAAGAACATATCAACATCTGATCAACTTCCAAGATCAGACCAACAAAACTGCAGTAACTTGCATAACACACTCTTCCAGAAGCTTCTTCTTATAAGCACAAGGTTCATACCTCTTGTCTAACTTAAGAGTGATAACATACCATAGACAATCTGCTACTTCCAATCCTTCAGGCCACAAAATTGAAAGAGCTCATGCATACACCAATTTACCACAGGCTGATTTACACTGCTACTACACACAAACTCTTGGATACATTTTCCCTATAAAATTGCCCTCAAACATTTTAGCTTAAACAAGGATCATCTCCTTCTCTTCTGCTATCAAGATAACAACCTTTTCTTCAACCAACTCCAACTGAAATGCTATGACATTATGAACAGCATCTCAAAAATTGTTCAACTCATAACTTCAGTGATCCTTCAAAACAGCTACAATCTAATAGGTCTTTGACTTAACATTTACCATAAACTGCTGATGTGTAGAACGATGTCGAGACATTAGAATTGACATATTAAGCTCAGCTTCTTTCTTGATGAAACTTCCTCCAGTTCATGATTTTGAAAATCAGAAACATGTATCTTCACAAGAGAATTCATCTTCAGATATACCAGAACTACATTTGACATCATAACTAGGAAGATCCTCCTAATTAGGTCACCACAACTAAGCTTAAGAGATAACTTATCAAGATCTTCACTCCCGCATGAAAGATTTGACAGTGATACTCTTTTTCTTTGGCCCCACCCTCTTCTTTCACCATCAAGAAAATTGATAAAGAAGGAATCAATGTTCTGGACAGATTGGTCTTCAATGCCTGATTTGAAATATATTCTTCTTCTAAAAAAAACTGAAACTTCCATGTCATACAGTCTTTAATAAGATCCATTCACCTTTTGATCACTTCTTTCACAAAACAAAGATATGAGATAATCCTCAAATATCTTTGGCATCTCTAACCAAACGGTTTAAGCTGTCTTGTATAAACTACAACATCATAGAATATCCTGCTGAGGAGACCAAACTCTAATGTCTTTCCAAGAGAATACCTTCCTAGAATCTCACCACCAGAGATACAAGAACCAACCAGGGTTAAATCAGATACCATGCAGCGGAACACACAACAAATCCTCAACAACCTTCAGGCACTACTCAATAATCCTTGCACACCATCACCATAAACCAAGTGCCAACAAATCAAACTCACAACAGCAGTTCTCCTGATAACAACAGACAGGTCCAATACATACCCTATCATGAATAGTCCATCCTTCACTTCAAGGGATCATACAAACCACTATATGAATTGACCAAGTCCATAACTCAGCAAAACTATCTTCCTTGCTCATGCACCAGAAAGTATCTTCCCTAGATCTCATCCAGAAACAGACAGGATGCCTGCTTTGATACCAATTGAAATTCTGGTATAACAGATCCCATATGTCCTACATGATGTCGAGACATCAGGTCTGACATAAACAGCAAGGCAATTATAGACATTTAAAGAAGTTGCTGAAAAGTAAAGTGCACGCAGAATTTGTTCACCCAGTTCGATCTAACAACCTACATCTGGAGGCATACCAAGCCAGGAAGGAAGTCCACTATTAGCAATATCAAATTACAGACTCAACAAACCAGTTGACAATCCACTAACTTAATCACTACCCAATGACCCTTCTATCCAAGTCCTCCCTAGATAAGAGACTCCATCTCACTCCCAATCATCGCAATGATGTCTAGCAGTCAACATCTCAGTCACTGCATCAACAACTTGATTTCCAAAAACTCTCCAAACACGTAGAAGACACACTCCTATAACAATACCTAGACATGACCCTCATGACTAAGAACAATACTTAGAGTTGCTTAATAGCTTCCTCCAAGAACAATACATCTCTTACCTACAGGCTTCGAGATAAACACGATGACCATCCCACAAACCGGGTGGTTCATCAACCAACACATCCCTTATAATTTACATGATGGCTGGCTTACTAAAACTAGGTTACAATGCTTCTATTTATAACCTATTTCCAAACTGGATTTGGGCCTTCAAATCACAACAAATCAGCCGCTACAAATCTGCAAAAGATTCTGCTACTAAATAGATCTTCAATTAAATCTAATTATTCTCCATATCTTTTTGCATGAAAATAGTAACAAAATCTGCTCAATATAAGATTGCAACAGAATATATTTGTCCCATGATATTCGCCTGCAATCTCTCCACCAGATCTTCTCAAAACACACTTAAACAAATGCAGCCCTAACAAAACACATCAGACTGATGTTCTGATGTTCTGTCAACTGATGTCAAGACATCAGGTTTAACATCAGTTCCCTTCTGAACTCATACAAAACTGTAACCCTTCTGAACTTAACATCAACTCAATGTTAAGAACTCATGTTAAGACATCAGACATATGACATCATTAACAACACCATTGTTTTACCAAAATTCCAGCCAATACAAGAACTAACAGTCATGAAGGGGTCGAAGGAAGTCTTGAGAGGCGTGAAGAAATAAGGCTTGTATACCCTTGAGGCTGAGGTTGTAAGTGGTTCGACAAATGTTGTATCCACGAAACCTGTGTCGAAGACAGAGTTATGGCACATGAGATTGGGCCATGTCAGCAAAAGAGGCTTGGTCGAATTGGGGAAGCAGAACCTGCTAGGAGGTGACAAAGTCGAAAAGCTGGAGTTTTGTGAATCTTGTGTATTTGGTAAATCCTGTAGGGCGAAGTTTAACAAAGGCAAGCAAAGAACATATGGATCCCTTGATTACATTCATGCTGATCTTTAGGGAACCTGCAAGGAATCCTTCACACTCAGGTGCAAGGTATTTTCTATCCATCGTTGATGACTATTCCAGAAAGCTATGGGTATTCATTCAGAAGACAAAGGATGAAACTTTTGAGAATTTCAAAAGTTGGAAGGTTCTGGTCGAAACTCAAAATGGCAAAAAGGTTAAGAGGTTGAGAACCGACAATGGCCTTGAATTCTGCAACGAAGCATTCGACAGTTACTGTGTTGAGTCTGGGATTGCAAGGCATAAGACTGTAGCAGGTACTCCTCAACAAAATGGCTTAGCTGAGAGATTCAATCGAACAATCCTTGAAAGGGTTAGATGCATGTTGGTTAGTGCTGGATTGAAGAAGGTGTTTTGGGCAGAGGCTATTTCGACAGCAGCTTATCTGATAAATAGATGTCCCTCGACTGCGCTGGGAATGAAGACACCTGAAGAAGTTTGGCCGGGTCATCCACCAGATCTCAACAAACTGAGAGTATATGGCTGTTTAGCCTATGCTCACATTAGGCAAGACAAGGTCGAACCTAGAGCTCTGAGATGCATGTTCCTTGGATATCCTTAGGGAGTCAAGGGTTATAGGCTGTGGTGCCTAGAACCAGGTCACAGAAGATGTATCACAAGTCGTGATGTAGTTTTCAATGAGGTCGAAATGGCTTTCAAGAAAACTGGTGATGTTGGTCGAAGTGCAGAAATCTCTGAAGAGGAGTTGGAACAGGTAGAGATGCCTGTTGAGGTGGAGCATAGTGATGCTGAAGTGCATAGCCCTAACGAAGTCGAAGAGCAAGATGCTGAAGAGGCTGAGGAAACTGTCGATGACTACCTACTGGCAAGAGATATGTCGAGAAGAGTCATCAAGCCACCTCAGAGACTTGGTTATGCAGATCTTATAGCGTTTGCTTTAATCTCTGCAAGTGAGGTACTTGACAAAGAACCTAGAGATTACAAGGAAGCTATAACAAGTCGAAACAAGACTGGATGGCGAAAAGCCATGGATGACAAGATGAAATCTCTTCATGATAATAACACTTGGGAGCTGATTGAGAAACCTGCAGGAGCAAGGTTAGTCAGTTGTAAGTGGATTTTCAAGGTCATGGAAGGAATCGAAGGAGTGATGTCGAAGCGCTTTAAGGCGAGGCTGGTTGCTAGGGGATTCACTCAGAAAGAAGGAGTCGACTTCAATGATATGTTCTCACCTGTTTAAAGCATAGATCCATTCGAATGCTGTTGGCCATGGTGGCAAAGTTCGACTTGGAACTTGAGCAAATGGATATGAAGACAACATTTCTGTATGGTGATCTAGATGAAACGATCCTGATGCGTCAACCTGAAGGGTATGCAGAAAAGGGTAAAGAAGATTATGCGTGCAAGCTGAATAGGTCTTTGTATGGCCTGAAACAATCTCCTCGACAGTGGAATAGGAGATTCGACAAGTTCATGGCACACATTGGTTTCACTAGAAGCCAGTTCGATCACTGTGTTTACTTCAGATTTCGACCTCGAAACTCACTTGTTATGTTGCTGCTGTATGTGGATGATATCCTCATAGCTAGCAACATTGTTGAGGATGTAACGAAGGTGAAGGATGAACTCAGTAAGGAGTTCGAAATGAAGGATCTGGGAGCTGCAGCCAGGATTCTTGGGATTGACATCCGGAGAGATAGAAAGCAGTCGAAGTTGTGCTTATCTCAAGAGACATACCTACGGAAGCTTCTCAAAAAGTTTGGTATGTCGAATTCAAAGCCTGTTGTGACACCTTCAAATCCTTAGTTTAAGCTTAGTACTACTCAAAGTCCGAGTACTGAAGCTGAAAGAATCTATATGAATAGCATTCCATATGCTAGTGTAGTGGGTTCTTTGATGTATGCTATGGTCTGTACGAGACCAGACATAGCATATGGAGTGAGCCTTGTGAGCAGGTATATGGCCAATCCTAGAAAGGCGCACTGGCAATCTGTAAAGTGGATTCTCAAGTACATAAACTGGTCTCTGAAAAGAGTCTTGATTTATGGTGGAGCCTGTGGTGGTGATAGCATAGTCGAAATCGAAGGATTTGTTGACTCTGATTATGCAGGTTGAATGGATTCCAAAAAGTCTATTTTCGGATATGTGTTCACAATGTTTGGCACATCAATCAGTTGGAAAGCGACGCTTCAGAAGATTGTTGCCTTATCAATCACTGAAGCTGAATATATTGCCCTCACTGAAGCTGTGAAGGAAGCATTGTGGCTTGAAGGTTTTGCAAAGGAGCTGAAACTTCAAGGTCGAAGTATCACTGTTAAATGTGATAGTCAAAGTGCAATACACCTGTCGAAAAATTCAGCCTATCATGAGCGAACCAAGCACATTGATGTGAGGCTGCATTTCATCAGAGAGATAATCGAGCATGGTGAAGTCCAGCTGCTGAAGGTTTCGACTGAAGACAATGCTGTTGATATGATCACCAAGACGTTGCCAAGTTGCAAGTTCTTCCACTGTATGCAGTTGATAAAGCTGCATGATGAAAGTTAGTTGATTCTCTTGTTGCTGAGTTAGATCCAAGGTGGAGATTTGTGAGATTTGGGTCGAACTCATGCTATGTCGAAGGAGAAGCTTTCATGTGCATTTCGACAGGAGGCAAGCATGTAGTCGAAGCTTGTTCACATGCTGATGCCTTATTGTTACATACTGTAGTCGAAGGCTGTTCTAGTATGTATGTATTGTCGAAATATTATTCTGTCGAATTGGGTCTTGTGTTAGGATCCAATTGTTTAGGTTTCCTGGGTTGCAAGTTACCTAGTTAGTCTATAAATAGGCTAGTACACTCAGTTTGTTGAGTGTGGAAAATTGTGATATTCACTTGTAATCATTTGTGACTTTAATGAGAAAGTGAATAGTAAACAGAATTTATATTTGCCCAATCCTTGTTGTTTCTTCTTCTTCTTCTTGTTTTCTTTTCCGTTAAACTCTAACCCTTGTTTTGGTTCTTGATCATCAAGAAACCATTTATCCTTTCTTTGAAGACATCGTTTTTCACAACAATAACAATAACTTAATTGAAAATGTCACAATCAAATTTTGAGCATGAAAATAAGTCCAGCAATTAAGAATCAGAACAATTCAATTAATACCATGAAATATTCAAAGAGGTTAAAGGAGATGCACTGACAGTGTAAAAAAGTTTTACACTGTCATCCAATAAAAACATATCATTTTGTCATGTCATTTAAATTTTTTAAAAATTACAGTCTGAATTGGCGGGATTCATGGTCGTGATTGATTGACAGTGTAAATTTTGTTTACACTGTCAGTGCATCATCTATTTTCTCATATTCAAATACTAAGAATCAGAACAATTCAATTAAGAATCAGAACAATTCAATTCACACATTCTTCAAAAGTTAAGGACATTTAGAATTTTATGCACCACACACTCAAAAATTACACAAGCAATCACTAATTTTCTTATTTGTACATATAACAATATCAAACAGACAACATAATGATATTCAAAGCGATAAGGCTACATTACTCAAACATAAAAGTTCAAACTTCAAACAATTCATGTCTTTTTATTTGAAAACACAACATCAAATTAATTCATTCATGTGCGATTTCCACCAGCTCTTTTGCGTGTTCTCTTCAGTCTTACGTTAAACATACGCTCGAAGAATCTTACAAGCCATTGTACTTTCCCAAGGAAGAACACATTATATCCGAAAAGCAACCCAAATATTGCCCCACACACATATCCTATTGTTACTGCTTTCCATCCAAATCCGGATTCCTCTTCATCTTCTGATCTTGAATTTGGCGGCCCATGTTTATCATTTTTGCAAAATTTAGACAAAGGTAATCCACATAACATTGTATTTCCTTCATATGAATCATTTCCAAATGTATTAAACTGTTGGCCTGTAGGTATGACTCCCTCAAGATGGTTTTGTGAAAGGTTTAAGAAAGAGAGGAAATTCAAATTTGTCAAAGCCATCGGAATCTCACCCATCAATTGGTTCCTTGAGAGGTCTAACCACTCCAAAGTTCTCACATTACCCAAAGATTGAGGAATATTACCTGTGATTCCATTGTTTGAAAGGTTGAGACCTTTGAGAGAAATTAAATCTCCAATGACATGAGGAATTTCTCCTTCAAACATATTGTTAGATAAATCAACTGTTGTGAAAGTCGTCAATATCCTCGTTAGCTCCATAGAAAAACCTTTCATTATAACCTCGATCGAATCATGATAGTATCCGTCAATATTCTCATTACCCATGTATTGCAAACGAGTTTTGTTGTCATTTGAGTTCATCATTCCTTGAAAGTACTTGAAGCATGTTGTTGGCAAGGGTCCTCTTAAATTGTTATGAGAGATGTCAAAAATTCTTAACATAGAAAATGAATGCTCAGTGCTCGAACATGTGATTTTACCATAAAGTTTATTTGATCGCAGTCTGAGTACTTGTAACTCTGGTAGAGTTTCCAACCAATTTGGAAATGCATCCTCTATGTTGTTATCTCCAAGGTCCAAAATTTTGAGTTTTGTGCAGTGAGCCAAAGAGAATGGTAATGGTCCTTCCAAATGATTGTCATTCAACTTTATTGTATCAAATTCATTTCCTTTGAAAAAAAAATTAGGAATACTTCCATAAAAGTTGTTCATTTGCATATCCAAAATATAAAGATGAGGAAATGTTTCAAGGCATTGGGGTATTGTGCCGGTCAAATTGTTGTGAGCCAAATTAAGCACATTCAGGGAACTTGCATTGCATAATGACAAAGAAATGCCTCCTGTGAAGTTGTTGTTTGAGAGTAAAAGGATTTGAATGCCATATGGTGGAATTGGAAGCTCTCCTTGCAACTTGTTGAAACTAAGATCAATCTGTTCAATGTACTTCCATGAGCTTAAGAGATGGCTTTGAAACCATTTGGAAATTTTCCCATGAATGTTGTTATTAGAGAGATCTAATACTATTAAATTTTGTAGTGGTGCTATGAATTTAGGAAAACGATTACTGTTAGTTGATGATAAATATTGAAAGTGAGGTGGGAGGGTTTTAGCTTTGCTATCAATGTTAATAGAAAGAGCACTATTGTGCGAAAGATTGAGAACAAATAGATTTTTAAATGTTAAAAATTGGTGAAAATGCACAACCCCACTCAAGTTTGTTGATGACAAACTTAAATAAGTAAGATTTTGGAGTTTAAATATTGAATTTGGAAAATGACCATGTAAGTTGTTATTAGAGAGATCCAAATTTTCCAAAGAATGAGTTGAAAAGTCACCTATGAACCCTGTGAGATGGTTGTGCTCAAGGAACAAGTCTAACAAAGAAGGCAAATAATAACACCAATGTGGAATTGTTCCATTTAACATGTTATCATGTAAATAGACACTTTTCAATTTTGAATGATTTGTGATTTTACTTGGAATTGGGCCAACTAGTTTATTACTATAAAGTACAAAATATTCTAATTTGATTAAACTTTCAAAAACATTTGGAATGCTGCCGCTAAATTTATTAAATCCAAGATTTAAGAAAGTGAGGTTTGTAAGATTTGAAAGTAATGATGGGATCTCACCCTCAAAATTGTTGGCAGCAAGGCTCAAGTATGTAAGTTGGGTGAGGTTCTACAAAGATGGAGGAACCATTCCATTAAAATTGCATACTGTAAGTCTTAAGCGAGTAAGAGACTTCAACTGGCCTATGGAATAAGGAATTTCACCTGAGAAAGCAGTGCGGGAGAGGTCCAAATACCTAAGAGGAGTGCTCCAGTTGGACTTTGGAAGTTGACCACTAAGATAGTCATTAAATGACAAATCTAGTTTTTGAAGATTAGGTAGAGAGAGGATGTCACTTGACAAATATCCTTGCAACCCAGTGTCTCTTAGACTAAGAGAAACCAAAGAGGATGACAAATTCTTTAGGATAGACAAAGAGCTACCTTCTATTGAACTCATATCGACACCATCTAAATGAAGCTCTCTTAAATTAGTAGCATTATGAATGAGTTTCTTCCATATGAATGGATTGAATTTCAGTTTAAAAGGTGTGTAACTACTAAGATCAAATGATACTAATTTTGACAAATGAGAAATTGTGGAAGGAATATTACGAGTGAGGTCACAATATGATAGATTTAGATGTGTGAGACTCACTAGATCACCAATGGCAACATGGAGTGATGAATAAGAAAAATTATTAAAAGCCAAGTTGAGTTGTTGAAGGTGTCTAAGTTGAAAGATAGTGCTATTGGGATGTAATTCACCTTTCAGATTATTGCAACTAAGGTCCACACCAATAACATGGTCGGACATGTTGTCACACGTGACGCCATCCCACTCGCAACAGTCTTTACTCTTTTTCCAAGATTCTGTCTTGAAAGAAAAAGAGGAACAACTAGGAAACCAAGAATCATCGGGTTTAGATGAAGTGTTGAGAGAAAATGAGTTCTTGAATTGTAACAATGCAGAACTCTCATAGGTGTTGCATAATGAGAAAGTGTTGGGAGTAAAACGAGTAAGTAGCAATAAGAACAATTGAAGGGAAAAATAAGGCAATACAAAAAGTAAGGATCCCATTCAGTGAAACTTACACTTGCACTTTGTTACTGATGATATAGGATGTAGCAATTGATTGTCCTCTGTTTATATAGATAAAAAAGAAGCAAAGAACAATTTGTGTAGTTGAAACTTTAGTGATATGATAATTTGACAACATTAATTTATAGAAATGATGGGTAAGGACGGAAGAAAACGAAAACATGCATTTTTTCAAAGGTGGAGATCAAGACTTTTGAACCGTGTGCATGTACCAACCACAATCAATCAGTAATTTGATTAAAAAATTAATTATTTAAATCAATAAAATAATAACATTAATTGTATTCACAAGAGGAGATTTGTGGGTAATTTTCAGATGTTTTAAATATATTATACCCTCTATTTCTAAGTGAGTGATATGAAAAAAAATATTTCTAAGCAACCAACTCTCATTAAATTCATATTTATCCAACTAATCCTACAAATTCTTGACCATGTGAGGTGACTTTCTGAAAATGTAACGTTCTTTTTTTATGTTATATTAATTCACATTTATTTGTTCATAAATTGGATTTAAATTTCTTTTTCATTTTTGTGTTACATTTATTTGTTCATAAATAGAATTTATATTAATGCAAAATGACTTGTTGACAAATAGAATTTAAATTTTTGGAAAATGCTTATATACAACAAAATAAGTTCAGACTATAATGTTGCAGACCTTGGTAAATCAAGATACTTCACAATATAAGATATTATATTTTTGCACTCTATTGATGGTTGAGATCTTAATGGAGTCATCAAGTTAAATTTGAGGCTAGAGTCTTATCACTGAGTGCCGCAATTTATTTTTTAAGTTTAGCTTAAAAAATTTAAATATTTGACTCTATGAGAAGAGTTCTACGGAATTTCTTAGTTTTAAATTATGTAATTGAAAAAAAAAAGGTATGGAACATAAAGATTGAGCTTTCAAATTTAAAACATCACTCTATTTTCCATTAAAAGCATGGACGTTGCTTATAAACAATGAAACACTTGAAATAATTGAAAGCATTATTAAAACATCACTCTTTGGCTTTAGATATTTTGTGACTTTCATAGATAATGTTTTTTACAAGTTTTGCGTTCTTTCCTAAATTCAAGTTGTGGTAGGTAGGGGTGGAGAATCAAATAGGACGTTAAGTCAAGTATTAGGAAGAAAAATCAAGTATTTGCGGTGAGAGAATGAGACAGAGTATTGTGATTCAAATTTCAAGAGTATATGTGAAAAACACGGTATTCTAAGGCAATTCTAAGTTCGTAAGACCCCATAGAAAAATGGTGGGACAAAGAGAATATATAGGTCTCTAATTGAAAAGGCAAGATGTCTCTTGTTAAATGTATGACTATCAAAAAATTTATAGAAAGAGGTAGTTAACATGGTGTGATATCGTATCAATAGGTCACCACAAGCTTCATTGGAGGAGAAGGTTGGAGAGGAGGTGTAGGCAGATAATCTTATTGACCTTGAAAATTTAAGGTTTTTTGGGCGTCTAGCTTATATGCATATATACATAGAAGATCGATCCAAACTTGATTCTAAGTCAAAGAAATGTGTCTTCGTCGGTTACGCAAAAGATGTGACGGAGGTCAAGTTATGGAATATGATTAAAAATAAGATGGTGATCAACAGAGATGTTTCTTTTGATGAGCAGATAATGTTAAAACTATCAGTTACAACACATGTGTCAACATATAAAGGAGAAACTTTTGAAAAACACGTGATTTAGGTTGATATTGATTCGCCACCAGTGAACAATATACAAGTAACGCTTTAACCACAAATGGAACTGGACTCTGATACTAAGATTGACATCGGACTTAGAGCTTTAGGTGGAGTACATGATTATATTCTTGTACATGACATAGAGCACCGTTCAAACAATCAATGTGAAAGATATGGATATACAAACTTGGCATCACATGCACTTTTTACTAGTTATGATGACCCTTCCACCTTTCTAGAGGCAATAGCTATCCATGAGTCAGATAAGTATATTGGTGCAACAATCGAGAAGATGGTATCCTTGAATAAAAATCAAACATGGGAGCTTGTTGAGCTTCGTGAAGGGAAAAAGATACCATCAATTTGTTTTTTATTTATTTTTTAAGCCACTTTTTACCACAGTTGCAACTTCTAACCGTGGTGAAAAGGGGCACATGGTCATGAGTTTGAATCTAACATCTACAATTTGGTTTTTTATTTATTTTTAAGTCACTTTTTACCAAGGATGGAACTTTCAGCCGTGGTGAAAAGTCACTCAGGATCATAGGGAAATATAAGCGTGTTTATTGAGTTTCTTAACCTTCCTTAAACAAATTTTTGTCATCCATTTAGTGAGTATCAACGCTCAAGACATTACCATTAGTGATCCACATGAAACCTAAAACTTAGATGAAATTCCAACCTAGACAAACTTAATCTTCTACCTCAAAACATCATATTCCATTTACGGCACTCTATTTCTCCACTAAACCAAACTCGAAAACATCATTTCTTCCATAAACAAAACTCGAAAATATAATTTCTTTCATTAGCAAATTTCAGGACTCCATCACCTCTTCACCAACTTGAATGAGATAAGGAAAACATGGATTCAAGTTAACAATGTTAGTTTTTGTTGTTGTTGTTATTCTTGTTGTTCTTTTTATTGTTTGTTGTTGTTATTGTTGTTGTTGTTATTCTTGTAGTTTTTATTGTTGTTGTTGTTGTTGTTATTGTTGTTGTCGTTGTTATTGTTATTGTTGTTGTTCGTGTTGTAGTTATTATTGTTGTTTTTGTAGTTGTTCTTGTTCTTGTTTCTCTTGTTGTTCTTGTTTTTGTTCTTATTGTTCTTGTTGTTGTTCTACTGCTGCATTTTATTTATTTTTATTAAAAGACAAACTACAGCAGTTGTGTAAAGTAACCGATATGATAAGTTGAGACATACAACAACAGTTATTTAAAGTAATCGTTGTGATAGGTTGGATACTACTTGACTTATAATAACGGTCGCACGACCGTGGTGGAAAGAATCATACATACAATCCCATATTACCTCATAACGGTTGGTCGGACGTGGTTGCATCCTTTTTTCAACTGTTATTAGAGGTGTTTTCCATAGTAGTGTTATTTATTTCGCAAACAATCATGTGTATCATGTCAGAACCAAATATATGAATAAGAGGTTTCACAATATCAAAGAGTTACTTGCATCTGGACATGTATGATGTGAAAAGGTTAATAATTCAGAGAATGCACTTGATATATTGATTAAGTCTGTCATCAATGAAAAGTTCAAGCATTGCTTGGAGTTGTTACATGTTTCTTAATGTTAAGCAAAAGGTGTACCTCCCTAGTTGACATGATGTTATTTTTGTACCAAAAATTTTCAAAGGAGTTTGATATTTGACAAGTTGTAGATTGTTGAATATGACTCATATATGTAAACACTAAAAAAAGGTATATATATATATATATATATATATATATATATATATATATATATATATATATATATATATATTTCTTAGAAGTATCATAATAAATCAAACTTGAACACCTACTTGTCTCATGTATGAATTACAAGTATCAATGATTTTTTTAATGTCATCAATAAAAACAATATTAAAATATTCTAATATAAAAGAATATATTGAGTTTATTAGTTTTATTTTAGAGAAAAGGGATGGATGGTGTATAACAATCATGTATTTCGTCAAGTCAGCATGTAAATTTTAAATTATTTATATAATTTTACATTTTAAAATATTTTGATTTGGCACTTTAACTAATTATTTAGTTATAAAAATTTATCTTGTATTTAAAGAAAATTAAGTTTAACATAGTCATTTGGTTTCTGTTATTAATTAATATCACAATGCATATTTTTATTTATTTGATTATTTAATATGATATTTTTTAGTGATAGGAATAATCAACAACAACATTAATTCGTTAGCATCCATATGTGGGAACCGAAGAAAATAAAACATGCATTAAATAGCATCTGATCTTATACAATGGATGATCAAAACGTTTTCCACAACACCCCATAAAAAAGAACAAGTGAAAAGTGAAATAAAAAAATAGAATAAAAAAGGACTGCATTTAGAGTAACTTGCATGTGCACTCTGTTTTCAAAAGTCTTTCTTTACTTATTTAGGGGTGTACGTACCGATTGAGTGTTGACAATGGCATGCACTTGTTTTATAGCAAGGGATGTTTTTTTTCAAACGTAAGGAGCACTCCAGCAGGAAGAATTTTTATAGTTGAAATTCATTTTTTTTTTCAATAATCAAAGCTTCATTCATTAAGGCAACTTAGTCTAATTACAAAATGAATGAGATCTTTCTAAGCTCTAATAACCCAACCATATACAAGTCTAAGAGAACAAAGAAAGCAAGAGATAAAACAGAAACTGCATTAGCCTCAAGTAAGACTGGATAACAAATTAACTTATAGATTCTATATGCAAAGAATTCCCTGATACAAAACCTTCTTGCTTTCATAGAGATGCTATAGGGATCTTCACCCATTCATAGAAGCTCCCCTCATATCCCTTCATTTTCTGTTTCGTTCTCCACTTCCATGTTATCAGTTGGATTTCTAACAGCATATCTTTCTCTGCAATATCAGACCCTTTAAATAGAATAGCATTTCGGTTCTTCTATATACACCAACAGGCTGAAATCCATATGAAAAGTAATTGTGATTCAACACCACTTGCTTTTGCCCATGTCTGGAACATTTCAGTACAACAATTCCCAGTAGGAAATTTAAATCCTAACCAGTTTTCCATTTCAGTCCATAACCGCATGATTTGATCACATCCTAAGAACAAATGACTGTTGTCCTCTACCTTATCAGAACAGAAAACACACAGCATACAATTCAGATCAATAATAACACCTCTTTTGATGAGATTCAACCGTGTAGGCAATCTGTTCAACAAAAATCTCCATCTAAATATCAAAATTTTCAATGGTAATTTAAGCTTCCAAAGATATCCAAGAGCTTCTCTCACATTCTCCTCCAACAAGTCAGCCTCATTCCTTCTATTCCACCTGTCATAGCACTCTTTGACACTAAAAGAATAGTCAATCTTCCTTGGCCAAAGAACAACATCTTCCTCTGAATTGGAAAGCCTGCTTTCCCTTAATAAACTCAGTAATTCCACCACTGATTCATCCGCTGCATTAGAAAGAATTACGTTTCTACCTCTGATGTCCCAATTCCACACATTGTCACCCCAACTTCCACAGTCTTTCACCAGAACATTCTGATTTGGAGATGAGTTATACAGAGTTGGAAACTGGTTTTTGAGAGCCAGATCAGCTAACCACCTTGATTTTCAGAACAAAGTGTTCCTACCATTACCAATCTTCCACACCAGATTATTGAACATGCCCTGATTATTGGAGTGTGAAGCAAGTCGACCCAAATCCTTCCACCAGCTAGAGCTCTGGTATTTAAGATCTTCATATTGTTTAATAAACAAACTGTTAAAACTACCATCATATCTAACTTTTAAAATACTTTTCCATATTGCCTCTTGTTCATCACTGATTCTCGACAACCATTTGGCTACCAAGGCTTTATTAAATACACCCACATCCTTGACTCCTAAACCTCCTTGATGTTTAGATTTGCAAACTAAAGACCACTTTACCCATGCTATACTCTCCCTATCACCCTTACTAGACCACAAGAATCTTCTTTGGATAGCTTTTATTTCCTTTTTCACCTTTACTGGAGCTAGAAACATAGCAAAGTAATGAACTGGTAAATTTGTTAAAACTGAGTTTATTAACACAACCCTCCCACCAATTGATAGATTCTTACTTCTCCAATTTGTCAGTCGATTTTTGAACGAATCAATAACAGGTTTCCAATAGTCATATGCCTTATGTCTGCCACCAATTGTTAATCCTAAGAATTTAAAAGGGAACTTGCCCACTTTACAATTCAAGAAAGTAGAAGCAGCCCCAAGTTGATATTCTTCTACACCAAAACCCAAGATGCTACTCTTATTATAGTTTATTTTTCAAACCTGATAAAGCTTCAAACCCTCTCAGAACTGCTTTTATACCCCATATGTTTGACCATGAATCATCACAAATGAATAAAGTGTCATCTACAAACTGTAACAGACAGCTTGTGGTGCTACCAACTACTTTGATGCCCTTCAAAAAACCATTCACTTCAGCTTTCTTTACCATCAGTGTCAAGCATTCAGTTATCAAAACAAAGAGGAATGGAGCTAATGGATCCCCTTGTTTTAATCCCTTTTTTATTTCAAAGTCCTTAGAAGAACTACCGTTAATCAAAACTGAGCCATAGCTCTTACAAACTAAGCCCCTTATCCAACCAATCCACTTTGGGCTAAAGTTCATAGCAGCTAACACCTTGCATAAAATTTTCCAACTTACACAATCACATGCTTGTGCAAAGTCTACTTTAAACATGAAACCTTTCTTCTTCTTCTTTTTAACATAATCATATATCTCATTGGCAACCAACACACCATCCAGAAGTTGTCTACCTGGTACGAAAGCTGTCTGTATAGGAGAAACCAATTTACCAATGACAGATTTGAGTCTTGAAGCTAACATCTTTGAAACGATCTTATACAAGCTACCAATTAGTGCTATTGGTCTAAAATCCTTAAGATGTTGAGGACTGTCCATCTTTGGTATAGGAACAAAGAAAGCAGAGCTGAAGGCTTTAGGAAGATCAGGCTTGTCGTAAAATTCATTGATGCAGTTGTAAACCTCCTTGCCGATCACATCCCAAGTCTTTCTCAAAAACTTGAAATTAAAACCATCGGGTCCTGGACTTCTATCACCCTCACATGACTCAATGGTTTCAAATACCTCTTCAAAAGAAAACCTATCAGTAAGAAACCTGTTGTCCTCCTCAGAAAGTTTGTTTAACAAACTAAGGTCCATATCAAATGACTCATGAGCATTATTGTGAAACTTGTCTTCAAAGAAACCATGGATGACTTGTTTAACTTTCTCTACTCCCTCCTCCTCATGCAAGCCTACATTTAAGGCAGAGATATTGTTCAACCTCCTTCTTCTATTGATCACTGAATGGAAGAACTTTGTATTACTATCTCCCTCCTCAAACCATTTCAACCTTGACTTTTGATGTAATATACTTTCTTTTGTATTCAGTTTGTTCCACATTTCCTCCAAGGCCCTACCTCTTAACTTCAGAAGCTCCTCATTCTATTCCTCATTTGAATCAATCATTATATCTTCAAGCTCATTGATCTTTTTGATGTTCTCTTCAATTTTTAAATCACTAATGCCAAAGACATGAACATTCCACCATCTAAGCCTGTTTTTTAAATGCCTCATTTTCTGAAACAGAACTTCTCCCGCATTGCCAGTGGTACTAATAGAATTCCAACTTTCTCTAACAAACTCTACAAAATTAGGGTGATCCAGCCACGCATTTAAAGACTTGAATGGCTTAGGGCCCCAATTGACATCATTCAATATCAAAGACACTGGTCTATGATCAGACACATCTCTCATTCCTATTTTCTGGTTTACCACTTTCCAAAAATCACAAAGTTCTTTACTTATTAAGATCCTATCCAATTTGCTTTTACATGATCCATTAGCCTTGAACTAGGTGAACCTATTCCCAACAGTGGGAAGATCAACCAAATTCAAGTCCTCTATGAATACCCTAAATTCCTCCATTTTGTTCGAATTATATCTCCCAACACCTTTCCTTTCCTCTATACTTTTAATTGAGTTGAAATCCCCCCTCCCCCCCTACAATCCAGTCTCCCCTTGGAAAACTAGCTTTTACTTCAATGAGTTTCCTCCATAATACTCTTTTTTCAGTCACTGAGCAGGGAGAATATACATTTACCATGTAGATAAGTCAGCCCCTCCATGATCCACAAACTCCTAGATATCCATTCCCATTGAAACTAAAGTTTGAATTAAAGGAATTCTTGTTCCAAACTGAGATCATGCCACCTGATTGCCCTTTGGAAACTGATGCTGACCATTCAAAGTCCTCTCCTCCCCAAATACTCTTTACCAGTCCTTCCTCCACCTTTTGACATTTGGTTTCTTGAATCATGCAAAATTTGATTTTATTCTTTACAATTAATTGATTAAGTCTTCTTCTCTTTAGCGAAGAATTACACCCTCTTATGTTGTATGTGATCAGATTCATTTGACTGATATTGTTGCCTCCTTCGACCTAACCATTTTTTCATTATCACCTATTTCCATTTTCCTTAAAATCCCTTCAAGTATTTCATCATCTTCATCACCCTCTATGCCAACTGCTTTTAGGATGGCCCATACCTTACCAGGAACATCTTCAATATTTCGTTTGATTCTTTCATTTGCTGCCACTATATCTCCATTTGAGACCGAATCACAACATAGAATTGAACCCCCAGAGTATCTTGATTCCTTCTCAGCAGACTGGGTGGACATCAGCGAACTTTCTTTAGCTTCTCCAAAGGTAGTTATCTGGATTTTTCTATCCAAAGAGGTATGGAGCAACGTGGAATAATAAGAAGGCTCGTAAGGAATTTTCACATTCTCATAAATCTTCTGAATTAACTTTTTTTTTCTATTTTGTGTTTCTTGTAACTTTTGTGACGACACGTATTCTAGCAAGCAAATGTTATTGGGCCCCATCACAGATGTTCCAACATTCTCCATATCTGGGCCCACCTTCTCTTTTGTTTCTTCCTCCGAGTCAAATATTTTAGTATTATTTGTTCTTCTCTGTCCCTTCTTAAACGAAGAGCAAGACTAACATTTATACTTTTCTTTCTATATTTTTTTTGAAAATGACCAATTTAACCTTTTTACATAACAACTATTTACCATTCAATTTTTTACTCTCTCATTCAACTTTTTCAAATTTTACAGAAGTGTATCCCTATAATAATTTACGGGATTACTTCAATCTCAACATTCTGATACGGATTTTTTTCTCGTTAAATTACTTTCAATCAAGTTTTCCAGTATATAATGGTGTTTAACGGACAACTTGCATTATAGTTATCCAATATTACAAGCTTGTTGAAGATGAAGTTTGGAAATAAAACGATTAATCTCTTCTGTCTTGTATTCCCGATTAATGCAGCCGCAATATGCTTCAATTTTAGGTTTATAGTATTAAGTCAAAGGTTATACCTATATATCTATGTAGTGGCGGAATTAGGAGTTTTTTGGGGTGGACCACTAAAATAAACTATAATATTTAAATTAAATATAAAAATTATATTGTACATAAAGATTTAAGTCGTAATAAAGGCAAAGCTGATTACTAGAAAAATGAATTACATACCTTAAAATAATACTCTACGTGTACTAAGTGACATGAAATCATCAATAATAGAGTCTGAATTAATACATGCAATAATTTCTCTTTTAATGTAAACAGTCATGCTATCGGCTAGAAACTGACCTTTCATATTGTTTTGCAACTTAGTCTTGATAATTTTCATTGCCGAAAAAGATCTCTCAGTTGTGGCAGTAGAAAATGGAAGAGTCAAGATAAGACGGAGTAGTCTATCAATTAAGAAGTAAATTTTATTCATGTTAGTTGCAACCTAAGTGTCATACCCCAAATTTGTCCTACCTACTGCAAGGTTACTTGGCCTTAGATCACCACCTTCCAAGATTCATGGTCTCATATGTGTTTTAAATGCTTGCTAGCTTGTGTTGGGTCTTGCTATGTTTTCAAGAAGAGATCAAGGAATATTGGGCACTCATTTTTATGATTAATCAGTCAAGACTTGATCAATCGGCTTCAATCTAATTTTAAGTTATGATCAAGAAGTTTTTAACCATATTCCAAGTACGACACTGAGGATGTATGGTTAAAACAAGCTAAGAGATGACCCTTCATCTTTAGGTCATATTTTGCTTTTAACTCAGGCTCGAACTAGTTCAAATTGTGAGGCAGACTGATTCAAGGTCATAATCAGAGTTTATGCAGGATGTATTTAGTTTATTTTCAAGTCATGAATTCTAAGCTTATTTCAAAGGGAACTTGTGTCTAAAAGAAAGTTCATTAGGCTCAATCAAAGATCTAGCCATGAATGGATAATTCTCAAGACAACATCCATTTGTGTTCAAGCCATGAGTCACAATTACAAGAGATTCTCAATCTATGACCATAGTTGGAGGTTTTTTGCAAGACAAGTTTTTAGAGTTGTGTTTGGAAGTTTTGTTAAGTTTGGCTTTGGGTTAGTGACTTCAAACTAACAAATTATGTCACGTTTTAGGAATGATGATATATGGAAGGAGTACGAGTCATAATATGTGTCATTAGTGCAAGAAATAAAGGTGTTGAATTATATTTGAAAAGGAGACATGGTGTTCAAAGTGTAACTCGTTTGACAATAAAATAATATTCTTGCTCATTAGCTAAAGCCAAAGACAATACATTTCGTTCAAAGGCAACATGCCACAATTCGTAAATGTTAGATTAAAGTCTAAACATTATAACAAAATCCAAATTATTACCATAAAAATGGCAAAGTTACTACAATAAAAAACTGATTATAAAACAATATATCAGGATCTCATTTTGTACAAGATTACAAAAGCATTAAAAGATGTTACAATAAAATTCAAGAAGAGTTATGTCCCTAAACATTCTACCCTTGGTACTTATGCCGCAAGTCTCGCCAAAGTGCTATCTTCTAGGCCTTCATTACTCGTGACCAAACAACTAAAGCAAATCTTGCGCCAAGTTTTCATTTGTTATGCTTACACCATGCTCACTTCCATGATACATCCTCACCCTTGTGCCTTGCAAAAAAAAAGAGACGGAAAATAAGAATAACCAAGTATATCACAACCATTCAAGAAAATCTAAAGATGCAAGGTTACTTAAAACTACCACTCAAGATCTTGCTCCATCCTTTATGCCAAAAGCTCGTGCACATGAAAATCAAAAGCAAAATCAACAAGTTAATTTGTAATATGAAAGAATTAGTTGGAAATCTAATTGAGAACTTAAGGAAGAAATGTGGTACGTATGAATGTTAGGGACAAACATGATTCAAGGATTCACAGTAAACCAAATGTCACTTCCCCAATTTGTATTCGAAGATATATCAGTTTCATAATACAAAACCAATTGCATTCAAAAAAACCGTTCCAATTTATAAACCAAATTCTACATGCCAAATCCAAGATTTCAAAACCATCATAAACCAATTTTCAAGCCATGTCACACATACACCATAAAGTCCACACTTCATAACCTATTCAAATTCGTCATTTTTTAATTCCAATCATAAACCAATTCCAACTTCAAACTCCAATTCAAAGATTCAAATCATAAATCAAATTCAAAACTAACCAATTCAGCGGACCAAAGCAAGTTCATCAATTCAGAATTTTCAAATGACATTGGGACCACAAAGTTTCAAATCACAAAATGACAAAAGTGCAGAACAGAGCAGGGCGCAGAGAAATTCAGAAACTACAGAGTTCACCAAAGTAGGAAGACATTTTTTGGCATCAATAAGGTTGTTAACAGAGATTCCTAATGTAAAGATGCTTCAGCCTATGTTCAAACCATCAAAACCTAATTTTCTGCTATAAAAAGGAGGTTTCAATTCACTGGAAAAGGAACCGGAATCATTTTTTTACAAAAATTTCCCTAACCCAGAAACACTAGAGCTCATTCTAAAATCTCTGCATAATTTCACATGGAAATTTTGTTAGAGATGAGCTAAACCTTACATCACTAAAAGAAGATCAGAAACCTGAAAAAAGAGTGAACGAAGGAGAAGTATAAAGGGAGGAGAACGGAGGAGAAGCAGAACTCACCTTCTATGGATCGCGCCGGATTCTTATCGGATTTGCTCCGATTAGGTAAATTCTGACCCTTTTTTCCATTTTTGAGCTTTGATCCCGTCTCGCCTCTATGTGTTGTGTTAAATTCCTCTTTCAGTTGCTCCGTTTGGGTTTTTTTAGGGATTTAGGTTTTTTTTTTGTGGTGTTCGATTTTGGGGTTTATAGGATGTTTTAGGGAAAATTAAGGTCGGATTTGGACTCAAGGTTTCGTTTTAGGTAGGTATAAGTTTATTCCGCGGTGTTTGGCCGGAGAGGAGGGGTGGCGCCGCCGCCAACCACCTCTTTCTCCGGCGAATCTTAGGTTTTCCGTGAGAGATGGAGAGCTTGCAGAAGAGAGAGGTTAAAGCGTACAAATGAGAAGGGTAGAATGATTTGGGTCGTTTCATTTGTTTTTATTTATCGTTTTCTTCACTGCCATGTGTTTAGTAGTTGGAGGTGGCAGCTGCACACCGGTGACAAGTGTCACCGGTCCTCAACCTCATCTTGAATGCTCATCCCAGACCCTTGGATTCAGGGTCTTCGTTGGCCCTATGATGATCGGACGCTCCAGATTTTGTGATCTGTTCAGAGTTGACCGAAGGAGTACCATAGACTCCTTCCCTGCGTTGGGCTTCTGTGTGGTGGGCCTGGGTGGAATTGCTAAACGTACCCTCAATTCCAAAGCAACATCCTGGCCCGTTTCTTGTTTTTTTTATTTGTTTATTTAATAATACTTTCTAATTAAACAAAACCAAAAGAAAATACTTTAATCTAATTTCCTTTAAAAAAAAATATAAACCTATTTATTAATTTTATTACAATCATTTATTTAATACTAACTAATTAATTTAATAATTAGTTTTATTAATCATTTGATTTTAATTTAATTGATTACATTAATTCGTTTTTCTCTAATTAAAAAATCATAATCTAAAAAAAACTCCTAATCATTTAAAAAAAACACTTAAAACATTTAATCTAGATCAAAACACTCAACCCCTTAAAAATACAATCTTTTCTCAATTCAAAATACATAATCTAATTAAATCCTTAAAAGACACTTTTCTTAAAACAAATTAAATCATAAACCATTTAGGATAATATTTCTAAACTATTTTCTTAACTAATTATGGAAGTAGTGGGCTTTTGGGGTCTAGCACTCCTTAGGTCCTTGAACAAATGCTCTTGGGGCGCGTGCCTTGGGTTGTGTTTGTTTCGATCTTCCATTTCTAAAATACTTAAAAACTTTCAACCCTATTAAAGCACTTAATCCTCCTTAATACTCTTAACAACTTCAAACCCTAATTCAATTAACACGTCTAAAATACGTCAAGTCAAAATCACTTTCCTAATTAAAATACGAAAGTAGTGGACTTTTGGGATCTAGCATTCCTTGGGCCCTTGAATGAATGCTCTTGAGGCGCACACTATGGGTTGTGCTCATTCCGATCTTTCGTTCCTAAAATACCCATCCTAATTACATGGACAAAGAAGCCCATTGTCCAACAAACACGATTTCACAATTAATAGAATGAAAAAGGTGTCGTTGAGATCTAGCATCTCAGTAATGCCCCGAATAATTGGTTGCGAGGCCGACGTCTCGTTTATCGAATACTCGTCATTCTTCCTCTAAAATATTTAACAAACCAAACACTTCCCACGCAACCGAAATCCAAATACACTTAATCCACAACTCAAACACTTTTCCCAAAGAACATTGTTTAAGTCATTCTTTCGCGCATATGAACTCGTGCTTCAGCCTCCCCTAGTGAGCAGACAAGCCAATGTTTAGCAGTTAGAATGCAACCTAAACTCTTGTTCGCCTAAAACACATCCAAATCAAACCTTTTTCTCAATCAAATCTCTAATACACGTAATTCATACTCAAACAACTTTCACAAAAGAACATTGTTTAGTCCATTCTTCCGCGCATATGAACTAGTGCTTCAGCCTCCCATGACGAGCAGACAAGCCAACGTTTCGCAGTTAGAATGCGAATTAAACTCTCGTTCGCCTAAAAAAACACAAACCAACCGTAGTCCCATGAACTACAAATGCTCTGATTTTCCCATTGCACGAGGGAATACGTAGGCCCAAGGGTTCTCAATCCTTGCCGAGCACACTAATAAAAAACAACCCATTTTCCCCTTAGAAAATAGTATCTCATTTAGAAGAAAACAAACAAACCAAGCTAACTTATCTCCCGAATCGAATCAAGAGGTTCCCATTGAGTACAACGGACGTAGAGGGTGCTAACACCTTCCCTCTTGCGTTATCGACTCCCGGACCTAGAATTTGGTTGCGATGACCATTTTCTTATCCTTTAAAGGTTTTATAGATATTTTCCTATTCCTTCCTTGGAATGAATAAAGTTCGGTGGCGACTCTGTTTCGAACTGTTTTTTTCCGCGTCCATCACGAGGATCATATTTATCGAGGTACGACAGATGGCGACTCTGCTGGGGAAACTGCATTGCCCTATGCTAGAGAGAGTCAAGCCTAACTTGACTCGATTCGAGAGTGTTAGCTTCGCTTGTTTGATTTCTTCTTGTCTGTTTTCTCCTATTGCTTCTTTATTTGCTTTGTGTTGCTTTATCTTTATTATATGATGTTTATCATACTTGTTTGTTGGATCTTGGGATGATATCACAAGTAAGGCTTTATACCCGAGTCTTGGATAAAGAAGAGGGAACATATAGTTTAGATTTTGGAAGTAATTAGTGTTAGTCCCCAAGGACTCGCTCCTTGTGTGCCTAGCATGAAAGCTTCCCCTAGAGTAGACCTTTTCGTAAATCTTGTTGTAACGCAGCTAGCCTGTCGCACGACTTGATTCATGAAGGGTCCGTGACTCTGGGAACCACTCTTAGCACCAGTTTCCATCTTGGTGGTCGTTAGTGTTCGTCTCCAAGGACTCGCTTCTCGTGGGCCTAGCATGAAGACTACACTCAGGATAGACCTTTTCGTATCCTCATCGTAATGCAGCTAGCTTGTTGCGTGGTGTTGATGCGATTAGTGTCCGTAATCCTGGGAACCTTATCCATCAACTTATGAGCTATCCTGTGAGGGGGTTTATGGGTAAAAAAAGCTAGAACTATCCTTATGAAGCCTACCTATTAGGGTGTTTTGCAAATGCTCGTGTTATCCTGGATCCTGAATCTACCCGCATTGCATTCATTGGCATACCATTGCATTTGCATCCATCAACATTGCGTATCATTTTCTAAAACCAAAATCTCATCCATCATTTGTCCATAACCCGTAATTGATTTCCCGACACACGTATTGGACTTGAGATTGCTATGGGAGAACCATGGAGCACTTGAAGCAGAATCAAGTTGAGTGGAGAAAAGGCATGAACAGCATGAAAGGAAAGCTGGAGCAGATGCCAAAAGCTTTAACAACTATGGGGAAAAGAAAGAAAAAGCTTCAAGAAGGCACAACATCTAGGAGTGTTACTCCCACAATTCCTTTTACTCCACAAGCTGCAGTGAATAACCCATTGTGTGTTGTTCCTCCTGGGTTTTGTCCCCGACCAATCCTTTCACAGCCTCAGAGTCAGTGGTTAACACCCATTCTGTCCCAAGGGCATGAGAATCTAAACCAGAGAGGCCATAAGAAGTCTAAGTTGCGCCCTATTCTTGACCCTATTCCAATACCCTGTGGACAACTGCTATCATACCTGATCAGAGTTCAATGGTGGCACTCACCTCCCTTGGACCGGCTCGTAACCCTCCTCCACCTGGATATAATCATAATGCACAATGTGAATACCATAAATAGGCGAGGGGGCACTTTATTGAAGACTGTTGGTCATTCAAGAATAAAGTTCAAGAGCTTATTAACAAGAAACGTCTAGTCTTTGAGGAAGACAACTCAGGGGTAGAGTGTGAGTACCACACTGGAACCATAGGGCATGCTATCAAAGAATGTGAAAGCTTTCGAAACAAATTGAAAAAACTAACCAGAAGGGAAGACCCTAGCGTGAATGGTTTAACCCAAAGATCTGGCAAAGAGAAAATACAAGAGTTTCGTGGACCACTCAGAATCCTATACCACAAGGAAAATGTCGAGTTTATGGAAGATGAAACATCTTTATTCTCTGATAATCACGTTGAAACCATGGCCTTGGATAACACCTCCACAAGAGGAGAGCTGGTAGAGAAGTCCGAAAAGGCTGCATTTTCTGAAGAGGCTCCGAAAAAGGACTTTGGAAAACATCCCACTGATATTAATGATGATGATGACATCAACCTTTGGATCCCAAAAAGACAACCAACAGTTCCTAGGGCATCATACCAAAAACCTTGGGTTGCTCCCAATGCAAATCAACGAGCTCATGGCCGAGGAAGTCAGAATCCACGCGAGAATCAGATAAGGCCTCGCAACAACTTGGAAAGAATGACTGCTCCTCTCCACCTAGTTCCTATATCGTACAGTCAACTTTTGCCGCATCTAGTCCGAAACTCACTAGTGGAGCCCTACTCTCTCAAGCCGGTGCCAGAACCATATCCTCTTGGGTACGATCCCAAAGCGCACTGTGGCTATCATGCTGGATCAATGGGGCACTCAACTGAAGATTGCAAAGCTTTCCAAGCCAAGGTGCAACACTTGATTGACAAGAAGTGCATATCCTTTCAAGATGGGAATTTGGTTGTGCGTATCAGTATCTCGCCCAAATGAGTTTGAAGATTCCAAGAGGCATTTTCTCAAGCCAGTTGTTCAGATAGGAACGCATCCTTAGAGTTGGCAATCCTTGGACATTTTTATCACTTGCATTTGTAATTTCCTTATGTTAAATGCTATTTGCTTTTAGACATTGTTGTTTTGAATGGTAATATTAATGAAGTGATCATGCATTTTTTGAACTAATCACGTCGCATTCGCTCACATTTTCTTCACTTATATCAAAAAACAAAAATATTCATCTATATACCTCTCATTCACTTTCTTTACCAAATTATTGTTTAGCAAAGATTGGAGGGAGGATGACGAAAACGAAATACCCATAATTGCTAATGGTGTGCTTTCAGATAAAATCCTGCTAATGATGTACAGGCATTGTTTCAAATCCCCAAACACTAGAGAGATAAGGAGTTAATCCCTAGTTCACCACTTCGAGCCGAGAAGTAGAAGTTTCCTTTGGATATTCAAACCCTTACACTCAACCCGGGGCAGGGTAGTGTTCAGTTAATCTGACTCCGTATTCTTTGTACACGTCCTGAGGTGACGAAGAAATCATGCAAAATCCAGAAGTTATGATGGTTGTTCTTCAATGACTACTGACTTGGCAGTCACAAGCTTTACTCTAAAAAAAAAAGAAGAGAGCCCTCTAAGTCAAACACCTCAAAAAGGAGACTTAGGCAAAAATTAAGGCAATCCCGATGGACTCGTAGAATAAAATCGGTCCATGCAAAATTAGGGATCAAAAATAAAAAGAAGCAAAAGAGGTCCTCAAATCCTCAAGCAATAAAAATAAGATACAGTGACCACCAAATAAAAACCAAAGGGTCACTGACATCAAGACAAAAGCAAAATAAGATGACTGCCATTTCAAACCGAATCTTGAACCTTCATCTTCATGCTTACACCGTCAAAATCTAAGTGCGCGTGTCGATTTAAGTGAACGTAGGGCTGGAGATCATCACGGAGAAGAGGTGGGTACAGATATAACTTTGAGCCTTATATCATTTGTTTCTATTACCATGAACCAGACCACGTTACAACCCGCAAAAGACCTAATTGAGGCAGGGTTTATTCTGAAAGCATACTACAACAAGGTTGCGTAAATTAACTCCTAAAGATTTGCTAATCTTATGATTTGGTGCCATATTCTTGTTATATCTCTCACACCAGTAAATCAACAATGTGTTTGGACTAATGGTTCACTCGTCACACACTGACACATCATTCCAATAAATGATTTTTCAAAACTTGCATAAACGTCGCATTAAAATTACCATTTCTGAATGATCAATTTTAGCTGCAAATCAGTACTTGATATTTTAGAAATTCCAACAAAGTACAATCAGAGAGAAACTTGAGCATTCATTGGCACTGACTCGAATCGAGACTGTCTCATAACCTTGTGAATCTGGGGCAAGTCCTTCAAAGCAATACTTAGTCAATCTGAGGCAAGTCTTTCAAAAGCCAAGACTGGGGCAGACCACTGCAAAATCCACACACAGGGGCAGACCACTACAAAATCCAGACACTGGGGCAGATCATCTCAATACCCTCCAGACATGGGCAGATTCCCTTCATACATTCAAGTTGGTCAAGTTGGCCATGTCATGCACTAAGCGACCCTCGAATTCAACAAGTATTAAAAGCCTTGGGGCAGAGCAAATGCACAATTAGAATGCATTGGTTAAGTCGCTACGCTCATGCAATTAACCTGCATTGGTTACATCGCTGCGCTCATACAACCATTCATAGCGTATCAGCCAAAGAAGTGGAGTCCTCTCAGGAACGAATACATAACTTCTGCAAAGGATCAAACTTGGGGCACCAAGAAACATATTGGCTTATTGATCATAATATCTTCCATTTTTGAGTGTTAGAAAATAAAATCTTTCCATCAAATCAAAGTCCAACCTTGCTTGGCAACTACCAAAAGTCCACCCTGCTGGCATTACCATCAAATAAAGTCCAACCCTGCTTGGCACCTACCAAAAGTCCAACCCTGCTTGGCAACCACTAAAAATCCACCCTGTTGGCATCACCATCAAATAAAGTCCACCCTGGTGGCATCACCTCTTAAAGTCCACCTTGCTTGGCAACCACCAAAAATCCACCCTGCTTGCGCCTTCATAAGACCAATCTCCTACTTGCATTCACATATGCATCACATACAGTTAATATGCACCATATGCATACATGACATAACCTATTTCCTTCCTCAACCCCCGCGTTGATATATATTGTTCTGTTCTTGACCCCTGAGTCATTGTTACCTTTACCTTTCTTTCAACCTCCGAGTTGATGATATTTTGTCTTTATTTTTTCGACCCCCAAGTCGATATTGCCTTAGTGTCTCGACCCCCGAGTCGATATCATTATTACATCTTCAACCCCCGAGTTAATATCTTATTGCTTGTACTGACCCCCGAGTCATTGTTATCTTTATCTTCCTCGACCCCCGAGTCGATATTGTCTTTATTTCCTTGACCCCGAGTCGATATTGCCTTTATCTCTGCCCGCGACCCCCGAGTTGATAGTTGCTTTTACCTTCAACCCCCGAGTTGATATTTTGTTGTTTCCTTCGACCCCCGAGTTGATAAATTACCTTGCCTTTATTTTCTCTACCCCCGAGTCGATATTACCTTTACCTTTCTTTCAACCCCCGAGTTGATGACAGTTTATCTTAATGTTTCTCGACCCCCGTGTCGATAGTGTATTTCCTTTTCTTAACCCCCGAGTTGATATTCCAGTATTCCCTGTGAGTCTTTCACCTTGCTCTATCTAATCCCCATTAATCCTTCTTTGGAAACTAGAAATAAAGCCTACAAAAGCCTCGCCCGGTTGCATTCCCATATGCATCTCATAAAAAACAAGTTCATTTGCATTCCTGTATGCATGGCATATCCATCCCCAGCATCATATCATAACAGAATCCAGGATCAGTTTGCAGGCATCTTGGCCAGTCCTCCATCAAAGTCAGCATTATTCTTCAAAAGAGAGTTGGTACCACGCATGTGTTCAAGGAATTATATTCCCCAACATGCCATTCTTCAACCATGCAGTTGGTAATGACAATCCCCAGTAGCTGTTGCTATTCTTACTCCCCAAGCAGTGTATATCCTAGAAAGTTTCTTGTGAGCTTTCCCCTGCAGAGCCATGACATTTCCTCCAACAGGAATCTTGCTCAACTATTCCTCAGCAAATCTACCTTCAGAGATACTACTTTGGTACCATCGGAGAACCTTAATGGATAAGGGACTGCTTCGACCACCCGAAGAATCTCAAGTTATTTTGTTCAATTTAGACACCACTGCCTCATTCTGTCAGCTCTTGCTCTGTATCATTTTACCTTTTTCAGACAAATTTTGGGGTCTTCTTATATCTAATTGACTTCTACCCCAAAAATGAACGCTATGCAGCAGTTCAATTTCTCGGGTTCAAGACAATTAGATAGGGGCATCTGTCATACCTCAAATTTGTCCTACCCTCTCATTCTTCTTATACCAGGCATTTGTGTTGCTGCATGACCTTTCTCTGAGTAATCATTTGGCCTTTGGCCATGATTCTCTAAGATTTAAGTTATGGAGATATTGTTTGGGCTCAGTGTTTCTTCAGGCATAACTTAGCAAGGGGAATTTTGATTTGGTCCTAGGCAAATTAAGGCAAAGATAGTGCATACATACTGGATGGGCTTAGTGTTGTCGAGTTCTCAAGGGAGGTTCATTGCTTCCATATCAATTTTGTGTGAGTCTGAGATAGTGTTCTAGAAAGTCAGGTTTGATGCTTAATGGACTGATGACGCTCAATAATCATACTTTTGAGTCTTAATGTCTTTGGGGCGAAAGGATTAGATTTTGACTAGTGGGTTCCAATCAAGAATCATGAGTATAGGTTGGTAACTTAATTCTAAGTTGTGAATCTTATTCTATTCAAAATTATAATTTGTGAACTTCATTATTTCAAATCCAATTTCTATTAAGAATTTCAAGTTTATAACCAAAGCCTAAATTTCAAGTCCATGGCCAAAATTCAAGTTTTGTGCCAAAATTTGAGTCTCAAATTCCAAATTCATTTTAAGAGATCAAGATCAAGTTTCAAGTTCACACATCTATGCTCAAATTTAGTGTTAATTCAATTTCGAAGTTCAATTTTCCATCTTTGCTCCAAACACTTCAATCCGAACTTCCACTCGAAAACAATGTTGGCACCTCCTCATTTCCTGTGATTAGCCAAGATATTGGTTTGTGTTGAAAAGTTTAGTGTCATGGAATTAATTCTTGGGTCAGTCATCCAAAAATCTAGAATTTGAGGGAACTGCCACATTGCAATTAAATTGGTTGACAGAAAATTGGAAAAAGGAATTAGAATCTATAAGTGCATACAGATTTTTATTTATACTTGTGAGGGAGCGTATCTGGCTTTTCAATTAGTACAAGCACAATAAAGCCTAAGTCATAATTTCCAAGTGTGTTTAAAGAATTGATTGTATCGAGGCAAGCCGTGAACAAGAATTTCAATACCAAGTTGCACTTTGTTTCAAGTCATAGTTTGGAAAGTTACAAGTGGTGTGATTAATTTTGAAGTCATTCCACAACAAGTATATAGCAACAACATTCCCATTCAAAATATCCATTTCAGCTATCCAAAAATAAAATATAAAAAGTTGGAAGCAGTTTCGAAAGTTTGGTTCAAAATCTATAACTTAACAAAAGGCATATCAAAGAGATCAAGTTATATTCCTACATTAAGCCTACAGGTTATAACTTATTTGGTTCTACTATGATGTTGCAAAACTTGCCACCAAGGTGATCTTGACCTTTTCAAGAAGTGATCTTCGTTCCTCTTACAGAGCTTTCATCATCCTGCCAATTCAAAGTTCCAAGTTTAGTCATTATATCAAATTCAAAGACAAGCAACAAATTCCATAAAGCATGCCAAGTTCAAAATCAAATTCACACAAAAAAAAAAAAACTCCAAGTCCAATTCTAAGCATCCAAGATCTATACTTCATCCTACATGTATATTTCATACCAAAACTATCAAATTCATCTCAACTCATCCAACTCATGCTCAATTCATTTTTTCAAATTTCATGTCACAATCCATGCCACAATTCAAACAATTCATCAAAACCAACACAAGACACACCAATAGCCAAATCATAGCAAAATTCAAAAGTTCAAAGTCATGACCAAATACAAGTATCAAATTGTCCAAAACTCAATCCAATTCATTTCAAAATTCCAATTTCTATTCATGTTGTTTCCAAGCCATGCCAAAACACCGAGTTCGAAACTTAAATCAAACCAACATAAATCCATTACATTCATCACACAAACATTTATTGTCACATTTCACACATTTGGTCACAATTCAAATTTTCCGTCACATGCCTACTCATTTTCGTGCAAGTTTTCAAACATACAACATGCTCAAAACCATATCAGAAAATCAGTATTGGTTCAGTAAGGACCATTTCTAAGGCAATTTTATAATTCACAAAAATAGAAAAAACAGGGGCAGAAACACAAATTCACGGTACAACAACCTTAACACCAAAACGGAAAAATGACGAAACTGTAGCAGAGCAAGCACAGCCATAGCAGAGCAGGATTTTTAGAACATGTCTGCTAACCCTAATGTTGTGGGTATAAGTAGAACTTCATTTCAGAGGGAAAGGGGTCTAAGTTTTCTACACACAGAAAACCCTAAAATTTTGCATACAAACCCTAAGGCGGCCGTTTCAAGAAGAAGAAGAAGGAGGGACGAAAGAGAGCTTGTACCTGCATTCTGAAGATTCAAGGGTGAGTTCTTATGCTTCAAGTCTTTTTTCCTACAGTTGATTGCTCGCCTGAGTGAAGTGGTCTTGTTTCTTTTCTTTCTCTTTTCATTTTTTCCGCGATTTGATGATGTTTTGAGGTTAGGGTTTCAAAAGAGGGGAGGCTCGATCTGGCATTTTCATTAGGTTTTTGTTGAAATCAAGGGAGGATTTGGGTTCAGGACATGTTTTTAATAGGGGTTAGAGTTTGATTCGCGGCGAGATGAGGTGTCTTCGCCGGAGAAGATGGCGGTTTCCGCCGTAGCTCATCTTCTCCGGCGACCACGTTTGGTTTTTCGGTGAAACAGAATGGAGAGAGAGAGGGAGTTGGAATAGAGAGAGAGAGCGGGCAGATTAAAATGGAGACTGAAAACCATAGCACCCCTTTTGTTTTCCTCATTGCCATGTGTGCTAGTGGCTGGTGCGGGTGTCAAGAGATACCGGTGACAAGTGTCACTGACCCTGACTTTATTTTTATTATTTTTTATCCCATGCATGCACCACCCTTGATCTTACCGTGTGCCATCGTTTCTTTGCCTTCAGATCAAGTGTCAGCTTTGACTCGTTGTTAATCCAACATCCCAGATGCAGCCACGGTCAACCAAGTTTGACTGAGGGTCCTTATTGGACTCCTCCTCCCTGCGAGTGGGCTCCCTCCGTTTGGGCCTGGGACTTTTCCTTATTACACCCCCTGTTTCTATTAGTTTTCTGGCCCATTTGTGTTTTCTTGTTTTAACTTTAAAACTTAAACTCCATTTTAATTACTTAATAATAAATCTAAAAACATTTTATCTATTTCCTTAAAAACAAAACTTTGAATAATATTACTAAATTAATTTAGTTAATCTTATTAAAATTTCTTTTTAATAATGATTAATCTATTTAATGATTAATCTTATTAAATATTGAATTTTAATTTGATTAATTATTAATTTAGTTTTAGTTCTAAAAATCCAAAAATTACTTTCCTAATCTAGTTAATTTCTTAACTTTTAAAAAAATATTTTTTTCAAATCCAATTACATCATAATCCATTTTGCCTAATCAGTAACTATCTCCTTAAATCAAAACATAAAACATTTCTTAAGATACCTAAACGACCGCTCTTGGGGCGCACGCCTTGGGTTGTGATCGTTCCGTCTTCCATTTCTAAAATACTTAAAATATTTCAATCTAATTAAAGCATTCAACCTTTAAAAACACTTTCTTGACTTAAAAGTCATAATTCAATTTTAAAACAACTACTTAATCTTTTACAAATATTCTCTTAACTAAAAACTAAAAGCATAACCTACTTTAAAATACTTAAAATATTTTCTTAATTAAAGTCTTTTTAATTAATATTTCTAAACCTTTTCCTAATTAATTATGGAAGTAGTGGGCTTTTGGGGTCTAGCACTCCTTGGGTTCTTAAACGACCGCTCTTGGGGCGCACGCCTTGGGTTATGTTCGGTTCGATCTTCCATTTCTAAGATACTTAATTCTCCTTAAAAAACTTAATTCATCCAAACCCTATAATCCGATTAACACGTCTAATTAAGATATTCTAATCAAATTCAAATCATTTTTCCTAATTAAATTACGAAAGTAGTGGACTCTTGAGGTCTAGCACTTCTTGGGTCCTTGAATGAATGCTCTTGAGGCGCACGCTTCGGGTTGTGTTCGTTCCAATCTTTCTTTCCTAAAACACGTGCCCTAATTACATGGACAAAGAAGCTCATTGTCCAACAAACACAATCTCATAATTAATAGAATGAAAAAGGCGTCGTTGAGATCTAGCATCTCAGTAATGCCCCGAATAATTGGTTGCGAGGTCGACGTCTCGTTTATCGAATACTCGTCATTCTTCCTCTAAAATACTTAACAAACCAAACACTTCCCACGCAACCGAAACCCTAATACACTTAATCCACAACTCAAACACCTTTCCCAAAGAAAATTGTTTAAGTCATTCTTTCGCGTATATGAACTCATGCTTCAGCCTCCCCTAGCGAGCAGACAAGCCAATGTTTAGCAGTCAGAATGCAACCTAAACTCACGTTCGCCTAAAACACGTCCAAATCAAACTTTTTTTTTCTCAATCAAATCTCTAATACACTTAATTCATACTCAAACAACTTTCACAAAAAGAACATTGTTTAGTCCATTCTTCCGCGCATATGAACTAGTGCTTCAGCCTCCCTTGACGAGCAGTCAAGCCAACATTTAGCAGTTAGAATGCGAATTAAACACTTGTTCGTTTAAAAGATACAAACCAACTGTAGTCCCATGAACTACGAATGCTCTGACTTTCCCATTGCACGAGGGAATACGTAGGCCCAAGGATTCTAATCCTTGCCGAGCACACTAATAAAAAAAACCACTCATTCACCCTAATAAAAAACCACCCATTTTCCCCTTAGAAAGCAATATCTACCTTAGACGAAAACAAACAAACCAAGCTAACTTATCTCCCGAATCGAATCAAGAGGTTCCCGTTGAGTACAACGGACGTAGAGGGTGCTAATACCTTCCCTCTTGCGTAACCGACTCCCGAACCTAGAATTTGGTTGCGACGACCATTTTCTTATCCCTTTAAAGGTTTTATAGATATTTTCCTTTCCCTCTTTTGGGATAAATAAAGTTCGGTGGCGACTCTGTTTCGAACAGTTTTTTCCGCGTCCATCGCGAGGATCGTATTTTTCGAGGTACGACACTAAGACATGCATAATTTTTTAATAGTTGACAAATTCTTCAATTTTGTTGATTGACGGGCATCAAGAAATTGTCGAAGCTGAAATTGCAAAGTAATCTTCTCTTACTCATTGAAATCCATAGGATAATATTTTTCAACTAGAGTGCAAATAATATCAATGTTAAAAGCTACCATTAAGATTCAAAGCACAACTTAGAGTTAACAAATTTATTGTTTGCTCACTAAATCTACTATTCAACTCTTGTAATTGTTGGTCAATAATAGCATTCTCACAAACTTTTCTCTTAAAAAATGGTTAATTTTTCCTTTCTTCATCTTTTTTTCTTCAGCTTTAAAAGGACATAATTTAGTCCCAACATAAATTATTTGAAAACAATATTGAAATTCAATCATAATAAAACTTGTTGTTATAAGTTTTTTTTCATAGACTTGTTGTTATAAGTTGTAACAATAAAAACACAAGTTTTAATTTGTTGTTATAATAGGAGTGGCCATGGCATCATCAACAAGTTTTAATTTCAAGACCATATGTGAAAAACACGGTATTCTAAGGCAATTCTCAGTTCGTAAGACCCCATAGAAAAATGGAGGGAAAAAGATAATATATAGGTCTTTAATTGAAAAGGAAAAATGTCTCTTATTAAATGCATGATTATCAAAAATTTTATTGGAAGAGGTAGTTAACATGGTGTGGTATCGTATCAATAGGTCACCACAAGCTTCGTTGGAGGGGGAGGTTGGAGAGGAGGTGTAGGCAGGTAATCCTATTGATCTTGAAAATTTAAGGTTTTTTAGGTGTCTAGCTTATATGCATATATACATAAAAGATCGATCAAAACTTGATTCAAAGCCAAAGAAACGTGTCTTCGTCAGTTACATATGTAAAGGAGTTCAAGTTATGGAATATGATTAAAAATAAGATGGTAATCAACAGATATGTTGTTTTTGATGAGCAGATAATGTTAAAACTATCAGTTACAACACACGTGTCAACATATAAAGGAGAAACTCCCGGAAAACACGTGATTTAGGTTGATATTGATTCGCCACCAGTGAACAATATACAAGTAATGCTTTAACCACAAATGGAACTAGACTCTGATACTAAAATTAACATCATACTTAAAGTTTAAGGAGGAGTACATGATTATATTCTTGTATGTGACGTAGAGCATTGTTCAAACAAGCAACATGGAAGATATGAATATACACTGTCGGCATCCTATGCACTTCTTACTAGCTATGAAGACCCTTCCACCTTTCTAGAAGCAATAGCTATCCATGAGTGAGATAAATAGACTGGTGCAACAATCGAGAAGATGGTATCCTTGAAGAAAAATCAGACATGAGAGCTTATTGAGCTTCTTGGGGGAAAAAGACATCGGTTGTAAGTGATTTTTCATAGCTAGTTTTGTAATAATCGTCGTGACAACCGTCGCAGTCCAATTTATAACTGTCGTGACAACCGTCGCAGTCTAGGAATAAGGACAGTTTTGAGATAACTGTCGCAAAAAATATGCGACAGTTGACCCTAACTGTCGTGACAACCGTCGCAATTCAGGAATAAGGACGGTTTTGTGATAACTGTCGCAACTCAAGTGTCATAAATCTCCTTTTTTCTTGTAGTGCATGAACATGTATTTCAGAGCTCTAGGTTCGACCTTGTCTTGCCTAATATGAGAATGGGTCACGCAGCCAAATACTCTCAGTCTGTCGAGACTAGGTGGATGTACCGACCAAACTTTTTTAAGTGTCTTATTCACCGCACCAATTTGTTGTGAAAAATGATACCGAAATAACAAAGTATAGTTGGTTTCTTGAACACCAAGAAATCCACAAGGGTAGAAAAGAAGGAAAAACTTGAACAAACACACGAAACCCTATTAGGGTTCATAAAGGAAGAGAAAAGAGGAAGAAGAATAGAGAATTGGTTAACTCTGTTTTACTATTCACTTTCTCAATAGGGTTCAAAGATTACAAGTGAAAACCAACAATTACCCTCTCTCAACCTAATAAGGTTTTGTCACACCTTAGGAAGCGAGAATTGTATGCTATTTATAATAAACCTAACATACTAAACAAATGGGCTTTTTAACCATTACTCATTACAATCTAACTTAGGGTACAATTCGATCTCTTACATACTAGAACACAATTCGACTACAGCATTGTAGGTATTCAACAACAGCATGTGAGCGGACTTCGACGGAATGCTAAAACTAGAGTTGGATCCATTATCTCATATATATATATATATATATATATATATATATATATATATATATATATATATATATATGGTACATATCGTATGAGAATGTCATTTTTATGTGAGAACATAAGAATTAATCTGAATCATTAGATTTTAAAATAAACGGTGGAGAGTATGTGTGATTTTTGTTTGTCTCTCTCCTCCATCATTAAAATAAATGACGGAGGGGTGAAAAAAAACTGACACATAATCTCCAACATTTATTTTAAAATCTAATTATTCAAATTTATTCTCATGTTCTCACATTAAAATGACATTCTCATATGACATGTTCCCTATATATATATATATATATATATATATATATATATATATATATATATTTGTTAGAAGTATCATAATAAATCAAACTTGAACACCCTACTTGTCCCATGTATGAATTACAAGTATCAATGATTTTTTTAATGTCTTCAATAAAAACAATATTCAAATATTCAAATATAAAAGAATATATTGAGTTTATTAGTTTTATTTTAGAGAAAAGGGATGGTGCATTAACCGAGTAAATTATTTTTACACTGTTAACCAATAACAATTATATATTTTGTCAAGTCAGCATGTACATTTTAAATTATTTATATGATTTTGCATTTTAAAATATTTTGATTTGGCACTTTAACTAATTATTTAGTTATAAAAAGTTATCTTGTATTTAAAGAAAATTAAGTTTAACATAGTCATTTGGTTTCTGTTACTAATTAATATCACAATGCATATTTTTATTATTTAATATGATATTTTTAGTGATAGGAATAATCAACAACAACATTAATTCGTTATCATCCATATGTGGGAACAGAAGAAAATAAAACATGCATTAAATAGCATCTAAACTTATACAATGGATGACCAAAACGTTTTCCACAACATTCCCATAAAAAAGAACAAGTGAAAAGTGAATTAAAAAAAAAACAATAAAAAAGGACTCCATTTAGAGTAAGTTGCACTCTGTTTTTGAAAAGTCTTTCTTTACTTATTTATAGTAAGGGGTGTTTTTCTTCAAACGTTAGGAGTACTCCAGTAGGAAGAATTTTTATAGTTGAAATTCATTAGCATCCGTAAACGAAGACCAAGACTAACATTTATACTTTTCTTTCTATATTTTTTTTTTTAAAATGACCAATTTAACCTATTTACATAACAACTATTTACCATTCAATTTTTTACTTTCATTTAACTTTTTCAAATTTTGCAGACGTGTATCCCTATTATAATTTCCCGGATTACTTCAATCTCAACATTCTGATACGGATTTTTCTATCGTCAAATTACTTTCAATCAAGTTTTCTAGTATATGTTGGTGTTTAACGGACAACTTGCATAATAGTTATCTTATATTACAAGCTTGCTGAAGATGAAGTTTGGAAATAAAACAATTAATCTCTTCTGTCTTGTATTCCCGATTAATGCAGCCGCAATATGCTTCAATTTTAGTTTTATAGTATTAAGGGAAAGGTTATACCTATATATCTATGCAGTGGCGGAATTAGGAATTTTTTTTGGGTTGGCCACTAAAATAAACTATAATATTTAAATTAAATATAAAAATTATATTGCATATAAAGATTTAAGTCGTAATAATAGCAAAGTTGATTGCTAGAAAAATGAATTAGATACCTTAAAATAATACTCTACGTGTACTAAGTGACTTGAAATCATCAATAATAGAGTCTGAACTAATACATGCAATAATTTCTCTTTTAATGTAAATAGTCATGTTATCTGCTAGAAACTGAACTTTCATATTGTTTTGCAACTTATTCTTGATAATTTTCATTGCCGAAAAAGATCTCTCAGTTGTGGCAGTAGAAACTGGAAGAGTCAAGATAAGACGGAGTAGTCTATCAATTAAGAAGTAAATTTTATTCCTGTTAGTTGCAACCAAAGCCGAGCATAATTTTTTAGTAGTTAACAAATTCTGCAATTTTGTTGATTGACGGGCATCAACAAGAAATTGTCGAAGCTGAAATTGCAAAGTAATCTTCTCTTACTCATTGAAATCAATAGGATAATATTTTTCAACTAGAGTGCAAATAATATCAATGTTAAAAGCTACCCTTAAGATTCAAAGCACAACATAGAGTTGACAAATTTATTGCTTGCTCATTAAATCTACTATTAAACTCTTGTACTTGTTGGTCAATAATATCATTCTCACAAACTTTCCTCTTAAAAAATGGTTAATTTTTCCTTTCTTCATCTTTTTTTCTTCTGTTTTAAAAGAACATAATTTAGTCCCAACATAAATTATTTGAAAACAATATTGAAATTCAATCATAATAAAACTTGTTGTTATAAGTTTTTTTCATAGACTTGTTGTTATAAGTTATAACAATAAAAACACAAGTTTTAATTTGTTGTTATAATAGGAGTGGCCATGGCATCATCAACAAGTTTTAATTTCAAGACCATATGTGAAAAACACGGTATTCTAAGGCAATTCTCAGTTCGTAAGACCCCATAGAAAAATGGAGGGACAAAGAGAATATATAGGTCTCTAATTGAAAAGGAAAAATGTCTCTTATTAAATGCATGATTATCAAAAAGTTTATAGGAAGAGGCTTTCGCACTATTTCCTCCAAAGACTCCTCGACTGCCATCTTCTGATTTTGGAGCGGCTCTTGCCCCTCCATTTCTAGATTGGTTCATCTGTGGGAACTCTATAAAGATCCTTTGCTAGCAGTCGAAACCCAAGGCTCAGCAGGTGGTTCCGACTCAACATACGCTAGACAGTTTCAAAGGACACCTTCATGTCGGTATCGAAGATGTTCGCATCGAATCCAAAATACATGAAAGGTTGGATTCTTCAATTTTATGCTCTTTCACTTGAACTTTATCATTACTGACATGTGCTTACTTGGCGTGTTTTGCAGCTGTTCCCAAAAAGAACTCCCCTCAGCACCTAGTCGAAGCCAAAGGCGAAGGCAGCAATATACATCACACACTTTTTCCTTTCATTGATTATTCTGTCTCCCCCTAATACTTCTCAATTTCAGGCTTCTCGCAAACCACCTCCGACACCCCAAAGGAAGTCAAAGAGAGGCACTTCCCAAATTATCTTTGATTCCGAGGATGAAGGCCAATCCCCTCCTGAAGATTTGAAACTCAAGAAGAGGAGGAAGCCAAGCCAAGAATCTGGTGCTGCTGGTGGCCAATCTGAGCCTACAACGGCTAAAGCCCCCAAAAAGACCACTACTTCGAGTAAAGCTGCAGAAGCCCCTTCTGGAACCGCATCTAAACCAACTGTAGGCCATGCTGAAAGCAATAACTCTAGCCCTGATGCTGAAGGAGTCAAGGTAACTTGTCGTATTTTTCTTTAAATAAAACTTATTTACCTTGTTTTCCTTAATCTGACTTGCTTCGATTTGATTCAGGCTGATGCTAGTGGTTCGCTCCCACCGGTGGACAATCCTCCTTCTCCCATCACCCGTCTGAATAGCCAAGGTGAGCCCACATACCATCCCACTTCTGACTTGGGCTCTGGAATGAGTTCACTAAGTGAAATTAACAAGCCTGGTTTTGAAACAGCTCCCCCTTTGCCAGCAAAGACTGCTACCCAGCAATCTCAGACAGATGGCTCCAACCATGAGGCGGACGATGTTCAGCAGGATCCTGACACAGAGAATCCAAAAGTTGCTGCCATGGATGAAGACCCACCCTTGGTCGATGAAGAGGGGTCCCCAAATGGCGAACCCATTGGGGCTGCCAATGTTAACCCAGAAGGAGAGGAAGAAATGGAAAAAGATGATGATGAGACCATGCACCAATCTGAACTTGATGGCCATGATGATGACAATGAAGATGAAGACAACATGGAAGAAGATGAAGAGAAGGAGAATAAAGGTGAGGAGGAGAAAGCTGACCAAGGACCTGTCAATGAGCCAATCCATGTCGAAGCCATTGTTACCCCAACACCCACTGCTGTGACTGAAGGCAAGGCAACCTCGACTGTGTATGGAGCAGGACTCTCTGAAGAGGAACTGGATGCCTTGAAAGCTAGCAACCCTCGTCAATACATAAAGATCCTTCTTGGGCGCCGAGGAAGCTCATCTGATAAAACTCCCAGTGCTTCGACTACCTCTGGGGATCCGCCTTCAAGCAAGCCTGACGACAATATCCTTATGAAGATCAAAAACAAGATCTTTAAGGGTGACCTTTTCACACTCTTACAGATGGATGATGTCACTCATATCTCTTTGAAAAGTCTCCTCCAGCAAGTTGATATTCACGCTATTTCTCCGGAATCTGCCAACGTCATCTTAGAGCTTGGCACTATGATTGACCAAGTCCATGGTGACCTCAAACGCCTGCCCCAAATCGAAAAGGCCATTTCAACCAAAGCAGGAAGTGAGGCTGCCGCTTGTACTGCCACCACTGATTCTGAGAATAAGGTAGCCGAATTGGAGGAAACAAAAGAAAAGAACAAGCAAGAAATCACCTCCAATACAGAAAGTATTACTTCCTGGGAGCGAAAGATCAAGAAACTTCGAGCCAAGATCTCAAAGGAAAAAAAGCGTAACACTGAATTGTCTGCCTTCGATGACTCTGGCTTGTCGAAAGAGCTTGAAAATGCCATAACTTATGCTGAAAAAGCTCAACGACTGGAGAAGAAAATTGCACACTTAAAATCTGACAAGGCCTTATGTGAAAAACGTCTTGACCTCCAGAAGTCGAAGTACTTGAAGATGAAGGAGAATCTCCCCTTTTAGCTTGTTACTCTCTTTGTAATTTTTTTTTTTAATTTGATGCTCTATGGCCCTTTGAGGCATTTATATGTAATGACTACTAAGCCATTTTGGCATTCATAAATACCATTATTGGCTTTGCCCTTGTTATGTCGAATTACTCCTTAACAATTTTAATTTCTTGAAGTGCTGGTTTATATTTTTTCAAATACTTGCCATTTACTTTCAAGATTATTTTATCCTCATTTAATTCTTCAACTACATAGGCTCCATTAGAAAATACTTGCGTAATTTGAAACGGGCCTTCCCATTTTGGGGACCATTTGCCCAAGGCTCTAACCTTTCGATCTATAGGCAGGATCACCTTCCAAACTAAATCTCCAAGTGAGAAGGTCTTGATTCTAACCTTTTTATTATAAGATTTATCCACTCTTTTCTTTTGTCTCTTCAAAAGTTCTAAGGCTTTAAGTCTTTCTTCGTCCAGATCTACCAGTTCGTCTAACATCATATTCCAATAAAGCTCATAGGGAATTTCATGATGTCTCTGAATCCTAACCGACTGGAGATATATCTCAACAGGTAACACTGCATCGTGACCAAAGGTCAATCGAAAAGGAGTAGTGTTGGTTGCTTCCTTGGGAGAGGTTCGACATGCCCAGAGGATCTGGTCCAATGTCCTATGCCAATTTCTAGGCTTTTTGCCCACATTCTTCTTGATCAGGCCGATCTCCACTTTATTAGCTGCTTCGGCTTGACAATCAAACCTAGAAGTGACAAAGCTTGGATACGCTGATGAAGAAAATTTCGAGATTTTTGCAATAGACAGCTTGACGGATAAAGACTGGAGGAAGCCTATAGTCGAGTATCTGAAAAACCCGACATCATCCACAGAGTGAAAGGTTAGGTATCAAGCCTTAAGTTATGTCCTTCTAGGCAATGAATTATTTAAAAAGACCCCTTAGGGGGTCTTACTTAAGTGTCTTAGTGAAACAGAAGCATATCTGGCCCTTTCGACTGTCCATAGCAGGGCATGTGGGCCGCATCAGGTATGCCATAAGATTAAGTGGCTATTGTTTCGATAAGGCATGTATTGGCCTACGATGGTAAAAGACTGCATTGAATTCGCCAGGGGTTGCCATGAATGTCAAGTTTATGCTGGCATACAACATATCCCTGCAAGTGAGTTGCATTCCATAGTCAAGCCATGGCCTTTTAGAGGTTGGGCTTTGGATCTGATTGGAGAGATTCGATCGGCATCCTCCAAGAATCAGAGATACATTTTGGTAGAAATTGACTACTTTACGAAGTGGATCAAGGAGGTACATTTACCAAATGTGGATCAAGAGGATGTGATAGAGTTCATTCAAAAATACATCATTTACAAGTTTGAAACCCATCTCTTTTGCAAATTCCTGCATCTTTCGACCCGTAAAGACTGATCCTTGATTTGTTGCGATCGTTTCTGGGATTCCAAACCTGTAAATGATGTATTTTTGAATGAACTCGATCACATCCACTTGATCCACATTTGGTAAAGGTACCGCCTAGATCCACTTCGTAAAGTAGTTAATTCTTACCAAAATGTATCTCTGATTCTTGGAGGATGCCGGTCGAATCTCTCCAATCAGATCCAAAGCCCAACCTCTAAAAGGCCATGGCTTGACTATGGAATGCAACTCACTTGCAGGGATATGTTGTATGCCAGCATGAACTTGACATTCTTGGCAACCCCTGGCGAATTCAATGCAGTCTTTTAGCATCGTAGGCTAATACATGCATTGTCGAAAAAATAGCCACTTCATCTTATGGCCTACCTGATGCGCCCCACATGCCCCACTATGGACAGTCGAAAGGGCCAGATATGCTTCTGTTTCACTAAGACACTTATGTAAGACCCCCTCAGGAGTCTTTTTAAGCAATTCATTGCCTAGAAGGACATAACTTAAAGCTTGATACCTAACCTTTCTCTCTGTGGATGCTGTCGGGTTTTTCAGATACTCGAATATAGGCTTCCTCCAGTCTTTATCCGTCAAGCTGTCTATTGCAAAAATCTCGAAATTTTCTTCATCAGCGTATCCAAGCTTTGTCACTTCTAGGTCTGATGCACATAATCCAACATATTCCACTTTTCCTCTAGCTTCGATTACCTCTTGTAAATTTTCCATCGAAACCTTATACCCAGAAGTAACCTGAGCCAAGTCATTAGCCATTTGATTTTCCAGTCGAGGTATGTGTTGAATGCTGACAACTTCGAATTTCTTCAATAGTCTGTTGGCCACTACGAAGTACATGATTAGATTCTCCTTAACACATTTGTACTCCTTTGTAATTTGCTTTATGACCAACTCTGAGTCTCCCATTATTTCGACTCGAGTTTCCCCTAATTCTAACAAAATTTCAAGTCCAGCCATTAAGGCTTCATACTCAGCCTCGTTGTTGGAGCAAAATCCTTCGACCCTGTACTTAAATTTTGTTGGAATTTTATCCGGAGAAATAATCAGCACACCTATACCTGTGCCATCTTTGTGGCTAGAGCCATCGAAGTATAACTTCAAAGGTTCCAATTCGACATAATTCAACATGCTTTCGTTTATGGAGTGGTCGACTATAAAGTCTGCTACCACTTGTCCTTTAACTGCCTTCAGAGGCTTATACGTTAAAGAGTACTCAGTCAATGCTAGTGCCCATCTACTGATTCGACTATGCAAGATAGGTTTAGACAACATGTGCTTAATAACATCGAAATGAGACGAAACATAAACTTCAACTGGCTTTATATATTGCTTCAATTTTGTACAAGAGAAATACAACCATAGGCATAATTTTTCTATCATGCTATACCTAGTTTCCGTATCATTCAAAACTCTACTGAGGTAGTAAATGGCTCTTTCGACACCATCCTCATCCTCTTGAGCCAACATGCTCCCTATGGTTTTGTCTGATGCAGCTATGTACAATCTCATACTCCTATCCCTACAAGGTGGGGAAAGAATTAGGGGATGACTCAGGTATTCTTTGATCTTGTCGAAGGCTGCCTGCTGCTCCTGCCCCCATTCGAACCCATCTTTATTGAATCGAAGCAATGGTGAAAAGGCCTGCGTTATTCCGCTTAGGTTCGATATGAATCTTCTAAAGAAATTGATCTTGCCCAGTAGCGACTGCAGCTCCTTTTTTGTTGATGGCGCTTTCACTTCCATGATGGCCTTGGTCTTGTTCTGGTTGATCTTGATCCCCTTTTTATGGACCACAAAGCCTAGAAAATCCCCTTCCTGCACACAAAATTCACATTTAAGAGGATTCATTTTAAGACCATGCCTTCTCATCCTTTCAAATGAGTGTCAAAGATGGTCTAAATGATTCTTCCCTGAAACAGACTTGACCACAATATCATCAATATATATTTGCATGAAATTCTCTAAATAATCATGGAAGATTGAGTTCATTGCTCATTGATATGTTGCCCCAGCTTTTTTGAGGCCGAAAGGCATCACCACCCACTCATAGGTGCCTAAGGCTCCATGGCAACGAAAAGCTGTTTTGGGGACATCATCTTCAGCAATGAATATTTGGTTATAGCCAGAGTACCCATCTAGCATACTAAGATACTCATGTCCTGCGGCGGAATTGACTAGCATTTCTGCCACAGGCATAGAATACTCATCCTTAGGAGTTGCAGCATTTAAATCTCTAAAGTATATGCAAACTCTTAAGGAACCATTCTTTTTAATAACAGGTACAATGTTAGCTAACCATTCGACATACCTGGCAGTGCGGATAAATTTGCATCGAAGGAGTCTTTCGACTTCCTCCTTTATCTTCGAGAGAACCCTTGGGGAAAACCGTCTTGGGTTCTGTCTGACTGGCTTCATCCCAGGCTTGATCGGCAACCTGTGTTCGATCAACTCTCTACTCAAACCAAGTATTTCATCGTAGTCCCAGGCGAAACATTGTTTAAACTCCAGTAACAGCTGGATAACTTCGACCTTAAGTTGTGGGCCAAGATTAACACTAACATATGTTGGCCTCTTGATCACCCCATCTCCTAGGTCGATTTCTTCCAGTGGATCCTGAGCTAGCATCATAGTGTTACTTGCCAGCGGATCCTTCTCGAATCCCAAAGGCTCATCGTCATAAATGGCGTCAAGCCTCTGGCCTTGCTCTATACCCTGAACCTTATCAAGTGGCTCTGGGTCGAAGTCCTTACCAGGACCTTCTTGGTGGAATTCAGGATTGGTTTCACCAGCCATATATTCGTTAGCAGCCTCCAAAGCCGATTGTAGTCTAGTTTCAGCCACGTAGGCCGAAATTCTTCTCATTGCTTCGAACTTAGGCATCATCACTGAATTCACTCCCCCGCCCTGTGGGGTCTACTGCAGGCTCGCCAAGGTATGGAAGTCTTTCCCCTAGCACCTCCTTATACCAATGGAAACCCTCGACGGGATGTAAGTACAATGAGGAAAATGTCTCGTCGTTTGGGACAAACTCAAAATCTGCTGAACCACAGGGGGCAATGTGAGCCAAATTTTTGTCGAACTGACGTCTATCTACATGATTGATTGGCGCTTTAAAATACCCCTGGTCATCCTCAATGTTTTCGACTATGCCGTCTGGCCTCCAGATGGTGATGCACTGATGCATCGAATATGGCACTGCACCAATGCCATGTATCCACTCTCGTCCTAGGAGCAAATTATAGTTGGCTTTTGTTTCTACAACCATGAAGATAGTAGGCCTAATGATTGTCCCCACTGTTAAGTCGACTTGTATCACCCCCAGAGTAGAGCCAATGTTTCCTTCGTAATTCGAAAGAACCATGTTATGTGGCTTAGTGTCAGTATCATATTTGCCAATCTTGCTCAGTAAGAAGTGTGGCATCAAGTTCACTGTTGTGCCACAATCGACTAAAATTTTATTTATTGGCACGTTCTCCACCTTGCCAGTAATGTAGAGGGGCTTTAGGTGACCCCTAATTTCCTTTGTGGGTCGCTCGAAAAAAGCATTCTGCTCTTCGACACACCCATTGTTCATAATATAGTAGCATACCGGCTTGTGTGCTGCCATCTCTGCCTCAGTGCAGGCATCTAAATCTTCGACTTCTGTGAGCTGGTCGAACTCTCTGAGTATCACAGACACCACATTGACTATGATGTCAAGAGAAGAATCAGATTCGGAGTCGAATTTGTCTGTCATTTCGTCATCCTCTTCGACAGTCTTCTCAGATTTATCCTCTTGAGAGGCAAACAGTTTTCTTCCTACAGGTATTTTTTGACCTGCCTTCATTGGATTCCCTCCATTATTGTCAGTAGGGATTTTAGTACTGGACTTTCCTTGATCCTTCGACTGGGCCTCCCTGAGAGCCTTCCTTCGACGTTGCTCTCTCCTCCATTGAGATCGCAACATCGTGTTCTTCCCCTTATAGTTTTTCAGAAACATATTCCTATTTGTTAGAGGTCTGAAACTCCTTTCGATACTTCTATTGAAGAGCCTCTTCCCACATCAAACTTCTGCCATTTTTTCTGACCTTTCTCCTTTCCTTCGACACGTTTCATCCAGCTCCCTACCTGTGCATTGCTTGTTGGTTTGAAGGTACTGGGTCTGGCCCCTAGGAACTGTGTTTTTCCTCCTACTTGTTTTGAAGAGGATCTTCTAGGGTCAAAACCCCTTTGACCATGAGATGATCTCTGCTCCCTTCTTTCTTTAGCCTTCCTAATCCCTTCAAGATTGTGAGCAGCCTTTTGATCGAAGATTGCACTGCATCTGGGGCATAACATGACGCCTGATCCTTCTTTTGGCAACGGTGAAGGAAGTCAATGATAGTTTCATCCTGTTTTGGATACGCCACTTTGTTTCGCTCTTCTTGACGGCTTGCTTCGTCCACCTCTATGGTCTGGTGTTGCGTAATCTCGACCATGTTGATGTCCATGTCGACATCGGCACTAAGGTTCAGATTGCAGAAGTCCACATCAAGGACCTCAGCAGCCTTATCCATCTTAACGAAACACTCAACAGTCTCTTTAGTAACCATCATCATGTTAGAACCCTCATTGATCCCATTATTTAAACCCTCAGTGGCTTCGTCGAAGGTATCAACGGCCTCTCTCATAAGTTTCTCCATAGCATAAATATCAAGGTCTTCAGTAACCTTGGCTAACACAGCTTTGTTGGCGAAATCTTCAGTAATTTCCACCATATTGACTGAACGGTCGGAGTCATCAGCAACCGCAACCATATGCACCTCTGGCTCAGCATAATGAGCATCTGCTGTTTGTAATGGGTCAGAGTCAATTTTCATCTGACTTTTGCTCTTCTCTCCAAATTTCAGCATGCGCTCCTGAATAGCATTTTGCACCAGATCCCTAAAAATAAAACATTAAGAAGTTTTATGACCCAAAAAATTATGGTACTTACAAAATCCTCTCTTTTTTCTTTGTTCTAAAGGTGACATTTTAGCGCAGGGAGGCACTATTATCTGCCCATCTTTTACCAATAAATCAAAAATTTCGTCACATTTGGTGATATCGAAAGTGTATGTTTTCTTGGGAAACTTATCATTCTTTTTGGATTCGCCATAATTTTTTCCAGTCGAAGGGGCTAACATTTTACAAGCATACGGAGGACCTTGCTTTAACTCAGCAACGTCTACCTCACTCTCGTAAAAATATAATGGTTCGTCGTACAAACCTTCGACATCCTAATTATATTCAACATAAGCTACCTTTTTACCCTTGTTGAACTTAGCCTTTTCGTCTTTCAGACGTTCTAACTGTCGAACCCTATCAGCCAGTTGGGCCATGTCTCTCAGATACTGGGTATCCAATTTCTTTCTAATAGAGTAATCAAGGCCACCAGCAGCCATTTCGACCAGCTCATGCTCTGGCACTTGAGTAAAACACCTAGCCTTAAGTAATCGAAACCTGTTTAGGTAATCGTCTATTGGCTCAGTAAACTTTTGCTTTATGCTGGCCAACTCCTTCAAACTAATCTTAGTTTGCCCCATTTAGAATTGTTCATGGAACAAGTGCTTTAACTGGGTCCAATTACAGATTTAGTTAGGAGATAAGGTTGTAAACCAAGTAAAAGCATTTTTGGTGAGAGAACTTGGGAAATATTTTACCCTAAGACTTTCGTCATTTGCAATCTCTCCAGCCTCGATCATATATCGGGCTACGTGTTCAACAGTAGATTCAGTTGTATCTCCTGAGAACTTGGTAAACTTTGGGACCTTCATCCTAGGGGGTAATTCTGATTGCAGGATATAATCCACTACGGGCGAGGTATAGTTTGGCCTAGTAAAGCCAAAATTCACCCCATTTCGAGCCATTATTATTTCGACCATGGCTGCTAGGTTGTTATCTGGTGCTATGTTGTTACGTCGAACCTGTTGTACAACCTGATCAGCATCTTGGTTTCTATTCACTATCACTACCCCTTGTTTCCCTTCTTCAGGAATTGGCCCTTGGTTCCTAGGTGGTTCGACTCTGGGGAGTTCGACTCTAGGGGGTTCCAGGTTGGCCTCAGGCATAGTCTCTAGGTTCTGCCGTGGGATATTCTCCACCACAGTCGCACCTTGTATAGGGGCCGGAACCCCCATAAATTCTGCCATGCGCGCCAATTGCGCTGCTAGTTGTTGGTTAGTTTGGGTAGTGTTCTGAATCAAAGGCTGAAAAATTTCCCCCATAGTTTGAGACAAATTTTGTACCATTTGTAGGTTACTCTCATCCATTTGTTGTCTTAAACATGCTATAGACATGTTTGTCAGACTAGGACCTTGAGTGGAATATCCTATACCTACACTTTGGCTGTTTCAACCCACATTTATCCCAGATCCCGACCCCTGTAATGGCGAAAAAATGACATTGTCTGAGAATACTGGGGGGGCATTTTGGAGGCTTTGAATTATTGACGTTGGCATTCCATAAGGTGGATTCCTTGGAAAGGGTTGTGAAAATCCTGGAGGGGGAAGATGCCTAAATGTCGAAGTTCCTCTTGGTGGAGTTAGGGGATTAGATGCTTGTGGCCCAACGTACTCCAAAACAGGTTGAGTGTAAGCCCTTATATATGTCGACCTTGGTCCTGTCATTGATGGCGTTGGGTCGGACATAACAGGGGGTGGGACTGGCTCTCGTCGAAGGGATTGGAGGTGGTATCTCATCATTCCTAGACATATTTTGAGGGTTTATGTCACTAGGATGGGTATTCGAATTACTTGACTGAGGATTAGAACCACTCATTTGAGGGTTTGGATTGTTTGGCTGACTAGTATTCGTCGCCATTTTTCTAGTATATCTTCTCTTTGGTCTCTCTTCGTTTGTAGATGCTACCTTACCACTTCTCAATAACATGCAACGAAGCTTTTTAAGAAGGACACTATGACTGAAGATTTTCAAAAATATTTGGAAAGATCTTTATTAAGTTAGCACTGTCCCACTGGGCATGCCAATTTCTCTACTGGTGAAAATGGTAAACAACCGCTGGTCTATCAATTTCACATAAAACTGAGTAACTTACAGGATCGACCACACAAATCCAAAGACATGTGCTAAATTGATTTTTTATGTAAACTTCTATGTTTCGACTAAATAAAGAAGTAAGAAAATATTTCTCCAAGAAACTTAAAATGACTGAAAAGTAAAGGACTTTGAGAAAGGTTTAAATCGAAGAGACTGGTAAAGGCGTAAACTTAACCTACGTGAAATTTAAAGAGAATGCGTAAAAATGTAATTAAAGGGAAGCGTAAAGAACTCTGAGTCGAAAAGGCTAAAGGTGTAAAAACTAAATGAAATGGAGAAAAATAACTTGCACGAAGTAAAAGATAAGCTCTTAGTAAAAGACTTAAAGAAATTGCATTGAAATGAAAAAGTGGTGTTTACATCACGTACATTCTCACAAAACTCGTTTCTCTACACGCGGATACTTTGAGTAATTTCTGAGTAACTTATACAAATTGAACACAATACCCCGAATCCTATTGCTAGAACCCTTATTTATAATGCCTAAAACTAACTGTTATAAACTGCCTGAAATAATAAGTGAATGACAAGTGTCGCATTGCATGCTTCCATCACTTGGATGTACGACACCTATCCTTCTTCAAGAGCGAACCACAGTAACTACTCCCTCCTTTATTTGAATTTGAATTTCCAGCGTCAGACGTCATCAGCATCCTCGGTCGAAAGGTACCCTCTTCAACTATTAGAAATATTTTCTAAGTCCCAAAAAGACATCTTCTCCTCTTACGAGCACATTCGATTGAAACCAATCACCCAGATCCTGTCGGAAGCTTCTCTAAACCTTTTCAAGAGCTTAACATTCCCATAAACACTTACAACTTCATATGGGCGTCGAATTTAAGAGCTAACACCACCGTGGCAAACAACATTCGAATGGACTTGTGCTTCACAACAGGAGAGAACACATCATTGAAGTCGACACCTTATTTCTAAGTGAACCCCCTAGCGACCAATCTTGCCTTGTATCTCTTCGACGCCATTTCTTCGATTCCTTCCTTAACTTTGAAAATCCATTTACAGCTAACTAACCTGGCTCCAGCAGGTTTCTTGATCAGTTCCCATATGTTGTTTTCATGAAGAGATTTCATCTCATCATCCATGGCCTTCATCCATTCAGTCTTCTTTCGACATCGCATAACTTCCTTATAGTCTCTAGATTCTTCGTCGAGAACCTCACTTGTAGAGATTAAGGCATAAGCTATAAGATCTGCATACCCAAGTCTCTAAGGTGGCTTGATGACTCTCCTCGGCCTGTCTCTTGCTAGCAGGTAGTCATTATCAGTCTCCTCATCTTCGACAACATCTTCTACTTCTTCTTCGACTTCATCTGGGGTATGCAATTCAGCATCAAGATGCTCCACCTCAACAGGAATCTCTCCCTGATCCAGCTCTTCGTCGGCATCATCAGTTTTCTTGAAAGCCATCTCAGCTTTATTGAAAACTACATCTCGACTGGTGATACACCTCCAGTGACCTGGCTCTAGAAACCATAGCCTATAAGCTTTGACTCCTTTAGGGTATCCCATCACTACAAGAAAATTGGCAGATTGCGACGATTATTTTTGAAGGTTACGACGGTTAAAACCGCCGTAATTTGGAAGTCACGGCGGTTGCTGCACTGTCACAGAAACATGCGTCGCGAGTCCATATCGCGTCAGTTGTGAAAACTATCACACCAACTGTCGTTATCTCTCACGACGGGTAGGGAACTGTCATAATTTGCATATTGCAACGGTTCCAACCATCATAAATTTCCATTTGATTTTTGTTTTTATTGTTGATTACGACGGTTCCAACTATCGCAACTTTCTGTTCCACAGTTACATTTACAGGTAAATCCATAGGAAATTTCTTTTCCACAGGTAATCCGCAGGTAATGTATTTTTAAAATAAAAAAAAAATGTTTGTAGAAATATGAACAGAATGGGAAAGAAAATCACATATATTCTTCATTCAACTAAACATATATACCATATTACATTTATACAAGCATCATGTCACTTTACAAATTAGTCACTCATGGCGCCTGACTTCATAGAATCAGTTTCCTCAATATTAAAATGGTCAATGCCTGATTTCTGGTCGGGCTTTGAACCAGTCTCGGCATCATCCAAGTTAGAAGCAGTCACTTCATCTGTTCTTTGATCACTGCCTTCATCAACATTTTCCCATTCATATATCAGAAATTAGCTTTCCATCTAAAACAGAAAGTAGGCTGCTACTTTATTACACTGCAACAAATATCTTAACAATTTGGAAGCGCAACAACAAATTCTTAAAATTAACACAATCACAAACACCCAAGTTGAGAAGGGATGAAGAGGACATAAAAGTGTCTCTATTTAGTTTTCAATCACAGTTTTGTATTTATTCCATCTAAATGTTTGATGAAGCGGATGTTGGCTAATTAAAAAGTTCACAACAGAACTCAGTACTGACATTATGATTGCTACAGTAAAAAAGAGTCGAAAAATGGTATAACTTCATGTATTCCCATAACATATAAGAGATCCGACAGTAGTATTTTGAAAGCATTTTAATTTAGTAAATATCTTTCTTTCCAATCCCGATATTTCTCTTATCATGGTCAGTGTTGACTAAAGTGCCACCATGTCAGCACGACACCATCAGTTATGGCAGTGCTGACACTATCCGCCGCTATAGGCCAGAGCCTATTATATCCTCTATGTTTCTGCCTTAGACTGCAATGCCACTTTATATAACAGAATTTTGGGTGGCCTACAAAATTCCCCAATCAGACATTGATAAACCTTATAATAGTATTAGACTAGATTAAGACCATCCTTGAACCTGGAAGCCATCAATCTCCTGGCTCTACCAATACAAAAATAACTAGAGAAACATGAATAAAAATGACAAAAATTCACTCATCACTAATTTGCAGATGAAACTATGGTAGCATTAAAGATTGACCAATGTCTTCTATCCTGTCACAAACAGATGCAAGTAAGCAACTATTTTAACTGTCTACAAAGTGTACAAAACACACTCAAATAATTATCATTCATAGAAGGACTTACAGAAAAACTAGCTGAGACATGTTAGCCATGGATAAGTAGTTTTGTATCATGTTTGTATGATAGAGGTGGAAATGGAATAGGGGAGAACTTCCTTGATTCCAACCAATGGACTGTCATTGTATAGATAGCAACAGCTTCTTCGGGAGTAACATATGGGCCATCTTTCAAATAATTGTGTTGAAGCTCCTGTAAATAGGGATAAACTATGAGTAGGATGTAACTTTGTGAAAACAATAACTTCTATTAGAACAATTCATTAAAAATTGTTGGAGAAATAGTTGATATTGAATCCCAAAAAACACTGAACACACCTGCTCTGCCTTCAACCAAAGACGTGTCAATATTCCAAGATTCTTGCGATAAACTGTCTTATCAATAGTTGCACCTCTTCTTATCCGCTCACGATTATAATGAGCAACATTTGTCCACCAATCTGATTTTAATTTCACATATCGAAGGATCATGTTCTCTATAGCAACAGGCTGACCAGAAACCTATATGTTGTCAAAGTAAAAAACAACAAAAGCCATGAATGAACCAAATTCAGACGGGAACCTGTAAACATTTTATATCCAAATTAACCTTTTTCTGACTACATTGACTGAATTGAATTTCAGAAAATAATTGGAAACAAGCATTTCATTGCTAATTTAGCCTTAATAGGTACATAACCTATAACAGTAAGCAAAAAATACAGACACCTAAGTGCTCTACACATCCAAACATCCATGCGGTTATAGTTTTTACCAATTCATCTACAATAAAACTAATTTAAGTGTGACATACAAATTGCAATCAAATATATTACCTTCCAAGGAATATTTGCCTTCCAGCAACGCCAAGCATTACTCAAGTGCTCCAATATGAGTTTTGCCTTATTCTGCTTTATACCCTCTGTCATTCAGGAGACAAAAACACCATAACTTGAGTAGAATCAGAGAAATGTAAATGCCACTTGGAGAATGAAAACATAAATAAAAATATATGAATGTGTAAAATGATTACCTGGCATGGCATCCTGCACATCATGAATAACAGCTGCTCGGAGTTCTAAGTCAAAATGGCTCTCAACACGTTGCTTAGTGATTGTCTTCGCCAGTATTAGAGTGGCGTCCCTCAAACTGTCATGCCAGGAAATTTCCAAGCCACCGTTTAAGAAGGGGCACAATACCAAGAAGAAAGAATAACCAAACCCTCCACATTGGTGCCCAAAACCCACAACCTTGTCCTTTCCCAACAGGACCAGTGTTAAAGCGGTAGTAAATCAAGTGCTTCAAATCCTTGCACATTTTAATTTGCCTCATAAGCCTATATTTGTACCAATACATACCAGTTAATTGACCAACATGAGAGAAAGTATATTGGAGGCCATCCGCCAGCTGGAAAACATCAACAATACCCAAACGAAACTGAACATTAGCATCTACCACAAGTTTCGTCAAACGAAGGATCTCGCGAGAGAGATGAAAAACATTACCAAATCGTGATTTATTACGTTCTTTTGTAGTCAACGATTTGACAGGCTTCAAATTAAAATTATAATCAAGGTGAAGGTAGTTCAAATTTTTCCCGTGTATCAATAGATTCAACATGTTGTACCCCTGGCGACAAACTTGAAGACCTACTTCAACCCAATCAAGTTCTGTGGTCTGGAAAAACTTTGTAGCTTGAAGTGATCTGACAGAAGCTGTCCAGCAAGACGATGCAAAGTTGCCATTATAGGAAGTGAAAGATGCCATTTGCGGTAACTAGGACCATTAATAATCTTTGTTTTCACAAGAGGCTTATGATCATAAAACCAGGTATAGACTGCAGAATCTTCCTCTTTGTCGAGCTCCAGCTGAATCGGCTCTAGAGGATCAACGTCTAAAAGATTATTAGCATAGTCAAGCGGAGGCTCCTCATCATCAAATGGGGGAAACCTCATCCTCTCAAATTTATAAAGGGCCAAATCCACACTCAAATAATTACTCATCATTGGAGGACCTATAATATATAAACTACATTGTATAAAGGTTTCTGCATATGTATCAGTTATTCATATCCAAGGAATAACGAAAACAACAAACAAGTAACACTAAGAACAATATATTTTCAAATGCATAGGATCATATTTTTAAGATAACATGGTGAAAATGAACCTTTGATCATTAATTATATCTATATCACTACTACATCATATTGGAACCCTCAAATCCAATTTACCGTCGCCTTAAATTTAAATTTAATTGATAAAATACCTCTGTATCACCAGCAGTGGCTGCCACAGAATGAGCCACCTCCATCTCTGAGTCATTCTCAAGAAACAAAGCACGCTGCAGGATACAAAAAATAGAAAACACAAAATGAGCATTATGCTTAGCCGACAATATCAATTTCTTCCATTAGTTAAATATGAGAAAGAAAGGAGATTGGGGTAAGAAAAAGTAATCTGCATTGGGTCCAAGTTTGCATTAGATTTGAAGAACTTATCAAAGAACGACTCCTCAACTGATAACAACAAAAGCAACACAGACTGAATTATATTTAATCGTCAATGCACCAAAAAAAACTCAAGGTAATTAAATTGTTGAAAAACTTATCAAACTTGATTTCAGAAGTTATGTTACCAAGAGCATGAAGAAGCCTTATTGTCCCACAAGCATTACCCACAATTTGATTCATAAAATACACCTTCTTGTTATATTCCTACACCAGAACAACACATCTAAATAATCAATAACATATTCATATGCTACCCAAAATTCAAATTTCATATACATTGTTCAATAAAACAATCAAACAAACTATATATCTTAAGTTACATTTTTTTCTTTGTTCTGTTGCAACCTCTCCTCTTTAGACTGATAAGAGATAGAAACTCTCATAAAGTCAGAAAAACAAAAACATACAAACAGTGAAATTATTTAAAGACGCATTCAATCAAACATTTAAATCTCTTCCCCAAACCTTCCACATGACCATACATGGAATAGAAGAAAATGAAGACCTTGAATTTTGGATGAGATCAAATTTTAGGGTTTTGATTGCTTTTTAGGTTTTCTAACTTCTGGGGAAGAAAAAGGTGAGGGAAAAATGTGATTTTGTTGAGGAAGAATGTGAGAGAAGAAATTTCTATAACAAGGTGAGTTTGTGAGGGTTGTTTATGAGGCCGGTGAGGAAGAAGGTGAGCTCAATCAAAAAAATTATTTTATAAAAAAAAAGTTAAATAAAAAACATAATAAGGACAGTTTTGTAATAACCGTCGTTACAACCGTCGCAGTCCAATTTCTAACTGTCGTGACAACCGTCGCAGTCTAGGAATAAGGACGGTTTTGAGATAATTGTCGCAAAAAATATGCGACAGTTGACCCTAACTGTCGTGACAACCGTCGCAATTCAGGAATAAGGACGGTTTTGTGATAACTGTCGCAACTCAAGTGTCATAAATCTCATTTTTTCTTGTAGTGCATGAATATGCATTTCAGAGCTCTAGGTTCGACGTTGTCTTGCCTAATATGAGCATAGGTCACGCAGCCAAATACTCTCAGTCTGTCGAGACTAGGTGGATGTACCGACCAAACTTTTTTAGGTGTCTTATTCACCGCACCAATTTGTTGTGAAAAACGTTACCGGAATAACAAAGTATATTTGGTTTCTTAAACACCAAGAAATCCACAAGGGTAGAAAAGAAGGAAAAACTTGAACAAACACACGAAACCCTATTAGGGTTCACAAAGGAAGAGAAAAGAGGAAGAAGAATAGAGAATTGGTTAACTCTGTTTTACTATTCACTTTCTCAATAGGGTTCAAAGATTACAAGTGAAAACCAACAATTACCCTCTCTCAACCTAATAAGGTTTTGTCACACCTTAGGAAGCGAGAATAGTATGCTATTTATAATAAATCTAACATACTAAACTAATAGGCTTTTTAACAATTACACATTACAAGCTAACTTAGGGTACAATTCGATCTCCAACATACTAGAACACGATTCGACTACAGCATATAGGTCTTCGACAACATGTGAGCGGACTTCGACGGAATGCTAAAACTAGAGTTCGATCCATTATCTCATAAATATATATATATATATATATATATATATATATATATATATATATATATATGGGGTACATATCGTATGAGAATGTCATTTTTATGTGAGAACATGAGAATGAATCTGAATCATTAGATTTTAAAATAAACGGTGGAGAGTATGTGTGATTTTCGTTTTTCTCTCTCCTCCATCATTAAAATAAATGACGGAGGGGTGAAAAAAAACTGACACATAATCTCCACCATTTATTTTAAAATCTAATAATTCAAATTTATTTTCATGTTCTCACATTAAAATGACATTCTCATATGACACGTTCCCTATATATATATATATATATATATATATATATGGGAAATGCTAACATACACCCAAAATTGGTGAGCCTCACACAAAAATACACTACATCTATTTTCTTTATATTATTTTTTCTTCATTTTTCTAATGGGGATCCCACCCAAAATTGGTGGGTCACACACAAAAATACACTAAGGTGTATGTTGCTAATGCACACCTACATGGGTGTGCATTAGCATAACCCTATATATATATATATATATATATATATATATATATATATATATATATATATATATATATATATATATATTGTTCTGGGTTGGGCCGGGCCATTCTCATCAGTCGAGCAGGCCCAACCCACAAGGCATGGGATGGCCCAATAAGGACTCCTAGCAAGGCCACTGTCGAGCACATGCTCACCTCCACAGTGTTGGGCACACGCCTTACCTCGGGTGTGTACGGCACTTACAATATAGGCCATCGGGCATAGGCTCTAAGCCTTCCCGGGTTCGCCCTCCTCGACCCCCAGATGCTCCTCCCCGCGAGGAGCCATCTCCGTCCGCACAAAAGTCCTCCCCGCGAGGACACGTCTCTCCCCGACACCCACCTGCTCCTCCCCGCGAGAACACGTTCTCTCATAACTTCCCACTCCCGAAGGAATCAGTCTGCCCTACTTCCAGAGTTTGAGGGACCGTTACACCAGGGCGAAGACCACGTACTGGTCTTCACTACGCCACGTAAGCCCTGGCAGTTACTTGGATTGGGCCTTGCAATCTAGCCCAGTGCAAGTAATCGTTGACCCCGCGCTGTGGGCTCTCTATAAATACCCTCTCACTTTAGAGGGTCAGGTTATTCACACTTTCTCACTCATCTTTGTACTTGCTATTATTCTCTGATTGTTACCTTACTTGAGCGTCGGAGTACCTTGCAGGTACACCCCCCCCCCCCCCGACGTCTTTCAAACTCACCGGAGCTGAAGTCCAGACGACGTCGTTGGCCACCAGAAACTGTCTGATCCAGGTACGATCAGTGGCGCCGTCTGTGGGAACCCTTTGCTTCCCTGTTTTTCCTTCGTTAAACCAAAGAATTCTCTCATTCATCGCCAACATGTCCAATCCGCCTGCTACCAAAGCTATGGAAACCGTCCTCGCACAACTCGAGAACAGAAATCACCACGAGGACGCCGCTATCCTCAACGGCGATGAAGGCGGCATAAGAGACGGGCAGACCGCCTCCTCGGACTCCCAAGATGTGGCTGATAACTCCGCCTGCCAAGACGATCAGCAAGCCATCTTCCAGCCAGTTGCTCCTTTGCCCAATGCAGATTCGAGCACCGTGGCCTTATTTGCCCTTATCAATCAGACTAATCAGCTGATCGCACACCAAAACACCAGGATTGAAGCACTCGAGCAAGGGAGGGCACGGAGATCTTCCCCGCAAAGACATCGCTGTCCACCATCACCTCGACGTTCTCCTTCCCCACGAAGGACCCCTTCCGCAGAGTCTCGAACCCCCTCGCCGGTGCGCGAGGGCCGTCGGCCACGCCTCGAACGCCCCCAGCTGGCGATCTCCCAGAAGCGCCATTGCTCCCCACCTCGGAAGTAACCTAGGCCCTCTGCAGCTACCAAGAAGTCCAAACCCACCGAGGAGAGACCGAGGAACCATTCGAGGAACTCCCCCCCACAGCGTCATCGATCCCCGTCGAGATCCCCGGCCGGGAGTGACAACAACGACCAGAGGACCCCTCTGTCGTGGGAGATCATGAACGCCCCAATTCCTGCGGGCATGGAGAAACCCCCACCGCTGGGGACCTACGACGGTCTGGCCGACCCCGACGATCACATCGAGAGTCTCGAAGCGATGCTCGACTTTCGAAACGTCAGAGGAGCCATCAGGTGCAAGCTCTTCCCCACCACCTTGCGGAAAGACGCGATGACTTGGTACAAGGGTTTGGAACCTGGGTCGATCACGTCCTGGAAGCAGCTGAGATAATGCTTCACCAAACACTTTACTGCGTCTCGGCGACACCCGAAAACGGAAGCTGCCTTAGAAAGAATATTCCAGGGGAATAACGAACCTCTCCGAAATTACATCGAGAGATTCAACAGAGAAGCTGTCGAGGTCCATACGACCGACGACATGAAGAAGTAATTAATCATCCACGGACTGCGTGCCGGATCTGATTTTGCCAAGTCCGTAGGCCTCCGTAGACCCCGCCGTCTCGAGGACCTCCTCCTGCGAGCTCAGTCGTATATTGAGCTCGAGGAATCTGAGGCAGCGCAAATCGCCCTTGAGTCGAGGCGCAAAGAGGGCCCCCGCGACCACAAAGATGAAGACTCTCCTCCCCGACGAGGAGGAGAAAGAAAGAAAGAAAATCGCCCCCGTGACCCTCGCGAACCACGCGGACCAGCTGGCCGGTTCACGGAGTACACCCCTTTAAACGCTCCCCGCGCGCGTATCCTCTCCGAGTGCCAGAACTCAGAATTTGTGAAAGGAGGAGTCCGCTTTCTGAAGCCCACTGCCCCCAAACTAAACATTGACAAGTCAAAATACTGTAGGTTCCACCGCAGCCACGGGCATGTCACCGAAGACTGCATCCATCTCAAGGATGTGATTGAAATTCTGATCAAGGAAGGGCACTTAAAGAAGTACGCCCAGAAGAACGATGCTCCCCGCCCCAGCTCTCGGGAAGCCCAGAACGTCGAGGAGACGACACCTCCTCCTGACGAGAGCCAGCTTCAGGTCGCCCTCAGCGTCACCCGACCTGAAGACTTCTTCGTCCCCGTACTCATTGAGGGCTAAGAAGCAATTCGCAACATGTGGGCGACTTTAACCCACGAGGACCCCGTCTCTACCCGTAGCACTTAGGAAGGCTTCCCCAAAATAATGGTCATCTTCGGGGGTGGTCCCGAGAAGTTGTTTGTCGGATCGATCAAACAGAAATTTGACGAACTGGAGTCCGCGACATCGGCGAAGACCACTACTCTTGAGAAGGTGCGGGGGAGATCAAACCCTATCACTTTCTACCTCGAAGAGCTCCCCGACGGAGCGCCCAACGCCACTATCCCCCTCTTAGTCAGGGCCCAGATGGCGAATTTTGATGTCCGAAGGATTCTCGTCGACCAGGGGAGTTCGGTCGACATCATGTATGCCCATCTGTTCGGGAGCCTTCAGCTCGACGAGAGACATCTGACCCCATACGTTGGTTCAGACCTGCAGGGATTCAACAGAACCACCACCAAACCATGGGGTTACGTTGAGTTAATGGTCACGTTCGCGGCCGAAGACACTGCCCGGCAGGTGAAGATCCGCTTCCTGGTGGTCGAATGTCCGTCCGTTTACAACTGCATCCTCGGGAGGACCACCTTGGCCAAACTTACAGTAGTGCCCTCAACGGTCCACCTCAAGATGAAGTACTACACGACCCGGGGACGCGTGGTTACCATGTACGGGGACATAGACGCGGCCAGGAGGTGCTTCGACGCTGCGATCAAAGGCATGAGTTCCATCGGCACCAAGCCCAAGACCGGAGCAAAGTCGTCCACAGACGCCGTGCAGAGACCTCTCCCGCCCGTCAACGCGGTCGACCTCGACAGCAGTTTCCCGGGCGAACCCGATGAAAATGGAGCAGGAGACCTCGACCTTCAGGCGGAAAACAACAGGCGGCCTCTCCACCCAATGCTCCCCATCCCCGACGGAGATTGGCACCGGCATCCCCGACCTGGCAAAGGAACAGCTGAAGGCATATCTCCGGGAGAACGCTGATCTGTTTCCATGGAGCGCCTCTGAGATGCCCGACCTTGACCCCGAGGTGGCTTGCCATCAGCTCGCAGTAGATCCGACCGCTAGGGCCATAGCTCAACGTAGGCGCAAGCAGTCCCCCGAAAAAGCGGAGGCTGCTGAAAAAGCTGTAAAAGACCTCCTAGATGCAAATTTTATTTCGGAGGCCAGGTACACAACCTGGCTGTCCAATGTTGTACTTGTTAAAAAGAATAATGGAAAATGGAGGATGTGCGTTGATTATACTGATCTTAACCGGGCTTGCCCGAAAGACTATTATCCCTTGCCTAACATCGACCAACTGGTCGACAATTCTGCAGGTTACAAACTATTATACTTCATGGATGCTTACTCGGGATACAACCAAATTCCCATGGACAAGGTCGAAAAATAGCACACGGCCTTCATGACTGCGTCGGGCAACTACTATTACAACCTGATGCCCTTCGGTCTGAAGAACGCCGGTGCGACCTACCAACGGATGATGAATAAGGTTTTCCGGGCTGAAATTGGCGATATCCTCGAGGTCTACATGGACGACATGATCGTCAAATCAGCAGAAGACGTCGACCATGCCGCCCATCTCTAGAGGGTTTTCGACACGGCGAGGACATGTCGCATGAGGTTCAATCCCGACAAATGCACCTTCGGAGTTCGGGCAGGAAAGTTCCTCAGCTTCTACCTCACGGAGCGAGGAATCGAAGCTAACCCCTACAAGTGCAGAGCTTTTTCTGAGTCCCCACTCCGAACTCAAAGAGGTCAATACAGTCATTGAACGGGATGCTCACCGCCCTCTCCCGCTTCGTCGCCAAGTCCGCGCAGTACGCACTCCTATTTTTCAAACTTCTTCGACAAAAAGCAGAGTTTGAGTGGAGCGAAGAATACGAACAGGCGCTCCTCCACTTAAAACGAGTCTTATCGCAACCCCCGGTCCTCTCACGGCCTGAGGACGGGGAGACTCTTTTCTTGTATCTCGCAATCACGAGTGAAGCAGTCAGCCCCGTCCTCATTCGGGAAACCCCGGACGGGCAGAAACCAATTTACTTCATGATCAAAGCCCTCCAAGGCCCCGAGCTCGGGTATCAGCAGATAGACAAAGTCGCCCTGGCCCTCGTCACCGTGGCCAGGAGGCTACGTCACTACTTCCTCGCCCACACTGTTGCCGTAAGAACCGAACAGCCTATAAGGCAACTCCTTGAACGACCGGATATGGCGGGGAGGATGCTCAGTTGGTCGCTCGAACTTACCGAGTTCGACATCCAATACGAGGGAAGAAAAGCCCTGAAGGCTCAGGTATTGGCCGACTTTGTGGCAGAGATAACCAGGTCGGAACCTTCGTCCAACGGATCCCAAAAATGGACAATCTATGTCGACGGAGCATCCAGCCTGAAGGGAAGCGGGGCGGGCATCATCCTCGAAAACGAGGAAGGCATCCTGATCGAGGTATCCCTCAAACTGTCCTTCCCAACGTCGAACAACCAAGCAGAGTACGAGGCTTTCCTCGCCGGGCTTTGGCTGACTGAGGACCTCGACGCCAAGTAGGTCAAAATCTTCACCGACTCCCAGCTCGTGGCCTCGCAAGTCCGAGGAGAATACCAGGCCAAGAATCACAATCTCATCGAATACTTGACCTTGGAGAAAGAAAAGATGAAAAAGTTCACCTCCGCGGATGTGACTCACATCCCCCGCGAGCACAATGCCCGAGCGGATGTCTTGTCCAAATTGGCGAGCACAAAGAGGAAAGGTGGGAAAAAATCTGTCATACAAGAGGTGCTTTCCCGTCCGAGTATCGAAAAGCCCGCGGCAGTTTCGGACATAAACGCCATTGGTGACAGCAATTGCTGGATGACCCCTGTATACGAGTACCTCATGACGGGCAAACTACCCGACAATCCCAAAGAAGCAGGACTGATCAAGAGACGGGCGTGCTCGTACACTATAGTTGAGGATAAGCTATACTGGCGAGGGTTCTATATTCCCCTCCTCCGATGTGTCGAGGAGACCAAGGTCCCCGGCATACTCCAGGAGATCCATGAGGGAATCAATGCGCAGCACCTCGGCGGGCGATCGTTAGCCCGTAAGGCGCTTCGAGCAGGGTAATACTGGCCCACCATGCAACAAGACGCCAAGGAGCACGTCAAGAAGTGCGACAGGTGCCAACGACCCGGGGACATGCACCTTTCTCCTCCTAACGAGCTCAACATGTTATCCTCCCCGTGGCCGTTTGTAACACCCCCATCCTATACCCCCAAATAATCACATAAATCGTTTAGGCACATAATAAAAATTTCGCCAGAGTACGATTAAAACATGGAATAAAAGAGGCATGTCACATCATACACAATTATACAACATACAACGCCTGCTCAAAACATTGATATGCAACACTGGGGCAACTTTGCAACAGAGGAACTTTGTCCTTACACCCACATTTCAATATTTAGAATAAAAGCGGAAAATCTAAACATTGAACCACATTCAAACATATATACAGAGATATATACTTCACCAAGTATTATCCACCAACATAATTCATGTTTACATCAACATCTATCCATAAGATACATGTACAAATGTATCACAAAAGAATAATATACATCCTAGCTACCCGGTGCTACATATCAGAGCCAACCGACCAAAAGAATGAAGACACGCTTCACAAAAAGACCTCCAGCATACCTACTCTGCAATGCCTCATAGAGCATCATAGAACAGCAGAAGGGTGAGAAATATTATCATAATAACAATGCATATAATTATATATATATACATAAAAATATACATATTCCACATTCTCACCGCAATTCACCCTACTTCATTACCGTTCATCACAATACACCCATATACATTACAATGTATATCTATATATCAACCAAGCATATTAATCATACATACTTTCACAATTCCCAATCATTCCACATAAACATACACAATTATGTTTACTCAACAACACATCATTATAAAGATGATAAATGCAAATCATAGAGACTGACTCACGACTCTATGCAAATGCAATGCGGTACCGACTCAATCACCTCAAGTTCACTCAGGAACTTCTGCTGGAACCATCGCTCGTTACCAAAGTAACTCCCTGTCGGGCCTACGATGTTCACCCATTGCTCACACCCCACATGGGCACACAATGTTTATGGATCGCTCACACCCCACCTGGGCACACGACCCGATCGCTCACACCCCACACGAGGGCACACGATCCGATTGCTCACACCTCACATAGGCACACAATCCGATTGCTCACACCTCACATAGGCACACAATCTTTCGTAATCATCGCTCACACCTCACATAGGCACACGATGTTACCACGGATTCTCATTAGAATCGCTCAACACAAGAATGTATTTCATGATGCTTCACATGCAAAATGACACAAGACATTCTTGAAATGCATACATATTCACAATATATTCATGCATTCATCTCATACAATCACATACATTCTATATACGTTCACATCAATGCACTATTGTATGATTCCCAACTTTCCGACATAATTAAATCGGCTAACAATTTCCAAAACCTCATAATCACAAAGTACAGCTCAAAAGCTTTCCAACGACACCAAGAATGTAAAAATCGGATACTAGGAACAAAAGTTACGGACAAAACCGAAAACGACATTTTGAAAAATCCCATTTTTACATTCCTCTTGTCCATACGCGTACCACTACTCTCATACGCGTACTGGACTGATTCCTCGCCATTCCCATACGCGTATCGCCAATGCCCATACGCGTATGGGCAGAACCATTTTCCTTCACAAATTTCCCATTTCAGACCCCATACGCGTATGCCCAACATCCATACGCGTATCACCAGAGGGCCGGGAAAAGCCACATTCCATACGCGTATTGACCCCTCCACAGGCCATTGTTACGCGTATCACCCTGGCTCATACGCGTATTGGCATGTCCCTTGCGCGTATGGCCAGGGGAAACTCAGAAAAATTATGCAGAACAATGTTCTGCGTTTTCCACTCCCAATTCCACCAAGTCATCATCTAAATTCAGAAAAATACCAGTTTGAAGTATAACAATACATGTTAAACATGTATAGACCAACAAGAGCACAATCAACACAAGTTTGAACACATTTGAATCAATTTCCAATCAATTTCTCAAAAAGGGTTTATACCCAAAACTCATAAAATCAATCAACAACAACAACAACTCATACATAATCACATACATTGATAAGATGACAATGTTTCACACCCTTACCCGGATTTCAAACTCGCTAATTGATCTATCTTGATGATTTTCCTAGTTTTCCCAAACTTTCTCCTCTTCTTTTCTCTTCATCCTTTTTCTTTCTCTTCCTTTTCTCTAATTCTCTTTTCTTACTATTTTTCCTTCTATTTTTCGTTTCTATCTCTTTTCTTTCTATTTTCTTTCTTTTCTATTTCTTTCCTCTCATTTTCCAAACAATCAATTAATTCATTTTTATCACAAATTCTAATTCCACTTAATTTCTAATTTATCATTAATTGAGAAAAGTCTAAAATACCCTCCATTCTAATTTCCCCAAAAACTCTCAAAATGGTAAAATAACATTTAACACACCAAATTCATAACTAAAATAATTTATCACCCATTTAAAATAAAAGACTCAACATAATTGGGAAATAATCAAAATCGGGGCGTTATACCGTTTGCGTGGTGGGGGATGGACACCCTCGGACCTTTCGCCTAGGGGTCATATCAAAACAAATACCTCATCGTCGGGGTGGACTACTTCACGAAGTGAATCGAGGGGGAAGCATTCGCCAAAATCAAGGCCTTTAACATACTGCGTTTTTACAAAAGAAACATCCTCGCCCGATTTGGCGTGCCTCAAGCTATTGTCACTGACAACAGAACACAGTTCACCGACAGGAACTTCCAAGATTTCGTCACAAAACTAGGCACGAAGCAACACTTCACGTCGGTCGAGCACCCTCAAACGAACGGACAGGCTGAGGCGGCGAACAGAGTGATCCTCCGAGGATTAAGGCGTCGACTAGGCGATGCCAAACAACGGTGGGTCGAGGAGCTACACAACGTCCTTTGGGCCTACCGGACAACCCCACACTCCACAACCGGGGAGAACCCTTTCCGTCTGACCTACAGAACTGAAACGGTGATCCCCGTGGAGATCAGGGAGCCCTCGAGGAGGACAGAAGCCCCCCTCGACGGGGACGCGAATGACGAAACCTTTAGGGAAGAGCTCAATTTTGTCGAGGAAACACGTTCGGGTGCTTCTCTCCGAGAAGTTTCACTTAAGCAGAAAATAACACTACGTTATAACGACAAAGTTATCAAACGTGATTTTCAGGTAGGCACCCTCGTCCTACGAAGGAACCAGAAAGACTCGCGAGAAGGCAAACTCGCCGTGAACTGGGAGGGCCCGTACCGCATCCGCGCGAAAACCGGGACAGGAGCCTATTTCCTCAAAAATCTGCACGGGGAAGAACTTGCTCGACCATGGAACGCTGAGAAGCTCAAACAATACTACAGTTAAACACTGTCCACGACTCACTAGCGCCGCGGTTACGGGGATGCACTAAGGTACGAGCGCGACACCCCTATACAGAACACGATGATCGGAGACCACGTTGTGTGTGCGCGAGGTCCTTTGATCCGGCGGGGATACCTCGATCGAACTCCGCCGTCGTTGTACTGATTAGGCAGAACACCCAGCTTGCGATGGGAAGTTCACGCCACGAAGCTAAGACCTCGACCGAGCTCTTAGCCTCGTTGAAGGTCGGAGTACGCCTCCGACCACCCTACCGGCTCTCTACGCGGTCGGGGACTATCAGGGTCGAGCAAATCCCAAAGTCTTTAATACTTAGACAAAAAAAACAAAGTATAGCAAATGCGTTAACATCACACACAATTAAAACCATGCAAACACTAGCAGATAAACAAAAGTACATTAAAACGGGCAGAAGCCCTGTGTACAAATATTACAAGCAAATGTCAAAAAGCCCCTGGCACGCAGGCTGGGCAGAAAAATCCCAATAAATAAAAATGGCCCGCAGGCCAAACAGAAAAAGGAAGAAAATCCTACTCAGCAACGGTCCCTTCAGGCTGCTCGGGATCGTGGACCTCATCGACTCGCATAGGCTGCACGATCTGACCGTCAACCACCTCGTAGTCGGGGTCGATCCCCTCGATCGAAAGGTCAGGGTTGAGGACCCGAAGCTGTTCCACAACGTTCTTAAAACCTATGCCAGCTACCTCGAGATTGTCTTCCTCGGCTTTACGGAGCTTCGCTATCAGCACTTCCCGCGAAGTCAGCAACCTGTCCTCCTCGGTTTCCTCCTCAGCTGGGCGGGCAACCTCCTCCAATTCAGAATTCCTCGCCAAGAGGCGATCCCTCTCCTCTTCAATACCAATGGGACGTTTCCGCTCCTCCTCGGCACTCTTCAACTTTTCCTCCAATTTCTGTTGCAGCTCGACTTGGGCCTGGTTTTGGCTTTTCCAGTCAGCCAGCTCTTTGCCCACCTTCTCCATCTCGGCTGACATGGACTGGAAACTCTCCCGCAGCTTTTTCAGCTCGCCTTTGGGGCACGCCTCATCATTCAGAACCAGTGCAGCCGCGCAAACCCGCATCACGGCGGACACATCATCCACGCCTTCCTCCGGGAGACCTTGTCGAGGCCTAACATAGCTTGAGCTTCGGGGGTGCCCACGCACAAGGAGTTGTTCCCCGTGAAAAAGTTAGGCCTCGAGTGACAAGGGGGGCGCACAAATTTCACGGAAGGAGGACTCTCGTTCTCGGTAAGGTCGATAGCCACTGAGTCCGCAACACGCTGCCTCTTCGAGGAACCCTGAGGGCTGGGAGAATCACTGTCCTGGTGAGAGCCAGAGGAACCCCCAGCAGTCTGAGTGAGAGCGGGGATATGTGCTCGAAGCTGCTCGACACGACTCTTGCCTCCTTTCTTCGTAGCGTGGTTAGCCTTTAGCCTTTTAAAGCGCTCCTCAGCATTCGACATCTTTCCTGCAAAAAGAAAATAAACATGTCAGTAAATCAGAGGTCAATACACGAAGAAAGAGTAAGTCGAAGAGGATGGCATCACCTAGCAGCTCGAGAGCATCCTCATCGGAGAACGTCTCGAGGAGGGCCCTCGTATTGATCAGGCGACGTTTCGTCAACACCTGCCCGTCGTCCCCCCGGACGAATTCCCCATCCATCGTCACGAACTTGCCCCTATTAAAACTGTTGACGAACGCCACTATCTGCTCGTAGGCCAAGCGATCCCCCTCGTCGAGACAGCTAGGCCTGACTTTGTAACTGTCTGTTCCATACTTGAAGTGTTCCTCGGTCCAGAACAACGGAAACCTAGGCACGAGGGCCTCCTCTCGCCACCCATCTACCTCCTCGACAACCCGACGGTACATTGTGTTTACGGCCTCATGTGTGACCGGCCTCACGAGATAGTACCGGTACTTGAAGTCTCGTACGGAGTCCAGATAAGTATGGAAAAGGCTGTTCACCTGTGTGAAGGACACCCAACCGTGCCTACCGTCGGCGGCCTGTCCTTGAAGGTGGAAAATACGAAAAAACAAGGGCACGGTCGCCCTGATCTGCTGATATTTACACACTAGCTCGAAGGCCCTGATGAAAGCAAGAGAGTTGGCGTGGAGCTGGGAAGGGGCCAAGCGCAGCCAGGTAAATACGGCCTACTGGAAATCCGTGAAGGGCAGACGCCACCCCGCCTCGTCGAACATAAACTCATAGACGGGAAACCGCATCCCACTGTATGTCGAGCAGATCCGATGGTGCGCTTTCGGCCTGAACACGTTCCATGACTTCGGTGAGCCCACCAGACGGTGCTCGACGGTGCAGAAGATGTCGTCCTCGTCCCCGTCGACGAACATAGACATCATGTTTACGGTCTCCTCGCAGGCCCATTCGTCGGGCGTTCTCTCCCCGGCGTTGGTTGTCTCTGCCATGGGGGAATCGGGCTCGTCGTAAGTATCCAAAGATCCCTCGGCCATGGGCAACACGTCCATTTACCTGAAAAGCAGAAGGAAGCGGTGAATTCGATGACCCGTATCAAATCCACCCCTCCACCGCTAATCAAGTGAAAGGGCGAGGAGGGAACGTCGGGGAACACGAACCCGCGATCATCCTCGATTCCGCGAGGAGCGATGTTGGGCAGGACCCCGAGATATTTGATCCATGTCCCCGAGACAAACTTCGGTTCCCCGGGGATCCCGTCCCTATTCCCCGGGACATTCGACAAAAGAATTGGGAAACGTTCATCTCATGACCCCGGGACATTCTTCACGTCCTCGGTGATTTCATCATCCCTCCCCGCGAGATTCAACAATTAAACTATGAAATTCCGCCGTTTTAGCCGGATATTTCGTGAATTCCATGGGAACTTCACCAGTTCACCATAGGATTCACCCTATAAGTGCAAACGAAAGGAGGAAAAAGGAGAAAGAAACTTACTTGAAATATGCTTTTTAGGGTTCCGGCACGACATTCGTCGGTGGAGAACGGCGGAGAATGGTGGAAGGCAGTGGCGGAAGAACGGAGAAGAAGAGAGGGAGAGTCTGAGAAGAAAAGAGCAAATGGTGCAAATGGAACTAGGTGAGGCCTATTTATAGGATCCTCACGGAATTCGAAGAGTCTCAGACTACTTGAGCACACTACCATAGCCTAGCTGCCCCTCGGCAATGATGGCGTCTGACGCGTGGCACACATTTCCCCCACGCGCGTCTTTTCATTTCCCAACGCGCGCCTTCCCATTCTCCTCACATCAGACTCCTCATGTCCCCGCGAAGTCGCGCATCCTCAGCCAACTCATCCCGAGGAATCGATTTATCTCTCCCCGGTTGACTTACCGCTCCTCGTTAGCATCCCTTCCTCGATGAGTCCTCGACATCGCTAGCCCTTAAGTCATCACTCTGATGCTCAGAACAACGACTTGGGGGGCTCCTGTTCTGGACTGGGCCGGGGCATGCTCATCAGTCGAGCAGGCCCAACCCACAAGGCATGGGATGCCCCAATAAGGACTCCTAGCAAGGCCACTGTCGAGCACATGCTCACCTCCACAGTGTCGGGCACACGCCTAACCTCGGGTGTGTACGACACTCACAACATAGACCACCGGGCATAGGCTCTAAGCCTCCCCGGGCTCGCCTCTCCTCGGCTCCCAGATGCTCTTCCCCGCGAGGAGCCATCTCCGTCCGCACAAGAGTCCTCCCCGCGAGGACACGTCTCTCCCCGACACCCACGTGCTCCTCCCCGCGAGGACACGTTCTCTCGTAACTTCCCACTCCCGAAGGAATCGGTCTGCCCTACTTCCGGAGTTTTAGGGACCGTTACACCAGGGCGAAGACCATGTGCTGGTCTTAACTACGCCACGTAAGCCCTGGCAGTTACTTGGATAGGGCCTTGCAATCCAGCCCAATGCAAGTAACCGTTGGCCCCGCACTGAGGGCTCTCTATAAATACCATCTCACTTGAGAGGGTCAGGTTATTCACACTTTCTCACTCATCTCTGTACTTGCTATTATTCTCTGACCGTTACCTTACTTGAGCGTCGGAGTACCTTGCAGGTACACCACCCCCCCCCCAACCGCCGTCTTTCAACCTCACCGGAGCTGAAGTCCTGACGACGTCGTTGGCCACCAGAAACTGTCTGATCCAAGTACGATCATATATATATATATATATTAGAAGTATCATAATAAATCAAACTTGAACACCCTACTTGTCCCATGTATGAATTACAAGTATCAATGATTTTTTTAATGTCTTCAATAAAAACAATATTAAAATATTCTAATATAAAAGAATATATTGAGTTTATTAGTTTTATTTTAGAGAAAAGGGATGGTGCATTAATCGGCTAAATTATTTTTACATTGTCAACCAATAATAATTATGTATTTTGTCAAGTCAGCATGTACATTTTAAATTATTTATATGATTTTGAATTTTAAAATATTTTGATTTGGCACGTTAACTAATTATTTAGTTATAAAAAGTTATCTTGTATTTAAAGAAAATTAAGTTTAACATAGTCATTTGATTTCTGTTACTAATTAATATCACAATTAGGGATGGCAAAAAAACCCGTACCCGCAGGTACCCGCGGATGAAATCCGTCACAGGTACGGGTAAGATGGCTTAACGGGTTTCCACGGGTAATATAAACGGATATTTAATTACCCGTTTCATTACGGGCACGGATACGGATTTAATGGTACATGTATCCGCGGGTATCTGTATCCGTTTATAATTAATAAAATTAATTAAATATCCTTTAAAATTAATATATACAAATTACTTATCCTTTGGAAAAATTAATCGCATATTATAGAATAGATTCTACTAAATCACATGTGTAATTTATGTGCAATTTATGGTATTTGTACTAAATCACATGTGTAATATATTGTTATATGTTTGGTGTTTCTATAAATTAATATGCATTATGTGATCATTTTTCTCACATTCTCAAATCATAGTTTCAATATATATTTGTTTCAAGTTTGTTGAATCATGACTTTCATGAAAAATTATAGATAGATTTTCTATTTACACATAATCTTCTAATTACAAAAAACCTAAAATCTCTATTTAACAAAAGAAAAATTAGTAAATTACAATTAAAAAAATATCCATAGATATCCGTTAATACCCGTGGCTATCTCAAAATCCACGGGTACCCGTCTACCAGATACCCGCACGGATATGGGGCGGATACGGGTATCATATTTACTAAACGGGGCGGGTAGCGGGGGACTAGTACCCGTCCCCACGGGTACCCATTGCCATCCCTATTCACAATGCATATTTTTATTATTTAATATGATATTTTTTAGTGACAGGAATAGTCAACAACAACATTAATTCGTTATCATCCATATGTGGGAACAGAAGAAAATAAAACATGCATTAAATTGCATCTAAACTTATACAATGGATGACCAAAACGTTTTCCACAACATTCCCATAAAAAAGAACAAGTGAAAAGTGAATTAAAAAAAATACAATAAAAAAGGACTCCATTTAGAGTAACTTGCACTCTGTTTTTCAAAAGTCTTTCTTTACTTATTTATAGTAAGGGGTGTTTTTCTTCAAACGTAAGGAGTACTCCAGTAGGAAGAATTTTTATAGTTGAAATTCATTAGCATCCGTAAACGAAGACCAAGACTAACATTTATACTTTTCTTTCTATATTTTTTTTTTTTTAAATGACCAATTTAACCTATTTACATAACAACTATTTACCATTCAATTTTTTACTTTCATTTAACTTTTTCAAATTTTGCAGAAGTGTATCCCTATTATAATTTCCCGGATTACTTCAATCTCAACATTCTGATACAGATTTTTCTATCGTCAAATTACTTTCAATCAAGTTTTCTAGTATATGTTGGTGTTTAACGGACAACTTGCATAATAGTTATCTTATATTACAAGCTTGCTGAAGATGAAGTTTGGAAATAAAACAATTAATCTCTTCTGTCTTGTATTCCCGATTAATGCAGCCGCAATATGCTTCAATTTTAGTTTTATTGTATTAAGGGAAAGGTTATACCTATATATCTATGCAGTGGCTGAATTAGAAATTTTTTTTGGGTTGGCCACTAAATTAAACTATAATATTTAAATTAAATATAAAAATTATATTGCATATAAAGATTTAAGTTGTAATAATAGCAAAGTTGATTGCTAGAAAAATGAATTACATACCTTAAAATAATACTCTACGTGTACTAAGTGACTTGAAATCATCAATAATTGAGTCTGAACTAATACATGCAATAATTTCTCTTTTAATGTAAATAGTCATGTTATCTGCTAGAAACTGAACTTTCATATTGTTTTGCAACATATTCTTGATAATTTTCATTGCCGAAAAAGATCTCTCAGTTGTGGCAGTAGAAACTGGAAGAGTCAAGATAAGACGGAGTAGTCTATCAATTAAGAAGTAAATTTTATTCCTGTTAGTTGCAACCAAAGGTGAGCATAATTTTTTAGTAGTTAACAAATTCTTCAATTTTGTTGATTGACGGGCATCAACAAGAAATTGTCGAAGCTGAAATTGCAAAGTAATCTTCTCTTACTCATTGAAATCAGTAGGATAATATTTTTCAACTAGAGTGCAAATAATATCAATGTTAAAAGCTACCCTTAAGATTCAAAGCACAACTTAGAGTTAACAAATTTATTGCTTGCTCATTAAATCTACTATTCAACTCTTGTAATGGTTGGTCAATAATAGCATTCTCACAAACTTTCCTCTTAAAAAATGGTTAATTTTTCCTTTCTTCATCTTTTTTTCTTCTTATTTCAAAGAACATAATTTAGTCCCAACATAAATTATTTGAAAACAATATTGAAATTCAATCATAATAAAACTTGTTGTTATAAGTTTTTTTCATAGACTTGTTGTTATAAACTTGTTGTTATAATAGGAGTGGCCATGGCATCATCAACAAGTTTTAATTTCAAGACCATATGTGAAAAACACGGTATTCTAAAGCAATTCTCAGTTCGTAAGACCCCATAGAAAAATGGAGGGACAAAGAGAATATATAGGTCTTTAATTGAAAAGGCAAAATGTCTCTTATTAAATGCATGATTATCAAAAAGTTTATAGGAAGAGGCTTTCGCACTATTTCCTCCAAAGACTACTCGACTGCCATCTTCTGATTTTGGAGTGGCTCTCGCCCCTCCATTTCTAGATTGGTTCATCTGTGGGGACTCTATAAAGATCCTTTGCCAGCAGTCGAAACCCAAGGCTCAGCAGGTGGTTCCGACTCAACATACGCTAGACAGTTTCAAAGGACACCTTCATGTCGGTATCAAAGATGTTCGCATCGAATCCGAAATACATGAAGGTTTGGATTCTTTGATTTTATGTTTTTTCACTTGAACTTTATCATTACTGACATGTGCTTACTTGGCTTGTTTTGCAGCTGTTCCCAAAAAGAACACCCCTCAGCACCTAGTCGAAGCCAAAGGCGAAGGCAGCAAGGTACATCACACACCTTTTCCTTTCGTTGATTATTCTTTCTCCCCCTAATACTTCTCAATTTCAGGCTTCTCGCAAACCACCTCCGACACCCCAAAGGAAGTCAAAGAGAGGCACTTCCCAAATTATCTTCGATTCCAAGGATGAAGGCCAATCCCCTCCTGAAGATTTGAAACTCAAGAAGAGGAGGAAACCAAGCCAAGAATCTGGTGTTGCTGGTGGCCAATCTGAGCCTACAACGGCTAAAGCCCCCAAAAAGACCACTACTTCGAGTAAAGCTGCAGAAGCCCTTTTGGAACCGCCTCTAATCCAACTGTAGGCCATGCTGAAAGCAATAACTCTAGCCCTGATGCTGAAGGAGTCATGGTAACTTGTCGTATTTTTCTTTAAATAAAACTTATTTACCTTGTTTTCCTTAATCTGACTTGCTTCAATTTGATTCAGGCTGATGCTAGTGGTTCGCTCCCACCGGTGGACAATCCTCCTTCTCCCATCACCCTTGTGAATAGCCAAGGTGAGCCCACATACCATCCCACTTCTGACTTGGGCTCTGGAATGAGTTCACTAGGTGAAATTAACAAGCCTGGTTTTGAAACAGCTCCCCCTTTGCCAGCAAAGACTGCTACCCAACAATCTCAGATAGATGGCTCCGACCATGAGGCAGACGATGTTCAGCAGGATCCTGACACAGAGAATCCAAAAGTTGCTGCCATGGATGAAGACCCACCCTTGGTCGATGAAGAGGGGTCCCCAAATGGCGAACCCATTGGGGCTGCCAATGTTAACCCAGAAGGAGAGGAAGAAATAGAAGAAGATGATGATGAAACCATGCACCAATCTGAACTTGATGGCCATGATGATGACAATGAAGATGAAGACAACATGGAAGAAGATGAAGAGGAGGAGAAAAAAGGTGAGGAGGAGAAAGCTGACCAAGGACCTGTCAACGAGCCAATCCATGTCGAAGCCATTGTTACCCTAACACCCACTGCTGTGACTGAAGGCAAGGCAGCCTCGACTGTGTATGGAGCAGGACTCTATGAAGAGGAACTGGATGCCTTGAAAGCTAGCAACCCTCATCAATACATAAAGATCCTTCTTGGGCGCCGAGGAAGCTCATCTGTTAAAACTCCCAGTGCTTCGACTACCTCTGGGGATCCGCCTTCAAGCAAGCCTGAGGACAATATCCTTATGAAGATCAAAAACAAGATCTTTAAGGGTGACCTTTTCACACTCTTACAGATGGATGATGTCACTCACATCTCTTTGAAAAGTCTCCTCCAGCAAGTTGATATTCACGCTATTTCTCCGGAATCTGCCAACGTCATCTTAGAGCTTGGCACTATGATTGACCAAGTCCATGGTGACCTCAAACGCCTGCCCCAAATCGAAAAGGCCATTTCAACCAAAGCAGGAAGTGAGGCTGCCGCTTGTACTGCCACCACTGATTCTGAGAATAAGGTAGCCGAATTGGAGGAAACAAAAGAAAAGAACAAGCAAGAAATCACCTGCAATAAAGAAAGTATTACTTCCTGGGAGCGAAAGATCAAGAAACTTCGAGCCAAGATCTCAAAGGCAAAAAAGCGTAACACTGAATTGTCTGCCTTCGATGACTCTGGCTTGTCGAAAAAGCTTGAAAATGCCATAACTTATGATGAAAAAGCTCAACGACTGGAGAAGGAAATTGCACACTTAAAATATGACAAGGCCTTATGTGAAAAGCGTCTTGACCTCCAGAAGTCGAAGTACTTGAAGATGAAGGAGAATCTCCCCTTTTAGCTTGTTACTCTCTTTGTAATTTTTTTTTTAATTTGATGCTCTATGGCCTTTTGAGGCATTTATATGTAATGACTACTAAGCCATTTTGGCATTCATAAATACCATTATTGGCTTTGCCCTTGTTATGTCAAATTACTCCTTAACAATTTTAATTTCTTGAAGTGCTGGTTTATATTTTTTCAAATACTTGCCATTTACTTTCAAGATTCTTTTATCCTCATTTAATTCTTCAACTTCATAGGCTCCATTAGAAAATACTTGCGTAATTTGAAACGGGCCTTCCCATTTTGGGGACCATTTGCCTAAGGCTCTAACCTTTCGATCCATAGGCAGGATCACCTTCCAAACTAAATCTCCAAGTGAGAAGGTCTTGATTCTAACCTTTTTATTATAAGACTTCTCCACTCTTTTCTTTTGTCTCTTCAAAAGTTCTAAGGCTTTAAGTCTTTCTTCGTCCAGATCTACCAGTTCGTCTAACATCATATTCCAATAAAGCTCAGAGGGATTTTCATGATGTCTCTGAATCCTAACCAACTGGAGATATATCTCAACAGGTAACACTGCATCGTGACCAAAGGTCAATCGAAAAGGAGTAGTGTTGGTTGCTTCCTTGGGAGAGGTTCGACATGCCCAGAGGATCTGGTCCAATGTCCTCTGCCAATTTCTAGGCCTTTTCCCACATGCTTCTTGATCAGGCCGATCAACAATTTATTAGCTGCTTCGACTTGACAATCAAACCTAGAAGTGACAAAGCTTGGATACGCTGATGAAGAAAATTTCGAGATTTTTGCAATAGACAGCTTGACGGATAAAGACTAGAGGAAGCCTATAGTCGAGTATCTGAAAAACCCGACAGCATCCACAGAGTGAAAGGTTAGGTATCAAGCCTTAAGTTATGTCCTTCTAGGCAATGAATTGTTTAAAAAGACCCCTTAGGGGGTCTTACTTAAGTGTCTTAGTGAAACAAAAGCATATCTGGCCCTTTCGACTGTCCATAGTAGGGCATGTGGGCCGCATCAGGTAGGCCATAAGATGAAGTGGCTATTGTTTCTATAAGGCATTTATTGGCCTACGATGCTAAAAGACTGCATTGAATTCGCCAGGGGTTGCCAAGAATGTCAAGTTCATGCTGGCATACAACATATCCCTGCAAGTGAGTTGCATTCCATAGTCAAGCCATGGCCTTTTAGAGGCTGGGCTTTGGATCTGATTGGAGAGATTCGATCGGCATCCTCCAAGAATCAGAGATACATTTTGGTAGGAATTGACTACTTTACGAAGTGGATCGAGGCGGTACCTTTACCAAATGTGGATCAAGAGGATGTGATCGAGTTCATTCAAAAATACATCATTTACAAGTTTGAAACCCATCTCTTTTGCAAATTCCTGCATCTTTCGACCGATCGTTTCTGGGATTCCAAACCTGTAAATGATGTATTTTTGAATGAACTCGATCACATCCTCTTGATCCACATTTGGTAAAGGTACTGCCTCGATCCACTTCGTAAAGTAGTCAATTCTTACCAAAATGTATCTCTGATTCTTGGAGGATGCCGGTCGAATCTCTCCAATCAGATCCAAAGCCCAACCTCTAAAAGGCCGTGGCTTGACTATGGAATGCAACTTACTTGCAGGGATATGCTGTATGCCAGCATGAACTTGACATTCTTGGCAACCCCTGGCGAATTCAATGCAGTCTTTTAGCATCGTAGGCCAATACATGCCTTGTCGAAACAATAGCCACTTCATCTTATGGCCTACCTGATGCGCCCCACATGCCCCACTATGGACAGTCGAAAGGGCCAGATATGCTTCTGTTTCACTAAGACACTTAAGTAAGACCCCCTCAGGAGTCTTTTTAAACAATTCATTGCCTAGAAGGACATAACTTAAAGCTTGATACCTAAACTTTCTCTCTATGGATGCTGTTGAGTTTTTCAGATACTCGACTATAGGCTTCCTCCAGTCTTTATCCGTCAAGCTGTCTATTGCAAAAATCTCGAAATTTTATTCATCAGCGTATCCAAGCTTTGTCACTTCTAGGTCTGATGGACATAAATCCAACATATACCACTTTGCCTCTAGCTTCGACTGCCTCTTGTAAATTTTCCTTCGAAACCTTATACCCATAAGCAACCTGAGCCAAGTCATTTGCCACTTGATTTTCCAGTCGAGGTATGTGTCGAATGCTGACAACTTCGAATTTCTTCAATAGTCTGTTGGCCACTACGAAGTACATGATAAGATTCTCCTTAACACATTTGTACTCCTTTGTAATTTGCTTTATGACCAACTCTGATTCTCCCATTATTTCGACTCGAGTTGCCCCTAATTCTAACAAAATTTCAAGTCCAGCTATTAAGGCTTCATACTCAGCCTCGTTGTTGGAGCAAAATCCTTCGACCCTGTACTTAAATTTTGTTGGAATTTTATCCGGAGAAATAATCAGCACACCTACACCTGTACCATCTTTGTGGCTAGAGCCATCGAAGTATAACTTCCAAGGTTCCAATTCGACATAATTCAACATGCTTTCGTTTATGGAGTGGTCGACTATAAAGTCTTCTACCACTTGTCCTTTAACCGCCTTCAGAGGCTTATACATTAAAGAGTACTGAGTCAATGCTAGTGCCCATTTACCGATTCGACTATGCAAGATAGGTTTAGACAACATGTGCTTAATAACATCGAAATGAGACGAAACATAAACTTCAACTGGCTTTATATATTGCTTCAATTTTGTACAAGAGAAATACAAGCATATGCATAATTTTCTATCATGTTATACCTAGTTTCCGAATCATTCAAAACTCCACTGAGGTAGTAAATGGCTCTTTCGACACCATCCTCATGCTCTTGAGCCTACATGCTCCCTATGGTTTTGTCTGATGCAGCTATGTACAATCTCATACTCCTATCCCTACAAGGTGGGGAAAGAATATGGGGATGACTCAGGTATTCCTTGATCTTGTCGAAGGCTGCCTGCTGCTCCTGCCCCCATTTGAACCCATCTTTATTGAATCGAAGCAATGGTGAAAAGGCTTGCGTTATTCCGCTTAGGTTCGATATGAATCTTCTAAAGAAATTGATCTTCCCCAGTAGCGACTGCAGCTCCTTTTTTGTTGATGGCGCTTTCGCTTCCATGATGGCCTTGGTCTTATTCTGGTTGATCTCGATCCCCTTTTTATGGACCACAAAGCCTAGAAAATCCCCTGCCTGCACACAAAATTCACATTTAAGAGGATTCATTTTAAGACCATGCCTTCTCATCCTTTCAAAGGAGTGTCGAAGATGGTCTAAATGATTCTTCCCTGAAACAGACTTGACCACAATATCATCAATATATATTTGCATGAAATTCTCTAAATAATCATGAAAGATTGAGTTCATTGCTCGTTGATATGTTGCCCCAGCATTTTTGAGGCCGAAAGGCGTCACCACCCACTCATAGCTGCCTAAGGCTCCAGGGCAACGAAAAGCTGTTTTGGGGACATCATCTTCAACAATGAATATTTGGTTATAGCTAGAGTACCCATCTAGCATACTAAGATACTCATGTCCTGCGGCGGAATCGACTAGCATTTCTGCCACAGGCATAGAATACTCATCCTTAGGAGTTGCAGCATTTAAATCTCTAAAGTATATGCAAACTCTTAAGGAACCATTCTTTTTAATAACAGGTACAATGTTAGCTAACCATTCGACATACCTGGCAGTGCGGATAAATTTGCATCGAAGGAGTCTTTCGACTTCCTCCTTTGTCTTTGAGAGAACCCCTGGGGCAAACCATCTTGGGTTTTGTCTGACTGGCTTCTTCCCAGGCTTGATCGGCAACCTGTGTTCGACCAACTCTCTACTCAAACCAGGCATTTCATCGTAGTCCCAGGCGAAACATTCTTTAAACTCCTGTAACAGCTGGATAACTTCGACCTTGAGTTGTGGGCCAAGATTGACACTAACATATGTTGGCCTCTTGATCACCCCATCTCCTAGGTCGATTTCTTCCAGTGGATCCTGAGCTAGCATCTTAGTGTTATTTGCCAGTGGATCCTTCTCGAATCCCAAAGGCTCATCGTCATAAATGGCATCAAGCCTCTGGCCTTGCTCTATACCTTGAACCTTATCAGGTGGCTCTGGGTCGAAGTCCTTACAAGGACCTTCTTGGTGGAATTCAGGATTGGCTTCACCAGCCATATATTCGTTAGCAGCCTCCAAAGCCGATTGTAGTCTGGTTTCAGCCACGTAGGCCGAAATTCTTCTCATTGCTTCGAACTCAGTCATCATCACTGAATTCACTCCCCCACCCTGTGGGGTCTACTACAGGCTCGCCAAGGTATGGAAGTCTTTCCCCTGGCACCTCCTTATCCTAACGGAAACCCTCGACGGGATGTAAGTACAATGAGCAAGATATCTCGTCGTCTGGGACAAACTCAAAATCTGCTGAACCACAGGGGGCAATGTGAGCCAAATGTTTGTCGAACTGACGTCTGTCTACATGATTTATTGGCGCTTTAAAATACCCCTGGTCATCCTCAATGTTTTCGACTATGCCGTCTGGCCTCCAGATGGTGATGCATTGATGCATCGAATATGGCATTGCACCAATGCCATGTATCCACTCTTGTCCTAAGAGCAGATTATAGTTGGCTTTTATTTCTACTACCATGAAGACAATAGGCCTAGTGATTGTCCCCATTGTTAAGTCGACTTGTATCACCCCCAGAGTAGAGCCAACGTTTCCTTCGTAATTCGAAAGAACCATGTTATGTGGCTTAGTGTCAGTATCATATTTGCCAATCTTGCTCAGTAAGAAGTGTGGCATCAAGTTCACTGTTGTGCCACAATCGACTAAAATTTTATTTATTGGCACGTTCTCCACCTTGCTAGTAATGTAGAGGGGCTTTAGGTGACCCCTCATTTCCTTTGTGGGTCGCTCGAAAAAAGCATTCTGCTCTTCGACACACCCATTGTTCATAATATAGTAGCATACCGGCTTGTGTACTGCCATCTCTGCCTCAGTGCAGGCATCTAAATCTTCGACTTCTGTGAGTTGTTCGAACTCTCTGGGTATCACAGACACCACATTGACTATGATGTCAAGAGAAGCATCAGATTCAGAGTCGAAGTTGTCTGTCATTTCGTCATCTTCTTCGACAGTCTTCTCAGATTTATCCTCTTGAGAGGCAAACAGTTTTCGTCCTACAGGTATTTTTTCAGCTGCCTTCATTGGATTCCCTCCATTATTGTCAGTAGGGATATTAGTACTGGACTCTCCTTGACCCTTCGACTGGGCCTCCCTGAGAGCCTCCCTTCGACGTTGATATCTCCTCCATTCAGATCGCGACATCGTGTTCTTCCCCTTATAGTTTTCAGAAACATATGCCAATTTGTTAGAGGTCTGAAACTCCTTTTGATACTCTATTGAAGAGCCTCTTCCCACATCAAACTTCTGCCATTTTTCTGACCTTTCTTCTTTCCTTCGACACGTTTCATCCAGCTCCCTACCTGTGCATTGCTTATTGGTTTAAAGGTACTGGGTCTGGCCCCTGGGAACTGTGTTTTTCCTCCTACTTGTTTTGAAGAGGATCTTCTAGGGTCAAAACCCCTTTGACCATGAGATGATTTCTGCTCCCTTCTTTATTTAGCCTTCCTAATCCCTTCAAGATTGTGAGCAGCCTTTTGATCGAAGATTGCACTGTATCTGGGGCATAACATGACGCCTGATCCCTTCTTTTGGCAACGGTGAAGGAATTCAATGATAGTTTCATCCTATTTTGGATACGCCACTTTGTTACGCTCTTCTTGACGGCTTGCTTCGTCCACCTCTATGGTCTGGTGTTGCGTAATCTCGACCATGTTGATGTCCATGTTGACATCGACACTAAGGTTCAGATTGCAGAAGTCCACATCAAGGCCCTCAACAACCTTATCCATCTTAACGAAACTCTCAGCTATCTCTTTAGTAACCAGCATCATGTTAGAACCCTCATTGATCCCATAATTTAAACTCTCAGTGGCTTCGTCGAAGGTATCAACGGCCTCTCTCATGAGTTTCTCCATAGCATAAATATCAAGGTCTTCAGTAACCTTGGCTAACACAGCTTTGTTGGCGAAATCTTCAGTAATTTCCACCATATTGACTGAACGGTCGAAGTCATCAGCAACCGCAACCATATGCACCTCTGGCTCAGCATAATGAGCATCTGCTGTTTGTAATGGGTCGGAGTCAATTTTCATCTGACCTTTGCTCTTCTCTCCGAATTTCAGCCTGCCCTCCTGAATAGAATTTTGCACCAGATCCCTGAAAATAAAACATTGAGAAGTTTTATGACCCAAAAAATTATGGTACTTACAAAATCCTCTCTTTTTTCTTTGTTCTAAAGGCGGCATTTTAGCGCAGGGAGGCACTATCATCTGCCCATCTTTTACCAACAAATAAAAAATTTCGTCACATTTGGTGATATCGAAAGTGTATGTTTTCTTGGGAAACTTATCATTCTTTTTGGATTCGCCAGAATTTTTTCCAGTCGAAAGGGCTAACATTTTACAAGCATACGGAGGACCTTGCTTTAACTCAGCAACGTCTACCTCACTCTCGTAAAAATATAATGGTTCGTCGTACAAACCTTCGACATCCTCATTATATTCAACATAAGCTACCTTTTTACCCTTGTTGAACTTAGCCTTTTCGTCTTTCAGACGTTCTAACTGTCGAACCCTATCAGCCAGTTGGGCCATGTCTCTCAAATACTGGGTATACAATTTCTTTCTAATAGAGTAATCAAGGCTACCAGCGGCCATTTCGACCAGCTCATGCTCTGGCACTTGAGTAAAACACCTAGCCTTAAGTAATCGAAACCTGTTTAGGTAATCGTCTATTGGCTCAGAAAACTTTTGCTTTATGCTGGCCAACTCCTTCAAACTAATCTTAGTTTGCCCCATATAGAATTGTTCATGGAACAAGTGCTCTAACTGGGTCCAATTACAGATTGAGTTAGGAGGTAAGGTTGTAAACCAAGTAAAAGCAATTTTGGTGAGAGAACTTAGGAAATATTTTACCCTAAGACTTTCGTCATTTGCGACCTCTCCAGCCTCGGTCATATACCGGGCTACGTGTTCGACAGTAGATTCAGTTGTATCTCCTGAGAACTTGGTAAACTTTGGGACCTTCGTCCTAGGGGGTAATTCTGATTACAGGATATAATCCACTACGGGTGAGGTATAGTTTGGCCTAGTAAAGCCAAAATTCACCCCATTTCGAGCCATTATTCTTTCGACCATGGCTGCTAGGTTGTTATCTGGTGTTATGTTGTTACGTCGAACCTGTTGTACAACCTGATCAGCATCTTGGTTTCTATTCACTATCACTATCCCTTGTTCCCCTTCTTCAGGAATTGGCCCTTGGTTCCTAGGTGGTTCGACTCTAGGGAGTTCGACTCTAGGGGGTTCCAGGTTGGCCTCAGGCATAGTCTCTAGGTTCTGCCGTGGGATATTCTCCACCACAGTCGCACCTTGTACAGGGGTCGGCACCCCCATAAATTCTGCCATGCGCGCCAATTGCGCTGCTAGTTGTTGGTTAGTTTGGGTAGTGTTCCGAATCAAAGGCTAGAAAATTTCCCCCATAGTTTGAGACAAATTTTGTACCATTTATAGGTTACTCTCATCCATTTGTTGTCTTAAACATGCTATAGACGTGTTTATCAGACTAGGACCTTGAGTGGAATATCCTATACCTACACTATGGCAGTTTCGAGCAACATTTATCCCAGATCTCGACCCCTGTAATGGCGAAAAAATGACATTGTCTGAGAATACTGGGGGGCATTTTAGAGGCTTTGCATTATTGACGTTGGCATTCCATAAGGTGGATTCTTTGGTAAGGGTTGTGAAAATCCTGGAGGGGGAAGATGCCTAAATGTTGATGTTCCTCTTGGTGGAGTTTGGGGATTAGATGCTTGTGGGCCAACGTACTCCAAAACAGGTTGAGTGTAAGCGCTTATATATGTCGACCTTGGTCCTGCCATTTCTGGCGTTGGGTCGGACATAACAGAGGGTGGGACTGGCTCTCTCGTCGAAGGGATTGGAGGTGGTATCTCATCATTCCTAGACGTATTTTGAGGGTTTATGTCACTAGGATGGGTATTCGAATTACTTGACTGAGGATTAGAACCACTCATTTGAGGGTTTGGATTGTTTGGCTGACTAGTATTCGTCGCCATTTTTCTAGTATATATTCTCTCTGGTCTCTCTTCATTTGTAGAGGCTACCTTACCACTTCTCAATAACATGCAACGAATTTTTTTAAGAAGGACACTATGACTGAAGATTTTCAAAAATATTTGGAAAGATCTTTATTAAGTTAGCACTGTCCCACTGGGCATGCCAATTTTTTTACTGGTGAAAATGGTAAACAACCGCTGGTCTATCAATTTCACATAAAACTAGGTAACTTGTAGGATCGACTACACAAATCCAAAGACATGTGCTAAATTGATTTTTTATGTAAACTTCTATGTTTCGACTAAATAAAGAAGTAAGAAAAGATTTCTCCAAGAAACTTAAAATGACTGAAAAGTAAAGGACTTTGAGAAAGGTTTAAATCGAAGAGACTGGTAAAGGCATGAACTTAACCTATGTGAAATTTAAAGAGAATGCGTAAAAATGTAATTAAAGGGAAGCGTAAAGAACTCTGAGTCGAAAAGGCTGAAGGTGTAAAGACTAAATGAAATGCAGAAAAATAACTTGCACGAAGTAAAAGATAAGCTCTTAGTAAAAGACTTAAAGAAATTGCATTGAAATGAAAAAATGGTGTTTACATCACGTACATTCTCACAAAACTCGTTTCTCTATATGCGGATACTTTGAGTAATTTCTGAGTAACTTGTACAAATTGAACATAATACCCCGAATCCTATTGCTAGAACCCTTATTTATAATGCCTAAAACTAACTGTTATAAACTGCCTGAAATAATAAGCGAATGACAAGTGTCGCATTGCATGCTTCCATCACTTGGATGTACGCCACCTGTCCTTCTTCAAGAGCGAACCACAGTAACTACTCCCTCCTTTATTTGAATTTGAATTTCCAGCGTCAGACGTCATCAGCATCCTCGGTCGAAAGGTACCCTCTTCAACTAATAGAAATATTTTCTAAGTCCCAAAAAGACATCTTCTCCTCTTACGAGCACATTCGACCGAAACCTATCACCCAGATCCTGTCGGAAGCTTCTCTAAACCTTTTCAAGAGCTTAACATTCCCATCAACACTTACAACTTCATATGGGCGTCGAATTTATGAGATAACACCACCGTGGCAAACAACATTCGAATGGACTTGTGCTTCACAACAAGAGATAACACATCATTGAAGTCGACACCTTATTTCTAAGTGAACCCCCTAGCGACCAATCTTTCCTTGTATCTCTTCGACGCCACTTTTTCGATTCCTTCCTTAACTTTGAAAATCCATTTACAGCTGACTAACCTAGCTCCAGCAGGTTTCTTGATCAGTTCCCATATGTTGTTGTCATGAAGAGATTTCATCTCATCATCCATGGCCTTCATCCATTCAGTCTTCTTTCGACTTCGCATAACTTCCTTATAGTCTCTAGATTCTTCGTCGAGAACCTCACTTGTAGAGATTAAGGCATAAGCGATAAAATCTGCATACCCAAGTCTCTGAGGTGGCTTGATGACTCTCCTCGACCTGTCTCTTGCTAGCAGGTAGTCATTATCAGTCTCCTCATCTTCGACAACATCTTCTACTTCTTCTTCGACTTCATCTAGGGTACGCAATTCAGGATCAAGATGCTCCACCTCAACAAGAATCTCTCCCTGATCCAGCTCTTCGTCAACATCATCAGTTTTCTTGAAAGTCATCTCAGCTTTATTGAAAACTACATCTCGACTAGTGATACACCTCATGTGACCTGGCTCTAGAAACCATAGCCTATAAGCTTTGACTCCTTTAGGGTATCCCATCACTACAAGAAAATTGGCAGATTGCGACGATTATTTTTTAAGGTTACGACGGTTAAAACCGTCGTAATTTGGAAGTCACGGCGGTTGATGCACTGTCATAGAAACATGCGTCGCGAGGCCATATCGCGTCGGTTGTGAAAACTGTCACACCAACTGTCGTTATCTCTCACGACGGGTAGGGAACTGTCATAATTTGCATATTGCGACGGTTCCAACCATCGTAAATTTCCATTTGATTTTTGTTTTTATTGATGATTACTACGGTTCCAACTATCGCAACTTTCTGTTCCACAGTTATATTTGCAGGTAAATTCATAGGAAATTTCTTTTCCATAGGTAAATCCGTAGGTAATGTATTTTTAAAATTAAAAAAAAAATGTTTGTAGAAATATGAACAGAATGGGAAAGAAAATCCCATATATTCTTCATTCAACTAAACATATATACCATATTACATTTATACAAGCCTCATGTCACTTTACAAATTAGTCACTCATGGCGCCTGACTTCATAGAATCAGTTTCCTCAATATTAAAATGGTCAATGCCTGATTTCTGGTGGGGCTTTGAACCAGTCTCGGCATCATCAAAGTTAGAAGCAGTCACTTCATCTGTTCTTTGATCACTGCCTTCATCAACATCTTCCCGTTCATATATCAAAAATTAGCTTTCCATCTAAAACAGAAAGTAGGCTGCTACTTTATTACACTGCAACAAATATCTTAACAATTTGGCAGCGCAACAACAAATTCTTAAAATTAACACAATCACAAAGACCGAAGTTGAGAAGGGATGAAGAGGACATAAAAGTGTCTCTATTTAGTTTTCAATCACAGTTTTGTATTTATTCCATCTAAATGTTTGATGAAGCGGATGTTGGCTAATTAAAAAGTTCACAACAGAACTCAGTACTGACATTATGATTGCTACAGTAAAAAAGAGTCGAAAAATGGTATAACTTCATGTATTCCCATAACATATAAGAGATCCGACAGTAGTATTTTGAAAGCATTTTAATTTAGTAAATATCTTTCTTTCCAATCCCGATATTTCTCTTATCATGGTCAGTGTTGACTAAAGTGCCACCATGTCAGCACGACACCATCAGTTATGGCAGTGCTGACACTATCCGCCGCTATAGGCTAGAGCCTATTATATCCTCTATGTTTCTGCCTTAGACTGCAATGCCACATTTATATAACAGAATTTTGGGTGGCCTACAAAAATCCCCAATCAGACATTGATAAACCTTATAATAGTATCAGACTAGATTAAGACCATCCTTGAACCTGGAAGCCATCAATCTCCTGGCTCTACCAATACAAAAATAACTAGAGAAACATGAATAAAAATGCCAAAAATTCACTCATCACTAATTTGCAGTTGAAACTATGGTAGCATTCAAGATTGACCAATGTCTTGTATCCTGTCACAAACAGATGCAAGTAAGCAACTATTTTAACTATCTACAAAGTGTACTAAACACACTCAAATAATTATCATTCATAGAAGGACTTACAGAAAAACTAGCTGAGACATGTTAGCCATGGATAAGCAGTTTTGTATCATGTTTGTATGATAGAGGTGGAAATGGAATAGGGGAGAACTTCCTTGATTCCAACCAATGGACTGTCATTGTAAAGATAGCAACAGCTTCTTCGGGAGTAACATATGGGCCATCTTTCAAATAATTGTGTTGAAGCTCTTGTAAATAGGGATAAATTATGAGTAGGATGTAACTTTGTGAAAATAATAACTTCTATTATAACAATTCATTAAAAATTTTTGGAGAAATAGTTGATATTGAATCCCAAAAAACACTGAACACACCTGCTCTGCCTTCAACCAAAGACGTGTCAATTTTCCAAGATTCTTGCGATAAACTGTCTTATCAATAGTTTCACCTCTTCTTATCCGCTCACGATTATAATGAGCAACATTTGTCCACCAATCTGCTTTTAATTTCACATATCAAAGGATCGTGTTCTCTATAGCAACAGCTGACCAGAAACCTATATGTTGTCAAAGTAAGAAACAACAAAAGCCATGAATGAACCAAATTCAAACGGGAACCTGTAAACATTTTATATCCAAATTAACCTTTTTCTGGCTACATTGACTGAATTGAATTTCATAAACAAATTGGAAACAAGCATTTCATTGCTAATTTAGCCTTAATAGGTACATAACCTATAACAGTAAGCAAAAAATACAGACACCTAAGTGCTCTACACATCCAAACATCCATGTGGTTATAGTTTTTACCAATTCATCTGCAATAAAACTAATTTAAGTGTGACATACAAATTACAATCAAATATATTACCTTCCAAGGAATATTTGCCTTCCAGCAACGCCAAGCATTACTCAAGTGCTCCAATATGAGTTTTGCCTTATTCTGCTTTATACCCTCTGTCATTCAGGAGACAAAAACACCATAACTTAAGTAGAATCAGAGAAATGTAAATGCCACTTGGAGAATGAAAACATAAATAAAAATATATGAATGTGTAAAATGATTACCTGGCATGGCATCCTGCACATCATGAATAACAGCTGCTCGGAGTTCTAAGTCAAAATGGCTCTCAACACGTTGCTTAGTGATTGTCTTCGCCAGTATTAGAGTGGCGTCCCTCAAACTTCCGTTCCAGTAAATTTCCAAGCCACCGTTTAAGAAGGGGCACAATACCACGAAGAAAGAATAACCAAACCCTCCACATTGGTGCCCAAAACCCACAACCTTGTCCTTTCCCAACAGGACCAGTGTTAAAGCGGTAGTAAATCAAGTGCTTCAAATCCTTGCACATTTTAATTTGCCTCATAAGCTTATATTTGTACCGATACATACCAGTTAATTGACCAACATGAGAGAAAGTATATTGGAGGCCATCCGCCAGCTGGAAAACATCAACAATACCCAAACGGAACTGAACATTAGCATCCACCACAAGTTTCGTCAAACGAAGGATCTCGCGAGAGAGATGAAAAGCATTACCAAATCGTGATTTATTACGTTCTTTTGTAGTCAACGTTTTGACAGGCTTCAAATTAAAATTATAATCAAGGTGAAGGTAGTTCAAATTTTTCCTGTGTATCAATAGATTCAACATGTTGTACCCCTGGCGACAAACTTGAAGACCAACGTCAACCCAATCAAGTTCTGTGGTCTGGAAAAACTTTGTAGCTTGAAGTGATCTGACAGAAGCTGTCCAGCAAGACGATGCAAAGTTGCCATTATTGGAAGTGAAAGATGCCATTTGCGGTAACTAGGACCATTAATAAGCTTTGTTTTCACAAGAGGCTTATGATCATAAAACCAGGTATAGACTGCAGAATCTTCCTCTTTGTCGAGCTCCAACTGAATCGGATCTAGAGGATCAACGTCTAAAAGATTATTAGCATAGTCAAGCGGAGGCTCCTCATCATCAAATGGGGGAAACCTCATCCTCTCAAATTTATAAAAGGCCAAATCCACACTCAAATAATTACTCATCATTGGAGGACCTATAATATATAAACTACATTGTATAAAGGTTTCTGCATATGTATCAGTTATTCATATCCAAGGAATAACGAAAACAACAAACAAGTAACACTAAGAACAAGATATTTTCAAATGCATAGGATCATATTTTCAAGATAACATGGTGAAAATGAACCTTTGATCATTAATTATATCTATATCACTACTACATCATATTGGAACCCTCCAATCCAATTTATCGTCGCCTTAAATTTAAATTTAATTGATAAAATACCTCTGTATCACCAGCAGTGGCTGCCACAGAATGAGCTACCTCCATCTCTGAGTCATTCTCGAGAAACAAAGCACACTGCAGGATACAAAAAATAGAAAACACAAAATGAGCATTATGCTTAGCCGACAATATCAATTTCTTCCATTAGTTAAATATGAGAAAGAGAGGAGATTGAGGTAAGAAAAAGTAACATGCATTGGGTCCAAGCTTGCATTAGATTTGAAGAACTTATCAAAGAACGACTCCTCAACTGATAACAACAAAAGCAACACAGACTGAATTATATTTAATCGTCAATGCACCAAAAAAAACTCAAGGTAATTAAATTGTTGAAAAACTTACCAAACTTGATTTCAGAAGTTATGTTACCAAGAGCATGAAGAAGCCCTATTGTCCCACAAGCATTACCCACAATTTGATTCATAAAATACACTTTCTTGTTATATTCCTACACCACAACAACACATCTAAATAATCAATAACATATTCATATGCTACCCAAAATTCAAATTTCATATACATTGTTCAATAAAACAATCAAACAAACTATATATCTAAAGTTACCTTTTTTTCTTTATTCTGTTGCAACCTCTCCTCTTCAGACTGATAAGAGATAGAAACTCTCATAAAGTCAGAAAAACAAAAACATAGAAACAGTGAAATTATTTAAAGACGCATTCAATCAAACATTTAAATCTCATCCCCAAACCTTCCACGTGACCATACATGGAATGGAAGAAAATGAAGACCTTGAATTTTGCATCTATTAACAGTGTTTCTTATATTGATTTTGGATTTCATAGCGGTTCTCAGCGGAGATTCTTCGGTGCCTGGCGATACTTTAGGGTTTTTTATTTTTGGATGAGATCAAATTTTAGGGTTTTGATTGCTTTTTAGGTTTTCTATCTTTGGGGAAGAAAAAGGTAAGGGAAAAATGTGATTTTGTCGAGGAAGAATGTGAGAGAAGAAATTTCTATAACATGGTGAGTTTGTGAGGGTTGTTTGTGAGGCCACTGAGGAAGAAGGTGAGCTCAATCAAAAAAATTATTTTATAAAAAAAAAGTTAAATAAAAAATATAATAAGGACAGTTTTGTAATAACCGTCGTGATAATCGTCGCAGTCCAATTTCTAACTGCCGTGACAACCGTCCAGTCTAGGAATAAGGACGGTTTTGAGATAACTGTCTCAAAAAATATGTGACAGTTGACCCTAACTGTCGTGACAACCGTCGCAATTCAGGAATAAGTACGGTTTTGTGATAACTGTCGCAACTCAAGTGTCATAAATCTCCTTTTTTCTTGTAGTGCATGAACATGCATTTCAGAGCTCTAGGTTCGACCTTGTCTTGCCTAATATGAGCATAGGTCACGCAGCCAAATCCTCTCAGTCTGTCGAGACTAGGTGGATGTACCGACCAAACTTTTTTTGGTGTCTTATTCACCGAACCAATTTGTTGTGAAAAACGATAACGGAATAACAAAGTATATTTGGTTTCTTAAACACCAAGAAATCCACAAGGATAGAAAAGAAGGAAAAACTTGAACAAACACACGAAACCCTATTAGGGTTCACAAAGGAAGAGAAAAGACGAAGAAGAATAGAGAATTGGTTAACTCTGTTTTACTATTCACTTTCTCAATAGGGTTCAAAGATTACAAGTGAAAACCAACAATTACCCTCTCTCAACCTAATAAGGTTTTGTCACACCTTAGGAAGCGAGAATCGTATGCTATTTATAATAAATCTAACATACTAAACTAATAAGCTTTTTAACAATTACTCATTACAAGCTAACTTAGGGTACAATTCGATCTCCTACATACTAGAACACAATTCGACTACAGCATGTAGGTCTTCGACAACAGCATGTGAGCGAACTTCGACGGAATGCTAAAACTAGAGTTCGATCCATTATCTCATATATATATATATATATATATATATATATAGGGTACATATCGTATGAGAATGTCATTTTTATGTGAGAACATGAGAATGAATCTGAATCATTAGATTTTAAAATAAACGGTGGAGAGTATGTGTGATTTTCGTTTTTCTCTCTCCTGCATCATTAAAATAAATGACGGAGGGGTGAAAAAAAACTGACACATAATCTCCACCATTTATTTTAAAATCTAATAATTCAAATTTATTTTCATGTTCTCACATTAAAATGACATTCTCATATAACACGTTCCCTATATATATATATATATATATATATATGGGAAATGCTAACATACACCCAAAATTGGTGAGCCCCACACAAAAATACACTACATCTATTTTCTTTATATTATTTTTTCTTCATTTTTCTAATGTGGATTCCACCCAAAATTGGTGGGCCCCACACAAAAATACACTTAGGTGTATGTTGCTAATGCACACCTACATGGGTGTGCATTAGCATAACCCTATATATATATATTGTTCTGGGCTGGGCCGGGGCATGCTCATCAGTCGAGCAGGCCCAACCCACAAGGCATGGGATGACCCAATAAGGACTCCTAGTAAGGCCACTGTCGAGCACATGCTCACCTCCACAGTGTCGGGCACACGCCTAACCTCGGGTGTGTACGACCCTCATAACATAGACCATCGGGCATAGGCTCTAAGCCTCCACGGGCTCGCCTCTCCTCGGCTCCCAGATGCTCCTCCCCGCGAGGAGCCATCTCCTTCCGCACAAGTGTCCTCCTCGCGAGGACACGTCTCTCCCCGACACCCACGTGCTCCTCCCCACGAGGACACGTTCTCTCGTAACTTCCCACTCCCGAAGGAATCGGTCTGCCCTACTTTCAGAGTTTTAGGGACCGTTACACCGGGGCGAAGACCACGTGCTGGTCTTCACTATGCCACGTAAGCCTTGGCAGTTACTTGGATTAGGCCTTCCAATCTAGCCCAGTGCAAGTAACCGTTGGCCCCGCGCTGGGGGCTCTCTATAAATACCCTCTCACTTGAGAGGGTCAGGTTATTCACACTTTCTCACTCATCTCTGTACTTGCTATTATTCTCTAACTGTTACCTTACTAGAGCGTCGGAGTACCTTGCAGGTACAACCCCCCCCCCCCCGGCCGTCTTTCAACCTCACCGGAGCTGAAGTCCAGACGACGTCGTTGGCCACCAGAAACTGTCTGATCCAGGTACGATCAGTGGCGTCGTTTGTGGGAACCCTTTGCTTCCCCATTTTTCCTTCGTTAAACCAAAGAAATTCTCTCATTCATACCCAACATGTCCAATCCGTCTGCTACCAAAGCTCTGGAAACCGTCCTCGCACAACTCGAGAACGGAAATCACCACGAGGACGCCGTTATCCTCAACGGCGATGAAGGCGACATAAGAGACGGGAATACCGCCTCCCCAGACTCCAAAGACGTGGCTGACAACTCCGCCTGCCAAGACGATCAGCAAGCCATATTCCAGCCAGTTGCTCCTCCGCCCAACGCAGATTCGAGCACCGTGGCCTTATTTGCCCTTATCAATCAGACTAATTAGCTGATCGCACACCAAAACACCAGGATTGAAGCATTGGAGCAAGGGCGAGCACGAAGATCTTCCCCGCGAAGACATCGTCGTCCACCATCACCTCGACGTTCTCCTTCCCCGCGAAGGACCCCTTCCGCAGAGTCTCAAACCCCCTCGCCGGTGCGCGAGGACCATCGGCCACGCCTCGAACACCCCCAGCTGGCGATCTCCCAGAAGCGCCATCGCTCCCCGCCTCGGAAGGAACCCAGGCCCTCTGCAGCTACCAAGAAGTCCAAACCCACCGAGGAGAGACCGAGGAACTGTTCGAGGAACTCCCCCCTACGGTGTCATCGATCCCCGTCGGGGTCCCCGGCCGGGAGTGACAACGACGACCAGAGGACCCCTCTGTCGTGGGAGATCATGAATGCCCCAATTCATGCGGCATTGGAGAAACCCCCACCGCTGGGGACCTACGACGGTCTGGCCGACCCCGACGATCACATCGAGAGTTTCGAAGCGATGCTCGACTTCCGAAACGTCAGAGGAGCCATCAGGTTCAGGCTCTTCCCCACCACCTTGCGGAAAGGCGCGATGACTTGGTACAAGGGTTTGGAACCTGGGTCGATCACGTCCTGGAAGCAGCTCAGACAACACTTCACCAAACACTTTACTGCGTCTTGGCAACACCCGAAAACGGAAGCTTCCTTAGAAAGCATATTCCAGGGGAAGAACGAACCTCTCCGAAATTACATCGAGAGATTCAACAGAGAAGCTGTCGAGGTCCATACGACCGACGACATGAAGAAGTATTTAATCATCCACGGACTGCATGCCAGATCTGATTTTACCAAGTCCGTAGGCCTCCGTAGACCCCGCCGTCTCGAGAACCTCCTCCTGCGAGCTCAGTCATATATTGAGCTCGAGGAATCCGAGGCAGCGCAAATCTCCCTTGAGTCGAGGCGCAAAGAGGCCCCCCGCGACCACAAAGATGAAGACTCTCCTCCCCGACGAGGAGGAGAAAGAAAGAAAGAAAATCGCCCCCGTGACCCTCGCGAACCACGCGGACCAGCTGGACGGTTCATGGAGTACACCGCTCTAAACGCTCCCCGCGCGCGTATCCTCTCCGAGTGCCAGAACTCAGAATTTGTGAAAGGAGGAGTCCGCTTTTTGAAGCCCACTGCCCCCAAACCAAACGTTGATAAGTCAAAATACTGTAGGTTCCACCGCGGCCACGGGCATGTCACCGAAGACTGCATCCATCTCAAGGATGTGATTGAAATTCTGATCAAGGAACGGCACTTAAAGAAGTACGCCCAGAAGAACGATGCTCCCCGCCCCAGCTCTCGGGAAGCCCAGAACGTCGAGGAGACGACACCTCCTCCCGACAAGAGCCAGCTTCAGGTCACCCTCAGCGTCACCCGACCTGAAGACTTCTTCGTCCCCGTACTCATTGAGGGCGAAGAAGCAATTTGCAGGATGTGTGCGACTTCCCCCCATGAGGACCTCATCTCTGCCCGTAGCACTTAGGAAGGCTTCCCCAAAATAATGGTCATCTTCGGGGGTGGTCCCGAGAAGTTGTCTGTCGGATCGATCAAACGGAAATTTGACGAACTAGAGTCCGCGACATCGGTGAAGACCACTACTCTTGAGAAGGTGCAGAGGAGATCAAACCCTATCACTTTCTACCTCGAAGAGCTCCCCGGCGGAGCGCCCAACGCCACTATCCCCCTCTTAGTCAGGGCCCAGATGGTGAATTTTGATTTCCGAAGGATTGTCGTCGACCAGGGGAGTTCGGTCGACATCATGTATGCCCATCTGTTCGGGACCCTTTAGCTCGACGAGAGACATCTGACCCCATACGTTGGTTCAGACCTACAGGGATTCAACGGAACCACCACCAAACCATGGGGTTACGTTGAGTTGATGGTCACGTTCGGGGCCGAAGACACTGCCCGACAGGTGAAGATCCGTTTCCTGGTGGTCGAATGTTCGTCCCTTTACAACTGCATCCTCGGGAGGACCACCTTGGCCGAACTCACAGTAGTCCCCTCAACGGTCCACCTCAAGATAAAGTACTACACGACCCGGGGACGCGTGGTTACCATGCACGGGGAAATAGACGCGGCTAGGAGGTCCTTCGACGCTGCGATCAAAGGCATGAGTTCCATCGGCACCAAGCCCAAGACCGGAGCAAAGTCATCCACAGACGCCATGCAAAGACCTCTCCCGCCCCTTAACGCGGTCGACCTCGATAGCAGTTTCTCGGGCGAACCCGATGAAGACGGAGCAGGAGACCTCGACCTTCAGGAGGAAAATAATGGGCGGCCTCTCCACCCAACGCTCCCCATCCCCAACGGAGCCTTTGAGCTCGTGGTCCTCGGGGACGACCCAGACCGCAACGTGAAGATTGGCACCGGCATCCCCGACATGGAAAAGGAACAGCTGAAGGCATGTCTCTGGGAGAACGCTGATCTATTTGCATGGAGCGCCTCCGAGATGCCCGACCTTGACCCCGAGGTGGCTTGCCATTAGCTCGCAGTAGATCCGGCCGCTAGGGCCATAGCTCAACGTAGGCGCAAGCAGTCCCCCGAAAAAGCGGAGGCTGCTGAAAAAGTTGTAAAAGACCTCCTAGAGGAAAATTTTATTTCGGGGCCATGTACACAACCTGGCTGTCCAATGTTGTACTTGTTAAAAAGAATAATGGAAAATGGAGGATGTGCGTTGATTATACTGATCTTAACCGGGCTTGCCCGAAAGACTGCTATCCCTTGCCTAACATCGACCAACTGGTCGATAATTCTGCAGGTTACAAACTATTATCCTTCATGGACGCTTACTCGGGATACAACCAAATTCCCATGGACAAGGTCGACAAACAGCACACGGCCTTCATGACCGCGTCGGGCAACTACTATTACAACGTGATGCCCTTCGGTCTGAAGAACGCCGGTGCGACCTACCAACGGATGATGAATAAGGTTTTCCGGGCTGAAATCGGTGAAATGCTCGAGGTCTACATGGACGACATGATCGTCAAATCTGAAGAAGAAGTCGACCACGCCGCCCATCTCAAGAGGGTGTTCGACACGGCGAGGACATGTCGCATGAGGTTCAATCCTGACAAATGCACCTTCGGAGTTCGAGCAGGAAAGTTCCTCGGATTCTACCTCACGGAGCGAGGAATCGAAGCCAACCCCGACAAGTGCAGAGCTTTTTCTGAGTCCCCACTCCGAACTCAAAGAGGTCAACACAGTCATTGAACGGGATGCTCACCGCCCTCTCCCGCTTCGTCGCCAAGTCCGCGCAGTACGCACTCCTATTTTTCAAACTTCTTCGACAAAAAGCGGAGTTTGAGTGGAGCGAAGAATGCGAATAGGCGCTCCCCCACTTAAAACGAGTCTTATCGCAACCCCCGGTCCTCTCACGGCCTGAGGACGAGGAGACTATTTTCTTGTATCTCGCAATCATGAGTGAAGCAGTCAGCGCCGTCCTCATTCAGGAAACCCCGGACGGGCAGAAACCAATTTACTTCATGAGCAAAGCCCTCCAAGGCCCCGAGCTCAGGTATCAGCAGATAGAGAAAGTCGCCCTGGCCCTCGTCACCGTGGCCAGGAGGCTACGCCACTACTTCCTCACCCACACTGTCGTCAAAAGAACCGAACAACCTATAAGGCAACTCCTTGAACGACCGAATATGGCGGGGAGGATGCTCAGTTGGTCGCTCGAACTTATCGAGTTCGACATCTAATACGAGGGAAGAAAAGCCCTGAAGGCTCAGGTATTGGTCGACTTTTTGGCAGAAATGACCAGGCAGGAACCTTCGTCCAACGGATCCCAAAAATGGACAATCTATGTCGACAGAGCATCCAACCCGAAGGGAAGCATGGCGGGCATCATCCTCAAAAAAGAGGAAGGCATCCTGATCGAGGAATCCCTCAAATTGTCCTTCCCGACGTCGAACAACCAAGCAGAGTACAAGGCTTTCCTCGTCGGGCTTCGGCTGGCTGAGGACCTCGGTGCCAAGGAGGTCAAAATCTTCACCGACTCCCAGCTCGTGGCCTCGCAAGTCCGAGGAGAATACCAGGCCAAGAACGACAACCTCATCGAATACTTGACCTTGGTGAAAGAAAAGATGAAAAATTTCACCTCCGCGGATGTGACTCACATCCCCCGCGAGCACAATGCCCGAGCGGATGTCTTGTCCAAATTGGCGAGCACAAAGAAGAAAGGCGGGAACAAATCTGTCATACAAGAGGTGCTTTCCCGTCCGAGTATCGACAAGCCCGTGGCAGTTTCAGACATAAACGCCATTGGTGACAGCAATTGCTGGATAACCCCTGTATACGAGTACCTCATGACGGGCAAACTGCCGGGCGATCCCAAAGAAGCCGGAATGATCAAGAGACGGGCGTGCTCGTACACTATAGTTGAGGATAAGCTATACCGGGGAGGGTTCTATATTCCCCTCCTCCGATGTGTCGAGGAGACCAAGGTCCCCGGCATACTCCAGGAGATCCATGAGGGAATCAATGCGCAGCACCTCGGCGGGCGATCGTTAGCCCGTAAGGCGCTTCGAGCAGGGTATTACTGGCCCACCATTCAACAAGACGCCAAGGAGCACGTCAAGAAGTGCGATAGGTGCCAACGACACGGGGACATGCACCTTGCTCCTCCCAACGAGCTCAACACGCTATACTCCCCGTGGCCGTTTGCGTGGTGGGGGATGGACATCCTCGGACCTTTCGTCCAGGGGTCATATCAAAACAAATACCTCATCGGCGGGGTGGACTACTTCACGAAGTGGATCGAGGCGGAAGCATTGGCCAAAAGCACGGCCTTTAACATACTGCATTTTTACAAAAGAAACATCCTCGTCCGATTTGACGTGCCTCAAGCTATTGTCACCGACAACGGAACACAGTTCACCGACAAGAACTTCAAGACTTTGTCACAAAACTAGGCACGAAGCAACACTTCACGTCGGTCGAGCACCCTCAAACAAACAGATAGGCTGAGGCGGCGAATAGAGTGATCCTCCGAGGATTAAGGCATCGACTAGGCGATGCTAAACAACGGTGGGTCGAGGAGCTACACAGCGTCCTTTGGGCCTACCGGACAACCCCACACTCCACAACCGGGGAGACCCCTTTTCGTTTGACCTACGGAACTGAAGCGGTGATCCCGGTGGAGATCAGGGAGCCCTCGAGGAGGACAGAAGCCCCCCTCAACGGGGACACGAACGACGAAGCCTTGAGGGAAGAGCACGATTTTGTCGAGGAGACACGTTCGGGCGCTTCTCTCCGAGAAGCTTCACTTAAGCAGAAAATAACATTACGTTATAACGACAAAGTTATCAAACGTGATTTTCAGGTAGGCACCCTCGTCCTACGAAGGAACCAGAAAGACTCGCGAGAAGGAAAACTCGCCGCGAACTGGGAGGGCCCGTACCGCGTCCGCGCGAAAATGGGGACATGAGCCTATTTCCTCGAAAATCTGCACGGGGAAGAACTTGCTCGACCATGGAACGCTGAGAAGCTCAAACAATACTACAGTTAAGCACTGTCCATGACTCACTAGCGTCGCGGTTACAGGGACGCACTAAGGTACGAGCGTGACACCCCTATACAGAACACGATGATCGGAGACCGCGTTGTATGTGTGCGAGGTCCTTTGATCCGACGGGGATACCTCGATCATGCTCCGTCGTAGTTGTACTGATTAGGCAGAACACCCAGCTCGTGATGGAAAGTTCACGCCACGAAGCTAAGACCTCGACCGAGCTCTTAGGCTCGTTGAAGGTCAGAGTACGCCTCCGACCACCCGACCGGCTCTCTACGCGGTCGGGGACTATCAGGGTCGAGCAAATCCCAAAGTCTTTAATACTTAGACAAAAAAAACAAAGTATAGCAAATGCATTAACATCACACATGAAATTCTGGTACATGTGCAGAATTCAGATGTCCTATAACATGTCATTCGACATCTGGTCTGACATGAACACACATGGCAAGGTATATAATAATAAGCACGGTACTGAAAAGAAAAAAACAAAGCACACAGAATTGTTAACCTAGTTCTGTCTAACACACCTACTCTGGGGGCTACCAAGCCAGGGATGAAGTCCACTATCAACAGTATCAATTCAAAGCTAAACTCCCTGTTTACAGCTTATCACTTAATCACTACCCAATGACCCTTCTACCTAGATCCTCTCTAGATATGAGAAACCCTTCTCACTCCCAATCATCGCAATGATGTCTAGCAGTCAACACTCCGCCACTGCATCAACGGCTCTTTACCTATACAACAATTCAAGAAGAAAGACACACTTCCAAGACACAACTTAGAGTTACTTAAAAGCTTCCTCCAAGAACAATACTCCTCTTACTTAACAGCTTCGAGGATCACACTAACAAACTGTCCAACTCACATGTCGAGTGGTACAGGAACCAACCCTAATACTAGAACTTTTACATCTTTGGTTCGGTTACAAAATTAGGTTACAAAGTATCTATATATAACCTATTCCCAACTGGATTTGGGCCTACAAAAACACAGCAAATGAGCTGCTACACATCTGTAAAATAAACTCCAAGAAAATAGGTCTTTAATCCAAAGTTTCCTATTTTGTCTCCATAATTTGAAACAGCAGCAAATCCGAAACCCACCAAAACCACAATCCAAAAATGCTTTGGATGCCACATAGGATAACCAAATATTCATAGAATATTCAGTAACAAATCATAGTAATAGAATTTGCATTAAAACTGAATCCACAGCGCGATGTCCTATGAGCAGCCATGGAACATCTTCATTCGACATGTTGAAAGCAGCCACTTAGAACATTATGATTCAACATCTTGCTGCTATAAAAGTTTTAGCAAAATAAATGCCAACCACATAATCAAAGAAATAACAATCTCCCCCTTTGGCTTATTTTGGCTAAAACTACACGCCAAACAATCTTGCAAAGATAAAACAAGCAAAACAACAATATCAGAGACAGCAGCGAAAACCACACCATTGCATAGCAGCAAAAATTCACAACCAAAAAACTCCCCCTCAGCTGCAGCAACACAACAAACAACATTCTCCCCCTCAACTGCAGCACCAACACACCTCAAGCACACTACTCCCCCTTTTTAGCCACAAATATGACAAAGGCAAGTAGAACAGTTCTTAATTTTGAGAAATGATCAAATCATAAACCAGAATAAGCAGCATCAGCAACATCCAACAGCTGCACAAACTACAAACTCCCCCTTAAAACTAGAATCACACCAGACAACTAGACAACACCTAGGCTAAGTCTCCCTTTTTGGCAAACAAAGCAATTATGCAACAAGGGAAATCAACCAGTAGCAGAACACATCCAACTCAGAAGCTTGTACAACTTTGATTCAATACATTGATAACCCAATGACATGACCAAGATCAACCAGTCAAGTCCACCCAGAACTAAACCAGTCACACAATGTCATGACATCTTGTCTGACATTACACCCTCACCAGAGGCACACTATTATAGATTTTTGAAACCACAAACAATCTTGATAAACAACTGTACTACTGCAGCAACAAATCCAAAAAAGAAGTCCAACTCCCTCTATCTAAGATAACCAGTGCTCCTTTGCAAGAAGAACACCTTAAATGAATGGAAACCATAAGACTCATCTATATGTTTTCAAGAGCGCGCCCTCTGTTCAACACACCTGCTGAACGCATTCACTTAATGCTTGATCCTTAAGAAAACCAAGTACCACACTAGTACAATTAACAGACAGAAGTTCTCTCCCTATATTTCACGAATGATGCTCCAAAAATCTTCAGCTCATTTGCTCCACAAGCACCAAACTGATCCACTTCTAGCATGTCATATTCACATCAGACATCCAAGACAGTCCTTAACTCATCATTCTCCCGTATGATAAGATAAACACCTCTTAGACAAAAAGTGATCTCAGAATCCTACTCCAAGGATAACTAACCCAAAGATGTTCTAACATTGGTTTGGACATCTTCCACACATCACAGACACCATACCTCATGGTTCTGGATATGCTCCACCACTAGACTTACTATCTGCATAGTAATCTAACTAAAGATCTTCAACCAACACTGTGCCACCAGCTTAAACAAAGAAAACTTCAGAAACCCAGAGAGAAATAAACTCTCATTCACCAAAAGAAGGTATGCTTCAACCCAGAACTTCTGCCACAAGCTCCCAGAGAACCAGAACCTCCTTACAATTTCAACTAACTCCTCTTCTACACAAGAGCAATCAGTTTCAATCATCCTCAAGTTCTAAAGCATAAACACACTGCCTTCCACTGAACTCTAAGTAAACTCCTCTTACTTAGAATTAATAACACCAAGACAAGTGTGACATCTCCAAAATCTGCAGAGAAAAATAAATTCTCCCAGACACAACAATTCTGCTCTTCAGACTCCTCCTGCATAAGCACTAGCTTCACGCAGCTAGGATAGCACACCAGCCTTAGGAACACCCAACCACACTCAGTAGTACATGTCCCATCATGTTGTTTGACATCACTCTGCACAAACTTGAACAGCACGCAAGCTTCACAAAAATTTGTACCCTTGCAGTAATGGACCATAGACAACAGCCTTAACTCCTCCTGACATGAACAACCAATGCTCCTTATGAAGATGAACACTTGACACCAGATGATAGCACAATGATATGCCACATTCTCAACATTAAGAACTGCCACTTCTTGTATTTGTTGAGTATAATCTCACCATGTTTATTTCAGATACATGGTCTGCCAAGTCCAATATAAAAGCCCAGTTGATTTGGAATTTCTCACATATTCCATAACAAATGTCTTTAGATTACTTGCAACACAAGATAAGGGTTGCCACCACCTTTTACTTGTATTAGAAGAAACCTCCTTATCTTCAGCCATTCAAATAAAATAAATTGCTGAACCATAATCTCCAGACTGCAGACTTGCATAATTCTCTGGACAAATACTTAGTCTCCCGTCAAAGTATTTACCCTTATGCATAACATCAACAATAGACAAATACTAAGTCTCCCGTCAAAGTATCTACTATTAGTCAGAATAAGATTACCTCCTCACACAAGGTATGGCAATTTGTTTGACATCTTCTTCTGCACACGTCTGACAACTTCTGATTCTTCTTTATGCCAAATTGTCATGACATTTATTCACAAGTTACTTTAACTTGGATCAGTGGCTTGATCTTGGATTTCTTTCTGCGCAAAACAACCTTGGCTGAATAAGCAACAACCACCTGAATTGATGTTCCAACATCAATCTCAGTCACACATCTTCACAGAGCTTTTCTGAAGATATCATCTAGAGTAAAGCTCTAGCAAGGGGAACACACGAGGATCAACCATCAGTAGCTGATCAAGCTTCCAGGTCATATCACAAACACATTCAACAGCAGGAACATCTCAAGAGTCTTCTCCTTAAATCACAGCATCTTGTCTGACTTTGAGATGTTGGATATCATCAACATTCCACAACCCATCTGCCTCTTCTAATCCTTCAGCCAAACTCATCCCCGACAATATGGATGATACTCCAAGCACATAGTCACCAATCAACCCCACCGGTTGATTTAACTCCACAGTGCTTAACCCTTGAAAGTTCTCCACTACACCAGAACAAGAGTTCCATGCTCTCATAGACTTGATAAATGTCATCAAGTTTGAGTAAACAACCTCCATCCTGAATCAGAGAAACATCATCCAGACAACTTGAGAAAATAAATTCTTAATACAATGATGTTAAGACATGTCTTCAAGGTCTTCCAAAACATCAGGTACTCTCCCTCAGAATCTGCCAAGAGCACTTCAGAGAATCATACATTCTCCCCTTTAATAGCAGCACAGACTATGATTAGATCATATCAATCCTTAAGCACACACAGTCAATACTAATCTAGCTTCACAAGATCATTCAGATAATGCTTCCAAATAACAGAGAAAAATCATGACTTTTTGGTCTTTGACCTTCATGTCCAAGAAGTCTGCTAGAGATAATACTTCTTGAATCTCAGGTTCTCCACTCCTGCAGCAAGGACCAGAAATAAACTGACCTCAGGAGTAAATAACATGTTGATCACACCTTGACCAACTCACACATCTAAGATAAGTTCCTGGGCCAGAAACTTCTTAGAAATACCACCCAGATGCCTCCTCTTCCAGATCAGGAGTAGGTTCTAAACCCATGTGATCAAACCACATTAGTTTAGCACCCAGATCATCTGCTATGCCATTCCTTTAGACAACAGAATTCTGACGTGATGTTCTAACACAAGATAGGACACCATTCCAAGGAACACATCCAGAGACCAAAGACTGGAGATTAGCCTTTTTAGGAATAGAACCAAAAGTAAATTACTTCTCACTATCTTCAGATCTCTTCCTTACAACTTCACTTATCAATGCCTTTATGAGTGGACTTGAACAATAATCTTCAAGTATCATTGACAAAGTAAGTTGAAGCAGTCTTGCATATATCCCATCACCATAGGATATACATTCAGAGAAGAACAACCTTCTCAGTTACAACCTCAGGAGTTTTCAGATAGATACGCAGCGGATCAAAACACAAACTCCTCAAAACCTTCAGGTGTCACATATCAGCCCTAGCATCATAATCCAGGTGACACCACAATACCATAGGTTTGAAAATAAATCAAACCTAACATAACCACAACACAACAGCTTTTCAACCAAAACTCCAAGCCTTCAGTACATGCCAGTGCCTGTCACGAACAGTCCATCCTCCACTTCTAGGGACCATTCTCACACCTATATGAACTTCTCCAAGTTCAAACAACTTTTCAGTAGAAAGCTTCTACCTTGACCATGAACCAGAAAGTATCTTCCCTCGGATCTCATCCAGACACAGAACATAATGACCTGCTCTGATACCAATTGAAATTCTGGTACATGTGCATAATTCAGATGTCCTATAACATGTCATTCGACATCTGGTCTGACATGAACACACATGGCAAGGTATATAATAATAAGCACGATACTAAAAAGATAAAAACAAAGCACACAGAATTGTTAACCCAGTTCTGTCTAACACACCTACTCTGGGGGCTACCAAGCTAGGGATGAAGTCCACTATCAGCAGTATCAATTCAAAGCTAAACTCCCCATTTACAGCTTATCACTTAATCACTACCCAATGACCCTTCTACCTAGATCCTCTCTAGATATGAGAAACCCTTCTCACTCCCAATCATCGCAATGATGTCTAGCAGTCAACACTCTGCCACTGCATCAACGGCTCTTTACCTATACAACAATTCAACAAGGAAGACACACTTCCAAGACACAACTTAGAGTTACTTAAAAGCTTCCTCCAAGAACAATACTCCTCTTACTTAACAGCTTCGAGGATCACACTAACAAACTGTCCAACTCACATGTCGAGTGGTACAGGAACCAACCCTAATACTAGAACTTTTACATCTTTGGTTCGGTTACAAAATTAGGTTACAAAGTATCTATATATAACCTATTCCCAACTGGATTTGGGCCTACAAAAACACATCAAATGATTTGCTACAAATCTGCAAAATAAACTCCAAGAAAATAGGTCTTCAATCCAAAGTTTCCTATTTTGTCTCCATAAATAGAAACAGCAGCAAATCCGAAAACCACCAAAACCACAATCCAAAAATGCTTTGGATGCCACATAGGATAAGCAAATATTCACATAATATTCAGTAACAAATCATAGTAATAGAATCTGCATTAAAATTGAATCCACAGCGCGATGTCCTATGAGCAGCCATGGAACATCTTCATTCGACATGTTGAAAGCAACTACTTAGAACATTATGGTTCAACAACTTGCTGCTATAAAAGTTTTAGCAAAATAAATGTCAACCACATAATCAAAGAAATAACAACACACAATTAAAACCATGCAAACACTAGTAGATAAACAAAAGTACATTAAAACGGGCAGAAGCCCAGTGTACAAATATTACAAGCAAATGTCAAAAAGCCCCTGGCACGCAGGCCGGGCAGAAATATCCCAATAAATAAAAATGGCTCGCAGGCCGAACAGAAAAAGGAAGAAAATCCTACTCAGCAACAGTCCCTTCAAGCTTCTCGGGATCGTGGACCTCATCGACTCGCATAGGCTGCACGATCTGACCGTCGACCACCTCGTAGTCGGGGTCGATCCCCTCGGTCGAAAGGTCGGGGTTGAGGACCCGAAGCTGCTCCACGGCGTTCTTAAAACCTACGTCAGCTACCTCGAGATTGTCTTCCTCGGCTTCCCGGAGCTTCGCTATCAGCGCTGCCCGCGAAGTTAGCAACCTGTCCTCCTCGATTTCCTCCTCAGCTGGGCGGGCAGCCTCCTCCAATTCGGCGTTCCTCGCCATGAGGCGATCCCTCTCCTCTTCAATACCGATGAGACGTTTCCGTTCCTCCTCGGCACTCTTCAACTTTTCCTCCAATTTCGGTTGCAGCTCGACTTGGGCCTGGTTTTGGCTTTTCTAGTCAGCTAGCTCTTTGCCCACCTTCTCCATCACGGCCGAGATGGACTGCAAACTCTCCCGCAGCTTGTTCAGCTCGCCTTCGGGGCACGCCTCATCATTCAGAACCAGTGCAGCCGCGCAAACCCGCATCACGGCGGACACATCATCCACCAGCGCCTTCCTCCGGGAGACCTTGTCGAGGCCTAAGATGGCTTGAGCTTCGGGGGTGCCCATGCACAAGGAGTTGTTCCCCGTGAAAAAGTTAGGCCTCGAGTGACAAGGCGGGCGCACAAATTTCACGGAAGGAGGACTCTCATTCTCGGTAAGGTCGATGGCCACTGAGTCCGCAACACGCCACCTCTTCGGGGAACCCTGAGGGCTGGGAGAATCACTGTCCTGGTGAGAGCCAGAGGAACCCCCGGCAGTCTGAGTGAGAGCGGGGATATGTGCACGAAGCTGCTCGACACGACTATTGCCTCCTTTCTTCGTAGCGCGGTTAGCCTTCAGCCTTTTAAAGCGCTCCTCAGCATTCGACATCTTTCCTGCAAAAAGAAAATAAACATGTCAGTAAACCGGAAGTCAATACACGAAGAAAGAGTAAGTCGAAGAGGATGGCATCACCTAGCAGCTCGAGAGCATCCTCATCGGAGAACGTCTCGAGGAGGGCCCTCGTATTGATCAGGCGACGTTTCTTCAACACCTGCCCGTCGTCCCCCCAGACGAATTCGCCATCCATCGTCACGAACTATTAAAACTGTTGATGAACGCCACTATCTGCTTGTAGGCCAAGGGATCCCCCTCGTCGAGATAGCTAGGCCTGACTTTGTAGCTGTCTGTTCCATACTTGAAGTGTTCCTCGATCCAGAACAACGGAAACCTAGGCACGAGGGCCTCCTCTCGCCGCCCATCTACCTCCTCGACAACCCGACGGTACACTGTGTTTACGGCTTCATGTGTGACCAGGCTCACGAGATAGTACCGGTACTTAAAGTCTCGCACGGAGTCCAGATAAGTGTGGAACAGGCTGTTCACCTGTTTGAAGGACACCCAACCGTGCCTACCGTCGATGGCCTGTCGCTGAAGGTGGAAAATATGAAAAAACAAGGGCACGGTCGCCCCGATCTGCAGATATTTACACACTAGCTCGAAGGCCCTGATGAAAGTAAGAGAGTTGGGGTGGAGCTGGGAAGGGGCCAAGCGCAGCCAGGTAAATACGGCCTGTTGGAAATCCGTGAAGGGCAGACGCCACCCCGCCTCGTCGAACATAAACTCATAGACGGGAAACCGCATCCCGCTGTACGTCGAGCAGATCCGATGGTGCGCTTTTGGCCTGAACACGTTCCATGACTTCGGCGAGCCCACCAGACGGTGCTCGACAGTGCAGAAGATGTCGTCCTCGTCCCCGTCGACGAACATAGACATCATGTTTACGGCCTCCTCGCAGGCCCATTCGTCGGGCGTTCTCTCCCGGACGCTGGTTGTCTCTGCCATGGGGGAATCGGGCTCGTCGTAAGTATCCAAAGATCCATCGGCCATGGGCAACACGTCCATTTACCTGAAAAGCAGAAGGAAACGGTGAATTCGATGACCCGTATCAAATCCACCCCTCCACCGCTAATCAAGTGAAAGGGCGAGGAGGGAACGTCGGGTAACACGAACCCGCGATCATCCTCGATTCCGCGAGGAGCAATGTTGGGCAGGACCCCGAGATATTCGATCCATGTCCCCGATACAAACTTCGGTTCCCCGGGGATCCCGTCCCTATTCCCCGGGACATTCGACAAAAGAATTGGGAAACGTTCATCTCATGACCCCGGGACATTCTTCACGTCCTCGGGGATTTCATCATCCCTCCCCGTGAGATTCAACAATTAAACTATGAAATTCTGCCGTTTTCGCCGGATATTTCGTGAATTCCATGGGAACTTCACCAGTTCACCATAGGATTCACCCTATAAGTGCAAACGAAAGGAGGAAAAAGGAGAAAGAAACTTACTTGAAATACGTTTTTTAGGGTTCCGGCACGGCGATCGTCGGTGGAGAACGGCGGAGAACGGTGGAAGGCAGCGGCAGAAAAACGGAGAAGAAGAGAGGGAGAGTCTGAGAAGAAAAGAGCAAATGGTGCAAATGGAACGAGGTGAGGCCTATTTATAGGATCCTCGCGGAATTCAAAGAGTCTCAGACTACTTGAGCACACTACCATAGCCTAGCCTCCCCTAGGCAATGATGGTGTCTGACGCGTGGCACACGTTTCCCCACGCGCGTCTTTTCATTTCCCAACGCGCGCCTTCCCATTCGCCTCGCTTCAGACTCCTCATGTCCTCGCGAAGTCGCGCATCCTCGGCCAACTTATCCCGAGGAATCGATTTATCTCTCCCCGGTTGACCTACCGCTCCTCGTTAGCATCCCTTCCTCGATGAGTCCTCGACATGGTTAGCCTTTAAGTCATCACTCTGATGCTCAGAGCAACGACTTGGGGGGCTCCTGTTCTGGACTGGGCCGGGGCATGCTCATCAGTCGAGCAGGCCCAACCCACAAGGCATGGGATGACCCAATAAGGACTCCTAGCAAGGCCACTGTCGAGCACATGCTCACCTCCACAGAGTCGGGCACACGCCTAACCTCGGGTGTGTACGGCACTCACAACATAGACCACCGGGCATAGGCTCTAAGCCTCCCCGGGCTCGCCTCTCCTCGGCTCCCAGATGCTCCTCCCCGCGAGGAGCCATCTCCGTCCGCACAAGGGTCCTCCCCGCGAGGACACGTCTCTCCCCGACACCCACGTGCTCCTCCCCGCGAGGACACCTTCTCTCATAACTTCCCACTCTCGAAGGAATCGGTCTGCCCTACTTCCGGAGTTTTAGGGACCGTTACACCAGGGCGAAGACCACGTGCTGGTCTTAACTACGCCACGTAAGCCATGGCAGTTACTTGGATTAGGCCTTGCAATCCAGCCCAGTGCAAGTAACCGTTGGCCCCGTGCTGGGGGCTCTCTATAAATACCATCTCACTTGAGAGGGTCAGGTTATTCACACTTTCTCACTCATCTCTGTACTTGCTATTATTCTCTGACCGTTACCTTACTTGAGCGTCGAAGTACCTTGCAGGTACACCCCCCCCCCCCCTGCCGTCTTTCAACCTCACCGGAGCTGAAGTCCTGACGACGTCGTTGGCCACCAGAAACTGTCTGATCCAGGTACGATTATATATATATATGTTAGAAGTATTATAATAAATCAAACTTGAACACCCTACTTGTCCCATGTATGAATTACAAGTATCAATGATTTTTTTAATGTCTTTAATAAAAACAATATTAAAATATTCTAATATAAAAGAATATATTGAGTTTATTAGTTTTATTTTAGAGAAAAAGGATGGTGCATTAACCGGGTAAATTATTTTTACACTGTCAACCAATAACAATGATGTATTTTGTCAAGTTAGCATATATATATTTTAAATTATTTATATGATTTTGAATTTTAAAATATTTTGGTTTGGCACTTTAACTAATTATTTAGTTATAAAAAAGTTATCTTGTATTTAAAGAAAATTAAGTTTAACATAGTCATTTGGTTTCTGTTACTAATTAATATCACAATGCATATTTTTATTATTTAATATGATATTTTTTAGTGATAGGAATAATCAACAACAACATTAATTCGTTATCATCCATATGTGGGAACAGAAGAAAATAAAACATGCATTAAATAGCATCTAAACTTATACAATGGATGACCAAAACGTTTTCCACAACATTCCCATAAAAAAGAACAAGTGAAAAGTGTATTAAAAACAATACAATAAAAAAGGACTCCATTTAGAGTAACTTGCATGTGCACTCTGTTTTTCAAAAGTCTTTCTTTACTTATTTATAGTAAGGGGTGTTTTTCTTCAAACGTAAGGAGTACTCCAGTAGGAAGAATTTTTATAGTTGAAATTCATTAGCATCCGTAAACGAAGACCAAGACTAACATTTATACTTTTCTTTCTACATTTTTTTTAAAATGACCAATTTAACCTTTTTACATAACAACTATTTACCATTCAATTTTTTACTCTCATTTAACTTTTTCAAATTTTGCAGAAGTGTATCCCTATTATAATTTCCCGGATTACTTCAATCTCAACATTCTGATACGGATTTTTCTATCGTCAAATTACTTTCAATCAAGTTTTCTAGTATATGTTGGTGTTTAACGGACAACTTGCATAATAGTTTTCTTATATTACAAGCTTGCAGAAGATGAAGTTTGGAAATAAAACGATTAATCTCTTATGTCTTGTATTCCCGATTAATGCAGCCGCAATATGCTTCAATTTTAGTTTTATAGTATTAAGGGAAAGGTTATACCTATATATCTATGCAGTGGCGGAATTAGGAATTTTTTTTGGGTTGGCCACTAAAATAAACTATAATATCCCCATCCTCTTAGCATGCTAGTCGGAATCTTCGATTGAGTTTTTATGGCGTGGATTAAGGTGCAAAGAAGGAATTTTTCTGCTTTAGCTGTGAAGTGGGATATATTTCCTTTTGGTAAAGGGTTGGATAGAAGGGAGATAGAAGGTCTGAGTTCCTTCTACTTGTCAGATTTTCCAGATTTCACGAAAGCGAGAGATTTATATGTGTTTTTTGGTTGCATTGGCAATGTGGAGGAGGTGGTAATCTCACCCAGGAGGAACAATTTGGGGAAACGCTTTGGTTTTGCTCGGTTCAAAGAGGTGGAGGATGTCAAAATGTTGGGAGTCAAACTTGACAATGTGATGATTGATGGGAAGAAGATCCATGCAAACCCCCCAAGGTTTCAGAGGGGCTCGGTAAGTAAGAAGGAGGTCAGTACGTTCAGGCGTAATGAATTGGGGGTGCAAGCTGGGAGGGTTGTTAATCGTAATGTTAGTGCTGATGGTATTCGCTACCCAGGGAGGACCTACGCGGAGGCTTTGAATAGGAGTTCTAAAGTTGTTCATTCGGAATGCAGAATGAAGTATGAATCATCTGGCGAAGTCAAGACTAGATTGCAAAAGGCTTTAGTTGGAAGAACGGTTAAAGCAGCGATGGCTTACAACATTCAGTCTTGTTTGGAGATAGAGGGAGTTTTCTTAGTCAAAATAACTCCTTTGGGTCCAAATTTGTGCTTGCTGGAGGAAAACGAAGCAGGGGCGTTACATGAACTTACTTCGGAGGGTGGTTCGTGGTGGAGGAAATGGTTCAGTGAGATCTCAGCATGGTCCGAGGAACTGGTAGATGAGGAAAGAGTAATATGGATTAGTGCGTATGGGGTCCCTTGCCATGCGTGGAACAAGTTTTTCTTTGAAAATTTGGCAAACTCGCTTGGTAGTTTCGTCACTATAGATGAAAACACGCAAAAAGGAGTTACAATGGATGTAGGAAGAATCATGGTGAGAGTGCCAAGGTTTTTTGTCCTCCCAGAAAAGTTGAAGGTGGAAATTGACGGCAAGCATTTTGAGGTGGTTTTGAGGGAAGATTCAACAGGAACATCATCAAATTATTTTGTTAAATCAAGAGGTCGTGTTGGTAGTTCAACGGGCACTGATTCTAGCTTTAGGACAATGGTGGATGAAACAGTTTCCAAGGATGAAGAAGACGAGTTTTTCGAGGAGCTTTTCTTGGAAGATGATTTGGAAAATAAAAAGGGTAAAAAGCTGAACGAGCAGGAGGATAGTACTGGCACGGTAGGGGATTTTCGTGTTTTAGGAGATAACACTTTGTACAAGTCGAAGCAGGATACTGGTAAAGAGGGCTCATAGGCAGTGACATGTACGTTCGATGAGGCAATAAAGAAAAGTATAGGGGAGGCGCGCGGCTCTAGGCTGTCTATCTCTTCAAGAAGCCATAATGACTTTGACTTAGACAAGGACGGATCAGAAAATAGTATGGCTGGCAGTACTTTTGTTAAGGATTCGTGTGAGATAGGAGGGGTCCATACAACCAGAAAAAGAAGTAAAAAGAAAATGAGATATAGAAGTTTGTGTGGGGCCGGGGGAATTTTGGGAAATATACAGAAAGAGAAGTTGAAACGTAAACCTACAGGGAATAATAAAAAATGATACAAAGGCCATTATTCTTCTTTAACGGAAACAGTGGATAGCATGAAGGGGAAAGAGAATTCAAAAGGCGTTTCTTTATGCAGGGAAAGGGAAACATCCAATTCTACAGCTTATTACGGGGAAAACTCAGCTGATTCTGATATTTTCATAAGTAACTTTAGACAGTGGGAAAATCTGGATTCAAACGTTGGCGGGAAGATTTGGGAAGCAATTTCACAGTTAGGGGTAACGGAAGATGGAAAAAACAAGGATTACAAAAGTAAAATTGATAAGATGGAAAAATTGGACAAGGAGAGAATGTTCACAGGGAAGGCGAATTCAACAGAGTGGAAATGATTATAGGATCATTTAATATCAGAGGGGGTGGATGTTAGATAAAGAGAAAAAGAATCAGTCAAATCATTAAGAAGGGAAATGGAGATATGTTCCTTATACAGGAAACTAAAATGCTGTCTGTTTTGGAAGGTATGGCGAAAAGTTTTTGGTCTAATGAGGAAATAGGGTGGTCTTACTCTAGCTCAACGGGGTTGTCTGGTGGTATTTTGATTATGTGGAAGAACAATGTGAAGGTCATTAGCAGCTTTAAAGGGGAGGGGTATTTAGGGGTAAAAGCTTTCTGGAAGGAAAATTTTTATTACATTGTCAATGTGTATTCACCTTGCGAGATGGGGGCCAAAAGAGAGTTATGGAGATCTTTGCTGGAGCTAAAATCTCGTCATGGTGACGGAGCTTGGTGTATAGGTGGTGATTTTAACGCCATATCTTATTCGGGAGAAAGGAGGGGGTCGAATCAGGGAATTCACAGAAGCGAGATTAGGGAGTTCAAGAATTTCATCAATGATAGTGAGTTGGTGGATGTCCCATGTAAAGGAAAGAAGTTTACATGGTACAATGGAGAAGGAACTAGGATGGACAGGATAGATCGTTTTATTGTGTCTAGCGACATCATTGGTAGAAGGGGAGTTGTGGGCCAATTCATTGGAAATAGAGATTTATCGCATCATTGTCCGGTTTGGTTAATGGTGAACTCGTCGGATTGGGGACCAAAGTCGTTTAAGTTTAACAACGAATGGTTTAATGATGATAATTTCATTCCGTTTGTCGAGAAAGAGTGGAAAGAGATAATGATAGAAGGAAGGAGTGACTTTGTTTTAAAGGAAAAGTTGAGATTACTTAAAACGAGTCTTAGGCGGTGGAATGTAGAGGTTTTCGGGAAGTATGACTTGGAGGTGGAGGATTGTGTTAAGGAAGTGAACGAGGGGGATGCAGTGGTTGAGTTGGAACGTGGTATAATTTCGGAAGAGGTTATGAACAATCGCAAGAAGGCTTCTAGTAGGTTTTGGTTGAACCTTAGAATTAAGGAAAATATGATTATCCAAAAGTCTAGATTAAAGTGGGCTAATGATGGAGATAATAACACTCGGTTTTTTCATAGTGTCATGAAAGCGAGGAGGAGACGCAACTTTATCGGTGGTCTTAATTCGGATAGAGGAATGCTAGAATCGGCGAGGGAGGTCAATGAGGAGGTGAGGAATCACTTTGCAAATAAGTACTTGGAGAGCGATTTACATAGGCCCTTATTGGAGGGAATATCTTTTAATTCCATTAGTTTGGAAGAGAGGGACTTGATTGAGAAACCTTTCACGGAAGTTGAGATAAAGGAAGCGGTGTGGGGTTGCGATGGTTCTAAAAGCCCGGGGCCGGACGAATACACCTTGATGTTCATCAAGAAATGTTGGTACTTTCTTAAAGAGGATTTTTTTAGGTTTTTTAAGGATTTCCATAGTGGGGCTGTTTTATCGAAAGCAATACCATCATCTTTTTTTACTTTGATCCCTAAGAAAGAGAATCCTTTGGATTTGGATGATTATAGACTAATTTGTTTGGTGGGTTGCTTATATAAGATTTTGGCAAAGATATTGGCGGCTAGGTTAAAGATGGTGTTGAAGTCTCTTATTTCAAATAGTCAAAGTGCTTTTGATCCAGGTAGACAATTGCTCGATGGAGTTTTGGTAGCGAATGAGTTGGTGGATTATGTGGTAAAGGAAAAAAAAGAAGTTACTCTTTTCAAGGTGGATTTCGAGAAGGCTTATGATAAAGTGAATTGGGGTTTTCTAAGATATATGATGAGGAGAATGGGTTTTGGTGAACTTTGGTTGAGTTGGATGGAGGTCACTATTTTCTCTAGCAAGATGTCCGTTTTGGTTAATGGTAGCCTAACTAAGGAATTCTTGGTGGCAAGGGGACTAAGACAAGGAGATCCTTTATCTCCTTTTCTTTTTGTGATGGTGGCGGAGGGGCTAACGGGGATGGTGAAGAGATCGGTTTTGCTTGGAGAGTTTACGGGAATCAATGTGAATGGTCGTTGTTTCATTGATATTCTTCAATTCGCGGATGATACTCTTTTGGTGGGAGATGGGAGTTGGAGGCATTTGTGGGCTATCAAAACGGTCTTAAGAGGTTTCGAATTAGTCTCGGGATTGGGCATAAATTTCCATAAGAGTAAGCTAATTGGGATCAATACATCGGATAATTTTTTGGAGGTAGCGGCTTTTTTCTTATCTTGTAAAAAGGGTAGAAAAGAGTTTACTTTTCTAGGCATTCCTATTGGATCTAATCCTAGGAGGGTTTCCTCTTGGTCCTCTTTGGTCTCGAAGTTGGAGGGAAGGTTGTCTAGATGGTAAAATCGTTTTTTGAGCATGGGGGGAAGAATTACTCTCCTCAAGTCCGTTCTCACGAGTCTCCCGATTTTCGAACTTTCTTTTTATTTGGCTCCGGTGAAATTTTGCAAAGCTATCACTAAGATTCAAAACGGTTTTCTTTGGGGTAGCTCGGATTCTAAAAGGCGGATACATTGGATGGATTGGAATTCTTTATGTCTTCCAATAGATAAAGGGGGATTAAATTTGAAGAGAATAAAGGATTTCAATTTTGCTCTTCTTAGTAAGTGGCGGTGGAGAATACTCCAAGGATCGGACGATCTTTGGTTTAAGGTTTTAAAGGCTCGGTACGGGGACATTAGAATGTGGATTTCTGGTAGCCAATTTTATCACAGCAATTGGTCCTCGACATCATCGTGGTGGAAGGATATTCTGTCGCTCTCGGGAAAATATCAGGATGATTTTCTCATGCATAAATGTAATTTTCAGGTCAGAAATGGTTACACAGTATCCTTTTGGAATGCAGATTGGACAGGGACAGTCTGTTTAAAAAACAGGTTTTCAAAGGTGTATGATTTATCGAGTTTAATGGAGGTGGCTGTAGTGGGGATGGGAGGATGGATCAACGGAGAGTGGAATTGGGGGGATTTTGGAACACCTCAATTAGCGGCATGGAGGGAAACGACGGCTAGTTCCTCGCCAGGAGAAAACGCTGGAATTATGAATGATGCGCAGTCTTCTAATATGGAAGAGACGCAGGCGCAGAGTATATTATTTTCATCTGGTAACAGGGTAGAAGCTAATTTATTTAATGCAGGTGGGACTAACAGTGGTTTAACAAATAGGAGGGAGAGGCGTTTGGATAGTCAAAGTAGCAGTATGACGTGGAGGAGTCTTGATCATATTGGCGGAAGGACAGAGGGAGAAGAGGTAAGAAGTTCTTTTGGCAGGCCTTTTGTGGATGTTCAGAGTTTAATGATGAGCAGCCAAGACTTGAGGGCAGTGGCAGAGGAGTGGCAGCAGCTGCGGCAGTTGGTAGAAACTGTTAGTTTAGACATAAATTCGAAGGACCGGGTGACATGGTTGGGAGGGGGTGATGACTTATTCTCGGTTAGTTCTGTGGACAATCTGGCCAACAATTTTCATATTCCGTTCGGACCGCCTAATCGGAATGATGTTGGTTATAATTTAATATGGAAAGTGGAGGTTCCCATGAAAATTAAGGTGCATGGATGAAGATGTTTATTGACCAAATTGCCGACAAGAGATTCGTTGTTAGTGAGAGGAGTAATTACTTCGACGACAGACACTAATTGTCTTTTGTGTAACTCGCATTTGGAGACGGCGACGCACTCTTTTCTTAATTGTACGGTGGCTGGATTGGTTTGGAAAGAGACGGCTGAATGAATTGGTTTTAAATTTATTAGTGGAGGGGACTTCAAAAGTAGATTTTTGGACTGGTTTTCGTTTTCCAAAGCTAACAAAGTTAAGTCGGGAAGAGAAGGTAGCATTTGGTTGGCCGTTTGTTGGAATCTTTGGATGCTCAGAAATGGTATAGCGTTTAGGAATAATAGTTGGAATGTCGTAGATACGATGTGGTCGGTAAAATTTTCAGTATGGAGGTGGTCTTTTATCGGGGACATTACTAATTTCAATTGTAATTTTTACGATTTTGTGAAAAATCCTTTGTTCTTTTTGAAGTAGAAGTCAATTGGTTGGTAATTTCTACCTTTGTGGACCTAAGTCTCCCCTCTTTTGTAAACAGGTTAGAGTACCCTTTGTACTCTTATCAATATATCTTGCTTACAAAAAAAAATTTAAATTAAATATAAAAATTATATTGCATATAAAGATTTAAGTCGTAATAATGGCAAAGTTGATTGCAAGAAAAATGAATTACATACCTTAAAATAATACTCTACATGTACTAAGTGACTTGAAATCATCAGTAATAGAGTCTGAACTAATACATGCAATAATTTCTCTTTTAATGTAAATAGTCATGTTATCTGCTAGAAACTGAACTTTCATATTGTTTTGCAACTTATTCTTGATAATTTTCATTGCCGAAAAAGATCTCTCAGTTGTGGCAGTAGAAACTTGAAGAGTCAAGATAAGACGGAGTAGTCTATCAATTAAGAAGTAAATTTTATTCCTATTAGTTGCAACCGAAGGCAAGCATAATTTTTTAATAGTTAATAAATTCTTCAATTTTGTTGATTGACAGGCATCAACAAGAAATTGCCGAAGCTGAAATTGCAAAGTAATCTTCTCTTACTCATTGAAATTCATAGGTGTAATACCCCATATTATTTAAATGCACAATTGGATATCAGATGAGCATCTATGTGCTCTATCTTTGGTAAATTGGATTAATGGAATCCTCTAAGTACTTTAAGTATTATCAATTGGGATCAATAGAGCATCTAATGAACTCTGAAGAGATCAATTATTTATTAAAGGGACAAATCAATATTGATTAATTCAAGAGAGCATTTGAAGGTAACTCTAATAATTGATCAATTGGGTTGAGATGAAAAAATATCAATTGGAAATATATTTACCCTGTTGGATTATATATATATATATGTATATATATATATATATATATATATATATATATATATTAAAGAAAAGAAAAGAAAAAAAAGATAGTAAAGAAGAAGAGGAAAGGAAAGGAAGAAAAGGAAAGAAGAGAAAGAGAGAAAGTGGAGAAAGATGAAGAAGAGGAACTCATGGATCATCACCATCTTCTTCAAACTCCTCTTTGATTATTAGGTGGGTTCTAGTTAGAAACTCTAAGTTCTAGAAATCTATGATTCGAACTTAGGTTAGTTTTGAGAGAAAATGATTAAACGGGTAAATCAATGAAATCTAATTGACGAAATTCGTTATAAATTGCGTAGAGTAGTCGTAATATACATGTGATTAGTTCTTAATACTGGTTTTGGTGTTTGGAAATTATTGGGTGTGGAAAGGATGGATTTTGGGTGGTTGGAACCCTAAGAAACGCAGCAGAAAATTCTGCTTCTAATACGCACCGCCGGGCGGCGCTTTGAGCGCCGGGCTACGCGGGCGTGTAATTAAAATTATATGCATTCACTTGTGATCTGGACCGACCAAAACCCCAATCCACCAAGACCCAATTCATCAAAGGCCCACTCTACTCAATCCAACATATAAAGCAATTCAGATGCTATAAGAAGGTACATAATCTCTAATCTCCAATTTTGTTATACTCTTCTTGAATCTTGAATTGACTTTGGCGTTAGAGTGTTAATCATACATGTCAATTCCACGTCGTTGTAAGGAAGATCGGAGCCACCGCTCAGGACCATCATCATCATTGTATCATTATTTTTGGTTTCTTCGTGGAGTTAGACCATCCATTTATGGTAAACAACTGGAACAGAGGCGTCGTCTATGAGAATATGATAAATAATTCCTGCTAAATTTTACATTCAGTTCGATCTTGATCTTTTGATTAGATCTTTAATAGTAAAGAAATGATAACAATGAGTATGTTCCTGGGGGTTATGGTTGGAATCCAAAACGTGTTCTCTGAATTAACCGCTTGTTAGGTATTCCTTGTTGGTGTATGCCATAGATGATATTACTTTTGGTACTTGTATCAAATTATTTATTAATAATAAAAGACATTTCTTTATTATGTTTTTTTCCAAGATAATAAAGTCTCTAGAATAGCTAGTCTGTTTAATGAAATATTAAGTGTGAATTAATCATGAGATCCCATTAAACATAAGGATATTATTATTAAAGTATTTGTAGTCGAGCTTTACTGTGAAGTAGGATAACCTTAAAGCATGAAGACTATTATGTAGATAGATTGATGATCACGTCTCATGGATCATGGATAAGGAATATTCAAGTCTTAATATAGGTATGAATATTTGGAGTAATATTTATACTGGATTGACCCGCTATGAGAGTACTACATAGGAAGTTATGCAAAGTGTTATAAGTTACTCTCATGGTGAAAGTGGTGTATACCACCCTTCGACCTGAAACCACTATGGACCCTAGATGTAGAGTCGAGTACTTTATTGCCGATCTAACATTGTCCGTAACTTGATGACCAAAAAGACAGTTGATGGGTACTCCACAAAGCATGCTGAGGAACATGAGTGACCTAGATGGAATTTTTCCATCCTGCATAACATGATAAATGTCTAAGGGCCCAATATTGTGTTTAATATAGACTTAAGGGCAAAAGGGTAATTGTACACACAAGTATTATAAAAAAGGTTTTGTTAGATCACGTGAAATTTTTGAGACTTGGGTAGCAATGATATGTTTCTAGATACCGCTCACTGTTTAATATGTTAAATGCGTAACTTAATATAATTGCCAACGTCACGAAAACCTACAGGGCACACACATAAGGACAGATTGATAAGAGGTAAAGTAAATAAGGGACACCGTAAGGTACGGTGCACTTATAGAAATGTAGAACACCGTAAGGTCCAATGCACTTAAGTAGAATATGGAATATCGTAAGGTACCACGCGCTTAGGTGATATAAGGTACACCATAAGATATGGTGCACATATACTTAAGTGGGCTTTTTTGCTTGCAGCCCACACAAATGGTTCTATAAATAGAACCCTTGTGCAAATGCATACACTCTTGATGAAAATTCATACTGTGAAACCCTAGCCGTATTTTTCCTTCTCTCTCTCTCTCTCTCTCTCTCTCTCTCTCTCTCTCTCTCTCACACTCAAAGCCTTCAATCTTAGCAGCTAGCATTGAGACTGAAGGAAATTTGTTCGTGGGACTGAGTAGAGGCGTTGATGTTCATCATTGAATGCTCGTGATCACTCCTTCGATTTAGTATCAAAGGTTTCATCGTCACAAGAAATAAAGGTTTATATCATTGATCATGCTCATTCGTAAGGATCACTAAAGGGAAAATTTTAATTTTCGCTGTGTTTTGGATCATGATTTCCCTTCAGTGGTATCAGAGCCACTTACGAAACCATGCATATGATAGCTATTTATTTTTTTTCTTTTTGTTTTAAGTCGATTAAAAACACATAATAACTTAATTTATAAACGAGTAAATGAATTTTGGCAAAATGTTGTGTATGATTTGGATGATCGATGTTGACTATGCTTCAGAATCCGACATTAGTATGGTGAAGCAGCGATACATCGATCGTCCTTAAGTTACGCAAATATGATCAATCAAATTTTATATGTGATATAAGTAACTCTGATGCAAAGATGGTATATTGGATATACTGTTTTGATTTCGTCCATTCAATCACGCACTGATTGTTATTCTTTTGAGCGATCCATGTGCATTTGCTTCGGAATCCGACATTGTTATGGTGAAGCAATGACATGTCGATCAATCATACTGAATTATTGATCATGGTGTTTTGACAGTATGAAGTTGTTGCATTCGGGTTCATGACAGCACAAGGGTTGTGTTCTCAATGAGGTATGCGATTAGAGTTGTGATGGCACAAAAGTTGTACTTTAATGTTTATGGAAAGTATCAAGTGTTGATGCGAAAAACGACGCCAATTTCAAATGAATTGTTCATTAAAATTTTGCTTCGGGCCATTGCCTTTAACAACCCCAAAGAGGGCGCTGCCCCCTTGACCTTGACTACTATGCATAGTCGATCATTCACCGAAATTTAATTTGATTTATTTAATTAACATGATTTAAATTAATAATAATAAAAATGTGTTTATTATTGTTCTCTTGTGGTGATCAATTATGGTCTTAGTTTTCCTTTATTTTATTTTGGGATTTTAAAATACGACATGCGTGTCGTGCCTCTCTTTTAATCTCTTGATGTAACTTCTTTTCTCACCTCACTCCTATATCTTTGAATAAAACTCTCAATTCAATATCAGGCGTCGAAATTAGGAGCTAACAGCTACGTACTAGCGGATGATGAACAAAGTCTTTCGAGGTGAGATTGGAAACATGCTCGAAGTCTACATGGACGACATGATCGTAAAATCCAAAGAGGAATCCGGCTATATGCTCCACATGAAAATAGTATTCGACCAGGCAAAGGAGATGCAATATAAGGTTCAATCCGGAGAAATGCACATTCGGCGTTCGAACAGGTAAGTTCCCTGACTTCTATCTAACAGAACAAGGAATCGAAGAGAACCCCGACAAATGCAGGACCTTCTCCGAATTCCCAACACCAAACTCAAGTAAATCAATTCAATCTCTAAACGGGATGCTCACCTCGTTATCCCGCTACGCACTTCCCTTTTCAAACTCATTTTCAAGGAAGCAACATTCGAATGGACTGAGTAGTGCGAACAAGCCCTCATCCACCTCAAACTAGCTATTTCGCAACAAGACAATAGGGAGACTCTCTACCTTTACCTTGCTGTCACAACCGAGGACGTCAACGCGACTCTCATTCGCGAGACCCCCGAGGGGCAGAAACCCATATACTTCACTAGCAAGGCCCTACAAGGCCCATAACTCATATACCAGCAAATTGAAAAAGTAGCTCTAGCCCCCATCAATGCGGTGAGAAGATTGAGACACTACTTCCTAGCCCACACGATCGTGGTACGGACTGACCAACCCGTAAAGCAGCTACTCGGTCTCCCCAACATGGCTGGAAGAATGCTTAAATGGTCACTGGAACTCTCTGAATTTGGTATCCGGTACAAGAGAAGAAAGGCCCTTAAAGCTCAAGTACTAGTCTACTTCGTGGCAGAAATGGCCACACTTTCTTCCCTGACAAATGGAGCCCATAAGGGGACCATCTTCGTAGAAAGAGATTCCAACTCGACAGGAAGCGGAGCAGGCATCATCCTTGAAAACGAGGAGGGAATCCTGATCGAAGTCTCCCTTGCCCTATCCTTCCCAACCTCAAATGACCAGGAAAAGTACGAAGCCTTCCTCATAAGGCTACGCTTGGCCGAAGACTTGGGAGCTAAAGAGGTAAAAATCTTCACCAATTCCCAGCTCGTTGCATCTCAAGAACTGGGAGAATATCATGCCAAGAACGAAAATCACTCTGAGTACTTAGCTCTGGTTCGAGAAAGAATAATAAAATTCAATTTCGCGGAAGTAAAACACATTCCTCGCGAACACAACACCCGAGCAGACATCCTGTCAAAACTCACAAGCACAAAGAAGAAAGGAGGAAACAAGTCCGTCATCCAAGAGATACTTTCCCACCCGAGCATCGAAAAAACCTCCGCAACTCTCAATGTAAATTCCATCAGTGACAGTGACTGCTGGATGACCCTAGTATACAACTACCTAGCAACAGGGGAACTACCTCCGACCAGAAAGAGACTAATATGATTAGGTGCAGAGCTTGCGTCTATGTCTTGGTTGAGGACAATTTGTACAGACGGGGATTCTCTATCCCCCATCCTCAAGTTTGTCGAGGAATCCAAGGTCGCTCGCATCCTACATGAAATCCATGAAGGAATCAACACCCAACACCTCGGAGGAAGATCCCTCGCCCGGAAGGCCTTGCGAGCTGGATATTACTGGCCCACCATGCAAAACGATGTAAAAGAACATGTTAAAAAATAAGATAAATGCCAAAGTCATGGAGACATGCACTTGGCATCGCCCAACGAACTTAAAACTCTCTCGTCCTCGTGGCCCTTCACCTGGTGAGGAATGGACTTCCTCGGGCTGTTTACCATCGGGTCAAACCAGTATAAGTACAAAAAAACATTTCGCATCTGTTGAGCATCCACAAACGAACGGGTAGGCCGAAGCCGCGAATAGAATGATCCTACGAGGGCTAAAACGAAGATAAGGCAAGGCCAAAAAGAAATAGGTCAAGGAACTCTGGGCCTCCCGAACAACACCATACTCGACCACTGGGGAAACTTAGTTCCGAATAGCCTACGGGACCGAGGCAGTAATCCCAGTGGAGATCAGAGAACCTTCTAGGCGAACTAAATTCCCCCTCGACAAGGAGATGAACGACGAGGCACTAAGAGAAGAGCTTGATCTTGTCGAAGAAATTCGATCAGGGGCAGCCCTCCGCAAAGCCTCGTTAAAACAAAAGATAACCATACGACATGAAACCAAAGTCATAAAATGAGAGTTCAAAATTGGCAGCCTAGTATTGCAAAGAAATCACAAAGATACTCGTGAGAGAAAACTCGCCGCGAACTGGGAAGGCCCCTATCGTGTCTGAGCAAAAATGGAAAATTGGACCTACTACCTCGAAAACTTGCACGAGGAAGAGCTTGCTTGACCATGGAATGCCGATAAACTAAAACAATATTATAGTTATGCATGACAGTCGACATACCCCATTCGGCGATGACATGGTACGTCCTGGCCACGGAGGCGTGCTTGGGGACAAACACAACGTCCTAAACTTAAAAAAAAGGCAAGTTTCCACACTTTGACGAACAAATTCTTGGCCCGATGGGGAAACCTCAATCGAGCTCCTCCATCGTGGTACCATTAAGGCAGAACACCCAGCTTCCAATGGGAGGTTCATGCCATGGAGCTAAGATCCCGACTGAAATCTTCCCACCACTATTAGTACGGAACCGAACTCCAGTCACTCGACAAGTTCCATACACTGTCGAGCAAGAGCCCCAAATACTTAGCAAAAATAATTTCCAAACAAACATCTTGTTACAAGAAAGCAAAGGCATACACGAAGAGTGAAGTGATATTAAAATACCGACTACGAAGGCTGAAGATGTCATAATATTACAACAAAAAAAGGGGCAGTGCCCCCTATCCAAATTTTACAAATCATGGCGCGCAGGCCAAAACAAATACAACCAAAACATACAAGTTAAACATTGTGCTCCCCCTCATTGGTGAGCTCTTCGTCTTCCTCATCATCATCAGCAGGATAGTTGGGTGGAGCGACTATTTGACCATCAACCACCTTGGACAGGAACCCGGTCCCAGCAGTGATGAACTCGACTCAGTAGTATACGATTCAAAGCTGAGCCACTGCATTCTCAAAGCTCATCTCGACAGCATCCACACAATCCTGCTTAAGACTTCTGAATCGAGAAACCAGCTCGGCACGGGATAGCAAGGCTTTTAGGTCGTCATCCTCGTCCTCGACGGGGGCCGCAACAGCTTCCAAGAAAGAAATCTTGTCCTCAAAGCTCTTCTTCTCGGTAGCATGCTCGAGCCTCAAGCAAGTCATGTCCGCATTTAACTTGGCCAACTCCTCTTTCTTCTCACGCAGCTCGGTTAAAATCTACCCCTGCATCCTATACTTCTCCTTGTAGTCATTGAAAGCAGTCTCCAGCCGGGGCACCTTTGCTTCGAGCTTCACGTTTTCTGTCCGCTGCTTCTCCAACTCATCAGTAGAGCAGGTCTCCTCGTCATTATGGACCAAGCCCACTTCCATGATCCTCATCAGAGCGGCCGCATCCTGAACTAATGCATTCCTTCTGCCCGCCACGTCGAGGCCAGGATGGACGAAGAATCTTCCCGAGGCACGACTAGAGAAGGGCCCCCCTCAAAGAACCCCCTGTTGGAATAGCAAGGGGCAGCGCGAACTTGTCCTCTACAACCTCCCCCGTGAGAACCATATCCACAACATCCTCCGCGCGCTGCCTTTTCTTGGTCGGGGTGTCCTGCTGAGGGGAAGACTGGTCGCCCCCTGTGAAGAATAAGAATCGAGGCCGGAGTCACCCTTGGACTGGTTCAGGAGTTGGACAATCCTATTCTTAGAGCTCCTTTTTTTGCCCTTTGATGTACCCCCATTGTTCATCCCCATCTTGATCACGCGATCGTGAAGGTTAGACATTTATTTGCGACAAATAATGGATACAAGTTAATATACCAAGAAAGAATAAACATACAAACTAGTTAAAATGAAAAACCGCTACCTAAAAGCAATAAAACATCGTCGACAATGTCACACTCGAGGAGCTCTTTTGTGTTTATATATTGAGCCTCATAAATGGGTTGGCCATGCTTGTCGAGGACAACCTCCCCGTTCTGAGTCTCCCACCAAGTAGGAGCGAAGCTGTCAACGAACTTCATAAGCTTGTTGAATCCATGTTGCTCCTCGGAGTCCCACTACTACGAAAAACCCATTTAACAACGGTTGGGAATGACATATAATGATGCGGGCGAAGGCGTTGTTATGTAGATTGTTGTTGTATCTTCGATGTTTCTACAACGGTCTGGAAACCGTTGTTGTATTCTGGAAAACGCGCTATATATTGCAACGGTTAGTTGTATCAACCGTTGTGAAATATATTATTAATCACAACGGATATTAGTTTCAACCGTTTTGAAATATATTATCAATCACAACGGATATTAGTTTCAACCGTTGTTACATGTACCCTTAGTTTATTATATACAAATGTATATTGCTTGTTTTACCATACACCTAGTTAAAGAATTACAACCATTAAATTGGTAAGGAAATATATAATCTGAAAATTAAAATATTCTTGAAAACCAACTTAAACACACCACTGTTTTTCGAATTGCATCCATTTCATTCCGCACATTTTATGTTCCTTAACATATAATATACGATTCAATGGTCTGATTCACTCTACTCATCGATATTTTTAATTATATAGTTTACCTCTCCATCGCCCAAAATCATCGTGATTTTATCATCATAACAATCATGATCATAAAAATCAAGATGATTTTTGGTGATGAATAGGTAAACTATATAATATAAAAGATATCGATGTGTAGAAGGAATCAGACCGTTGAATCGTATATTATGCGTTAAGGAACATTCAACGTGCTGAATGAAATGGATGCGATTCGAAAAACATTGACATGATAATGGTTGGTTTTCAAATACATCTTAATTTTCAGATTATAAGTTTCGATATCAATTTAACAGATTGCATTTTCATTAAAAGGATAGTAAAACAAACAATATACATAGTATATAATAAACTAAATTTCATATGTACAATATCAGAATAATAAACTAAATTTCATATGTACAATATCAGAATAATAAACTAAATTTCATATGTACAATATCAGAATGAATTCATATATATGTACCTTATTAGAATGAATTCATATATATATGTACCACCATCATCGTCACCATGTGAAACAAACCTAAGAAGTGGGAAAGCAATGAAGAAAATTAGTTATTGTTCAAAACAAAACAAGCAAAATTAGAAACAAACCCTAATAAGTGGGAGGCAATGAAGAAAATTAGTTAGTATTCAAAACAAAACAAGCAAAAGTTGAAAGAAAACGCTAAGAAGTGGGACTGTACCATAACAATGAAGTTCACCTTGCTTGTGAAGCATTGAAGTCGAATCTGTGCAAAAAGAGAACAATCAACAAAAACATCATGAAGCAAATGAGATAATGAGTACTATCTAACAAAAAGATTGAAGTGGAAGAATACCTTATTTTCCATAAACAATATGTACATTACGCTTGCTACGCCAGCATCATCACCATGTTCATCTAGTTTTAGACTCTGCAAGAAGGAATTCAAGGAGGAAAAAGCTTAAATCAAAAGCTTCATACTTCTTGAATTTCTTTTCGCAGATTCTAAAAAAAGATGAAGTTTGGGTGCTAGGGTTTCGCTGTGAAGGAAACGGCGCGACTGTCAAAAAGGGAAAGTTAATTCCCTTATATAGGTAAATGTTTCAGAACGGTATTCTTAAATAACCGTTATGATAGATTATATATTAATTTAATAATATCACAACGGTTAGTTATAATAACCGTAGTGATACCCCTTATACGTGGTACAAGGTTCGACACGAGGCAACAACATTTTTCTAAAATTACGCCTGGATTATAAGTGATATCGCTACGGTCATTACTTATAACCGTCGTGATATTACTAACCGTTGCACTTCCCAACATATGAACGGTTTACAAGAAAATATAGTTCCAGAATATGAACGGTTTACAAGTTGTCATCATTACAAGCATTAAACTATTAGTCTTTTCATCTTCAACCTCATCTATAGATAGACAATTTTACATATCTAAATAATATATTCTTCGTAACAATGAGTTCACCAAATGAGAATCCTAGAAACCTCAATGAGGAACTTCAGGCGCCAATCCAGGAGGCCGTCCAACCAGCAACTGCCAACTTCAGGGATGCCTTAAGGGTAAGGAAGGATAAGAAGAAGCAGAAGAAGAAGAAGCCGAAGAAGAAGAAGATAAAGAAGAAAATGAGGCCTGTATATTATGATTCCGATGAGGGGAGTGAGGAGAGATGTCTAGATTATGAAGATGCATTTTATGCTATGGGCTCTGACAATGATCTTGATATGTAATATGTTTATCAATGTACTCTCAATGGAATATTAAAATAAAATTATGTTTATATATGTTCATCTCTTACAGTTTTATTTTTAAAGTTATATATATATATACTCTATTGCACTTAAAAATACTAAAGAATACATTGTTGTGAATCGAAGCGTGATACGTGTAGTACAACGGTCTTCTAATACAAGCGTGTTAAAATGTAAAAATATGGGAAAAAATATAGAGCTGGGAATCGAAGCTTGTTACACAGCTTGTATTACAATGGTTATGTAATACAACCGTCGTTAAATATGGCGTTATAAATTTTTAATCCTGTTACAACGGTGGGATATGAAACCGTGGTAAAGCTGGCGTCGTTAAATGGGGTTTTCGTAGTAGTGTCCAACTCGTTAGGCTTAGTGATGTAATAATCTGCGTTCTCTTCAAAGTGGGCGTTACTCCAGCAAAGGGCGAACTTCGAGACCATCCTCGTCACCTCATCCTTGTCCTCTTCATGAGCACACTCCCGTCTTCCTCAGTTACAACCACACGCTCGAACACGGAATCCATGGCTTCTCGTGACACGTGCTGAATCGTATAATACCTATCTTTAAAAGTACGAGCAGAGTCTATGAACATTTTAAACAACTTCTTCGGCTGCTTCAGGGACACCCAACTGTGCTTCCCGTGCGAAGTTTGTCGCTGAAGATGGAAACAACGAAAAAACTAAGGAATGGTGACGCCAATCTCAAGATATTGGCACACAATCTCGAACGCCCGAATAACTGCAATCGAGTTTGGATGTAACTGAGAGGGTGCTAACTCTAACCAGTAAAAAATACCCACTTGGAGACCGGTGAACGGCAACCGATGTCCCAGCTCTTTGAAGGCATACTCGTACATAGCAAAACGGTTACCTGATAAATGCGAGCAGATCCGTTCCTCCCGGTCAATTTTATAAACTGCCCAGTTCTCCAGGGCACTCAGAAACCCCGCGCCTTCTTCAAAGTTCGCAAATGCGCTCTCTGGGAAGTCAGTGAAACACGAAGCTATCCATCGGGGTTCCGACCCAACCCAAGCTAAGTAAGGATTGTTGATTGTGTCGACCAAGTGAAGACCCTTGGCGTTACGAGCCATAGAAACATAAAATGTAGAGGACAACAATGAATTTGATGATCAAATCAAATTCACCCTTCCACTGCAAAATTAAGTGAAAGGGCAAAGAGAGGCATGAGGATGCTGCCCTCGACCAAAGCCCTTATTCAGCAGCAATCAAGGGAATCGTGAGGATCTTCTCCTCGACGGAGGCCTAAGTCGACGCACTAAGAAAACTGCGGGGAAGAGCACCCTTGACACGGAGCTTCATCAGAAAACTCATGAGCTCCACCGGTGCAAGTCCTATTCACCGCCTTAACGGTGGCGACATAGTGGTTTTCAGAAGAAATAACGCGCAAAATATTAACTTTCCTAATCAAAAACGCTGTTCTAGCATAGAAACCCAAACGGTCGGCGTTTGGAAATGGCCAAACCACCGGGAAACACCAACACCCACAGGAACCAAACATAAAGGGAAGGGAAATCAATGTCCTAGAACTAACATGCAAGCCAGGAGAAAGGTGAAAGTTACTTGATTTTGAAGATGACAAAGGTTGATGACGGTGGCGATAGAAAATAGCAGTGATGATGCTCTATAACTCAGAGGAAAAATGGAATGAAGGAGAGGAAAAACTTTGAAAATGACCCTCCAATCTCCCTATTTATAAACCAGCTACAGTGCATGGGAAAAAGTGGCACCGTTTGGGCAAACGTGTCGCTGTTTGGCTCATTATTGTCCATACTCATAGGCCATCATTACACATTTAATAGCTGTGACACGTGGCTCGAGGGGACGAACCATTTTTCTTTTCAAGTCCCTTCAGTCTTCCAGACTCCAAAGCGTCGATCATCTCTTGTCGAACACAAGCGAAAAACTTTCGTATTCCTTCACGAGCATGGCTTCAACGATAAACTTTTGCATTCCTTCACGAGCATGGCCTCAGAGAAAAGATTTTGCATTCCTTCACGAGCATGGCCTCGGCCAAAAGCTTGAAGCAAATGTACGGCCATCATGATAAGTTGCGAGCAAAGCCAAACGCTCAACGCGAGCGCAAGTTAAACTCTTGACCGCAGTCCTGCACGAGGCATCTTCCTCGTAAGCAAAACCCAACGAGTTACGAGCAAAACATCATCCTCGTGGACGCAAACTCACGAACAAGAGACACCCATGTCGAGCACCATGTACGACAACGTGAGCTCGCAATCGTGATCTAGAATGAATGCCCTCGTCACACAGAGTCCCTTCTTCCTCCTCGACATTCGAACTGACTCTAAGTCATTGATCCTCTTCCTAGGAGCAATGTACTTGGTGGACTCCTTTTCTAGACTAGGCTTGTGGCTGACCCATCGTCAAGCAGAACCCAATCCGGTTGTGCATCAAGGACGTCCCATAGTGCAGACCGAACCAGTTGGGCCACTGGAGAACACGTTTTTCACGTGCTCCTCACCCGAGGACACGTCACCAACTGAATACGTACTCCTCGCAGAACCATTATGCTCTTCATAACGGGAAAGTCCATCCACTAGCCAGGGAGTGCTGAGCGTTTGACCTAGGAGGACGAGCACGAGCTGCACATCCTTACTTTTACGTAGGAGTCACTACATTTAAAAAGGAGATTTACGACACATAAGTTGCGATAGTTCCCATAAAACTCCCCTTCTTCCTGAATTGCGACGGTTGTCACGACAGTTAAGGCCAACTGTCGTAGGTTTTCTAGACATGTTGAGTTATATAATTGCGACGGTTACCAATGTACCTTCCTTTTTTCACATCTGCGACCGTTAGGACGAACTGTCGCGATTATTTTGACATACTTTTTTATTTCGTTACTCTTCTATTTTTTTAATTCCATTGATTCTATTTTCCTCTTTTTAATCAAAATCATTATTATATTTTTTTTTCTTCCATTTTTTCACACTTGATTTGATTTATCTTCCACCCTCTTCCTTCTACAACTCATGCTTTAACCTAACCAAACTCTCCATTTTTTCAATATCTCCATACTTTTCTCTCAAACCTTAAAATAAAAAAGGAGAGAAATAAATACTAATTTATTTTATTCAAAAATAGACACTTACTTTAAAATTTAAAATATAAAAATATAAATATTTATTTAAATTAAGAAAATATTTATTGGTATCTTTATACAAAAATAAAATTTAATTGAAATATAAAATATTTTACATATAAAATTGTAATTTATATTATATTGTTTATTATATATTATTATTATTATTATTATTATTAAAATTTTTGTTTAAAATATTATTTAACATAATAAACCTAAACTATCATACTATAGAAGAAGAATAAAATTGTGTGAAATAAAAGAAATAAACCTAAAAGTAGAAGAAAAATCATAAGGGAATCCAAATCACTTCGCCTTCTCTGTTTCATTTTCCCTCCTTGTTTTTTATTTTCCCCCTCACATGATTGAAACCCTAAAAAATCCCTCACATAATCATGACCGACATCTTCTTCTTTGATGCATCAAATTTGTTCTAATTACAACAAAAAAACATTTTACCTCAAATTCACTTTTGCCATTCTCGGATTCTCTAGTTCATTTTACAAATCCATTTTTTCCAAACGATGAAGCCCAAGTTTTAATTTTCAAGTGATTTTGATTTCAATCGCATTTGAGTTTAATCACTTCTTAAACAGGTTTGATTTCAACTTACTTGTTCAAATTCTTCACTTTCAAATTTGACCTAAAAAAATGTTTGTTCGAATTCTTGCTCTCGCTAGCTCTCTCTCGTTGCTTCGATTAGGCTGCTAAGCGAATCAATGGTGTTAGTTTCATTATCTATTATATCTAAGATAAAATCGATGAATTGGGAAATTGGATAATAATTGGGTAGTTCAGTACATGACCGTAGATTACATTGTTATTTCAAGTGGGAAATGGTTTTTGAATCCTAACCATGACATAGAAAACTACACTTGGATGCCACTCATGTTCTAGGAAGAACTTGGGTATAACTTTCTCATCTTTTAAAAATGGCGAGTGATCTACTGAAGGAAATTAAAGAAGGTGATATTGAAATGAAGTATTTGAGGATATTATGGAGATTTCATGAGAAAGAGAGTGTTTGTATTTTTCTGCCAAGTTGTAGTTTGCCTTAGGGCGCTTGTAATTGTTATTTCTCTCTCTAATTTTTTCCAGCAAAATTAGATAGATTTCGTGCATGATGAGAGTTTTACATTCAATATGATTTTCATCCGCACCAACTTGACTTTCGCAACTTGAGATATGTTTCCATACTTTGTACTTATTGTCATTGTCATTGGTTTGATTTATGATTGGTTTGGTAGTTATGACTTTGCGAACAATTTTTTTGAAGATATATTTTTTAATGACTTGTATCAATAAGCATGTAATATGCCTTGTATCATTGCAGCATAGTATTATGAATTAGAAATGATCCAAATGAAGAAAAAAGTCACACATGCCTACATCCCACAAGAGTAAGTGATGATTAAATATTATGATACGGAAAAAGCCTATCCATTAAGGTTATTTTGTAAATACATGGTGCTGCAAAGCTGCTGCTTGAGAAAAATAAAGTTGCAGTGTTTTAAAAATGCTTATGTCTTATTGGAAAAGCATCAGCTCGAAATGGCGATTGCCATATTTTTTCTTGGAGGACACCATTATTCTACTATAAATGTTTATGCTAAGAACCATAGGAACGAACAACTTGCACTAGTCATCTGTTGCCTTGTTGAGGGCGATGGACGACCATTAGAGCATCACCTAATTACTAAATATATATTTTCGTCTGCAATCGATAGAGGAAACCATGGTTTTATATTTCACTTTGTAATCGTAATTGCGGTTGCAACTGCATCATATTTCAATTGCGGTGTGATTTAAGATCACACATCTGGCCTCATTAGAAACCACATCAAACAAGGCAACAAATGATTAGTGCAATGTGTTTTTACGTGTTTAATTTTTTTAATGTAAATTTCAATGGTTTAAAATTTTCTTTAGTTGGTTTACCCATTTTATTTTAGATGGAATTTTATCCTTGTTAGAGCGTTAGTTCTTGTTGTGCTTTTGAGAAAAACAGAGCCAAAAGTCAATGAGTAATCTTGAAGAGTCAAGACCAACCTACGGTAAGGAATCACATTGGCTTTTCATATTTGTTATTTAATTCTCTATTTGATAAGGTAAAAATATGTGTGTCCAATTTTTATAACTTAGGTATTTGCAACTCAGCTATATGATGCAAGTCATTTAGAGAAAAAAATTGTGGTTGTGAGATTTGGGTCGAACTCACTCATGCTGTGTCGAAGGAGAAGTTTTCATGTTTTCGACAGAAGGCAAGCATGCAGTCGAAGCTTGTTCACATGCTGATGCCTGATTGTTACAAACTGTAGTCGACGTCTATTCTAGTTTGTATTGTCGAAATTTATATATATTCTGTCGAATTGGGCGTTGTGTTAAGGATCCAATTGTTTAGGTTTCTTGGGCTGCAAGTTACCTAGTTAGTCTATAAATAGGCTAGTACACTCAGTTTGTTGAGGGTGGCAAATTGTGATATTCACTTGTAATCATTGTAAACGTTAATGAGAAAGTGAATAGTAAACAGAATTATATTTGCCCAATCCTTGTTGTTCTCTTCTTCTTCTTGTTTTCTTTTTCATTAAACCCTAACCCTTGTTTTGGTTCTTGATCATCAAGAGACCAGTTTTATACTTTGATCAAAGTCATCGTTTTTCCACAACAAATTGGTGCGGTGAGCGTGGAGAAGATGGCTTCAACAAAGTATGAGATTGAAAAGTTCACCGGAGTGAACGATTTCGGTCTGTGGCGCTTGAAGATGAAAGCCCTACTGGTGCAGCAGGAATGTCTGGAAGTGTTGAAGGGGATGACAGCCATGGATGCTGCGTTGACGGAAAAAGAAAAGACGACAATGATCGAGAAAGCATACAGCGCAATTCTGTTGAGCCTTGGTGATAAGGTTCTCCGGCAGGTGTCAAAGGAGACGACGGCGTCGGGATTATGGGTGAAGCTTGAAAGCTTGTACATGATCAAGTCGTTGGTGAATCGTCTTTACCTGAAGCAAGCATTGTATTCGTTCAAGATGAATGAAGACAAAGCTTTGGCTGAGCAGTTGGATTCTTTCAACAAGCTGATTCTTGATCTTGAAAACATTGATGTAAAGATTGATGATGAAGATCAAGCATTGTTGTTGTTGTGTGCTTTGCCCAGATCGTATGCTCACTTCAAAGAAACTCTCTTGTATGGAAGAGAGTCCCTGACCTTTGAAGAAGTTCAAGCAGCCTTGTATTCAAAGACTTGAACGAAAGAAAGGAGTAGAAACCTTCATCAGTTGGCGAAGGGTTGTCCGTGAAAGGTAGATCATCGAAGAAAGATGGTAGGTTTGACAAGAAGAAAGGAAAGGTTCAGCAGAAGTCTTCTGGAGGTGATATGTCTAGTATCAAATGTTATCACTGTAAGAAGGAGGGTCACACAAGAAAGGTGTGCCCTGAGCGCCTGAATAATCACGGAGGTAAGGACAATGGGAATGCAGCTATAGTGCAAGATGGTTATGAATCATCTGATGTCCTTGTGGTGTCAAGCAGCAACTCTTGCGAAGAGTGGATTATGGATTCTGGATGTACTTGGCATATGACTCCAAACAAGAATGTGTTTGAAGAATTATGTGATCAAGATGGAGGATCAGTGATGCTGGGGGACAATAAAGCTTGCAAGATTGCAGGTATTGGATCTATTAGATTCAAGCTCTATGATGAGTCAATAAAGCTATTGACTGGGGTTAGGTATGTACCTGATCTTAAGAGGAATTTAATTTCTCTTGGTGAATTCGACAGAAAGGGATATGTTTTCAAAGGAGAGCAAGGTACCCTGAGAGTCATGAAAGGGTCGAAGGAAGTCTTGAGAGGCGTGAAAAACCAAGGCTTGTATACCCTGGAGGCTGAGGTTGTAAGTGGTTCGACAAATGTCATATCCACGAAACCTATGTCGAAGACAGAGTTATGGCACATGAGATTGGGCCATGTCAGCGAGAAAGACCTGGTCGAATTGGGGAAGCAGAACCTGCTAGGTGGTGACAAAGTCGAAAAGCTGGAGTTTTGTGAATCTTGTGTATTTGGTAAATCCTGTAGGGCGAAGTTCAACAAAGGCAAGCAAAGAACACATGGATCCATTGATTACATTCATGCTGATCTTTGGGGGCCTGCAAGAAATACTTCACACTCAGGTGCAAGGTATTTTCTATCCATTGTTGATGACTATTCCAGAAAGCTATGAGTATTCATTCAAAAGACGAAGGATGAAACTTTTGAGAATTTCAAAAGTTGGAAGGTTCTGGTCGAAACTCAAACTGGCAGAAAGGTTAAGAGGTTGAGAACTGATAATGGCCTTGAATTCTGCAACGAAGCGTTCGACAGTTACTGTGTTGAGTCTGGGATTGCAAGGCATAAGACTGTAGCAGGTACTCCTCAACAAAATGGCTTAGCTGAGAGATTCAATCGAACTATCCTAGAAAGGGCTAGATGCATGTTGGTTAGTGCTGGATTGAAGAAGGTGTTTTGGGCAGAGGCTGTTTCGACAGCAGCTTATCTGATAAATAGATGTCCCTCGACTCCGTTGGGAATGAAGACACCTGAAGAAGTTTGGTCGGTTCATCCACCAGATCTCGACAAACTGAGAGTATTTGGTTGTTTAGCCTATGCTCACATTAGGCAAGACAAGGTCGAACCTAGAGCTCTGAGATGCATGTTCCTTGGATATCCTGAGGGAGTCAAGGGTTATAGGATGTGGTGCCTAGAACCAGGTCACAGAAGATGTATCACAAGTCGTGATGTAGTTTTCAATGAGGTCGAAATGGCTTTTAAGAAAACTGGTGATGCTGGTCGAAGTGCAGAAATCCTTGAAGAGGAGCTGGAACAGGTAGAGATGCCTGTTGAGGTGGAGCATAGTGATGCTGAAGTGCATAACCCTGATGAAGTCGAAGAGCAAGATGCTGAAGAGGCTGAGGAAACTGTTGATGACTATCTACTGGCAAGAGATAGGTCGAGAAGAGTCATCAAGCCACCTCAGAGACTTGGTTATGCAGATCTTATAGCTTTTGCCTTAATCTCTGCAAGTGAGGTACTTGACGAAGAACCTAGAGATTACAAGGAAGCTATAAGGAGTCGAGACAAGACTGAATAGCGAAAAACCATGGATGACGAGATGAAATCTCTTCATGATAATAACACTTGGGAGCTGATTGAGAAACCTGCAGGAGCAAGGTTAGTCAGTTGTAAGTGGATTTTCAAGGTCAAGGAAGGAATCGAAGGAGTGATGTCGAAGCGCTTTAAGGCGAGGCTGGTTGCTAGGGGGTTCACTCAGAAAGAAGGAGTCGACTTCAATGATGTGTTCTCAACTGTTGTAAAGCATAGATCCATTCGAATGCTGTTGGCCATGGTGGCAAAGTTCGACTTGGAACTTGAGCAAATGGATGTGAAGACAACATTTCTGTATGGTGATCTAGATGAAACGATCCTGATGCGTCAACCTGAAGGGTATGCAGAAAAGGGTAAAGAAGATTATGTGTGCAAGCTGAATGGGTCTTTGTATGGCCTGAAGCAATCTCCTCGACAGTGGAATATGAGATTTGACAAGTTCATGGCACACATTGGTTTCACTAGAAGTCAGTTCGATCACTGTGTTTACTTCAGATTTCGACCTGGAAACTCACTTGTTATGTTGCTGCTGTATGTGGATGATATCTTATAGCTAGCAACAGGGTTGAGGATGTAACGAAGGTGAAGGCTGAACTCAGTAAGGAGTTCGAAATGAAGGATCTGGGAGCTGCAGCCAGGATTCTTGGGATTGACATCCGGAGAGATAGAAAGCAGTCGAAGTTGTGCTTATCTCAGGAGACATACCTACGGAAGCTTCTCGACAAGTTTGGTATGTCGAATTCGAAGTTTGTTGTGACACCTACAAATCCTCAGTTTAAGCTTAGTACTACTCAAAGTCCGAGTACTGAAGCTTAAAGAATCTGAATAGCATTCCATATGCTAGTGTAGTGGGTTCTTTGATGTATGCTATGGTATGTACGAGGCCAAACATAGCATATGGAGTGAGCCTTGTGAGCAGGTATATGGCCAATCCTGGAAAGGCGCACTGGCAAGCTGTAAAGTGGATTCTCAGGTACATAAATGGGTCTCTGAAAAGAGTCTTGATTTATGGTGGAGCTTGTGATGGTGATAGCATAGTCGAAATCGAAGGATTTGTTGACTCTGATTATGCAGGTTGTATGGATTCCAGAAAGTCTATTTCTGGATATGTTTTCACAATGTTTGGCACAACAATCAGTTGGAAAGCGACGCTTCAGAAGGTTGTTGCCTTATCAACCATTAAAGTTGAATATATTGCCCTCACTGGAGCTGTGAAGGAAGCATTGTGGCTTGAAGGTTTTGCAAAGGAGCTGAAACTTCAAGGTCGAAATATCACTGTTAAATGTGATAGTCAAAGTCCAATACACCTGTCGAAGAATTCAGCCTATCATGAGCGAACTAAGCACATTGATGTGAGGCTGCATTTTGTCAGAGAGATAATCGAGCGTGGTGAAGTCCAGGTGCTGAAGGTTTCGACTGAAGACAATGGTGCTGATATGATCACCAAGACGTTGCCAAGTTGCAAGTTCTTCCACTGTATGCAGTTGATAAAGCTGCATGATGAAAGCTAGTTGTTTTCCCTTTGTTGCTGAGTTAGATCCAAGGTGGAGATTTGTGAGATTTGGGTCGAACTCATGCTGTGTCGAAGGAGAAGCTTTCATGTTTTCGACAGAAGGCAAACATGCAGTCGAAGCTTGTTCACATGCTGATGCCTGATTGTTACAAACTGTAGTCGAAGTCTGTTCTAGTTTGTATTGTCGAAATTTATATATATTCTGTCGAATTGGGCCTTGTGTTAAGGATCCAATTGTTTAGGTTTCTTGGGCTGCAAGTTACCTAGTTAGTCTATAAATAGGCTAGTACACTCAGTTTGTTGAGGGTGGCAAATTGTGATATTCACTTGTAATCATTGTAAACGTTAATGAGAAAGTGAATAGTAAACATAATTATATTTGCCCAATCCTTGTTGTTCTCTTCTTCTTCTTGTTTTCTTTTTCATTAAACCCTAACCCTTGTTTTGGTTCTTGATCATCAAGAGACCAGTTTTATACTTTGATCAAAGTCATCGTTTTTCCACAACAGTGGTTACGCTGCAAAACTTGACGTTGCTGTAAAATGCAGCCACAATTGAGGTTGCGAAGACCTCAAGAACTTTTATATTACGATCATAATTGAAATTTTTTCTAAGTTATCATGTGTTTTATGAAGGTTGTTATGACTCCTGAAGTTAACTCTAGAAAAACAAGCAAAGCTATCCTAGCAGAGTTAGTAAAGCTTCATGGAAACACTAAGTTGGAAAAGAGACTCCCAACTCATGATGGCGCATAGACTCTTTACACTTTCGTTTGGCTTCCGTTTACACAGAAATAGTTCAATATACTCTTGAGTGAGGATGATGAGACAACTTGTAGTACAACGTGATTGATTACAGAAGAAAAACTAAGTAAATTTATTTTCTTCAGATTTTGAAACAAATATGAGTTGTAAATTTTGTGTTTAGAGAAAAGAAATTTGAAGTTCAAATCAAGTTTGTAGCTCATGTTAACATGCATCAGTTACATGAGCTTCTCAGTAGAAAAAATGGATACTCCACATGAAGCTCTTAATGTCATTGACATTGTATTGAATGAGCTTGCATCTCACAGGTGCATTTTTATTTGTTATTTCAAGTTTAACATATATCATTATATTATTTTTTCTTACACCTTAATTTGCATGTTTAGCTATGTATCATTTGGGAGGTTATTATATTCTTTGGATTTAAGAAAATCACATAAGCTGAGTGGTGGTGTGGAACCATGATGGGGATTTTATCAAAGTGTAAAGGATACTTAGATGGGGTTATCACTTAATGTTGAACTAGTCATGAGATTATAGCATAGGTTTGAGTCAATTCTGAAATGAATAGCTCATGTATTAATGTTGCTCTTATTTTAACTGACAAACAATTCATCAAAATAATTGTAATTGTAATCCTGATGCAAGGGAGTTTGGTATCAGCATAGATAAAAAGCTTGCATCCGTTAAGGCTCTGGTTCTTCCTGCTTCTTGGGTGATTTTTCCTATTGTTAAATTCATAATTTTTTTTCTCTGTCTTTTGGAATTCAACTAATAATTATACATTTAGGCTCTTTCTTCATAGTTGAAATGAAATACCATGACACTAGAAGAGAGAACAAAATCCTACCACAAATTGGTCATTGGAACAAGAATAACAAGGGTAGCTTTAGACACACGGATTATAGTTTGTTTTAACAGTGGATCTTCATTCTTGTTATTTCAATACGGAAAGTTATAAATGTAGGAAAAGTAAAAAATTAGGCATGTATCAAATTCTCAAGAAATGTCCAAACTCTGGAGAGGACTTTTGTCCATCCATTGTGTAGCGAGCGATTTTTGGACGTGGTTGCAAAGCACAACCGCTCTTTGGGTTTACTACAGCTCGATTCATTTTTTATCCTATTGTAAGCTGATGAAGGAAGGGAAATAGATGTCTCCAACTAACCCTGCTTGCATACTGAGGTTAAACAGTCAAAATTGTTGGTTTACAGATGCTCCAAAGATTCGGGGAGTGTCTCAGGTTATTTTGTTCAAAGAGATGTTTAGGACGGACGTTTTTTATTGATGTGTGAAAGTATGGGATTTCAGGTTTTTGTTTAGTGTGCTCGCTAAGATCTTTTCTTTCGATCTTATGCCTACGTATTCCCGTTTACCGAAACAGGGAAATCAGAGCGTTCGTAGTTCCTCCTATTCTATGGGAGGAAATGGGGTTTTGGTGTCTTGTTCAAAGCCCAAGACATGAAGCTAAAAGGTGATTTGTATCTTGTTTAAAGCCCAAGATGTGAAGCTGAAAAGTCTATTTGTATCTTGTTCAAAGCCCAAGATATGAAGCTGAAAGGACTCGGCTTTAGAGAGAGTTTGTCATCTCTAAAGAGGGATAAAGGAGAATTACTTTAACCGGGATATTCGAATCCGGCAATGCCATAATTTCCTAAGAAGGGGTTTTAACCTGAAGGAGAAGACTTTAACTCAGTGTAGAGCAATGCCATCTTTCCTTAGGAATTTCTTATGCTAAAAGAAGGACAATGGCATGGATATAGATGATCCAGAGGCTTGCCGCTTACAGCGATTAGATGAAAGGGAAGGAGTTGTTGATGTTTGTGTACTGTGAACGAGGCACATGTTTGATGTTAAAAGGTTAATTGGACTCAGCCAGGGATGTCGTTATACAAAGCCTAAGAGGAGGCTAAAAAAGGATGGACTCCACTGGGGAAGTTTTATATGTGTCTTGTACAAAGCCCAAGATTGAGGCTAAAAGAGGTTAACTGACTCAGCTGGAGTTTATGTGTCTTGTACAAAGCCCGAGATGGAGGCTGAAAGAGAGTTTTGACTCTGTTTAGAGGAATTTGTATCTCGTACGAAGCCCGAGATGGAGGCGAAAAGGTGATTGACTCAACGATGGAATCTTTATGTGTCTCATACAAAGCCTGAGAGAGAGGCTGAAAGTTTTGCTCCGTTGGGGAGAATCATTTGTACAAAGCCCAAGAGGAGGCTAACTTATGTTGAGGAAAGATCATTATACAAAGCCTAAGAGGAGGCTAAAAAGAGAGACCGACTCTTTTGGGGATATCATTATACAAAGCCTAAGAGGAGGCTATCTGCTGGCGACTGTTTTAGTTGAGTGACAGGTCCAGTATACTGATTAAGAGAAAATCACTTCTTATATGAGCAACGCTGTACTCATGGGTTTGGATCTGAGGATCGGGACTGTTCCCTGTTCTTTAAGGAAACGGGGAGATCCGAAGGGTATCGAGACTGTCCGAGTCTACGAGTTTCTTCCTATTTAACGAAGGGGGCTTGAGAATGTCTTTGAGACTCAAGGAAAATAGACTGTCCAAGTCTAGAGTTTTATCTCTTGTACCATGTTTTGAGAAACAGTAGTAGACTCTATGAAAGGACTCATCTATGAAGATGATTAATTTCTGTTCCTATACCTCTAGGAGGTCGTCGGGACAATTTGTACGAAGCCCAAGAGGAGGCTGGAAACTTTTAAGAAGCCGAGGGGTCCTTGTACGAAGCCCAAGAGAAGGCTATCATTCCCGAAGGAAGAGATCATTATACGAAGCCTAAGAGGAGGCTGTGAATACTTCTAAGAAGCCGACGAGTCCTTGTACTAAGCCCAAGAGGAGGCGGGGTCGCTTTTAGGAAGCCTGAGGGTCCTTGTACGATGCCCAAGAGGAGGCCGATGCTTTTAAGAAGCCCGTGGGTCCCAAACCAAAGAAAAGTTCAAGAAAAGTTTCACCGAGAATAATTCGTTTAGTGAACAGTTCTAAGGTTTGAAAAAATTCAAGAGAAGTTTCACCGAGAATAATTCATCTCCAGGGAATAGAATTTCTTGACAATTCTTAATGAGGACAGCCGAAGAGAAGACTGTATCTGGTGATCCTATTAGGGATCTAGCTGTCTATTTCTATGAACAAACGAAACGGCTTTACCTAGTACTAGACGTAGTTGCCGGGGAAACTCTGAATATCTATACTATTATTACACAGTTGATATGAGTTTACGAAAGAAGACTTACAGCGAAACAGCCCCACAATACAGTTATATGTATAGTAAAGCAGTAAATGAAAGCGATAACCACTTACTCGGTTGTAGAGCTTCCATGCTGTTTGGTTAGTTGTTCAACAAAGAAAGATTGAAAACAACGGTATATTCAAAATCAAAGGAGAAAGTGCTTTGAAAAAGAAAGTTTTGGGGCTTACAGCTCAAGGAGAGGCCCAAGGTTTTATCGGTGATTGCACTGTTGAGTTTGTACAGAGGGACTTATACAAGTGACTATGGCCTAAAAAGGTTTTCTGTACAAAGGGATGGGTCTTACACTCTCTCAAGAGGCCCAAAAGTTTGAAAGGAAAAGAGTGGGGCTTATAACACGAGGGTAGGCCCAGATGATTTTTCGTTTAAAAATGGCGATCGCGCCGAGGTTTTCTTTTAACGCAAAGGGACTTATACAATAAGTGAGGCCCAAAATGATTTTGGTCAAAAGGGGGATTGGGTCTTACACTCTAATAGAGGCCCAAAAAGATTTTAGAAAAGAAATGGGGCTTACAACACGAGGGGATGCTTAACTGGTTACTTTAAAAAGGTGACGATCGCACCGTTTGTTTTTGACAGTATCGGGACTTATACAATACACTGAGGCCCAAAAATGTTTTTGGTCAAAAAAGGATTGGGTATTACACTCTATTAGAGGCCCAAAAGTTTGAAAATGATTTATGAGGTTTAAATTAATCCAAAACCCTAATTTGTTTTCAAAAATGTGTTTTAATTGAATAAAAATTCAATAAAAATGATCAAAATTGTTTAACACATGGAAAACAAATTGTGATCTTGGATTAATGCTTCAAAAAAAATTGAGTATTGACCTACAAAATAATTAGAAAGCATTAAAAGTTGCAAAATCAATGTGGAAATAATATTTTAAATGTTAAAAACAATTAAAACATTAATTCTTTGCAAAAATATCAATTATATGAAATAAATAATATTTTTGGGATTTTTTGGTAGAATCAAATATTTAAACATTTTTGTGAATTATTGCAAAAAGAACCAATAAAAAATGATAAAAATTGAAGGAGTTATTAATTTTTCAAATCATTAAAAACAATAATATGAAAAATAAAAAATAAACAAGTGATAAAAAGAAGTCTGGGGCGAGGGGGATTCGAACCCCAGACCTCTCGCTTGCCAATACATACAAAACCAACTGATGAACCGCTGAGGCGCAATGCAAACTCAAATATAATATGGCAAGGGAAAAATATATAGAGAACTTGTTGGATTTTCTGAAAATGGCGCCATGGCCATCTTCTACCTCTAGCTCGTGCATGAAGCACCCTATCTCCCTCATCTCTCAACCATTTGACATGATTCAAACGCCAAACTCATGTGTTTTTTCACAAGGAACAAGATGGCAATACCCAATTTTATTCATTTTCAGTGTGGAGTGAAATAATCATGATGAACACAGATGAACCCTAATTTGTAAAAGCAATCGTGCAGGCATTGTTATGAGGTCTATGATCAAATTTCTTGAGGCAAAACAATCAACACATGATGGCAATCAAATGGCAAAAATATCATGCGAGGGAATATGCATGGATCATGGAATTGGAGTTTGAAGCTCACCTTGATGCAAGCTGAAATGGAACTTTGCCCAGATGGTGTTCCAATCGTGAATTGATGATCCCTACAGCTTCAATGGATGTTATGGAGTGTGTTAAGATTTTTGGAACACTTTGAAATTCTCTGGATCAAGCTGGAGACCTCCACCTGCAAAATTGAAGCATAATGGCTAAGTCGAAGAGTGATTTTGAGCTGGGGGTGTTACAGATGGTGTTTAAGCATTTGGACACCTCAAATACATCATATGTGATGTGTTTGAGCAATTGGAATTGATTGCTTATGGCTGCAACTCAAAACCCGATAGTGGTTTCTCAAAAACAAGAAAACTTGAGGTTTAAGAAAGAATGAGAGAAAGCAGTGCTGTAACTGGCTTTGGTGTGAGTTGAATGATCCATTGGGACCTCTATTTATAGGTGATCAACTCTTGTCTTGGGGGAATAGTGAATGGCTGCTGGATCAGACCACCTCCAATTGGATTGGCTTGGCATAAATGCCTCTTAAACTAGGCATAACAGCTGCTCCAAATAGATCAACTATGCCTTGACTGAAATTACATTCTTCAGATGTTTTTAATGTTGTTTAATCAAAGAACTTGACTGAGGAGAGTGAGAATCTTGACAATGCACTATTCCACATTAATGCACTTTGAATTCAAGGCAAAATGTGCCAAAGTGGATGAATTTTAAGTTGGAAGGTTTCTTGGCTTTTTGACTCAGATTTATCAGTTGGATCAGATGCAATGTGATTGGTTTGAACACAGGTGGCATGTTGATCCTCAGTTTTTGGTTCAAAATCGTGTGAGATAATGCAAACATGCAAACTGATTTTTCCAAAACAGCTTGCAGCAGCATGACTTTGGGCATGGATTTCTCTTGGCTCAAGTTGAATCAATTCATGCTGTTAAGCTTTTTGAATTCTTAGCAACATATGCAACAATATTGATGTTTAACTTTGGACTTGATTCAGCTTGCAACTATGTGAAAAGATCTCACAAGTTTTGGTGTTTCAACACAAAATCTGCCTTGCTCAGAATTTTTCTAAGTGTTGGAAAATGGTGTACTTTCACATTTTCAGCCATTTTGGCTCACTCATAGCTCAAAATCCATAATGAATTGGAGTGACTTGTAGTTGAAGTTTTTGTAGAGGATAATGAGGGCTACAAATCCATCTTTGGATGAGAAAAAATGGCCTTGTGGTTTAGGAGTTATGGTCCTCCAAAGTTGGTACCCTTGTCACTTTATTTTTAACTTAGAAAACTTTCTAAGTTTTTATGGTTACCCCTTTTACAAGTTATCCAACTTTTCTTGATTTTTATTGATGAATGATGATTCAAATCATACATTAACATCAATTTAGGGTTAAAAATCCATTTTTGTGAAAAATCTCAAAAAGTCAAAGTTGACTTTTGTGCACAATTGACTTTTTGTCAGATGAATTCCAAACTGTGCAATTCTTCAGGAAATCATGTCCTTGACCTAAATCAAACTTGATGGACATGTTCCATGGGTGTTATAGGGTATATTTAATCATGTCTTAGGGTTTGGGAGCATGCCCTGGTCAAAAGTCAAAGTTACAGTTGACTTTTCTCGCAAAACCCTAACTGTGGTGCAGATGAAATTGAAACTTGTTGCTCAAGCTTCTTGGATTAATCCATTGTTCCAAATGGATCAATATAGTATATTAGAGACCCCCAAATCATGTCTTGAGGTCTTGGTTCATGATTTGTCCCAAAAGTCAACTTAGGGGTGAATTAGGTCAAGAAACCCTAATTCTTGATTTTTTATGTATGCATCCCCTGAGGTCAAATTGGCATGATGATTGGGTCCATGAGGTTCCATGGAGTATATTAGGACATGTTTTGGATCATTGGCTCATGCCCAGAGGAAAATTTCCAACTGGAGGCCCTGGTCGACCAAAACCCTAATTTGGTGACACTGTCGATCTTGAAGCTTAATCCACCTAGAAGGGAGCAGCCTTGTGCTTAATCCTTGAAGTGGGAGTCCTCTTGATCCATTGTAGATTCTTGGGAGGTTAGACAAGTTGAATATCAAGTCATTCCTTGATTGATCCTTTGTCTAAGGCTCAGAGAGGGCTTGAAACCCTAATTCTGAATTGTAGTGGGTGCTCAACAACCCTTGAGAAGATTGATGAGGCATGAAGGTACATCCATATTGTGATGACGATTTGTACAATGATGGGAATCTAAGTGGTCAAAATTTGGGGTATGACAGATGCCCCTATTTAATCTTCTTGGACCCGAAGGTATGAATGGCGAAGGTATTCGGGCATTCGGGGTGCAAGAGGATTAAATATCGGAATATCCGAAATTTTGACGGCGTCTATGAATGGTAGCGTACGCATTCATCTTCTTTAGCTAAGCAATGACGCTTAGAAAAGGTGAACTTCCCCTCGATCCTGGTTTCCAACCAAGGAACTGGTCTAAGTTTCTGATATAAACTCCCCTTCGCTCTTGGTTTCCTACCAAGGAACTGGTCTAAGTTTCTGATATAAACTTCCCCTCGCTCTTGGTTTCCTACCAAGGAACTGGTCTAAGTTTCTGATATAAACTTCCCCTCGCTCTTGGTTTCCTACCAAGGAACTGGTCTCAGTTTCTTTTGTCAATAAACTTTATTGACAAGGGACGCTACTTATAGCGGTTTTCCTCAAACTTCTCGCCGAATTTTCCTGGGGAGATGCCATTTGACAGAAAAAGTTTTGATGTCAGACTTGCTGGGGAACCCATCCGTTTGAGTTATAGAGGTACACAAACTTCTCTGTTTGGAGACGCCATTTGTCGATTCTACTGGGGAAAGCGAGTTTCTTGAGAAACCGTTTCCGCTTGGGGAATTACATCATACTTTTCTCGGGATCTTCCCGAAGAAACGCCATATGATGGGACCCACTTTTGAGGTGCCGATGACCTTTTCATTAGCGGTTTTTCGGAGAGACGCTGCTGTACTGCCGAATCTTTGCTTAAGAGGCTTTCTCTGGGGATTTCCTTAATCCGGGAAAGCAAGGATATCATCTTCAATGGCGAAGAGTGACATCTGTTGAAGGTTCTCTGGTCTTTCAGAGGTTCGAGTTATCAAAGTAGCCAATTGCCGACTTTTATCTAACAACACACTGGAGACGAGTTTGATCGAACATAACATTTCCCGACAAAGCAAGAACTGAAAAACTCGATTGAGAGGACGACTATCACTAGGGGACGAGACCGACTCAAGTGATAGTGATGCAATATGAAATGAGAATGCAAATAAAAAATGCAAGATGTATGTATGTATATGCTGACAAAACAGACGCGACATACAAACTAAAAGATGAACACGACTGGATACTCGGCCACCTGTGGGGATGAACAGTATCAAAGGTTCACGATAGCAATTCCACCTTGCTTAGGAGAAATAGTACCTGTTGGGAGCTATGTTGGTCGGGCTTAGGAAATGAGAACTCGGCCGAAGGTATTAGACGGGAAGACCGTATCTGATACAGTTGATCCTTCGCTCCGGCGCACTGGCTTAGAAGGAGTACTTTGATTCTGCACTTTGAAGCCCGCTTACTTCTGGAAAAGCGATCGATGTTCTTCTGATGTTCAACAGTCAAAAGAAATTGCCATCTTTATTTTAAAAGCAGAAAAAGTTTTAACAAGTAAATTCATTTTGTTTCATTTCAAGAATCGCTGATTAAGTCAAACAACGTCGTTCTGTAAAGCTAAAACAAACAAGAATTGCAAACAAAAGCACAAGGGCTCAAATTTTATTGATAAGATGGAGATCAGCCAAACGCGTGATTCCAAAGAGTATATACAAAGTTCAGAAAATGATAATTTACAGGGAAAAGGGCTACGTTGAAACATAACGACCACTATCCTTCTACCAACTTTGAATTCGGGGCATCCTGAGCTTCTGTCGAAGATGACCTTGACTGGAGTTTTCCTCCGATGGATGATGTAACTGCTGCTGAGGATTTACCCGTGTCAGACATAGTTACTTGCCATTATCCCTAATTTTTGCCTGGATTGTACTTTGATGTTTCCAATCCACCGGGATGATTTCTTCCATGTCTCTAACTTTTGCCTGGACCGCCCTTTCGGGTTTTCAATCCAACGAGATGTTTTTTTTTAGTTTAGGCGAAGTATTTCTTGACTACATCAACATTCGTGGGGTAGGAAAATTCCTCTCCGACCATGGTTGCAAGTCTCAAGGCGCCGCCTGAGAAAGCTTTCGTGACCACATAAGGGCCATCATAATTCGGGGTCCATTTGCCCTGAGAATCAGTGAGAAAAGATTGTATCTTCTTGAGCACGAGGTCTCCTGTCCTGAAGACACGAGGTCTGACCTTTTTGTCAAAGGCCTTTTTCATTCTTTGCTGATACAACTGACTGTGGCATAGTGCCATGATTCGCTTCTCTTCGATCAGATTGAGTTCGTCGTGTCGAGTTTGACACCACTCAGCTTCGGTAAGCTTGGCTTCCATCAATACCCGGATTGATGGGATCTCTACTTCTATGGGGAGGACTGCCTCCATGCCATACACTAGAGAGAAAGGGGTAGCCCCTGTTGAAGTACGAACAGATGTTTGATAACCGTGAAGAGCAAAGGGTAGCATCTCGTGCCAATCTTTGTAAGTTACAACCATTTTTTGAACGATCCTCTTGATGTTTTTGTTAGCCGCTTCTACCGCTTCGTTCATCTTGGGTCGGTAGGGAGATGAGTTATGGTGTTCAATCTTGAACTCTGCGCACAACTCTTTCATCATCTTATTGTTTAAGTTAGATCCATTATCTGTAATGATCTGACTTTGAACACCATAACGGCAGATGAGATTGTTTTTGATAAAACGGACCACCACTTGTCGGGTAACATTAGCGTACGACGCTGCTTCGACCCACTTGGTGAAGTAATCAATGGCGACCAGGATGAACCGATGTCCGTTTGAAGCCTTAGGTTCAATCAAGCCAATTATGTCTATTCCCCATATGGAAAAAGGCCACGGGGAAGAGAGAACTTTGAGATGCGTTGGCGGTACATGGATTTTGTCGGAGTATATCTGACACTTGTGACACCTCCTCATGTACTTGTAGCAGTCGGATTCCATGGTTAACCAGTAGTACCCTGCTCTGAGAATTTTTCTCGCCATTGCATGTCCGTTGGCATGAGTGCCAAAGGACCCTTCATGAATTTCTTTTATCAGCATGTCTGCTTCTGGTCTGTCGACGCATCGGAGCAAGACCATGTCAAATTTCCTCTTATAGAGAGTATCACCGCTTACGAAGAAGCTGCCTGCTAGCCTTCTGAGGGTCTTTCTATCTTTCCTGGATGCCCCAGGTGGGTATCCTTGTTTCTGAAGGAAGCATCTGATATCGTGAAACCAAGGTTTGTCGTCTATGACTTCTTCAATTGCGAAGATGTAGGCGGGCCGTTCAAGGCGCATTACGCCAATCTTAGGTAGGTCATTCCATCGACCTACGCTAATCATGGAAGAAAGGGTGGCTAAAGTGTAGCGAGCGATTTTGGACGCGGTTCTTAAGCGCTGGTCGCTCTCTGCGGTTTGAGCTTTGACTACAGGTCGATTCATTTTTTATCCTATTGTGAGCTGAATAAGGAAGGGAAATAGATGTCTCCAATTAACCCTGCTTGCATACTGAGTTTAAACAGCGGTCTGTTAGGTTACGAATGCTATCAATGTGGGGGGGCCTTTGTACTGGTTATTTGTATTTTCGCCAATACTGTTCTCTTTCTTTTAATCTAGGCAAAGGGTTTCTGGCGGGGAATAAGGATTAGGATATTAGGACTGGTGCTTTTGAATTACTGCTTTTGATTGACGGAGATATGGGATTTGGGTTTTTTGTTGATTGCGCTCGCTAAGATCTTTTCTTTCGATCTTATGCCTACGTATTCCCATTTACCGAAACAGGAAAATCAGAGCGTTCGTAGTTCCTCCTATTCTATGGGAGGAAATGGTTGTTTTTGGTGTCTTGTTCAAAGCCCAAGACATGAAGCGAAAGGTGGTTTGTATCTTGTTCAAAGCCCAAGATGTGAAGCTGAAAGGTCTATTTGTGTCTTGTTCAAAGCCCAAGGCGTGAAGCTGAATGACCTTGACTTTAGAGAGAAATTGTCATCTCTAAAGAGGGGAGAAGGAGAATTACTTTAACTGGGATACGCGGATCCGAGCAATGCCATAATTTCTGAAGAAAGGGTTTTAACCTGAAGGAGAAGACTTTAACTCAGTGTAGAGCAATGCCATCTTTCCTTAGGAATTTCTCATGCTAAAAGAGGGACAGTGGCATGGATGTAGATGATCCAGAGGCTTGCCGCTTACAGCGATTAGATGAAGGGAAAGGAGTTGTTGATGTTTGTGTACTGTGAACGAGGCACAGCTTTGAAGCTAAAAGGTTGATTGGATCAACCAGTGGTTTTCTTATACAAAGCCTAAGAGGAGGCTATTTTGTGTCTCGTACAAAGCCCGAGAGAGAGGCTAAAAGTTTTTGACCCAGTGGGGTATATCGTTATACAAAGCCTAAGAGGAGGCTAGCAAAGAGTTGACTCAGCTGGAGAATCTTTTATACTCAGTAATAGAGTGTTTTTGTATCTCGTACAAAGCCCGAGAGAGAGGCGAAAAGGTTGTTTTGACTCTACTGGGGAGAATTTTGGTATCTCGTACGAAGCCCAAGATGGAGGCTATGGTAACTGTTTCAGTTGAGTGCCAGATCCAATATACTGATTTTAAAAGAGAAAATCAGTTCTTATATGAGTAACACTGTACACAGGGATTTAATTTAAGGATCAGGGATATTTCCTTCTCTTTGAGGAAACGGGAAATCCAAAGGGTATCGAGACTATCCGAGTCTGCGGGTTTCTTTCCTATTTAACGAAGGGTGCTTGAGAATGTCTTTGAGACTCAAGGAAGTTAGACTGTCCGTGTCTAGAGTTTTATCTTTTGTACTATGCTTAGAGAAACAGTAGTAGACTCTATGAAAGGACTGTTCTATGAGGATGACTAGGTTCTGTTCCTATACCTCTAGGAGGTCGTCGGGACAATTTGTATGAAGCCCAAGAGGAGGCTGGAAACTTTTAAGAAGCCGACGGGTCCTTGTACGAAGCCCAAGAGGAGTCTATCATTCCCGAAGGAAGAGATCATTATACGAAGCCTAAAAGGAGGCTGTGAATACTTCTAAGAAGCCGTAGTGTCCTTGAATAATGCCCAAGAGGAGGCCGGTGCTTTTAAGAAGCCCGTGGGTCTATCATCTCCTTTCCATTAGGAGAGATAACTCTTTTAAAGATAAAAACCACTGGTAAACGTGCGAGGTTTACTATCCAGCGACTTTTAGCTTTTAAAGAGGGTTCCTTAGTTAAGGTCCAAGATTATGACCGTAGTGGGTACCCAAACCCCGAGACATTCAAGGCAAGCTATCCACAAGGAATAGATCAAGTCAGGAAAGTTCGAGAATTGGGAAGAAACTCAAAGATGCCATTCACGGAGAATACATTCATCTTGGGGAGTAGAGCTTCTTGACGATTCCTAAGGAGGACAGCCGAAGAGAAGACTGTATCTGGTGCTCCTATTGGGGATCTAGGCGTCTATTTCTACGAATAAATGAAACGGCGTAACCTAGTTCTAGACGTAGTTGCCGGGGAAACTCGAAATATCTATACTATTATTACATAGTAGATATGAGTTTATGAAAGGAGACTTACAGTGAGCAGCCCCACAATACAGTTTATAATATGAAAGCAGTAAATGAAAGCGATAACCACTTACTCGGTTGTAGTGCTTCCATGCTGTTTGGTTAGTTGTTCAACAAAGAAAGATTAAAAACAACAGTATATTCAAAATCAAAGGAGAAAGTGCTTTGAAAAAGAAAGATCTGGGGCTTACAGCTCAAGGAGAGGCCCAGGGTTTTATCAGTGAGCGCACTGTTTGACTTTGTACAGCGGGACTTATACAAGTGACTGGGGCCCAAAAAGGTTTTCTGTACAAAGGGGATGGGTCTTACACTCTCTCAAGAGGCCCAAAAAAGGTTTAAAGAAAAGAGTGGGGCTTATAACACGAGGGTAGGCCCAAATGATTTTTCGTTTAAAAATGGCGATCGCGGCGAGGTTTTCTTTTAACGCAGAGGGACTTATACAATAAGTGAGGCCCAAAATGTTTTTGGTTAAAAGGGGGGTTGGGTCTTACACTCTATTAGAGGCCCAAAGTGTTTTAAAGAAAAAGAAATGGGTCTTACTACTCGAGGGTAGGCCCAAATGGTTTTTATTTTTAAACGGGCGACGATCGCGTCGTTTACTTGTACAGAGGGACTTAAACAATGAGTGAGGCCCAAAAAGTTTTTGTACAAGGGGGATGGGTCTTACACTCTCTCAAGAGGCCCAAAGTTTTGAGATGAATGAATGGGTCTTACTACTCGAGGGTAGGCCCAGATGATTTTTGAAAAGGCGACGATCGCACCGTTTGTTTTTTGACGGTATCGGGACTTATACAATAAGTTAGGCCCAAAGATGATTTGGTCAAAAAAAGGATTGGGTCTTACACTCTAATAGAGGCCCAAAGTGTTTTGAAAATGATTTATGAGGGTTGAATTAATCCAAAACCCTAATTTGTTTTCAAAATGTATTTAATTGAAAAAAATTCAATTAAAATGATCAAAAATTGTTTAACACATGGAAAACAAATTGTGATCTTGGATTAATGCTTCAAAAATTAAGTATTGACCTACATAATAATTAGAAAGCATTAAAAGTTGCAAAATCAATGTAGAAAAAATATTTAAAATGCCAAAAACAATCAAAATATTAATTCTTTACAAAAATATCAATTATATGAAATAAATAATATTTTTGGGATTTTTTGATAAAATAAAATATTTTAACATTTTTGTGAATTATTAAAAAAAGAATCAACTCAAAATCATTAAAACTCAGAGAGAAATTAATTTTTTAATCAATTAAACAAAATCACAAAATTCAAATATTTGAATTTGAAAAAAAAGGCGCCAAGAACAAGCTGAAGAACACGCGCGTGTTCTTGGTTTCTCAGATTTGCGTTTTCTATCCAATCTCCATGAATACGTAATCATATCATGCAATCCATATATCATTATGCTCGTCTCAACCTCACGATCATGTCTATGTACTTTAATTTCATTTAAATTAAACATACAACAAGAAATCACGAAGAAACCTCAAGAACCCTAATTTCTGCATGAAGGCTAGGATTTTTGATACACGATTCAAACAATGCAATTAATTGAGGGAAAACATTCCATGCATGATTATGAACATATGGCCAAATTATTGTGCGAGGAAATATGCATAGATTGAGAGATGACCAAGTATGTGCTTACCTCCAAGCCGTGACAGCAAGTTCAAAGTGATTTTTGATTTGGAGGTGTTACAACTGAGTTGTGATGATCTGGACAGCTTCCCTACACCCTATGGATTGTGTTTGGATGGTTGGACTTGATTGAAATTGGCTGGATCATTTTGTGGTACCTCAGCTGCACCTTGTTTGAAAATTTGAGCAACCAGCTGGTGATTTCATGAAATTGATGTTTCAGAAGTTATGTGAGTGTTTGATCAGCTCATATGTGATGTATGTGAGGTGTGTGAGTGATTGGTTTGTGCAGAATTGCTCTCAAACTCAAAACCCGATAGCTACCTTGCTAAGAAAGGCATTTTTGCCAAGAGAAAGAGATTTTGAGGAAAGCATCTGTTAGATGTCTTTGGCGTACTTAAACTAACCATAATTGAGCTCTATTTATAGTAGAGCAAGTTTGTTTTGCAAGGAATAGTGCATGGCAGCTGGTAAGTAGGTTTGGCCAATGTTGGCAAATGAAAATCCAAGTCTCCTCTAGCCATTGACTAGAGGTTAGGGCACAGAGCTTTGGTCCCCTTGGTCTTGGATAAGTCTTGACTGATTTCAGATAAGAATGGCTCAGTCCATGCCACCTTGATGGTTCCATTGAATGCCTCATTCCAAATTTGAAGTCTTGTCCCTATTTTGGCAACTCTAGGTTCAACATGCTATTCCTTGTTCCTTGGACCTTGGAGGCTTGGCTCAGTGATTGTCCCCTTTAGATTCAATCCTCTGAGGTGTCCAAGTGGATTGGAGCAATTGAAATTGGCTGATTTTGGCAAATCGAGCCAAAATGCAAATTCTGCCTTACTTTAACAGATTTCAGCAAGGCAATTTGGCAATGTTGTATCTCATGATGTAGGTTGAATTTGGCAATGTTCTTGGCCATTTTGGAAAGCTCTTACATGATACAACAACTGTTTGAACAAGTTTGGTTTTGATCTCTTTTGATTCCAAGTAAAAAATCCCCCTACATTTGGCAAAAAGTGAAGGCAAATTCTGACTTAGTGAAAATTTCACTAAGTGTTGGAAAAAGTGACATTTTCACTTTTCAGCCACTTTGATCACTCCATAACTCAAAATCCTTAATGAATTGGAATGACTTGTAGTTGAAGTTTTTATAGGTGATAATGAGGGCTACAAATCCATCTTTGGATGAGAAAAAATGGCCTTGTGGTTTAGGAGTTATGGTCCTCCAAAGTTGGTGTCTTTGCCACTTTATTTTTAACTTAGAAAAATTTCTAACTTTTATGGTTACCCCTTTTACAAGTTATCTCACTTTTCTTGATTTTTCTTGATGAATGATGATTCAAATCATACATTAACATCATTTTAGGGTTAAAAATCCATTTTGGTGAAAAATCTCAAAAAGTCAAAGTTGACTTTTGTGCACAGTTGACTTTTTATCAGATGAATTCCAAACTGTGCAATTCTTCAGGAAATCATGTCCTTGACCTAAATCAAACTTGATGGACATGTTCCATGGGTGTCATAGGGTATATTCAATCATGTATTAGGGTTTGGGAGCATATCCTGGTCAAAAGTCAAAGTTACAGTTGACTTTTGTCTTAAAACCCTAATTGTGGTGCAGATGAAAATGAGACTTGTTGCTCAAGCTTATTGGATCAATCCATTGTTCCAAATGGATCAATGTGGTGTATTAGAGACCCTCAAATCATCTCTTGAGGTCTTGGCTCATGGTTTGTCCCAAAAGTCAACTTAGGGGTGAATTAGGTCAAGAAACCCTAATTCTTGATTTTTGATGAATGCATCCCCTGAGGCAAAATTGACTTGATGCATGGGTTCATGAGGTTCCATGAAGCATATTAGGTTATGTTTTGGATCATTTCCTTGTGCCCAGATGAAAATTTCCATCTGGAGACCCTGGTCGACCAAAACCCTAATTTGGTGACACTGTCGATCTTGAGACTTGATCCACCTAGAAGGGAGCAACCTTGTGCTTAATCCTTGAAGTGGGAGTCCTTTTTGATCCATTGTGGATGTTTAAGAGATTAGACAAGTTGAAGATCATGTCATTTCTTGATTGATCCTTTGTCTAAGCACTCAGAGAGGGCTTGAAACCCTAATTTTGATTGTATTGGATGCTCACCCATCTTTGGGGAGACTGATGAAGCATGATGGTTCATCCATATTGTGATGATGATTTTCACAATGATGGGAAATCTAAGTGGTCAAAATTTGGGGTATTACAGATGCCCCTATTTAATCTTCTTGGACCCGAAGGTGTGAATGACGAAAGGATTCGGGCATTCGGGGTGCAAGAGGATTAAATATCAGAATATCCGAAATTTTGATGGTGGTTATGAATGGTAGCTTACGCATTCATCTTCTTTAGCTAAGAAATGAGGCTTAGAAAAGGTAAACTTCCCCTCGATCCTGGTTTCCTACCAAGGAACTGGTCTCAGTCTCTTTTGAAATAAACTTCCCCTCGATCCTGGTTTCCTACCAAGGAACTGGTCTTAGTTTCTGATTTAAACTTCCCCTCGATCCTGGTTTCCTACCAAGAACTGGTCTTAGTTTCTGATTTAAACTTCCCCTCGATCTTGGTTTCCTACCAAGAACTGGTCTTAGTTTCTTTTGTCAGTAAACTTTCTTGACAAGGGACGTTATTCATAGCGGCTTTCCTCAAACTTCTCGCCGAATTTTCCTGGGGAGATGCCATTTGAGTGGAAAAAGTTTTGATGTCAAACTTGCTGGGGAACCCAGTTGTCTGAGTTGTAGAGTTGTACAAACTTCTCTGTTGGAGACGCCATTTGTTTCTACTGGGGAAAGCGAGTCTCTTGAGAGACTGTTTTCATTTGGGATCTTTCATCATACTTTCCTCGGGGTCTTCCCGGAGAAACGCCATATGATGGGGTCCAATTTTGAGGTGTCGATGACCTTTTCATCAAGGACTTTTCGGAGAAATACAGATGTACTGCCGAATCTCTGATCACGAGGCTTTCTCTGTGGATTTTCCTTAATCCGGGAAAGCAAGGATATCATCTTCAATGGCGAAGAGTGATGTTTATTGAGAGTTTTCTCTGGCTTTTCAGAGGTTCAAGTTATCAAAGTGGCCAAGTGCCGACTCTGATCTAAAGATACACTGGTGGCGAGATTGTGTAGACGCAACACTTCCTAACGAGGAAAGAACTGACAAACTCGATTGAGAAAACTGTTTATCACTAGGGGACAAGACCGACTCAAGTGATAGTGATGCAATATGAAATGTAAATGCAAATAAAAAATGCATGAAGTATGTATGTATATGCTGACAAAACAGACGCGACATACAGACTAATGGATGAACACAATTGGATACTCGGCCATCGCGGGGCGAAGAAGTACCGTTGATTCAAAATAGCGATTCCACCTTGCTTAGGAGAGATAGTCCCGTTGGGAGCTATGTTGATCGGGCTTAGGAGATGAGAACTCGGCCGAGGATGTCAGACGAAACAAGGTCTCTGACACAGCTGATCCCTTCATTCAGGCATACTGGCTTAGAAGGAGTACTTTGATTCTGCACTTTGAAGTTCGCTTACTTCGGGAGAAGCGATCGATGTTCTTTTGATGTTCAACAGTCAAAAGAAATTGCCATCTTTATTTTAAAAGCAGAAAAAGTTTTAACAAGTAAATTCATTTTTGTTTTATTTCAAGAATCGCTGGTTAAATTTAAACAACGTCGTTATGTAAAGCTAAAACAAGTAAAGAATTACAAACAAAAGCACAAGGGCCCAAATTTTATTGATAAGATGGAGATCAGCCAAACGCGTGATTCCAAAGAGTATATACAAAGTTAGAAAACGGTAATTTACAGGGAAAAGGGCTACGTTGAAACATAACGACCACTATCCTTCTACCAACTTTGAATTCGGGGCATCCTGAGCTTCTGTCGAAGATGACCTTTGACTGGAGATTTCCTCCGATAGATGATGCTGTAACTGCTGCTGAGGGACTTGCCTCTGTTGAACATAGTTACTTGCCATTATCCCTAACTTTTACCTGGATTGTACTATGAGATTTCCAATCCATCGGGATGATTTTTTTTCATGTCTCTAACTTTTGCTTGGACCGCCCTTTCGGGTATTCAATCCACCGAGACGTTTTTTTTTAGTTTAGGCAAAGTATTTCTTGACTACATCAACATTCGTGGGGTAGCCAAATTCCTCTCCGTCCATGGTTGCAAGTCTCAAGGCGCCGCCTGAGAAAGCTTTCGTGACCACATAAGGGCCATCATAATTTGGGGTCCATTTGCCCCGAGAGTCAGTGAGAAATGATTGTATCTTCTTGAGCACGAGGTCTCCTTTTCTGAAAATACGAGGTCGGACCTTTTTGTCGAATGCCCTCTTCATTCTCTGTTGATACAACTGACCGTGGCATAGTGCCGTGATTCTCTTTTCTTCGATCAGGTTCAGTTCGTCGTGTCGACTTTGACACCATTCAGCTTCGGTGAGCTTAGCTTCCATCAATACCCTGATTGATGGGATCTCTACTTCTATAGGGAGCACTGCCTCCATGCCATATACTAGAGAGAAAGGGGTTGCCCCTGTTGAAGTACGGACAGATGTGCGATAACCATGAAGAGCAAAGGGTAGCATTTCGTGCCAATCTTTATAGGTTACAACCATTTTTTGAACGATCTTCTTGATGTTCTTGTTAGCCGCTTCTACCGCTCCGTTCATCTTGGGTCGGTAGGGAGATGAGTTATGGTGTTCGATCTTGAACTCTGCGCATAACTCTTTCATCATCTTATTGTTCAAGTTAGATCCATTATCAGTAATGATCTCGCTAGGAACACCATAATGGCAGATGATATTGTTTTTGATAAATCAGATCACCACTTGTCGGGTTACATTGGCGAATGACGCTGCTTCGACCCACTTGGTGAAATAGTCAATGGCTACCAGGATGAATCGATGTCCGTTTGAAGCCTTGGGCTCAATTATACCAATCATATCGATTCCCCATATGGAAAAAGGCCACGGGGAAGAAAGAACTTTGAGATGTGATGGCGGTACATGAATTTTGTCAGAGTATATCTGACACTTGTGACACCTCCTCATGTACTTGTAGCAGTCGGATTCCATGGCCAACCAATAATACCCGGCCCTGAGAATTTTTCTCGCCATTGTGTGTCCGTTGGCATGAGTTCCAAAGGATCCTTCATGAATTTCTTTCATGAGCATGTCTGCTTCTGGTCTGTCGACACATCGGAGCAAGACCATGTCAAAATTTCTCTTATAAAGAGTGTCACCGCTCAGGAAGAAGTTTCCAGCCAATCTTCTGAGGGTTTTCCTGTCTTTTCTGAGTGCCCCAGATGGGTACTCTTGTTTCTGAAGGAAGCATTTGATATCATGATACCAAGGTCTGTCGTCTATGACTGCTTCAATCGCGAAGATGTAAGCGGGCCGTTCAAGGCGCATTATGTCAATCTTAGGTATGTCATTCCATCGACCTACACTAATCATGGAAGAGGGAGTGGCCAATGCATCAGCCATGTGATTCTCATCACGAGGGATGTGATGAAAGTCGACTCTGTTGAAGAAGGGTAACAACCTCCTTGCATAGTCTTTGTAAGGAATCAATCCTGATTGGTATGTGTTCCAATCTCCTTTTATCTGATTGATAACCAGGGTTGAGTCGCCGTATACGTCCAAGTTTTTGATCCTTAAATCAATCGCTTCTTCGAGACACATAATACATGCTTCGTATTCGGCCTCGTTGTTCGTACATTTGAACGTAAGGCTGGCAGTCAAAGGAATGTGGGAACCCTGAGGGGTAACAATGATTGCCCCAATTCCGTTTCCATAATGATTGACTGCTCCGTCAAAGATAAGTCCCCACTGGGAACCTGGTTCTGGCCCTTCACTGGGTAGCGGTTCATCGCAATCTTTCATTTTTAGATACATTACATCTTCGTCTGGGAAGTCAAACCCGATTGATTCTTGATTGTCAATCGGTTGATGAGCCAAATAATCGGCCAAAATACTTCCCTTAACGACTTTCTGAGCGTGGTACTCTATGTCATATTCTGATAGTAACATCTGCCAACGGGCAATCCTTCCCGTGAGAGCAGGTTTTTCGAAAACGTACTTGATTGGATCCATTTCGGAGACCAACCAAGTAGTATGACGAATCATGTACTGGCGAAGACGTTTGGCTGCCCAAGCCAAAGCGCAACATGTTTTCTCAAGCATTGTGTACCGAGTCTCGCAGTCGGTGAATTTCTTGCTTAGATAGTAAATGGCAGACTCTTTCTGTTTAGTTTCGTCTTGTTGGCCAAGTACACATCCCATTGAGTCCTCTAGGACTGTGAGGTAAATGATCAGTGGTCTTCCTTCCATTGGAGGTGATAGAATCGGCGGATTCAACAGATATTCCTTGATACTGTCGAAGGCGGTTTGGCAATCTTCTGACCAAACGCAATCCTGGTTCTTTTTGAGTAATTTGAAAATCGGCGCGCATGTCGCGGTCATAAGTAATATGAATCTGGAGATGTAGTTCAAACGTCCCAGGAATCCTCTGACTTGTTTTTCAGTTTTCGGAGAAGGCATTTGTTAAATGGCCTTGACCTTGTCAGGATCAACCTCAATCCCTTTCTGGCTGACGATGAACCCTAGTAGTTTCCCCGAACGGACACCGAAGGTGCACTTGTTGGGATTCAAGCGGAGCTTGAATTTTCTTAGACGTTCGAACAATTTTGACAGATGTTCAACGTGCTCATCCTCTGTTCTTGATTTTGCAATCAAATCATCGACATATACCTCGATTTCTTTGTGTATCATGTCATGAAACAGAGTAGTCATGGCCCTTTGTTAGGTTGCCCCGGCATTCTTCAAACCGAACGGCATTACCTTGTAACAAAAGGTACCCCATGGGGTAATGAACGAAGTTTTCTCCGTGTCTTTCGGCGCCATTTTGATCTGGTTATAGCCCGAGAATCCATCCATGAAGGAGAATACTTTGAACCTTGCTGTACTGTCTACCAGCATGTCAATGTGTGGTAAAGGAAAGTCGTCCTTTGGACTTGCCTCGTTCAAATCTCTATAATCAACACACATTCTGACCCTTCCGTCCTTTTTGGGAACGGGTACGATGTTGGCTAACCATTGATGATATTCAGATGTAGCGAGGAAACCCGCGTCGATCTGTTTCTGTACCTCCTCTTTGATTTTGATGGCCATGTCCGGGTGAGTGCGTCTCAACCTTTGCTTTACTGGCGGACATTCCGATCTCAACGGTAAGTGATGTTCCACGATGCTGGTATCCAACCCTGGCATATCCTGATAGGACCAAGCGAACACATCGGGGAATTCTTTGAGAAGCTTTATCAAACCCTCTCTGGCAGTTGGACTGAGCAATGCTCCGATCCTGATTTCTTTTCTCTCTTTTTCTAAACCCAAGTTTACCGTTTCCAACGGCTCTTTGTGAAGTTCAATGGACCTTTCCTCTTGTTTGAGTAGTTGGGAGATCTCTTCTGGAATTTCGTTGTCATTTTCTTCTTCAGCCTCGAATACCAGGAACTCAAAGTTGGAAGAAGGCATCGGATCGTATGTTTCAACGGGGTATAAAACAAGCAATCTGCATGACGTGATGATTCGTGTTTAGAAGAGATAGAGAAAATGCAAGTGTGTGCAATGTATTTGTTTTACTGCTTGTTTTTATTATTGAATGTTTTTTAGGATTACCATTTTCTGAAAAAGCAAAAAGAGAAAACATTAATTAATGCGGAAATTACAGAACGACATTATTTTATTAATGAAGAAGTCGAATCTTGAAACTACAGCCCTATAAAACAAAACTCTGTCGCTTTGGGCAAAGCGAAGAGGGAAGTTTACAGAAAACGAGCCCTATCAAAACATCTGTTTCACCTGGGCAGGGTGAAAGGTTAAAGATGGCAATTACTTTGACTGATGAACGACCTTCGAAACCTCGACAGCAACCCACTGGCGGCGAACTCCTCGGTGAATCACAAAGTCTGGCACCTTCCTTGATTTGTCTTCAGAAATGACGCTGATTTCTGGCGGAGTAGGATCGTTGGAATCTGTTTCCTAGGCAGAATTGTCGTAGGAGGATTCCTCTGTTGCATTTTGCATAGCATTGGAGCTCTCAGCTGTATCTCCCCATCCAGTTGACTGGATGTCTTCGAGCCTGATACGAGAGCTTTCAGGAGCGGTGTACTTGACCATATAGTCGAATTTTCCACTTGGTTGTCCCAGAGTGTCCCAAACTTCTTTGGAACTGGAGGAGTCACTTCTCTCGATGACGTTGACCTCGGGAAAAGCATAGTTGATGAATTCTAGTCCTGCAAACGTTGCGAATTCATCTTCATGTTGAGTAGTTTCCGAATGACCTGAGTGTTGATCCCATGACGTGGTGGGGACACATGTATTCTGTTCAATGATGCTCAGCTAAGTTTCATTACTCGGCTGACTTTCTTGCCCCAAGTTTCCTGGGTAAGGCTGCCACATTGGCAGACCATCCATCGGGCCATAGTAATTGCGGTCAAAGTTGTCTTTCATCAGAGTGTCTTCCTCTAATGAATTTGGCGGAGCACGGCATCCTTCCGGATCACAATCTCCGTAGATCATTTTGACATCTGATCTTGGTATAAATCTCGGACTTTCTGTAGGAAAGCAAAAAGGCATAGGCACCTCTTCCTGAGACATATAGTCGTCCTTGTTAAGGTAGGACTTCCATTCTTCATCTGTGTCAGAGGGATCTTCCTCATTGATAGCATGAACTGTCTGAGACACTGGGTGAAGAAAACCTCCACTGTGGAAGAAGTTTTGAAGGGGATGAAGACTTTCATCGTTGGCGGCTGTCTGGGTACAGGTCGCAGAAAAACCAAGACCCTTCTTTGTTTTATTGTCAATAGGAATGGCAAGCCGTCCCCATCCTGTCGTATCGGTACTCTCGACCGCTTTGATAGCATCTTTGTATGAAGAAATTGAAGTTCCTTCTTTGTACTGATCGTTCTTGCTCACCGATAGTGCTTGGAACTGAGTTCCAATAACCTCCTCGGGTTCCGCATAAGTAGATGATGATAAGTTGCTCACAAGCAAGGCTTGTTCCCCACAAACCGTGACAAGTTGATTGTTCTTGACGAACTTTAGCTTTTGGTGGAGGGTTGAAGTAACCGCTCCAGCCTGATGTATCCAAGGTCTTCCTAATAAACAACTGTATGTTTCCCGAATGTCCATGACTTGGAAAGTGATTTGGAAAGTGTGAGGACCAATAGTTATGGGAAGATCAACTTCGCCGATAACTGTTTTTCTGGATCCGTCGAATGCTTTGACGATGACCTCGCTGACTCTCATCGGAGGGCCCTTGAATTATAATTGCGTCAAAGTGTACTTTGGTATAACATTCAGGGCTGACCCTGTGTCTACCAGTACGTTGGCTAAAGCATCGCCCTGGCAGTTAACTGTGATATTGAGCGCCATGTTATGACGGCGACCCTCTTCAGGTAATTCCTCATCACTAAATCCCAAATTATTGCAGGAAGTGATGTTAGAGACAATGCTATCGAATTGTCTGATTGTTACATCCTGTTCCACAAAGGCTTTCTCCAAGACTTTGTGTAGAGCCTCCCTGTGGGCTTCTGAACTGAGTAACAGTGATAATACCGAGATCTTTGAAGGAGTCTATAACAGTTGATCAACAATGTTATATTCACTCCTTTGGATGAGCTTTAGCATCTCATCTTTGTCTTTTGAAAAGTCGGGATTACCAGATTGACCGACTGGTGGATCAGGAATTTCCTCCTGAAGTTCCTCTTCTTTGTTGGATTCTCCAACCCCTCGTTTGAAGATTCTACCACTCTGTGTTACACGACTGACGTCTGCAATATTCACGACGGAGGGTAATGGAATTTCCTTTCCATTTTCAATTGTCGTTGCACCGTATTTGTAAGGGATCGCCTTAGCTGATTCATACGGTAATGGTCCCGGTAGATAGATGACTATTGGAGCCTTTTGATTTTTCTGACCATCATAAGTGATCTCGATTCGTTCCCGGTTGGGAACTTTAGATTCGTCAAGTAGAGGGATAATGGCAAAAACATCCCTGGTATGGTGATGACCAGAGATCGTGACAACATCCTCAACTTGATCGGCAAGGTAGTTCGGCGACCAAATGATGGGTCCTGAAACTGGATATGGACGAATTTCTCCAGGATCGACCTGACCATGAAGAGCTGCTCTCACAAGGTAACACCCTTGGTTACTTTCCGAACAGACGCTACAACGTTCATAGTTGTGTGGTGGCACCTGGCCACGCCCACTTTGAATACAATGTAACCTCACTAGGTTACCTTCCATTGATCGGACATCCTGACTTTGACGACGAGTAGGATTCCTGTTATTGATACTAATCTGCTGAGTATCTTCGTCCATATAGATTGGCATCCACCAGTGATTTAACAAGTGCTGAAGTGCCTCCTGGACAAGGGTACAACCTCGATCGTTTTCGTAACCTGCTTTACAGTTTTGATAATCGTGTGATATTAAGAATCCGAGTCGGACCTGCTCAGCATGTAACTCTACCAGATTGGTATTCATCACGCGGATGTCAAAGATCTGAACCATGTTGATTTGATAGGAGTTCCTATCATGGTAGTCTTGGATCCATCCAAGATCCATCTGACGCTGGAGGGCCTCTTGTATGAAAGAGCATCCCTGTTTGTTTACCGAGCAAATCAGACAGGAACTGTAATCGTGTCGCGGCAGATTATGATACTGGCTTTGCCTTGAGTGCATCGCCACCAAGTTGACATTCATCGCACGGATGTCGTGGTTTTGAATGACGTTGGAATTCGTAGAGACCATGTTAACTCCCCGAACTCGGTGCTCCTGGATCCATCCGAGATCCATTTGTTCCTATAGAGCTGATTGCACTACCGAACATCCTTGGTTATCTTTAGAGCAGATATCACACTGGTGATAATTATGAGGTGGTACATGGCCATATCCACTCTGTCTACAATGCATCTTGACCAGGTTGGTCTTCAACAAGAGTACATCATGAATTTGATAGACATTGTTAGTCTCTTTCTCAATCAGATTGACTGCAGCTTTCTCGTGTTGAGGCAGCGGGTTCGTAAGAACATTGGGATTCGTATCTTTGAAAGATAAGAGCCCGCTCCTAACAAGCTTTTGCACGTCGGATTTGAAATTGAGACAAGTCTCAATGTTATGCCCTGAACCTCCTTGATGATAAGGGCATGTTTGATCCACCTTAAACCAGAAAGGCGGATTTTCTGGAACTGAAAGGGGAGACTTAGTCTGAATGTGCCCCTTAGCCAGCAGTAACGGAAACATCTCTGCGTACGCTACGGGTATAGGATCAAATCCTGGTGGCCGTGTTGTACGGTTGTTGTTATATGGAGGACGAGCCTGCTGAAGAGGCTGTTGTGTCCTTTGTTGGTCAGGTTGGCTCTGCGCAATCTGAGGTTGATACATAGGAACAGGCGCGGGGCCGATAGCAGGAGTAACAGTTGCTACTGGCTGATAACGTCGCCTTTGCTTTCCGAGAGAGATATTCCCAATATCTTGCTCTTTTTTCTTAGGGAGAGCACCACCGTATTTTTTAGTATCGCTCGTCGATCCAGTGTCTTTTACCAAACGTCCTTCTCGGACGGCTTCCTCAAGACGTACACCCATGCCGACCATTTCGGTGAAATCACTGGGCGCACTGGCAACCATTCAGTCATAGTAAAATGAGCTTAAGGTCTTTAAGAAGATTTTTGTCATTTCTTTTTCCTCAAGAGGTGGACAAATTTGAGCGGCAATTTCACGCCACCTTTGAGCATACTCCTTAATGGTTTCCTTGTCCTTTTACGCATTGATCTGAGTTGATCTCTGTCGGGTGCCATGTCCAAATTGTACTTGTATTGTTGGACGAAGGCAGTACCAAGATCTCTGAATGTACTGATCGTAGTACGGTTTAAACCCATGTACCATTTGAGTGCGGCACCGGTTAAACTATCCTGGAAGTAGTGAATCAGCAGGTCCTGATTCTCCATCTGGGCTGACATCCGCCGAGCGTACATCACCAGATGGCTTTGAGGGCAAGAGTTACCCTTGTATTTTTCAAAGTCGGGCACTTGGAACTTGTGCGGGACTTTCACATTTGGGACCAAGCAGAGGTCTGCGGCGTCCTTTCCAAATAGATCCTGACCGCGAATGGCTTGCAGTTTTTTCTGCATTTCCAAGAACTGCTCCTGGAATTCATCCATTCTGTCAAACATAGTTTCCTTATTATTAGAAGATGTCTATGGAATCTGTCCTTCCGGGACAGTGTGCACCACAGGGGGTGGTACCGTGACTACGGCAGTAAGTCTTGGCATCTCCCGAAGTTTGTAACCTTCAGGAGTCTTGAGTATGCCCCTAGCATCTTCGCTTTCCCGAAGTTTGTAACCTTCAGGCCCAGCGGCTTCTGTTGCGATTCCCTGATCTTCAGTGATCGGCGGAACATATCCTTCCGGGATATAGTTAACAGGCATGCCCCAAGGACGATCTTTCGGCATCTGATACCTAGGATCATACTTTTCTATGATGGGCGTTGAGGTGATCTCTGAGATCACAGTTCTTTGTAGCTGAGCTTCTGCCATGGCTTGCATGTCGTTACGAAGCTTTCTCATATCCTCTCTCAGAGCGTCGATCTCTTCTTTCAACTCTCTGTTTTCTTCCTCAAGATCATCCATCTTTTTCTGACGATTGGCCCGAGTATTATACGAATGAGACAGTTTGACTCTAGAATCGAGACACAAACGTGAGATTCGTAGGTAAGGAGAATACGCGATGTGAGAATGATGAATGCAATGATTATATTAATTGTTTTTAGGTTTAATTAAAATAAACTTTGACAATTAGATTGCAAATATCAAACAGTGGGGAAACCCCTTTTTTTGAATTCCAAAGGATTACAGAAATGGAAATACAGTAGATTACAAAGTGCAGAAACAGAAACCTAAACTAATGGGTCCCGAGTCCTATTCTTTGACCGGGACGCTTGGGCCGTTGTCGGGTTGTCATTCCTTTGCCAAGTGAAAGGAGTGAGCAAATTTCTTTGGTCATCTTGATTCTCTATAGCATGCTGCTCCAAAATTTCAATCAGAGCATCTTTCTCTTTTAGTAATTGCTGTATTTGGATACACTCTACGTCGAGGGTGCGGTACTTGTTCTTCTAAGACCTTCTTTCCTTTTGAACTTTGTTGAGAGTAACCTGAAGCCTTTCAGTTTCCATCATGAACTACATGACAATTTCCCTCGGCGGAAGAATTCTGTAACGAGGATAAGGCATCTTTAGCTTGAGAGCTCTAGTTTGTACCCAATGGAGATAAGGCTCCACCGAGACACAATCCGGTTTTCCCAGAGACTCTCGTCCTTTCTTATGAACCTGTTTCTAAGCTTGCACTATTTCCATCTTTAGTGCTCTGTCCTTTCTCCTTCTTTGAAGAAAAGACCTTCCAGATGAACATCCAGTGGGATGTGTCTCATCATGTATCCAAATTGATGAAGAACTAACATCGGATGATAGTTGATTCCTCCTTTAATTCCTATGAGGGGCACGCTGGGGAAGTTTCCACAACGGTCAATGATTTTGATTCCCTCATAAATCCTATTACACCAATCTATATCAGAGTTGGTGAGAGACATGATCTTCTGTGACCAACGTAAGACACTCTTGCAATCCCAAAAAGTAGCAGACTTGGGCAAGTGAGAGATAAACCATTTGTAGAGCAAAGGTACACAGCATGTGATCTCCCCTCCGCTGTACAAATTTCCCAAATGTACAGAATGATACGCATCTGCGAGCAAAGTCGGCACAGGGTTTCCAATGAGGAAAACCTTAATAGCGTTGATATCGACGAAGTTATTGATGTTATGAAACAAAAATAATCTATAGGTGAGCAAGACAAAGATGCTTTCAAAAGCAGTCATGCTTCCTATACTGGCAAAATATAGGGCCTTCTTTGTCAAGAATTGGGCTGGCAAACCTTGGATGCCACCCTTAGTGGTCATGTGAGTCCGGACCTCAGACTCGTCCAAATGAATTTTTATTGCAATAGTCTGATTCTTTGGAATTTCTTCCAGTCCAGAAAACAGAGCTCGATCAGTGATATGTAAATCAGTTAGATGAGAATACTCCTCCAGCGTTGGTGATAGCTGGTAATCCGGGAATGTGAAATAGTGATAAACCGGATCGTAGAATTGAATGAGCGCGTACATGATCCCCTTAATCACATGGACTCTTAACAGTGGTAGCAAACCACCGTGCTTGGCTCTGAAAGCCTCTGGGTTAACGATCATCCTCGCTAACTTTCTCAAATCCCCTAGTTTTGGAACCTTGAAGGTATACTGGTGAGTTCTCCTTCTACCGAAATCCATTAATGCAATCCTTTTCTCTGATATTTGCAATCACAGTCTTAGTTTAATTTGAAAAACAGAGAGACTAGAAGAGAAATTTTTTTTTGAATGTTTTAATGTTTTATTAAATGAATGCATGAATGCAGCACACAAAAACATAGAAAAAACATGGGGTCAAAGGGTCGTTGTCATGAAGTCAAGGCTCTACCCATCCCCAAAGGTTTATACTAGGGTGATTTTTGTACCTGTACTCATTATCATCAGCTCCTCCCAGGAAGGCAGACAACAAGCGGATCGCCAGCGAGTTGTGTGCAATCTTAGAGTAAGTGCCATTCACCGAGAATAGATCACCAGCCTCAAATGAGGGTAGTATCGCGTAACAACTTCCGATAGTTTCCGCACTACGAAAAAGGTTGGCTTTTCTTAAGTGTATACTCAATCTCACCACATGCGGCATCACACGCATTCCCAGTAGAAGAAAAATAAACACGTATAGCATTTAGGAAAAGCAGTATATATATTTGTCCTAATCATCCTAGACTTATAAAGCTATGATTCTTAAGTTCCTGATAGAAATGGGTTCCCCGGCGGAAGCCCCAATCTGTGGTTCCCTGCCTAAGAGATGGACCAGCATAGGTCAATCTTTCTCTTCGGTAGAGTTCCCATTTTCCGTAGAAAACGGGGATGATTCCCTAAGGCAGAAAAGGAGACTCCCCAGCAGAGTCGCCATTTTACAAGGAAAACAGACAGAAAGAAAAACAAGGGCCCCACGGTGGGCGCCACTTTTCTATGAAAAATGGGGACGACCGTGCCTAGATCTAACTTTGAACGGCCCCACGGTGGGCACCACTTTTTCTGTGAAAAATGGGGACGACCGTGCCTAGATCTAACTTTGAAAGGCCCCACGGTGGGCGCCACTTTTTCTGTAGCGAGCGATTTTGGACGCGGTTCTTAAGTGCTGGTCGCTCTCTGCGGTTTGAGCTTTGACTACAGGTCGATTCATTTTTTATCCTATTGTGAGCTGAATAAGGAAGGGAAATAGATGTCTCCAATTAACCCTGCTTGCATACTGAGTTTAAACAGCGGTCTGTTAGGTTACGGATGCTATCAATGTGGGGGGGCCTTTGTACTGGTTATTTGTATTTTTGCCAATACTGTTCTCTTTCTTTTAATCTAGGCAAAGGGTTTCTGGCGGGGAATAAGGATTAGGATATTAGGACTGGTGCTTTTGAATTACTGCTTTTGATTGACGGAGATATGGGATTTGGGTTTTTTGTTGATTGCGCTCGCTAAGATCTTTTCTTTCGATCTTATGCCTACGTATTCCCGTTTACCGAAACAGGAAAATCAGAGCGTTCGTAGTTCCTCCTATTCTATGGGAGGAAATGGTTGTTTTTGGTGTCTTGTTCAAAGCCCAAGACATGAAGCGAAAGGTGGTTTGTATCTTGTTCAAAGCCCAAGATGTGAAGCTGAAAGGTCTATTTGTGTCTTGTTCAAAGCCCAAGGTGTGAAGCTGAATGACCTTGACTTTAGAGAGAATTTGTCATCTCTAAAGAGGGGAGAAGGAGAATTACTTTAACTGGGATACGCGGATCCGAGCAATGCCATAATTTCCGAAGAAAGGGTTTTAACCTGAAGGAGAAGACTTTAACTCAGTGTAGAGCAATACCATCTTTCCTTAGGAATTTCTCATGCTAAAAGAGGGACAGTGGCATGGATGTAGATGATCCAGAGGCTTGCCGCTTACAGCGATTAGATGAAGGGAAAGGAGTTGTTGATGTTTGTGTACTGTGAACGAGGCACAGCTTTGAAGCTAAAAGGTTGATTGGATCAACCAGTGATTTTCTTATACAAAGCCTAAGAGGAGGCTAATTTCCGCTAGGAAAATCATTATACAAAGCCTAAGAGGAGGCTATTTTGTGTCTCGTACAAAGCCCGAGAGAGAGGCTAAAAGTTTTTGACCCAGTGGGGCATATCGTTATACAAAGCCTAAGAGGAGGCTAGCAAAGAGTTGACTCAGTTGGAGAATCTTTTATACTCAGTAATAGAGTGTTTTTGTATCTCGTACAAAGCCCGAGAGAGAGGCGAAAAGGTTGTTTTGACTCTACTGGGGAGAATTTTGGTATCTCGTACGAAGCCCGAGATGGAGGCTATGGTAACTGTTTCAGTTGAGTGCCAGATCCAATATACTGATTTTAAAAGAGAAAATCAGTTCTTATATGAGTAACACTGTACACAGGGATTTAATTTGAGGATCAGGGATATTTCCTTCTCTTTGAGGAAACGGGAAATCCAAAGGGTATCGAGACTATCCGAGTCTGCGGGTTTCCTTCCTATTTAACGAAGGGTGCTTGAGAATGTCTTTGAGACTCAAGGAAGTTAGACTGTCCGTGTCTAGAGTTTTATCTTTTGTACTATGCTTCGAGAAACAGTAGTAGACTCTATGAAAGGACTGTTCTATGAGGATGACTAGGTTCTGTTCCTATACCTCTAGGAGGTCGTCGGGATAATTTGTACGAAGCCCAAGAGGAGGCTGGAAACTTTTAAGAAGCCGACGAGTCCTTGTACGAAGCCCAAGAGGAGGCTATCATTCCCGAAGGAAGAGATCATTATACGAAGCCTAAGAGGAGGCTGTGAATACTTCTAAGAAGCCGTAGTGTCCTTGAATAATGCCCAAGAGGAGACCGATGCTTTTAAGAAGCCCGTGGGTCTATCATCTCCTTTCCATTAGGAGAGATAACTCTTTTAAAGATAAAAACCACTGGTAAACGTGCGAGGTTTACTATCCAGCGACTTTTAGCTTTTAAAGAGGGTTCCTTAGTTAAGGTCCAAGATTATGACCGTAGTGGGTACCCAAACCCCGAGACATTCAAGGCAAGCTATCCACAAGGAATAGATCAAGTCAGGAAAGTTCGAGAATTGGGAAGAAACTCAAAGATGCCATTCACGGAGAATACATTCATCTTGGGGAGTAGAGCTTCTTGACGATTCCTAAGGAGGACAGCCGAAGAGAAGACTGTATTTGGTGCTCCTATTGGGGATCTAGGCGTCTATTTCTACGAATAAATGAAACGGCGTCACCTAGTTCTAGACGTAGTTGCCGGGGAAACTCAAAATATCTATACTATTATTACACAGTAGATATGAGTTTATGAAAGGAGACTTACAGTTAGCAGCCCCACAATACAGTTTATAATATGAAAGCAGTAAATGAAAGCGATAACCATTTACTCGGTTTTAGTGCTTCCATGCTGTTTGGTTAGTTGTTCAACAAAGAAAGATTAAAAACAACAGTATATTCAAAATCAAAGGAGAAAGTGCTTTGAAAAAGAAAGATCTGGGGCTTACAGCTCAAGGAGAGGCCCAGGGTTTTATCAGTAAGCGCACTGTTTGACTTTGTACAGCGGGACTTATACAAGTGACTGGGGCCCAAAAAGGTTTTCTGCACAAAGGGGATGGGTCTTACACTCTCTCAAGAGGCCCAAAAATTGATTAAAGAAAAGAGTGGGGCTTATAACACGAGGGTAGGCCCAAATGATTTTTCGTTTAAAAATGGCGATCGCGCCGAGGTTTTCTTTTAACGCAGAGGGACTTATACAATAAGTGAGGCCCAAAATGTTTTTGGTTAAAAGGGGGGTTGGGTCTTACACTCTATTAGAGGCCCAAAGTGTTTTAAAGAAAAAGAAATGGGTCTTACTACTCGAGGGTAGGCCCAAATGGTTTTTATTTTTAAACGGCGACGATCGCGCCGTTTACTTGTACAGAGGGACTTATACAATGAGTGAGGCCCAAAAAGTTTTTGTACAAGGGGGGATGGGTCTTACACTCTCTCAAGAGGCCCAAACTTTTGAGATGAATGAATGGGTCTTACTACTCGAGGGTAGGCCCAGATGATTTTTGAAAAGGCGACGATCGCGCCGTTTGTTTTTTGACGGTATCGGGACTTATACAATAAGTGAGGCCCAAAGATGATTTGGTCAAAAAAAGGATTGGGTCTTACACTCTAATAGAGGCCCAAAGTATTTTGAAAATGATTTATGAGGGTTGAATTAATCCAAAACCCTAATTTGTTTTCAAAATGTATTTAATTGAAAAAATTCAATTAAAATGATCAAAAATTGTTTAACACATGGAAAACAAATTGTGATCTTGGATTAATGCTTCAAAAATTAAGTATTGACCTACAAAATATTTAGAAAGCATTAAAAGTTGCAAAATCAATGTAGAAAAAATATTTAAAATGCCAAAAACAATCAAAATATTAATTATTTACAAAAATATCAATTATATGAAATAAATAATATTTTTATGATTTTTTGATAAAATAAAATATTTTAACATTTTTGTGAATTATTAAAAAAAGAATCAACTCAAAATCATTAAAACTCAGAGAGAAATTAATTTTTTAATCAATTAAACAAAATCACAAAATTCAAATATTTGAATTTGAAAAAAAAGGCGCCAAGAACAAGCTGAAGAACACGCGCGTGTTCTTGGTTTCTCAGATTTGCGTTTTCTATCCAATCTCCATGAATACGTAATCATATCATGCAATCCACATATCATTATGCTCGTCTCAACCTCACGATCATGTCTATGTACTTTAATTTCATTTAAATTAAACATACAACAAGAAATCACGAAGAAACCTCAAGAACCCTAATTTCTGCATGAAGGCTAGGATTTTTGATACACGATTCAAACAATGCAATTAATTGAGGGAAAACATTCCATGCATGATTATGAACATATGGCCAAATTATTGTGCGAGGAAATATGCATAGATTGAGAGATGACCAAGTATGTGCTTACCTCCAAGCCGTGACAGCAAGTTCAAAGTGATTTTTGATTTGGAGGTGTTACAGATGAGTTGTGATGATCTGGACAGCTTCCCTACACCCTATGGATTGTGTTTGGATGGTTGGACTTGATTGAAATTGGCTGGATCATTTTGTGGTACCTCAGCTGCACCTTGTTTGAAAATTTGAGCAACCAGCTGGTGATTTCATGAAATTGATGTTTCAGAAGTTATGTGAGTGTTTGATCAGCTCATATGTGATGTATGTGAGGTGTGTGAGTGATTGGTTTGTGCAGAATTGCTCTCAAACTCAAAACCCGATAGCTACCTTGCTAAGAAAGGCATTTTTGCCAAGAGAAAGAGATTTTGAGGAAAGCATCTGTTAGATGGCTTTGGCGTACTTAAACTGACCACAATTGAGCTCTATTTATAGTAGAGCAAGTTTGTTTTGCAAGGAATATTGCATGGCAGCTGGTAAGTAGGTTTGGCCAATGTTGGCAAATGAAAATCCAAGTCTCCTCTAACCATTGACTAGAGGTTAGGGCACAGAGCTTTGGTCCCCTTGGTCTTGGATAAGTCTTAACTGATTTCAGATGAGAATGGCTCAGTCCATGCCACCTTGATGGTTCCATTGAATGCCTCATTCCAAATTTGAAGTCTTGTCCCTATTTTGGCAACTCTAGGTTCAACATGCTATTCCTTGTTCCTTGGACCTTGGAGGCTTGGCTCAGTGATTGTCCCCTTTAGATTCAATCCTCTGAGGTGTCCAAGTGGATTGGAGCAATTGAAATTGGCTGATTTTGGCAAATCGAGCCAAAATGCAAATTCTGCCTTGCTTTGACAGATTTCAGCAAGGCAACTTGGCAATGTTGTATCTCATGATGTAGGTTGAATTTGGCAATGTTCTTGGCCATTTTGGAAAGCTCTTACATGATACAACAACTGTTTGAACAAGTTTGGTTTTGATCTCTTTTGATTCCAAGTAAAAAATCCCCCTACATTTGGCAAAAAGTGAAGGCAAATTCTGACTTAGTGAAAATTTCACTAAGTGTTGGAAAAAGTGATATTTTCACTTTTCAGCCACTTTGATCACTCCATAACTCAAAATCCTTAATGAATTGGAATGACTTGTAGTTGAAGTTTTTGTAGGTGATAATGAGGGCTACAAATCCATCTTTGGATGAGAAAAAATGGCCTTGTGGTTTAGGAGTTATGGTCCTCCAAAGTTGGTACCTTTGCCACTTTATTTTTAACTTAGAAAATTTTCTAAGTTTTATGGTTACCCCCTTTTACAAGTTATCTCACTTTTCTTGATTTTTCTTGATGAATGATGATTCAAATCATATATTAACATCATTTTAGGGTTAAAAATCCATTTTGGTGAAAAATCTCAAAAAGTCAAAGTTGACTTTTGTGCACAGTTGACTTTTTATCAAATGAATTCCAAACTGTGCAATTCTTCAGGAAATCATGTCCTTGACCTAAATCAAACTTGATGGACATGTTCCATGGGTGTCATAGGGTATATTCAATCATGTATTAGGGTTTGGGAGCATATCCTGGTCAAAAGTCAAAGTTACAGTTGACTTTTGTCTTAAAACCCTAATTGTGGTGCAGATGAAAATGAGACTTGTTGCTCAAGCTTATTGGATCAATCCATTGTTCCAAATGGATCAATGTGGTGTATTAGAGACCCTAAAATCATCTCTTAAGGTCTTGGCTCATGGTTTGTCCCAAAAGTCAACTTAGGGGTGAATTAGGTCAAGAAACCCTAATTCCTGATTTTTGATGAATGCATCCCCTGAGGCAAAATTGACTTGATGCATGGGTTCATGAGGTTCCATGAAGCATATTAGGTTATGTTTTGGATCATTGCCTTATGCCCAGATGAAAATTTCCATCTGAAGACCCTGGTCGACCAAAACCCTAATTTGGTGACACTGTCGATCTTGAGACTTGATCCACCTAGAAGGGAGCAACCTTGTGCTTAATCCTTGAAGTGGGAGTCCTTTTTGATCCATTGTGGATGTTTAAGAGATTAGACAAGTTGAAGATCATGTCATTTCTTGATTGATCCTTTGTCTAAGCACTCAAAGAGGGCTTGAAACCCTAATTTTGATTGTATTGGATGCTCACCCATCTTTGGGGAGACTGATGAAGCATGATGGTTCATCCATATTGTGATGATGATTTTCACAATGATGGGAAATCTAAGTGGTCAAAATTTGGGGTATTACAGATGCCCCTATTTAATCTTCTTGGACCCGAAGGTGTGAATGACGAAAGGATTCGGGCATTCGGGGTGCAAGAGGATTAAATATCGGAATATCCGAAATTTTGATGGTGGTTATGTGTAACACCTCAAAATTTGCCTTGTTGTTTTTAGATAACTGGCTTATGTTTCTTTTCATTTCTTGCATTTGCATTGTGCATAGCATTTGGTTCTTAGCATGGGATCGAGGTATTTGGTTCAACTCAAGGGCAAAAGCTTCTTATGAGCTCCATAAGCTTCTCACATCCTTATATGGTGGCCCAAAGGTATTTCAATGAGGGATTCTCCAAGTGGTTATATCAAGGATTGGTATCCTTACATTGATGACCAAAACTAGGGTTTTATGGTTAAGGGTCCTAAGCTCAAGGAGTTGATTCAAACCTTTCAATAAGGTTCTCCATATGTCAAAACAAGTCTAAGGATGGATTTTGAGCCAAAAATTCACCATGGAAGGCCTCAGATGATTCAGTAGCTTACAGATGAAGTAATCAGTCAAACTGGCCAACTGAAAAGTCAAACTAGGGTTTTGAGAGATCCTCATCATGGTAATCAAGTCAAGAGACTTTTGTTTGGTCTATGGAAGGCTTTCAAGATCACAATTTGCAAAAATCAAGCTTTGGTAAAAAGTTGCTAATTTGGGAAAGTGACTTGTAATTTCAAGTTACTATTTTTGGCATATTTTCAACCAACTTTAACCAAACTTTTCATGATAAAAAATGCTTCAAACGAATTTTTGCCCAACACCAAAGTTGTAGATCTCTTTCTCCTCTTTCCAAAGAGTGGTGGATCATGATCATATCATTTTTAGATCAAGAGTTATGGGCATTTGAAGTTAGAGGGCATTTGGTGTTCCACCATGCATACCATTTTGACATAACTTGCAAGATGCATTTTAACTCACAAATATGGCTTCTAATTGTTCAGTTCACCTCACCACACTCCATTGCACCTCACTTAGCATCATTTTGAGCTAAGAATTGAATGAATCCGTGGATTACATAGTCATAATTCATCATTATGCAATCTTGCAAGTTCACTTGGAATTCATAATTCAATTACTCTCCAGCCCCAAGATCAATCCAAAGGTGGTCCTTGCATCAAAAGGAACACAGCCATGCACTTTTCATGAAGAATGCACGAGCCAAATACCTCATGTGCACAAACTTGCAAATTTGCAAAACAGCCCAAAACTCATTGCTCTCAAGTCCTTGAAGTTTAAAACCCTAAACAGTAGCATTGGCACACTATATAAGCTAACTCACACGAATTTCTCAGCAGCTACTATTCATTTTCATCACTTTTCAAAGTTTTGCTCTCAAGTTTCTCTCCTTCGATTCTCCCAATCCTTCAAGGTTCCTCCATTTTTCTTGGTTGGTTTAGGATCAGTGAAGCACAAGGAAGAGAAATCCACCACTGTTTTGAGGTTTAAGCAAGGAATTCATCAAGTTGAGTTCAGAGCTTCAACTTTCGGATTCAAGGATTCAGGCTAGTTTGAAGGTCTAATTGCATTTATTTTGCAATTAGACGGTTGAAAGAGTTGATCTGCAGCTTATCTTGGAGTTTCTTGACGTATTTCCATTTCTGCAAATCTCAGGTGAGCTTCAAATTCATAGATCTAGAATTGATTTTTGTGGTGTGTTTAATGTTCATCTTGATGTGCTGAGCTCATATATGTGTTTGGAATTGATTTTTAACGTGAATCATGGCTGAAATTTAGATCTGAAATTTTCAGATCCAAACTTGTTTCGTTCGATTCTTGAAATATATGCATGCTAAATGATTTTGAGTGATATATTTGTGATCTACGTGAGTTGCTGATCATTTTGATGTATGGTTTGTTGATTTTGGTTACCGTTTGAAGTTTGATGGCCGGAGAGTGGCCGGAGAAGACGACCGGCGCTTCTCCGGTCGGTTAGGGTTTAATTAGGGTTTATGATTTTCCAGTTTGAATCTCATGCGTTGGATCGTGATTAATTTTCCAGTTTAATTCACGTGCGTTGGATCTTGGTTATGTGTTGTTAATTAAGTTAATTACGGTTTAGTGGATCTGGTTAAGTCATGACTGTTGGATCTCATTTAATTAGCAAGTTTGAATATGGACCATCAGATCGTTGACTTTGCTTCGTTTGACTTTGAATGGGAGCCTGTGGATCTGGATACTTTCCCTTGTTTGACTCAATCTGAGCCATTCGCTGATTCTGAATGTTGGAAGGCATTTGGACCTTTTCTGCTGTTTACACCCCCGTTCCTGAGCCCATGATCTTTTGCACGCGTTTGGATTTCTCTTTGCACCCCTACCTTCATTTCATTTTCTTTTTATTTTCTATTTTCATACCATTTCATAATTAATTGTTAAAAATACTTGCATGTGCTAAAAAATTCCAAAAAAATTCATCATCCCTTCTCATTATTAAAATTAATTTTTCACATTTTATTTTATTATTTTTGCATTAAATTTGCATTAAATATTAATTTTCCAAATTAATTTGTCTCATTTGCACTTCATATTGCATACTTCATGTTGCATTTTTTATTTCTCTCATTTGGAAAGTGATTTGATCCTGATTCTTTTTGGGTTGTGTTCATAACATGTTGAAGTATGTTTGAGATTTTTGGTATGTTTTTAGGTCCTTTTTGGATGACTTTTGATGTGTTGCTTTGAGCATGAATGTATGAAATCCTATTGATGCTTTGACCTAATTGTTGATTGACTTTGGTTCTGATTCCTTGCTTGTGGATTTGATATGTCAATTATACATGTTTGAGATGCTTGAATACTGAATGACATAATTTTTGAGGCATGTTTGTTATTTATTTGAAGCATGAACTTTAACTTGTCCAACTTGTGAATGTATGCTTCATGTTTGGTTTGCTTGATCATGAAGGCACTTGTGCCACAATTTTAGGTCTTGTTTGAGGATTGATAGCATGTTAATTGACTTCTGGTTGTGATATTTGGATCTCATCTTTGTATGTTTGATATTCGCCTTGCACCTTAAGTCACTTGTTTCACAAGAATGAATCATGTTTCACTTCACTTCACTTCTTCTTCTTTGCTTCTTAATTGATTGTGAAAGTGTTTGTATGACTTGAATGATGTTTGAAGATCTTGTTTAGGCACATATTTAGGATTGTGTCACTTCTGGACTTGGTTCACTTTGTGAAATTTTGACTTGGTTGCTTTACATGATCACTTCTTTTCATCTCACTCCTTCTTTAATGATTTGAATGGTACTTGATTGACTTCTCCCTTTTTTTTTTTTTTTTTGACTAATTGGGCATGATTAATATTAGAGGTCAGTAGGACCATTAGGTTCTGAACTTGATGTTTGATTTACCTTAGAACTTGTTTCTTTATGGCCTTATGCTTGTTTGAGTTTCATTTTGTCATATGTGAATACTTCTAACATTTTCAGGGGCAAATGGTAAGTTGTTTGAATGTGGATATGCTTCCACATTTTACTTTCTTCCTTTACCTTTTAACTTTCATACTTGTGTTTGAAGTGAGCTTAGGCCACTTGTGTTTCACTTCTCTTTCTCCTCCTTCTCTTCCACTTTTTTCATCCCTCGAGTCGCAAGACTTGTTTAAGTCTTGGATTCTCTCCCTTTAGAGCTACCTAGTCCAACTTAATTTTCGATTAAGCTTGGAGTAGGATTAGCATTAGGATAGGCAGTCGTCTCTCCTAAACCTCACTAACCATAGGACATCCATGCATGATAACATTAGGACTCTTAGTTTCCCTGTAGAGTTTCCTGTTGTGTCGCTTCTCTTCTCATCTCAAACTTCTTGAACACACTTAATAAAATATAACGTATATTGCGCTCGAGCCTTAAGTGTAGGAAGTGAAGAACGAGGGGTCTCCTCTCTTCTTCTAGGGTGTTTAGCATACGTCTCATTCGGGGGCGATCATGCGACTCACTCGTTCCCGCATGGTAGACTTTGGTGCAATGTAAGTTACGAACTAACTCAAAACACTTCTGTCTAAAAAACACCAAACCAATTCAAATCTTTTTATCCTCCGGGATTGTTGGGTTTCAAACTTCTTTTTTTCAGGAAAGAGCTCGTCGCTCACGTAAAAAACACTTACCTACCCGTGGTCGTACCCACGAACTACGTCAGCTCTGATTCCTCTCTCTCGTCCGATTGAGGATACGTAGGCACAAGACAGCGATTGTCTTGGCGAGCAACCTTCCCCCACAGTTCCCGTCCGAACTACGTTGACTCTGACTTCCCATTGCACTGAGGGAGTACGTAGGCCTAGGACAACGATACTGTCCTATCGAGTCACTTCTTTTTCTTTTCTTCTTCGTTTCTCCGTTCTTTCCGTTCTCGTTTCTTCGCCGATCCAGTAGCAGTGGAGCTCCAGATGACGACACCCTTTGATGCAGATAACAAGCGTGGATCCCATCGAGTACGATGGACGTGTTGGGTGCTAACACCTTCCCTTCGCGTAACCGACTCCCGTACCCGTTCTCTTGGTCGTGAGACCATGCTCTTTCCTTCTTTCAGGTTTACGCAGTGTTTCCTTTCCCTCTCTTGGGATAAATACACTTTGCTGGCGACTCTGTGTCTTTTGCGCCACTCTCGTGTTTGTACCGTTGGATGTGAATCTTTCGGGAGCGACAGCTGGCGATTCTGCTGGGGAGTCTGGTTGACCTACGCTGGTCCTTCCCCTTTAGCGAATCGATCCTAGCGCTTGTCTATTTGTTTTTGTTGGGTGTTTCTATGGTGCTTTGCTTTGTTGTATATTACTGTATTGCTATTTACTGTATTTTTACTTTACTGCTTTACTGTGTTTACAGCTTTTATTGCATTGCATTTCATATTATTACTGTCATACTGGATATTACTGTGCTGTTCTGCTGCTGGTTTTTCTGTTTGTAGGGGGGCTGGATTCATGAGAGATAAGCCCAATACCAAGGCTTGAGCATACACCTATGATTAGCGTGGAAAGTAGTGTGACTTGTTTGGCATTTGGCCAGACGAAGTATACATGAAAACTCCACATCCAGACGAGGTTTTCTTGGTAATATTCTATCCTGTCCATTTGGGGCAGATGATGGAATATAACCTGGAAAGCTGTCGACTCTGGCGACCATCCCCGAGGACTCAGTTGCGGCACTCCTCCCGAGATGTGACAGTGGCAGCCCACTTTCTGTGGCAAACCCATTGCATATTCTCGATCCGAGGACCCAATGCTGGGAACTTGCTATAGGATTTCCCTTTTGTAGTGAATCAGCAGACGACCTCTTTGATTGGCGATAGCATTGTATCCTTCGGGCTGAATGTGCTATTGCTTCTCAAACCTCTGAAGCTGAGGATCTTTTGTTTTGGAGAATCGGTTGAGGCCTCCTCTTTTGATGATGATGCCAAACCAGAAATGGTGAACGTATCATCATTTCTTGATCTGAGAGCCCGGGATACTGAACATCCTAGTACCCACATGTGAGAGGGGATGGGTGTTTGCAGGTTTGCAGGTAACCGAGACCTTCAACCTACCTGGTTTCTGGGTTTCTCATCAGTGTACTATTATCATCCTGGCATTCTGGCAGTTTGATTGGGTTGTTATTCTGGATTTTTGGGTTTCTCGTATTCTGGGTCTTATTCAGTCAGCAGAACAGCAGCAGTTTGAGTATTTTGGATACCTTGATCCCATGCCTGCATTTTGCATCATCTTTTTGCATTCTGACATGTTTGTTCATTTGTAGGGTTGCATCCTAACTTTGATTCCGGTTGTCTGAAGACTGTCCATGATGAGTATTAGCGCTGAAAAAAGAAAGAACATCATCCCGTATAAGTTCCCGGAGCTTCATCTAGACGCTGTTCACAAGATCTCGGCTATGGCAAAACCTGAGGCATTGGCAGAGTTCAGAGGAGAATATGGGAGGATTCTGAGTTTCGCCCGGAATGTTACCAATTATGAGTTCAGGGCCCTGCACACTCTGGCACAGTTCTATGACCCTCAACTCCGGTGTTTTCTATTTGCTGATTATCTTTTGGCTCCAACGTTGGAAGAATTTGCTCTTATTTTGGATGTTTCGGTCAAAGAGGGAGCTCCCTTCTATCCTTCTAAGGAGTTTCCTGATTTGGAAAGGGTTGCTGCTACTTTACGTTTGGATCAGTCACTGTTGAAGAAAAATATTGCTAGTAAAGGGGGTTATCAAGGTTTTCACACGAAGTTTTTGATCGAACAGGCTGCTACTTGTGCTAAGGCTAAGTGTTGGTCAGTGTTCAATGCAATTCTGGCTATGTGTGTTTATGGAACAGCGTTATTCCCTAATGTGAAAGATTTTGTAGATGTACATGCTGTCCGGATATTCACCACGAAGAATCCGGTACCTACCTTGCTTGGGGATCTTTATTATTCGATGCACTATAAGAATGAGAAAAGGAGAGGCGGACCTCTTTATTGTTGTGCTTCAATTTTCTATAAGTGGTTTGCTGATCGTCTTCCCAAATCTGGGGCATTTGAAGACACTAAAGGAACTTTAGATTGGGCAAAGAGATTAATGGGGTTAAGGGCCGACAACTTAGTTTGGATCAATCGTGATTTGTTGGGCCGAGAGATCCTGGTTAGTTTTGGAGGTTACCCAAACGTACCTTTAATAGGAAGGAAGGGGGGAATTAACTACAACCCCATTCTTGCTATTAGGCAATTTGGGTATGCTTTAAAGGAGCCGCCAAAAGGCCAAGATGTGCAAGAGTCTCTATTTTTGGGTGAGGAAGCCAATCTGGAGGTGTTGAAAGAAGCTGCAAACGCTTGGAGAGATCGCCATAAGAAAGGAAAGACTTCTTTTGGAAAGTGTAACAACAAAGCTTTTCGTGCGTATGAAGACTGGGTTCAGAGCAGAGTAGAGAGTGTACTTTTGCCATTCTGCAGGGAACCTCCTTCTTACCCTTTGCTGATTGAACCCCCAACCATGATTGAGATGGAGAAGTACAGTCAATTATGGGCTGAAAAGGAGAAGATTCGAGAGGAGAATCGTGAGTTGCAAAAGGAAATCTACCAGTTAAAACATGAGCGAGGTGAGGCTGTTCATATCGCCAAGCTGAAGACAGAACATCTCGCTGAAAAAGAAAAGGAGCTGGTTGAAGAGATAGCAGCTAGGAAAAGGGTAGGACAAGCTCTAAAAGGCGTTTGCAAGACTCTCAAATCCAAGAAGGATGACTTAGCCAAGGCTTGGGAAAAGATTCGCAGGTTCAATGTTTACCGAGATACTGCAATCACGGCCAACAAACAGAAAGAAGATAAGCATTTGGAGCAGATTGAGAGTCTGAAGTTGAAGCTCAGGAAGAAGGACGAGGAGATCTTGTCAGGGACGTTCCGAAGACACGCAGTTGAGGAGCGGCTCAAAGAAGCCATAGCAACCATGGAAGAGCTGAAAATACAAGCAGGAGTGAAGAGGTCTAAGTGGGAGTGCTCTAGCTCAGGCAGTGGCCCTCATACGGTGCAAGACCCTTGAAGGGAACTTTACTCAGTAGTTTGTATTTTGTTCTTTCTTTGTATTTTGGGTCACCACCAGAATTGTTGGCTGGGACCTCTGCTTATTTTTGTTTCAGGCTATTTTTGGTACTTTGGGTTGTAATTTCTGACAGTGATTCACTCTGATTTATATGAGCAGCAGTTTCATCCTATTTCATCTTTAAACTGGAATCAAGGGGTGGATCACCCTGCAAATATACAAACATGTTTGCATTTGGATTTGCATAATCATAATCATTTTTGCATTGCAGGTTATCTTGGTTTCTCTGGTTTTCTTATGCTCTCTCTTTCTTTCAGTCAGGATTGATCAACCAACTCATCGTTATTCTACTCGGCTCAATCAAAACAGAGTGATGGACAAAGTTCAGGCAGATATGGCCGCTATGCAAGCTCGCATCGACCAGTTCATGGAAATGATGCAGGGTGTGGTGCAAAGTCAGAACGAGTTTAGAACTCTGGTTCAGCCGTTAGTGGCGCGGGTCGACGAAAATGGTATCCTACACGGTGGTCTTATTAACCGTAATATCCCTCCGGGCGGAGTTGGTGCTGGTGGACAGGGCAGAATCCCTACAGTGGTTGGAGAGGGAAGTACTGTTCGGGCTATCCATGGCCATCATTTTGATGATCAACAGGACGATGTGTTCTCGGTCAGGAGTTTAGATGCTGCCCTTCCTATGGTCAGTGATGAAAGAATCCGTTTAATCGAAGCTCAATTGAAAGGAGTAGTGAAACAGGATGATTTGGGGATTGATTTGGACGACTTAGGGTTGGTCCCTGATGTTGTTATTCCACACAAGATTCAGATTCCTACGCTAGAAAAGTACAATGGCTCTACCTGCCCAAGGACTCATGTGAAGGCCTATACCCGGAAGATGGCTGCTCACGCTAAGGATGAAAAGTTAATGATGCACTTCTTCCAAGACAGCCTGTCTGGCGCGTCTTTGGAATGGTACATGGGGCTAGAAAGCAGAGATGTTCGTACCTGGAGAGAGCTAGCTGCAGCTTTCATCAAGCATTATCAGTACAACATGGACATGGCTCCCAACAGAACTCAGTTGTTGAGCATGTCCCAGAAGAATGATGAGAGTTTCAAAGAATACGCGCAAAGGTGGCATGAATTGGCAGCTAGGCTGCAGCCACCAATGCTAGAGAAAGAGATGCTAGATATGTTCATGGACACACTGCCGAAGCACTACTATGAGAAGCTTTTGCCTTGTTCTCTAGGCAAGTTTGCAGATGTGATTGCTATTGGGCAGAAGATAGAGGTCGGAATTAAGGCTGGGAAGGTTTCTAGCGGTGATGGATCGTCTTCCGGACAGGGAAAAAAGCCGTTTGATAATTATAAGAAGAAAGTAGAGACCAACGCTGTATCATCCCACAGGGGAAAAGGGAAACAGCGCCAGTTTAACAATCAACAGGTAGCATCAGTAACCATTCCAGCAACGTTACCACCGCCACAGCAGCAAAGGGGTAATGCTAATCAGAATAGGCAGCAGGGACAGTATCAAAACAGACAGAGGAATGCAGAGAGGCATTTTGATCAACCCCCAATGTCATATGCACAATTGTTGCAACATTTACTACAGTTGCGTCTAGTTGAGCTTCGTACCCTGGCTCCACCAACAGGGGAACTCCCATGAGGCTACGATGCTAGCGCACACTGTGATTTTCATTCTGGTGCTCCTGGGCACACGGTGGAGAAGTGCAGGGCGTTTCAGCACAAGGTGCAGGACCTTGTGGACTCTAAAGCCATCAATTTCTCGAATGACGGACCCAATGTTATTCAAAACCCGATGCCTAATCACAATGGACCAAGGGTGAATGCTATAATTGAGGACTGTGAAACTTGGAATTTGATCGTGGATGTGGAGGAACTGATGACTCCATTGGTGGTGGTTAAGAACAGGTTATTGAAAGGTGATGTCTATCCGGGCTGTGGTGAGAATTGCTCAGATTGTTTGATAAAGGCTAATGGTTGTGATTCGTTGAAGAGGGGTATTCAGAATCTGATTGATGAGGGCTGCTTACAGTTTGACAGAGGTAGTCAGCTAGAAGAAGTTGTTAGTGAAAAGGTTGCAACTATCACTATTTCGTTCAAAACAATTACTATTTCTGGTCCAGCAAGGCCACCTCCAGTCATTATCACAAGGGCTGGACCCATTCCGTACGAGAGTTCTAAGGCTATTCCGTGGAATTATGGTGCAGAGGTATTTGTCAATGGGCAAAAGCAAGAGCTAATGAATACTTCACCAGTGTGTTCTAGTTCAGGGGTTAAAGTTGAGACTGATGCCATAACCAGAAGTGGTAGAGTGCTCCCTCCGGTTAACGATCAACCCAGTACCTCTAGGCAGGATAGAGGAAAACAGGGGATGGATGGTTCTGTTCAGACCCCAGTGATTGTGGAATCTACAGTGAAACCGATTGATGATGCTTTTTCGGAAAATGTAGAGGAATTCATGAGGCTCATCCGAAAAAGTGATTATAAGATCGTGGACCAGTTACATCAGACCCCGTCCAAGATCTCTATTATGTCTCTGCTCTTGTGTTCTGAGGCTCACAGGAATGCTCTTTTGAAGGTTTTGAATGCATCCTACGTTCCTCAAGAGATTTCTATTAATCAACTGGAAGGGGTTGTAGCGCACGTGAATGCGGGTAACGGCCTGGGTTTTACAGATCTTGACCTAACTTCTGCTGGCAGGAATCATAACAATGCCCTGCATATTTCGATCGAATGCCGTGGCTCGTTGATGTCACATGTCTTGGTTGATACTGGTTCATCGTTGAATGTATTGCCCAAGAAAGCGTTAATGAAGTTGGATACTCGAGGACTTATTTGTACACCAAGCGACTTGGTGGTGCGAGCTTTTGATGGCTCGAAGAGATCTGTTTTTGGCGAGATTGTGCTTCCAATCAAGGTTGGGCCGGAAATATTTAATGCAACGTTTTACATTATGGATATTCAGCCAGCGTACAGCTGTTTATTGGGTCGTCCTTGGATCCATGGGGCAGGTGCTGTAACTTCCACTCTACATCAAAAGCTGAAGTATATGGTTGATGGTCACGTAGTGATAGTATGTGGGGAAGAAGACATAATGATCAGTCAGCTGTCAACCTTCAAATACGTGGAAGTAGATGGGGAAATCCACGAGACGTTGTGCCAGGGATTTGAGAAGGTGAAAGTTTCTGAAGAAGTTGTTCAGTCTGAAGCTATAGTGCAGCCTGTAGTGGTAAATCAACCTGAGGGTTCCATGTCTTCGTTAAAAGACGCCAAAGCTATGGTTGAAGCGGGTAGCTCACAGAGGTGGGGCCAGGTGGTTGAAGTCCAGAAAAAGAAGGATACTTATGGATTGGGATATAAGCCATCCGGAAGAGAAGAGGATCCTCCAAAATTCTATGGCCCTGTCCGGTTCACTAGCGCTGGAGTTTTCTTCGACAGAGTTAATGCTATTGAAGAAGAAGGAGACAGTGATTGTGACATGGATAGCTGGATCCGTCCTTGTGTCCCAGGGGAAAGTCTACACAACTGGTCTTCCGAGAAAGTCATTCAAGTGACAGGCTTCGAGTAATTGCTTTGTTTTCCTATTTTGTTAATCCTACGTTCTGCCCAAGACGTAGTGATTCTGTTTGTAGGGCTTTTAACTACTGCATGTTTTGCTTTATCATCAATAAAGGACTTTTCACACTCAAATATTTTGATCTCTGTCTTTCTGTTTTTATTTTTATGCATTAAAAAACCCACATCAAAATGGCAATGTGTTTCTTTTGTTGCATCATAATAAAACATACCTCATAAATCATTGCAGGTCTCTTTGTCCAGGTGACACCGATCATGACTCAGCTATAGCTCGGTATGACTTTGACAATCCAATTTATCAGGCTGAAGAAGAGGCTGACGAAGAGTGTGAACTGCCCGAAGAGTTGGCCAGATTGTTGAAGCAAGAGGAGAGAGTCATCCAACCTCATCAGGAGGAAATCGAGATTGTGAATCTAGGAACCGAGGACGCTAGAAAGGAAGTAAGAGTAGGGGCTGCATTGGAAGACAGTGTCAAGGGAAGATTGATTGAAATGCTCCGTGAGTATGTGGACATCTTCGCCTGGTCTTACCAAGACATGCCCGGGCTGGATACTGATATTGTTGTACACCGGCTACCACTCAAAGAAGGTTGTGCTCCGGTTAAGCAAAAGTTGAGAAGAACTAAACCGGAGATGTCTGTCAAGATCAAGGAAGAGGTTCAGAAACAGCTAGACGCCGGATTTCTTGCCGTAACAAATTATCCTCCATGGATTGCTAACATCGTGCCCGTACCTAAGAAGGATGGGAAGGTCAGGATGTGTGTTGATTACAGGGATTTGAATAGAGCCAGCCCAAAGGATGATTTCCCGCTCCCTCACATTGACGTGTTAGTTGACAATACTGCTCAGTATTCGGTGTTTTCCTTCATGGATGGCTTATCTGGGTATAACCAAATCAAGATGGCCCCAGAGGACATGGAGAAAACAACATTCATAACACCGTGGGGAACTTTCTGCTACAAAGTGATGCCCTTTGGATTGAAAAATGCAGGGGCAACTTACCAGCGGGCGATGGTGACTCTCTTTCATGATATGATTCACAAAGAGATTGAAGTCTATGTTGATGACATGATTGCGAAGTCACAGACGGAAGAAGAACATCTGGTGAATCTTCAGAAGTTATTTGAAAGGTTAAGGAAATTCAGACTGAGGTTGAATCCAAACAAATGCACCTTCGGGGTGAGATCAGGAAAATTGCTGGGGTTTACTGTTAGTGAAAAAGGTATTGAGGTTGATCCTGCAAAGGTAAAAGCCATACAAGAAATGCCTGTGCCGAAAACAGAAAAAGAGGTTCGTGGTTTCTTGGGGAGATTGAATTACATTGCTAGGTTCATCTCGCATCTCACAGCCACGTGTGAACCAATCTTCAAGCTGCTTAGAAAAGATCAAGCGGTCAGGTGGAATGAAAATTGTCAAAAGGCATTTGAAAAGATTAAAGAATACTTGCAGGAACCTCCGGTCCTTATGCCGCCAGTACCAGGAAGGCCTTTGATTATGTATCTCACGGTTCTTGAGAATTCAATGGGTTGTGTGCTCGGTCAACAAGACGAGTCAGGTAAAAAAGAGCACGCCATCTATTACCTGAGTAAGAAGTTTACTGATTGCGAGTCAAGATACTCGATGCTGGAGAAAACATGTTGTGCACTCGCTTGGGCCGCTAAGCGTTTGAGGCAGTATATGTTAAACCATACAACCCTTTTGATTTAGAAGATGGATCCAATCAAGTATGTGTTCGAGAAGCAAGCACTTTCTGGTAGAATAGCCCGTTGGCAGATGGTTCTGACAGAATATGATATTCAGTATGTTTCCCAAAAGGCCATTAAGGGAAGTGTGTTGTCAGAGTATCTTGCCGAACAGCCAATTGTGGATTATCAACCGATGAAGTTTGAGTTTCCGGATGAGCACATCATGTATCTGAAGATGAAGGATTGCGAAGAGCCTTTGCCTGATGAAGGACCTGAGATTGGATCTCAATGGAAGATGGTTTTTGATGGGGCTGTTAATTCATATGGCAATGGAATCGGGGCAATCATTACGACTCCACAGGGTTCTCATATACCCTTTACTGCCCGATTAGCGTTCATATGCACCAACAATGAGGCGGAGTGTGAAGCATGCATCATGGGGTTAGAAGAAGCAATTGATTTGAGAATCAAGAACCTCGATGTTTATGGTGATTCTGCGTTGGTGGTGAATCAGATTACAGGAGAATGGGAGACTCGTCAATTAAATCTCGTTCCATATAACAATTATGCCAGAAGATTGTTACCTTTCTTTGACAGAGTAGACTTCCATCACATTCCCCGGATAGAGAATCAGATGGCTGATGCGTTGGCAACGTTGTCATCAATGTATAAAGTGAATCTTTGGAATGAAGCTCCCTCAATCAGAATCATGCGCTTGGATAGACCTGCTTTTGTATTTGCAGTTGAAGGGGTATCAGATGGCCAGCCTTGGTATCATGACATTAAAGTCTTCTTGAAGAGTCAGGAATACCCAGCTGGGGCATCTTCCAAAGATAAAAAGACATTGAGGAGGTTATCAGGAAACTTCTTCTTGAACAAGGATGATGTGTTGTACAAGAGAAACTTTGACATGGTCTTGCTACGTTATGTTGATGAACACGAGGCAGGCTTGTTAATGGAAGAGGTTCACGAAGGTTCCTTCGGTACTCATGCCAATGGGCATGCTATGGCCAGAAAACTGTTGAGAGCGGGGTATTATTGGATGACTATGGAGTCTGACTGTTTTAAATACGCCCGGAAATGTCATAAATGCCAGATTTATGCTGACAAGGTGCACGTACCGCCTACTCCTCTGAATGTTTTGTCGTCACCTTGGCCTTTTGCTATGTGGGGTATTGACATGATTGGGAAGATCGAGCCGACTGCTTCAAATGGACATTGTTTTATCCTGGTGGCTATCGATTATTTCACGAAGTGGGTGGAAGCAGCATCGTATGCCAACGTCACTAAACAAGTGGTATCCCGGTTTATTAAGAAGGACATCATCTGCCGGTATGGAGTCCCGGAGAGAATCATTACTGATAATGGTTCAAATCTGAATAACAAGATGATGAAGGAGCTATGCCAGAGCTTTAAAATCGAACATCACAATTCTTCTCCCTATCGTCCGAAGATGAATGGGGCTGTTGAAGCGGCTAATAAGAACATAAAGAAGATTGTGCAGAAGATGGTAGTGACATACAAAGACTGGCATGAGATGTTGCCTTACGCTTTGCATGGGTATCGTACTTCGGTACGCACCTCGACTGGGGCAACTCCTTTCTCACTAGTGTATGGCATGGAAGCAGTCTTGCCATTGGAAGTTGAGATTCCTTCTTTGAGAATTCTGACAGATGTGAAGCTGGATGAAGCTGAATGGGTGCGTTCCTGGCTGAATGAATTGAACCTCATTGAAGAGAAGAGATTGAAAGCCATTGCGCATGGCCGGTTGTATCAGAGCAGGATGAAGAAAGCCTTTGATCAGAAGGTGCGTCCTCGGTGTTTTCAAGCTGGTGAATTAGTTCTGAAAAGGATCACTCCTCCTCAAACAGATCACAGGGGCAAGTGGACTCCGAATTACGAAGGGCCATATGTAGTAAGACAGGTTTTCTCTGGTGGAGCCTTATTACTCTCAACTATGGATGGCGAAGATTTTACGTCCCCTGTGAACGCGGATGTAGTCAAAAAATACTTTGCATAAAAGAGACCCGCTGAGCATAAAAAGAAGGTTCAGGCAAAATGGGGCATCCTGGCGAACCATAAAAAGAAAAGGTTCGGGCAAAAATTAGGGATAAAAAGAAAAAGAATAAACCCGCAAGGTTGAAAACCTGAAAAGGCAACCCTGGCAAAAAATGGGTATCCCGGTGGATTGAAAACCCGAGAAGGGCGATCCAGGCAAAAGTTAGGGATTTTTAAGGCAAAGACTACGATCCGCATTCGATCTGTGATCACTGTTCGCACTTGGAAAAGTCGGAGGAAAGGAATCAGTCCAGTTAGTCGTCTTCGAAGGCCAAAGTATCTGCGGATGAACAAGTCATATGGGTTATAGCTGAGTTGAGTCATGGTGGATGTCTGTTCCCCATATTTCCGACATTTGTATTTTCTTTTGCTTTTTGTGCAATTACCTCTTTCCAGGAATTGCTTCCAGATGTAAATGCCTATTTACAGGCCAATTCATTCAATAAAGTTTGCATTTCAGTTAAAGAGCTTTTGTTTTCTGTTTTACCTGTTTTGTTTGTGAAAATGTCCGATATTTTTGATAAAAACATTACATGCTAAAACGTTGAGCTTTATGACACAAGATGGAAAAACAGTGGCAATTGCTTAGGCGACAGTCACCATGTGGATAATCAATGTATTCATTCTTGCACGTAGACTTTTGTTGGTTTTGCAGGATGACAGGTGTACTTTCCCAGTAGAGTTCTCCTCAACTTTGAAGTCTGATCGTCCTCAGCAGGTTATTACTCTTCCCCATCAGAGTAGCGAGGGTCGTCTTCCTCAACCAGAGTATAAAGAAGTAATTCCCTAAGCAGAGTCGTTAAGGATCGTCTTCCTTAGCAGGATATAAGAGGTTTTTTTCCCAGGCCAGAGTTGTGACTTGGCATATCTTTCTTCAGCAAGTGATGTCTCCCCACGAAGCATGGGACAGCTATTTGTTCCCCAGCTAGTCAGGAAGCATGTGTTATCCCCTAGCAGGTGAATGTTGACAATTACTTTCTCTCCCAAGCGGAGTCGTTGAGGATCGTCTTCCTCAGCAAAGTACAGAAGATTGTATACCCAGCCGGAGTCGTGTTTGGATTGTTATTCCCCAGCAAGTACTCAGAAGTTGATTGCTTTGAGGTGAATATTGCCGTACCTCCAACATGAAGTTTGTGGACGAAGATGTTATTATCCCCACAGGGTCCTGATGTCTACTTTCCTCGGTTAGTCAGAAAGTATAGTTTCGTCGACAATGGTTTGATCTAATACCCGACAGGGTGAGGGTAAAGTTACTTCCCTAGCAGCAGATTAAGCTCATTTCCCCAATCAGAGTCTGGTGGTGAGTGGTATCCCCAGCAGGTCTTAAGGCCAATCGTTTGTGGCAGGCGCCGAAGCCAAGTTCTGAAATAGCTGGTCGTCCCCAGCGGTGGAATTTCCATCTTCAGTATTCATATCCCTCCCTAGCTAAGTGGGTATTCTCTCGGAGCTTCGTCCATCTCCAGCAGAGTAGTTGATCTTGATATTCCCCAACAGAGTGGATATCCTCTTGGAGTTTCGTCCATCTCTGACAGAGTTGGTGATTGGATATTCCCTAGCAGGGAGAAGTTTTCCTCAGCAAGTTTTCCTTTGTTTCAGGGGCAATTTAGTTTGCCGTTCCTAGCGGAGTTACTTCTGGTCTTCAGCATTTATTCTGCTGGGACGTCTCTTTTGCATTGCATAAGCATTTGTTTTGCATAGCATCCTCCCAAATGCGTAGCATTTCCACTTCATGTGGGGCATTACGGCAAAATTCAAACATATGCATCCGAAGCGTAAGCCAGGTTTGAGTTTTCCTTCGTCAGGAAAAGCCGGATTTCGAAAAGATATCTCTACTCCACAGGTGGTGGGTTAAGAAATATTTGACAATTCCCCGACAGGGCGTTTTGCCAGGATTGTTTATCCTTGATTCTATTTGTACCCCTCCGTCCAGGTGGTCCTTTGGTTTATTCCCTCAAAATTTTACCATTTGACACTCGTCTGTGTTCTTTCAGCACCCGTCCGTGTTTGACTCTTTTGTTTCAATGCCCGTCCGCATTGACATTTGACACTCGTCTGTGTTTCCTTCAGCACCCGCCCGTGTGTGAACCGTTGATTTCAATATCCGTCCGTATTGACCTTTTGATGACACTCGTCCGTGTTTCCTTCCATTCCCCAGCGAGATTAATTCCCGATAAAGTTGATTTACAACCTTTTCAGTACCCGTCAGTATTGAAATCTTTTACACCCGTCCGTGTACCTTTTTCAATACCTGTCCGTATTGAATCCTTTTACACCCGTCCGTGTACCTTTTTCAATACCCGTCCGTATTGAAACCTTTTACACCCGTCCGTGTACCTTTTTCAATACCCGTCCGTATTGAAACCTTTTACACCCGTCCGTGTTTATCCCCAGTATAGCTAACCTTCGTTTGTGTTTATTTCAGGACTTTTCAATACGGTTTTAGTCGCCAACACTCGTATGTGTTGTGACAGTGCAACATTTATTGTTTGTTCCCCAATGGAGTCGTCCCTCCTTTGAGGATTGCAAATTTCAGGTTTCTTATGGTATTCAATCTCCGTGAATCCTTGGAATGCATGATAGTCGTCACTATCATACCTTCAGGATCAAGTTGATTGAATAGGGGCAGCTGTAACACCTCAAAATTTGCCTTGTTGTTTTTAGATAACTGGCTTATGTTTCTTTTCATTTCTTGCATTTGCATTGTGCATAGCATTTGGTTCTTAGCATGGGATCGATGTATTTGGTTCAACTCAAGGGCAAAAGCTTCTTATGAGCTCCATAAGCTTCTCACATCCTTATATGGTGGCCCAAAGGTATTTCAATGACGGATTCTCCAAGTGGTTATATCAAGGATTGGTATCCTTACATTGATGACCAAAACTAGGGTTTTATGGTTAAGGGTCCTAAGCTCAAGGAGTTGATTCAAACCTTTCACCAAGGTTCTCCATATGTCAAAACAAGTCTAAGGATGGATTTTGAGCCAAAAATTCACCATGGAAGGCCTCAGATGATTCAGTAGCTTACAGATGAAGTAATCAGTCAAACTGGCCAACTGAAAAGTCAAACTAGGGTTTTGAGAGATCCTCATCATGGTAATCAAGTCAAGAGACCTTTGTTTGGTCTATGGAAGGCTTTCAAGATCACAATTTGCAAAAATCAAGCTTTGGTAAAAAGTTGCTAATTTGGGAAAGTGACTTGTAATTTCAAGTTACTATTTTTGGCATATTTTCAACCAACTTTAACCAAACTTTTCATGATCAAAAATGCTTCAAACGAATTTTTTCCCAACACCAAAGTTGTAGATCTCTTTCTCCTCTTTCCAAAGAGTGGTGGATCAAGATCATATCATTTTTAGATCAAGAGTTATGGGCATTTGAAGTTAGAGGGCATTTGGTGTTCCACCATGCATATCATTTTGACATAACTTGCAAGATGCATTTTAACTCACAAATATGGCTTCTAATTGTTCAGTTCACCTCACCACACTCCATTGCACCTCACTTAGCATCATTTTGAGCTAAGAATTGAATGAATCCGTGGATTACATAGTCATAATTCATCATTATGCAATCTTGCAAGTTCACTTGGAATTCATAATTCAATTACTCTCCAGCCCCAAGATCAATCCAAAGGTGGTCCTTGCATCAAAAGGAAAACAGTCATGCACTTTTCATGAAGAATGCACGAGCCAAATACCTCATGTGCACAAACTTGCAAATTTGCAAAACAGCCCAAAACTCATTGCTCTCAAGTCCTTGAAGTTTAAAACCCTAAACAGTAGCATTGGCACACTATATAAGCTAACTCACACGAATTTCTCAGCAGCTACTATTCATTTTCATCACTTTTCAAAGTTTTGCTCTCAAGTTTCTCTCCTTCGATTCTCCCAATCCTTCAAGGTTCCTCCATTTTTCTTGGTTGGTTTAGGATCAGTGAAGCACAAGGAAGAGAAATCCACCACTGTTTTGAGGTTTAAGCAAGGAATTCATCAAGTTGAGTTCAGAGCTTCAACTTTCGGATTCAAGGATTCAGGCTAGTTTGAAGGTCTAATTGCATTTATTTTGCAATTAGACGGTTGAAAGAGTTGATCTGCAGCTTATCTTGGAGTTTCTTGACGTATTTCCATTTCTGCAAATCTCAGGTGAGCTTCAAATTCATAGATCTAGAATTGATTTTTGTGGTGTGTTTAATGTTCATCTTGATGTGCTGAGCTCATATATGTGTTTGGAATTGATTTTTAACGTGAATCATGGCTGAAATTTAGATCTGAAATTTTCAGATCCAAACTTGTTTCGTTCGATTCTTGAAATATATGCATGCTAAATGATTTTGAGTGATATATTTGTGATCTACGTGAGTTTCTGATCATTTTGATGTATGGTTTGTTGATTTTGGTTACCGTTTGAAGTTTGATGGCCGGAGAGTGGCCGGAGAAGACGACCGGCGCTTCTCCGGTCGGTTAGGGTTTAATTAGGGTTTATGATTTTCCAGTTTGAATCTCATGCGTTGGATCGTGATTAATTTTCCAGTTTAATTCACGTGCGTTGGATCTTGGTTATGTGTTGTTAATTAAGTTAATTACGGTTTAGTGGATCTGGTTAAGTCATGACTGTTGGATCTCATTTAATTAGCAAGTTTGAATATGGACCATCAGATCAGTGACTTTGCTTCGTTTGACTTTGAATGGGAGCCTGTGGATCTGGATACTTTCCCTTGTTTGACTCAATCTGAGCCGTTCGCTGATTCTGAATGTTGGAAGGCATTTGGGCCTTTTCTGCTGTTTACACCCCCGTTCCTGAGCCCATGATCTTTTGCACGCGTTTGGATTTCTCTTTGCACCCCTACCTTCATTTCATTTTCTTTTTATTTTCTATTTTCATACCATTTCATAATTAATTGTTAAAAATACTTGCATGTGCTAAAAAATTCCAAAAAAATTCATCATCCCTTCTCATTATTAAAATTAATTTTTCACATTTTATTTTATTATTTTTGCATTAAATTTGCATTAAATATTAATTTTCCAAATTAATTTGTCTCATTTGCACTTCATATTGCATACTTCATGTTGCATTTTTTATTTCTCTCATTTGGAAAGTGATTTGATCCTGATTCTTTTTGGGTTGTGTTCATAACATGTTGAAGTATGTTTGAGATTTTTGGTATGTTTTTTAGGTCCTTTTTGGATGACTTTTGATGTGTTGCTTTGAGCATGAATGTATGAAATCCTATTGATGCTTTGACCTAATTGTTGATTGACTTTGGTTCTGATTCCTTGCTTGTGGATTTGATATGTCAATTATACATGTTTGAGATGCTTGAATACTGAATGACATAATTTTTGAGGCATGTTTGTTATTTATTTGAAGCATGAACTTTAACTTGTCCAACTTGTGAATGTATGCTTCATGTTTGGTTTGCTTGATCATGAAGGCACTTGTGCCACAATTTTAGGTCTTGTTTGAGGATTGATAGCATGTTAATTGACTTCTGGTTGTGATATTTGGATCTCATCTTTGTATGTTTGATATTCGCCTTGCACCTTAAGTCACTTGTTTCACAAGAATGAATCATGTTTCACTTCACTTCACTTCTTCTTCTTTGCTTCTTAATTGATTGTGAAAGTGTTTGTATGACTTGAATGATGTTTGAAGATCTTGTTTAGGCACATATTTAGGATTGTGTCACTTCTGGACTTGGTTCACTTTGTGAAATTTTGACTTGGTTGCTTTACATGATCACTTCTTTTCATCTCACTCCTTCTTTAATGATTTGAATGGTACTTGATTGACTTCTCCCTTTTTTTTTTTTTTTTTTTGACTAATTGGGCATGATTAATATTAGAGGTCAGTAGGACCATTAGGTTCTGAACTTGATGTTTGATTTACCTTAGAACTTGTTTCTTTATGGCCTTATGCTTGTTTGAGTTTCATTTTGTCATATGTGAATACTTCTAACATTTTCAGGGGCAAATGGTAAGTTGTTTGAATGTGGATATGCTTCCACATTTTACTTTCTTCCTTTACCTTTTAACTTTCATACTTGTGTTTGAAGTGAGCTTAGGCCACTTGTGTTTCACTTCTCTTTCTCCTCCTTCTCTTCCACTTTTTTCATCCCTCGAGTCGCAAGACTTGTTTAAGTCTTGGATTCTCTCCCTTTAGAGCTACCTAGTCCAACTTAATTTTCGATTAAGCTTGGAGTAGGATTAGCATTAGGATAGGCAGTCGTCTCTCCTAAACCTCACTAACCATAGGACATCCATGCATGATAACATTAGGACTCTTAGTTTCCCTGTAGAGTTTCCTTTTGTGTCGCTTCTCTTCTCATCTCAAACTTCTTGAACACACTTAATAAAATATAACGTATATTGCGCTCGAGCCTTAAGTGTAGGAAGTGAAGAACGAGGGGTCTCCTCTCTTCTTCTAGGGTGTTTAGCATACGTCTCATTCGGGGGCGATCATGCGACTCACTCGTTCCCGCATGGTAGACTTTGGTGCAATGTAAGTTACGAACTAACTCAAAACACTTCTATCTAAAAAACACCAAACCAATTCAAATCTTTTTATCCTCCGGGATTGTTGGGTTTCAAACTTCTTTTTTTCAGGAAAGAGCTCGTCGCTCACGTAAAAAACACTTACCTACCCGTGGTCGTACCCACGAACTACGTCAGCTCTAATTCCTCTCTCTCGTCCGATTGAGGATACGTAGGCACAAGACAGCGATTGTCTTGGCGAGCAACCTTCCCCCACAGTTCTCGTCCGAACTACGTTGACTCTGACTTCCCATTGCACTGAGGGAGTACGTAGGCCTAGGACAACGATACTGTCCTATCGAGTCACTTCTTTTTCTTTTCTTCTTCGTTTCTCCGTTCTTTCCGTTCTCGTTTCTTCGCCGATCCAGTAGCAGTGGAGCTCCAGATGACGACACCCTTTGATGCAGACAACAAGCGTGGATCCCATCGAGTACGATGGACGTGTTGGGTGCTAACACCTTTCCTTCGCGTAACCGACTCCCGTACCCGTTCTCTTGGTCGTGAGACCATGCTCTTTCCTTCTTTCAGGTTTACGCAGTGTTTCCTTTCCCTCTCTTGGGATAAATACACTTTGCTGGCGACTCTGTGTCTTTTGCGCCACTCTCGCGTTTGTACCGTTGGATGTGAATCTTTCGGGAGCGACAGCTGGCGACTCTGCTGGGGGTCTGGTTGACCTACGCTGGTCCTTCCCCTTTAGCGAATCGATCCTAGCGCTTGTCTGTTTGTTTTTGTTGGGTGTTTCTATGGTGCTTTGCTTTGTTGTATATTACTGTATTGCTATTTACTGTATTTTTACTTTACTGCTTTACTATGTTTACAGCTTTTATTGCATTGCATTTCATATTATTACTGTCATACTGGATATTACTGTGCTGTTCTGCTGCTGGTTTTTCTGTTTGTAGGGTGGGCTGGATTCATGAGAGATAAGCCCAATACCAAGGCTTGAGCATACACCTATGATTAGCATGGAAAGTAGTGTGACTTGTTTGGCATTTGGCCAGACGAAGTATACCTGAAAACTCCACATCCAGACGAGGTTTTCTTGGTAATATTCTGTCCTGTCCATTTGGGGCAGATGATGGAATATAACCTGGAAAGCTGTCGACTCTGGCGACCATCCCCGAGGACTCAGTTGCGGCACTCCTCCCGAGATGTGACAGTGGCAGCCCACTTTCTGTGGCAAACCCATTGCATATTCTCGATCCGAGGACCCAATGCTGGGAACTTGCTATAGGATTTCCCTTTTGTAGTGAATCAGCAGACGACCTCTTTGATTGGCGATAGCATTGTATCCTTCGGGCTGAATGTGCTATTGCTTCTCAAACCTCTGAAGCTGAGGATCTTTTGTTTTGGAGAATCGGTTGAGGCCTCCTCTTTTGATGATGATGCCAAACCAGAAATGGTGAACGTATCATCATTTCTCGATCTGAGAGCCCGGGATACTGAACATCCTAGTACCCACATGTGAGAGGGGATGGGTGTTTGCAGGTTTGCAGGTAACCGAGACCTTCAACCTACCTGGTTTCTGGGTTTCTCATCAGTGTACTATTATCATCCTGGCATTCTGGCAGTTTGATTGGGTTGTTATTCTGGATTTTTGGGTTTCTGGTATTCTGGGTCTTATTCAGTCAGCAGAACAGCAGCAGTTTGAGTATTTTGGATACCTTGATCCCATGCCTGCATTTTGCATCATCTTTTTGCATTCTGACATGTTTGTTCATTTGTAGGGTTGCATCCTAACTTTGATTCCGGTTGTCTGAAGACTGTCCATGATGAGTATTAGCGCTGAAAAAAGAAAGAACATCATCCCGTATAAGTTCCCAGAGCTTCATCTAGACGCTGTTCACAAGATCTCGGCTATGGCAAAACCTGAGGCATTGGCAGAGTTCAGAGGAGAATATGGGAGGATTCTGAGTTTCGCCCGGAATGTTACCAATTATGAGTTCAGGGCCCTGCACACTCTGGCACAGTTCTATGACCCTCAACTCCGGTGTTTTCTATTTGCTGATTATCTTTTGGCTCCAACGTTGGAAGAATTTGCTCTTATTTTGGATGTTTCGGTCAAAGAGGGAGCTCCCTTCTATCCTTCTAAGGAGTTTCCTGATTTGGAAAGGGTTGCTGCTACTTTACGTTTGGATCAATCACTGTTGAAGAAAAATATTGCTAGTAAAGGGGGTTATCAAGGTTTTCACACGAAGTTTTTGATCGAACAGGCTGCTACTTGTGCTAAGGCTAAGTGTTGGTCAGTGTTCAATGCAATTCTGGCTATGTGTGTTTATGGAACAGCGTTATTCCCTAATGTGAAAGATTTTGTAGATGTACATGCTGTCCGGATATTCACCACGAAGAATCCGGTACCTACCTTGCTTGGGGATCTTTATTATTCGATGCACTATAAGAATGAGAAAAGGAGAGGCGGACCTCTTTATTGTTGTGCTTCAATTTTCTATAAGTGGTTTGCTGATCGTCTTCCCAAATCTGGGGCATTCGAAGACACTAAAGGAACTTTAGATTGGGCAAAGAGATTAATGGGGTTAAGGGCCGACAACTTAGTTTGGATCAATCGTGATTTGTTGGGCCGAGAGATCCTGGTTAGTTGTGGAGGTTACCCAAACGTACCTTTAATAGGAAGGAAGGGGGGAATTAACTACAACCCCATTCTTGCTATTAGGCAATTTGGGTATGCTTTGAAGGAGCCGCCAAAAGGCCAAGATGTGCAAGAGTCTCTATTTTTGGGTGAGGAAGCCAATCTGGAGGTGTTGAAAGAAGCTGCAAACGCTTGGAGAGATCGCCATAAGAAAGGAAAGACTTCTTTTGGAAAGTGTAACAACAAAGCTTTTCGTGCGTATGAAGACTGGGTTCAGAGCAGAGTAGAGAGTGTACTTTTGCCATTCTGCAGGGAACCTCCTTCTTACCCTTTGCTGATTGAACCCCCAACCATGATTGAGATGGAGAAGTACAGTCAATTATGGGCTGAAAAGGAGAAGATTCGAGAGGAGAATCGTGAGTTGCAAAAGGAAATCTACCAGTTAAAACATGAGCGAGGTGAGGCTGTTCATATCGCCAAGTTGAAGACAGAACGTCTCGCTGAAAAAGAAAAGGAGTTGGTTGAAGAGATAGCAGCTAGGAAAAGGGTAGGACAAGCTCTAAAAGGCGTTTGCAAGACTCTCAAATCCAAGAAGGATGACTCAGCCAAGGCTTGGGCGAAGATTCGCAGGTTCAATGCTTACCGAGATACTGCAATCACGGCCAACAAACAGAAAGAAGATAAGCATTTGGAGCAGATTGAGAGTCTGAAGTTGAAGCTCAGGAAGAAGGACGAGGAGATCTTGTCAGGGACGTTCCGAAGACACGCAGTTGAGGAGCGGCTCAAAGAAGCCATAGCAACCATGGAAGAGCTGAAAATACAAGCAGGAGTGAAGAGGTCTAAGTGGGAGTGCTCTAGCTCAGGCAGTGGCCCTCATACGGTGCAAGACCCTTGAAGGGAACTTTACTCAGTAGTTTGTATTTTGTTCTTTTTTTGTATTTTGGGTCACCACCAGAATTGTTGGCTGGGACCTCTGCTTATTTTTGTTTCAGGCTATTTTTGGTACTTTGGGTTGTAATTTCTGACAGTGATTCACTCTGATTTATATGAGCAGCAGTTTCATCCTATTTCATCTTTAAACTGGAATCAAGGGGTGGATCACCCTGCAAATATACAAACATGTTTGCATTTGCATTTGCATAATCATAATCATTTTTGCATTGCAGGTTATCTTGGTTTCTCTGGTTTTCTTATGCTCTCTCTTTCTTTCAGTCAGGATTGATCAACCAACTCATCGTTATTCTACTCGGCTCAATCAAAACAGAGTGATGGACAAAGTTCAGGCAGATATGGCCGCTATGCAAGCTCGCATCGACCAGTTCATGGAAATGATGCAGGGTGTGGTGCAAAGTCAGAACGAGTTTAGAACTCTGGTTCAGCCGTTAGTGGCGCAGGTCGACGAAAATGGTATCCTACACGGTGGTCTTATTAACCGTAATATCCCTCCGGGCGGAGTTGGTGCTGGTGGACAAGGCAGAATCCCTACAGTGGTTGGAGAGGGAAGTACTGTTCGGGCTATCCATGGCCATCATTTTGATGATCAACAGGACGATGTGTTCTCGGTCAGGAGTTTAGATGCTGCCCTTCCTGTGGTCAGTGATGAAAGAATCCATTTAATCGAAGCTCAATTGAAAGGAGTAGTGAAACAGGATGATTTGGGGATTGATTTGGACGACTTAGGGTTGGTCCCTGATGTTGTTATTCCACACAAGATTCAGATTCCTACGCTAGAAAAGTACAATGGCTCTACCTGCCCAAGGACTCATGTGAAGGCCTATACCCGGAAGATGGCTGCTCACGCTAAGGATGAAAAGTTAATGATGCACTTCTTCCAAGACAGCCTGTCTGGCGCGTCTTTGGAATGGTACATGGGGCTAGAAAGCAGAGATGTTCGTACCTGGAGAGAGCTAGCTGCAGCTTTCATCAAGCATTATCAGTACAACACGGACATGGCTCCCAACAGAACTCAGTTGTTGAGCATGTCCCAGAAGAATGATGAGAGTTTCAAAGAATACGCGCAAAGGTGGCATGAATTGGCGGCTAGGGTGCAGCCACCAATGCTAGAGAAAGAGATGCTAGATATGTTCATGGACACACTGCCGAAGCACTACTATGAGAAGCTTTTGCCTTGTTCTCTAGGCAAGTTTGCAGATGTGATTGCTATTGGGCAGAAGATAGAGGTCGGAATTAAGGCTGGGAAGGTTTCTAGCGGTGATGGATCGTCTTCCGGATAGGGAAAAAAGCCGTTTGATAATTATAAGAAGAAAGGAGAGACCAACGATGTATCATCCCACAGGGGAAAAGGGAAACAGCGCCAGTTTAACAATCAACAGGTAGCATCAGTAACCATTCCAGCAACGTTACCACCGCCACAGCAGCAAAGGGGTAATGCTAATCAGAATAGGCAGCAGGGACAGTATCAGAACAGACAGAGGAATGCAGAGAGGCATTTTGATCAACCCCCAATGTCATATGCACAATTGTTGCAACATTTACTACAGTTGCGTCTAGTTGAGCTTCGTACCCTGGCTCCACCAACAGGGGAACTCCCACGAGGCTACGATGCTAGCGCACACTGTGATTTTCATTCTGGTGCTCCTGGGCACACGGTGGAGAAGTGCAGGGCGTTTCAGCACAAGGTGCAGGACCTTGTGGACTCTAAAGCCATCAATTTCTCGAATGACGGACCCAATGTTATTCAAAACCCGATGCCTAATCACAATGGGCCAAGGGTGAATGCTATAATTGAGGACTGTGAAACTTGGAATTTGATCGTGGATGTGGAGGAACTGAAGACTCCATTGGTGGTGGTTAAGAACAGGTTATTGAAAGGTGATGTCTATCCGGGCTGTGGTGAGAATTGCTCAGATTGTTTGATAAAGGCTAATGGTTGTGATTCGTTGAAGAGGGGTATTCAGAATCTGATTGATGAGGGCTGCTTACAGTTTGACAGAGGTAGTCAGCTAGAAGAGGTTGTTAGTGAAAAGGTTGCCACTATCACTATTCCGTTCAAAACAATTACTATTTCTGGTCCAGCAAGGCCACCTCCAGTCATTATCACAAGGGCTGGACCCATTCCGTACGAGAGTTCTAAGGCTATTCCGTGGAATTATGGTGCAGAGGTATTTGTCAATGGGCAAAAGCAAGAGCTAATGAATACTTCACCAGTGGGTTCTAGTTCAGGGGTTAAAGTTGAGACTGATGCCATAACCAGAAGTGGTAGAGTGCTCCCTCCGGTTAACGATCAACCCAGTACCTCTAGGCAGGATAGAGGAAAACAGGCGATGGATGGTTCTGTTCAGACCCCAGTGATTGTGGAATCTACAGTGAAACCGGTTGATGATGCTTTTTCGGAAAATGTAGAGGAATTCATGAGGCTCATCCGAAAAAGTGATTATAAGATCGTGGACCAGTTACATCAGACCCCGTCCAAGATCTCTATTCTGTCTCTGCTCTTGTGTTCTGAGGCTCACAGGAATGTTCTTTTGAAGGTTTTGAATGCAGCCTACGTTCCTCAAGAGATTTCTGTTAATCAACTGGAAGGGGTTGTAGCGCACGTGAATGCGGGTAACGGCCTGGGTTTTACAGATCTTGACCTAACTTCTGCTGGCAGGAATCATAACAATGCCCTGCATATTTCGATCGAATGCCGTGGCTCGTTGATGTCACATGTCTTGGTTGATACTGGTTCATCGTTGAATGTATTGCCCAAGAAAGCGTTAATGAAGTTGGATACTCGAGGACTTATTTGTACACCAAGCGACTTGGTGGTGCGAGCTTTTGATGGCTCGAAGAGATCTGTTTTTGGCAAGATTGTGCTTCCAATCAAGGTTGGGCCAGAAATCTTTAATGCAAAGTTTTACATTATGGATATTCAGCCAGCGTACAGCTGTTTATTGGGTCGTCCTTGGATCCATGGGGCAGGTGTTGTAACTTCCACTCTACATCAAAAGCTGAAGTATATGGTTGATGGTCACGTAGTGACAGTATGTGGGGAAGAAGACATAATGATCAGTCAGCTGTCAACCTTCAAATACGTGGAAGTAGATGGGGAAATCCACGAGACGTTGTGCCAGGGATTTGAGAAGGTGAAAGTTTCTGAAGAAGTTGTTCAGTCTGAAGCTATAGTGCAGCCTGTAGTGGTAAATCAACCTGAGGGTTCCATGTCTTCGTTAAAAGACGCCAAAGCTGTGGTTGAAGCGGGTAGCTCACAGAGGTGGGGCCAGGTGGTTGAAGTCCAAAAAAAGAAGGATACTTATGGATTGGGATATAAGCCATCCGGAAGAGATGAGGATCCCCCAAAATTCTATGGCCCTGTCCGGTTCACTAGCGTTGGAGTTTTCTTCGACAGAGTTAATGCTATTGAAGAAGAAGGAGACAGCGATTGTGACATGGATAGCTGGATCCGTCCTTGTGTCCCAGGGGAAAGTCTACACAACTGGTCTTCCGAGAAAGTCATTTAAGTGACAGGCTTCGAGTAATTGCTTTGTTTTCCTATTTTGTTAATCCTACGTTCTGCCCAAGACGTAGTGATTCTGTTTGTAGGGCTTTTAACTGCTGCATGTTTTGCTTTATCATCAATAAAGGACTTTTCACACTCAAATATTTTGATCTCTGTCTTTCTGTTTTTATTTTTATGCATTAAAAAACCCACATCAAAATGGCAATGTGTTTCTTTTGTTGCATCATAATAAAACATACCTCATAAATCATTGCAGGTCTCTTTGTCCAGGTGACACCGATCATGACTCAGCTATAGCTTGGTATAACTTTGACAATCCAATTTATCAGGCTGAAGAAGAGGCTGACGAAGAGTGTGAACTGCCCGAAGAGTTGGCCAGATTGTTGAAGCAAGAGGAGAGAGTCATCCAACCTCATCAGGAGGAAATCGAGATTGTGAATCTAGGAACCGAGGACGCTAGAAAGGAAGTAAGAGTAGGGGCTGCATTGGAAGACAGTGTCAAGGGAAGATTGATTGAAATGCTCCGTGAGTATGTGGACATCTTCGCCTGGTCTTACCAAGACATGCCCGGGCTGGATACTGATATTGTTGTACACCGGCTACCACTCAAAGAAGGTTGTGCTCCGGTCAAGCAAAAGTTGAGAAGAACTAAACCGGAGATGTCTGTCAAGATCAAGGAAGAGGTTCAGAAACAGCTAGATGCCGGATTTCTTGCCGTAACAAATTATCCTCCATGGGTTGCTAACATCGTGCCCGTACCTAAGAAGGATGGGAAGGTCAGGATGTGTGTTGATTACAGGGATTTGAATAGAGCCAGCCCAAAGGATGATTTCCCGCTCCCTCACATTGACGTGTTAGTTGACAATACTGCTCAGTATTCGGTGTTTTCCTTCATGGATGGCTTCTCTGGGTATAACCAAATCAAGATGGCCCCAGAGGACATGGAGAAAACAACATTCATAACACCGTGGGGAACTTTCTGCTACAAAGTGATGCCCTTTGGATTGAAAAATGCAGGGGCAACTTACCAGCGGGCGATGGTGACTCTCTTTCATGATATGATTCACAAAGAGATTGAAGTCTATGTTGATGACATGATTGCGAAGTCACAGACGGAAGAAGAACATCTGGTGAATCTTCAGAAGTTATTTGAAAGGTTAAGGAAATTCAGACTGAGGTTGAATCCAAATAAATGCACCTTCGGGGTGAGATCAGGAAAATTGCTGGGGTTTATTGTTAGTGAAAAAGGTATTGAGGTTGATCCTGCAAAGGTAAAAGCCATACAAGAAATGCCTGTGCCGAAAACAGAAAAAGAGGTTCGTGGTTTCTTGGGGAGATTGAATTACATTGCTAGGTTCATCTCGCATCTCACAGCCACGTGTGAACCAATCTTCAAGCTGCTTAGAAAAGATCAAGCGGTCAGGTGGAATGAAAATTGTCAAAAGGCATTTGAAAAGATTAAAGAATACTTGCAGGAACCTCCGGTCCTTATGCCGCCAGTACCAGGAAGGCCTTTGATTATGTATCTCACGGTTCTTGAGAATTCAATGGGTTGTGTGCTCGGTCAACAAGACGAGTCAGGTAAAAAAGAGCACGCCATCTATTACCTGAGTAAGAAGTTTACTGATTGCGAGTCAAGATACTCGATGCTGGAGAAAACATGTTGTGCACTCGCTTGGGCCACTAAGCGTTTGAGGCAGTATATGTTAAACCATACAACCCTTTTGATTTCGAAGATGGATCCAATCAAGTATGTGTTCGAGAAGCAAGCACTTTCTGGTAGAATAGCCCGTTGGCAGATGGTTCTGACAGAATATGATATTCAGTATGTTTCCCAAAAGGCCATTAAGGGAAGTGTGTTGTCAGAGTATCTTGCCGAACAGCCAATTGTGGATTATCAACCGATGAAGTTTGAGTTTCCGGATGAGCACATCATGTATCTGAAGATGAAGGATTGCGAAGAGCCTTTGCCTGATGAAGGACCTGAGATTGGATCTCAATGGAAGATGGTTTTTGATGGGGCTGTTAATTCATATGGCAATGGAATCGGGGCAATCATTACGACTCCACAGGGTTCTCATATACCCTTTACTGCCCGATTAGCGTTCATATGCACCAACAATGAGGCGGAGTATGAAGCATGCATCATGGGGTTAGAAGAAGCAATTGATTTGAGAATCAAGAACCTCGATGTTTATGGTGATTCTGCGTTGGTGGTGAATCAGATTACAGGAGAATGGGAGACTCGTCAATTAAATCTCGTTCCATATAACAATTATGCCAGAAGATTGTTACCTTTCTTTGACAGAGTAGACTTCCATCACATTCCCCGGATAGAGAATCAGATGGCTGATGCGTTGGCAACGTTGTCATCAATGTATAAAGTGAATCTTTGGAATGAAGCTCCCTCAATCAGAATCATGCGCTTGGATAGACCTGCTTTTGTATTTGCAGTTGAAGGGGTATCAGATGGCCAGCCTTGGTATCATGACATTAAAGTCTTCTTGAAGAGTCAGGAATACCCAGCTGGGGCATCTTCCAAAGATAAAAAGACATTGAGGAGGTTATCAGGAAACTTCTTCTTGAACAAGGATGATGTGTTGTACAAGAGAAACTTTGACATGGTCTTGCTACGTTGTGTTGATGAACACGAGGCAGGCTTGTTGATGGACCCGAAGGTGTGAATGACGAAAGGATTCGGGCATTCGGGGTGCAAGAGGATTAAATATCGGAATATCTGAAATTTTGATGGTGGTTATGAATGGTAGCTTACGCATTCATCTTCTTTAGCTAAGCAATGAGGCTTAGAAAAGGTAAACTTCCCCTCGATCCTGGTTTCCTACCAAGGAACTGGTCTCAGTCACTTTTGAAATAAACTTCCCCTCGATCCTGGTTTCCTACCAAGGAACTGGTCTTAGTTTCTGATTTAAACTTCCCCTCGATCCTGGTTTCCTACCAAGAACTGGTCTTAGTTTCTGATTTAAACTTCCCCTCGATCCTGGTTTCCTACCAAGAACTGGTCTTAGTTTCTTTTGTCAATAAACTTTCTTGACAAGGGACGTTATTCATAGCGGCTTTCCTCAAACTTCTCGCCGAATTTTCCTGGGGAGATGCCATTTGAGTGGAAAAAGTTTTGATGTCAGACTTGCTGGGGAACCCAGTCGTCTGAGTTGTAGAGTTGTACAAACTTCTCTGTTGGAGACGCCATTTGTTTCTACTGGGGAAAGCGAGTCTCTTGAGAGACTGTTTTCATTTGGGATCTTTCATCATACTTTCCTCGGGGTCTTCCCGGAGAAACGCCATATGATGGGGTCCAATTTTGAGGTGTCGATGACCTTTTCATCAACGACTTTTCAGAGAAATACTGATGTACTGCCGAATCTCTGATCACGAGGCTTTCTCTGTGGATTTTCCTTAATCCGGGAAAGCAAGGATATCATCTTCAATGGCGAAGAGTGATGTTTATTGAGAGTTTTCTCTGGCTTTTCAGAGGTTCAAGTTATCAAAGTGGCCAAGTGCCAACTCTGATCTAAAGATACACTGGTGGCGAGATTGTACAGACACAACGCTTCCTAACGAGGAAAGAACTGACAAACTCGATTGAGAAAACTGTTTATCACTAGAGGACAAGACCGACTCAAGTGATAGTGATGCAATATGAAATGTAAATGCAAATAAAAAATGCATGAAGTATGTATGTATATGCTAACAAAACAGACGCGACATACAGACTAATGGATGAACACAATTGGATACTCGGCCATCGCGGGGCGAAGAAGTATCGTTGATTCAAAATAGCGATTCCACCTTGCTTAGGAGAGATAGTCCCGTTGGGAGCTATGTTGATCGGGCTTAGGAGATGAGAACTCGGCCGAGGATGTCAGACGAAACAAGGTCTCTGACACAGTTGATCCCTTCATTCAGGCATACTGGCTTAGAAGGAGTACTTTGATTCTGCACTTTGAAGTTCGCTTACTTCGGGAGAAGCGATCGATGTTCTTTTGATGTTCAACAGTCAAAAGAAATTGCCATCTTTATTTTAAAAGCAGAAAAAGTTTTAACAAGTAAATTCATTTTTGTTTTATTTCAAGAATCGCTGGTTAAATTTAAACAACGTCGTACTGTAAAGCTAAAACAAGTAAAGAATTACAAACAAAAGCACAAGGGCCCAAATTTTATTGATAAGATGGAGATCAGCCAAACGCGTGATTCCAAAGAGTATATACAAAGTTAGAAAACGGTAATTTACAGGGAAAAGGGCTACGTTGAAACATAACGACCACTATCCTTCTACCAACTTTGAATTTGGGGCATCCTGAGCTTCTGTCGAAGATGACCTTTGACTGGAGATTTCCTCTGATAGATGATACTGTAACTGCTGCTGAGGGACTTGCCTCTGTTGAACATAGTTACTTGCCATTATCCCTAACTTTTGCCTGGATTGTACTATGAGATTTCCAATCCATCGGGATGATTTTTTTTCATGTCTCTAACTTTTCCCTGGACCGCCCTTTTGGGTTTTCAATCCACCGAGACGTTTTTTTTAGTTTAGGCGAAGTATTTCTTGACTACATCAACATTCGTGGGGTAGGCAAATTCCTCTCCGTCCATGGTTGCAAGTCTCAAGGCGCCGCCTGAGAAAGCTTTCGTGACCACATAAGGGCCATCATAATTTGGGGCCCATTTGCCCCAAGAGTCAGTGAGAAATGATTGTATCTTCTTGAGCACGAGGTCTCCTTTTCTGAAAATACGAGGTCGGACCTTTTTGTCAAATGCCCTCTTTATTCTCTGTTGATACAACTGACCGTGGCATAGTGCCGTGATTCTCTTTTCTTCGATCAGGTTCAGTTCGTCGTGTCGACTTTGACACCATTCAGCTTCGGTGAGCTTAGCTTCCATCAATACCCGGATTGATGGGATCTCTACTTCTATGGGGAGCACTGCCTCCATGCCATATACTAGAGAGAAAGGGGTTGCCCCTGTTGAAGTGCGGACATATGTGCGATAACCATGAAGAGCAAAGGGTAGCATTTCGTGCCAATCTTTATAGGTTACAACCATTTTTTGAACGATCTTCTTGATGTTCTTGTTAGCCGCTTCTACCGCTCCGTTCATCTTGGGTCGGTAGGGAGATGAGTTATGGTGTTCGATCTTGAACTCTGCGCATAACTCTTTCATCATCTTATTGTTCAAGTTAGATCCATTATCAGTAATGATCTCGCTTGGAACACCATAACGGCAGATGATATTGTTTTTGATAAATCAGACCACCACTTGTCGGGTTACATTGGCGAATGACGCGGCTTCGACCCACTTGGTGAAATAGTCAATGGCTACCAGGATGAACCGATGTCCATTTGAAGCCTTGGGCTCAATCATACCAATCATATCGATTCCCCATATGGAAAAAGGCCACGGGGAAGAAAGAACTTTGAGATGTGATGGCGGTACATGAATTTTGTCGGAGTATATCTGACACTTGTGACACCTCCTCATGTACTTATAGCAGTCGGATTCCATGGCAAACCAATAATACCCGGCCCTGAGAATTTTTCTCGCCATTGTGTGTCCGTTGGCATGAGTGCCAAAGGATCCTTCATGAATTTCTTTCATGAGCATGTCTGCTTCTGGTCTGTCGACACATCGGAGCAAGACCATGTCAAAATTTCTCTTATAAAGAGTGTCACCGCTCAGGAAGAAGTTTCCAGCCAATCTTCTGAGGGTTTTCCTGTCTTTTCTGAGTGCCCCAGATGGGTACTATTGTTTCTGAAGGAAGCATTTGATATCGTGATACCAAGGTCTGTCGTCTATGACTGCTTCAATCGCGAAGATGTAAGCGGGCCGTTCAAGGCGCATTATGTCAGTCTTAGGTATGTCATTCCATCGACCTACACTAATCATGGAAGAGAGAGTGGCCAATGCATCAGCCATGTGATTCTCATCACGAGGGATGTGATGAAAGTCGACTCTGTTGAAGAAGGGTAACAACCTCCTTGCATAGTCTTTGTAAGGAATCAATCCTGATTGGTATGTGTTCCAATCTCCTTTTATCTGATTGATAACCAGGGCTGAGTCGCCGTATACGTCCAAGTTTTTGATCCTTAAATCAATCGCTTCTTCGAGACCCATAATACATGCTTCGTATTCGGCCTCGTTGTTCGTACATTTGAACGTAAGTCTGGCAGTGAAAGGAATGTGGGAATCCTGAGGGGTAACAATGATTTCCCCAATTCCGTTTCCATAATGATTGACTGCTCCGTCAAAGATAAGTCCCCACTGGGAACCTGGTTCTGGCCCTTCACTGGGTAGCGGTTCATCGCAATCTTTCATTTTTAGATACATGACATCTTCGTCTGGGAAGTCAAACCCGATTGATTCTTGATTGTCAATCGGTTGATGAGCCAAATGATCGGCCAAAATACTTCCCTTAACGGCTTTCTGAACGTGGTACTCTATGTCATATTCTGATAGTAACATCTGCCAACGGGCAATCCTTCCCGTGTGAGTAGGTTTTTCGAAAACGTACTTGATTGGATCCATTTCGGAGACTAACCAAGTAGTATGACGAATCATGTACTGGCGAAGACGTTTGGCTGCCCAAGCCAAAGCGCAACAAGTTTTCTCAAGCATTGTGTACCGAGTCTCGCAGTCGGTGAATTTCTTGCTTAGATAGTAAATGGCAGACTCTTTCCGTTTAGTTTCGTCTTGTTAGCCAAGTACACATCCCATTGAGTCCTCTAGGACTGTGAGGTAAATGATCAGTGGTCTTCCTTCCACTGGAGGTGATAGAATCGGCGGATTCAACAGATATTCCTTGATACTGTCGAAGGCGGTTTGGCAATCTTCTGACCAAACGCAATCCTGGTTCTTTTTGAGTAATTTGAAAATCGCCGCGCATGTCGCGGTCATAAGGAATATGAATCTGGAGATGTAGTTCAAACGTCCCAGGAATCCTCTGACTTGTTTTTCAGTTTTCGGAGAAGGCATTTCTTGAATGGCCTTGACCTTGTTAGGATCAACCTCAATCCCTTTCTGGCTGACGATGAACCCTAGTAGTTTCCCCGAACGGACACCGAAGGTGCACTTGTTGGGTTTCAAGCGGAGCTTGAATTTTCTTAGACGTTCGAACAATTTTGACAGATGTTCAACGTCCTCATCCCCTGTTCTTGATTTTGCAATCAAATCATCAACATATACCTCGATTTCTTTGTGTATCATGTCATGAAACAGAGTAGTCATGGCCCTTTGATAGGTTGCCCCAGCATTCTTTAAACCGAACGGCATTACCTTGTAACAAAAGGTACCCCATGGGGTAATGAACGAAGGTTTCTCCATGTCTTTCGGCGCCATTTTGATCTGGTTATAGCCCGAGAATCCATCCATGAAGGAGAATACTTTGAACCTTGCTGTACTGTCTACCAGCATGTCAATGTGTGGTAAAGGAAAGTCGTCCTTTGGACTTGCCTTGTTCAAATCTCTGTAATCAACACACATTCTGACCCTTCCGTCCTTTTTAGGAACGGGTACGATGTTGGCTAACCATTGAGGATATTCAGATGTAGCGAGGAAATCCGCGTCGATCTGTTTCTGTACCTCCTCTTTGATTTTGATGCCCATGTCCGGGTGAGTGCGTCTCAACCTTTGCTTTACTGGCGGACATTCCGATCTCAACGGTAAGTGATGTTCCACGATGCTGGTATCCAACCCTGGCATATCCTGATAGGACCAAGCGAACACATCGGGGAATTCTTTGAGAAGCTTTATCAAACCCTCTCTGGCAGTTGGACTGAGCAATGCTCCGATCCTGATTTCTTTTCTCTCTTTTTCTGAACCCAAGTTTACCGTTTCCAACGGCTCTTTGTGAGGTTCAATGGACCTTTCCTCTTGTCTGAGTAGTTGGAAGATCTCTTCTGGAATTTCGTTGTCATTTTCTTCTTCAGCCTCGAATACCGGGAACTCAAAGTTGGAAGAAGGCATCGGATCGTATGTTTCAACGGGGTATAAAACAAGCAATCTGCATGATGTGAAGATTCGTGTTTAGAAGAGATAGAGAAAATACAAGTGTGTGCAGTGTATTTGTTTTACTGCTTGTTTTTATTATTGAATGTTTTTTAGGATTACCATTTTCTGAAAAAGCAAAAAGAGAAAACATTAATTAATGCGGAAATTACAGAACGACGTTATTTTATTAATGAACAAGTCGAATCTTGAAACTACAACCCTATAAAACAAAACTCTGTCGCTTTGGGCAAAGCGAAGAGGGAAGTTTACAGAAAACGAGCCCTATCAAAACATCCGTTTCACCTGGGCAGGGTGAAAGGTTAAAGATGGCAATTACTTTGACTGATGAACGACCTTCGAAACCTCGACAGCGACCCACTGGCGGCGAACTCCTCGGTGAATCACAAAGTCTGGCACCTTCCTTGATTTGTCTTTAGAAATGACGCTGATTTCTGGTGGAGTAGGATCGTTGGAATCTGTTTCCCAGGCAGAATTGTCGTAGGAGGATTCCTCTGTTGCATTTTGCATAGCATTGGAGCTCTCAGCTGTATCTCCCCATCCAGTTGACTGGATGTCTTCGAGCCTGATACGAGAGCTTTCGGGAGCGGTGTACTTGACCATATAGTCGAATTTTCCACTTGGTTGTCCCAGAGTGTCCCAAACTTCTTTGGAACTGGAGGAGTCACTTCTCTCTATGACGTTGACCTCGGGAAAAGCATAGTTGATGAATTCTAGTCCTGCAAACGTTGCGAATTTATCTTCATGTTGAGTAGTTTCCGAATGACCTGAGTGTTGATCCCATGACGTGGTGGAGACACAGGTATTCTGTTCAATGATGCTCAGCTGAGTTTCATTACTCGACTGACTTTCTTGCCCCAAGTTTCCTGGGTAAGGCTGCCACATTGGCAGACCATCCATCGGGCCATAGTAATTGCGGTCAAAGTTGTCTTTCATCAGAGTGTCTTCCTCTAATGAATTTGGCGGAGCACGGCATCCTTTCGGATCACAATCTCCGTAGATCATTTCGACATCTGATCTTGGTATAAATCTCGGACTTTCTGTAGGAAAGCAAAAAGGCATAGGCACCTCTTCCTGAGACATATAGTCGTCCTTGTTAAGGTAGGACTTCCATTCTCCATCTGTGTCTGAGGGATCTTCCTCATTGATAGCATGAACTGTCTGAGACACTGGGTGAAGAAAACCTCCACTGTGGAAGAAGTTTTGAAGGGGATGAAGACTTTCATCGTTGGCGGCTGTCTGGGTACAGGTCGCAGAAAAACCAAGACCCTTCTTTGTTTTATTGTCAATAGGAATGGCAAGCCGTCCCCATCCTGTCGTATCGGTACTCTCGACCGCTTTGATAGCATCTTTGTATGAAGAAATTGAAGTTCCTTCTTTGTACTGATCGTTCTTGCTCACCGATAGTGCTTGGAACTGAGTTCCAATAACCTCCTCGGGTTCCGCACAAGTAGATGATGATAAGTTGCTCACAAGCAAGGCTTGTTCCCCACAAACCGTGACAAGTTGATTGTTCTTGACGAACTTTAGCTTTTGGTGGAGGGTTGAAGTAACCGCTCCAGCCTGATGTATCCAAGGTCTTCCTAATAAACAACTGTATGTTGCCCGGATGTCCATAACCTGGAAAGTGATTTGGAAAGTGTGAGGACCAATAGTTATGGGAAGATCAACTTCGCCGATAACTATTTTTCTGGATCCGTCGAATGCTTTGACGATGACCTCGCTGACTCTCATCGGAGGGCCCTTGAATGATAATTGCGTCAAAGTGTACTTTGGCATAACATTCAGGGATGACCCTGTGTCTACCAGTACGTTGGCTAAAGCATCGCCCTGGCAGTTAACTGTGATATTGAGCGCCATGTTATGACGGCGACCCTCTTCAGGTAATTCCTCATCACTAAATCCAAAATTATTGCAGGAAGTGATGTTAGAGACAATGCTATCGAATTGTCTGATTGTTACATCCTGTTCCACAAAGGCTTGCTCCAAGACTTTGTGTAGAGCCTCCCTGTGGGCTTCTGAACTGAGTAACAGTGATAATACTGAGATCTTTGAAGGAGTCTGTAACAGTTGATCAACAATGTTATATTCACTCCTTTGGATGAGCTTTAGCATCTCATCTTTGTCTTTTGAAAAGTCGGGATTACCAGATTGACCGACTGGTGGATCAGGAATTTCCGCCTGAAGTTCCTCTTCTTTGTTGGATTCTCCAACCCCTCGTTTGAAGATTCTACCACTCCGTGTTACACGACTGACGTCTGAAATATTCACGACGGAGGGTAATGGAATTTCCTTTCCATTTTCAATTGTCGTTGCACCGTATTTGTAAGGGATCGCCTTAGCTGATTCATACGGTAATGGTCCCGGTAGATAGATGACTATTGGAGCCTTTTGATTTTTCTGACCATCATAAGTGATCTCGATTCGTTCCCAGTTGGGAACTTTAGATTCGTCAAGTAGAGGGATAATGGCAAAAACATCCCTGGTATGGTGATGACCAGAGATCGTGACAACATCCTCAACTTGATCGGCAAGGTAGTTCGGCGACCAAATGATGGGTCCTGAACCTGGATATGGACGAATTTCTCCAGGATCGACCTGACCCTGAAGAGCTGCTCTCACAAGGTAACACCCTTGGTTACTTTCCGAACAGACGCTACAACGTTCATAGTTGTGTGGTGGCACCTGGCCACGCCCACTTTGAATACAATGTAACCTCACTAGGTTACCTTCCATTGATCGGACATCCTGACTTTGATGACGAGTAGGATTCCTGTTATTGATACTAATCTGCTGAGTATCTTCGTCCATATAGATTGGCATCCACCAGTGATTTAACAAGTGCTGAAGTGCCTCCTGGACAAGGGTACAACCTCGTTCATTTTCGTAACCTGCTTTACAGTTTTGATAATCGTGTGATATTAAGAATCCGAGTCGGACCTGCTCAGCATGTAACTCTACCAGATTGGTATTCATCACGCGGATGTCAAAGATCTGAACCATGTTAATTTGATAGGAGTTCCTATCATGGTAGTCTTGGATCCATCCAAGATCCATCTGACGCTGGAGGGCCTCTTGTATGAAAGAGCATCCCTGTTTGTTTACCGAGCAAATCAGACAGGAAATGTAATCGTTCTGCGGCAGATTATGATACTGGCTTTGCCTTGAGTGCATCGCCACCAAGTTGACATTCATCGCACGGATGTCGTGGTTTTGAATGACGTTGGAATTCGTAGAGACCATGTTAACTCCCCAAACTCGGTGCTCCTGGATCCATCCGAGATCCATTTGTTCCTGTAGAGCTGATTGCACTACCGAACATCCTTGGTTATCTTTAGAGCAGATATCACACTGGTGATAATTATGAGGTGGTACATGGCCATATCCACTCTGTCTACAATGCATCTTGACCAGGTTGGTCTTCAACAAGAGTACATCGTGAATTTGATAGACATTGTTAGTCTCTTTCTCAATCAGATTGACTGCAGCTTTCTCGTGTTGAGGCAGCGGGTTCGTAAGAACATTGGGATTCGTATCTTTGAAAGATAAGAGCCCGCTCCTAACAAGCTTTTGCACGTCGGATTTGAAATTGAGACAAGTCTCAATGTTATGCCCTGAACCTCCTTGATGATAAGGGCATGTTTGATCCACCTTAAACCAGAAAGGCGGATTTTCCGGAACTGAAAGGGGAGACTTAGTCTGAATGTGCCCCTTAGCCAGCAGTAACGAAAACAGCTCTACGTACGCTACGGGTATAGGATCAAATCCTGGTGGCCGTGTTGTACGGTTGTTGTTATATGGAGGACGAGCCTGCTGAAGAGGCTGTTGTGTCCTTTGTTGGTCAGGTTGGCTCTGCGCAATCTGAGGTTGATACATAGGAACAGGCGCGGGGCCGATAGCAGGAGTAACAGCTGCTACTGGCTGATAACGTCGCCTTTGCTTTCCGAGAGAGATATTCCCAATATCTTGCTCTTTTTTCTTAGGGAGAGCACCACCGTATTTTTTTAGTACCGCTCGTCGATCCAGTGTCTTTTACCAAACGTCCTTCTCGGACGGCTTCCTCAAGACGTACACCCATGCCGACCATTTCGGTGAAATCACTGGGCGCACTGGCAACCATTCGGTCATAGTAAAATGAGCTTAAGGTCTTTAAGAAGATTTTCGTCATTTCTTTTTCCTCAAGAGGTGGACAAATTTGAGCGGCAATTTCACGCCACCTTTGAGCATACTCCTTAAAGGTTTCCTTGTCCTTTTGCGACATTGATCTGAGTTGATCTCTGTCGGGTGCCATGTCCAAATTGTACTTGTATTGTTGGACGAAGGCAGTACCAAGATCTCTGAATGTACTGATCGTAGTACGGTTTAAACCCATGTACCATTTGAGTGCGGCACCGGTTAAATTATCCTGGAAGTAGTGAATCAGCAGGTCCTGATTCTCCGTCAGGGCTGACATCCGCTGAGCGTACATCACCAGATGGCTTTGAGGGCAAGAGTTACCCTTGTATGTTTCAAAGTCGGGCACTTGGAACTTGTGCGGGACTTTCACATTTGGGACCAAGCAGAGGTCTGCGGCGTCCTTTCCAAATAGATCCTGACCGCGAATGGCTTGCAGTTCTTTCTGCATTTCCAAGAACTGCTCCTGGAATTAATCCATTATGTCAAACATAGTTTCCTTCTTATCAGAAGATGTCCGTGGAATATGTCCTTCCGGGACAGTGTGCACCACAGGGGGTGGTACCGTGACTACGGCAGTAAGTCTTGGCGTCTCCCGAAGTTTGTAACCTTCAGGAGTCTTGAGTATGCCCCTGGCATCTTCGCTTTCCCGAAGTTTGTAACCTTCAGGCCCAGCGGCTTCTGTTGCGATTCCCTGATCTTCAGTGATCGGCGGAACATATCCTTCTAGGATATAGTTAACAGGCATGCCCCAAGGATGATCTTTCGGCATCTGATACCTAGGATCATACTTTTCTATGATGGGCGTTGAGGTGATCTCTGAGATCACAGTTCTTTGTAGCTGAGCTTCTGCCATGGCTTGCATGTCGTTACGAAGCTTTCTCATTCCTCTCTCAGAGTGTCGATCTCTTCTTTCAACTCTCTGTTTTCTTCCTCAAGATCATCCATCTTTTTCTGACGATTGGCCCGAGTATTATACGAATGAGACAGTTTGACTCTAGAATCGAGACATAAACATGAGATTCACAGGTAAGGAGAATACGCGATGTGAGAATGATGAATGCAATGATTATATTAATTGTTTTTAGGTTTAATTAAAATAAACTTCGACAATTAGATTGCAAATATCAAACAGTGGGGAAACCCCTTTTTATTGAATTCCAAAGGATTACAGAAATGGAAATACAGTAGATTACAAAGTGCAGAAACAGAAACCTAAACTAATGGGTCCCGAGTCCTCTTCTTTGACCGGGGCGGTTGGGCCGTTGTCGGGTTGTCATTCCTTTGCCAAGTGAAAGGAGTGAGCAAATTCCTTTGGTCATCTTGATTCTCTACAGCATGCTGCTCCAAAATTTGAATCAGAGCATCTTTCTCTTTCAGTAATTGCTGTATTTGGATACACTCTACGTCGAGGGTGCGGTACTTGTTCTTCCAAGACCTTCTTTCCTTTTGAACTTTGTTGAGAGTAACCTGAAGCCTTTCAGTTTCCGTCATGAAGTACATGACAATTTCCCTCGGCGGAAGAATTCCGTAACGAGGATAAGGCATCTTTAGCTTGAGAGCTCTAGTTTGTACCCAATGGAGATAAGGCTCCACCGAGACACAGTCCGGTTTTCCCAGAGACTCTCGTCCTTTCTTATGAACCTGTTTCTAAGCTTGCATTATTTCCATCTTTAGTGCTCTGTCACTTTCTCCTTCTTTGAAGAAAAGACCTTCCAGATGAACATCCAGTGGGATGTGTCTCATCAGGTATCCAAATTGACGAAGAACTAACATCGGATGATAGTTGATTCCTCCTTTAGTTCCTATGAGGGGCACACTGGGGAAGTTTCCACAACGGTCAATGATTCTGATTCCCTCATAAATCCTATTACACCAATCTATATCAGAGTTGGTGAGAGACATGATCTTTTGTGACCAACGTAAGACACTCTTGCAATCCCAAAAAGCAGCAGACTTGGGCAAGTGAGAGATAAACCATTTGTAGAGCAAAGGTACGCAGCATGTGATCTCCCCTCCGCTGTACAAATTTCCCAAATGTACAGAATGATACGCATCTGCGAGCAAAGTCGGCACAGGGTTTCCAATGAGGAAAACCTTAATAGCGTTGATATCGACGAAGTTATTGATGTTGGGAAACAAAAATAATCCGTAGGTGAGCAAGACAAAGATGCTTTCAAAAGCAGTCATGCTTCCTATACTGGCAAAATATAGGGCCTTCTTTGTCAAGAACTGGGCTGGCAAACCTTGGATGCCACCCTTAGTGGTCATGTGAGTCCGGACCTCAGACTCGTCCAAATGAATTGCTATTGCAATAATCTGATTCTTTGGAATTTCTTCCAGTCCAGAAAATGGAGCTCGATCAGTGATATGTAAATCAGTCAGATGAGAATACTCCTCCAGCGTTGGTGATAGCTGGTAATCCGGGAATGTGAAACAGTGATAAATCGGATCGTAGAATTGAATGAGCGCGTCCATGATCCCCTTAATCACATGGACTCTTAACAGTGGTAGCAAACCACTGTGCTTGGCTCTGAAAGCCTCTGGGTTAACGATCATCCTCGCTAACTTTCTCAAATCCCCTAGTTTTGGAACCTTGAAGGTATACTGGTGAGTTCTCCTTCTACCTAAATCCATTAATGCAATCCTTTTCTCTGATATTTGCAATCACAGTCTTAGTTTAATTTGAAAAACAGAGAGACTAGAAGAGAAATTTTTTTTTTAATGTTTTAATGTTTTATTAAATGAATGCATGAATGGAGCACACAAAAACATAGAAAAAACATGGGGTCAAAGGGTCGTTGTCATGAAGTCAAGGCTCTACCCATCCCTAAAGGTTTATACTAGGATGATTTTTGTACCTGTACTCATTATCATCAGCTCCTCCCAGGAAGGCAGACAACAAGCGGGTCGCCAGCGAGTTGTGTGCAATTTTAGAGTAAATGCCATTCACCGAGAATAGATCACCAGCCTCAAATGAGGGTAGTATCGCGTAACAACTATTTCCGATAGTTTCCGCACTACGAAAAAGGTTGGCTTTTCTTAAGTGTATACTCAATCTCACCACATGCGGCATCACACGCATTCCCAGTAGCAGAAAAATAAACACGTATAGCATTTAGGAAAAGCAGTATATATATTTGTCCTAATCATCCTAGACTTATAAAGCTATGATTCTTAAGTTCATGACAGAAATGGGTTCCCCGGCGGAAGCCCCAATCTGTGGTTCCCTGCCTAAGAGATGGACCAGCATAGGTCAATCTTTCTCTTCGGTAGAGTTCCCATTTTCTGTAGAAAACGGGGATAAGGCCCTAAGGCAGAAAAGGAGACTCCCCAGCAGAGTCGCCATTTTACAAGGAAAACAGACAGAAAGAAAAACAAGGGCCCCACGGTGGGCGCCACTTTTCTGTGAAAAATGGGGACGACCGTGCCTAGATCTACCTTTGAACGGCCCCACGGTGGGCGTCACTTTTTCTGTGAAAAATGGGGACGACCGTGCCTAGATCTAACTTTGAAAGGCCCCACGGTGGGCGCCACTTTTTCTGTAGCGAGCGATTTTGGACGCGGTTCTTAAGCGCTGGTCGCTCTCTGCGGTTTGAGCTTTGACTACAGGTCGATTCATTTTTTATCCTATTATGAGCTGAATAAGGAAGGGAAATAGATGTCTCCAATTAACCCTGCTTGCATACTGAGTTTAAACAGCGGTCTGTTAGGTTACGGATGCTATCAATGTGGGGGGGCCTTTGTACTAGTTATTTGTATTTTCGCCAATACTGTTCTCTTTCTTTTAATCTAGGCAAAGGGTTTCTGGCGGGGAATAAGGATTAGGATATTAGGACTGGTGCTTTTGAATTACTGCTTTTGATTGACGGAGATATGGGATTTGGGTTTTATGTTGATTGCGCTCACTAAGATCTTTTCTTTTGATCTTATGCCTACGTATTCCCGTTTACCGAAACAGGAAAATCAGAGCGTTCGTAGTTCCTCCTATTCTATGGGAGGAAATGGTTGTTTTTGGTGTCATGTTCAAAGCCCAAGACATGAAGCGAAAGGTGGTTTGTATCTTGTTCAAAGCCCAAGATGTGAAGCTGAAAGGTCTATTTGTGTCTTGTTCAAAGCCCAAGGCGTGAAGCTGAATGACCTTGACTTTAGAGAGAATTTGTCATCTCTAAAGAGGGGAGAAGGAGAATTACTTTAACTAGGATACGCGGATCCGAGCAATGCCATAATTTCCGAAGAAAGGGTGTTAACCTGAAGGAGAAGACTTTAACTCAGTGTAGAGTAATGCCATCTTTCCTTAGGAATTTCTCCTGCTAAAAGAGGGACAGTGGCATGGATGTAGATGATCCAGAGGATTGCCGCTTACAGCGATTAGATGAAGGGAAAGGAGTTGTTGATGTTTGTGTACTGTGAACGAGGCACAGCTTTGAAGCTAAAAGGTTGATTGGATCAACCAGTGGTTTTCTTATACAAAGCCTAAGAGGAGGCTAATTTCCGCTAGGAAAATCATTATACAAAGCCTAAGAGGAGGCTATTTTGTGTCTCGTACAAAGCCCGAGAGAGAGGCTAAAAGTTTTTGACCCAGTGGGGCATATCGTTATACAAAGCCTAAGAAGAGGCTAGCAAAGAGTTGACTCAGTTGGAGAATCTTTTATACTCAGTAATAGAGTGTTTTTGTATCTCGTACAAAGCCCGAGAGAGAGGCGAAAAAGGTTGTTTTGACTCTACTGGGGAGAATTTTGGTATCTCGTACGAAGCCCGAGATGGAGGCTATGGTAACTGTTTCAGTTGAGTGACAGATCCAATATACTGATTTTAAAAGAGAAAATCACTTCTTATATGAGTAACACTGTACACAGGGATTTAATTTGAGGATCAGGGATATTTCCTTCTCTTTGAGGAAACGGGAAATCCAAAGGGTATCGAGACTATCCGAGTCTGCGGGTTCCTTCCTATTTAACGAAGGGTGCTTGAGAATGTCTTTGAGACTCAAGGAAGTTAGACTGTCCGTGTCTAGAGTTTTATCTTTTGTACTATGCTTCGAGAAACAGTAGTAGACTCTATGAAAGGACTGTTCTATGAGGATGACTAGGTTCTGTTCCTATACCTCTAGGAGGTCGTCGGGATAATTTGTACGAAGCCCAAGAGGAGGCTGGAAACTTTTAAGAAGCCGACGGGTCCTTGTACGAAGCCCAAGAGGAGGCTATCATTCCCGAAGGAAGAGATCATTATACGAAGCCTAAGAGGAGGCTGTGAATACTTCTAAGAAGCCGTAGTGTCCTTGAATAATGCCCAAGAGGAGGCTGATGCTTTTAAGAAGCCCGTGGGTCTATCATCTCCTTTCCATTAGGAGAGATAACTCTTTTAAAGATAAAAACCACTGGTAAACATGCGAGGTTTACTATCCAGTGACTTTTAGCTTTTAAAGAGGGTTCCTTAGTTAAGGTCCAAGATTATGACCGTAGTGGGTACCCAAACCCCAAGACATTCAAGGCAAGCTATCCACAAGGAATAGATCAAGTCAGGAAAGTTCGAGAATTAGGAAGAAACTCAAAGATGCCATTCACGGAGAATACATTCATCTTGGGGAGTAGAGCTTCTTGACGATTCCTAAGGAGGACAGCCGAAGAGAAGACTGTATCTGGTGCTCCTATTGGGGATCTAGGCGTCTATTTCTACGAATAAATGAAACGGCGTCACCTAGTTCTAGACGTAGTTGCCGGGGAAACTCAAAATATCTATACTATTATTACACAGTAGATATGAGTTTATGAAAGGAGACTTACAGTGAGCAGCCCCACAATACAGTTTATAATATGAAAGCAGTAAATGAAAGCGATAACCACTTACTCGGTTGTAGTGCTTCCATGTTGTTTGGTTAGTTATTCAACAAAGAAAGATTAAAAACAACAGTATATTCAAAATCAAAGGAGAAAGTGCTTTGAAAAAGAAAGATCTGGGGCTTACAGCTCAAGGAGAGGCCCAGGGTTTTATCAGTGAGCGCACTGTTTGACTTTGTACAGCGGGACTTATACAAGTGACTGGGGCCCAAAAAGGTTTTCTGTACAAAGGGGATGGGTCTTACACTCTCTCAAGAGGCCCAAAAAAGGTTTAAAGAAAAGAGTGGGGCTTATAACACGAGGGTAGGCCCAAATGATTTTTCGTTTAAAAATGGCGATCGCGCCGAGGTTTTCTTTTAACGCAGAGGGACTTATACAATAGGTGAGGCCCAAAATGTTTTTGGTTAAAAGGGGGGTTGGGTCTTACACTCTATTAGAGGCCCAAAGTGTTTTAAAGAAAAAGAAATGGGTCTTACTACTCGAGGGTAGGCCCAAATGGTTTTTATTTTTAAACGGGCGACGATCGCGCCGTTTACTTGTACAGAGGGACTTATACAATGAGTGAGGCCCAAAAAGTTTTTGTACAAGGGGGGATGGGTCTTACACTCTCTCAAGAGGCCCAAAGTTTTGAGATGAATGAATGGGTCTTACTACTCGAGGGTAGGCCCAGATGATTTTTGAAAAGGCGACGACCGCGCTGTTTATTTTTTGACGGTATCGGGACTTATACAATAAGTGAGGCCCAAAGATGATTTGGTCAAAAAAAGGATTGGGTCTTACACTCTAATAGAGGCCCAAAGTGTTTTGAAAATGATTTATGAGGGTTGAATTAATCCAAAACCCTAATTTGTTTTCAAAATGTATTTAATTGAAAAAATTCAATTAAAATGATCAAAAATTGTTAAACACATGGAAAACAAATTGTGATCTTGGATTAATGCTTCAAAAATTAAGTATTGACCTACAAAATAATTAGAAAGCATTAAAAGTTGCAAAATCAATGTAGAAAAAATATTTAAAATGCCAAAAACAATGAAAATATTAATTCTTTACAAAAATATCAATTATATGAAATAAATAATATTTTTGGGATTTTTTGATTAAATAAAATATTTTAACATTTTTGTGAATTATTAAAAAAAGAATCAACTCAAAATCATTAAAACTCAGAGAGAAATTAATTTTTGAATCAATTAAACAAAATCACAGAATTCAAATATTTGAATTTGAAAAAAAAGGCGCCAAGAACAAGCTGATGAACACGCGCGTGTTCTTGGTTTCTCAGATTTGCGTTTTCTATCCAATCTCCATGAATACGTAATCATATCATGCAATCCACATATCATTATGCTCGTCTCAACCTCACGATCATGTCTATGTACTTTAATTTCATTTAAATTAAACATACAACAAGAAATCACGAAGAAACCTCAAGAACCCTAATTTCTGCATGAAGGCTAGGATTTTTGATACACGATTTAAACAATGCAATTAATTGAGGGAAAACATTCCATGCATGATTATGAACATATGGCCAAATTATTGTGCGAGGAAATATGCATAGATTAAGAGATGACCAAGTATGTGCTTACCTCCAAGCCGTGACAGCAAGTTCAAAGTGATTTTTGATTTGGAGGTGCTACAGATGAGTTGTGATGATCTGGACAGCTTCCCTACACCCTATGGATTGTGTTTGGATGGTTGGACTTGATTGAAATTGGCTGGATCATTTTGTGGTACCTCAGCTGCACCTTGTTTGAAAATTTGAGCAACCAGCTGGTGATTTCATGAAATTGATGTTTTAGAAGTTATGTGAGTGTTTGATCAGCTTATATGTGATGTATGTGAGGTGTGTGAGTGATTGGTTTGTGCAGAATTGCTCTCAAACTCAAAACCCGATAGCTACCTTGCTAAGAAAGGCATTTTTCCCAAGAGAAAGAGATTTTGAGGAAAGCATCTGTTAGATGGCTTTGGCGTACTTAAACTGACCACAGCTGAGCTCTATTTATAGTAGAGCAAGTTTGTTTTGCAAGGAATAGTGCATGGCAGCTGGTAAGTAGGTTTGGCCAATGTTGGCAAATGAAAATCCAAGTCTCCTCTAGCCATTGACTAGAGGTTAGGGCACAGAGATTTGGTCCCCTTGGTCTTGGATAAGTCTTGACTGATTTCAGATGAGAATGGCTCAGTCCATGCCACCTTGATGGTTCCATTGAATGCCTCATTCCAAATTTGAAGTCTTGTCCCTATTTTGGCAACTCTAGGTTCAACATGATATTCCTTGTTCCTTAGACCTTGGAGGCTTGGCTCAGTGATTGTCCCCTTTAGATTCAATCCTCTGAGGTGTCCAAGTGGATTGGAGCAATTGAAATTGGCTGATTTTGGCAAATCGGGCCAAAATGCAAATTCTTCCTTGCTTTGACAGATTTCAGCAAGGCAACTTGGCAATGTTGTATCTCATGATGTAGGTTGAATTTGGCAATGTTCTTGGCCATTTTGGAAAGCTCTTACATGATACAACAACTATTTGAACAAGTTTGGTTTTGATCTCTTTTGATTCCAAGTAAAAAATCCCCCTACATTTGGCAAAAAGTGAAGGCAAATTCTGACTTAGTGAAAATTTCACTAAGTGTTGGAAAAAGTGACATTTTCACTTTTCAGCCACTTTGATCACTCCATAACTCAAAATCCTTAATGAATTGGAATGACTTGTAGTTGAAGTTTTTGTAGGTGATAATGAGGGCTACAAATCCATCTTTGGATGAGAAAAAATGGCCTTGTGGTTTAGGAGTTATGGTCCTCCAAAGTTGGTACCTTTGCCACTTTATTTTTAACTTAGAAAAATTTCTAAGTTTTATGGTTACCCCTTTTACAAGTTATCTCACTTTTCTTGATTTTTATTGATGAATGATGATTCAAATCATACATTAACATCATTTTAGGGTTAAAAATCCATTTTGGTGAAAAATCTCAAAAAGTCAAAGTTGACTTTTGTGCACAGTTGACTTTTTATCAGATGAATTCCAAACTGTACAATTCTTCAGGAAATCATGTCCTTGACCTAAATAAAACTTGATGGACATGTTCCATGGGTGTCATAGGGTATATTCAATCATGTATTAGGGTTTGGGAGCATGTCCTGGTCAAAAGTCAAAGTTACAGTTGACTTTTGTCTTAAAACCCTAATTGTGGTGCAGATGAAAATGAGACTTGTTGCTCAAGCTTCTTGGATCAATCCATTGTTCCAAATGGATCAATGTGGTGTATTAGAGACCCTCAAATCATCTCTTGAGGTCTTGGCTCATGGTTTGTCCCAAAAGTCAACTTAGGGGTGAATTAGGTCAAGAAACCCTAATTCCTGATTTTTTATGAATGCATCCCCTGAGGCAAAATTGACTTGATGCATGGGTTCATGAGGTTCCATGAAGCATATTAGGTTATGTTTTGGATCATTGCCTTGTGCCCAGATGAAAATTTCCATCTGGAGACCCTGGTCGACCAAAACCCTAATTTGGTGACACTGTCGATCTTGAGACTTGATCCACCTAGAAGGGAGCAGCCTTGTGCTTAATCCTTGAGGTAGGAGTCCTTTTTGATCCATTGTGGATGTTTAAGAGATTAGACAAGTTGAAGATCATGTCATTTCTTGATTGATCCTTTGTCTAAGCACTCAGAGAGGGCTTGAAACCCTAATTTTGATTGTATTGGATGCTCACCCATCTTTGGGGAGACTGATGAAGCATGATGGTTCATCCATATTGTGATGATGATTTTCACAATGATGGGAAATCTAAGTGGTCAAAATTTGGGGTATTACAGATGCCCCTATTTAATCTTCTTGGACCCGAAGGTGTGAATGACGAAAGGATTCGGGCATTCGGGGTGCAAGAGGATTAAATATCGGAATATCCGAAATTTTGATTGTGGTTATGAATGGTAGCTTACGCATTCATCTTCTTTAGCTAAGCAATGAGGCTTAGAAAAGGTAAACTTCCCCTCGATCCTGGTTTCCTACCAAGGAACTGGTCTCAGTCTCTTTTGAAATAAACTTCCCCTCGATCCTGGTTTCCTACCAAGGAACTGGTCTTAGTTTCTGATTTAAACTTCCCCTCGATCCTGGTTTCCTACCAAGAACTGGTCTTAGTTTCTGATTTAAACTTCCCCTCGATCCTGGTTTCCTACCAAGAACTGGTCTTAGTTTCTTTTGTCAATAAACTTTCTTGACAAGGGACGTTATTCATAGCGGCTTTCCTCAAACTTCTCGCCGAATTTTCCTGGGGAGATGCCATTTGAGTGGAAAAAGTTTTGATGTCAGACTTGCTGGGGAACCCAGTCGTCTGAGTTGTAGAGTTGTACAAACTTCTCTGTTGGAGACGCCATTTGTTTCTACTGGGGAAAGCGAGTCTCTTGAGAGATTGTTTTCATTTGGGATCTTTCATCATACTTTCCTCGGGGTCTTCCCGGAGAAACGCCATATGATGGGGTCCAATTTTGAGGTGTCGATGCCCTTTTCATCAATGACTTTTCAGAGAAATACTGATGTACTGCCGAATCTCTGATCACGAGGCTTTCTCTGTGGGTTTTCCTTAATCCGGGAAAGCAAGGATATCATCTTCAATGGCGAAGAGTGATGTTTATTGAGAGTTTTCTCTGGCTTTTCAGAGGTTCAAGTTATCAAAGTGGCCAAGTGCCGACTCTGATCTAAAGATACACTGGTGGCGAGATTGTGCAGACGCAACACTTCCTAACGAGGAAAGAACTGACAAACTCGATTGAGAAAACTGTTTATCACTAGGGGACAAGACCGACTCAAGTGATAGTGATGCAATATGAAATGTAAATGCAAATCAAAAATGCATGAAGTATGTATGTATATGCTGACAAAACAGACGCGACATACAGACTAATGGATGAACACAATTGGATACTCGGTCATCTCGGGGCGAAGAAGTACCGTTGATTCAAAATACCGATTCCACCTTGCTTAGGACAGATAGTCCCATTGGGAGCTATGTTGATCGGGCTTAGGAGATGAGAACTCGGCCGAGGATGTCAGACGAAACAAGGTCTCTGACAGAGTTGATCCCTTCATTCAGGCATACTGGCTTAGAAGGAGTACTTTGATTCTGCACTTTGAAGTTCGCTTACTTCGGGAGAAGCTATCGATGTTCTTTTGATGTTCAACAGTCAAAAGAAATTGCCATCTTTATTTTAAAAGCAGAAAAAATTTTAACAAGTAAATTCATTTTTGTTTTATTTCAAGAATCGCTGGTTAAATTTAAACAACGTCGTTCTGTAAAGCTAAAACAAGTAAAGAATTACAAACAAAAGCACAAGGGCCCAAATTTTATTGATAAGATGGAGATCAGCCAAACGCGTGATTCCAAAGAGTATATACAAAGTTAGAAAACGGTAATTTACAGGGAAAAGGGCTACGTTGAAACATAACGACCACTATCCTTCTACCAACTTTGAATTCGGGGCATCCTGAGCTTCTGTCGAAGATGACCTTTGACTGGAGATTTCCTTCGATAGGTGATGATGTAACTGCTGCTGAGGGACTTGCCTCTGTTGAACATAGTTACTTTCCATTATCCCTAACTTTTGCCTGGATTGTACTATGAGATTTCCAATCCATCGGGATGATTTTTTTTTCATGTCTCTAACTTTTGCCTAGACCGCCCTTTCGGGTTTTCAATCCACCGAGACGTTTTTTTTAGTTTAGGCGAAGTATCTCTTGACTACATCAACATTCGTGGGGTAGGCAAATTCCTCTCCGTCCATGGTTGCAAGTCTCAAGGCGCCGCCTGAGAAAGCTTTCGTGACCACATAAGGGCCATCATAATTTGGGGCCCATTTGCCCCGAGAGTCAGTGAGAAATGATTGTATCTTCTTGAGCACGAGGTCTCCTTTTCTGAAAATACGAGGTCAGACCTTTTTGTCGAATGCCCTCTTCATTCTCTGTTGATACAACTGACCGTGGCATAGTGTCGTGATTCTCTTTTCTTCGATCAGGTTCAGTTCGTCGTGTCGACTTTGACACCATTCAGCTTCGGTGAGCTTAGCTTCCATCAATACCCGGATTGATGGGATCTCTACTTCTATGGGGAGCACTGCCTCCATGCCATATACTAGAGAGAAAAGGGTTGCCCCTGTTGAAGTGCGGACAGATGTGAGATAACCATGAAGAGCAAAGGGTAGCATTTCGTGCCAATCTTTATAGGTTACAACCATTTTTTGAACGATCTTCTTGATGTTCTTGTTAGCCGCTTCTACCGCTCCGTTCATCTTGGGTCGGTAGGGGGATGAGTTATGGTGTTCGATCTTGAACTCTGCGCATAACTCTTTCATCATCTTATTGTTCAAGTTAGATCCATTATCAGTAATGATCTCGCTTGGAACACCATAACGGCAGATGATATTGTTTTTGATAAATCAGACCACCACTTGTCGGGTTACATTGGCGAATGACGCTGCTTCGACCCACTTGGTGAAATTGTCAATGGCTACCAGGATGAACCGATGTCCGTTTGAAGCCTTGGGCTCAATCATACCAATCATATCGATTCCCCATATGGAAAAAGGCCACGGGGAAGAAAGAACTTTGAGATGTGATGGCGGTACATGAATTTTGTCGGAGTATATCTGACACTTGTGACACCTCCTCATGTACTTGTAGCAGTCGGATTCCATGGCCAACCAATAATACCCGACCCTGAGAATTTTTCTCGCCATTGTGTGTCCGTTGGCATGAGTGCTAAAGGATCCTTCATGAATTCCTTTCATGAGCATGTCTGCTTCTGGTCTGTCGACACATCGGAGCAATACCATGTCAAAATTTCTCTTATAAAGAGTGTCACCGCTCAGGAAGAAGTTTCCAGCCAATCTTCTGAGGGTTTTCCTGTCTTTTCTGAGTGCCCCAGATGGGTACTCTTGTTTCTGAAGGAAGCATTTGATATCGTGATACCAAGGTCTGTCGTCTATGACTGCTTCAATCGCGAAGATGTAAGCGGGCCGTTCAAGGCGCATTATGTCAATCTTAGGTATGTCATTCCATCGACCTACACTAATCATGGAAGAGAGAGTGGCCAATGCATCAGCCATGTGATTCTCATCACGAGGGATGTGATGAAAGTCGACTCTGTTGAAGAAGGGTAACAACCTCCTTGCATAGTCTTTGTAAGGAATCAATCCTGATTGGTATGTGTTCCAATCTCCTTTTATCTGATTGATAACCAGGACTGAGTCGCCGTATACGTCCAAGTTTTTGATCCTTAAATCAATCGCTTCTTTGAGACCCATAATACATGCTTCGTATTCGGCCTCGTTGTTCGTACATTTGAACGTAAGTCTGGCAGTGAAAGGAATGTGGGAACCCTGAGGGGTAACAATGATTGCCCCAATTCTGTTTCCATAATGATTGACTGCTCCGTCAAAGATAAGTCCCCACTGGGAACCTGGTTCTGGCCCTTCACTGGGTAGCGGTTCATCGCAATCTTTCATTTTTAGATACATGACATCTTAGTCTGGGAAGTCAAACCCGATTGATTCTTGATTGTTAATCGGTTAATGAGCCAAATGATCGGCCAAAATACTTCCCTTAACGGCTTTCTGAGCGTGGTACTCTATGTCATATTCTGATAGTAACATCTGCCAACGGGCAATCCTTCCCGTGAGAGCAGGTTTTTCGAAAGCGTACTTGATTGGATCCATTTCGGAGACCAACCAAGTAGTATGACGAATCATGTACTGGCGAAGATGTTTGGCTGCCCAAGCCAAAGCGCAACAAGTTTTCTCAAGCATTGTGTACCGAGTCTCGCAGTCGGTGAATTTCTTGCTTAGATAGTAAATGGCAGACTCTTTCCATTTAGTTTCGTCTTGTTGGCCAAGTACACATCCCATTGAGTCCTCTAGGACTGTGAGGTAAATGATCAGTGGTCTTCCTTCCACTAGAGGTGATAGAATCGGCGGATTCAACAGATATTTCTTGATACTGTCGAAGGCGGTTTGGCAATCTTCTGACCAAACGCAATCCTGGTTCTTTTTGAGTAATTTGAAAATCGGCGCGCATGTCGCGGTCATAAGGAATATGAATCTGGAGATGTAGTTCAAACGTCCAAAGAATCCTCTGACTTGTTTTTCAGTTTTCGGAGAAGGCATTTCTTGAATGGCCTTGACCTTGTCAGGATCAACCTCAATCCCTTTCTGGCTAACGATGAACCCTATTAGTTTCCCCGAACGGACACCGAAGGTGCACTTGTTGGGATTCAAGCGGAGCTTGAATTTTCTTAGACGTTCGAACAATTTTGACAGATGTTCAACGTGCTCATCCTATGTTCTTGATTTTGCAATCAAATCATCGACATATACCTCGATTTCTTTGTGTATCATGTCATGAAACAGAGTAGTCATGGCCCTTTGATAGGTAGCCCCGGCATTCTTCAAACCGAACGGCATTACCTTGTAACAAAAGGTACCCCATGGGGTAATGAACGAAGTTTTCTCCATGTATTTCGGCGCCATTTTGATCTGGTTATAGCCCGAGAATCCATCCATGAAGGAGAATAGTTTGAACCTTGTTGTACTGTCTACCAGCATGTCAATGTGTGGTAAAGGAAAGTCGTCCTTTGGACTTGCCTTGTTCAAATCTCTGTAATCAACACACATTCTGGCCCTTCCGTCCTTTTTGGGAACGGGTACGATGTTGGCTAACCATTGAGGATATTCAGATGTAGCGAGGAAACCCGCGTCGATCTGTTTCTGTACCTCCTCTTTGATTTTGATGGCCATGTCCGGGTGAGTGCGTCTCAACCTTTGCTTTACTGGCGGACATTCCGATCTTAACGGTAAGTGATGTTCCATGATGCTGGTATCCAACCCTGGCATATCCTGATAGGACCAAGCGAACACATCGGGGAATTCTTTGAGAAGCTTTATCAAACCCTCTCTGGCAGTTGGACTGAGCAATGCTCCGATCCTGATTTCTTTTCTCTCTTTTTCTGAACCCAAGTTTACCGTTTCCAACGGCTCTTTGTGAGGTTCAATGGACCTTTCCTCTTGTCTGAGTAGTCGGGAGATCGCTTCTGGAATTTCGTTGTCATTTTCTTCTTCAGCCTCGAATACCGGGAACTCAAAGTTGGAAGAAGGCATCGGATCGTATGTTTCAACGGGGTATAAAACAAGCAATCTGCATGACGTGATGATTCGTGTTTAGAAGAGATAGAGAAAATGCAAGTGTGTGCAGTGTATTTGTTTTACTGCTTGTTTTTATTATTGAATGTTTTTTAGGATTACCATTTTCTGAAAAAGCAAAAAGAGAAAACAGCAATTAATGCGGAAATTATAGAACGACGTTATTTTATTAATGAACAAGTCGAATCTTGAAACTACAGCCCTATAAAACAAAACTCTGTCGCTTTGGGCAAAGCGAAGAGGGAAGTTTACAGAAAACGAGCCCTATCAAAACATCCGTTTCACCTGGGCAGGGTGAAAGGTTAAAGATGGCAATTACTTTGACTGATGAACGACCTTCGGAACCTCGACAGCAACCCACTGGCGGCGATCTCCTCGGTGAATCACAAAGTCTGGCACCTTCCTTGATTTGTCTTCAGAAATGACGCTGATTTCTGGTGGAGTAGGATCGTTTGAATCTGTTTCCCAGGCAGAATTGTCGTAGGAGGATTCCTCTGTTGCATTTTGCATAGCATTGGAGCTCTCAGCTGTATCTCCCCATCCAGTTGATTGGATGTCTTCGAGCCTGATACAAGAGCTTTCGGGAGCGGTGTACTTGACCATTAGTCGAATTTTTCACTTGGTTGTCCCAGAGTGTCCCAAACTTCTTTGGAACTGGAGGAGTCACTTCTCTCGATGACGTTGACCTCGGGAAAAGCATAGTTGATGAATTCTAGTCCTGCAAACGTTGCAAATTCATTTTCATGTTGAGTAGTTTCTGAATGACCTGAGTGTTGATCCCATGACGTGGTGGGGACACAGGTATTCTATTCAATGATGCTCAGTTGAGTTTCATTACTCGGCTGACTTTCTTGCCCCAGGTTTCCTGGGTAATGCTGCCACATTGGCAGACCATCCATCGGGCCATAGTAATTGCGGTCAAAGTTGTCTTTCATCAGAGTGTCTTCCTCTAATGAATTTGGCGGAGCACGGCATCCTTCCGGATCACAATCTCCGTAGATCATTTCGACATCTGATCTTGGTATAAATCTCGGACTTTCTGTAGGAAAGCAAAAAGGCATAGGCACCTCTTCTTGAGACATATAGCCGTCCTTGTTAAGGTAGGACTTCCATTCTTCATCTGTGTCAGAGGGATCTTCCTCATTGATAGCATGAACTGTCTGAGACACTGGGTGAAGAAAACCTCCACTGTGGAAAAAGTTTTGAAGGGGATGAAGACTTTCATCGTTGGCGGCTGTCTGGGTACAAGTCGCAGAAAAACCAAGACCCTTCTTTGTTTTATTGTCAATAGGAATGGCAAGCCGTCCTCATCCTGTCGTATCGGTACTCTCGACCGCTTTGATAGCATCTTTGTATGAAGAAATTGAAGTTCCTTCTTTGTACTGATCGTTCTTGCTCACCGATAGTGCTTGGAACTGAGTTCCAATAACCTCCTCGGGTTTCGCACAAGTAGATGATGATAAGTTGCTCACAAGCAAGGCTTGTTCCCCATAAACCGTGACAAGTTGATTGTTCTTGACGAACTTTAGCTTTTGGTGGAGGGTTGAAGTAACCGCTCCAGCCTGATGTATCCAAGGTCTTCCTAATAAACAACTGTATGTTGCCCGGATGTCCATGACCTGGAAAGTGATTTGGAAAGTGTGAGGACCAATAGTTATGGGAAGATCAACTTCGCCGATAACTGTTTTTCTGGATCCGTCGAATGCTTTGACGATCACCTCGCTGACTCTCATCGGAGGGCCCTTGAATGATAATTGCGTCAAAGTGTACTTTGGCATAACATTCAGGGCTGACCCTGTGTCTACCAGTACGTTGGCTAAAGCATCGCCCTGGCAGTTAACTGTGATATTGAGCGCCATGTTATGACGGCAACCCTCTTCAGGTAATTCCTCATCACTAAATCCCAAATTATTGCAGGAAGTGATGTTAGAGACAATGCTATCGAATTGTCTGATTGTTACATCCTGTTCCACAAAGGCTTGCTCCAAGACTTTGTGTAGAGCCTCCCTGTGGGCTTCTGAACTGAGTAACAGTGATAATACCGAGATTTTTGAAGGAGTCTGTAACAGTTGATCAACAATGTTATATTCACTCCTTTGGATGAGCTTTAGCATCTCATCTTTGTCTTTTGAAAAGTCGGGATTACCAGATTGACCGACTGGTGGATGAGGAATTTCCGCCTGAAGTTCCTCTTCTTTGTTGGATTCTCCAACCCCTCGTTTGAAGATTCTACCACTCTGTGTTACACGACTGACGTCTGCAATATTCACGACGGAGGGTAATGGAATTTCCTTTCCATTTTCAATTGTCGTTGCACCGTATTTGTAAGGGATCGCCTTAGCTGATTCATACGGTAATGGTCCCGGTAGATAGATGACTATTGGAGCCTTTTGATTTTTCTGACCATCATAAGTGATCTCGATTCGTTCCCGGTTGGGAACTTTAGATTCGTCAAGTAGAGGGATAATGGCAAAAACATCCCTGGTATGGTGATGACCAGAGATCGTGACAACATCCTCAACTTGATCGGCAAGGTAGTTCGGCGACCAAATGATGGGTCCTAAACCTGGATATGGACGAATTTCTCCAGGATCGACCTGACCCTGAAGAGCTGCTCTCACAAGGTAACACCCTTGGTTACTTTCCGAACAGACGCTACAACGTTCATAGTTGTGTGGTGGCACCTGGCCACGCCCACTTTGAATACAATGTAACCTCACTAGGTTACCTTCCATTGATCGGACATCCTGACTTTGACGACGAGTAGGATTCCTGTTATTGATACTAATCTGCTGAGTATCTTCGTCCATATAGATTGGAATCCACCAGTGATTTAACAAGTGCTGAAGTGCCTCCTGGACAAGGGTACAACCTCGATCATTTTCGCAACCTGCTTTACAGTTTTGATAATCGTGTGATATTAAGAATCCGAGTCGGACCTGCTCAGCATGTAACTCTACCAGATTGGTATTCATCACGCGGAAGTCAAAGATCTGAACCATGTTGATTTGATAGGAGTTCCTATCATGGTAGTCTTGGATCCACCCAAGATCCATCTGACGCTGGAGGGCCTCTTGTATGAAAGAGCATCCCTGTTTGTTTACCGAGCAAATCAGACAGAAACTGTAATCGTGCCGCGGCAGATTATGATACTGGCTTTGCCTTGAGTGCATCGCCACCAAGTTGACATTCATCGCACGGATGTCGTGGTTTTGAATAACGTTGGAATTCGTAGAGACCATGTTAACTCCCCAAACTCGGTGCTCCTGGATCCATCCGAGATCCATTTGTTCCTATAGAGCTGATTGCACTACCGAACATCCTTGGTTATCTTTAGAGTAGATATCACACTGGTGATAATTATGAGGTGGTACATGGCCATATCCACTCTGTCTACAATGCATCTTGACCAGGTTTGTCTTTAACAAGAGTACATCGTGAATTTGATAGACATTGTTAGTCTCTTTCTCAATCAGATTGACTGCAGCTTTCTCGTGTTGATGCAGCGGGTTCGTAAGAACATTGGGATTCGTATCTTTGAAAGATAAGAGCCCGCTCCTAACAAGCTTTTGCACGTCGGATTTGAAATTGAGACAAGTCTCAATGTTATGCCCTGAACCTCCTTGATGATAAGGGCATGTTTGATCCACCTTAAACCAGAAAGGCGGATTTTCCAGAACTGAAAGGGGAGACTTAGTCTGAATGTGCCCCTTAGCCAGCAGTAACGGAAACAGCTCTGCGTACGCTACGGGTATAGGATCAAATCCTGGTGGCCATGTTGTACGGTTGTTGTTATATGGAGGACGAGCCTGCTGAAGAGGCTGTTGTGTCCTTTATTGGTCAGGTTGGCTCTGTGCAATCTGAGGTTGATACATAGGAACAGGCGCGGGGCCGATAGCAGGAGTAACAGCTGCTACTGGCTGATAACGTCGCCTTTGCTTTCCGAGAGAGATATTCCCAATATCTTGCTTTTTTTTCTTAGGGAGAGCACCACCGTATTTTTTAGTACCGCTCGTCGATCCAGTGTCTTTTACCAAACGTCCTTCTCGGACGGCTTCCTCAAGACGTACACCCATGTCGACCATTTCGGTGAAATCACTGGGCGCACTGGCAACCATTCGGTCATAGTAAAATGAGCTTAAGGTCTTTAAGAAGATTTTTGTCATTTCTTTTTCCTCAAGAGGTGGACAAATTTGAGCGGCAATTTCACGCCACCTTTGAGCATACTCCTTAAAGGTTTCCTTGTCCTTTTGCGACATTGATCTGAGTTGATCTCTTTCGGGTGCCATGTCCAAATTGTACTTGTATTGTTGGAAGAAGGCAGTACCAAGATCTCTGAATGTATTGATCGTAGTACGGTTTAAACCCATGTACCATTTGAGTGCGGCACCGGTTAAACTATCCTGGAAGTAGTGAATCAGCAGGTCCTGATTCTCCGTCAGGGCTGACATCCGCCGAGCGTACATCACCAGATGGCTTTGAGGGCAAGAGTTACCCTTTTATTTTTCAAAGTTGGGCACTTGGAACTTGTGCGGGACTTTCACATTTGGGACCAAGCAGAGGTCTGCGGCGTCCTTTCCAAATAGATCCTGACCGCGAATGGCTTGCAGTTCTTTCTGCATTTCCAAGAACTGCTCCTGGAATTCATCCATTCTGTCAAACATAGTTTCCTTCTTATCAGAAGATGTCCGTGGAATCTGTCCTTTCGGGATAGTGTGCACCACAGGGGGTGGTACCGTGACTACGGAAGTAAGTCTTGGCGTCTCCCAAAGTTTGTAACCTTCAGGAGTCTTGAGTATGCCCCTGGCATCTTCGCTTTCCCGAAGTTTGTAACCTTCAGGCCCAACGGCTTCTGTTACGATTCCCTGATCTTCAGTGATCGGCAGAACATATCCTTCTGGGATATAGTTAACAGGCATGCCCTAAGGACGATCTTTCGGCATCTGATACCTAGGATCATACTTTTCTATGATGGGCATTGAGGTGATCTCTGAGATTACAGTTCTTTGTAGCTGAGCTTTTGCCATGGCTTGCATGTCGTTACGAAGCTTTCTCATATCCTCTCTCAGAGCGTCGATCTCTTCTTTCAACTCTCTGTTTTCTTCTTCCAGATCATCCATCTTTTTCTGACGATTGGCCTGAGTATTATACGAATGAGACAGTTTGACTCTAGAATCGAGACACAAACGTGAGATTCGTAGGTAAGGAGAATACGCGATGTGAGAATGATGAATGCAATGATTATATTAATTATTTTTAGGTTTCATTAAAATAAACTTCGACAATTAGATTGCAAATATCAAACAGTGGGTAAACCCCTTTTTATTGAATTCCAAAGGATTACAGAAATGGAAATACAGTAGATTACAAAGTGCAGAAACAGAAACCTAAACTAATGGGTCCCGAGTCCTCTTCTTTGACCGGGGCGCTTGGGCCGTTGTCGGTTTGTCATTCCTTTACCAAGTGAAAGGAGTGAGCAAATTCCTTTGGTCATCTTGATTCTCTATAGCATGCTGCTCCAAAATTTCAATCAGAGCATCTTTCTCTTTCAGTAATTGCTGTATTTGGATACACTCTACGTCGAGGGTGCGGTACTTGTTCTTCCAAGACCTTCTTTCCTTTTGAACTTTGTTGAGAGTAACCTGAAGCCTTTCAGTTTCCGTCATGAAGTACATGACAATTTCCCTCGGCGGAAGAATTTCGTAACGAGGATAAGGCATCTTTAGCTTGAGAGCTCTAGTTTGTACCCAATGGAGATAAGGCTCCACCGAGACACAGTCCGGTTTTTCTAGAGACTCTCGTCCTTTCTTATGAACCTGTTTCTAAGCTTGCACTATTTCAATCTTTAGTGCTCTGTCACTTTCTCCTTCTTTGAAGAAAAGACCTTCCAGATGAACATCCAGTGGGATGTGTCTCATCGGGTATCCAAATTGACGAAGAACTAACATCGAATGATAGTTGATTCCTCCTTTAGTTCCTATGAGGGGCACGCTGGGGAAGTTTCCACAACGGTCAATGATTTTGATTCCCTCATAAATCCTATTACACCAATCTATATCAGAGTTGGTGAGAGACGTGATCTTCTGTGACCAACGTAAGACACTCTTGCAATCCCAAAAAGTAGCAGACTTGGGCAAGTGAGAGATAAACCATTTGTAGAGCAAAGGTACACAACATGTGATCTCCCCTCCGCTGTACAAATTTCCCAAATGTACAGAATGATACGCATCTGCGAGCAAAGTCGGCACAGGGTTTCCAATGAGGAAAACCTTAATAGCGTTGATATCGACGAAGTTATTGATGTTGGGAAACAAAAATAATCCGTAGGTGAGCAAGACAAAGATGCTTTCAAAAGCAGTCATGCTTCCTATACTGGCAAAATATAGGGCTTTCTTTGTCAAGAACTGGGCTGGCAAACCTTGGATGCCACCCTTAGTGGTCATGTGAGTCCGGACCTCAGACTCGTCCAAATGAATTGCTATTGCAATAGTCTGATTCTTTGGAATTTCTTCCAATCCAGAAAATGGAGCTCGATCAGTGATATGTAAATCAGTCAGATGAGAATACTCCTCCAGCGTTGGTGATAGCTGGTAATCCGGGAATGTGAAACAGTGATAAACCGGATCGTAGAATTGAATGAGCGCGTCCATGATCCCCTTAATCACATGGACTCTTAACAGTGGTAGCAAACCACCGTGCTTGGCTCTGAAAGCCTCTGGGTTACCGATCATCCTCGCTAACTTTCTCAAATCCCCTAGTTTTGGAACCTTGAAGGTATACTGGTGAGTTCTCCTTCTACCGAAATCCATTAATGCAATCCTTTTCTCTGATATTTGCAATCACAATCTTAGTTTAATTTGAAAAACAGAGAGACTAGAAGAGAAATTTTTTTTTTGAATGTTTTAATGTTTTATTAAATGAATGCATGAATGGAGCACACAAAAACATAGAAAAAACATGGGGTCAAAGGGTCGTTGTCATGAAGTCAAGGCTCTACCCATCCCCAAAGGTTTATACTAGGGTGATTTTTGTACCTGTACTCATTATCATCAGCTCCTCCCAGGAAGGCAGACAACAAGCGGATCGCCAGCGAGTTGTGTGCAATCTTAGAGTAAGTGCCATTCACCGAGAATAGATCACCAGCCTCAAATGAGGGTAGTATCACGTAACAACTATTTCTGATAGTTTCCGCACTACGAAAAAGGTTGGCTTTTCTTAAGTGTATACTCAATCTCACCACATGCGGCATCACACGCATTCCCAGTAGCAGAAAAATAAACACGTATAGCATTTAGGAAAAGCAGTATATATATTTGTCCTAATCATCCTAGACTTATAAAGCTATGATTCTTAAGTTCCTGACAGAAATGGGTTCCCCGGCGGAAGCCCCAATCTGTGGTTCCCTGCCTAAGAGATAGACCAGCATAGGTCAATCTTTCTCTTCGGTAGAGTTCCCATTTTCCGTAGAAAACGGGGATGATGCCCTAAGGCAGAAAAGGAGACTCCCCAGCAGAGTCGCCATTTTACAAGGAAAACAGACAGAAAGAAAAACAAGGGCCCCACGGTGGGCGTCACTTTTCTGTGAAAAATGGGGACGACCGTGCCTAGATCTAACTTTGAATGACCCCATGGTGGGCGCCACTTTTTCTGTGAAAAATGGGGACGACCGTGCCTAGATCTAACTTTGAAAGGCCCCACGGTGGGCGCCACTTTTTCTATAGCGAGCGATTTTGGACGCGGTTTTTAAGCGCTGGTCGCTCTCTGCGGTTTGAGCTTTGAATACAGGTCGATTTATTTTTTATCCTATTGTGAGCTGAATAAGGAAGGGAAATAGATGTCTCCAATTAACCCTGCTTGCATACTGAGTTTAAACAGCGGTCTGTTAGGTTACGGATGTTATCAATGTGGGGGGGCCTTTGTACTGGTTATTTGTATTTTCACCAATACTGTTCTCTTTCTTTTAATCTAGGCAAAGGGTTTCTGGCGGGGAATAAGGATTAGGATATTAGGACTGGTGCTTTTGAATTACTGCTTTTGATTGACGGAGATATGGGATTTGGGTTTTTTGTTGATTGCGCTCGCTAAGATCTTTTCTTTCGATCTTATGCCTACGTATTCCCGTTTACCGAAACAGGAAAATCAGAGCGTTCGTAGTTCCTCCTATTCTATGGGAGGAAATGGTTGTTTTTGGTGTCATGTTCAAAGCCCAAGACATGAAGCGAAAGGTGGTTTGTATCTTGTTCAAAGCCCAAGATGTGAAGCTGAAAGGTCTATTTGTGTCTTGTTCAAAGCCCAAGGCGTGAAGCTGAATGACCTTGACTTTAGAGAGAATTTGTCATCTCTAAAGAGGGGAGAAGGAGAATTACTTTAACTGGGATACGCGGATCCGAGCAATGCCATAATTTCCGAAGAAAGGGTTTTAACCTGAAGGAGAAGACTTTAACTCAGTGTAGAGTAATGCCATCTTTCCTTAGGAATTTCTCATGCTAAAAGAGGGACAGTGGCATGGATGTAGATGATCCAGAGGATTGCCGCTTACAGCGATTAGATGAAGGGAAAGGAGTTGTTGATGTTTGTGTACTGTGAACGAGGCACAACTTTGAAGCTAAAAGGTTGATTGGATCAACCAGTGGTTTTCTTATACAAAGCCTAAGAGGAGGCTAATTTCCGCTAGGAAAATCATTATACAAAGCCTAAGAGAAGGTTATTTTGTGTCTCGTACAAAGCCCGAGAGAGAGGCTAAAAGTTTTTGGCCCAGTGGGGCATATCGTTATACAAAGCCTAAGAAGAGGCTAGCAAAGAGTTGACTCAGTTGGAGAATCTTTTATACTCAGTAATAGAGTGTTTTTGTATCTCGTACAAAGCCCGAGAGAGAGGCGAAAAGGTTGTTTTGACTCTACTGGGGAGAATTTTGGTATCTCGTACGAAGCCCGAGATGGAGGCTATGGTAACTGTTTCAGTTGAGTGACAGATCCAATATACTGATTTTAAAAGAGAAAATCAGTTCTTATATGAGTAACACTGTACACAGGGATTTAATTTGAGGATCAGGGATATTTCCTTCTCTTTGAGGAAACGGGAAATCCAAAGGGTATCGAGACTATCTGAGTCTGCGGGTTTCCTTCCTATTTAACGAAGGGTGCTTGAGAATGTCTTTGAGACTCAAGGAAGTTAGACTGTCCGTGTCTAGAGTTTTATCTTTTGTACTATGCTTCGAGAAACAGTAGTAGACTCTATGAAAGGACTGTTCTATGAGGATGACTAGGTTCTGTTCCTATACCTCTAGGAGGTCGTCGGGACAATTTGTACGGAGCCCAAGAGGAGGCTGGAAACTTTTAAGAAGCCGACGGGTCCTTGTATGAAGCCCAAGAGGAGGCTATCATTCCTGAAGGAAGAGATCATTATACGAAGCCTAAGAGGAGGCTGTGAATACTTCTAAGAAGCCGTAGTGTCCTTGAATAATGCCCAAGAGGAGGCCGATGCTTTTAAGAAGCCTGTGGGTCTATCATCTCCTTTCCATTAGGAGAGATAACTCTTTTAAAGATAAAAACCACTGGTAAACGTGCGAGGTTTACTATCCAGCGACTTTTAGCTTTTAAAGAGGGTTCCTTAGTTAAGGTCCAAGATTATGACCGTAATGGGTACCCAAACCCCGAGACATTCAAGGCAAGCTATCCACAAGGAATAGATCAAGTCAAGAAAGTTCGAGAATTGGGAAGAAACTCAAAGATGCCATTCACGGAGAATACATTCATCTTGGGGAGTAGAGCTTCTTGATGATTCCTAAGGAGGACAGCCGAAGAGAAGACTGTATTTGGTGCTCCTATTAGGGATCTAGGCGTCTATTTCTACGAATAAATGAAACGGCGTCACCTAGTTCTAGACGTAGTTGCCAGGGAAACTCGAAATATCTATACTATTATTACACAGTAGATATGAGTTTATGAAAGGAGACTTACAGTGAGCAGCCCCACAATACAGTTTATAATATGAAAGCAGTAAATGAAAGCGATAACCACTTACTCGGTTGTAGTGCTTCCATGTTGTTTGGTTAGTTGTTCAACAAAGAAAGATTAAAAACAATAGTATATTCAAAATCAAAGGAGAAAGTGCTTTGAAAAAGAAAGATCTGGGGCTTACAGCTCAAGGAGAGGCCCAGGGTTTTATCAGTGAGCGCACTATTTGACTTTGTACAGCGGGACTTATACAAGTGACTGGGGCCCAAAAAGGTTTTCTGTACAAAGGGGATGGGTCTTACACTCTCTCAAGAGGCCCAAAAAAGGTTTAAAGAAAAGAGTGGGGCTTATAACATGAGGGTAGGCCCAAATGATTTTTCGTTTAAAAATGGCGATCGCGCCGAGGTTTTCTTTTAACGCAGAGGGACTTATACAATAAGTGAGGCCCAAAATGTTTTCGGTTAAAAGGGGGGTTGGGTCTTACACTCTATTAGAGGCCCAAAGTGTTTTAAAGAAAAAGAAATGGGTCTTACTACTCGAGGGTAGGCCCAAATGGTTTTTATTTTTAAACGGGCGACGATCGCGCCATTTACTTGTACAGAGGGACTTATACAATGAGTGAGGCCCAAAAAGTTTTTGTACAAGGGGGGATGGGTCTTACACTCTCTCAAGAGGCCCAAAGTTTTGAGATGAATGAATGGGTCTTACTACTCGAGGGTAGGCCCAGATGATTTTTGAAAAGGCGACGATCGCGCCGTTTGTTTTTTGACGGTATTGGGACTTATACAATAAGTGAGGCCCAAAGATGATTTGGTCAAAAAAAGGATTGGGTCTTACACTCTAATAGAGGCCCAAAGTGTTTTGAAAATGATTTATGAGGGTTGAATTAATCCAAAACCCTAATTTGTTTTCAAAATGTATTTAATTGAAAAAATTCAATTAAAATGATCAAAAATTGTTTAACACATGGAAAACAAATTGTGATCTTGGATTAATGCTTCAAAAATTAAGTATTGACCTACAAAATAATTAGAAAGCAATAAAAGTTGCAAAATCAATGTAGAAAAAATATTTAAAATGCCAAAAACAATCAAAATATTAATTCTTTACAAAAATATCAATTATATGAAATAAATAATATTTTTGGGATTTTTTGATAAAATAAAATATTTTAACATTTTTGTGAATTATTAAAAAAATAATCAACTCAAAATCATTAAAACTCAGAGAGAAATTAATTTTTGAATCAATTAAACAAAATCACAAAATTCAAATATTTGAATTTGAAAAAAAAGGCGCCAAGAACAAGCTGAAGAACACGCGCGTGTTCTTGGTTTCTTAGATTTGCGTTTTCTATCCAATCTCCATGAATACGTAATCATATCATGCAATCCACATATCATTATGCTCGTCTCAACCTCACGATCATGTCTATGTACTTTAATTTCATTTAAATTAAACATACAACAAGAAATCACGAAGAAACCTCAAGAACCCTAATTTCTGCATGAAGGCTAGGATTTTTGATACACGATTCAAACAATGCAATTAATTGAGGGAAAACATTCCATGCATGATTATGAACATATGGCCAAATTATTGTGCGAGGAAATATGCATAGATTGAGAGATGACCAAGTATGTGCTTACCTCCAAGCCGTGACAGCAAGTTCAAAGTGATTTTTGATTTGGAGGTGTTACAGATGAGTTGTGATGATCTGGACAGCTTCCCTACACCCTATGGATTGTGTTTGGATGGTTGGACTTGATTGAAATTGGCTGGATCATTTTGTGGTACCTCAGCTGCACCTTGTTTGAAAATTTGAGCAACCAGCTGGTGATTTCATGAAATTGATGTTTCAGAAGTTATGTGAGTGTTTGTTCAGCTCATATGTGATGTATGTGAGGTGTGTGAGTGATTGGTTTGTGCAGAATTGCTCTAAAACTCAAAACCCGATAGCTACCTTGCTAAGAAAGGCATTTTTGCCAAGAGAAAGAGATTTTGAGGAAAGCATCTGTTAGATGGCTTTGGCGTACTTAAACTGACCACAATTGAGCTCTATTTATAGTAGAGCAAGTTTGTTTTGCAAGGAATAGTGCATGGCAGCTGGTAAGTAGGTTTGGCCAATGTTGGCAAATGAAAATCCAAGTCTCCTCTAGCCATTGACTAGAGGTTAGGGCACAGAGCTTTGGTCCCCTTGGTCTTGGATAAGTCTTGACTGATTTCAGATGAGAATGGCTCAGTCTATGCCACCTTGATGGTTCCATTGAATGCCTCATTCCAAATTTGAAGTCTTGTCCCTATTTTGGCAACTCTAGGTTCAACATGCTATTCCTTGTTCCTTGGACCTTTGAGGCTTGGCTCAGTGATTGTCCCCTTTAGATTCAATCCTCTGAGGTGTCCAAGTGGATTGGAGCAATTGAAATTGGCTGATTTTGGCAAATCGAGCCAAAATGCAAATTCTGCCTTGCTTTGACAGATTTCAGCAAGGCAACTTGGCAATGTTGTATCTCATGATGTAGGTTGAATTTGGCAATGTTCTTGGCCATTTTGGAAAGCTCTTACATGATACAACAACTTTTTGAACAAGTTTGGTTTTGATCTCTTTTGATTCCAAGTAAAAAATCCCCCTACATTTGGCAAAAATTGAAGGCAAATTCTGACTTAGTGAAAATTTCACTAAGTGTTGGAAAAAGTGACATTTTCACTTTTCAGCCACTTTGATCACTCCATAACTCAAAATCCTTAATGAATTGGAATGACTTGTAGTTGAAGTTTTTGTAGGTGATAATGAGGGCTACAAATCCATCTTTGGATGAGAAAAAATGGCCTTGTGGTTTAGGAGTTATGGTCCTCCAAAGTTGGTACCTTTGCCACTTTATTTTTAACTTAGAAAAATTTCTAAGTTTTATGGTTACCCCTTTTACAAGTTATCTCACTTTTCTTGATTTTTATTGATGAATGATGATTCAAATCATACATTAACATCATTTTAGGGTTAAAAATCCATTTTGGTGAAAAATCTCAAAAAGTCAAAGTTGACTTTTGTGCACAGTTGACTTTATATCAGATGAATTCCAAACTGTGCAATTCTTCAGGAAATCATGTCCTTGACCTAAATCAAACTTGATGGACATGTTCCATGGGTGTCATAGGGTATATTCAATCATGTATTAGGGTTTGGGAGCATGTCCTGGTCAAAAGTCAAAATTACAGTTGACTTTTGTCTTAAAACCCTAATTGTGGTGCAGATGAAAATGAGACTTGTTGCTCAAGCTTCTTGGATCAATCCATTGTTCCAAATGGATAAATGTGGTGTATTAGAGACCCTCAAATCATCTCTTGAGGTCTTGGCTCATGGTTTGTCCCAAAAGTCAACTTAGGGGTGAATTAGGTCAAGAAACCCTAATTCCTGATTTTTGATGAATGCATCCCCTGAGGCAAAATTGACTTGATGCATGGGTTCATGAGGTTCTATGAACCATATTAGGTTATGTTTTGGATCATTTCCCTGTGCCCAGATGAAAATTTCCATCTGGAGACCCTGGTCGACCAAAACCCTAATTTGGTGACACTGTTGATCTTGAGACTTGATCCACCTAGAAGGGAGCAGCCTTGTGCTTAATCCTTGAAGTGTGAGTCCTTTTTGATCCATTGTGGATGTTTAAGAGATTAGACAAGTTGAAGATCATGTCATTTCTTGATTGATCCTTTGTCTAAGCACTCAGAGAGGGCTTGAAACCCTAATTTTGATTGTATTGGATGCTCACCCATCTTTGGGGAGACTGATGAAGCATGATGGTTCATCCATATTGTGATGATGATTTTCACAATGATGGGAAATCTAAGTGGTCAAAATTTGGGGTATTACATAAAGCATCAGCCATGTGATTCTCACCACGAGGGATGTGATGAAACTCAACTCTATTGAAGAAGGGTAGCAACCTTCTTGCATAATCTTTTTAAGGAATCAATCCTGATTGGTATGTGTTCCAATCTCCTGTGATCTAATTGATAACCAAGGCTGAATCGCCGTATACGTCCAAGTTCTTGATCCTTAGATCAATCGCTTCTTCGAGACCCATAATACAAGCTTCGTATTCGGCCTCGTTGTTCGTACATTTGAACATAAGTCTGGCAGTGAAAGGAATGTGGGTACCCTGAGGGGTAACAATGATTGCCCCAATTCCGTTTCCATAATGATTAACTGCTCCGTCAAAGATAAGTCCTCATTGGGAACCTGGTTCCGGCCCTTCACAGGGTAACGGTTCATCGTAATCTTTCATTTTTAGATACATGACATCTTCGTCTAGGAAGTCAAACCCAATTGATTCCTGATCGTCAATCGGTTGATGAGCCAAATGATCGGCTAAAATACTTCCTTTAACGGCTTTCTGAGTGTGGTACTCTATGTCATATTCTGATAGTAGCATCTGTCAACGGGCAATTCTTCCCGTGAGAGCAGATTTTTCGAAGACGTACTTGATTGGATCCATCTCGGAGACCAACCAAGTAGTATGATGAATCATGTATTGGTGAAGACGTTTGGCTGCCCAAGCCAAAGCGCAGCAAGTTTTCTCGAGCATCGTATACCGAGTTTCACAGTCGGTGAATTTCTTGCTCAGATAATAGATGGCAGACTCTTTCCTTTTTGTTTCATCTTGTTGGCCAAGTACACATCCCATTGAGTCCTCTAGGACTGTGAGGTAAATGATCAGTGGTCTTCCTTCCACTGGAGGAGATAGAATCGGCGGATTCAACAGATATTCCTTAATACTGTCGAAGGCAGTTTGGCAGTCTTCTGACCAAACGCAATCCTGGTTCTTTTTCAGTAACCTGAAAATCGGCGCACACGTGGCGGTCATAAGGAATATGAATCTGGAGATGTAGTTCAAACGTCCCAGGAATCCTCTGACTTGTTTTTCAGTTTTCGGAGAAGGCATTTCTTGAATGGCCTTGACCTTGTCAGGATCAACTTCAATTCCTTTCTGGCTGACGATGAACCCTAAGAGTTTTCCCGAACGGACACCGAAGGTGCACTTGTTGGGATTCAAGCGGAGTTTGTACTTCCTCAACCGCTCGAATAGTTTTGACAAATGGGTCACATGCTCCTCCTCTATTTTAGATTTTGCAATCATTTCATCGACATATACCTCGATTTCTTTGTGTATCATGTCATGAAATAGAGTAATCATGGCCCTTTGATAGGTTGCCCCGGCGTTCTTCAAACCGAACGGCATTACCTTGTAACAAAAGGTACCCCATGGGGTAATGAACGAAGTTTTCTCCATGTCTTTCGGCGCCATTTTGATTTGATTATAGCCCGAGAATCCATCCATGAAGGAGAAGACTTTGAACTTTGCTGTACTGTCAACTAGCATGTCAATGTGTGGTAAAAGAAAGTCGTCATTTGGACTTGCTTTGTTCAGATCCCTGTAGTCGACACACATTCTGACCTTTCCGTCCTTTTTAGGAACAGGTACGATGTTGGCTAATCATTGAGGATATTCAGATGTGGTGAGGAAACCCGCGCTAATCTGTTTCTGTACCTCCTCTTTGATTTTGATGGCCATGTCCGGGTGAGTGCGTCTCAACCTTTGTTTTACTGGCGGACATTCCGATCTCAATGGTAAATAATGTTCCACGATGCTGGTATCCAACCCTGGCATATCCTGATAGGACCAAGTGAAAACATCGCGAAATTCTTTGAGAAGCTTTGTCAAATTCTCTTTGATAGCCGGACTGAGCAGTGCCCCAATCCTGCTTTCTTTTCTCTCTTTTTCCGAACCCAAGTTTACCGTTTCCAACGGATCTTTGTGAGGTTCAATGGACCTTTCCTCTTGTCTGAGTAATCAGGAGATCTCTTCTGGAATTTTGTCGTCAACTTCTTCTTCAGCCCCAAATACCGGGAACTCAAAGTCGGGAGAAGGCATCGGATCGTATGTTTCAACGGGGTGTAAAACAAGCAATCTGCATGACGTGATGATTTTGTGTTTAGAAGAGATAGAGAAAATGCAAGTGTGTGCAGTGTTTTGATTGTACTGCTTGTTTATTATTTTTGATTTGTTTTTTAGGATTACCATTTTCTGAGAAAAGCAAAAAGAGAAAACAACAATTAATGCGAAAATTACAGAACGACGTTATTTTATTAACGCACAAGTCGAACCTTGAAACTACAGCCCTATAAAACAAAACTCTGTCGCTTTGGGCGAAGCGAAGAGGGAAATTCTATAGAAAGCGAGCCCTATCAAAACATCCGTTTCACCTGGGCAGGGTGAAAGGTTTGAAGATGGAAATTACTTTGACTGGTGAACGACCTTCGGAACCTCGACGGCAACCCATTGGCGGCGAACTCCTCGGTGAATCACAAAGTCTGGCACTTTCCTTGATTTGTCTTCAGAAATAATGCTGATTTCTGGTGGAGCAGGATCATTGGAATCTGTCTCCCAGGCATAATTGTCGTAGGAGGATTCCTCTGTTGTATTTTGCATAGCATTTGTGCTCTCAGTTGCATCTCCCCATCCAGTTGGCTGGATATCTTCGAGCCTGATACGAGAGCTTTCGGGAGCGGTGTACTTGACCATGTAGTCAAATTTTCCACTTGGTTGTCCCAAGGTGTCCCACACTTCTTTAGAACTGGAGGAGTCATCTCTCTCGATTACGTTGACCTCGGGAAAAGCATAATTGATGAATTCCAGACCTGCAAACGCTGCAAATTCATCGTCATGTTGAGTAATTTCTGAATGACCTGAGTGTTGATCCCATGACATGGTGGGGACACAGGTATTCTGTTCAATGATGCTCAGCTGAGTGTCATTGTTCGGCAGACTTTCTGGCCCCAAGTTTCCTGGGTAAGGTTGCCACATTGGCAACCCATCCATCGGGCCATAGTAATTGTGGTCAAAGTTGTCTTTCATCAGAGTGTCTTCCTCTAATGAGTTTGGCGGAGCACGGCATCCTTCCGGATCACAACCTCCATATATCATTTCGACATCTGACCTTGGTATAAATCTCGGACTCTCTGTGGGAAAGCAAAATGGAGTTTGCATTTTGTCCTGCGACATATAACCATCCTCGTTAAGATAGGACTTCCATTCTTCCTCTGTGTAAAAGGGATCCTCTTCATTGATAGCATGGACTGCTTGAGTCACTGGTTGGAGGAAGCCTCCACTATGGAAGAAGTTCAGAATGGGATGAAGACTTTCATCGTTGACAGCTGTCTGGGTGCAAGTTGCAGAAAAACCAAGACCCTTCTTTATTTTATTATCAGTAGGAATGACAAGCTGTCCCCATCCTTTGGTATCGGTACTCTCGACCGCTTTAATAGCGTCTTTGTATGAGGAAATCGAGGTTCCTCCTTTAGATTAATTCTCATTGCTCACCGACAATGCTTGGAACTGCGTCCCAATAACCTCCTCAGGTTCTACACAAGTAGAAGATGATAAGTTGCTCACGAGCAAGGCTTGTTCTCCACAAACCGTGATGAGTTGATCGCCCTTAACGAACTTTAACTTTTGGTGGAGAGTCGAAGTGACTGCTCCAGCTTGATGCATCCAAGGTCTTCCTAATAAACAACTGTACGTTGCCCGGATGTCCATGACCTGGAATGTGACTTGGAAAGTGTGAGGACCAATAGTTATGGGAAGATCAACTTCGCCGATAACCGCTTTTCAGGATCCATCGAACGCTTTGACGACGACCTCGCTGATTCTCATCGGAGGGCCTTTGAATGATAATTGCATCAAAGTGGACTTCGGCATAACATTCAGGGCTGACCCTGTGTCTACCAGTACGCTGGCTAAAGCATCGTCCTGGCAGTTGACTGTGATATTGAGTGCCATGTTATGACGGCGACCCTCTTCGGGTAATTCTTCATCACTAAATCCCAAATTATTGCAGGAAGTGATGTTAGAGACAATACTATCAAACTGTCTGATTGTTACATCCTGTTCCACAAAGGCTTGCTCCAAGACTTTCTGCAGAGCCTCCCTGTGGGCTTCAGAACTGAGTAACAGTGATAATAACGAGATCTTTGAAGGAGTCTGTAATAGTTGATCAACAATATTGAATTCACTCCTTTGGATGAGCTTTATTATCTCATCATTGTTCTTTGAAATGTTGGGATTACTGGATTGACCGACTGGTGGATCGGGAACTTCCGTCTGAGGTTCCTTTTCTTTGTTAAGTTCTCCAATTCCTCGGTTGAAGATTCGACCGCTCCGTGTTACACGACTGATGTCTGTAATATTCACGACGGAGGGTAATGGAATTTCATTTCCATTCTCGATTATTGTTGCACCGTATTTGTAAGGGATTGCCTTAGCTGATTCATACGGTAGTGGTCCCAGTAGATAGATGACTATGGGAACCTTCTGGTTTTTCTGAGCATCATAAGTAATCTCGATCCGTTCCTAGTTGGGAACTTTTGATTCGTCAAGCACAGGAGTGATGACACAAACATCCTTAGTCCTCTGATGATCAGAGATTATGACAGCGTCCTCAACTTGATTGGCGGGATAGTCCGGCGCCCAGTTGATGGGTCTGGAACCCGGATATGGACGAATCTCTCCACGATCCACCTGACCCTGAAGAGCTGCTCTCACAAGGTAGCATCCTTGGTTATTTTATGAACAGACACTGCAACAGTCATAATTGTGTGGTGGCACCTGGCCACGCCCACTCTGAATACAGTGTAACCTCACTAGGTTAGTTTCCACATATCGGACATCCTGACTCTGACGCTGAGTAGGATTCCTATTATTGATACTAATTTGCTGAGTCTCTTCGTCCATATAGATGGGCATCCACCAGTGATTTAACAAGTGATGAAGTGCCTCCTGGACAAGGGTACAACCTCGATCATTTTCGCAACCCGCTTTACAGCTTTGGTAATCATGTGAAATTAAGAATCCGAGTCGGACCTGCTCAGCTTGTAGCAATACCAGGTTGGTATTCATCACGCGGATATCAAAAATCTAAACCATGTTGATCTGATAGGGGTTCCTATCATAGTAGTCCTGGATCCATCTAAGATCCATCAGACGCTGGAGGGTCTCTTGTACAAAAGAGCATCCCTGTTTGTTTACCGAGCAAGTCAGACAGGAACCATAATCGTGCCGCGACAAATTATGATACTGGCTTTGCCTTGAGTGCATCGCCACCAAGTTGACATTCATCGCACGGATGTCGTGGTTTTGAATGACGTTGGAATTCTCTCCCTCTATTAGGTTGCCTGCAGCTTTCTCATGCTGAGGCAGCGGGTTCGTGAGAACATTAGGATTCGTATCTTTGAAAGATAAGAGCCCGCTCCTAACAAGCTTTTGTACGTCGGATTTGAAATTGAGGCAATTCTCTATGTTATGCCCCGATCCTCCTTGATGATAAGGGCATGTCTGATCCGCTTTGAACCAAAAAGGTGGATTTTCCGGTACTGTAAGAGGAGACTTAGTCTGGATGTGCCCCTTAGCCAGTAGTAACGGAAATAGCTCTGTGTACGATACGGGTATAGGATCAAATCCTGGTGGCCGTGTTGTACGGTTGTTGTTGTATGGAGGACGAGCCTGCTGAAGAGGCTGTTGTGTCCTTTGCAGGTTAGGTTGGCTCTGCGTAACCTGAGGTTGATACGTAGGAATAGGCGCGAGACTGATAGCAAGGGTTACCGCTGCTACTGGTTGATAACGTCGCCTTTGCTTTCCGAGAGAGATATTCCCAATATCTTGCTCTTTTTTTCTTAGGGAGAGCACTACCATATCGTTTTGTACTACTTGATGGTCCAACGTCTTTTTCCAAACGTCCTTCTCGGACGGCTTCCTCAAGACGAACCCCCATACCCACCATCTCGGTGAAGTCACTGGGTGCACTGGCGACCATTCTGTCGTAGTAAAATGAGCTCAAGGTCTTTAAGAAGATCTTTGTCATCTCTTTTTCCTCAAGAGGTGGACAAATTTGAGAGGCAATTTCATGCCATCTCTGAGCATACTCCTTAAAGGTTTCCTTATCCTTTTGTGACATTGATCTGAGTTGATCTCTGTCGGGTGCCATGTCCAAATTGTATTTATAATGTTGAACGAAGGCAGTGCCAAGATCTCTGAATGTGCTGATCGTGGCGCGGTTTAAACCCATGTACCATTTTAAGGCTGCACCGGTTAAACTATCCTGAAAGTAATGAATCAGCAGGTCCTGATTTTCAGTCTGAGCTGACATTCGTCGAGCGTACATTGTCAGATGACTTTGAGGGCAAGAGTTACCCTTGTATTTTTCAAAGTCGGGCACCTGGAACTTGTGCGGAGCTTTCACATTGGGGACCAGACAAAGGTCTGCGGCGTCCTTTCCAAAAAGATCCTGACCGCGAATGGCTTGCAGTTCCTTCTGCATTTCCAAGAACTGTTCCTGGAATTCATCCATTCGGTCAAACATAGTTTCCTTTTTACCAGCAGGTATCTGTGGAGTTTGTCCTTCCGGGATAGTGTGCACCACAAGGGGTGGTACCGTAACTACGGCGTTGAATCTTGGCGTTTCCCGAAGTTTGTAACCTTCAGGGGTCTTCAATATGCCTCTGGCATCTTCGCTTTCCCGAAGTTTGTAACCTTCAGGACCAGCGGCTCCTGCTGAAGTTCCCTGATCTTCAACGATCGGCGGAACACATCCTTCCGGGATATAGTTAGCAGGCATGCCCCAGGGACGATCTTTCGGCATCTGATACCTAGGATCGAACTTTTCCACTATGGGCGCTGAGGTGATCTCTGAGATCACAGTTCTTTGTAGCTGAGCTTCTGCCATGGCTTGCATGTCGTTACGAAGCTTTCTCATATCCTCTAGAATCGAGACACAAACGTGAGATTCGTAGGTAAGGAGAATACGCGACGTGAGAATGATGAAATGCAATGATTATATTAATTGTTTGTTGGATATTCAAAATAAACTTCGACAATTAGATTGCAAATATCAAACAGTGGGGAAACCCCTTTTTATTGAAATTCAAAGGATTACAGAAATGGAAATACAGTAGATTATAAAGTGCGGAAACAAAAACCTAAGCTAATGGATCCTGGGAGAACTCGGGTGCTGATTCTGGTACTTCCTTTTCTTTGATCGGGGCTCTTGCGCCGTTGTCGGGTTGTCATTCCTTTGCCAGGTGAAAGGAGCGAGCAAATTCCTTTGGTCATCCTGATTATCCACAACATGTTGCTCTTAAATCTCAATCAGAGCATCTTTCTCTTTCAGTAATTGTTGTATTTGGGTACACTCCACATTGAGGGTGCGGTACTTGTTCTTCCAAGACCTCCTCTCCCGTTGAACTTTGTTGAGAGTAACCTGAAGCTTTTCAGTTTCCGTCATGAAGTACATGACAGATTCCCTCGGCGGAAGAATTCCGTAACGAGGATAAGGCATTTTTAGCTTGAGAGCTCTAGTTTTGTACCCAGTGGAGATAAGGCTCCACCGAGACACAGTCCGGTTTTCCTAGAGACTCCTGTCCTTTCTTATGAACATGATTCCAAGCGTGCACTATTTCCATCTTCAGTGCTCTGTCGTTTTCTCCTTCCTTGAAGAAAAGACCTTCCAGATGAGCGTTGCGCGGAACAAGCCTCATCGGGTATCTAAACTGACGACGAACCAATACCGGATGATAGTTGATTCCTCCTTTAGTTCCTATATGGGGTACGTTGGGGAAGTTTCCACAACAATCAATGATCCTTATCCCATCATAAATCCTATTACACCAATCAATGTCAGATTTGGTGAGAGACATGATTTTCTGCGACCAGCGTAAGACACTCCTATCATCCCAAAAAGCAGCAGATTTGGGCAAATGAGAGATAAACCATTTGTAAAGCAGGGGTACACAACACGTGATCTCCCCTCCGCTGTACAAATTTCCTAAGTGTACAGAGTGATACGCATCTGCGAGCAAAGTCGGCACAGGGTTTCCAATGAGAAAAACCTTAATGGCGTTGATATCGACGAAGTTATTGATGTTGGGCAACAAAAATAACCCGTAGGTGAGTAAAACAAAGATGCTTTCAAAAGCAGTCTCGTTCCCTATACTAACAAAGTACAGAGCTTTCTTTGTTAAGAACTAGGCTGGCAAACCTTGGATGCCACCATTGGTAGTCATGTGAGTCTTGACCTCTGACTCATCCAAATAAATTGCTCTTGCAATGGTCTGATCCTTTGGAATTTCTTCCAGTCCAGAAAACGGAGCTTGATCAGTAATGTGTAAATCGATCAGGTGAGAATACTCCTCCAGCGTTGGTGCTAGTTGGTAATCCGGGAATGTGAAACGGTGATAAACCGGATCGTAGAACTGAACGAGTACATCCATGATTCCCTCAATCACATGGATTCTTAACAGAGGTAGCAGACCTCCGTACTTGGCTCTGAAGGCCTCCTGGTTTGTGATCATTCACGCCAAACCTCTCAGATCCTCTAGTTTTGGAGCCTTGAAGGTATACTTATGAGTTCTCCTTCTACCGAAATCCATTAGCGTAATCCTTTTCTCTGATATTTGCAATCACATTCTTAGTTTAATTTGAAAAACAGAGAGACTAGAAGAAAAATTTTTTTGAATGTTTTAATGTTTTTTAAATGAATGCATGAATGCAGCACACAAAAACATAGAAAAAACATGGGGTCAAAGGGTCGTTATCATGAAGTCAAGGCTCTACCCATCCCCAAAGGTTTATACTAGGGTGTTTTTTGTACCTGTACTCATTATCATTAGCTCCTCCCAGGAAGGCAGACAACAAGCGGATCGCCAGCGAGTTGTGTGCAATCTTAGAGTAAGTGTTATTCACCTAGAATAGATCACCAGCCTCAAATGAGGGTAGTATCGCGTGACAACCATTTCCGATAGTTTCCGCACTACAAAAAGGGTTGGCTTTTCCTAAGTGTATACTCAAGCTCACCACATGCGGCATCACACGCATTCCCAGTAGCAGAAAAATAAACACATATTCAATTAGGAAAAGCAGTATATATATTTGTCCTAATGTCCTAGACTTTTAAAGCTACGAATCCTATGTTCCTGACAGAAATGGCTTCCCGGCGGAGTCACCATTCTGTGGTTTCTAAGGTAAAGGTTTTAACCTAAGATCCTAATAGAGCCAAAAAGTCTCATCTCATTGAAGGTTTCTACCTAGGAGACAAGAATGAACAAATAATGCACGAGTCGATAAATCAATCCCAATCAGAGTCACCACTTTTCTGTAGCGAGAGATTTTTGGGCGTGGTTGCGAAGCACAACCGCTCTTTGGGTTTACTACAGCTCGATTCATTTTTTATCCTATTGTAAGCTGATGAAGGAAGGGAAATAGATGTCTCCAACTAACCCTGCTTGCATACTGAGGTTAAACAGTCAAAACTGTTGGTTTACAGATGCTCCAAAGATTCGGGGAGTGTCTCAGGTTATTTTGTTCAAAGAGATGTTTAGGACGGACGTTTTTGATTGATGTGTGAAAGTATGGGATTTCGGGTTTTTGTTTAGTGTGCTCGCTAAGATCTTTTCTTTCGATCTTATGCCTACGTATTCCCGTTTACCGAAACAGGGAAATCAGAGCGTTCGTAGTTCCTCCTATTCTATGGGAGGAAATGGGGTTTTGGTGTCTTGTTCAAAGCCCAAGACATGAAGCTAAAAGGTGATTTGTATCTTGTTTAAAGCCCAAGATGTGAAGCTGAAAAGTCTATTTGTATCTTGTTCAAAGCCCAAGATATGAAGCTGAAAGGTCTCGACTTTAGAGAGAGTTTGTCATCTCTAAAGAGGGATAAAGGAGAATTACTTTAACCGGGATATGTGAATCCGGCAATGCCATAATTTCCTAAGAAGGGGTTTTAACCTGAAGGAGAAAACTTTAACTCAGTGTAGAGCAATGCCATCTTTCCTTAGGAATTTCTTATGCTAAAAGAAGGACAGTGGCATGGATATAGATGATCCAGAGGCTTGCCGCTTACAGCGATTAGATGAAAGGGAAGGAGTTGTTGATGTTTGTGTACTGTGAACGAGGCACAGGTTTGATGCTAAAAGGTAAATTGGACTCAGCCAGGGACGTCGTTATACAAAGCCTAAGAGGAGGCTAAAAAAGGATGGACTCCACTGGGGAAGTTTTATATGTGTCTTGTACAAAGCCCAAGATTGAGGCTAAAAGAGGTTAACTGACTCAGCTGGAGTTTATCTGTCTTGTACAAAGCCCAAGATGGAGGCTGAAAGAGAGTTTTGACTCTGTTTAGAGGAATTTGTATCTCGTACGAAGCCCGAGATGGAGGCGAAAAAGTGATTGACTCAACGATGGAATCTTTATGTGTCTCATACAAAGCCTGAGAGAGAGGCTGAAAGTTTTGCTCCGTTGGGGAGAATCATTTGTACAAAGCCCAAGAGGAGGCTAACTTATGCTGAGGAAAGATCATTATACAAAGCCTAAGAGGAGGCTAAAAAGAGAGACCGACTCTTTTAGGGATATCATTATACAAAGCCTAAGAGGAGGCTATCTGCTGGCGACTGTTTTAGTTGAGTGACAGGTCCAGTATACTGATTAAGAGAAAATCATTTCTTATATGAGCAACACTGTACTTATGGGTTTTGATCTGAGGATCGGGATTGTTCCCTGTTCTTTAAGGAAACGGGGAGATCCGAAGGGTATCGAGACTGTCCGAGTCTACGGGTTTCTTCCTATTTAACGAAGAGGGCTTGAGAATGTCTTTGAGACTCAAGGAAAATAGACTGTCCAAGTCTAGAGTTTTATCTCTTGTACCATGTTTTGAGAAACAGTAGTAGACTCTATGAAAGGACTGATCTATGAAGATGATTAATTTCTGTTCCTATACCTCTAGGAGGTCGTCGGGACAATTTGTACGAAGCCCAAGAGGAGGCTGGAAACTTTTAAGAAGCCGAGGGGTCCTTGTATGAAGCCCAAGAGAAGGCTATCATTCCCGAAGGAAGAGATCATTATACAAAGCCTAAGAGGAGCCTGTGAATACTTCTAAGAAGCCGACGGGTCCTTGTACTAAGCCCAAGAGGAGGCGGAGTCACTTTTAGGAAGCCTGACGGTCCTTGTACGATGCCCAAGAGGAGGTCGATGCTTTTAAGAAGCCCGTGGGTCCCAAACCAAAGAAAAGTTTCACCGAGAATAATTCGTTTAGTGAACAGTTCTAAGGTTTGAAGAAATTCAAGAGAAGTTTCACCGAGAATAATTCATCTCCGGGGAATAGAATTTCTTGACAATTCTTAATGAGGACAGCCGAAGAGAAGACTGTATCTGGTGATCCTATTGGGGATCTAGCTGTCTATTTCTATGAACAAACGAAACGGCTTTACCTAGTACTAGACGTAGTTGCCGGGAAAACTCTAAATATCTATACTATTATTACACAGTTGATATGAGTTTACGAAAGAAGACTTACAGCGAAACAGCCCCACAATACAGTTATATGTATAGTAAAGCAGTAAATGAAAGCGATAACCACTTACTCGGTTGTAGAGCTTCTATGCTGTTTGGTTAGTTGTTCAACAAAGAAAGATTGAAAACAATAGTATATTCAAAATCAAAGGAGAAAGTGCTTTGAAAAAGAAAGTTTTTGGGCTTACAGCTCAAGGAGAGGCCCAAGGTTTTATCAGTGATTGCACTGTTGAGTTTGTACAGAGGGACTTATACAAGTGATTGTGGCCCAAAAAGGTTTTCTGTACAAAGGGATGGGTCTTACACTCTCTTAAGAGGCCCAAAAGTTTGAAAGAAAAATAGTGGGACTTATAACACGAGGGTAGGCCCAGATGATTTTTCGTTTAAAAATGGCGATCGCGCCGAGGTTATCTTTTAACGCAAAGGGACTTATACAATAAGTGAGGCCCAAAATGGTTTTGGTCAAAAGGGGGATTGGGTCTTACACTCTAATAGAGACCCAAAAAGATTTTAGAAAAGAAATGGGGCTTACAACACGAGGGGAGGCCCAACTGGTTACTTTAAAAAGGTGACGATCGCACCGTTTGTTTTTGACAGTATCGGGACTTATACAATACACTGAGGCCCAAAAATGCTTTTGGTCAAAAAAGGATTGGGTCTTACACTCTATTAGAGGCCCAAAAGTTTGAAAATGATTTATGAGGTTTAAATTAATCCAAAACCCTAATTTGTTTTCAAAAATGTGTTTTAATTTAATAAAAATTCAATAAAAATGATCAAAATTGTTTAACACATGGAAAACAAATTTTGATCTTGGATTAATGCTTCAAAAAAAATTGAGTATTGACCTACAAAATAATTAGAAAGCACTAAAAGTTGCAAAATCAATGTGGAAATAATATTTTAAATGTTAAAAACAATTAAAACATAAATTCTTTGCAAAAATATCAATTATATGAAATAAATAATATTTTTGGGATTTTTTGGTAGAATCAAATATTTAAACATTTTTGTGAATTATTGCAAAAAGAACCAATAAAAAATGATAAAAATTGAAGGAGTTATTAATTTTTCAAATCATTAAAAACAATAATATGAAAAATAAAAAATAAACAAGTGATAAAAAGAAGTCTGGGGCGAAGGGGATTCGAACCCCAGACCTCTCGCTTGCCAATACACACAAAACCAGCTGATGAACCGCTGGGGCGCAATGCCAATTCAAATATAATATGGCAAGGGAAAAATATATAGAGAACTTGTTGGATTTTCTGAAAATGGCGCCATGGCCATCTTCTTCCTCTAGATCGTGCATGAAGCACCCTATCTCCCTCATCTCTCAACCATTTGACATGATTCAAACACCAAACTCATGCATTTTTTCACAAGGAACAAGATGGAAATACCCAATTTTATTCATTTTCAGTGTGGAGTGAAATAATCATGATGAACACAGATGAACCCTAATTTGCAAAAGCAATCGTGCAGGCATGGTTATGAGGTATATGATCAAATTTCTTGAGGCAAAACAATCAACACATGATGGCAATCAAATGGCAAAAATATCATGCGAGGAAATATGCATGGATCATGGAATTGGAGTTTGAAGCTCACCTTGAAGCAAGCTGAAATGGAACTTTGCCCAGATGGTGTTCCAGTCGTGAATTGATGATCCCTACAGCTTCAATGGATGTTATGGAGTGTGTTGCAATTTTTGGAACACTTTGAAATTCTCTGGATCAAGCTGGAGACCTCCACCTGCAAAATTGAAGCATAATGGCTTGGTTGACGAGTGATTTTGAGCTGGGGGTGTTACAGATGGTGTTTAAGCATTTGGACACCTTAAATACATCATATATGATGTGTTTGAGCAATTGGAATTGATTGCTTATGGTTGCAACTCAAAACCCGATAGTGGTTTCTCAAAAACAAGAAAACTTGAGGTTTAAGAAAGAATGAGAGAAAGCAGTGTTGTAACTGGCTTTGGTGTGAGTTGAATGATCCATTGGGACCTCTATATATAGGTGATCAACTCTTGTCTTGGAGGAATAGTGAATGGTTGCTGGATCAGACCACCTCCAATTGGATTGGCTTGGCATAAATGCCTCTTGAACTAGGCATAACAGCTGCTCCAAATAGAGCTATGCCTTGACTGAAATCACATTCTTCAGATGTTTTTAATGTTGTTTAATCAGAGAACTTGACTGAGGAGAGTGAGAATCTTGACAATGCACTATTCCACATTAATGCACTTTGAATTCAAGGCAAAATGTGCCAAAGTGGATGAATTTCAAGTTGGAAGGTTTCTTGGCTTTTTGACTCAGATTTATCAGTTGGATCAGATGCAATGTGATTGGTTTGAACACAGGTGGTATGTTGATCCTCAGTTTTTGGTTCAAAATCGTGTGAGATAATGCAAAAATGCAAACTAATTTTTCCAAAACAGCTTGCAGCAGCATGACTTTGGGCATGGATTTCTCTTGGCTCAAGTTGAATCAATTCATGCTGTTAAGCTTTTTGAATTCTTAGCAAAATATGCAACGATATTGATGTTTAACTATGGACTTGATTCAGCTTGCAAATATGTGAAAAGATCTCACAAGTTTTGGTGTTTCAACACAAAATATGCCTTGCTCAGAATTTTTCTAAGTGTTGGAAAATGGTGTACTTTCACATTTTCAGCCATTTTGGCTCACTCATAGCTCAAAATCCATAATGAATTGGAGTGACTTGTAGTTGAAGTTTTTGTAGAGGATAATGAGGGCTACAAATCCATCTTTGGATGAGAAAAAATGGCCTTGTGGTTTAGGAGTTATGGTCCTCCAAAGTTGGTTTAGGAGTTAAAAATCCATTTTTGTGAAAAATCTCAAAAAGTCAAAGTTGACTTTTGTGCACAGTTGACTTTTTGTCAGATGAATTCCAAACTGTGCAATTCTTCAGGAAATCATGTCCTTGACCTAAATAAAACTTGATGGACATGTTCCATGGGTGTTATAGGGTATATTGAATCATGTATTAGGGTTTGAGAGCATGCCCTGGTCAAAAGTCAAAGTTACAGTTGACTTTTCACGCAAAACCCTAACTGTGGTGCAGATGAAATTGAAACTTGTTGCTCAAGCTTCTTGGATTAATCCATTGTCCCAAATGGATCAATATAGTATATTAGAGACCCCCAAATCATGTCTTGAGGTCTTGGTTCATGATTTGTCCCAAAAGTCAACTTAGGGGTGAATTAGATCAAGAAACCCTAATTCCTGATTTTTGATGTATGCATCCCCTGAGGTCAAATTGACTTGATGATTGGGTCCATGAGGTTCCATGGAGTATATTAGGAGAGGTTTTGTATCATTGGCTCATGCCCAGAGGAAAATTTCCAACTGGAGGCCCTGGTCGACCAAAACCCTAATTTGGTGACACTGTCGATCTTGAAGCTTAATCCACCTAGAAGGGAGCAGCCTTGTGCTTAATCCTTGAAATGGGAGTCCTCTTGATCCATTGTATATACTTGGGAGGTTAGACAAGTTGAAGATCAAGTCATTCCTCGATTGATCCTTTGTCTAAGGCTCAGAGAGGGCTTGAAACCCTAATTCTGAATTGTAGTGGGTGCTCAACAACCCTTGAGAAGATTGATGAGGCATGAAGGTACATCCATATTGTGATGATGATTTGCACAATGATGGGAATCTAAGTGGTCAAAATTTGGGGTATGACACATTGCAGCAATAAGCATTTCAAAACTCCTATAATAATAGCGCCATTCGCAAGTTTGGGATCTGAGTACTTGTTCAATGTCGTTTCAGGTCGTCTTTTTTGGCTCTATCTATTGACCTGTTTGATGAACAATTGTACCAGCCCTGACTTATGTAATTATGCATTATTTGAATAAAAATAATTGTGATATGATCATTTCAGACTAGTCTTGTCAAAGATTAAGCTATTTCTGTCAATTATGTGACTTGGAGTCCCGACGGAGCTTTGTTTGGTAAGTATAAATTCATGAAGTTTGATACATAGATCTATTAAAAATATGTTATCTTTATTAGAATACTATATAAGTTGTAAGAAGTCAATTCAACAGACCTCTAATGTACGAGTTTGTATGATAAACAGGAGTAGCTTATTATAAATGTTCAAAGCTGTGTACATCTACATGTTGAAGTTTAAAAGCAGCTTGAAAGAAAACTATATCTGTAAAGCACCTTTTTCAAAGCTTGTACAACACTTAAAAGTTAAGATATTTTCATTGGAATTTATTAGACAGTCTCTTATATGTCTTCCTTTCCTTTTTTTATCTTGCCTTTATTAGGGGAATGGCTTTGGTACATGTTTGCACTGCAGTTCTATGTTGATGCAGTGAAACAAATAGCCCTTCATGGTTGCAGGGTCTCCTTTGCATACATTATGCTTTTAAGTTTCAATTGTTGCAAAAGCTATAGTTTTTTACTCTATATGAAAGCTTATTCCTTTATCATTTTTTTTATATCTTCAAATTGGATTTAGTGGCATGCTTAATGAATTGGAGGAGAATTTGGTTGTAATAACTACGAACAAAACCAAAGATGATGGGTTTGTAATTATTCATTTTGTTGTTTTCTTCTGGAAGGAAAGATGTGACGTATAGTTCTCAATACTTTCTGCTATTGATAAAACTGAAATTGTTGTGAGAGATATATGCAAAGATAAAACTGAAACTATTGTGAAAACTATTTCTTCCGATGAGAGTTATGAAGATGTTGAAGGTAATGATTTTGTTGGTGATGGCTACCTTACAAGACGTTTGTAAGGGAAGAAAGCTACCGATGTAAAACTTGCTACTATTGTTGTTGAGTCTAGTTTGTGTGGTGGACATTGGAAGCTGCCTATCGGAGGAAACAACTCGGTTCTAGGTTTTACAAACTAAGATTGTATATTATGATTGTTATAACTTATTGTATTAATGTGGTTTATAAGTTTAATACTCTAAGTTATGGCTTTGTGTTTTGCCGTGGAAGTTTGTAGAACATTCATCATATGTTCTTGATAGTTTTGTGGTTAATTAGTTAATTTTCTGATTTTCAAAATCTTATCATGGTGAATTTAAAGAGGTTCCTGACCTTATTGTGGATTTTGATAGTTGTTTTGTTTAATAAAATTATAATCACTACTACGTAAAACCCATTTAACAACGGTTGAAAAATACATGTAATAACGCAGATCAAGGCATTGTTATGTAGAGTGTTGTGGTAAATGCGCTACTTATAATCACGGTCCTGGGACCATTGTTGTATTCTGAAAAGCGCGCGGTATATCAAAACGGTTATTGTTAACAACGGTTGTGATACATAGGGTATTGGGTTCGAAATCCAGCAGGAAATTAATTATATTAGATGACGGTTGTTGTAGACAACTGTCGTGGAAAGTACCCATAGTTTATTATATACAAATGTATATTGCTTGGTTTACCATACACCTATTTAAAGAAATATAACCATTTGTTGGGAAATAAGTGAGTTGTGTGGAGAAACAAGTGTGAGTTCTAAGTCCCACATTGCTTAGAAAAGTGGAAGTTGAGCACTTTATAAGTGAGAGGACCCATACACCTATCACCTTAAGGTTTTAGGTGAATATGTGGTGTCTCTCTCACTTGTTTGGGTGAGTCTTTGACCTTTAGGTAAGTGTTTGACCCAATGTGAATGCTTCCCTCTCATGATGACCCATCAGTGGTATCAGAGCCCGGTTCGAGTAAGGGACCGACTCCTTGTATCAAAAGTCTTCCTGAAATTGTGGTTAGGAGGTGTGTTCTGTTGAAGTGTTAACATTGTGGTTAGGAGGTGTGTTCTGTTGAAGTGCTCAAAGATGAGATAATGGTGTCTCTCAATGGCGGTACAAGCATGTAGATGAAAGAGCTTCTGCTTGAGGGGGAGCATAGTGGATGGTGTAACACCCTTCTACCCCACATACAATTTAAGAAAAATTTTCATTTTTATCAGAGTAAAAACAACATAAAAGGGCATCACACATAATTAAAGACATCATGTAATTCTCATTGTCCTGTCCCGTAACACGGGTTACTCGTTCAACAATATCACAAATAACAACTTCGCAGCGGAAATCAACTTTTATTTTTAATTCCATAAAATGCTTTAAAATAAATATGTCCAAATCAAACACCATCATCAATATTATAAAAATTCAATCATAAAATAAAAGAAATGAGGTTCACAACAATCTTCCCAACCCGATGTTACATGACACAGAGCAGGACACCTCTAACTAACAAAAATAACGAAACGCTCCAAATCTACTTCCTTCGTCACCTCGTAGCTATTCTTGGTTATTTGCAAGTTACCCACATAAGAGGCAAAATTTCCAAGCAGGCAGGGTGAGAAAACATAATTCATTATAGTAATACAAGCACATGGAAAATAAATAATTAAGCAACGACAACATCAGAATCATCATCAACAATTATTCACAGCACAATCTCAACTACTTCATAAAATGCAATGTCAAACATAATGGTATGCAAAGGATGCATGTGGTACCGATTTTTCTCCATGTGATGGACGTTGGCCATCAACCCTCCACAAGGGAGCAAACCATAGCAACACATCACTCCAATCCGCACTATGGGATTGAAGCTACCTATAGGCCGAAGCCCCAACATAAAAATGCCATGAAATGAAATGATGCTAAACTCCTCATTTCATTCAAAATATCCACATGTGCATCATTCATTTCATCTCAACAATATTCATCTTAAAATCATGTTTCATCAATTATATATCATCAACACCTCGACTCCAAGGAAACAACACGAGAAAACATCGAGAAACTTCAAGAAAACAGCAAAAATATAAGACAACCAGCAGTCTGACACGGTCGCCCGTGTCCTGTGACACGGCCCGTGTCAGGAAACCTGAGACACGATTTCAAAACATAAAAAAAAGTAGCAAGACAGCCGTCTGACACGGCCACCCGTGTCCTGTGACACGGCCCGTGTCAGAAAGTCTGGGACCAATTTCCAAAAATCATATTTTTCATACAAGACTAGAAAGCTGAAACGGCCGCCCGTGTCCTGTGATAAGGCCCGTGTCAGGGTGCGACAAAACCCATTTTTCCCCAAAACGTGATTTTTCTACATTTTTTATTCCCATTAGCCCAAAATCAGTGTTCTACACGAAATTTGATCAAAAATACTCACCAAATACACATATAGCAATACTTATCAATCAAAATTATCATACTTTCACCACATTACTCATTCTACATCAACAATCATAAAAATCAACACAATACATACAATACTTAATCTATTCATCTCCAATTCCTATAAAACTATAAGAAATTATGAACTCTCCCCATACCTTAGAGTAATCTGAAGCTTTTTCCTTCTTTCTTCAAGATTCCTCTAGCAATCCTCAAGCCCTAGTCCTCCTTCTTCTCTCTTCTTCAGTGTTCTTCACAAAAGATACGATAAAGTGAGAAATTGACCGTTCTCCTTCTTTTAGCTAACAAGTCCCAACTTATGGATTCCCATCCTATCCTTACTTACTCTCCAATAAAACCACCTTGCCCTTTCTCATTTTATTTTAAATAATAATAATAATATAAATAACACATGCTCATTTACTTTATTAAAATTATTCAAAAATGCCCTTTTTCTCCAAAATTCTCCAAAATGATCAAAAACCTCTTAATCCCTTCTAAATAAATTAAATAAATAATTAAATAATTGATTTAGATTTTCGGGTCGTTACAACTCTCCCCTACTTTAAGAATTTTCGTCCTCGAAAATTACCTGAAGTAAACAGAGTCGGATATGACTCCTTCATCTGATCTTCACGCTCCCAAGTCCTACTATCACCAGCTGGTCCGCCCCACAATACTTTCACTAAAGCAATCTCTTTACCCCGCAGTTGCTTCAATTCTCGACCATCAATCCTCACAGCAAAACTTCTATTGTCAGGTTATCCCTCACCTGAACGTCATCCATTTGAATTACATGTGATAGATCTGGAATATACTTCCTCAACTGCGACACATGAAACACATCATGCAAATTCGCAAGTGACGGTGGTAAAGCCACCCGATAGGCAACCTCTCCTATTCTCTGCATAATCTGATACAGACCAATAAAGCGCGGAGTGAGCTTTCTAGACTTCAAAGCTCGTCCCACACCAGTCATCGGAGTAACTCTTAAGAACACGTGGTCTCCTCCTTGGAATTCAAGTGTTTTTCTTCTCTTATCATGGTAACTCTTCTGACGACTCTGCGACGTCTTCATTTTATCCCGAATCATTTTAATCTTCTCTGTTGTCTCTTGCACAATCTCAGGTCCAAGTATATAACTCTCTCCCGACTCATACCAACATAATGGAGTTCGACGACGTCTACCATACAACGCCTCATATGGAGCCATCCCAATACTAGCATGAAAACTGTTGTTGTATGTAAACTCGATCAACGGCAAGTGACTATCCCAAGATCCGCCTTGATCCAGCACACAAGCTCTCAACAAATCTTCCAAAGATTGGATTGTTCTTTCCGACTGACCATCTGTCTGCGGGTGATAAGCAGAACTCATCCTCAACTTAGTACCTAAAGCATCATGTATACTTTTCCAAAACCTTGACGTAAACCGCGGATCTCTATCCGATACAATACTCGAAGGTGTTCCATGCAACCTCACGATTTCATCAATATAAATTTCAGCTAACTTTTACATAGAGTAATTAATTCTCATCGGCAAGAAATGCGCCGACATAGTTAACCTATCCATAATCACCCATATCGAGTCATTACCTCTTGCAGTCTTCGGTAACCCAGTCACAAAATCCATGGAAATGCTATCCCATTTCCATTCAGGAACATTCAATGGCTGCATCATACCTGAAGGCTTCTGATGTTCAATCTTGGACTTCTGACAAGTCAAACATGCATACACAAATTCAGCAATATCTCTTTTCATACCTGGCCACCAAAACAATCTACGTAGGTCTTGATACATCTTCATAGCACCAGGATGAATACTTAATCGACTTCTATGCCCTTCCTCCAAAATACTCTTTTTGATTCCAGAAATATCCGGAATACATACTCTATCTCAAAATCTCAAAACTCTGTCTTCATCAATTCGGAACTCACCTCCATCACCTTGATTAATCTTCATTAACTGGTCAATTAATTTCAAATCAGATTTCTGACCTTCCCGAATTTCCTCCAAAATTCCACTAGTCAGCTTTAGCATGCCCAATTTCACGCTATCAGCGGTCGTTTCACACAACAAACTCATGTCTCTGAATTGCTCAATCATTTCAAGTTCTTTCACCATAAGCATCGAAATATGCAACGACTTTCTACTCAAAGCATCAGCCACTACATTTGCTTTACCTGGATGATAATTCAAATCGAACTCAAAATCCTTTAACAATTCTAGCCACCTTCTCTGCCTCATGTTTAACTCTTTCTGATCGAACAAGTATTTCAAACTTTTATGATCACTGAATGCCTCAAATTTCGAACCAAAAAGATAATGCCTCCAAATCTTCAGCACAAATACTACAGCAGCCAACTCCAAGTCGTGCGTAGGGTAGTTCCTCTCATGGACCCTTAACTGCCTAGAAGCATAAGTGACCACTTTACCATTCTGCATTAAAACTCCACCAAGGCCCATCTTTGAAGCATCACAATAAACCACAACGGACTCATTCGGGTCTGGCAAAACTAACACCGGAGCGGTTGTCAACTTTTTCTTTAGTTCTACAAAACTTTCTTCACAAGCGACATCCCACACATACACTTGCCCTTTTCGAGTCAATTGCGTCAACGGTAACACCAACTTAGAAAAACCTTCAATGAACTTACGATAATAACCAGCCAATCCAAGAAAACTACGAATTTCTGTAGCAGACTTCGGAGTCTCCCACTGCAACACCGCATCAATCTTCGAGGGATCCACAGAAATTCCACCACTTGAAATCACATGGCCTAGGAAACTCACTTCCTTAAACCAGAACTCGCACTTTGACAACTTAGCATATAATTTCTTCTTCCTCAACACTTGTAACACAATCTTCAAATGTTCTGCATGTTCTTCTTCTGATTTAGAATATACCAAGATGTCATCTATGAAAACCACCACAAATTTATCAAGATATTCATGAAAGATCCTGTTCATATACTCCATGAACACACCAGGCGCGTTAGAAACTCCAAATGGTATCACCGTATATTCATAATGACCATACCTCGTTCTGAAAGATGTTTTCGAAATATCATCAGCTTTAACTCTAATCTGATGATAATCGGACCTCAGATCAATCTTACTAAACACACAAGCACCTACGAGTTGATCCATTAAATCGTCGATTCTCGGAAGCGGATATTTATTCTTGATGGTCATCTTATTCAACTGCCGATAATCGACACACAATCTCATACTACCATCCTTCTTCTTAACGAGCAACACTGGAGCACCCCACGGAGAAACACTAGGTCGAATGAACGTCCTTTCTAACAATTCTTCTAGTTGTTTCTTCAACTCACTCAATTCCGAAGCAGACATCCGATAAGGAGCCATTGACATTGGACTCGTACCTGGTATTAAGTCCACAGTAAACTCAACTTCACGTTCCGGAGGTAAATCACTTATATCCTCAGGAAACACATCTTGAAATTCACAAACCACAGGCAACTCAACACTGACGGCTTCACCATCAACTTGCAATGATACAAACACTGCGAACATCAATGCTTCATCTAATAAAAGTTCGTCCACTTGTTTAGCAGATAAGAACATCAGTTCACCATCCTCACCTAACTCTAGAAACCTCACAGTCTTGCTATAGCAATTAATATGAACGTAGTTGAATTCCATCCAGTTCATACCAAGAATAACATCGATTTGGTGCAAAGGTAAGCACACCAAATCCATCACAAAATTCTTCTCAAAGATTGTCAAAGGACACTTCAAACAAACAAGCATGGTAGTCACTGAACCATTAGCCGGAGTCTCTACTATCATACTACCATTCATGTTAGACAAATCCAAACCCAATCTAGTAGCACACTCAAGAGAGATAAATGAATGTGTAGCTCCAGTATCAATAATAGTAATCAACTCAACATTTTTAATAAAACAAGTACCTCGAATTAAGTTGTCCGTCTTGGGAACCTCTGAGCCCGCCAAAGCAAACACTCTTCTTGTAGTCTGGGCAGCAGTAGCAGTCTTCTTTGGTTTCTGGCATTGAGTACTGATATGCCCCTGTTCACCACAGTTGAAACAGGTCGGACCCTCATTCGGACAATCACCAATCCTATGCCCAGTCTTGCCACAACGGTAACATCTCAGAACTTTGTTAGTACACACATCAGCTTTGTGACCTGACTCTCCACACTTATAGCAATTAGTAGGTGCATTAGCGGCTCCCCTACATGACTTCTTCTCATCTGATACCCTCTGTTTCCCTTTATCACCTTGGGTCGCATAAGGTTTTCCTCTAAACTGACCCTTATCTTTGTTTTCACTTAGTTGTTTGTAGTGAGCAGATCGAGCTCAGCTATCTTCATCATAGATTCTACTCTTATCCACCAGTTCTGCATACCTGCGAATCTGTTGGCATCCAATCCCTTGCTTAATCTCTGGTCTCAGCCCATTCTCAAATTTGAGACACTTAGAAAGCTCAGCATCTGCATGGTTGTAATGGGGACAAAACTTCACAAGCCTCTCAAATTTGGCAGCATACTCCGCCACAGTCATATTTCCTTGTTTCAATTCAATGAATTCCACTTCCATCTTACCACGAGCATCTTCAGGAAAATACTTGCCCAGAAATTCTTGCTTGAACACATTCCAAGTCACCACAGTGCCAACATCTTCCAGCCTTTGACGGGTGTTATCCCACCAGTCCTCGGCCTTTTCTTCCAGCATATGCGTTCCGAACTGCACTTGCTGCGCATCAGAGCACCCCATCACTCTAAAAATCTTCTCAATCGCCTTAAGCCACTTTTGTGCGCTCGCCGGGTCATGCGTTCCTTCAAACTTCGGTGGGTTGTTCCTCTGAAACTTCTCCAACGCACGAAACTCATCAGGAGCATGGTTCCGAGCAAGAGCTGCAATAGCATCAGCAAGAGCGCGCGTGTTGTTCCCAGCCATTCTGTACAACACTCACCACGTCAGCAAGAAACAAATAATCGTTAACAAGTAACGAATGACAACAGACTGACCACACAAAACTTGGCCAGACAGACCGACCTGCTCTGATACCACTAATGTAACACCCTTCTACCCCACATACAATTTAAGAAAAATTTTCATTTTTATCAGAGTAAAAACAACATAAAAGGGCGTCACACATAATCAAAGACATCATGTAATTCTCATTGTCCTGTCCCGTAACACGGGTTACTCGTTCAACAATATCACAAATAACAACTTCGCAGCGGAAATCAACTTTTATTTTTAATTCCATAAAATGCTTTATAATAAATATGTCCAAATCAAACACCATCATCAATATTATAAAAATTCAATCATAAAATAAAAGAAATGAGGTTCACAACAATCTTCCCAACCCGATGTTACATGACACAGAGCAGGACACCTCTAACTAACAGAAATAACGAAACGCTCCAAATCTACTTCCTTCGTCACCTCGTAGCTATTCTTGGTTATCTGCAAATTACCCACATAAGAGGCAACATTTCCAAGCAGGCAGGGTGAGAAAACAAAATTCATTATAGTAATACAAGTACATGGAAAATAAATAATTAAGCAACGACAACATCAGAATCATCATCAACAATTATTCACAACAAAATCTCAACTAATTCATAAAATGCAATGTCAAACATAATGGTATGCAAAGGATGCATGTGGTACCGATTTTTCTCCATGTGGTGGACGCTGGCCATCAACCCTCCACAAGGGAGCACAACATAGCAACACATCACTCCATTCCGCACTATGGGATTGAAGCTACCAATAGGCCGAAGCCCCAACATAAAAATGCCATGAAATGCAATGATGCTAAACTCCTCATTTCATTCAAAATATCCACATGGGCATCATTCATTTCATCTCAACAATATTCATCTTAAAATCATGTTTCATCAATTATATATCATCAACACCTCGACTCCAAGGAAACAACACGAGAAAACATCGAGAAACTTCAAGAAAACAGCAAAAATATAAGACAACCAGCAGTCTGACACGGTCGCCCGTGTCCTGTGACACGACCCATGTCAGGAAACCTGAGACACGATTTCAAAACATAAAAAAAAGTAGCAAGACAGCCGTCTGACACGGCCACCCGTGTCCTGTGACACGGCCCGTGTCAGAAAGTCTGGGACCAATTTCCAAAAATCATATTTTTCATACAAGACCAGAAAGCTGACACGGCCGCCCGTGTCCTGTGACACGGCCAGTGTCAAGGTGCGACAAAACCCACTTTTCCCCAAAACGTGGTTTTTCTGCATTTTGTATTCCCATTAGCCCAAAATCAGTGTTCTACACAAAATTTGATCAAAAATACTCACCAAATACACATATAGCAATACATATCAATCAAAACTATCATACTTTCACCACATTACTCATTCTACATCAACAATCATAAAAATCAACACAATACATACAATACTTAATCTATTCATCTCCAATTCCTATAAAACTATAAGAAATTATGAACTCTCCCCATACCTTAGAGTAATCTGAAGCTTTTTCCTTCTTTCTTCAAGATTCCTCTAGCAATCCTCAAGCCCTAGTCCTCCTTCTTCTCTCTTCTTCAGTGTTCTTCACAAAAGATACGATAAAGTGAGAAATTGATCGTTCTCCTTCTTTTGGCTAACAAGTCCCAACTTATGGACTTCCCATCCTATCCTTACTTACTCTCTAATAAGACCACCTTGCCCTTTCTCATTTTATTTTAAATAATAATAATAATAATATAAATAACACATGGTCATTTGCTTTATTAAAATTATTCAAAAATGCCTTTTTTCTCTAAAATTCTCCAAAATTATCAAAAACCTCTTAATCCCTTCTAAATAAATTAAATAAATAATTAAATAATTGATTTAGATTTTCGGGTCGTTACAGATGGACTCGCACTTGAGGGGGAGATTGTTGGGAAATAAGTGTGAGTTGTGTGGAGAAACAAGTGTGGGTTCTAAGTCTCACATTGCTTAGAAAAGTGGAGGTTGAGAACTTTATAAGTGAGAGGACCCATACACCTATCACCTTAAGGTTTTAGGTGAATATGTGGTGTCTCTCTGACTTGTTTGGGTGAGTCTTTGACCTTTAGGTAAGTGTTTGACCCAATGTGAATGCTTCCCCCTCATGATGACCCATCACCATTCAGATTGGCAAAGAAATATATAATCTTAAAATTAAAATATTCTTGAATACCAACTTATTTAAAACACACCAATTTTTTTCGAATTGCATCCGTCTCATTCAACACATTTTATGTTCTTTAACACATAATATATGATTCAATGGTCTGATTCCCTCTACTCATCGATATCTTTTATTATAGTTTACCTCATCATTATCGCTTATTATTGCGATTGTAAATTATATCGATGAATTGAAGCAACCAGACAATTAAACCATATATTATGTGTTAAGGGACATAAAATGTGCTGAATGAGACAGATGCGATTTGAAAAACATTGATTGATATAGGTTGGTTTTCAAATACATCTTAATTTTCAGAATATAAGTTTCTATGTCAATATAAATGATTGCATTTTCATTAAAAGGTAAGTGAAACAAACAATATACATAGTATATAATAAACTAAACTTCTCAACCTGCATAAGAATTTAAAGAACAAAACATTGCTAAGTCACAAGAAGCCTCTATCTTGTGACTTAGCAATGTTTTGTTCTTGTTTTAAGAACATTTGTCAACAACAACAACATACAACAAAACAACATGCAACACAATAAAAAAACATACATTATTTAAGCAACAAAACTCCAAGTGGGACTGTAAAAAACCAACATACATTGAGTCAATAACGCGCCTTTTATTGAAAATAATCGTGGAACTGTAGCAAATCAAGATATATCACAAGTTCATCCAGTTTTTGATGCCATGAAGAAGAAATATAAGGTGGATGAAGTTTATACAACAACTTCATACTTCTTATATTTTTATTCATTGCTTCAAAAACCATATGAAATTTCACCATAGTATACGCTTGCTACCACCATCATCACCATGTATCTACAAGGAAACACAACAAAAATCAAACATAACCCTAAAACATCATTAACATAATTTTTTCCACAGCATCCTAAAACCAAAACCTAAAACAATAATGTTAGAAAGAAGAGAGCAGGAGAACATACCATCTTCGCCGCCGTAGGATATTAGTTAAGATTCATGAGATGAGAGGGTTGTATTGGGGTTTTCTTTAGAGAGAAACGACAGATATGAAGTAGGTCACATATAGTTTCGTTTATATATTAAAAACTATCACTTCTCGTTACGGTTGTTAACTACAACCGTAATTATAATTTATATTTTAAAATAATAGCAAACTATATAACGACGATTACATATAATAACCGTAGTGATATCCCTTATTAAAAATAAATAAAAAAGAAAGGAGCGCCTATCATATCAGTTATACTTACAACCGTTATTATACTATATACAATTTTTAATTAAAAAATATAATATAAAGTTAGCGCCTGAGTTTAGAGATATCACCACGGTTTTGGTAGAACCGTGGTGACTTGGATTCATATATTTTTCATTTAAGATTACGTGATGAGTTTACCACATATGTGATAAAGTTTTCATTCAAGTTCATATATTCAAGGTTATGTAATGAGTTTACCACATATGTAAATATTTTTAATAAGTATAAGACAACAAAATGCAAGTTTCATATAAAGTAAACTCCAACAAAATGCAAGTTTATATTTAAAATAACAAAATTAAAATCTTGAATATTGAAGATAACAGAGACACTCTTAACTTTTAAATATCAAATCTAAATGCCCTAGCTGACATAAAATTACTCCAACCAAATGGTGCTTCTTCCTCATCATCTGAATCGAAAATAGTTGTCCTTCTTCTTTTTCTTCTTGATCTCCTTCTTCTCCTCCTGGCTCGTATTTCTTGCAAGGTGACCGCCTGTTGGGTCTGTACAGCTTATTCGGGCTAAAAAACTGGTTGGACCTCTGAAACCTCTACGACCTGGACAACTTCTTGGACATCTACGATCTTGCCAACTTCTTGAACATCTACAGCATCTTTAACCACACGCGCAGTTTTTTGGACTTCTTAGACAACTTCTTCTTGAACATCTACAGTTTGTTGGACTTCTTGTACTGCATTGTTGAAATTAATTTTGATTAATTCTCTTCAATGATGCTGCTTGTGTGATGGTAAGAAGAGGAATAACGTATTTATAATGATTTCTCTGATTCTTCATCTTCTCTTTATATTGAAATCTAATCGTTTTAGTTGAAAGTCATTATTATTTCTTTAATTCAAAAACCATTGTTGATTCTTCATCTTCCTCATTTATTTTTTATTATATTCTTATTTCTTTAAAGCATATGAAACATGTACTCTCATACTGACTTGAGTCTATAGAACGTACACAAAGAAAAAAAGAATGAAGATATTGAGTCCTCTATCGTATTGGAAATGTGAGTCCTCTAACAACGGTTGACTTTCTTCACCGTTGTAATATAATTTAAAATTTTATTTTTTTAATAATTCACATAAGTGAGACAAGCGTATAACGACGGTTGTTTAAACTAACCGTTGTAAAATAATATACATTTTATTTTTTATTTAAAGGACTTAAGTGACACACGCTAAATGTACTCTGAAAAATGGAAAAAATAATGTTGCTGAGAATCGATGCTTGTATAATATACATTTTATTTTTTATTTAAATCACTGTTTTTATATCCAGCTACTCACTGGGCGCAAAAATTTAATTTATTACAACGTTGTATATTTCTTCCGTGGTGAACCTGGAGTTGTTGTTTACGCGTTTTGTAGTAGTGCATTTTTCATGGTATTTTGTTTTGTTAGAATTGAATATTGTAATAGTATTTGTATTCTACTAATATGAAGAGAGGAGATAATGTAGCAATTTAAAAAAAAAAAAAATTTACGGCGATTCTAAACCGACGGTATTTTTAATAAAATATATATTATACAATTATGGCTATTACGACCGTCACAATTTTTAATGAAATATATGTTATACAATTATGACGGTTACAACTGTCGAATAATATATTGGAGGAAGTTTCAAAACCATCGCACAATGTTACGCAGTTTTACAAACCATCGCAAAACAGCCTCGCGATGCACGTTTCTGGGATGGAGTTGCAATCGTCATAACATGCATACTGCGTCGGTTCTAACCGTTGTAACCTGCCAAAATGAACCGTCATAATTTGCCAATTTTCTTGTGGTGAATCCTGGAAGTCATCCGTTGTGGGCTTGAACACTCAGCCTATAACGGAGACCATTGGCCAAGCGCTAGGGGCTCACTATAAAAACCTCCTCTACAGGAGGGTCAAGTATTTTATTTTTTTAACCCTTTCTTACTTACCTCTTCATCCGAATTGACTTAAGTATCAGAGTGTCTGCAGATACAACCTCCCATTCGTCGACTGTTCAAGACCGCGGACGTGTTGCTAGCCACTCACTTATTCTGATCAACTGTTCGAATCACTTGTTTATTCTTTTTTTTTGTACATAAATACTTTTATATGGTTTTTCAGTAACTTATGAATTTTAAGTCACATTTTCACTAAGTTTATAAATTATCAATGACATTTTCAGTGTATATATTTATCAAAGAATTTACCAACTTATGAATTATGCTCAGTTTATACTTAAAGTCTTAAACGATTATTTAATTTGTTCGAAATTCCAATTTTGACACAAATATTCTCATGGCGTGCCATTTATTTCCAATATGAATTCATTTTTTGTAATAGTTGACTAAACTACAATTTTATAGAATATATATATTTGCAAAAATAAATTTAACTTTCATGTTTATATATAAATTTAACTTATGTATTTTTATTTGTTTAAAATATTTTCTCAATAGACTAGTTTATGTAAAACACATATCATTTATTATTATTTAAAAATGTCAATTAAATAATTCTTGTCTTTTAAATTTTTCATTCAACAAAGATTTTTTTTTCAAATGGCAATATAACTTATTTTACACATCAATTATTTTTATATTTTTTTATTTATTAAAAATCGTAAAGAATTAATAACCATTCTGCGTCCGACACCAATATCCGTGCGAACGCCCAGATATTCTACTAGTTCTATTTTCTAAGATCTTTACTCAATAAAATATTCTTTAGCTCTTTAAATTTAAATCTCTCTTTTTTATTTAGGGCCCTTATAATATTACCTCCTCTGTAAAAAAATATTATAAATTACTTTATAAAAAATTTATCCTAAAATAAAAATCACGTTACAATTTCAATACAACATTAATATTTTTTTCTTAATATATTATCTATTATTTATAAATCTTTATTTTTCCATTCTTTTAATTTATTTCGATAATGAATGAATGACTTCTTTGTTAATTCATATCTAATTTCTCTTTCCCTTATGAAATTAATTATCACTTATTCGTCGCCAATTAGACAAAAATGACTAATATGAAACGTTTTGGAGAGTTAAGAGATTAATATGGACCATTTTAAAGTTAAGAGACTAAAATGAACCTCGAAGTTAAGATACAAGATAAAAAAATGTATTACGCCTCTATTTTACCCAACTGTCATTTTTTAATTTGTGTGAAATGCACAAAAAAGTCTTATATTTTTTATAGAGGGAGTATTATCTTTTGTGCCCTTAAATAAATGCAAATTTTGAAATTATTTTTCATGAAAAATAATGAAATATTTTTTTATTTTTGGATAATAATTTATTTTTAAAAATAAAATTATTGGTTGATGCAAAGTTTTGAATAACTCTATAATGTACTTAATGATTAAGTAGGATTTAGTTGCAAAAAGAAAATTTATGTTGATTAAAGGATTGATAGGTATTTTGCAATTTTTTTTTAAGAAGCAATTTATATCCAGCAGGATTTGAACCTGAGACCTTGAGATGAGCACACTCTCAAGACCCAAGCGTTTCACCACTAGGCCACACACACGCACACTAGGTATTTTGTCACATACTATTTATCCAAAATTTAAAAACCATTCTATAAAAAAAGTTTAGATTTCTCCTGATTTATAAAAATTCACTTGTTTTAATTCCTCAGGAAATCCAATCACTTCAATAAATAATGTGGCTTGGGAATATGTTTTTTTAATTTTATTTTTAAAAAAATGTAGTTTTTATTTTTTATAAATGTCCTGTAGGTTTTTCTTTATTTCAATTATATTTTTAATAAATAAAATTCTAAACATATAAAAGAGCCAAAAAAATGGCTATGTGGGTATTCAAATTAGGGACAATTACATACAGAGAAGAACTTTACTATGATTTCATTGAGCTCTTTTGTAAACTTTTGTGCTTATGTTATATAATGAAATTAAATGCACTTAAATTGGTATGTTTTTGGAAACTTCAATGTTGTTTATTCTCTAGAAGAGAGAAAAGGAGGAGGAAAATTCATAGGGTAGAAGATTGAAACCATTTCAATATGAGTAATTGAAGTTGTATAAGATGAGTAATTGAAATTCATTACAATAATTCAACTGAAAATGTCAATCAAATTTTGAGTATGAAAAATAAAATCAAGTTCCAACAAGTCCCTATTATACATTATTGGGTGAAAGTAAAATGACCGGTTACTAATTAAAAATCAGAACAATTTAGTTAGTATCATAAAATATTCAAATATAAAGTCATTTATAAAGTATGGACAACAAAATCATAAAAGCAGCCAAAGCAATTGATCACTAACAATTTAAAGTAGACAGCATAATGATACTAAAAGAGACAAGGCTACATTATTCAAACTGAAAAGTTCAAACTTCAAACAAATTATATATTTATATTTAAAAAGACTTGCATCAAATTAATTCATTCTTCTGTGAATTCCACCTGTTCTATTGTGTGTTCGCCTCAGTCTTACGTTAAACATGTGTTCAAAGAATCTTACAAGCCTTTCTGGTTTTTCAAAGAAGAACACATTAAAGCCCAAGAGCATTCCAAATATTGCCCCACACACATATCCTGCTACTACTGCCTTCCATCCAAATCCTGATTCCTCTTTATCTTCTGATGTTGATTCTACTGCCTTCATAAGAATAATTTCTAAATGTATCAAACTGTTGACCTGTAGGTATGACTCCCTCAAGACGGTTTTGTGAAAGGTTTATGAAAGAGAGGAAATTCAAATTTGTCAAAGTTGTAGGAATCTCACCTATCAATTGGTTCCTTGAGAGATCCAATCCCTCCAAATTTCTCAAATTACTCAAAGATTGAGGAATATTACCTGTGAGTTCATTGTTTGCGAGGTTGAGACCTCTGAGAGAAATTAGTTCTCCAATGTCATGAGGTATTTCTCCGACAAACATGTTGTTTGAGAAATCAATTATTGTGAAAATAGTTGATATCCTTGTTAGCTCCATAAAAAGACCTTTCATTACGACCACCACAAAATCAATATAGTAATTTGAATTACCAATGTATTTCAAACCAGTTTGATTGTCACTAGCATTCATCATTCCTTGAAAGTTCTTGATGCATGATGTCGGCAATGGCCCACTAAATTTGTTATGAGAGATGTCAAAAATTCTCAACTTAGGAAATGGATGCTCGAAGCTAGAACATGTGATTGTAACATGAAGTTTATTTGACCGTAGTGCGTGAGGCACTTTTAGTGAGGAGAGAAAGAGAGAATAAAGAAATAAGGATTTGTATTATTTAATTGTGTGTAAATAATGATACAAGCTAGGTCTGTTTATATACAACCCTAATTGGGCTTGAGCTAACACAACTTGGATTATATTTAAATATTAAATCTAATCAAATCAAATCTAATCTAATATTTCAACACACCCCCATAATCCAAGTTGTCGAACCTACGCTAGTCGATCTGAACTATTCCTAATTTCTTTCTTAAATTCAGGAATCTGTCGATCTTCAATCCTTTGGTGAAAATATCAGCCAACTGTGCTTCACTTGAGCAGTGTCTAACTTCATGTTCACCTCGATTTACCTTTTCCCTTAAGAAGTGAAATCTGGCTTCGATATGCTTACTCCTTCCATGTAGAACTGAATTCTTCGCCAGATTTATTGCTGACTTGTTGTCGATTTGCAACACAAGTGGTTTCCTCACTTCGACCTCCATTTCTTCAAGTACTGATCTGATCCAAATTGCTTGACATGCAGCATAGGATCCTGCTATATATTCAACTTCACACGATGACAATGCCACCACAGGTTGCTTCTTCGAACACCATGAGATTGGGGCACCAAATACTTGAAAGAAATAGCCAGTTGTACTTCTTCGATCTTCCTTATCTCCACACCAATCTGCATCTGAAAAACAATTAACTATTGCTCCTTTGCCTTCAGAATCTCGTCGAAATATAATTCCAAAATCTGTTGTTCCTTTTAAGTATCTTAGAATTCTTCTTGCAGCTTTCATGTGTGACACTCTTGGTTCGCTCATGAATCTGCTCACTAATCCGACTACGAAACCTATATTAGGTCTACTATTGCACACATATCTCAGAGATCCAACTATTTGTTTGAACAAAGTTACATCAACTTTGTCTTCCTCTCCATGCTTCTCCAACTTCAAGTTTGGTTCGACAGGTGAGGATGCAGGATTCGAGTCATCCATTCTGAATCTCTTGAGTATCTCTTTGACATGCTTCCTTTGATGTAGCACCATACCTTGCTTCGACATATGAAATTCCATGCCTAGGAAATAAGACAATTTTCCCAGATCTGATATTTCAAATTCCTTCTTCATCAGCTCTTTGAACTTCGACAAGTTCTTCAGGCTATTTCCAGTTACTAACAAGTCATCGACATATAAGCAGATGATTGTTATATCTTGTGCTACAACCTGAACATAGACACCATACTCAGACTTGCATTTTACAAAACCCAATTCGACTAAGTATGAGTCGATCTTCTTGTTCCATGCCCTAGGTGCCTGCTTGAGGCCATAGAGTGCTTTGTGCAACTTATATACTTTACTCGCTTCCTTCTGAATCACAAACCCAGGAGGTTGTGTGACATAGACCTCTTCATCTAACGGACCATTCAGAAATGCAGACTTCACATCTAAGTGAAATGTCGACCAACCTTGGTTACATGCCAATGCTACCACTAGTCGAACTGTCTCCAGTCTTGCTACTGGAGCAAATACTTCAGAGTAGTCAAGTCCTTCTCTTTGAAGAAACCCTCTAGCTACTAATCTTGCTTTATGTCTAGCTATCGACCCATCAACATTGTGTTTCAACTTGAACACCCACTTTACTTCGATAGCTTTTGTATGTGCTGGCAATTCGACTAACTCCCATGTGTTGTTTCTTTCTATTGCCTGTAACTCTTCGACCATAGCTAACTTCCACCGTTGAATCTTTAAAGCTTCGTTATGGTTGATTGGTTCAGTACCTGCAAGTAAAGCAAAATGAACTAATTCGCCATCTGGTGTGACTTCATCATCACCAGTCACTTCATAATCATGAAGTCTTGTTGGAGGAACTCTATTTCGTCGAGGTCGTTGGCTTGTTTCAGCCACATCCTCTGTATCGGGAATGTCAGCAACTGTTTCTACTTCGACTTCTACTTCATCAGTTTCATCCTCGAAATCAGAGCTCATCAATGGCTTGTTAATTGAATTACTAGAATTCCAATCCCAGGCAGAATTCTCATCAATCACAATATCTCGACTTAACACAATCTTCTCATTAATTGGATTGAATAGCATGTATGCACCAGTCTTATGATATCCTACCAGAATCATAGGTTCACTCTTGTCATCAAGCTTCCTTCTTCTTGCATCAGGAACATGCTTGTAAGACATTGAGCCAAACACCTTCAGATGACTCACTGATGGTCGTTTGCCACCCCATACTTCTTCAGGAACCTTGTTCTTCAATTGCTTAGTAGGGCACATGTTCAGAATATAAACAGCAGTCAAAACAGCTTCACCCCATAAAGATTTTGGCAAATTCTTCTGCTTAAGCATACATCTCGCCATATCCAATATGGTTCTGTTTCTTCTTTCTGCAATTCCATTATGTTGAGGAGTATAAGGAGCAGTTACCTCATGATCAACACCATTTTCTGCACAGAATTTTTCAAACAACTTCGAAGTGTATTCGCCACCTCCATCTGTTCGCAGAACCTTGATCCTCTTCTCACTCTGGTTTTCGACAAGCATCTTGAATCTCTTAAAGATTTCAAATACTTCATCCTTTCTCTTGATTACATAGATCCACATCTTTCGACTAAACTCATCGACAAACGAAACAAAATATCTGTTTCCACCAATGGTATGTTCTTCGAACGGACCACATACATCTGAATGTACAACTTCGAGTATGCAGGATGATCTCATTGGCATAGTCGAAACGAAAGAATTTATGGATTGCTTTCCGACTAGACATCCTTCACAGAGTTTGTCAGGCATCTCAAGACTTGGAATACCCGATACCATATCTTAAGTAATCAGCTGGTTGAGTGATCGAAAGTTCAAATGTCCAAACCTCAAATGCCACAACCAACTATCCTTGTGGTCGACAACAGTTTTTAGACATTGTACTTCAGTCGAACTGATCATGGTCTTAAACGTCCTGTTCTTCGACAACGGAGATGTCAAGACCAAATTGTTCTGGGTGTCGAATGTAACGCCCAGATATTAATTATTTATTTAATTGAATATTTAATTAATTATTTGTGAATTATTCGGTTGATTTTGTGTTGCGGTGAATTAAGTCGTTAAGTCGGTATTTTAAGTTGGTAAGTCGTAGAATTAATATTAGAAATAATATTATAGTTGTAGAAGAGTGTTTAATTAAGTGGGCTTGGAATCGTGTAGAAAGTAGTAAATTAAGGGGGTGTAAGACTTAGGCCCATTAGATATTATATTAGAAAAATTGTATTTTAATATAATAGAAAGGAATAGTTAGGTCTTGGTATCAGTTAGAGAAGAAGAGGAAGAACGTGAGAGAAGAGACCGAGAGAAAACTGCTACCGGTACCAAAGTCCCCGGAACCCGATCGCAATTTCGAGCTGCCTTCAATCTAAGATAAGGGTGGGGTTCGAATTTTATAACCTGGTACATGATAATTGGTACGTGGGATTGGGTTATATAATTTCTCTACTGTGGTGTTGATTTTGTGTTGTTAGGATTCGGTGGAATCATTGTTGTTTGTGATTGTGTTGATTTTATTGTGGAATTTATTCTGGTATTATGTGTTGGGGAATATTTTTTTGGAATTACAAAATTTTGGGTATCTAGAAATTGATTTTTAGTAATAGTTTAGAGACCCATTTAAGATTCGGATTGAAATCGAAAGTCGTAGAATTCGCGTTTGATGGTTCCAAATCACTACTATATGTTTGGTATGACTGAGTATGTATTTGTTTCGAAGGAAAATAATTGAATCGGTCGGATTTTCAGGCGAAATTGCTCAAACCCGTAGCAGAAATATGCAGAAAATTCGGGTTTCGGAAAAACTTCAAAAATTCATAACTGTTGAACCGTAAGTCGGTTTTGACCCCCGTTCGAAGCGTTGGAAAGCTAACAAAATATTCTTTCTATTAAAAATAGTCTTGCTCCCAGTAGATGATTTTGCTTATTTGTATGATTTCACATGTTTGGTTGAATTTGATGCAAAAAAATTACAACAATTGATATGTTGAGATTTTGAGATTTGGATCCAAAACTTTTGTGTTGGAAATCATGTTTTAAGGTTCCTAATTGTTGATACATGATAGATATGGGTTGCTATGTATTTAATTTGTATTATAGTGATGTTTAGATGAGATTTTGAGGAAAATTGAGTGAAACCCGTAGCAGTTTTTATGAGAAAAATTATGTTTCGGAAAAACTTCAAAAATTCATATCTTTTGATCCGTAAGTCGGTTTTGACCCCCGTTCGAAGCGTTGGAAAGCTAACGAGATGTTCTTTCTAGGAAAAATGGTTTTGAGGTCTGTATCTGGTCCAATTATAGCAGAAAAATAATATAGTCTTTAATTATAAGTAGCAGTATTAGTTTTGACAGAAAAATTGGAAATGTAATAGTAGCAGTTTTGACAGGAACAGAATGATACAAATTTTCATGACAGATGATTTTAAACTATAGCAGGGTATTGTATCAAAAACCAGAAAAAGTCACAGAATTTTATATTAAACTAGTATTTGCAGCAGCAGAAGTGAAAATAAGGCAGTTTTGGTCGGTTTAGCCGATTTAAGCGGAAAAATTAGTTGTCCGGAATTTAATGAAAATTGGCGGGATAACTAATATAAATTAGTAGGTATTCTTGGTTGGTTTGTTTTGTGGTAATTATGTCGATTAAGTTGATTTGCAGGTACAGTTGAATAGGTTGAATTGTCCTGGTTTATGGGCACTGTTAAGTTGTAGGTCTTATGACCAATGTTCATGTTGATGTTGAATACGTTGTTGATGTGGTAATGTTGGTGATGTGATGTTGAATATGTTGTTGATTAAGTTGTAGGTCGAACGACCAATGTTGGATTAAGTTGATGCAAGTGGTGCATGTCTAAGGTGTTGTTCTCGTTGTTGTTATTGCGTTGTTGTTGTTGTGCCGTTGTGGTTATTGTTGCATGCACACATTTGCATTGATTAAGTTGGCCTTGATGGCACCTGTTTAAGTTGGCCTTTATGGCATCCGATTAAGTTGAAAATGCCTCGATAACCTGGCATATGTTTAAGTTGGGAGTTTTACTCTGATGGTACCACATGCATGTGCATAGTTGAGTCGCATTTGAGTTGCATGTTGAAGTTGTTAATATGATTACGTTGTTGTCGATTGTTGGTGTTGTTGATATAAGTTGTTATTGTTGCGAGTTATTGTTGTTATAAATTGTTATTGCAGTAAGTTGTCGCTTGATACGGGTTGTTGTTATGAGTTGTTGTTTGTTATAAGTTGTGGTTGCTCTTAAGTTGTTTACTAATAGTTGTTGTATGACTGTTGTATGAAGCGGTGAAATGTGTATGATTTTAATCTAATATATTAATTACCATGCCTTTGATTATATTTTTCGATATCTCACCCCTTCTGTAATGATGTTACCTATTATGGGTAACTGAGCAGGTACTCAAGAATAGTTGTGAAGGTTTGAAGTCTTAGTCGCTGTTAGTTAAAGTTGGTGTCATGCTCTGATACGTAGCACTCGGGGGGGGGGGGGGGGGGAGTTTTGTTTATGTTGTTGTTCCTAATTGTTGTTACTACAATAATTCTTGAATAATTATAAATTGAAGTTTTGATCTATTTGAATAAAGTGAATATGATTTATAAGTTGTGAAGGCCGAATGCTATGTATCTATTTTAAAAAGAAATACAGATTTAAGTTATTGGTTTTGTTGTTCAAGTTGATAATGTGACATCTCATTTGTTTTATGTTGAAAATTTTGCACTCTGATTTCTAATAAATGTTGGGTAGAAAATGGGGTGTTACATTAGTGGTATCAGAGCAGGTCGGTCTGTCCGGCCAAGTTGTCTAATATTGTTTATCCCTTAGTACGCGACAAATGTGTGGAACACTGTCAGTACTTGTTTGTTTTCCTAATTGATGGTATGCAGGAGTTGGTTTGAAACTAGTGGGGGAAAAGTTTACTTCTCAGAGATGTTTGTAGTATGTGAAGTTGAATCAAGGTGATATTGAGTGCAAGAGTGCAAATGTCGTTAGAAGTGTGTTGCGAATCGACGAAAGTATGGACTCATGATTTTATCTGTCGGTCCAGTTGAGACATTTGAAGGAGGACGAGTCAGTATGATTGATGTTTGCTTCTCGGAGAAGAGAGGGCAATGTGACGAATAATGATATGCAAGTGGAGTATATCTGGAGCGAAGTTGGATGATTTTCAGTGTTGGGTGAAAACTAAGGGTACTTGGAAGAGTTTGGAAGCAAGAGAAAGAGGTAGAACTCATGTTCACCAATTTCGGATTTTATTTTCGTATTTATGGAACAACCTTCAGTATAAGAGACATAACAGTCTACTCGTAACTCCGATGAAAGCGATTCTGGACTTTTCGGAAAGTTTACGAAATTCCCTACAGTTTGCATATAAATTTTATCTTCGGTATGTTTTTGAGGAGAGAGAAAGACGCGTTTGAATAGTTGGTTCTGATGCTGATTTTGTTTGGTGGAAGTTGTATACGGGATTTCTTGACCAGTCCCATTGCAAGGACTATAACTTTTTACTCGTAATTCAGATTTGAGCGATTCTTGAATTTCTGGAATCTACACGAAATTCCCTTCATTTTGGAATATAATTTTGTGTCTGGGAGGTCTGTATTGAAGAAGATAATCGTGTTTGAAGTTGGACAATTCTTGCTGGAAATAGTAAGATGAAGTCAAGTATGAAATGTTTAGTAATAAGAAGAAGAATATCGGAGAAGCACATGGAAGTGCGGCGTATGATAGTTGAAAATGATTAATGTATAGAAATCTTTGAGGAATGTTAAATAGTAAAGTGAATTGGGTGTTGTTGGCGAGATGTGTCGACATGAGTCGGAAATTTTTGGAAGTTATATCACCAACCAGATGACGAGATGGTATTGTTGAGATTATGATTGGAATGAGAATCAAGTGTGAAACTATACGGATCATCGAAGTCATGAGATTAAAAGGAAAGATGAAGGATTGATTAGGGTTGTCAAAAGTTTTGGACTTGGATAAATGTTTCGATTAAAGTGGGCCGATTTGGATTGTACTTGATGTATCAGAAGGATATTCGATAATTAGGTTGTGCAACAAGTGTGTATAAGGATATATGTGTTGGATTTTGTGCGTTCTTGGAAATAAGGAAATTACGAAAAACGTTTTTGAGCCTTAGAGAAATGGTAGAGCAGTATGCTTAGATAACTTTGAGCACGAGGAAGAAGACGCTATTTTAGTTGGATAATGATGATTTATGCCACCATTATGGTTGCCGACTGTCTATTGACAAATTGAGGAACTTATCACCCTTAATCTCTTGTTGATAGTCGACGAAATCATGTTGGATGGAGTAGGCGTGTCTTGCCAACTAGAATAGTATGCACAGTGAATTATTTGGGGGTTGAGCCAAGTGCTTATGAATTGTTTGAGTTATCGATGTGGATTCCTATATAGGGAAATGAGGCGGACTTGAGGATGTTGGTATGAGGTTGCGAGTTGATCAGTGAGTAGTTTGGAAACTCACTGTTGTGTTCTGGATAACTTGGGTTTTGGTTTGTGGGGGATCGAGAATTCAATTGACATGAGACTTGAAGAATTGTAAAGATAAGCCAAGTAGGAAGCAAATGGTAATGTCAGACTATGATTTGACCAAGGATGTCGGATCGAGAAGGGTAGTGGCTGGTATGTCTTAAAGTGCATATATGGAAATATGAATGGTATTTTCCATACTTGTTTGGATAAGTTAGAACTAGTGTTCGTTGTGGATATTCTGATGTTTCATAAAATTAGAAGAAGAGCGCGTAGAGTATTTGAGAGTTGAGATACAAGTATTGAAACAAATGAAGCTATATGTTGAGTTAGCAAGGTGTGAATTATGATTTGTAAAGATGAAGTTAAGTGGTTGTGTTAATTTGGATGAGGGATTTTGGAAAATTGTGCTAGTATGAGTAGGACTTGATGAATTAGTTGTTTGATTAGTTTGGTTAATATGCCATGATAAGTGTAGGTTTTGAGGCTAAATCTATGACTATTGGGTGTTAAGCTCTGTTTGGAAGACGGTTTTTCTTGTTGAGATTAACTGGACACATGTATCCTTATGTTGTGGTAATGTTGTTAAGCATTGAGATGAATTTTGATGATGTGTTAATACAAGATGGTGAAGTTGTAGCTTATGTTGACGATAATTGGGAATTCTTGAAAGTATCTATCCTATTCAAGATTTGGAATTGGCTGCAGTTGTAGTTGTGTTGGATATTCGGAGGTATTATATATGGGTCTAAGTTCGAAGTGGTCAGTCATCGGAGTGTAGAATGCCTGTTTGGTTTGAATTTCTGATGAGTTAAGTCGGAAGTCTTTTTCTTACGACTGCTTTGCTAGTAGGAAATGGATGTGAACTTGGTAGATTTGATGGTTGCAATTAATCAGAGTGCGCAGCGAAAGCGCGGTGTAGCGCAGTTGGTTCTTATGTGGGTAACCACGATGTCGGTAGTTGATTATGTTGATGTTGTGCCTTGGGCTTTGTGCTCTTATCCTTGTTGTTGCCTCGTTACCTAAGGTGATGGGTCGAGTGCGAGTAGCTAATTCCTATGATGAGACTTAGGGGAGTGTTGCCTTCAGCGATGGTAACGTTTGTGTTGTGTTCTGGTTGTAGTGAACTGGTGTGTTCTTAACTTGGATATTCTTTGTGTCTTGAGATAGTTGTTGGGTGCGTTGCGTGAGCCTTGTTTCGTGTTGTTGTTGTCGTTGATGTGATGTATTGTGGTTTGGTGTTAGATGTGGGGTTGCCTTTAGAGCAGGGGAGTTGATATGTTAGCTGAGGTAACGTAATTGGAGTGTGGTGCATCGAGTAAATTTTCGAGGACGAAAATATTCTAAGTGGGGGAGAGTTGTAACGCCCAGATATTAATTATTTATTTAATTGAATATTTAATTAATTATTTGTGAATTATTCAGTTGATTTTGTGTTGCGGTGAATTAAGTCGTTAAGTCGGTATTGAAATTCTGGTACCAGACGTGTGATGTTAAGGTGCGATGTCACAATAACACACTCTGCAATGGACAGCAATAACAGAACAAAATAACACAAGGAATTGTTCACTCAGTTCGGTTACAACCAACCTACGTCTGGGGGCTACCAAGCCAGGGATGAAATTCACTACTTGTAGATATAATTTACAGACTCAACAACCCGTTGACAATTTCCTAAACTTATACTCTACTAGTGACTTTCTACCTAAGAAACCACTTAGATATGAGAACACTACTCAATCCCTAAAACACTCAAAGAACAACCTCTTTGAGAATCCTTGATCTTGCTTCCTAGCTTCGATCAACCAACAACTCTCTATTGCTTCACAGCTTCTAGAGAGGACAGAAACACAACACCTATTCAAACCCTAGAATAGTGTAAATACAAACACTCTAAACAAACTCTAGACACTAAGCCTCCTGCTCTTGATCTTCTGAATGTTTTCTGTCGCTTTTTCCCTTTGGTCTTGTGCGCTTTATATAGCTCCTGAATTGGGCTTGGACTTGTCACAATATTTGATCAGATTTTTTAATTAAAACTGAATCTTCAAAACAGATTTTATCCCCAAAATCTTTTTAAATCTTCAACCTTTTAATTCTCCAACAAACCTGCAATCAAATCTCCCATGTAACAGAAAATAATTAACCCAAGATATTCTCATCCAATGAGTCAACCACTCTCCACAATTCCAGCTAATACGCGTACCCTAACAACATATCCTGCTGTTGTTAATTCTGCAGATCTAATGTCACAACATCAGACATGTGACATCAGACATCCAACTTCAGCAATTGACTTACTTAACACAGCCCAGTGTTAAGCACAATGTTATGCACAATGTTATGACATGAAGCCCATGACATCAAACATTGAACACCTTCACAACTTAGTACAGCCCAGTACTAAGACTCAATGCTGCAACATCAACACCATGACATCAACATTAAACACCTTGTAGTTTTACCAAAATTCCAGCCAATCCAGGAACTTACAATCTCCCCCTTTCGCTAATTTTGGCTAAAACACCCTCTGAACCCTCAGAGTCTTCAGCAGCGGAATATCTTCAATATTTTGAAACACTTCATCAGCAGCAGTTTGACACTCTTCAGTCTTCATCACTTGATCTGCTACTGCACCATCTTCAATTTTGACAACAGCCAATTGGTGCTCCCCCTCACAAACATGAACCAGCATCACAGTTATTCAGTAGCTCACAATGTGCAGCACTTCTCCCCCTTGAAGTCTGCTTGGCTGCACTCTTCAAATGCTATGAAATTATCTTCACTAGCAGCTCAGTCTACACTGTCTACACTCCCCCTTAAAAATTGCATCAGCACTTTTCAACTAAACACCTTATTCTTTTAGCAGCATCAATCTCTTCTCTTTATGGCACTTATTAACTCTCCCCCTTTTTAGCCATAATTAGACAAATTATGCCAATTCATATGACCTACACTTCATCACATGCGACACAATCATCCACAAGATCTGAAGCACACACACAATGCCTTCCACTGAACTCTAAGTCAACTCCTCAAACTTAGACTAACACACACCAAGACAAGTGTACAATCTATTCAAGGCCATGATTCAATTTTGTCTTCAGACATCCTGATCAACTTCAGTCTTCTCTACATTCTCCATCCAAGGCAAACCTTCTACTTCATCATTCTCCCGTATGACTATGCAGATGCTCCTTAGATATAATGTAAGCACTAAGCTTCAGATCCAGAACAAAGACATCCTTCACCAAGGGTACTCTTGACACCGCACACCCTGGTATTACATATGCTCCACCACTGGATTCACTATCAGCAAAGTAATCCAATCTCAACACTGTGTCACAAACTCCACAAATTCCCAGCTTACTTAAAAGCTTTACTGAGATCCAGTCTCTTCAAGAGATAATGATAAGATCATATCACAATACCTCTACCATTACATCCACCAGTAGTTATTGATACTAGTGAAGTCTTCAAAATCAGTAGTCATGCTAAACTTCACATTCTAATACACATAACCAGAAACACTTCTTCCACATGTCCAACCTTAATCATCTTCCAGATATAACCACCAGCAAACAAGATGTTACAACATCTTTTGGGACATCAGCTTCACCATCCAAAGGACTTATTGCACAAGGAAGTCCTTCAAGAAGTTCCAAAAAAACACAGTCAGAGTAACTTATTCAGGTTAACATACACACCTGAATACCATAAGTTCCCACACCCTCTCTGAACCATATCTTAGCAAACTCAACCATATCCAGAGTATCTATACCAAATTCTTTTTCCAGAACATACTTCCACCATTTTATGAAAAGCACAGAAGTTCTAACAACAACGGCTTCCTTCATTTGAGAGATATCCGGGACATTATCATCAGACTTATCTCTGATCTTCCTATTTTTGGAAGAGATGAACACTTTACTCCTGGATTTTGTAGTAACATCCACATATATCTTCTGCTTATCAGTTCTCATCTTTGGAGGTGACTCAATAGCTTTCCTCTTCCTTGATTTCAGTCGTTTAGCAACCCCAGGAACCACTTTTGCAATTAGTTCATCATCACTCTTCTTTATTTTAAGGCTAGAAGTACCTCTCTTGTCTTGAGATGTTTTAACATCAGCTCTAACTTCTGCATCTTCCAACCTAAGGATTGTCAACTTGTGAAATTTTTCTTCTGAACTAAAGGAGTCATTAGTCAGGTTGTCATCTTTCTTGTCATTGCAAGTATTCAGCTCCCAACACTTCGTAAGGTCACAGCTTTTGGTCCTTCCATCAGCATTGTTGACTTCTTCATCTTGCTCACATAACTGAATGCTCAATTTGTCTTTTAACGCATCATCCAACTCACACGTTATTAACCCAGATTGACTTTTCACCATACTTTCACACTTGATGTCACCATCTGATGTTACAACATCAACTTTAACATCACTAGATAAGCTGTCCACTTGAGGTATCCACTGATAGCAATTATCTTTGGATCTTACTCCCTTCATCACTACCTCATTCTGCTCATCAGCTACCACACATTCATCTTTGGTGTAGCTTACCTTGTAACCTTCATCACAAAGTTGACTTATGCGAATTAAATTAGCATTCAACCCTTGAACAAGGAGCACACTATCAAGAGTAAGACTATCATGATCCTTCACTCTTCCAACTCTTTCTACAACTCCTTCTTCTCCATTGCCAAATACAACCTTATTAGTATGGCAAGGATTGAACTCTACCAAATGCTTCTTGGATCCAGTCATGTGCTTTGAACATCCACTGTCAAAGTACCATGCATCTTTAGCAAAATGTCCATCTGAGGTGTGAGCCAATAGACATTTGGCCTGCGATTTAGGAGCCCACTGTTTAACAACTTTGGGCCTGTTCTCTCTCCATCTGTTTTGAGGCTAAGGGTAACCGTGCAGCTTGTAGCAAGTGTACTGCATATGTCCAAACCTTCCACAATAGAAACATCTGATTCTATCATCTCTGAAGTGGTTATACCTTCTCCCACCTTGATGATAATGTTGTGGCTGCCACCCATAATGTTATCTTCTCCTTCCAGAGTTGGCCTGTCTACTATAGTGCTGAGGTCTTTTACCATAGGTAGACTATCTCCTGAACTGAGGATGTTGTTTCCTGGATTGTCTCCCATGATGGTGTGGCTTCCTTCTTCCATAATGATGAGGCACAACATTGTTATACCCATACATGTTTCCTTGATGTTGAGACATCTGATGGAACATGTTCTGTTTGAACCTTACCTCCTGCATGCTCTTGTGATATTGGGGAGGCATATACTGACTAGCTCCTTTAGGCTGCATCTTCCTCTGTTGGGGACCATCCTTTTTCTCAACACTCAGAGACTGAACAACCTTCTTAGGGGTAGAATCCTGTCTCTTTTGCTGAAGCAGAGACAAGGGTTGTGACACTTCCTTCTTTGACCCTGAAGTGCTTGCTTCTGAGGTTCCCTTGTCCTCAGCCACATAACCTATCCCAGCTTTTTCTGATTGTAGTATCTTGTCAAGTGTGTCTGTACCACAGCTCAGCATCCTAATAGACTTGGTCATTTGATCAAGGTGAACTCTAACCAGCACCACTTTATTTTCCAGATCAGTCTTTTCATTCTCTAGCTGAGCAATTTGTTGCTTGTGGCACTTGTTTTCTTGACAAATCTCAGCACTTTTTAAGGACATCTCTTGATAGGTAGATGCTAACTCCTCATAAGTTACTTCTCCATCACTAGAATCATCATCAGAAACCACAGCTCCTGTTAAAGCTCTCACATGCTTTGCTGACTCACCTTCACTTTCACTATCAGAGTCAGACCAGGAAACTGTCATGCCCTTCTTCTGCTTTTTCAAGAAGGTGGGACATTCTTTCTTGACATGTCCATACCCTTCACACTCAAAGCACTGAACTCCTTTATCTTGGGTAATTTTCTCTCCATCTTTCTCTTTTGACTTGCTGATGTCAGAAGAGATGTTCTTGACACTAGGCTTGTAGTTACAGTTCATCTTCTTGAACACTTTGTTGAACTGTCTTCCCAACATAACTATGGCCTGAGGCAGATCCTCCTGGGACTCAGAACTCTTTCCCTTTTCTTCTTGATCATTTGACACCAAGGCTATGCTCTTTGGCTTCTTTTCTGGTTCTTCCTCATTCAAGCCCAGCTCAAAAGTTTGAAGAGACCCAATGAGCTCATCAACTCTCATCTTGCTGATGTCTTGTGATTCTTCAATGGTCGTTACCTTCATCTTATACTTCTTAGGAAGGGACCTGAGGATCTTTCTTACAAGCTTTTCTTCTGTCATCTTCTCACCAAGAGCACTGGATGCATTTGACAGCTCAAGAACACTTATGTGGAAGTCATGAATAGTCTCATCTTCCTTCATCTTCAGGCTTTCAAATTTAGATGTTAGAAGCTGAAGTCTTGACATCTTAACTCTAGATGTGCCTTCATGAGTAGCCTTCAAAATATCCCAAGCAGCCTTAGCAGTTTCACATGAGTTGATCAACCTGAATATGTTCTTGTCAACTCCATTGAAGATAGCATTTAGGGCTTTTGAATTTCCCAAGGCAAGCTCATCTTCTTCCTTGGTCCATTCTTCTTCAGGCTTTAGCTTAGAGGTGCCTTCTTTATCCTTGCCAGCATCATCTTTTTTACACACAACTGGAGATTCCCACTCTTTAATGACAGCCTTCCAAGCTCTGCTGTCTAATGACTTTAAGAAGGTAGTCATTCTAGGCTTCTAATACTCATAGTTTGAGCCATCCAATATAGGGGGTCTGTTGACAAATCCTCCAACCTCTTTGTCCATCTTTACACCAGAAAGTAACTTCCCTAGATCTCACCCAGAGACAGACAGGATGCCTGCTCTGATACCAATTGAAATTCTGGTACCAGACGTGTGATGTTAAGGTGCGATGTCACAACAACACACTCTGCAATGGACAACAATAACAGAACAAAATAACACAAGGAATTGTTCACCCAGTTCGGTTACAACCAACCTATATCTGGGGGCTACCATGCCAGGGATGAAATTCACTACTTGTAGATATAATTTACAGACTCAACAACCCGTTGACAATCTCCTAAACTTATACTCTACTAGTGACTTTCTACCTAAGAAACCACTTAGATATGAGAACACTACTCAATCCCTAAAACACTCAAAGAACAACCTCTTTGAGAATCCTTGATCTTGCTTCCTAGCTTCGATCAACCAACAACTCTCTATTGCTTCACAGCTTCTAGAGAGGACAGAAACACAACACCTATTCAAACCCTAGAATAGTGTAAATACAAACACTCTAAACAAACTCTAGACACTAAGCCTCCTGCTCTTGATCTTCCGAATGTTTTCTGTCGCTTTTTCCCTTTGGTCTTGTGCGCTTTATATAGCTCCTGAATTGGGCTTGGACTTGTCACAATATTTGATCAGATTTGTTAATTAAAACTGAATCTTCAAAACAGATTTTATCCCCAAAATCTTTTTAAATCTTCAACCTTTTAATTCTCCAACAAACCTGCAATCAAATCTCCCATGTAACAGAAAATATCTAACCCAAGATATTCTCATCCAATGAGTCAACCACTTTCCACAATTCCGGCTAATACGCGTACCCTAACAACATATCCTGCTGTTGTTAATTTTGCAGATCTAATGTCACAACATCAGACATGTGACATCAGACATCCAACTTCAGCAATTGACTTACTTAACACAGCCCAGTGTTAAGCACAATGTTAAGCACAATGTTATGACATCAAGCCCATGACATCAAACATTGAACACCTTCACAACTTAGTACAGCCCAGTACTAAGACTCAATGCTGCAACATCAACACCATGACATCAACATTGAACACCTTGTTGTTTTACCAAAATTCCAGCCAATCCAGGAACTTACAGGTATTTTAAATTAGTAAGTCGTAGAATTAATATTAGAAATAATATTATAGTTGTAGAAGAGTGTTTAATTAAGTGGGCTTGGAATCGTGTAGAAAGTAGTAAATTAAGGGGGTGTAAGACTTATGCCCATTAGATATTATATTAGAAAAATTGTATTTTAATATAATAGAAAGGAATAGTTAGGTCTTGGTATCAGTTAGAGAAGAAGAGGAAGAACGTGAGAGAAGAGACCGAGAAAAAACTGCTACCGGTACCAAAGTCTCCGGAACCCGATCGAAACTTCGAGTTGTCTTCAATTTAAGGTAAGGGTGGGGTTTGAATTTTATAACCTGGTACATGATAATTGGTACGTGGGATTGGGTTATATAATTTCTCTACTGTGGTGTTGATTTTGTGTTGTTAGGATTCGGTGGAATCATTGTTGTCTGTGATTGTGTTGATTTTATTGTGGAATTTATTCTGGTATTATGTGTTGGGGAATATTTTTCTGGAATTGCTAAATTTTGGGTATCTAGAAATTGATTTTTAGTAATAGTTTAGAGACCCATTTAAGATTCGGATTGAAATCGAAAGTCGTAGAACTCGCGTTTGATGGTTCCAAATCACTACTATATGTTTGGTATGAATGAGTATGTATTTGTTTTGAAGGAAAATAATTGAATCGGTCGGATTTTCAGGCAAAATTGCTCAAACCCGTAGCAGAATTATGCAGAAAATTCTGGTTTCGGAAAAACTTCAAAAATTCATAACTGTTGAACCGTAAGTCGGTTTTGACCCCCGTTCGAAGCATTGGAAAGATAACGAAATATTCTTTCTATTAAAAATAGTCTTGCTCCCAGTAGATGATTTTGCTTATTTGTATGATTTCACATGTTTGATTGAATTTGATGGAAAAAAATTACAACATTTAATATGTGAGATTTTGAGATTTGGATCCAAAACATTTGTGTGTGAAATCATGTTTTAAGGTTCCTAATTGTTGATACATGATAGATATGGGTTGCTATGTATTTAATTTGTATTATAGTGATGTTTAGATGAGATTTTGAGGAAAATCGAGTGAAACCCGTAGCAGTTTTTATGAGAAAAATTATGTTTCGGAAAAACTTCAAAAATTCATATCTTTTGATCCGTAAGTCGGTTTTGACCCCCGTTCGAAGCGTTGGAAAGCTAACGAGATGTTCTTTCCTGGAAAAATGGTTTTGAGGTCTGTATCTGGTCCAATTATAGCAGAAAAATAATATAGTCTTTAATTATAAGTAGCAGTATTAGTTTTGACAGAAAAATTGGAAATGTAATAGTAGCAGTTTTGACAGGAACAGAATGATACAAATTTTCATGACAGATGATTTTAAACTATAGCAGGGTATTGTATCAAAAACCAGAAAAAGTCACAGAATTTTATATTAAACTAGTATTAGCAGCAGCAGAAGTGAAAATAAGGCAGTTTTGGTCGGTTTAGCCGATTTAAGCGGAAAAATTAGTTGTCCGGAATTTAATGAAAGTTGGCGGGATAACTAATATAAATTAGTAGGTATTCTTGGTTGGTTTGTTTTGTGGTAATTATGTCGATTAAGTTGATTTGCAGGTACAGTTGAATAGGTTGAATTGTCCCGGTTTATGGGCACTGTTAAGTAGTAGGTCTTATGACCAATGTTCATCTTGATGTTGAATACGTTGTTGATGTGGTAATGTTGGTGATGTGATGTTGAATATGTTGTTGATTAAGTTGTAGGTCGAACGACCAATGTTGGATTAAGTTGATGCAAGTGGTGCATGTCTAAGGTGTTGTTCTCGTTGTTGTTATTGTGTTGTTGTTGTTGTGACGTTGTGGTTATTATTGCATGCACACATTTGCATTGATTAAGTTGGCCTTGATGGCACCTGTTTAAGTTGGCCTTGATGGCATCCGATTAAGTTGAAAATGCCTCGATAACCTGGCATATGTTTAAGTTAGGAGTTTTACTCCGATGGTACCACATGCATGTGCATAGTTGAGTCGCATTTGAGTTGCATGTTGAAGTTGTTAATATGATTACGTTGTTGTCGATTGTTGGTGTTGTTGATATAAGTTGTTATTGTTGCGAGTTATTGTTGTTATAAATTGTTATTGCGGTAAGTTGTCGCTTGATACAGGTTGTTGTTATGAGTTGTTGTTTGTTATAAGTTGTGGTTCTCTTAAGTTGTTTACTAATAGTTGTTGTATGACTGTTGTATGAAGCGGTGAAATGTGTATGATTTTAATCTAATATATTAATTACCATGCCTTTGATTATATTTTTCGATATCTCACCCCTTCTGTAATGACGTTACCTATTATGGGTAACTGAGCAGCTACTCAAGAATAGCTGTGAAGGTTTGAAGTCTTAGTCGCTGTTAGTTCAAGTTGGTGTCATGCTCTGATACGTAGCACTCGGGGGGGAAGTTTTTTTTATGTTGTTGTTCCTAATTGTTGTTACTACAATAATTCTTGAATAATTATAAATTGAAGTTTTGATCTATTAGAATAAAGTGAATATGATTTATAAGTTGTGAAGGCCGAATGCTATGTATCTATTTTAAAAAGAAATACAGATTTATGTTATTGGTTTTGTTGTTCAAGTTGATAATGTGACATCTCATTTGTTTTATGTTGAAAATTTTGCACTCTGATTTTTAATAAATGTCGGGTAGAAAATGGGGTGTTACATCGAACAATTTCAATACTCCATCTTTCATGACAACTGAGAAGGCTTTTTCGACCAGTTGTCCAACACTTAGCAGGTTGCACTTCATTCCAGGTACATAGAACACATCTCTGATCATAGTTTTCGCTCCATTACTCAGTTGAAAAACTATGTTGCCAGTACCTTTTGCTTGCAACAAACTGTTATCAGCAAGTTTTATCTTGCTCTTCTTCGACTTCTCAAAATCTACCAACCACTCATTTCGACCAGTCATGTGATTTGAGTAGCCTGAGTCGAGAAACCAGATCTTAGGTTCGACATGGTTATCTGCTACTGTAGCCATAACCACCATACCACCTTCAGAATCATCTGAATCTTAGGCAGTTTTGGTCGGTTTAGCCGATTTAAGCGGAAAAATTAGTTGTCCAAAATTTAATGAAAATTGGCGGGATAACTAATATAAATTAGTAGGTATTCTTGGTTGGTTTGTTTTGTGGTAATTATGTCGATTAAGTTGATTTGCAGGTACAGTTGAATAGGTTGAATTGTCCCGGTTTATGGCACTGTTAAGTTGTAGGTCTTATGACCAATGTTCATCTTGATGTTGAATACGTTGTTGATGTGGTAATGTTGGTGATGTGATGTTGAATATGTTGTTGATTAAGTTGTAGGTCGAACGACCAATGTTGGATTAAGTTGATGCAAGTGGTGCATGTCTAAGGTGTTGTTCTCGTTGTTGTTATTGTGTTGTTGTTGTTGTGACGTTGTGGTTATTGTTGCATGCACACATTTGCATTGATTAAGTTGGCCTTGATGGAACCTGTTTAAGTTGGCCTTGATGGCATCCGATTAAGTTGAAAATGCCTCGATAACCTGGCATATGTTTAAGTTGGGAGTTTTACTCCGATGGTACCACATGCATGTGCATAGTTGAGTCGCATTTGAGTTGCATGTTGAAGTTGTTAATATGATTAGGTTGTTGTCGATTGTTGGTGTTGTTGATATAAGTTGTTATTGTTGCGAGTTATTGTTGTTATAAATTGTTATTGCGGTAAGTTGTCGCTTGATACAGGTTGTTGTTATGAGTTGTTGTTTGTTATAAGTTGTGGTTGCTCTTAAGTTGTTTACTAATAGTTGTTGTATGACTGTTGTATGAAGTGGTGAAATGTGTATGATTTTAATCTAATATATTAATTACCATGCCTTTGATTATATTTTTCGATATCTCACCCCTTCTGTAATCATGTTACCTATTATGGGTAACTGAGCAGGTACTCAAGAATAGCTGTGAAGGTTTGAAGTCTTAGTCGCTGTTAGTTCAAGTTGGTGTCATGCTCTGATACGTAGCACTCGGGGGGGAAGTTTTTTTTATGTTGTTGTTCCTAATTGTTGTTACTACAATAATTCTTGAATAATTATAAATTGAAGTTTTGATCTATTTGAATAAAGTGAATATGATTTATAAGTTGTGAAGGTCGAATGCTATGTATCTATTTTAAAAAGAAATACAGATTTATGTTATTGGTTTTGTTGTTCAAGTTGATAATGTGACATCTCATTTGTTTTATGTTGAAAATTTTGCACTCTGATTTTTAATAAATGTTGGGTAGAAAATGGGGTGTTACATCGAACAATTTCAATACTCCATCTTTCATGACAACTGAGAAGGCTTTTTCGACCAGTTGTCCAACACTTAGCAGGTTTCACTTCATTCCAGGTACATAGAACACATCTCTGATCATAGTTTTCGCTCCATTACTCAGTTGAAAAACTATGTTGCCAGTACCTTCTGCTTGCAACGAACTGTTATCAGTAAGTTTTATCTTGCTCTTCTTCGACTTCTCAAAATATACCAACCACTCCTTTCAACCAGTCATGTGATTTGAGCAGCCTGAGTCGAGAAACCAGATCTTATGTTCGACATGGTTATCTGCTACTGTAGCCATAACCACCATACCACCTTCAGAATCATTTGAATCTTGGCGTGCAAGTTTCGCTCCTTCGTCCTTGCCTTTTTCCGATCCATTGTCTTTCCTGTACCAACAATGTTTGGCCAAATGACCCCTCTTTTCACAGTTATAACACACTATACCTTTCTTATCTTCTTTGTCCTTTCGATAGTTTCCTCCTCCTCTTTTCGAGGATTTAGAATCTCTATCTTTGACCTGATTCTTGTGAGGGTTCGACCAAGACTTATTTCCTTGAGTCTTGTCGAATTTGCCTTTGGATTTATTGGAACCACCATTCCTTTTCCATGACTGAGCATGCAGTGCTTGTATCGAATCCTGAACTCCCTTTCTTTCGACAATTCGCATCTCATGCGCCTCCAACGAACCAACCAAATCTTCCACTTTTAGGGTTTCAAGATTGTTGGATTCTTGAATAGCTACGATAACGTGATCAAAGTGAGAGGTCAAGGTTCTCATTACCTTCTCAACTATCATCTTATCAGTTATGGTTTCACCACAGCCCTTCATGAGATGGACGAGTTTCTGAACCTTCGACACATATTCTGCAACTTTTTCGTCTTCTCCCATCGACAACAGCTCATATTGTCGACACAAGGTTTGCAACTTGACAACCTTGAATTTCTCACCTCCTTCATAATACTTCACCAGAATATCCCATGCCTCTTTCGCCGTTTCAGCATGAGAGATTCTGTCGAAGTTAGCAGCATCGACCGCCGTCTGAATGCAATAAGCAGCCTTGCAATCTTTCTTCTTGACTTTGTTGTGGGCTTTTTTCTGTTCTTCGGTTGCATTTTCTGCCAACGCAGAAACACCACTGTTAACCACTTCTAGCGTCTCATGGAAGCCAAATAAGGATTGCATCTGTTTTTTCCATCTGATCCAATTCTTGCCGTCAAGCATTGGAAGGGAACTCATAATGCTCTTATCACCAGCCATCTTCGCCGCGGTTGATTCACTTGCTCTAGAAACACGATCTCTGACGTGAAATTCTTGAAAAGTTGATCAAGAACAATAACCAGAAGCTCTGGATACCAATTTGTTAGTGCGTGAGGCACTTTTAGTGAGGAGAGAAAGAGAGAATAAGGAAATAAGGATTTATATTATTTAATTGTGTGTAAATAATGATACAAGCTAGGTCTGTTTATATACAACCCTAATTGGGCTTGGGCTAACACAACTTGGATTATATTTAAATATTAAATCTAATCAAATCAAATCTAATCTAATATTTCAACAATTTCCAAGGTCCAAAATTTCAAGTTTTGTGCAAGTAGCCAAAGAGCGTGGAAATGGTCCTTCAAATTGATTGTCATTCAACTTTATAGTCTCAAATTTGTTTTCCTTTGGAAAAATTTCTAGGAAGGCTTCCATATAGGTTGTTCATTTGCATATCCAATACAGAAAGAGATGGAAATATTCCGAGACATTGTGGTATTGTGCCTGTTAAATTGTTGTCAGCCAAATTTAGCACATATAGGGAACTTGCATTACACAATGACAAAGAAATGTCTCCTGTGAAGTTGTTATTTGAGAGTAAAAAGTTGTAAATGCCATATTGTGGATTTGGAAGATCTCCTTGCAACTTGTTGAAACTAAGATCAATGTGTTTAATGTTCTTCCACGAGCTTAAGAGATGGCTTTGAAACCATTTGCAAATTTTCCCATGAATGTTGTTATTAGAGAGATCTAACACTACTAAATTTGGCAGTGGTGCGAAGAATTTAGGAAATTTATTAATCTTTGTTGACGATAAATATTGAAAATGAGGTGGGAGGGTTTTAGCTTTGCCATCAATGTTGATAGAAAGAGCACAATTGTGCGAAAGATTGCGGAAATATAGATTTTCAAATGTTAAAAATTGGTGAAAATGCACAACACCACTCAAGTTTGTTGATGACAAATCTAAGTAAGTAAGATTTTGGAGTTTAAATATTGAATTTGGAAAATGACCATGTAAGTTGTTATTTGAGAGAACCAAATATTCTAATGAATGAGTTGAGAAGTTACCAATGAATCCTGTGAGGTGTGTTAATGGTACAGTGTTGAAACAAGTGTAGCATAAATCTCCATAGCAGATACAACAAGCATTGGAGAAGAAACGGTTAGAGAAGAAACGAAAATGATTTTCATTAATTGTTTAAAGTAAAGTACAGCATGGGTTATATACAATGGTTAATGACTAGCATAAAATATCTAATCAAAAAGAGGTGACACGTGTAGGGCTAGGATAACTAGATATTATTTAACATCCCCCCTCAAGTTGGACTATGTATGCTAATAAGTCCTAGCTTGGACAAAATAGAAGATAAAGATGGAGAATGGTGAGGCTTAGTAAAGACATAAGCTAATTGTGAGGTAGTAGGTATAGGAAGAAGATGGATTAACTTGGACTGTAGCTTTTCTCTAATCACGTGACAGTCAAGCTCGATGTGTTTACTTCGTTCATGGAATGTCGGATTATGAGCAAGATAGATAGCAGATTTGCTATCACAGAAAACAGATGTAGGTTGTGAAAATTTGACTTGAAGATCTTGAAAGAGGTAGTGTAACCATTGTATTTCGCAAGTTAAGGACGCCAGAGCACGGTATTCGGCTTCTATGGATGATCGTGATACAGTTGGTTGTTTCTTGGATTTCCAACATAACAAGGAAGAACCAAGAATAACACAATAACCTGTAACGAATCTTCTTGTATCAGGACAACGAGCCCAATCAGAATCTGAAAATGCAGAAAGCTTGAGATTACTTGAGGCTGAAAACAACAATCCTTTGGTCGGGACAGCTTTGAGGTATCGCAAGATTCTGATGGCAGCTTGATAGTGTGGAAGTAATGGCTTTGAGATATACTGACTGAGATGCTGAACAGAATATGCAATATCTGGCCTGGAGTGTGTCAAGTAGATGAGTTGACCAATTAGTCGCCTGAAAATAGTAGGAACTTGTAAAGGTTCACCATCAGTAGCAGAGAGTTTGACTGAAGGATCAAGAGGCACTGCAGAATGTTTAGATGCAAGCAAACAACTATCCTCCAACAAATCCAAAGTGTATTTCCTCTGATTAAAAAATATACCTGCAGTGGACCTGGCTATCTCAAAACCAAGAAAATATCTCATTTTTCCCAAATCCTTTATTCTAAATGTGTGATCCAAAATTTGTTTTACATATTGTATTTCAGACAAAGAGTCTCCTGCTAGAACAATGTCATCAACATATACTAACAAGGCAGTGAAAGAATGAGGAGTAGTCTTAACATATAAGGAGTAGTCAGCTTTGGATTGTGAATATCCAATAGAAATAAAAAAGGAAGAGAGTTTGGAATACCATTGACGACTTGCTTGTTTCAAGCCATACAAGGACTTGTGAAGTCTGCAAACTTGAGAAGAGGAAGAGGTGACTAAACCAGGAGGTGTTTGCATATAAACTTCTTCATTTAAATCTCCATGAAGAAATGCATTATTAATGTCAAGTTGTTTTAAGTACCTACCTTTGATAGCTGCAATAGAAAGTAAGACTCTAACTGTTGTGATCTTATCTACAGGGGAGAAAGTGTCAAAATAATCAATGCCCTCCATTTGAGTATACCCCTTTGCCACCAACCTAGCCTTATACCTCTCAATAGAACCATCTGCCTTGTATTTGATTTTGTAAACCCACCTACATCCTATAGGCTTCTTACCATGAGGAAGTTCAACAACATCCCAAGTGTGATTCTCAGCAAGAGCAAGTAATTCATCATTCATGGCCTTCTTCCAACAGTCAAATTGAATAGCTTGGTTGAATGTTTTTGGTTCAGTGTTAGATGAAATGGCACAACAAAAATGTTTATATGAATGATGACAGTTATCATATGAAAGAACATCAGATAGAGGATACACAATGTTTTTGTTATGTGAATGCTATGAATGAGACTCATTTATAGCAGAATAGCAATGATAATCTGCTAGATAAGAGGGAGGATGTGAAGTTCTAGTAGAATGCCTTAAAGATTGAGAATTATTATTATTATTTGGTTCAGTATTTTGAGTACAGACAGGATTGATGTTAAATTCTGTCCTAGACTGTATAGCAGATGGGTGGGATATTGTGGTATGAGGTAATGAACCATTGGGAGAGGAGGTCAAGGACAGGTTAGGTTCCATAAGGTTGGAAATGACAGGTTGGCTAGTACTGGCAATATCAGTGGTGTTGTGGGGACCAATGGTAGCAGGTGGGGAGCTGACAGGTACATTAGTTTGGTCATGAGTATTGTCTGAAGGATATTGTAAAGGAAGGTTATTTGTGGGAGAGTCAGAATGGTCACAATGTAAAGGTGAGGTAATAGTTTCTTGAAATGACTCAGTATTATCACTGTCATGAGAAGATGTAAAAGTATCAGTTGTGTAAGGATTAGATAGGTCAGTAGTAGTAGCAGACCTAGGTAAATTTGGGATGTCATCAAGAAAGGTATGTGTTTCGGTTGTGGATTGTATTTGAGGTTGTTTTGAAAGGTTGGTCTGGTTGGGTTTAAAGGGAAAGTTTTCTTCATAGAAAATAACATTTCTAGAAATAAAAAGATTATGGTTTTGTAGGTCATACAATATATAGCCTTTTGTGCCATCTTTGTATCCAAGAAAAATACATTTTCTAGCCCTAGGTGAGAACTTTATTCTGTGAGCTTGTATAGTTGTGGCAAAACACAAACACCCAAAAACTTTTAAGTGAATTAAGGTAGGAGGTTGTGAATACAACAGTTCATAAGGACATTTTGAGTTTAATAAAGGTGATGGTAATCTGTTAATCAAGTGAATAACATGTTGAACACAAAAGTTCCACATGGAAAAGGGTGTGTTGGATTGAAAATGTAAAGTCCTAGCAACATTAAGTATGTGTTGGTGTTTTCTTTCAACCACCCCATTTTGTTGGGGGGTTTCAACACAAGACTTGTGATGAGTGATACCTTTAGATAAAAGGAAATTGGATAATGTAAGGAACTCACTACCATTATCAGTTCTAAGGCACTTTAAGGATCTTTCAAACTGATTTTCAATATATGCCACAAATTGTATGATACTATTTTTAACTTGGTCTTTAGTCTTAAGAAAAATGACCCAAGTAAATCTACTATAATCATCAACCAATGTCAAAAAATATTTGTGTCCTAGAATTGAAATAGTGGAAAAGGGACCTCAAACATCAGCATGTAATATTTCAAAGGGACTTTTTGAATTTGTATTACTATGAGCAAAAGGTAACTTCCTTTGCTTGGCAAAGTGACAAGATTCACAAGGATTGTTATTGTTTGTATAAGGAATAAAAGGAAACAATTTTTCAATAATCTTTAAACCACTATTAGAAATGTGTCCTAATCAAGAGTGCCAAATATTACAAGTGTTGGTGACATTTGAGCTATAGGCAGAATTTTGAGGTGTGGAATCAAGAACATATAATCCTCTTTGCAACTTAGCTGTACCAATCATTGTCTTGGAAAGCTTCTATAGGATTTGGCAAGTATCATTATTAAAATGCACAGAACAATTGTTGGTACTAACAAGATTAGCAATAGAAATGAGATTCACATGGAATTTTGGAATATAAAGGACATTATGCAATAGTAGGGATGCAGATATGAGAACACTACCAGACATAGAGGCAGTGAGATATGAACCATCAGGAAGATTAACATGGACAGGTATGATATTATGACATGAGATAAATGCAGATTTGTCAAAGGCAATGTGATCTGTGGCACCTGTATCCAAGATCCATAGATGAGGATTCTTACCATTGTGAGTGTTTGAGTGTGAGTTCATAGCAAAAGGAGAGGTTGAAATGGAATTGGCTTGAGCATTCAATTTTGATTGTTGAAGGATTTCCATGATGTTGTTATACTGCTCCTGTGTGAACCCAAATGAAGGTGTAGCTGGACTTGAGGTAGAGGCATCAGAGACAGTTTGAACTGTAGCAGCGAATTGTGAATTCTGATTACCAGCACTTGATGCTCTGTCTTTGCCTTTGAAGCCTGGAGGAAAGCCATGTTTCTTGAAACAAGTCTCAATAGTATGGTTTGTCCTTCCACAATGTGTGCAAACTCTATTGTGACCTCTTGCACCAGATTGAGATTGTGACTTTCCTTTGGAAGAATTGGTTCTACCAGTGTTACTACCTGTAGAGGCTTGAACTTGAAAAGCAACTGCTTCATCACTAATAGCATCTGTAGCAGACACTGCAGAAGTAGAACTATGTATTTCCCGTTCTTGTTGGATGACCAGAGAAAACACCTTATCAAGATCAGGTAAGGGATGCATCATCATAATTTGTGACTTAGATTGACTAAATTTTTCATTCAACCCTTTTAAGAACCTGATAACACGATCTTGGTCTCTATAATTTTGACTAGCAACTATGGCATCACATGAACAAGGGATGGCGCAAGAACACACAAGAACGGGACGATAATTGTCTAATTCATCCCATAGAATTTTTAACTGTGTAAAATAATTGGAAACATCCAAATTACCTTGTTTAAGCTTGTATAAATCTTCCTGAATATCTGATATGCGAAACAAATCACTGTGAGAGAAGCGAGTTTGTAGATTTTTCCATACACCAGCTGCGGTATCGATCCATTATACGGATTTCACAATTGATTCTGAAATCGACCTGTGAAGCCATGAAAGCACCATGGTATTGCATCTAATCCATGGAGAATATAAGGGATCTGCAACTGGGGGTTTTGTGAGAGTTCCATCTATAAATTTTTCTTTGTTCTTGGATATGAAAGCAATGTGCATCGAGCGGGACCAAGCATGATAATTCTTATCATCAAGTAATGGGGTTACAAGATTCAATGTTGGATTTTCATTGGGATGTAGGTAGTAAGGGTTTGTAGAATTGGTGGAAAAGTCATGGTAGTTCTGGTATGCCATTGAAGCAAAATCAAGATCAAAGCAAGAACACGAAAGGAAGAAGAACGCAACAGATGGAAAAAAAAGGAAATCGCAGAAAGAAATTAAGAGAGAAAAGGATCTGCGATAGAAAGAAGAAAAAGATGCACAACAATGGCTACCAGAGCTTGGATAGCTCTGATACCATGTTAATGGTACAGTGTTGAAACAAGTGTAGCATAAATCTCCATAGCAGATACAACAAGCATTGGAGAAGAAACGGTTAGAGAAGAAACGAAAATGATTTTCATTAATTGTTTAAAGTAAAGTACAGCAGGGGTTATATACAATGGTTAATGACTAGCATAAAATATCTAATCAAAAAGAGGTGACACGTGTAGGGCTAGGATAACTAGATAGTATTTAACAAGGTGGTTGTCACCGAGGTGCAACCGTAACAAAGAAGGCATATAATAACACCAATGTGGAATTGATCCATTTAACATGTTATGTTCTAAATACATAATTCTCAATTTTGAATTTTTTGTGATTTTACTTGGAATTGGGCCAACTAATTTATTACTATAAAGTGATAAATATTCTAATTTGAATAAATTTTCAAAAATATTTGGAAGGTTTCCGCTAATTTTATTATAATTTTTTTTAAAAAAGTAGATCGTAAAAATGATTGTAATGAAAAACTTTTTAAAATAGTTTCAAAATTAAATGATTTTTAAAAATTATGATATCTAAAAAAATTTCAATAAAATGATGAAATACATAAAATAATATTTTAAAAATAACTATTTAAAACAAATTTTTATTTGAAACCTTGATAAAAAATTTCTTTTCTTTATAACATTTTTTTAAAGAAAAATATATAAGATTATAAAAATCATTTTTAAAAAATTAAAATAAATGGGTCCATTATATTTTTGCACTCTATTGACGTGGTTGCAATCTAAATGGAGTCATCGACATAAATTTAAGGCTTTGGTCTCATCTAAATGTCACAACTTTTTTTTAAAAGTTTTAGTTTAAAAAATTTTAATATATGTCTCTATGAGGAAAGTTCTATAGAATTTCTTTGTTTTAAATTATGTAATTGAAAACAAAATGTGTGGAACATAAAAGATTGAACTTTCAAATTTAAAACATCACTCTGTTTTACATTAAAAGCATGGACGTTGCTTATAAACAATGAAAATCTTGAAAGATCGATACTAATTAAAAGCATTACTAAAGCATCACTCTTCGGTTCTAGGTATTATGTGATTTTTATAGATAATTTTTGTCACCAAATTTGTGTGTATTTCTTTAAGCGAAAGTTTAAAGTCTTTACCAAATTCAAGTTGTGGCAGGTAGGTGTAAAGAATAAAACCGGAAGAAATTCAAGTATTAGAAAGACATATCAAATATTTGTGGTTAGATAACGAGACAAAATGTAGTGATTAATTGAAAAGTTTCTGTGAAGAATACAATATTTTAAGACAATATTCAGTTTGCAAGATGTCGAAGAAAAATGTGGAACAAAGAGAATAAATAGGTCTCTAATTTAAATGGAAAGATGTATCTTGTTAAATTCATGACCATCAAAAAGTTTCTGGACAGTAGTAGTTAACATAGTCTGATACCGCATCAATAGGTCAGCACGAGCTTCGTTGGAGGGGAAGGTTGGAGAGGGGTATGGACAAGTAATCCTATTGATCTTGAAAATTTAAGGATTTTTGGATGTCCATCTTATATTGATATATACACAAAATATCGATTCAAACTTGATCCAAAGGTAAAGAAACACGTGTTCGTCGATTACACAAATGGTGTGAAGGAGTTCAAGTTACTGAATATGATTAAAAATAAGATGGTAATCAATAGAGATGTTGTTTTTTATTACCAGATAATGTTAAATCTATTTGTTACAACAGTGAATTAGGTGGATATTTAGGTGAATTTCTAGAAAACACATGATTTAGGTGGATATTGATTCGCCACCAGTGAATAATGTACAAGTAGTTCCTAAACCACAACTGAAACTAGACTCTAATACTAAAATTGACCACATACTTGAAGTTTCTGGTAGAGTACATGATTATATTTATGTGACAAAGATCGAGCACCATTCAACCAAGAAACGTGGAAGATATGGGTATAAAGAATTGACATCCTATGCATTTCTTACTTGTTATGGAAACCCTTCCACCTTTCTAGAGGCAATAGCTATTCGGGATAAAGTTAAGTGGATTTTTGCAACAATGGAGAAGATGGCATCCTTGAAGAATAATCAAACATGGAAGCTTGTTAAGCTTTGTGAGGGGGAAAATGACATTAGTTGTAATTGGATTTTAAGAGAAAACAAGCAGTAATAGAAAATAAATAAGGGGAATAGTTCAAGGTTTGTTTTGTATCAACGGGTTCTCACAACATAAAGGGATTAACTATATATACTCAGATTTTTTTTCAAGTCTTCAAACATACTTCTATCAAGGAAGTGTTAGCCTTGATAGTTGAAACATGCATTTCGACTAGATATATGTGAAGACATCATTTCTTCACAGTAATCTAGATGAGAAAATTTACTTGGAGCAGGCATATTGGTTCAGTAACACTTGCCATGACCGACTTGTGTTTAAATTGAAGAGGTCATTGTATGGGTTAAAGCAGTCGCCAAGGCAATGATACAAGCACTTTAATTCATACATAGTTTAGATTGGTTGTAAAAGGTATGAGTATAAATGTTGTGTTTATGTTAAGAGCCTTGCTTATGGTTATTTTATTTTTCTTGTTTTATCATATTCATGATATGTTGATTGTTGCTAATCATTTACATGATGTAAATGAACTAAAAATCGTGTTGCTAAAGGAGTTTGACATGAAAGACTTATGTGCTTCTAATAAGATTATTGGTATCGAAATTCAAAGGGATATAAGTGCTAGAAAATGACGCCTCTCTCGAAAAATTTTTATGTTGAAAAGGTCTTAGAAAAGTGTGTCATGAGTAATTCGAAGGTTATGAGCACCCCATTGGTGAATTAATTTAAGCTCTTATTGGACCAGTGTCCAAAAATAGATGCAAAAACTAAGTATATGACAAATGTCTTACCTTTACAAGTCAATTGAGTTAACGGAAGTGCTAACTTAGAAACGCCTTCAACAAACCTGCGGTAATACCCAGCCAAACCCAAAAAGCTTCTAATCGCTGTAACCGACTTCAGAGCCTCCCACTGTAGAACTGCATCTACTTTGGACGGATCCTCAACAATACCATCACGTGAAATAACATGACCAAGAAAACTCACCTCTTTCAACCAGAATTCATACTTTGACAACTTGGCATACAACTTCTTCTCTTTCAACACCTGCAACACAACTCACAAATGCTCAGCATGCTCTTCCTCTAACTTAGAATAGATCAAAATGTCATCAATAAAAACCACTACAAACTAATCTAGGTAAGTGTGAAAGATACGATTCATATACTCCATAAATACTCCAGGTGCATTAGAAACTCCGAACAACATCACCAAATACTCATAATGTCCATATCGAGTCCTGAAATCCATTTTCTGAATATCTCCATCCTTCACTCGAATCTGATGATCACCCGACCTCAAGTCAATTTTGCTAAAGACACGTGCACCTACCAATTAATCCATCAAGTCATCTATTATTGGAAGGGGATACTTGTTCTTAATCGTCACTTTATTCAACTGCAGATAATTCACACAGAATCTTATACTACTGTCTTTCTTCTTTACCAACAACACTGGAGCTCCAGAAAGCGACACACTTGGTCTCATAAATTTCTTCTCCAACAACTCTTCTAATTGCTTTTTCAACTCTGCTAACTCTGACGCTGACATCCTGTATGGTGCCATAGAAACAGGTATCGTACCAGGGACAAGATCAAAAGAAAAATCCATCTCTCTCTCTCTCTCTCTCTCTCTCTCTCTCTCTCTCTCTGTACCATTATAAGAAAAAAGATATTTTCCGACACATAAGTTGCGACGGTTGAATTAAAATCTCCCTCTCTTATGTATTGCAACATTTATCACGATCGTTTTTTTCTAACCGTCTCTTAATTTTTAAATAAATAAATAAAATTTGGGATGGTTTGCATCCCAATCGCCCTTAAAACTTATTAGCGACAGTTATATGAACCGTCGCACTTTTATATTTTGGGTTGGGACAGTCACCCTAGATTTGAAACAAGTAAGCATTATTATTTTGACATCTAACACATAAGCCTCCCTCATTGAATTGAAACTAAGAGTTAGCGACGGTTGTGCAACTGCCTTGCCCATTGCTAAGCACTCCATTTATTTTCCAACCCCGCACTCTGAAATTGAAAAAAAAAATTTCTTTCAATCCCGTGCTCTAAAATCACCCTTTTCCTTTCCTACTACCTCTGTCCCAAATTATAAGTCACTTTGCCAAAATAATTTGTCCCAAATTATAAGTCACCTTACATTCCCAATGCAATATAAATGACATATTCCCCAATATACCCTCAAATATTTATTATTAACTCTTTTAATTTCTCTCTCCTATATAATTATTTATTCTATCAACTCTTTTAATTTCTCTCTCCTATATAATTATGAGGGGCATTACTGTAAAGTTATACATAATTTGTCTTTCCCTTAAAGTAATAATTAAGTTTCTTAATTTGTGTGAAAATTTCAAAACGTCTTATAATTTGAGATGGAGAGAGTATTTCCTATGGAATTTGAATTTTTTTATTTTCCTTTATGCCCACTCAAACACGTGCTCTGAAATTGTAGCCTTTTTAAAATATTTTATTTCTTTGAGTTCATAAACCATGCTCTTTCAATCCATGCTCTGAAATCGTAATCCCCAAAACTGTTTTGTTGCAATCTCACATTCTCAAACCCTAAATTTCTAATCGCTCACTTTTGACAAAACCCTCTCCTTCTAGAGTTAAGTTCAATAAATTCTCTCTAACCCGATAATATATGCAACAGGTTCAAGCATTTCTTCACTGAGTGGATCTAATGCAGGCTTCGTCTTCTTCAAGCATTTCGAAGTGCAATGGTGTTTCCTCTATGTATGATCCTAATTTAACCATCTTTTGTTGCTCCAATTAAGCCTCTCAGTGAATCGGTGGTGCATTTCTTAATCGTAGATGACACATGTCTTGCCATCACCGCCGCCTCCTAGGTAAAGAAAGGGAACTTCAAACTCTTCTAGCTAAAAACATGTTTGCTATTGCTGCCACGTCGTGTTTTTGTGAGTATTGAAAATATTATTCTTGGGTTATGGATTTAAAATGTCTTTTATGTTCATTCAACCTATTTGTGTTAGAAAATTCTAACTACAAGACCACATCTAATATCTTTGTTTCTGGAAAAGGGAAACTTGAGGCTGATTAGCTCATTTATTTAAGAGTTTGGGTTTCTCTAATACTCAGGCTCATCGCAGGGAACTAAATATCAGTCTTACATTTCATTAATCTTTAATTCAAATGTCTTTTTAATTGGTTTCTTTTGACTTGTACAAATTTGTAATAGTTTTTATTTCACATGTGTTCTTTTAATTTTTAGTAGGCTCTCGTAATAAACTTGTTTGTCAAAAGGATCCTCAACTCGTTTATGAAGTATCTTGTTGTGTGTGATTATTCTCTTAAGATTAAATTAGTGCAGGTATGAATTGCTCATTACTCATTTCTCAGAAGTCATATGCAATGAAGTAAAATAGAACTCATTTCTCCGAAGTATCTTGTTGTGTGGGAAATTAGGTTGTTATTTTGGAAAGGGATTAAATTAGTTGAATGTGTATTAATCTATCTATACGTTCCATTGGTTTTTTTTTTCTAGAAACATGATTATTCCTATAAAAGTGGTTATGGTTTCTGTTTCTCATTCAATTTAATACAATGAAAGAGATGTTAATAATGCAGATTGTTGAAATTGTGTTGGGCCAAGGTCTTGTTTATTCCATCACCTCTGTTCAATATCTTATAGCAATTGAAACAGATCCCCTGGAGTCAAAATTCAAAATTGGCTCATGCAAGCTGTTTGTGTGAGTCCTGATGAAAATGCTAACTACAAGACCCCATCTATGATCTCCGTTCTTAGAAAAAGGAAACTTTAGGCTGACTAACTCACTCAATCAAAACCAACATATCGAATATTCAATGTGTTGGATTTGCTGATAACGTTACCTTCTCAAAAGATTATTTGGAAAAAGCTCAGGAATTATGGAGTTCACTTCCAATATTTTGGTCAATTATGTTTATTTTTTTGTGGGGATAAATATAAAAATTCAAGCTTATCAAATATCTTCCATGTAGCGGTAATATCTACTTTAAAATTAATAATACAAGGAGGAATTATTTCACTAGTCCATATGAGACCATATGGATTACTCAATGTAAATATTAACAACATCTCTCATTTGAATTTGTAGAACACAACACATTGTTTAAGTACTCTAGCAATTGCAAGCCGAAAGAAACTTGAGATAATAGGGAATATCACATATAATAGTAGCTTTGGAAATGTGGATTCCGGCCTTCTTGGATTGAGAGGTAGGTTTAGAATTTAGTTTTTTTATTTGACATAATAGGGAATTTCACATATAATTATAGGTTTAGAATTTATTTTTTTATTTAACATAATAGGGAATTTCACATATAATAGTAGGTTTAGAATTTATTCTTTTGATTTGACATAATAGGGAATTTCACATATAATTGTAGGTTTAGAATTTATTTTTTTATTTGACATAATAAGGAATTTCACATATAATAGTAGGTTTAGAATTTATTTTTCTTATTTAACATAAGAGGGATTTCACATATAGTAGTAGGTTTAGATTTTTTTTTTTTTAATTTGTTTTTTTTTATAATAATGCTCAAAATTTGAAAGAATTTTATTTGTTTTTTAAATATTCACAATTTTCGGCAGTTCAAACAGCCATAATTTACTGTCGCAATCAACAATAAAAACAAAAATCAAAACGAAATTTCACGAAGGTTGGTAATTGTCGCAATATCCAGGTTACGCCAGTTCCCTAACCGTCGCGAAAGATAACGACGATTGGTGTGACGGCTTTGACAACCGTCACAATATAGCCTCGCGACACGCCTTTCTAGGATTGAGATGCAACCGTCATAACATGCAAATTGCGGCGGTTCTAACCGTCGTGACATGCTAACATGAATCGTCGCAATTTGCCAATTTTCTTGTGGTGTACATCTGAAATATCAACTGGAAATTCACGCACCCCCTACAATTCATCAATCACAGCTTGACTCCTCACAGACAAGGACGCAAACAACGCAAGCACTTGATCTTCCTCTTCTAAAAGCTCTTTCAACTCTCTAGCATACAAGAACCCAACTTCTTCGTCATCATCAGGAGCAAGAAACTGCACCGACTTATTTTAGCAATTGATATGAACATGATTGAACTCCAACCAGTTCATTCACAAGGTAACATCAAGATTCCCCAACGAAAACCAAATAAGATCAACACCAAAATCTCTATCAAAGATTGACAAAGGACAATTCAAACAAACAAGAGAAGTAGTCACCTATCCCTTAGCAAGAGTTTCGATAACCATTTCTCCCATCATATTAGACACAATATGGCCTAGCCTTTTCACACAATCAGCATCAATAAAAGAATAAGTAGCACCAGTATCAATAATAGCAATCAAAGGCGTATTATTAATGTAGCATATACCTCTGATCAACCTGTCATCACTGGAAGTCTAAGTCCCCGGCAGAGCAAACACCTTTCCTCCATTCGAAGCTTGCTTTGCCTTCTGGAAATGAGTACTGATATGTCCTGGTTCACCACAGTTGTAGCAAGTCACTACATCGTTCTTACAATCAGCAATCAAATGTCATGTCTTCCCACACCGGTAACACTTCTTCACATCACTTTTGCATTCACTGACACGAAGTCCCAACTCATCACATCTATAGCACTTAAGAGGAGCGGGAGCACCTCCCCCCACTTGGCCTCTTACCATCAACAACCTTCTGCATACCCTTCTCAGCTGGAGCAATATATGGCTTCCCACAGTTCATATTATGTTTTCCCCTCTTCTTACTCAGACTCTTATAAAGAGCTGATGAAGCTTTACTATCCTCCTCAAAATTCTACAACTGTTCACCAACTCTAAAAACCTCCGATCTGTTGGTATCCAATCGCCTGCTTAATCTCAGGACGCAAACCATTCTCAAACTTGATACACTTTGAGAACTCAGCAATCTCCTCACTTTAATGAGGATAGAACTTAGTAAGTTCCACAAATCTGGCAAGATACTCAATAACAGTTAAATTAGCCTGCTTCAGCTCTAGAAACCCAATCTCTTTCTTCCCACGAACATCTTCCGAAAAATACTTCCTTAGGAACTCCCTACGGAACACATCCCAAGTAAAAACTTCACCTGAAGTCTCCAACGCCTGACGAGTGTTGATCCATCAGTCATCACATGGAAGATTCTTCTAATCTCTTTGAGCCAAGCTTGCGCTCCATCAAGATCATACCTACCCTTGAAAGTAGGCAGATTGTTCCTCTCGAACTTCCCCAAATGAAGGAACTCATCATTCCCACCAGCATTAGGCTGATCCTGAACAAAATGACGGAAATCATCATTCCCACCAGCATTGGCAAATATTCCAAGTCACTATATGTCATTCTTCAGAGTCCTAACCAAAGTCATTAAGGTATTAACATCTATTCAGAAGCGATTCCTGTGGAAGGGTTCTGTGGTGAAAAAGGGCATTTCTTGGGTCCGGTGGAACTTGGTGTGCAAACCTGTTGAAGAAGGCCGGTTAGGAGTTAAAGATTTAAGATTGTTTAATGCAGCTCTCATGTTCAAATGGACTTGGAAGATTCTATCTCAGGAAGATAGGTTATGGAGAGGATTAATCCATAGCAGGTACCCCAATTACCTACAAGACCTTTATAGCTCTGTTGTATCCAAGACCTGTGTTCCTCCGTCAACATGGTGGAGAGATCTTGTCCAAGTATCTTCATTTTGAGGGATTAATCAAGAAGATGGATTGATTACTCATAAACCTGGAAACAGTGATCTTACTCCATTCTGGACATCTCGATGGGCAGCAAACCGCACCTTGGTTGCTGATTTTCCTGGTCTATGGTCTTTAGCAGAAAACAAATATAGCAGAATTATAGATGATGGTTTCTGGGAGGATGGCACATGGAATTGGAATATTAAATTTTCACATCAAATCTTGCAGGAAGATATCACATTGCAATATGATAAACTACTTGAAGTGCTGCAGGAACACAAGGTGGACGAAGATATGCATGATACGGTTATTTGGACACACGACCACACTTCTGTTTTCTCTGTTTCGTCATTATATTCTTTATTGCAGGAAAAGGAGAGTAGCTTAGTTCCGGCTGCTACAGAGGATGTCAAATCTGCGCTGAGATTGAATTGGCTGGTCGTCGCTCCACTTAAATTGAAAGTATTCGGTTGGAGACTGATGCTCAATAGATTACCTACACGTGACAACTTGGTTCGAAGAGGAATAATTACGAATACTAATGAAAAGGTTTGCCCATTCTGTTTCTTAATGGACGAAAATGCTGAACATCTCCTCTTTCACTGCTCCAAATCAAAGCGTGTTTGGAAATTCATATTCCTTTAGCTGGATGTCGCAGAATTTTGCGTAGGAGATATTTCGAACCATATTCTATATTGGATAAATGGGTGTATCCAAAAATATCTTAGTGTAGGTACTGCTATGGGTTTTTGGTTAATAGTTTGTTGGGTCATATGGTCGTCTAGGAACAACATCATGTTCAGAGACGAGTTTTGGGATGTAGATACGATTACCAATCGTATAGTCATTTATTCTTGGTGGTGGATTGGTAAAAAACACAAAAATGCACTTAACTGTAATTATTATTCATGGGTAAATGCCACTCTAGATTTTTGTAGGCCTTAAATTTTTTTGGAATAGGCCTTGCCTGTATATGGGTTGGATCTCCCCTTGAGATTCCCTAATATATATACCACTAATCTTGCTTATTAAAAAAAAACAACCTGCAAAGCATCAGCAATCGCATCATCGTTTCTTCCGACCATTTCTATTTTCCACCAACAACAGCAATAATGGTTTGAAAACATATGCATAATAATTCTTAACAGGCCATATGATACCTCAAATAGATTAATGCAAAATACATCTCCGTTAATGTTCACATTAAAAACTTTAGACAACACAATGTTACATCTCGTTCTCACTTAAATTGTTGCCACATCCAACTTCGATTTTTCCCTATTTTCATCGTCAAAACATATATATGTTCCCATCTGTTTAGTTATAAACTCGAAGAACCTAAGGTTCCATGCATATCACACATTAATGGACGCTGAAACACAATGTGATTTTTGCTAGAGCTTGACTTAGCCATCTTCTAAGTTACTAAACAAATACACACATGCTCTCGCACAATCTATTATAAATATTGATAAATATATGATTGTTGTTAAATATATATATAGAATATAGGATGTATAGTATATTTTATTGACCAGATAAATCTAAATATAGTATAAAATATAAATGATATAGTTGAGATTAAATAATATAAATAGTATATAATATATGATCCGGAGTATTCGAACGGGTCCACGTAAGCTGGTCGTCAGAGGGCAAGGTGCTCAGATGGGTGCTGGTCGTCAGACGGGCGACGTGTTCGGAATGCTGGTGAGGAGAAAAGGGGGTGTACCTGTAAGGAACTCTGACGCTCAAGTAAGAAAGGGTCAGAGAAAAGGGGCAAGTACAAAGTGTATTCTTAGGGTGAGAAAATGATACCTGACCCTCTCAAGCGATAGGGTTTATATAGAGCCCCCAGCGCATGGCCAACGGTCCTATTTTCGGGGCGAAATAACTGTTTTCCCCAAAGAATAGGTAACTGCCCAAACTAGCCTTTATGGCGGGCAGGGTGCCCAAAACTAGCCGTTATGTCGGGCATAGGAGCAGTTTCGGGCACCTGTCCTTTGCTGTCCGGGCAGCGAGAAAGCCGTGCGTAACGGGCATGAATGTCGGGGAGGAACGTTGCATTCCTTGCCTGGTGGAGGGACAGAAAGGTCACTTTTGCCCCTCTGTGGATTGGACTTAGGCACTATGGGCCGCTCTGGAGCAGAGGCAGATTGGGCCAATTCTAGTCATTGGTCCAGTCCAGAACAGGAGCCCCCCAAGTCGTTGCTCCCGAGCATGGGAGTGATGACTTAAGGACTGCTCGTTTCTTCGGGGAGCTAGCATAGAGTCGTCGTTTGGAGATGAGGATGATTGTCTCGAGGTGCTCGTGGCCCTCTGTGTTCGTGATATTTGTGGTCGAAACTACATTGCCCTGTATTCGGGGAGATAAAGCGTCAGACAGAATGGGATGCGTTGGGTTGCCACATGTGCATCGAGCCCTGCGTAGTAGTTAATAGGTAATTATGGCTAGTGGGCAGTCATTATTGCCTACGGGCGCGTGTGTGCACGTGCCCCTTAGTATAAAAGGGGGAAGGTTGTCCCATTTTGCACTTTTTCTCTTCTGATTTCTCTTCGCCTCTTCTGTGTTCTTGCCCGTCACCGTCTTCAGAGCTTCCGGCCACCGCGTCAAGCTTCGAGCAACCCTTTTTCTTTAACTCAAATCAAGTAAGTTTCCTGATTTAAGACTTGTTTTGCTCTTTTCCATTTTTGCTGGTAGATTTGCATGCGTTTAGGGCTGGTTTAGAGGACGAAATGTGCGATTTTCCGGCGACTGTTGGTGGTGCACGGTGGTTGTGCCAATTTTTACGCCTCCAACATGTCGCCGGACCTGTTAGAGCGTTTGGTGAGGAGGGTGGTTCACGGTGAAGTTGCGTGTGTGACCACCCCGTCTGTTCTTCTTCCGGTGGAGCGATGAGTTTTCCGTTAGACCATTTCCAGATTCCGGTGGAGCCTTGTGGTTTTCGGTGGGGCTTCAAATGGTATCTAGGCACGAGTGTCGGGAGGTTCTTCGTAGGAAGATGGTATATCTCAGGCATCTCCTCGCGGGGAGGTTTTACGTTCGATGTTAGGGCTTAGGCCGGGGACGTGGTCCTTAGCCTTTTGCGCGCCCTTTCACTTGACTTGGCAGTGGAAGGGTGGATTTGATTTTCTGTCGAATTCACTGTTTCTCTGCTTTTTCAGGTGATCGTAATGGCGACAGGTCCAGAGAGAGAGGTTATTTTAGACACGTCCGAGGAGGAAACCGACTCCGAGGAGAATAGCAGCTCGACGGCTTCGAGTTCGGCGTCATTGAGCTCCTCGAGCAGGGTCGAGGAGGAAGAAGAACTAGATGTTATGGAGGAAGATGTTGAAGGGTTCTGTCCGGAGGAGTGGGAGGTGGCCGAGCCTTCCGATCATATTTCTGCGTTTGCACGGTCTGCGGCGGACGCCTTTACAAAGGCAGGTCCAGAGGGGGATTGGAAAGTGCATTTTCCCACCTTAGACGAGCGGGTCTGTTCGGATTTCGGGGACCGCTTTACTATGTATCAGTACGCCTTTAAAGAGTTGGGGCTGAGGCTGCCTTTCACTGACTTCCAGCGGTCGATATTCGAGCATCTGAAGCTGGCGCCCTCTCAACTCCACCCTAATTCACTGGCCTTTTAGACGGGCTTTTGAGTTAGTGTGCGAGCACCTCAACCTGGGAATTACCCTCCCTCTGTTTTTTGCGGTTTTCCATCTTCAACGGCAGCTGGCGGGGAAGAAGTACGGATGGGCTTCTCTGAAGCAGCCCAAAAAATTATTCAAGTCGTTCTCGGAGTCAATCCAAACGTTCAAGGGACGGTATTTCATCGTCGAGCCAGTGTCTGAGGCAGCCCAGGACAGCACGTATGTCTGGGAGATAGAGGTTGATGAGGACGGAGAGGAGATACTCAACGAGGAGGGGAAGTATATCGGGGAGAGGGTGTATAAGTTCCCGATCCGCTGCGCACCTGACCATTTCTCCAAGAAGCCCGGAGCTTATGTTTTCGAGCCGAGCGTGTTACGTGGGCAGGACGTCGTGTCCTACGAGAGGCTGGTGAACTGGGTCAACTCCTTCAGTCTTGCCAGCTGCTGGACGAGCAAGGGCAACCCTATCTTCGAGGAGGATGGGAGCCAGAGGGTTGAGCGCAGATTCATCAATGTCAAGGCGCTGCTGGAGTGCAAGACTCCGGCGGATGCCGAGAAGCTGCTTGGTAGTCTTAGTTGTTTAGACTTTGTTTGTGTTATTTCTTTTCCTCATAACTAACGTGCTTGTTTTCGTTTGTGCAGGTGAGATGCCTCAAGCTCGCGATCGCGTGGTGAGGAATGCTATGACGAGGGATAAAGTTGGGACAACCCTTCCTAAGTCTCGGCCCGCTGGTGCCCGTGTTCCTCCTCCCCTTCAGGCCACGGCGAGGACCTCTTCTTCTCCCACCCCAGCTCCGCGGGATTCCCCTCTGGTACTGGCTGGGCGAGCGAAGCGGCAAAGGTCGTCGGATGCCTTGGACCTGACCCGGGCGCCTGAGAAAGGGAAGTTTGAGCTCCCCCCGTGCGTCCTTGACATGAGATTCTTTGAGGGCAACACTCTGGTCGTTCCGCGGGCAGAATTACTCAGCTTGGGAAGCATGGACCGAGCGAGCAAGAAGGCGCTGGTTGTAACACCCCGATTTTCATTAATTAATTATTTATATTAATTATTGAGTGAATTTATTAAATATTGATTTATGTGATTTATCTAATTTATTTGAAATATTTAATTTAAATGAATTACTTGATTTAGTGAATTTATAAGAATTAATTGATTTATATAATTTATTGAGTTTATATAAATGAATTGGTTTATTTAATTTGTGTGAATTAATTGATTTAAGTGATTAAATTGAAATATGTGATTTAATTTATTATTTGAAAATAAATTGAATTGTGGAATTTATCTAATTATTTATTTTAATTAGATTGTTAGTATTTAGTAAAATATTTAATCTATTATATTTTATATGATATTGTAATTGTTGGACATTATTGGGCTTAAGGTGAGGTGTTAATATTAAGAGTAATGAGTTGGGTTAGGCCCATTTGGTTTATGAATAGTTAGGGTTTTAGAGGAGAAAGTTAGTAAGAAAAGTTGGAGAAAAGAACTTAGAAGAGAAAAAGAGAAGGAAGAGTAGAAAGGAAAGAGGAGAGGAACTCAAAGATCAAGGAAGAAATTTATCAAGAAATTCAAGGTAAGGGTGAGTTTTTCTCTCATTATTGGGGTTATTGGGTGTTGATTATTGGGTAGAAATAGTGTTAAAATAAAATCCTAAAATTTTCTACAAAACTGAATTTTAATTAGGTTAAGTTTAAATTCTGAGATTATTAATTTGAGATGTTTAGAAATTGATTTTTGGTGATAGTTTAGAAACCCATTTAATATTTGGGGTATCCTTTAAAACTGAAAAATTCTGAGATGAATATGTTAATTCCCTACTGTAGCGCAGGAAGTGGATATTAAAGGAATTTTATTTCGACACATTGGGTGCTCTTGTTCCCACCACTGTTACGCCTGGAGCAAACTTATAATCACCATGACTTTCTTTCATATGGCCAAATAATGGTTTTATTAGAAGTGGGTCACACTTCATGGAATGATACTAGTGTTAAGGATATAACTTAATAATTTCATAGAATTCATGAACAGTACCGCGTATCACTTTAATAGCAAAACGAAACATGATAATGTAATGATTCATAGCACCAGTATTTTAGTGCTATATTGAAAAGAAGTAGTATCCCATGTTAATGTAGTGTGATAATGAGAAGTAGAGGTACATCATGATACTGTAGCAAACCGTGAATTGTAGATAAACAATTTGGCAAGTAGCAATCTCGCATACGCCTTAGAAAACAAACGATACATGTGATGATTCTTATAGAATTAGTAACAGTATCACATGCACTTGGTAGCCAATGAAAACATAATACATTTCATACTTATTGTTACTGTATCACTGATATTAACCTGGAAGCCAACTGGAAATGATGAATCATTATATCCCTGTAGCGTCCTGTTTTAATTTTGTAAGTGTGTTTAGATACTGTAGCAATTGATTTCAAAATAGAAAGGTGATACTCCCTTAATAATCTGTAGCGCACCCTCTGTTTTCATTATGAAAAGTGATTATATAATATTAAATTAATTATTATACAATCTTTATTATATAATATTCATCATTATTAAGTGATGTTTTACTATTTAGTTAATATGGTTATTGAATATTGAATATTTATTGGACATTGAATTTAATTATTTAGAATGAATTAATTATTCAATATTTAATCGGTATTGTGTGTTTTGTGTATTGAGGTTGAATTCTGTTGATACTTGTGTATTACTTGTTAATTGCGATGGTACTATTTGGAGTGAGAATGCTATGGTTATGAACATGTGTTGTATGTGCAATTGTGTGGTAATTCAAGTGTGATGAATTATTGAAGATATGCATGATATTAAGATTAGGGAATGGTCTTAATTGCATATTGTTATTGATTGCATACGCATCATTTGTGTCAAGAGGCAATGTTTGGTAATTCCGTGGGAATTATTGACTTGTCCCAAACCTAACGCCGAATGGGGTTTGAAAGCCTAGGGGACGGGCTTTTGTTTTGTTATTGGTCTAGGGGACGGACCCGGTTTAAATGTAAAAACCGAAAAAAAATAACAAGTGTTGGTACCACATGGCATGAGTTGCATTGAGTTTGCATCGAGTCGCATGACATATATGATTGTTATATGGAAGTATGTGTGTGATTGTGACTTGTTGAGTATTGGAATTTGATATGAATTGTGTGGATACTTAAGTGATACTTGTTGATGAATATTGAAGTGTGAGATTATCTATTATTTGTGTTTATATGTTTTACAATAATCATTATCTTATAATTTCAATATTGATGTGAATTCTCACCCTTCTGTTGGAATGATGTTTTATACGACATCGCTCAGGTACCGAGGAGTAGACTTGCTCGTAGCGCGAGGTAGCCGCTGATGCAGCTGTTTAGTGTCTTTATTTATATTGGGTCGAGTCGTGCTCTGATCATGTAACACTGGGATCGTTTGGTTTATGTTTTAAAGATACATTATGTACTCTACTTATACTTTTATGCTTACTTGATCTGTATTGAAGTTGGCTTTTATGCCTAAGTTTCGTTTATTAATGTGATGAGTATGAAACTCTCTTTATGTCTTTTATGATTATTTGGAATCCGCTGCTACATGCTAAGAGAAGTTTTGAAAAGCATGAAATTACTAAAGTGTTAATGAGCATGACAGGTGTTTTATGATGTTTTATGATTATGTGTGACACCCTTAAATGAATAGCATGATTGTTTACTCTGATTTATTGTATGTTTTATGCGGGGATTAGAAGGGTGTTACATTAGTGGTATCAGAGCAAGGTCGGTCAGTTGACCAAGTTGTTAGCGTGTTTAGTTTCTTTTGTACTTGATATGTGTGTGTAGCACTATCAGTATTGTTTGTTCTAACGAGGATTTGTTATTGGATTCAAGAGCTATGGTTGCAGGTAGGAATGATGCGGGTAGGAATGATGATGCGATTGCTGCAGCATTGGAGATGTTAGCTGGAGCAATTGGACAGATTCAGCAAGGTCATGCAAATGTTGGAAACAATGCTAATGATGAGTTCCATGCTTTAGGAAGGTTCCAGAAGAACAATCCATCGTCGTTCAAGGGAACGCACGATCCTGATCAAGCACAAGAATGGCTAGAAGCGATCGAGAAGATCTTTCGAGTCATGAACTGTTCAGATGAGCAGAAGGTGCAGTTTGGCACTCACATGCTTGTGAAGGAAGCTGAGCACTGGTGGAATAACACTCGTCAACGATTTAAAGAAGATGAGATTGATATTACTTGGGATCTTTTCAAGGATGCATTTTTGGAGAAGTACTTTCCCGAAGATGTTCGTGGGAGGAAGGAGATTAAGTTTCTTGAATTAAAGCAAGGTAACTTAACTGTGGCTGAGTATGCAACAAGATTTGAAGAGCTGATTAAGTATTGTCCTCACTACAACGCTTCTAGTGCTGAAAGATCCAAGTGTCTTAAGTATGTGAATGGTCTAAGGCCTGAAATCAAGCAAGCCATTGGTTATCAGGAGATTAGGCGATTTTCTGAGTTGGTGAACAAAAGCAGGATCTATGATGAGGATAATAGAGCTCGATTTGCACACTATAAGAGTTTGAATGATAAGAAAGGAAAAGGTCAATTCAGAGGAAAGCCGTATGTGACTCCTACTGATAAGGGGAAACAGAAAGCTGGTGGTAGCAAGAAGCCGAGTGGGGGAGGAGCTTCCACTCCGGTTAAGTGTTATAGATGTGGTGTTGAAGGACATCGTGCTCCTGAGTGCACAAGTGTTGAGCGGAAATGCTTCAAGTGTGGCAAGCCAGGCCACAAAGCTATGGAGTGCAGAAGCGGTGCAAGTGTGACTTGCTACAACTGTGGTGAGCAAGGGCACATTAGTACCAAGTGTGACAAACCAAAGAAGGCTCAAGCGAAAGGAAAGGTGTTTGCTCTATCAGGATCTGACACTGCTAGTGAAGATCGTTTGATCCGAGGTACGTGCTTCATTAATGGTATACCTTTGGTTGCAATAATTGATACTGGAGCTACACATTCTTTTATTTCTTTGGATTGTGTGAAAAGATTGAATCTTGAGTTGTCTGTTATGAGTGGTGGTATGGTTATTGATACTCCTGCTATGGGTTCAGTAACTACCCCATATGTGTGTTTGAATTGTCCGTTGAGTATTTTTGGTAGAGACTTTGGAGTTGATTTAGTGTGTCTTCACTTAGATCAACTTGATGTTATTCTTGGGATGAATTGGTTGGAATTCAATCGTGTTTATATTAACTGTTTTGATAAAACGGTTATTTTCCTTGAACCCGAGAATAAAGGAGACTTGTTTATGTCTGCTAAGCAAGTGAATGAGTCAGTGCAAGATGGTGCCAAGGTGTTTATGTTGATGGCAACTTTGAGCATTAGTGAAAGTGGAGCAATTGATACTTTACCAATTGTTCGTGACTTTCCGGAAGTTTTTCCTGATGAGATAAGTGATTTACCGCCGGAACGCGAGGTGGAGTTTTCGATCGACTTAGTTCCTGGAACTAGTCCGGTATCGATGGCTCCATACCGTATGTCCGCATCGGAGTTGAAAGAGTTGAAGAGTCAACATGAGGATTTGCTTGAGAAGAGGTTTATTCGTCCAAGTGTGTCACCGTGGGGTGCACCAGTTTTGTTGGTTAAGAAGAAAGAGGGTTCTATGAGACTTTGTGTGGACTATAGACAATTGAACAAGGTGACTATCAAGAATAAGTATCCACTTCTGAGGATTGATGATTTGATGGATCAGTTGGTTGGTGCAAGTGTGTTTAGTAAGATAGATTTGAGATCTGGGTATCATCAGATTCGTGTGAAGGCTGAAGATATTCAGAAGACTGCTTTCCGAACGAGGTATGGACATTATGAGTATTCTGTGATGCCATTTGGTGTGACTAATGCACCAGGTGTATTTATGGAGTACATGAATAGGATTTTCAATCCTTATTTGAACAAGTTTGTGGTTGTTTTCATTGATGATATTTTGATCTATTTGAAGAGTGAAAAGGAACATGCTGAGCATCTGAAGATTGTGTTATCTGTTTTGAGAGAGAAGCAGTTGTATGCTAAACTTTCTAAGTGCGAGTTTTGGTTAAAGGAAGTTAGTTTTCTTGGACACGTGATTTCGAGTAGAGGTATTGCAGTTGATCCGTCGAAGGTTGAAGCTGTATCACAATGGGAAGCTCCGAAATCAGTTTTTGAGATTAGAAGTTTTCTTGGTTTAGCAGGTTACTATCGGAAGTTTATTGAAGGATTTTCTAAGTTATCCTTGCCATTGACGCTATTGACTAGAAAGGGTCAAGCTTTTGTTTGGGATGCAAAGTGTGAGGAAAGTTTCCAAGAACTTAAGAGAAGATTGACTACAACTCCTGTTTTGATTTTACCGAATCCGTCAGAACCATTTGTTGTGTATTGTGATGCTTCTTTGATGGGTTTGGGAGGTGTGTTGATGCAAAATCGGCAAGTCGTAGCTTATGCTTCAAGGCAACTTAAAGTGCATGAGAGGAATTATCCGACGCATGACTTAGAGTTGGCCGCTGTTGTGTTTGTGTTGAAACTTTGGAGGCATTACTTGTTTGGTACGAGATTTGAGGTGTATAGTGATCATAAGAGTTTAAAGTATCTCTTTGATCAGAAAGAATTAAATGCGAGGCAAAGGAGATGGTTGGAACTTTTGAAAGATTATGATTTTGGTTTGAATTACCATCCGGGTAAGGCAAACGTGGTAGCTGACGCATTGAGTAGGAAATCTTTGCATATGTCAATGATGATGGTAAAAGAGTTGGAAATGATTGAGCAATTTCGTGATTTGAGTTTGGTGTGTGAGAAGACTTCTTATGGAGTTAGACTTGGTATGTTGAAGCTTACTAGTGGCATTCTCGATGAGATTCGAGGAGGTCAAAAATCTGATTTGAGTTTGGTTGATCGGTTGACTTTGATCAATCAAGGCCAAGGTGGTGATTTCCGGATTGATGAGAACGGTATCATGAGATGTCGTGATAGAGTTTGTGTTCCGGACATTGTTGAGCTGAAGAAGAGTATTCTTGAGGAAGGACATCGTAGTGGACTAAGTATTCATCCGGGTGCTACTAAGATGTACCAAGATTTGAGGAAAGTATTTTGGTGGCCTCGTATGAAGAAGGATATTGCCGAGTTTGTGTATTCTTGTTTGACTTGCCAGAAGTCAAAGATTGAGCATCAGAAACCATCGGGTTTGATGCAACCGTTATCTATTCCTGAGTGGAAATGGGATAGCATATCTATGGATTTTGTTTCTGGTTTACCTAGAACACCGAGTAACTTTGAAGCTATTTGGGTTATTGTGGACAGATTGACGAAATCTGCTCACTTTATTCCTATGCGTATGGATTACCCGTTGGAGAGATTGGCGAAGCTGTACATTGAGAGGATTGTCAGTTTGCATGGTATTCCATCTAGCATTGTGTCAGATAGAGATCCGAGGTTTACTTCGAGATTTTGGGAGAGTTTGCAAGGTGCCTTGGGTACGAAGTTGCGGTTGAGTTCTGCTTATCATCCGCAGACCGATGGACAGACTGAGAGGACGATTCAGTCACTTGAGGATCTTTTGAGAGCTTGTGTGTTGGAGAAAGGAGGAGCTTGGGATAGCTACTTGCCTTTGATTGAGTTCACTTACAACAACAGCTTTCATTCTAGTATCGGTATGGCACCGTTTGAGGCATTGTATGGTAGGCGGTGTAGGACACCGTTGTGTTGGTATGAGTCGGGAGAGAGCGCCGTGGTTGGACCCGAGATCATTCAACAAACCACTGATAAGATTAAGATGATTCAGGAGAAGATGAAGATTTCTCAGAGTCGTCAGAAGAGTTATCATGACAAGAGGAGAAAAACACTTGAGTTTCAAGAAGGAGATCATGTGTTTCTTCGAGTCACACCGATAACTGGCGTTGGTAGGGCGTTGAAGTCGCGTAAGTTGACACCGCGTTTCATTGGTCCTTATCAAATCTTGCAAAGGATAGGAGAGGTAGCCTATCGGATCGCTTTGCCACCGTCGCTTGCTAATCTCCATGACGTGTTCCATGTATCTCAGTTGAGGAAATACATTGCGGATCCGTCTCATGTAGTCCAAGTAGATGATGTGCAGGTGAGAGATAACCTGACTGTGGAGACATCACCTATGCGGATTGAGGATCGAGAGTTGAAACAACTTCGAGGTAAAGAGATCGCGTTGGTGAAGGTAGCTTGGGGAGGACCGGCCGGTGGAAACGTGACTTGGGAGCTTGAGAGTCAGATGAGGGAGTCATATCCCGAGTTATTCGTTTGAGGTAATTTTCGAGGGCGAAAATCTTTTAAGTGGGGGAGAGTTGTAACACCCCGATTTTCATTAATTAATTATTTATATTAATTATTGAGTGAATTTATTAAATATTGATTTATGTGATTTATCTAATTTATTTGAAATATTTGATTTAAATGAATTACTTGATTTAGTGAATTTATAAGAATTAATTGATTTATATAATTTATTGAGTTTATATAAATGAATTGGTTTATTTAATTTGTGTGAATTAATTGATTTAAGTGATTAAATTGAAATATGTGATTTAATTTATTATTTGAAAATAAATTGAATTGTGGAATTTATCTAATTATTTATTTTAATTAGATTGTTAGTATTTAGTAAAATATTTAATCTATTATATTTTATATGATATTGTAATTGTTGGACATTATTGGGCTTAAGGTGAGGTGTTAATATTAAGAGTAATGAGTTGGGTTAGGCCCATTTGGTTTATGAATAGTTAGGGTTTTAGAGGAGAAAGTTAGTAAGAAAAGTTGGAGAAAAGAACTTAGAAGAGAAAAAGAGAAGGAAGAGTAGAAAGGAAAGAGGAGAGGAACTCAAAGATCAAGGAAGAAATTTATCAAGAAATTCAAGGTAAGGGTGAGTTTTTCTCTCATTATTGGGGTTATTGGGTGTTGATTATTGGGTAGAAATAGTGTTAAAATAAAATCCTAAAATTTTCTACAAAACTGAATTTTAATTAGGTTAAGTTTAAATTCTGAGATTATTAATTTGAGATGTTTAGAAATTGATTTTTGGTGATAGTTTAGAAACCCATTTAATATTTGGGGTATCCTTTAAAACTGAAAAATTCTGAGATGAATATGTTAATTCCCTACTGTAGCGCAGGAAGTGGATATTAAAGGAATTTTATTTCGACACATTGGGTGCTCTTGTTCCCACCACTGTTACGCCTGGAGCAAACTTATAATCACCATGACTTTCTTTCATATGGCCAAATAATGGTTTTATTAGAAGTGGGTCACACTTCATGGAATGATACTAGTGTTAAGGATATAACTTAATAATTTCATAGAATTCATGAACAGTACCGCGTATCACTTTAATAGCAAAACGAAACATGATAATGTAATGATTCATAGCACCAGTATTTTAGTGCTATATTGAAAAGAAGTAGTATCCCATGTTAATGTAGTGTGATAATGAGAAGTAGAGGTACATCATGATACTGTAGCAAACCGTGAATTGTAGATAAACAATTTGGCAAGTAGCAATCTCGCATACGCCTTAGAAAACAAACGATACATGTGATGATTCTTATAGAATTAGTAACAGTATCACATGCACTTGGTAGCCAATGAAAACATAATACATTTCATACTTATTGTTACTGTATCACTGATATTAACCTGGAAGCCAACTGGAAATGATGAATCATTATATCCCTGTAGCGTCCTGTTTTTATTTTGTAAGTGTGTTTGGATACTGTAGCAATTGATTTCAAAATAGAAAGGTGATACTCCCTTAATAATCTGTAGCGCACCCTCTGTTTTCATTATGAAAAGTGATTATATAATATTAAATTAATTATTATACAATCTTTATTATATAATATTCATCATTATTAAGTGATGTTTTACTATTTAGTTAATATGGTTATTGAATATTGAATATTTATTGGACATTGAATTTAATTATTTAGAATGAATTAATTATTCAATATTTAATCGGTATTGTGTGTTTTGTGTATTGAGGTTGAATTCTGTTGATACTTGTGTATTACTTGTTAATTGCGATGGTACTATTTGGAGTGAGAATGCTATGGTTATGAACATGTGTTGTATGTGCAATTGTGTGGTAATTCAAGTGTGATGAATTATTGAAGATATGCATGATATTAAGATTAGGGAATGGTCTTAATTGCATATTGTTATTGATTGCATACGCATCATTTGTGTCAAGAGGCAATGTTTGGTAATTCCGTGGGAATTATTGACTTGTCCCAAACCTAACGCCGAATGGGGTTTGAAAGCCTAGGGGACGGGCTTTTGTTTTGTTATTGGTCTAGGGGACGGACCCGGTTTAAATGTAAAAACCGAAAAAAAATAACAAGTGTTGGTACCACATGGCATGAGTTGCATTGAGTTTGCATCGAGTCGCATGACATATATGATTGTTATATGGAAGTATGTGTGTGATTGTGACTTGTTGAGTATTGGAATTTGATATGAATTGTGTGGATACTTAAGTGATACTTGTTGATGAATATTGAAGTGTGAGATTATCTATTATTTGTGTTTATATGTTTTACAATAATCATTATCTTATAATTTCAATATTGATGTGAATTCTCACCCTTCTGTTGGAATGATGTTTTATACGACATCGCTCAGGTACCGAGGAGTAGACTTGCTCGTAGCGCGAGGTAGCCGCTGATGCAGCTGTTTAGTGTCTTTATTTATATTGGGTCGAGTCGTGCTCTGATCATGTAACACTGGGATCGTTTGGTTTATGTTTTAAAGATACATTATGTACTCTACTTATACTTTTATGCTTACTTGATCTATATTGAAGTTGGCTTTTATGCCTAAGTTTCGTTTATTAATGTGATGAGTATGAAACTCTCTTTATGTCTTTTATGATTATTTGGAATCCGCTGCTACATGCTAAGAGAAGTTTTGAAAAGCATGAAATTACTAAAGTGTTAATGAGCATGACAGGTGTTTTATGATGTTTTATGATTATGTGTGACACCCTTAAATGAATAGCATGATTGTTTACTCTGATTTATTGTATGTTTTATGCGGGGATTAGAAGGGTGTTACATTAGTGGTATCAGAGCAAGGTCGGTCAGTTGACCAAGTTGTTAGCGTGTTTAGTTTCTTTTGTACTTGATATGTGTGTGTAGCACTATCAGTATTGTTTGTTCTAACGAGGATTTGTTATTGGATTCAAGAGCTATGGTTGCAGGTAGGAATGATGCGGGTAGGAATGATGATGCGATTGCTGCAGCATTGGAGATGTTAGCTGGAGCAATTGGACAGATTCAGCAAGGTCATGCAAATGTTGGAAACAATGCTAATGATGAGTTCCATGCTTTAGGAAGGTTCCAGAAGAACAATCCATCGTCGTTCAAGGGAACGCACGATCCTGATCAAGCACAAGAATGGCTAGAAGCGATCGAGAAGATCTTTCGAGTCATGAACTGTTCAGATGAGCAGAAGGTGCAGTTTGGCACTCACATGCTTGTGAAGGAAGCTGAGCACTGGTGGAATAACACTCGTCAACGATTTGAAGAAGATGAGATTGATATTACTTGGGATCTTTTCAAGGATGCATTTTTGGAGAAGTACTTTCCCGAAGATGTTCGTGGGAGGAAGGAGATTAAGTTTCTTGAATTAAAGCAAGGTAACTTAACTGTGGCTGAGTATGCAACAAGATTTGAAGAGCTGATTAAGTATTGTCCTCACTACAACGCTTCTAGTGCTGAAAGATCCAAGTGTCTTAAGTATGTGAATGGTCTAAGGCCTGAAATCAAGCAAGCCATTGGTTATCAGGAGATTAGGCGATTTTCTGAGTTGGTGAACAAAAGCAGGATCTATGATGAGGATAGTAGAGCTCGATTTGCACACTATAAGAGTTTGAATGATAAGAAAGGAAAAGGTCAATTCAGAGGAAAGCCGTATGTGACTCCTACTGATAAGGGGAAACAGAAAGCTGGTGGTAGCAAGAAGCCGAGTGGGGGAGGAGCTTCCACTCCGGTTAAGTGTTATAGATGTGGTGTTGAAGGACATCGTGCTCCTGAGTGCACAAGTGTTGAGCGGAAATGCTTCAAGTGTGGCAAGCCAGGCCACAAAGCTATGGAGTGCAGAAGCGGTGCAAGTGTGACTTGCTACAACTGTGGTGAGCAAGGGCACATTAGTACCAAGTGTGACAAACCAAAGAAGGCTCAAGCGAAAGGAAAGGTGTTTGCTCTATCAGGATCTGACACTGCTAGTGAAGATCGTTTGATCCGAGGTACGTGCTTCATTAATGGTATACCTTTGGTTGCAATAATTGATACTGGAGCTACACATTCTTTTATTTCTTTGGATTGTGTGAAAAGATTGAATCTTGAGTTGTCTGTTATGAGTGGTGGTATGGTTATTGATACTCCTGCTATGGGTTCAGTAACTACCCCATATGTGTGTTTGAATTGTCCGTTGAGTATTTTTGGTAGAGACTTTGGAGTTGATTTAGTGTGTCTTCACTTAGATCAACTTGATGTTATTCTTGGGATGAATTGGTTGGAATTCAATCGTGTTTATATTAACTGTTTTGATAAAACGGTTATTTTCCTTGAACCCGAGAATAAAGGAGACTTGTTTATGTCTGCTAAGCAAGTGAATGAGTCAGTGCAAGATGGTGCCAAGGTGTTTATGTTGATGGCAACTTTGAGCATTAGTGAAAGTGGAGCAATTGATACTTTACCAATTGTTCGTGACTTTCCGGAAGTTTTTCCTGATGAGATAAGTGATTTACCGCCGGAACGCGAGGTGGAGTTTTCGATCGACTTAGTTCCTGGAACTAGTCCGGTATCGATGGCTCCATACCGTATGTCCGCATCGGAGTTGAAAGAGTTGAAGAGTCAACATGAGGATTTGCTTGAGAAGAGGTTTATTCGTCCAAGTGTGTCACCGTGGGGTGCACCAGTTTTGTTGGTTAAGAAGAAAGAGGGTTCTATGAGACTTTGTGTGGACTATAGACAATTGAACAAGGTGACTATCAAGAATAAGTATCCACTTCTGAGGATTGATGATTTGATGGATCAGTTGGTTGGTGCAAGTGTGTTTAGTAAGATAGATTTGAGATCTGGGTATCATCAGATTCGTGTGAAGGCTGAAGATATTCAGAAGACTGCTTTCCGAACGAGGTATGGACATTATGAGTATTCTGTGATGCCATTTGGTGTGACTAATGCACCAGGTGTATTTATGGAGTACATGAATAGGATTTTCAATCCTTATTTGAACAAGTTTGTGGTTGTTTTCATTGATGATATTTTGATCTATTTGAAGAGTGAAAAGGAACATGCTGAGCATCTGAAGATTGTGTTATCTGTGTTGAGAGAGAAGCAGTTGTATGCTAAACTTTCTAAGTGCGAGTTTTGGTTAAAGGAAGTTAGTTTTCTTGGACACGTGATTTCGAGTAGAGGTATTGCAGTTGATCCGTCGAAGGTTGAAGCTGTATCACAATGGGAAGCTCCGAAATCAGTTTTTGAGATTAGAAGTTTTCTTGGTTTAGCAGGTTACTATCGGAAGTTTATTGAAGGATTTTCTAAGTTATCCTTGCCATTGACGCTATTGACTAGAAAGGGTCAAGCTTTTGTTTGGGATGCAAAGTGTGAGGAAAGTTTCCAAGAACTTAAGAGAAGATTGACTACAACTCCTGTTTTGATTTTACCGAATCCGTCAGAACCATTTGTTGTGTATTGTGATGCTTCTTTGATGGGTTTGGGAGGTGTGTTGATGCAAAATCGGCAAGTCGTAGCTTATGCTTCAAGGCAACTTAAAGTGCATGAGAGGAATTATCCGACGCATGACTTAGAGTTGGCCGCTGTTGTGTTTGTGTTGAAACTTTGGAGGCATTACTTGTTTGGTACGAGATTTGAGGTGTATAGTGATCATAAGAGTTTAAAGTATCTCTTTGATCAGAAAGAATTAAATGCGAGGCAAAGGAGATGGTTGGAACTTTTGAAAGATTATGATTTTGGTTTGAATTACCATCCGGGTAAGGCAAACGTGGTAGCTGACGCATTGAGTAGGAAATCTTTGCATATGTCAATGATGATGGTAAAAGAGTTGGAAATGATTGAGCAATTTCGTGATTTGAGTTTGGTGTGTGAGAAGACTTCTTATGGAGTTAGACTTGGTATGTTGAAGCTTACTAGTGGCATTCTCGATGAGATTCGAGGAGGTCAAAAATCTGATTTGAGTTTGGTTGATCGGTTGACTTTGATCAATCAAGGCCAAGGTGGTGATTTCCGGATTGATGAGAACGGTATCATGAGATGTCGTGATAGAGTTTGTGTTCCGGACATTGTTGAGCTGAAGAAGAGTATTCTTGAGGAAGGACATCGTAGTGGACTAAGTATTCATCCGGGTGCTACTAAGATGTACCAAGATTTGAGGAAAGTATTTTGGTGGCCTCGTATGAAGAAGGATATTGCCGAGTTTGTGTATTCTTGTTTGACTTGCCAGAAGTCAAAGATTGAGCATCAGAAACCATCGGGTTTGATGCAACCGTTATCTATTCCTGAGTGGAAATGGGATAGCATATCTATGGATTTTGTTTCTGGTTTACCTAGAACACCGAGTAACTTTGAAGCTATTTGGGTTATTGTGGACAGATTGACGAAATCTGCTCACTTTATTCCTATGCGTATGGATTACCCGTTGGAGAGATTGGCGAAGCTGTACATTGAGAGGATTGTCAGTTTGCATGGTATTCCATCTAGCATTGTGTCAGATAGAGATCCGAGGTTTACTTCGAGATTTTGGGAGAGTTTGCAAGGTGCCTTGGGTACGAAGTTGCGGTTGAGTTCTGCTTATCATCCGCAGACCGATGGACAGACTGAGAGGACGATTCAGTCACTTGAGGATCTTTTGAGAGCTTGTGTGTTGGAGAAAGGAGGAGCTTGGGATAGCTACTTGCCTTTGATTGAGTTCACTTACAACAACAGCTTTCATTCTAGTATCGGTATGGCACCGTTTGAGGCATTGTATGGTAGGCGGTGTAGGACACCGTTGTGTTGGTATGAGTCGGGAGAGAGCGTCGTGGTTGGACCCGAGATCATTCAACAAACCACTGATAAGATTAAGATGATTCAGGAGAAGATGAAGATTTCTCAGAGTCGTCAGAAGAGTTATCATGACAAGAGGAGAAAAACACTTGAGTTTCAAGAAGGAGATCATGTGTTTCTTCGAGTCACACCGATAACTGGCGTTGGTAGGGCGTTGAAGTCGCGTAAGTTGACACCGCGTTTCATTGGTCCTTATCAAATCTTGCAAAGGATAGGAGAGGTAGCCTATCGGATCGCTTTGCCACCGTCGCTTGCTAATCTCCATGACGTGTTCCATGTATCTCAGTTGAGGAAATACATTGCGGATCCGTCTCATGTAGTCCAAGTAGATGATGTGCAGGTGAGAGATAACCTGACTGTGGAGACATCACCTATGCGGATTGAGGATCGAGAGTTGAAACAACTTCGAGGTAAAGAGATCGCGTTGGTGAAGGTAGCTTGGGGAGGACCGGCCGGTGGAAACGTGACTTGGGAGCTTGAGAGTCAGATGAGGGAGTCATATCCCGAGTTATTCGTTTGAGGTAATTTTCGAGGGCGAAAATCTTTTAAGTGGGGGAGAGTTGTAACACCCCGATTTTCATTAATTAATTATTTATATTAATTATTGAGTGAATTTATTAAATATTGATTTATGTGATTTATCTAATTTATTTGAAATATTTGATTTAAATGAATTACTTGATTTAGTGAATTTATAAGAATTAATTGATTTATATAATTTATTGAGTTTATATAAATGAATTGGTTTATTTAATTTGTGTGAATTAATTGATTTAAGTGATTAAATTGAAATATGTGATTTAATTTATTATTTGAAAATAAATTGAATTGTGGAATTTATCTAATTATTTATTTTAATTAGATTGTTAGTATTTAGTAAAATATTTAATCTATTATATTTTATATGATATTGTAATTGTTGGACATTATTGGGCTTAAGGTGAGGTGTTAATATTAAGAGTAATGAGTTGGGTTAGGCCCATTTGGTTTATGAATAGTTAGGGTTTTAGAGGAGAAAGTTAGTAAGAAAAGTTGGAGAAAAGAACTTAGAAGAGAAAAAGAGAAGGAAGAGTAGAAAGGAAAGAGGAGAGGAACTCAAAGATCAAGGAAGAAATTTATCAAGAAATTCAAGGTAAGGGTGAGTTTTTCTCTCATTATTGGGGTTATTGGGTGTTGATTATTGGGTAGAAATAGTGTTAAAATAAAATCCTAAAATTTTCTACAAAACTGAATTTTAATTAGGTTAAGTTTAAATTCTGAGATTATTAATTTGAGATGTTTAGAAATTGATTTTTGGTGATAGTTTAGAAACCCATTTAATATTTGGGGTATCCTTTAAAACTGAAAAATTCTGAGATGAATATGTTAATTCCCTACTGTAGCGCAGGAAGTGGATATTAAAGGAATTTTATTTCGACACATTGGGTGCTCTTGTTCCCACCACTGTTACGCCTGGAGCAAACTTATAATCACCATGACTTTCTTTCATATGGCCAAATAATGGTTTTATTAGAAGTGGGTCACACTTCATGGAATGATACTAGTGTTAAGGATATAACTTAATAATTTCATAGAATTCATGAACAGTACCGCGTATCACTTTAATAGCAAAACGAAACATGATAATGTAATGATTCATAGCACCAGTATTTTAGTGCTATATTGAAAAGAAGTAGTATCCCATGTTAATGTAGTGTGATAATGAGAAGTAGAGGTACATCATGATACTGTAGCAAACCGTGAATTGTAGATAAACAATTTGGCGCCTTAGAAAACAAACGATACATGTGATGATTCTTATAGAATTAGTAACAGTATCACATGCACTTGGTAGCCAATGAAAACATAATACATTTCATACTTATTGTTACTGTATCACTGATATTAACCTGGAAGCCAACTGGAAATGATGAATCATTATATCCCTGTAGCGTCCTGTTTTAATTTTGTAAGTGTGTTTGGATACTGTAGCAATTGATTTCAAAATAGAAAGGTGATACTCCCTTAATAATCTGTAGCGCACCCTCTGTTTTCATTATGAAAAGTGATTATATAATATTAAATTAATTATTATACAATCTTTATTATATAATATTCATCATTATTAAGTGATGTTTTACTATTTAGTTAATATGGTTATTGAATATTGAATATTTATTGGACATTGAATTTAATTATTTAGAATGAATTAATTATTCAATATTTAATCGGTATTGTGTGTTTTGTGTATTGAGGTTGAATTCTGTTGATACTTGTGTATTACTTGTTAATTGCGATGGTACTATTTGGAGTGAGAATGCTATGGTTATGAACATGTGTTGTATGTGCAATTGTGTGGTAATTCAAGTGTGATGAATTATTGAAGATATGCATGATATTAAGATTAGGGAATGGTCTTAATTGCATATTGTTATTGATTGCATACGCATCATTTGTGTCAAGAGGCAATGTTTGGTAATTCCGTGGGAATTATTGACTTGTCCCAAACCTAACGCCGAATGGGGTTTGAAAGCCTAGGGGACGGGCTTTTGTTTTGTTATTGGTCTAGGGGACGGACCCGGTTTAAATGTAAAAACCGAAAAAAAATAACAAGTGTTGGTACCACATGGCATGAGTTGCATTGAGTTTGCATCGAGTCGCATGACATATATGATTGTTATATGGAAGTATGTGTGTGATTGTGACTTGTTGAGTATTGGAATTTGATATGAATTGTGTGGATACTTAAGTGATACTTGTTGATGAATATTGAAGTGTGAGATTATCTATTATTTGTGTTTATATGTTTTACAATAATCATTATCTTATAATTTCAATATTGATGTGAATTCTCACCCTTCTGTTGGAATGATGTTTTATACGACATCGCTCAGGTACCGAGGAGTAGACTTGCTCGTAGCGCGAGGTAGCCGCTGATGCAGCTGTTTAGTGTCTTTATTTATATTGGGTCGAGTCGTGCTCTGATCATGTAACACTGGGATCGTTTGGTTTATGTTTTAAAGATACATTATGTACTCTACTTATACTTTTATGCTTACTTGATCTGTATTGAAGTTGGCTTTTATGCCTAAGTTTCGTTTATTAATGTGATGAGTATGAAACTCTCTTTATGTCTTTTATGATTATTTGGAATCCGCTGCTACATGCTAAGAGAAGTTTTGAAAAGCATGAAATTACTAAAGTGTTAATGAGCATGACAGGTGTTTTATGATGTTTTATGATTATGTGTGACACCCTTAAATGAATAGCATGATTGTTTACTCTGATTTATTGTATGTTTTATGCGGGGATTAGAAGGGTGTTACACTGGTGGCCCAGGATGCTTCCTCCTTGGTGAGGATGCTGGAAATGGCGGCCGTTTATGCGGAAGGGGACTCTGCGCTTGAGGCTGAACTTACTGCTGCCCGGGCTTCCGAGACGGCCTTGAAGGAGGAAGTCAAGAGTGTTCGTGAGGCTAAGAAGAAGGCCGAAGAGGAGACGGCCAAGCTGAAAGAGGAGCTCACCAGGCCGACAACGGAGAAAAAGGCTGCCGAGGAGTTGAACAAAGAGTTGATGGCGGCCAGTGCCCCGGGTGCTGATGAACCGGATGAGATAAAAGCGTTGAAAACTAGGGCTGAGCTGGTCGCCAGCATTCTGCAGGCCGAGGATGATGGTATCGCCGTGGCAGTAGAGTCCTTCGAAAGTGTCGTGGCCCAGTTGCGGGTGGTGAACCCTGGGCTTGAGATTTCGACCGAGGGTATCCACTATCTTGCGCGAGTGGAGGATGGCCGCATCGTCTTGCCCGCAGGCCTTGTTCTTGATACCCCCGAGGGTTAGCCCGAGGACCAGCCCGCGGAGGAGCAGAGACCTGAGCCCGTGTCGACCGAGCCTGCTGGAGTTTTGTTATTCGGATGTTGTTGTATCTTGTCCGGCCTGCATGCTGTTGATTTATTTGTAACTTTATTTAATTTTTTTGGGGTGGGCGTGGCCCCCCTTCTTATGTAATTCGCACAATCTTTGGCCCTTGTGGCCTTTTTCACTTAATGCCCGGTTTATGTTATCTATACAATTTTTGTTTATACTGCTGTACTTTACATTAGTTGTGCATGTGTGACTGCCCGTCGGAGGGTGCGTCTGTTAACGGAGTTTTCTTTTGAAAGATAGCTCGTCGTGTGTGAATTCGCCAGTGCGGGGAGCTGGTCGAATAGCCGGGGAAGGTCCTGGCGAAGTTGCGGATCTCAGGTCGTGATCGAGGCCTGAGGTCGCGGCGTGAACGTCCCATCGCGAGCTGGGGTTCTGCCAATCATGGTACTTGGGCGAAGGCAGTGCTCGGTTGAGGACCGCCGATGAGCAGAGTTCCGGCTCATTTACTTGAGCAGGATTCTACTTTGTACGTATGCATAATTTGTACCTGGACGAGCATGATGACCGTTAGGTGGTCCTTTGATGCGAGGAAGCCTATAGTTACTTTAGCTGTAGTATTGCTTAAGTTTTTCAGCGTTCACGGTCAAGGGATTGCATCCCCGTTGAGGTTTTCGAGGAAGTATGCACCATTTCCCGTTTTGGCACGGACTCGGTATGGCCCTTCCTAGTTGGCTGCTAGTTTGCCTTCGCGAGAGTCCTTGTGGTTTCTTCGCAGGACAAGGCTGCCCACACCGAACTCTCTTCGTAAGACTTTGGCGTTGTGCCTGATTTCTATTTTTTAATTAAGAGATGCTTCGCGGAGGGCTGCTACTGTTCGGATTTCCTCGACGAGGTCGAGCTCCTCTCTTATTGCTTCGTCGTTCATTTCCTCGTCTAGGGGTGATTCGGTCCTCCTGGATGGTACGTGAATTTCAATGGGTAAAACAGCCTCCGTGCCATATGCTAAGCGGAAAGGTGTTTCCCCGGTGGTGGACTGGGGAGTGGTGCGGTACGCCCATAAGACGCTGTGGAGCTCCTCGACCCAGGTTTTCTTCGTTTCATCCAGTCTTCACTTGAGGCCACGAAGAATGATGCGATTGGCCGCTTCTGCCTACCCGTTGGTCTGGGGATGTTCTATAGAAGCGAAGTGTTGCTTTGTTCCGAGATGGGAGACAAAGTCTTGGAACTTCTTGTCCGTGAATTGCGTTCCATTGTCCGTGACGATTTCTTGGGGAATCCCAAAACGGGCAAGGATATTCCACTTGTAAAAGTGCAGAATATTAAGTGCTGTTATCTTTGTTAAGGCTTCTGCTTCTATCCATTTTGTGAAATAGTCCACGCCCACTATCAGGTATTTGTTTTGGCTGGACCCCGTCACGAAGGGTCCTAGGATGTCTAGGCCCCACCAGGCGAATGGCCACGGGGAGGTCATGCTCTTCAGCTCGTTAGGTGGGGCTAGGTGCATATACTCGTGTCGTTGGCATTTGTCGCATTTCTTCACATGCTCCTTGGCATCGTGCTGCATGGTTGGCCAATAATACCCTGCCCGGAGGGCCTTGCGGGCAAGGGACCTTCCTCCTAGGTGCTGGGCATTAATGCCTTCGTGGATTTCTCGTAATACGTGGGGGATAACTTCCTCTTCTATGCACTTGAGTAGTGGGATGGAGAAGGCTCGTCGATAGAGCTTGTTTTCAAGGATGACGTACGAGCAAGCTCTTCGTCTGATGCTGCTGGCTCCTTGGGGTCATCCAGAAGTTCGTCCCTGGTGAGGTAGTTGTACACGGGCGTCATCCAGCAGTCGCTGTCTCCAATCGCGTGCACGTGTAGGGTCGAGGATCCCTTATCGATGCTGGACCGAGGAAGTATCTCTTGGATGACTGACCTGTTTCCGCCTTTCCTCTTAGTGCTTGCTAGTTTGGACAGGACGTCTGCTCGCACATTATGTTCGCGTGGAACATGTCTTACTTCTACTGCTCTGAATTTCGACATTTTTCCCTTGACTAGGGTTAGGTATTCAGAGAGACTATCGTTTTTGGTCTGATACTCTCCTGATACCTGGTGGGCTACGAGCTGGGAGTCCGTGCAGATGATGATTTCTTCAGCCCCTAGGTCTTCGGCTAGGCGCAAACTGGCGAGGAAGTCTTCGTATTCGGCCTGGTTGTTCGACGTGGGAAAGGACAATGTGAGAGAAGCCTCGACTATGGTCCCTTCGTCGTTTTCCAAAATTACTCCTGCCCCGCTGCCGCTCGAGCTGGATGCTCCGTCCACATAGATGGTCCATCTGTTTGCTATGTGGGACGAGGAGTCTGAGAAGGTTACTTCTGCTACGAAATCGGCCAGGGCTTGGGCTTTAAGAGCTTTTCTATTTTCATACTGGACGTCGAACTCGAACAGTTCCAATGACCATTTGAGCATTCGCCCGACCATGTCTGGTCGTCCCAGCAATTGCTTGATGGGCTGACCAGAAGTACTCGGTCTTGCTGAGATGGTGCTTAGTCCTTTTGATGCTGCTTCAAAGCATCGACGGGCAGCCTCAATATCGCCGTGGAGGGTGGCGACCATCCCTTCAGAAGTGTAGTACTTCATCTTGATATGTACGGTGGAAGGTACTGCAATCAACTCTGCCAGGGTTGGCCTTCCAAAAATGCACTGGTATAGTGATGGGCAATCAATTACCAGAAATTGTGCTTTAATTGCTCGGGTTGTCTTTCCTGAACCGAATGTTACGATGAGCTCTACGTAACCTCGGGGCTTTGTCACCGCTCCGTTGAATCCCTGCAGGTCGGATCCAACGTATGGAGTAAGGTGGGAGTCATTCAGCTGCAGCGTTTCGAACAGGTGGTTGTACATTATATCGACTGAACTGCCCTGATCCACGAGTATTCTGTGAACATCGAAGTTCGCCATCCTTGCTCGGATAAGCAGCGGAATGCTTGAGTTCGGCGATCCGCCGAGGAGCTCCTCCTTGTAGAAGGAAATAGGAACGAATCCTTTGTGAGTGGTATCCAGCGTAGTGACTTCATTAGAGCTCTTGCTGATCAGTTGGTCGAATCTCCTCTTGACTGAGCCGACCGTGATTTTGTTGAATCCACCCCCAGAAATGACCATGGCTGACGGGAAGGCCTCCCACGGGCTGTGAGTAGCGAGGTACATGGAGACAGGCAGACTATCAGGGATGCGGAAGTTCTCTGGCCGAGTCACGGACATGGCGACCTGCACGTTGGTGTCATCCGAGGGTGGAGTCTCTTCTACAACCTTCTTGCTCTCCTGGGTTTCTTGCCGGGGAGCATCTTTCTTTTTCGCGAACTGCTTCAGGTGGCCGTCGCAAATAAGGATCTCTATGGCATCTCTGAGGTGGATGCATTCTTCCGTCGTATGGTCGTGACTCTTGTGGAAGCGGCAATACTTGGATTTGTCTACACCTGGTCTGGCCGGCAGCTGTTTGGGGAAACGGACTCCCGCCTGCTTGAATTCTGAGTTGGCACATTCGGACAAGATTTTCTCCCTCGAGGTAGTGAGGGGGTATAGTCATGGAACCGCCCAGAAGGTCCCTTCTGTTCGCGTGCATCGCGAGGCTGATCGTCGCGTCTTTTATCTCCTCGACGGGATGTCGAGGGTTCTTCAGCTCTGGATGACCGGGCACCTTCTTGGTTTCGAGAGGCTCGGACAGAGTGGGCAGCGGCCTTCTCCTCGTACTGTATGTGCGACTGGGCTTGGAGGAGAAGGGCGTTAAGGTTCCTCGGTGGATCGAGGCCGATGGCTTTCGCGAAGTCTGAGCCAGGACGTAATCCCTGCTCGAGCAGGAATTTCTTCATCTCGTCGGTCGTTGGCACTTGGACAGCCTCCTTGTTGAACCGCTCAATGTAGGCCCGAAGAGGCTCATCTCTTCCCTGTACGACAGCTCCGGGGGATGCCTCGGTCTTCGGATGGCGTCGCGATGCAGTAAAGTGACGGGAGAAAATCCTCCCCAACTGTCTCCAGGATGTAATGCATTCTTCTGGCAGTTGCTTGTACCATGTCATTGCTCCCTTCCGGAGCGTGGTTGGGAACAGGCGGCATTTGATGGCTCCTCGTACCCCTCTGTAGTCCAAAAGAGCATCTATGTTCTCTATGTGCTCGTCTGGGTCAGTGGTTCCATCGTAAGTCCCTAGAGACGGAGGCTTCTCTAGTCCTTTAGAAAGACAGGTGGCCAGGATCCTGCGGGAAAACGGGCCGCGAGGCTCGTCGTCGCTGTCTGAACTTGAAGTTGATGGTGACCGTTGTCTGCGCTCGCGGCGGCGGTCTTTGCGAGGTGAGGGTGAACATGGCCGGTCACGAGGTCTGACCGGTGGAGAACGCCTATCCTGCCTCGTTCTCTTGTGTCTTGGTGGTGATCGATCCCGCCGGGAGATCTGGTCGCGCTTGCGAACGTGCTGTGATTCAGGCTCATGCCTCGATCTGTGGCCTTCCCCACGCCTAGGTGGCGGGCTTCTTGATCCTCGGTGCTTGCTCTTGGGAGGAGAGGATCTTGGAAGAGATGCTTCCTCGAGAGCTCCTATTCTTTCTCCTTGCTGCAAGATGAGGAGGTTTGTCCGGTTCACAGCTTCCAAGAGAGCTGCAACGGCCAGGTCGGCGCTGGGAGGGCCAGGAATAGGTCGTTCGCCCGACGGTGGCTGCTTGTCTCCTTGTCCGACGGGAGGAGGAGTTGGAGATGCAGTAGCCCCGTCTCGGAGGAAACGGGGATCTGAGAGTAACGGAAGTCTGCCGTCGACGTCCATCTTGTTGACGGGAACGAGAACCGTAACGTCAGGACTTTTTGCGAAGCTCTGAGCGGCCATATGTGGGCAGATCAAAGAAAGTATGTTTTGATCTTTTAGTTTCCGAGGAGGAAAGAAAGAAGGGGAGAACAAGGAGTTCCCACAGACGGCGCCACTGATCCGGAGTATTCGAACGGGTCCACGTAAGCTGGTCGTCAGAGGGCAAGGTGCTCAGATGGGTGCTGGTCGTCAGACGGGCGAGGTGTTCGGAATGCTGGTGAGGAGAAAAGGGGGTGTACCTGCAAGGCACTCCGACGCTCAAGTAAGAAAGGGTCAGAGAAAAGGGGTAAGTACAAAGTGTATTCTTAGGGTGAGAAAATGATACCTGACCCTCTCAAGCGAGAGGGTTTATATAGAGCCCCCAGCGCGTGGGCAACGGTCCTATTTTCGTGGCGAAATAACCCTTTTCCCCAAAGAATAGGTAACTGCCCAAACTAGCCGTTATGGCGGGCAGGGTGCCCAAAACTAGCCGTTATGTCGGGCATAGGCGCAGTTCCGGGCACCTGTCCTTTGCTGTCCGGGCAGCGAGAAAGCCGTGCGTAACGGGCATAAATGCCGGGGAGGAACGTTGCATTCCTTGCCCGGTGGAGGGGCAGAAATGTCACTTTTGCCCCTCTGTGGATTGGACTTAGGCAATATGGACCGCTCTAGAACAGAGGCGGATTGGGCCAATTATAGTCATTGGTCCAGTCCAGAACAATATATATTTTATTTCAAATGAATATGCAATTTTAACATAATTGAATAAAATTATTTGAGTTATCGAGCCTCAAACTAAATTTGAACTTATTACTTAAATATTTGTCTTGCATTTTTTCAATATATTTTAATAACAAATATATTATTCATATTTATCAAAGAAAAAATTTTGCTTATTATATTTTTTTATCATTTAATAGTGACATTTTTTCTCGTATTTTTTATATTATTCAATGATAATTACATATCCCATATTTATTTAAAAGAATTTCCATGCGTCATAGTTTGTATCAAGGGTATATATTGGTTTTTTGTTGGCTAATCTTTTTTATAAACAAATTTTGCCACATGTTAAAAATTATTATTTAGTATGATAATTTTATAGTAATAGGAATAATCAACAACAAGGTTAATTCGTTAGCATCCATAAGTAGGAACCGAAGAAAATGAAAATATGCATTGAATAGCTTCTTCTCTTATACAAGGGATGACCAAAACGTTTTCCACACGACTCCCATCAAAAGAACAAGTGAAAAGTGAAATAAGAAAATAGAATAGAAAAGGACCCCAGTAGGATGTAGAGGTGCCAATTTAGGGGGCTGGGGCCTAAATTTCAAGGCTCTCAAAAATAGAAAGGCCCAAAATTTTGAAAACAAATGAGCCCCAAAATATATAGGCCCTCTAAATTAAGGGCCCCTAAAATTCAAGTAGGGCCTCAAAGCCCCAAACATTCTCAAAACTTGATTTTTTTTTTAAATAGATTTTTTCAATCAATTTTTTTTAAAATCGTTTTTTTTTATTTTTGAAAAAAATCTTTTTTTTTTCGAAAAAAATCAATTTTTTTTTATTTTCGAAAAAAATCAATTTTTTTTTATTTTTGAAAAAATCGGTTTTTTTCATTTTCGAAAAAAATCGGTTTTTTTTATATTCGGAAAAAATCGGGTATTTTCATTTTCAGAAAAATTCGGTTCTTTTATATTTGGAAAAAATCGGTTTTTTTCATTTTCGGAAAAAATCGGTTTTTTTATATTCCGAAAAATCAGTTTTTTTATTTTCGGAAAAAGTCGGTTTTTTTATATTAAAAAAATTGGTTTTTTCATTTTCGGAAAAAATCGGGTTTTTTTTACTTTCGAAAAAAATCGATTTTTTTTATATTCGAAAAAAATCGGTTTTTTTCATTTTCAGAAAAAATCGGTTTTTTTTATTTTCGGAAAAAACCGAGCTTTTTTATTTTCAAAAAAAAAACAGTTTTTTTTTTTTTGGAAAAAATCGAGTTTTTTTTCCGGAAAAATAGAGTTTTTTTATTTTCGAAAAAAACCAGTTTTTTTCGGGAAAAAATTGAGTTTTTATTTTCGGAAAAATTTGTTTTTTTTATTTTCGGAAAAATTTGATTTTTTTTATTTTCGGAAAAAATCAGTTTTTTATTATTTTCGAAAAAAATCGTTTTTTTTTATATTCGGAAAAAATCGCATTTTTTTCAATTTTCGGAAAAAATCAGTTTGTTATTTTTTTCGGAAAAAACACTGGGTTTTTTAGTTTTCGGATCGATTTATTTTATTTACGAAAAAAAACGGGTTTTTTTCATTTTCGGAAAAAATCGGTTTTTTTCATTTTCGGAAAAATCCGGTTTTTTTTTATTTTCGGAAAAAAAATGGTTTTTTTTTTTTTTCGGAAAAAGTCTGTTTTTTTTCATTATCGGAAAAAATCGATTTTTTTCATTTTCGGAAAAAATCGGTTTTTTTTTCTGAAAAAAATCGTTTTTCTTATATTTCAGAAAAAATCGGTTTTTTATTTTTTCGGAAAAAAATCGTGTTTTTTTTTATTTTCGGAAATAATCGGCTTTTTTTTTCATTTTCGGAAAAAACCGGTTTTTTTTTTATTTTCGGAAAAAATCAGTTTTTTTTTGTTTTCTAAAAATATCGGTTCTTTTTATTTTTGGAAAAAAACGTTTTTAGGAAAAAAAACAGTTTTAAGAAAATATATGTTTTAGAAAAAATTCGGTTTTATAATATAAAATATTTTCTTTCAAATAAATTAGATTTTGGGCCCTTCACTTAAGCCCCATTAAAGACAAAAATATGAAGGGTCTTAAAAATAAGGGGCCAAGAAAATATTCATTTATTAAGGGGCCTAAAAAAATGGGGCCAACAAGGGGCCTAATTATTGGGGCTTTATCATTTAGGGCTTTTTTGACACCTCTACCCTTGTGAACTAAACATATTTGTAAATAAAATGCCTCATCTCCCCTCCCCTTTCATATTTTGAACCAAACATATATATAATTAAAACCCCTCCCCTCCATTCCGAGAATTTTACCTGTCACCCCCACAATTAAACCTGGAAACACCCCCCCCCCCCAATTACTTGTGAAAAGACATATTAGTCCCTCTCAAAAAAACATTTCTCCATTTCCAAATATCCGATAGACGCACGGATTTTTCAAATTCTTAGAGGATACCGGGAATTTCAAGCACCTACCGGGAATTTCGAATTAACAAGTAAGAATTTCCGGATTTTTTGAAATAACTGGTGAATATTACCGGTAATTTCAAAAATCCCGGTAACATCCTACCGGGAATTTTGAAATTACCGGTAATCGCCACCGGGGATTTCAAAAAATCTGGTAGTTGTAAATTTTTCCTTTTTCCGGAAATTTCAAATTATCCGGTATTTTATCAATATATTTTTTTTTAATCTTTTTTTTTCCAGTGAAAACTAGAGGCCGTGATGGTAGCATTTCTGGGAGGGTGCTTGATTTGGCGGGAGGTGGTAGGGGTAGAGGTACAGTAGTTCCTGATGCTGAGTCTGAACATGTACGGGCAGGCTGGATGGTCCCAATCGGTTCCCACCGGAGGCGGATGGCCGAGCAGCGGGGGCGTTTCCAGGCACCTCGGTCTGTTATGTAACGCCCCGATTCCAATTATTCCCATTTTTTTTAGTCTTTTATTTTAATTGGGTGATAAATTATTTTAATTGTGAATTTGGTGTGTTAAATGATATTTGGCCGTTTTGAGAGTTTTCGGGGAAATTAGAATTGAGGATATTTTAGACATTTCTCAATTAATGTTAAGTTAGAAATTTAGTAATAATTGTTGGAAAAATGATTAAGTGTGGAATTTTGTGAGAAAATGAATTAATTGATTGAGAGAAAAGAAATAGAAAAGAAAGAAAAAGAGATAAGAAGAAATAGAATAGAAATAGAAAGAAAAAGAGGATTAGAGAAAAGAAGAAGAGAAAGAAAGAGGAGGAAGAGAAAAGAAGAGGAAAAGAGGAAAACTTAGAAATTCATCAAGATCAATCGCATAGCAAGTTGGAATCCGGGTAAGGGTGTGAAATCTTGTTATCTTAGCAATGTGTACGATTATGTATGATTGTATTGTGAATTTTGTTGATTTTCATGAGTTTTGGGTATAAACCCATTGGTGTAGAAAATGGTAGAAATCGATGTTTTCGCGGATAGAAATCGATATAATTTGTGTTGTATAATCTCCATATGCTTATGAATCATTGCTATTAATTGTTTTGCTGATGGAAGTGATTTGGGGGAGAAAATCGAGTTTTTTAGGGTTTTGGAACAGTGAAAACGAAGCAGAAATTCTGCTTCTGGTGTGAAGCGCCGGGCGAAATGCTCAGAGTGCCGGGCGGTTCGTGCCTTCGCCAGGCGAAATTGAGAGGCGAGAGGGTGTCAAGCTACTGGTTTGGTTCACGTTTGGGGGAATTTCCTTCGCCCCTTCTTCGCCGGGCGAAGCGAAGGCGAAATAGAAGCGTCGCCGGGCGAACCTTTTCTGTCGCCGGGCGCTTTTGTTTTTTTCATATAATTTTCATTTCTTTTAAAAAATTCATAATTCTCGAACCGTAATTCCGATTTAGGCGTTCTTTATATCGTTGGAAAGCTTTTGAGCTGTACTTTGTGATTATGATGATTTTGAATTTGTTAGCCGATTTAATTATGTCGAGAATTTGGGAATAGTGTCATTTACCGACTTTTGTCGTTTTAAATGTGTATATTGGTTGTGTAACATACAATGTGGCATTGATATTAATGTGTATGCCTTGTATGATGTTGGGTAATGATAATGCACGTGATCACATGTTGTGATGATAAAGTATGGCCGAAAGTCAAATGAATGTGATATGTTGTAATTGGTGTTATATGCATGTTCATGATTACATGTATGTGTGAAAATGAATCGCTTACGTGAAGTTCAATGTATGTTAATTGATGGCCGTATGGCAAGAAAATGCATTGTTGGATTGATTTCTAATGCATGAATAAAGATGGTGAAATAATTCTTATTGATGAATTGTATGTGATTGTAAGAGATGAATGCATGACAATGTTTGTATTCATGTATGCATTATAAGAATGTCTTGTGTCATTTTCCATGTGAAGCATCATGAAATACATTCTTGTGTTGAGTGATTCTAATGAGAATCCGTGGTAACATCGTGTGCCTATGTGAGGTGTGAGCGATGATTACGAACGATTGTGTGCCTATGTGAGGTGTGAGCAATTGGATTGTGTGCCTAGGTGAGGTGTGAGCAATCGGGTCGTGTGCCCAGGTGGGGTGTGAGCGATCCATAAACATTGTGTGCTCATGTGGGGTGTGAGCAATGGGTGAACATCGTAGGCCCGACGGGGAGTTACAGTGATGTAACGAGCGATGGTTCCAGTAGAGTTCCTGAGTGAACTTGTGATGATCGAGTCGGTACCGCATTGCATCTGCATAGAGTCGTGATTCAGTCTCTATGATTTGCATTTATCATCTTTGTATTTGTGCCTTGATGAATGAACATGAATGTGTATGTTTATGTGGAATGATTGAGAATGGCGAAAGCATGCCTGATGAATATGCTTGGTGATATATATATATACATTGTGATGTATACGGGTGAATTTTGATGAATTGTGGTGAGAATGTGGGATATGTGTATTTTTATGTTAAGGTATATATAATTATATGCATTTTTATTATGATATTATTTCTCACCCTTCTGCTGTTTTATAATGCTCTACGAGGCATTGCAGAGTAGGTATGCTGGTGGTCTTTTTGTGGAGCGTGTCTTCATTCTTTTGGTCGGTCGGCTCTGATATGTAGCACCGGGTAGCTAGGATGGCTATGATTCTTTTGTGATACATTTGTATATGTATCTTGCTGATGAATGTTTATGTAAACATGTATGATGTTGGTGGAGAATACTTGATGATTCATGTATATATGTATATATGTATATATGCTTGTTGTTATTCAATGTTTAGATTTTCTGCTTTTATTCTAAATATTGAGATGTGGGTGTAAGGACTAAGTTCCTCTGTTGCAAGTTACTCCACTGTTGCATATCAATGGTTGAGCAGGTGTTGTATGTTTTAATTTAAAGTATAATGTGACATATCTCTTTTTTACCATGTTTATAGTTATACTCTGACGAAATTTTTAATATGTGCCTAAATGATTATGTGATGATTTGGGGGTATAGAAAGGGGGTGTTACATGTTAGGCGACGTGGAGGTCTTTCCTCATTGCAGACCACAGATGGGGACGTCCCTGTTCTTCAGTCGGAGGAGGCTATTATTGGAGATGTTCCGCAGGAGACTGCAGTTATGGATGTGGTAGAGGAGATTGATTTTACAGGGGCACTTGAGGTTGAGGTTGAGGATCAGGAGGTGGGTGATGCTTATACAGGAGAGGCGGCTGGTACAGCAGAGGCACCTGGTACAACAGAGGAGACCATTGAGACCATTGAGACCGATGTCACGGTCCCATCGACCAAGCCATCGGTGCATACTGAGCCAGGATTCTCTAGCGGGCCAATAGATACGTCTGTGCTTACAGAGTACAATGAGCATGTGGCGTTGCGATTATGGCTGGGCGAGGTATATGTTTTTTGCATTTCATTTTAAGTTTTGTTAACTTATACATAAATTGTTTTTGTACTAACAAAGTTGTTTAATGGTTCGTGTCACAGGTACGACCTGTACTGAGGGTCCAGTCTCGTGGGGCGAAGATGAAGAACTTCCAGCGTATTCCGTTCCCCGCTGCGAGGAAGAGGATCGTGGAGGAGTTTGACCTCCTGCATTTTGGGAACTGCTCTCTCACCATGCTCGATGCAGATCTACTGAGTGCCTTCGTCGAGAGGTGGCACAAGGAGACATCATCATTTCATCTCCTATTCGGAGAGATGACTGTGAACTTAGATGATGTTGCCTCCTTGTTTCACCTCCCTATCGGCGGTAGATTCTGGACGGCCCCGATCATGAGTGTGTCTCAGGCACATGCGTTGGTGGTACGTGATATGGAGCTGCCTGAGGCATTGGTGTATCAGGAGTTCACCGATACACGAGGCGCTCACCTACGCATGCGGTGGCTCCGTGATAGGTACGATGAGCTTGTTGCTGCTGGGAGGTTCCAGACTGCCGCTGGGGCGTACATGCTGCATATAGTAGCATGTACTCTCTTTGCGGACAAGTCAGGTATGTATGTTGATGCTCGCTACCTATGCCTGTTCAGCGATCTGCAGATGCACAACTTGGCTTGGGGTTATGCAGCCCTGACTCAGTTGTATCATGCACTCGGGGAGGCGACCTGATTTGAGACGAAGCAACTTGTTGGGTACCTTAGTTTGTTGCAGGTATATCTTAATTCATGTTCTTACTTGTCCTTCTATTTTTATTTAAATCATTCTATTTCTAGTTTATTGTTTGTTGTGATCTCAGTGCTGGATCTATGAGCATTTCTATATGATATGCGATAGGAGGTTCCAGCCATATACCCAAGGCGAGCCACAGACGAAGAGGTGGAGGGCGAGGCAGAAACACCCGGGGGGCATACTTGAGTACAGGAGGAGACTGGACGAGCTGACCGTAGAGGATATCATATGGACACCCTACGATGATCACAGAGCCGTCCGTGAGTTTGAGGAGTCGTCATTATACTTCAGATATATGAGATGGGAGACTCTGGTTGCCAGGCACCTGCCAGAGAGATGCTTGCGCCAGTATGGCTACATCCAGAGGTGACCACCACCAGTTCCAGATACACCCTCTGAAGGTATTGATCGGTGGTTTTAGACGCACTTCCTCAGCTCCAGTCGTGCCATTGTAGCTGGATCTGCACCGGTTCAGTATCCCTCGCAATGTGAGGATGGCTACTTGGAGTGGTTTCTCACCGTATCACATCCACGCATTACTCCACCACCGGCTGAGGAAGCACCTTCTGAGGATGCACCTTCTGGGGGTGTACCTTCTCATGACGCAGCTCCTCCTCCTCCTCCTCCTCCAGCACATCACCGTGTTGACACACAGCGCTTTCAGATGATAGCAGTGATGGCGGATGAGCTCATGGGCTTGGTAGACCCTGATGGCAGTGTTTTTGCTGGATTAGCTAGGATTGCACACCTAGCCCGTGGGGCTCCTATTTAGTATTGTATATGTATTTTTGTATTATATGTATATTTTATATTATATGTATATTATTGTATTATATGTATATTATGTCAGAACAATATATTGTATCATATGTATATTATTGTGTTGTATGTATATTATGTCAGAACAATATATTATTATTATACCTTCGATTACTCTCTTACATCGCAGTGATATGAAATAAACAACTTAAACAAATCAACACTTAACATTACATAAACAACTTAATTAATCAACATTAAAAACCTAAACACTACCAGATGCCTCAGGGCATTTCAGCATCTCCATTATTTCATCAACAGATCTTGAAAGCTGCACATCAAACTCCATCGGACCCCTTATTAGCCTACGGCGAAATGATCTCCACATTTTGATGACATCTTCATCGTCCTTTCGCTCAATTTGGTTGTATTTCAGACTACCATCCACCCAATCCTCCCGAAACTCGATCTTCGACACCTTTCTATTGTCACCTTCAGGCAACAATCCCTTCAACTTCGAAGTTAGGCCGACAAAGGAGATTGTGTCATCGGGAAGCATGAATTCGACAGGACGATAACCTCTCTGGAATTAAACTTCTGCCTTAAGCAAAAATGCGAGAGAAGCCATTTTTTTCAGATATGTTTTACCACAAGACCAAACCCCTATTTATACAAACGTTCATCCATTCTGGACCACACAAAGTGTCGGTGCAATCACAACCATACAAAACTGTCGGCAAAATCTCGGCCGTTTAAAAAAAACCCTAAAATTATAACTACCGGGAATTTCAATTGGGGTGAAATTTCCGGTATCAAACTGTGCTTTTCAGGGCATAACCGAATTTTTAACCACTTACCGGGGAATTTGAAACTACCAGTATACCGGGTATTTCAAATACACAACCGGAAATTTTGAACAATACCGGAAATTTTTTTAACATTACCGAGAATTTCGTCCGGAGATTGTTTGAAAAAATTTAAGGGACATTTTCGCCATTTAAAAAATATGGGGGGGGTGGCAGGTTTAATTGTGGGGGGGGGGGGGGGGGGGGGGGGTTGACAGGTAAAATTCTTCTCCATTCCCCTCACCTCCCTTCCCTTTAATAAAAATCTCTCCCCTCACCTGCCCTCGTTGGAACCAAACAGACCCTTAGTTTTTCTCCAAAGCATCGTTATAAAAGTTGTTCAATCATGAAAGGTGTTCCCTTTTTGTTCCTTGTGACCAAAAGTTTTAATCAACTAAAAAGAACTTTTTTTTTTAAGAACTCATGAAATATATATTTATTTTAATATAATAAAGTTTATTAAAAAAATAAAAGGAAATTATTAGTTAGATATCTTCTAATAAGTAATGCCCAATTAAATTAATTAGTATAATAATATAAGACTAATCAAAAGCTAACAAAGCAAATATAAAAACGGATTAGTTTATAAACTTCATTCGAGAACAATTAAGGGTATGTTTAAAGACATTATTCACAACAGAGTCGTGAAAATAACACAAGCAATGAATCACTAGTTTTTATTAGTACATATAACAATATCAAGGAGAGAACATAATGATATTCAAAGAAATAAGGCTACATTACTCAAACATAAAAAGTTCAAACTTCAAGCAATAATATCTTAATATTTGAAAACACCGACATCAAATTAATTCATTCTTCTTCGATTTGCACTGCCTCTGTTGCGTGTTCTTTTCATTCTTACATTAAACATACGTTCGAAGAATCTTACCAGCCATATAGGTTTTCCAAAGAAAAACACATTATATCCAAAGAGCAGCCCAGATATTGCCCCACACACATATCCTGTTGCTACTGCTTTCCATCCAAATCCTGATTTCTCTTCATCTTTTGATGTTGAATGTGGTGGTTGATCTTTATCATATATGCATGATTTAGATAACGGGAATCCACATAACATTGCATTTCCGTCATAGGAATTATTTTCAAATGTATCAAACTGGTTACCTTTAGGTATGATTCCCTCAAGGTGGTTTTGTGAAAGGTTTAAGACAGAGAGAAAAGTCAAATTTGTCAAAGCTATTGGAATCTCACCTATCAATTGGTTCCGTGAAAGATCCAACCACTCCAAATTTCTCAAATTACTCAAAGATTGAGGAATATTACCAGTGATTTCATTGTTTGAAAGGTTGAGACCTTTGAGAGAAATTAATTCTCCAATGACATGAAGAATTTCTCCTTCAAACATGTTGTTTGATAAATCAATTGTTGTGAAAGTAGTCAATATCCTCGTTAGCTCCCTGGAAAAACCTTTCATCACAACCTCGACTGAGTCATTATAGTAATAGTCAAAACCCCCATTAGTACCCATGTATTGCAAATCAGTTTTGTTGTCATTCGAAATCATCATTCCTTGAAAGTTCTTGATGCATGATGTTGGCAAGGGTCCTCTTAAATTGTTATGAGAGATGTCGAAAATTCTTAACATAGAAAATGAATGCTCGGTGCTCGAACATGTCATTTTACCATAAAGTTTATTTGATCGTAGTCTGAGAACCTGTAACTCTGGTAGAGTTTCCAACCAATTTGGAAATGCATCCTCTATGTTGTTATCTCCAAGGTCCAAAATTTTGAGTTTTGTGCAGTGAGCCAAAGAGAATGGTAATGGTCCTTCCAAATGATTGTCATTCAACTTTATTGTATCAAACTCATTTCCTTTGAAAAAAAAATTAGGAACGCTTCCATAAAAGTTGTTCATTTGCATATCCATAATATAAAGATGAGGAAATGTTCCAAGACATTGGGGTATTGTGCCAGTTAAATTGTTGTGAGCCAAATTAAGAACTTGCAGGGAACTTGCATTGCACAATGACAAAGCAATGTCTCCTGTGAAGTTGTTATTTGAGAGTAAAAGGTATCGAATGCCATATGATGGAATTGGAAGATCTCCTTGCAATTTGTTGAAACTAAGATCAATGTGTTGAATGTTCTTCCACGAGCTTAAGAGATTGCTTTGAAACCATTTGGAAATTTTCCCATAAATGTTGTTATTAGAGAGATCTAAGTCAGTAAGATTTTGGAGTTCAAATATTGAATTCGGAAAATGACCGTGTAAGTTGTTATTAGAGAGATCCAAATATTCTAATGAATGAGTTGAGAAGTTACCAATGAATCCTGTGAGGTGATTGTCATTGAGGTCCAATTGAAACAAAGAAGGCAAATAATAACACCAATGTGGAATTGTTCCATTTAACATGTTATGCCCTAAAAGCACAATTCTCAATTTTGAATGATTTGTGATTTTACTTGGAATTGGGCCAACTAGTTTATTATTGCTAAGAAATAAATATTCTAATTTGATTAAATTTTCAAAAACATTTGGAATGTTGCCGCTAAATTTATTAAATCCAAGATCTAAGGATGTGAGGTTTGTAAGTTTTGAAAGTAATGATGGGATCTCACCCTCAAAATTGTTGGCACCAAGGTACAAGTATGTAAGTTGAGTTAGGTTCCACAAAGATGGAGGAACCATTCCATTGAAATTGCATTCTTCAAGGACTAATACGGTAAGAGACGTCAACTGACCTATGGAATAAGGAATTTCACCTGAGAAAGCAATTTGGGAGAGGTCCAAGTACCTAAGAGGAGTGCTCCAGTTGGACTTTGGAAGTTGACCACTAAGATAATCATTACGTGACAAATCTAAGTTTTGAAGATTAGGTAGAGAGAGGATGTCACTTGACAAATTTCCTTTCAGCCTAGTGTATACTAAACTAAGAGAAACCAAAGAGGATGACAAATTATTTAGCATAGACAAAGAGGTCTCTTTGATTGAACTCATATCCACATGATCAAGGTAAAGCTCCTTTAAATTAGTAGCATTATGAATGAATTTCTTCCATGTGAAGGGATTGAGTTTCATAGAAGAGTCAAATCCACGACTACTACTAAGATCAAGTGATACTAATTTTGATAAATGAGAGATTGCGGAAGGAATATTACCAGTGAGGTTACAGTATGATAGATTTAGATATGTGAGACTCACCAGATCACCAATTCTAACGGGCAATGAAGAGGTAGAAAAATGATTAAAAGCCAAGTTGAGTTGTTGAAGGTGTCTAAGTTTGAAGAGAGTGGTATTGGGACGTAAATGACCTCGCAGATTGTTGCAACTAAGATCCACACCAATGACAAAGTCCGAGACGTTGTCACAGGTGACACCATCCCACTCGCAACAGTCTTTACTCTTTTTCCAAGATTCTGTCTTGAAAGAAAAAGAGGAACAACTAGGAAACTGAAATTCCCCAGGTTTAGATGAAGTGTTGACAGAAAATGAGTTCTTGAATTGTAACAATGCAGTGCTTTCATGGGGGTTGCATAATGAGAAAGATTTGGAAGTAAAATAAGTAAGTAGCAATAAAAACAAGTGAAGGGAAAAATAAGGCAAAACTAAAAGTAAGGATCCCATTTAGCGAAACTTACACTTGCACTCTTTTTTTCAAGATTCTTTTTTACTTGTTTTAGGATATGTTACCAATTGATTATTTTGTGTTTATATAGAAAACATAGCATTGATATAAGACGGAGAAGAAGCAAAGAAGTTTGTCTTATTATAGTTGTTTACATATTGAGTGTTGGTATGCTCTTGTTTTGTAGTAGGGGATGCTTTTCTTCAACCGTATGGAGCACTCTGGTAGGAAGACTTTTTGTGGTTGATAATTGACAACATTAACTTTTTTTATATATAAAAAAATTAATAAATTAAATAACATTAAAATAAATGACAAAAAAATAAAAAATAACATTAAAAATTAATAAATTAAATAACAATAAAATTTAATTTTTGTTATAAAAAAAATTGATATATTAAATAACATTAAAAATTTAATAAATTAAATAACACTAACTTTTTTTTTGCAATTTTAGTAATAATATGATACTTGACAACATTAATTCATATGTTTTGGAAGATAATGAAAATGCATTGACAATATAAAAAAATTTTATACTATTATTTAATGAAAATTTTTCACTTTGTCATGTTATAGAAGTAATTTAAAATTTTCAATTTGACTTGGAGGAATATATTGTCATCATTGATTGATAGTATAAAATTAATTTACATTGTCAGTATATCATCCATTTTCCTCAATGTTTTATATATATTTAAAATTAGAGGTGACCGAAAATAAAAACATGCATTCTTCCTGAGATGAACACCAAGAAGCCTTTTGAGTATATGTTTTGACCTATTCGTTAAGTAGAAATCACAATGAATAATTTGATAAAATATGCCCGTTTGTTTTGGCTTTTTTTAAAAATGATTTTTATAGTGGAACATAATTTTGTGGGAAATTTTTTTAAAAAGAAACTTTTTATAAAAGCATCAAATGAAATTTTGATTTGAAGGGTTATTCTTAAAATGTTATTTTAGGTATTTCATCATTTTATCAAAACTTATTTTGGATATCAAAATTTCAAAAAATCACTCAATTTTGAAGCAATTTCAAATAGCTTTTCATAAAAATCATTTTTAAAATACAACTTTTTGAAAAAATTGTGATTTTGACTATGTTTTGATCTTCAATAATGTATATTTATGTTATAGAATCTCAAAATTAGTCTTTTAATTTATAAAAAACAAATTTAAAAAAACCTGTAATATTTTGAAAAACGTTTTTGTAGAATCCATTTTCAAAAATATAAAGAAAAAATCTATTTTATTAAAGCTAAAACAAATTAACTGGCCCATACGTAGATTAAAGAATCAACGTCGATTTTATTCATGAGAAATACTTAGTTAAGTCCTAGAGAAAAACAATAATACCTCTTCTAGAAATATGTACTGGTATAATCAAATCACTCTTTTTGGAAGAGTAATGGTTATCACTCTTTAATTCAGGATTGAATATGAATCATAGAGTCGTATTTTAATACAAGTCTTTATTTCAGGTGTTAAAATAGATGTGAGAAAATTTTATTGCATACCCCTACAATTATACCCATACCTCTACACTAAATTTTTTTGACCAAAATACCCTCATATAAATAGTTATAATTTTAGAAATTTTCATTTTTCATTTCCATTTCTTGCTGAAGTCTTCCGAGAAAGAGAAAGTTTTTCTACTGTTTACCGGAACACATACAACAAGTCTTCCGGTTCATAAAGTGTATATCGGAACTCATATCACAAGTCTTCTGGTTCATAAAGTGCATACTGTAACACCCCCAATCTATACCCCACAATAATATAAAGCGATAACAAAATAATCAGAGTATAATTAAAAATATTCATGGCATAGACGGAGGCATCACATCATATGAGGCGAATTACAACAACCTGCTCATATAGATATGCAATAATCAGGTAGCAACATAAATAGAGGAAACTCAGTTCCTAACACCCACAATTCAGATACAGAATAAAAGCGGAAAATCTGCAACTGAAATCTCATATATAAACATAGAAGTGTATCTGTCATAAACAGAGTCATACATGTACAATCCAAAAAGATATATATATACACATAATCACATAACGATCTCCCCGACTACCCGGTGCTACATATCAGAGCCGACCGACAAAGGAATGAAGACATAATCTTCACAAAAAGACCTCCAGCATCTAATCTGCAATGCCTCGTAGAGCATTCAAAACAGCAGAAGGGTGAGAAACACAATTATAATATAATTGCATACAATTATGTAATAACATAAAATACACATACAAAAACATTCTCACCACAACGTATACCATAAATCAAATACTAAACAAAACAATTCATAATTCATGCATCCATCACAAGGCATATCAATCATGCTTAAAACATTCATCACCAATGCATATCAATTCATCAATCCCATTCACAATTCTCACACATAATCAATCCATTCGTGACTTGTGCAAATGCACAGAGACCGACACAACGACTCTATGCATGCGGTACCATTCCATCCATCATTCTCATCATTAATTCACTCAGGAATTATTGGAATCATCGCTTGTTACTTAGTGTAACTCCCTGTCGGGCAAACGATGTTCACCGTCGCTTTAGGTCCTCTTTGTATAAGACACACGACGTTTATGGATCACTTTAGGTCCTCTTTGTATAAGGCACACGATCCGATCGCTTTAGGTCCTCTTTGTATAAGGCACACAATCATCTATAACGTCGCTTTAGGTCCTCTTTGTATAAGGCACACGACCGTTACAGCAGATTTCCTCTGGAATCGTTTCGTCGCTCACACCCACTAGGGCACACGACATCACAAGAATGCATATCATGATGCTTGGCAAACAATGACTCATGACAATCAAATGCATACATATACACATCCATGTGAACCATTCCAACATCCATAATCATGCATATACAATCAAACACAATCACAATGCATTTACTTGCCCTTAGGCCACCAACCATCATCACAACATTTCATCACATGCATTCACATCATACAATAGTACACAAGTCATTCGTTATATATCAAAAGCAAATTGCATGATAACACATCAAATACACACAGTTAAGACGGTAAAAGTCGACAAAATGACACATTCCCAAATTCCCGATACAATTAAATCGGCCGCTAATCCCAAAACCATTCCTATAAGAAGGAGCATCTCATAAGCTTTCCAACACATCCGACCTCGCCTCAATCTGAGTTACGGATCAAAAGTTATGAATTTTCAAAGAAAAGAATTTATTGAGAAACAACCAGATTCGCCTGGCGACTTAGGATTTCGCCTGGCGGATCCCCCTTCGCCAGCACTTCGCCTGGAGAACTAGTGGCGAACCACAATTTTAGAAAAACCCCAAGAGTTACAGAAGCTAGCACATTTCTGTCTCCCCGTTTTCGCCTGGCGACTTACGATTTTACCTGGCGAATTCCCCCTTCGCCAGCACTTCGCCTAGCGAACTAGTGGTGAGACCTAATTCGCCTGGCGAATCCCAAATTCGCCTGGCGAATCGCATCAGAACCAGAATTTTCTGCTGTGGGTTACATGGTTCCAAAACCCCCAAAAATCCCATTTTTCCCAACCAAAACGTTATCAATCCATCAAAACAAGTATCAGCAATTGTTCATAGACACAATGTGATCATACAACACGATTTATATCAATTTTCGACCGCGAAAACATCGATTTCTATTCATTTGCTCATTTCAACCTAGAAGTGAAAACTATGGAAAGACAAGTAGACATTCAAACACACACATACATAATCATACACAAGCATATAATAACCGAGTTTCGCACCCTTACCCGATTAATCGTGTTTCAAAGTGTCGGTTGAATCGATCTCTCAAACTTCAAGTTTTTCCTCTTTTTCTTCTTCTCTTTCTTTTCTCTCTATTTTTCTCTCTATGTTATATTTTAAATGAAAAACATAATATCTACCCAAGCAAAAGACCAAAATACCCCTACACTCAATTTTCTCGCAAACGCTCCCAAAACGCGATAAAACATAATAACGATAAACATAACAAATTTACCAAATAAAAACCAAGAATAAAATAATATAAAGACAAAAATAGTTAAATCGACTCGATTAAATAAATCTAACAAAAACCGGGGCGTTACAACTCTCCCCCACTTAGAAATTTTCGTCCTCGAAAATATTACCTGAGACGAATAACTCCGGATACGACTCCCGCATCCGACTCTCCAACTCCTAAGTCAAATTGCCTTCAGAAACTCAAGATCCTTCCACCTCCGATCATGATAACCCTTTTGCCTACTCTGAGAAGCCTTCATCTTCTCACGAATAAGTTTCACGTTGTCCGTAGTCTGTTGAACTAACTCCGGTCCAACCACCGAACTCTCACCAAATTCATGCCAACACAAAGGTGTTCGACATCTTCTTCCATACAACGCTTCAAAAGGTGCCATTCCAATACTTGAATGGAAACTGTTGTTATACGTGAACTCTACCAACGAAAGATAAATATCCCACGCACTACCTTGCTCAAGAACACAAGCTCTCAGCAAATCTTCCAATGACTGAATAGTTCTCTCGGTCTGACCATCCGTCTGAGGATGATAAGCACAACTCAATCTCAACTTGGAACCTAACGCCTTTTGCAAACTTTCCCAAAATCTGGAAGTAAACATCGGATCTCGATCTGAAACAATACACAACAGAACCCCATGTAATCTCACAATCACACGGATATAAATCTCAGACAACCTCTCTAAAGAAAAACTGATATCAATCGGAATGAAATGCGCCGATTTAGTCAGCCTATCCACAACCATCCAAATGGCATTATGTCCCTTCTGAGTATTCGGCAACCCTGTCACAAAATCCATAGAAATGTTGTCCCATTTCCACTCGGGAATTTCCAATGGTTGCAATCAACCACTAGGCTTCTGATGTTCTACCTTTGACTTCTGACACGTCAAACACGCATAAACAAACTGAGCCACATCCCTCTTCAATCCGGACCACCAAAAGATCTTCTTCAAATCTTGATACATTTTATTAGCTCCCGGATGTCTGCTCAAACTACTTCGGTGTCCTTCCTCTAAAATCATCTTTTTCAATTCCGAATCATCAGGAATACAAATTCTACAACGGAATCTCGAAACACCCTTACCATCCACTTTAAAGTCACCATTCACACCTTTACTTCCAACCGTCATCAAATCAACAAATTTCACATCCAACCTCTGTTTCTCGCTAACGGTCAACAGAAAATCATTAGTGACCTTTAACATACCAAGCCTCACGCTATCAGATGTCAATTCACACACCAAACTCAAATCTCTAAATTCTTCCAAAAGTTCCCACTCTTTAACCATCAAAGCAGACATATGCAAAGATTTCCGGCTTATCGCATCGGCTACCACATTAGCTTTACCAGGATGGTAATTCAAGCTAAAATCGTAGTCCTTCAAAAATTCCAACCATCTCCGTTGCCTCATATTCAACTTTTTCTGATCAAACAAGTATTTCAAACTCTTATGATCACTAAAGACTTCGAATCTTGCACCGTAGAGATAATGCCTCCAAATTTTCAATACAAAAACCACCGCAGCTAATTCCAAATCATGAGTAGGATAAATCTTCTCATGAACCCTCAACTGTCTCGAAGCATAAGCCACAACCTTACCTTCTTGCATCAACACTCCACCTAAACCAATCAAAGACACATCGCAATACACCACAAACAATTCACTAGGATTCGGTAAGATCAAAATCGGAGCTGTAGTTAATCTTCTCTTCAGCTCACTAAAACTTTCCTCACACTGAATATCCCAAATAAACGCTTTACCTTTACAAGTCATCTGGGTCAATGGAAGTGCTAACTTGGAAAAACCTTCAATGAATCTTCGATAATATCCAGCTAAACCCAAAAAGCTTCTAATTTCAGTAACAGATCTAGGAGCCTCCCATTGTAGAACTGCATCTACTTTGGATGGATCCACAGCAATACCATTACCTGAAATTACATGCCCAAGAAAACTCACTTCTGACAACCAAAACTCACACTTGGACAACTTGGCATAAAGTCTCTTTTCCTTCAAAATTTGCAATACAATACGCAAATGTTCCGCATGCTCCCCCTGAGACTTAGAATAAATCAAGATGTCATTAATAAACACAACAACAAATTGATCCAAATGTTCATGAAAAATGCGATTCATATACTCCATAAACACTCCCAGCGCATTAGAAACCCCGAACAGCATCACAAAATATTCGTAATGTCTGTATCGTGTCCTAAAAGCCGTCTTCTGAATATCTTCCTCTTTCACTCTAATCTGATGATATCCTGATCTCAAATCAATTTTACTAAACACACACGCACCTACCAACTGGTCCATCAAATCATCAATTCTCGGAAGAGGATACTTATTCTTAATCGTCACCTTATTCAACTGGCGATAATCAATACACAATCGCATACTTCCATCTTTCTTCTTCACCAATAAAACTGGAGCACCCCAAGGCGATACACTCGGCCTCACAAACCTTTTTTCTAATAATTCATTCAACTGCTTCTTCAACTCAACCAACTCAGATGCCGACATACGATATGGTGCCATAGATACAGGTCTAGTACTAGGAACTAGTCTATAGAAAACTCCACCTCTCTTTCTGGCGGCACATCCGAAATATCCTCCGGAAACACCTCTGGAAAATCACACACAACTGGGAACACACCAATTGCAACTTGGCTATCCACGGTCAACGGTGCGAACAACCCGAACAACTGAGCTTCATCCGCCAAAAGTTTCTTCAACTCTTTGGTAGATAAGAAACTCGATTCCTTGTCTTCTTCAAGAGAAGGAAATCTTACCAACTTATGATAACAATCAATATAAACTCGATTGAACTGTAACCAATTCATTCCCAAAACCACGTCTAAACCCTCCAACGGCAGACACACCAAATCCATAACAAAATCCTTACCATAAATGGTCAAAGGACAACTTAAACAAACCAGAGAAGTAATTACCGACCCCAAAGATGGAGTATCGATAACCATCTCTCCACCAATCGACGATAACAAAAGATTCAAACGCTGCGCACACTCAGACGAAATAAACGAATGAGTCGCTCTGGTATCAATAATAGCAACTAAAGGCGTACTATTAATAAAACAAGTACCTCTGATCAGACGATCTGCACTAGTAGGCTGAGATCCTGCCAATGCAAATACTTTTCCTCCAGCTTGAGCTTGCTTTGGTTTCGGACACCTCGTACTAACATGACCAGATTCACCACAGTTGAAACACTTCACCACGTTCCTCTTACAATCAGCTACTACATGTCCTATACCTCCGCAATTGGAACACTTCCTCATATCCTTTCTACATTCAAACTGACGATGTCCTAATTCACCACACTTAAAACATCTCGGAGGATTATACATACCTCCCCCACTTGACCTTTTATCAAAATTAGCCCATTGTTTTCCCTTGCCAGCTAGTGCCACATAAGGACCACCACGAAACGGTTGCTTTCCTTTCCTTTCGTTCACACTCTTATAATGAGTAGAACGAGCTTTGTTATCCTCCTCGTAAATTCTACAACAATCCACCAAATCGAAAAACTTTCTAATTCTCTGATAACCAATTGTCTGTTTGATCTCGGGACGCAACCCCTTCTCAAACTTCACACATTTGGAAAACTCCGCAGTTGCTTCAGCATAATGTGGATAAAACTGAACAAGCTCCACAAACTTAGCAGTGTAATCAGTAACAGACATGCTACCCTATTTCAACTCCAAGAACTCTATTTCTTTCTTTCCTCTAACATCCTCAGGAAAATACTTCCTCAAAAACTCACTGCTAAACAAAGCCCAAGTGACATCTTCACTTGTAGCTTCCCACACATGACGCATACTAACCAACCAATCATCAGCCTCTTCACTTAACATGTGAGTACCCAGTCTCACCTTATGTTCCTCAGCATAATCCATTACTCAAAAGATTCTTTCAATCTCCTTAAACCAAATATGAGCACCATCAGGATCATATCTCCCTTTGAAGACAGGCGGTTTGTTCTTCCTGAACTCATCATTCCCACTAGAATGAGGTACATTCTGCACAGCCTCATCCATAGCTTGCAAAGCATTAGAAAGAGCAGCAATATTCCTACCAGCCATATTCTGTTCATCCAAAACAGTAATCATGGTCAAACAAACAACTCAACAGAACACCACTGCCGCACAACAAACAACTTGGTCAAACTGACCGACCCGGACTGACTGACTCAAACTGGCTCTAATACCACTTAATGTAACACCCCCAATCTATACCCCACAATAATATAAAGCGATAACAAAATAATCAAAGTATAATTAAAAACATTCATGGCATAGATGGAGGCGTCACATCATATGAGATGAATTACAACAACCTGCTCTTATAGATATGCAACAATCAGGTAGCAACATAAATAGATGAAACTCAGTTCCTAACACCCACAATTCAGATACAGAATAAAAGCGGAAAATCTGCAACTGAAATCTCATATATAAATATAGAAGTGTATACGTCATAAACAGAGTCATACATGTACAATCCAAAAAGATATATATATACACATAATCACATAACGATCTCCCCGACTACCCGGTGCTACATATCAGAGCCGACCGACAAAAGAATGAAGATATAATCTTCACAAAAAGACCTCGAGCATCTAATCTGCAATGCCTCGTAGAGCATTCAAAACAGCAGAAGGGTGAGAAACACAATTATAATATAATTGCATACAATTATGTAATAACATAAAATACACATACAAAAACATTCTCACCACAACGTATACCATAAATCAAATACTAAACAAAACAATTCATAATTCATGCATCCATCACAAGGCATATCAATCATGCTTAAAACATTCATCACCAATGCATATCAATTCATCAATCCCATTCACAATTCTCACACATAATCAATCCATTCGTGACTTGTGCAAATGCACAGAGACCGACACAACGACTCTATGCATGCGGGTACCATTCCATCCATCATTCTCATCATTAATTCACTCAGGAATTATTGGAATCATCGCTTGTTACTTAGTGTAACTCCCTGTCGGGCAAACGATGTTCACCGTCGCTTTAGGTCCTCTTTGTATAAGACACACGACGTTTATGGATCACTTTAGGTCCTCTTTGTATAAGGCACACGATCCGATCGCTTTAGGTCCTCTTTGTATAAGGCACACAATCATCTATAACGTCGCTTTAGGTCCTCTTTGTATAAGGCACACGACCGTTACAGCAGATTTCCTCTGGAATCGTTTCGTCGCTCACACCCACTAGGGCACACGACATCACAAGAATGCATATCATGATGCTTGGCATACAATGACTCATGACAATCAAATGCATACATATACACATCCATGTGAACCATTCCAACATCCATAATCATGCGTATACAATCAAACACAATCACAATGCATTTACTTGCCCTTAGGCCACCAACCATCATCACAACATTTCATCACATGCATTCACATCATACAACAGTACACAAGTCATTCGTTATATATCAAAAGCAAATTGCATGATAACACATCAAATACACACAGTTAAGACGGTAAAAGTCGACAAAATGACACATTCCCAAATTCCCGATACAATTAAATCGGCCGCTAATCCCAAAACCATTCCTATAAGAAGGAACATCTCATAAGCTTTCCAACACATCCGACCTCGCCTCAATCTGAGTTACGGATCAAAAGTTATGAATTTTCAAAGAAAAGAATTTATTGAGAAACAACCAGATTCGCCTGGCGACTTAGGATTTCGCCTGGTGGATCCCCCTTCGCCAGCACTTCGCCTGGAGAACTAGTGGCGAACCACAATTTTAGAAAAACCCCAAGAGTTACAGAAGCTAGCACATTTCTGTCTCCCCGTTTTCGCCTGGCGACTTACGATTTTACCTGGCGAATTCCCCCTTCGCCAGCACTTCGCCTAGCGAACTAGTGGTGAGACCAAATTCGCCTGGCGAATCCCAAATTCGCCTGGCGAATCGCATCAGAACCAGAATTTTCTGCTGTGGGTTACATGGTTCCAAAACCCCCAAAAATCCCATTTTTCCCAACCAAAACGTTATCAATCCATCAAAACAAGTATCAGCAATTGTTCATAGACACAATGTGATCATACAACACGATTTATATCAATTTTCGACCGCGAAAACATCGATTTCTATTCATTTGCTCATTTCAACCTAGAAGTGAAAACTATGGAAAGACAAGTAGACATTCAAACACACACATACATAATCATACACAAGCATATAATAACCGAGTTTCGCACCCTTACCCGATTAATCGTGTTTCAAAGTGTCGGTTGAATCGATCTCTCAAACTTCAAGTTTTTCCTCTTTTTCTTCTTCTCTTTCTTTTCTCTCTATTTTTCTCTCTATGTTCTATTTTAAATGAAAAACATAATATCTACCCAAGCAAAAGACCAAAATACCTCTACACTCAATTTTCTCGCAAACGCTCCCAAAACGCGATAAAACATAATAACGATAAACATACCAAATTTACCAAATAAAAACCAAGAATAAAATAATATAAAGACAAAAATAGTTAAATCGACTCGATTAAATAAATCTAACAAAAACCGGGGCGTTACAACTCTCCCCCACTTAGAAATTTTCGTCCTCGAAAATATTACCTGAGACGAATAACTCCGGATACGACTCCCGCATCCGACTCTCCAACTCCTAAGTCAAATTGCATTCAGCAGCGCCCCCCAAGCTAGTTTCACAAGCACAATATCCTTGCCTCTTAACCGCTTCAACTCGCGATCCAAAACTCTCACCGGTAATGCCTCAACCGTAAGGTTCTCCCTTACCTCAACCTCATCCATCGGAATCACATGCGAAGGATCCAGAACATACTTCTTAAGCCGTGAAACATGGAACACATCATGCAAATTCGAAAGATTCGATGGCAACGCCACCCGATAAGCCACAGCACCCACTCTCGCGGATATCTGGTAAGGACCAATAAACCGAGAAGTAAGCTTCTTCGACTTCAATGCCCTTCCAACACCCGTCACCGGCGTAACTCTCAAAAATACATGATCGCCCTCTTGAAACTCAAGATCCTTCCTCCTCCGATCATGATAACTCTTTTGCCTACTCTGAGAAGCCTTCATCTTCTCACGAATAAGTTTCACGTTGTCCGTAGTCTGTTGAACTAACTCCGGTCCAACCACCGAACTCTCACCAAATTCATGCCAACACAAAGGTGTTCGACATCTTCTTCCATACAACGCTTCAAAAGGTGCCATTCCAATACTTGAATGGAAACTGTTGTTATACGTGAACTCTACCAACGAAAGATAAATATCCCACGCACTACCTTGCTCAAGAACACAAGCTCTCAGCAAATCTTCCAATGACTGAATAGTTCTCTCGGTCTGACCATCCGTCTGAGGATGATAAGCACAACTCAATTTCAACTTGGAACCTAACGCCTTTTGCAAACTTTCCCAAAATCTGGAAGTAAACATCGGATCTCGATCTGAAACAATACACAACAGAACACCATGTAATCTCACAATCACACGGATATAAATCTCAGACAACCTCTCTAAAGAAAAACTGATATCAATCGGAATGAAATGCGCCGATTTAGTCAGCCTATCCACAACCATCCAAATGGCATTATGTCCCTTCTGAGTATTCGGCAACCCTGTCACAAAATCCATAGAAATGTTGTCCCATTTCCACTCGGGAATTTCCAATGGTTGCAATAAACCGCTAGGCTTCTGATGTTCTACCTTTGACTTCTGACACGTCAAACACGCATAAACAAACTGAGCCACATCCCTCTTCAATCCGGACCACCAAAAGATCTTCTTCAAATCTTGATACATTTTAGTAGCTCCCGGATGTATGCTCAAACTACTTCGGTGTCCTTCCTCTAAAATCATCTTTTTCAATTCCGAATCATCAGGAATACAAATTCTACAACGGAATCTCAAAACACCCTTACCATCCACTTTAAAGTCACCATTCACACCTTTACTTCCAACCGTCATCAAATCAACAAATTTCACATCCAACCTCTGTTTCTCGCTAACGGTCAACAGATAATCATTAGTGACCTTTAACATACCAAGCCTCACGCTATCAGATGTCAATTCACACACCAAACTCAAATCTCTAAATTCTTCCAAAAGTTCCCACTCTTTAACCATCAAAGCAGACATATGCAAAGATTTCCGGCTTATCCCATCGGCTACCACATTTGCTTTACCAGGATGGTAATTCAAGCTAAAATCGTAGTCCTTCAAAAATTCCAACCATCTCCGTTGCCTCATATTCAACTTTTTCTGATCAAACAAGTATTTCAAACTCTTATGATCACTAAAGACTTCGAATCTTGCACCGTAGAGATAATGCCTCCAAATTTTCAATACAAAAACCACCGCAGCTAATTCCAAATCATGAGTAGGATAATTCTTCTCATGAACCCTCAACTATCTCGAAGCATAAGCCACAACCTTACCTTCTTGCATCAACACTCCACCTAAACCAATCAAATACACATCGCAATACACCACAAACAATTCACTAGGATTCGGTAAGATCAAAATCGGAGCTGTAGTCAATCTTCTCTTCAGCTCACTAAAAATTTCCTCACACTTAATATCCCAAATAAACGCTTTACCTTTACAAGTCATCTGGGTCAATGGAAGTGCTAACTTGGAAAAGCCTTCAATGAATCTTCGATAATATCCAGCTAAACCCAAAAAGCTTCTAATTTCAGTAACAGATCTAGGAGCCTCCCATTGTAGAACTGCATCTACTTTGGATGGATCCACAGCAATACCATTACCTGAAATTACATGCCCAAGAAAACTCACTTCTGACAACCAAAACTCACACTTGGACAACTTGGCATAAAGTCTCTTTTCCTTCAAAATTTGCAATACAATACGCAAATGTTCCGCATGCTCCCCCCGAGACTTAGAATAAATCAAGATGTCATCAATAAACACAACAACAAATTGATCCAAATGTTCATGAAAAATGCGATTCATATACTCCATAAACACTCCCAGCGCATTAGAAACCCCGAACAACATCACAAAATATTCGTAATGTCTGTATCGTGTCCTAAAAGCCGTCTTCTGAATATCTTCCTCTTTCACTCTAATCTGATGATATCCTGATCTCAAATCAATTTTACTAAACACACACGCACCTACCAACTGGTCCATCAAATCATCAATTCTCGGAAGAGGATACTTATTCTTAATCGTCACCTTATTCAACTGGCGATAATCAATACACAATCGCATACTTCCATCTTTCTTCTTCACCAATAAAACTGGAGCACCCCAAGGCGATACACTCGGCCTCACAAACCTTTTTTCTAATAATTCATTCAACTGCTTCTTCAACTCAACCAACTCAGATGCCGACATACGATATGGTGCCATAGATACAGGTCTAGTACTAGGAACTAGTCTATAGAAAACTCCACCTCTCTTTCTGGCGGCACATCCGAAATATCCTCCGGAAACACCTCTGGAAAATCACACACAACTGGGAACACACCAATTGCAACTTGGCTATCCACGGTAAAACGATGCAAATAACCCGAACAACTGAGCTTCATCCGCCAAAAGTTTCTTCAACTCTTTGGTAGATAAGAAACTCGATTCCTCGTCTTCTTCAAGAGAAGGAAATCTTACCAACTTATGATAACAATCAATATGAACTCGATTGAACTGTAACCAATTCATTCCCAAAACCACGTCTAAACCCTCCAACGGCAGACACACCAAATCCATAACAAAATCCTTACCATAAATGGTCAAAGGACAACTTAAACAATCCAGAGAAGTAATTACCGACCCCAAAGATGGAGTATCGATAACCATCTCTCCACCAATCGACGATAACAAAAGATTCAAACGCTGCGCACACTCAGACGAAATAAACGAATGAGTCGCTCTGGTATCAATAATAGCAACTAAAGGCGTACTATTAATAAAACAAGTACCTCTGATCAGACGATCTGCACTAGTAGGCTGAGATCCTGCCAATGCAAATACTTTTCCTCCAGCTTGAGCTTGCTTTGGTTTCGGACACCTCGTACTAACATGACCAGATTCACCACAGTTGAAACACTTCACCACGTTCCTCTTACAATCAGCTACTACATGTCCTATACCTCCGCAATTGGAACACTTCCTCATATCCTTTCTACATTCAAACTGACGATGTCCTAATTCACCACACTTAAAACATCTCGGAGGATTATACATACCTCCCCCACTTGACCTTTTATCAAAATTAGCCCATTGTTTTCCCTTGCCAGCTAGTGCCACATAAGGACCACCACGAAACGGTTGCTTTCCTTTCCTTTCGTTCACACTCTTATAATGAGTAGAACGAGCTTTGTTATCCTCCTCGTAAATTCTACAACAATCCACCAAATCGAAAAACCTTCTAATTCTCTGATAACCAATTGCCTGTTTGATCTCGGGACGCAACCCCTTCTCAAACTTCACACATTTGGAAAACTCCGCAGTTGCTTCAACATAATGTGGATAAAACTGAACAAGCTCCACAAACTTAGCAGTGTAATCAGTAACAGACATGCTACCCTATTTCAACTCCAAGAACTCTATTTCTTTCTTTCCTCTAACATCCTCAGGAAAATACTTCCTCAAAAACTCACTTCTAAACAAAGCCCAAGTGACATCTTCACTTGTAGCTTCCCACACATGACGCGTACTAACCAACCAATCATCAGCCTCTTCACTTAACATGTGAGTACCCAGTCTCACCTTATGTTCCTCAGCATAATCCATTACTCAAAAGATTCTTTCAATCTCCTTAAACCAAATATGAGCACCATCAGGATCATATCTCCCTTTGAAGACAGGCGGTTTGTTCTTCCTGAACTCATCATTCCCACTAGAATGAGGTACATTCTGCACAGCCTCATCCATAGCTTGCAAAGCATTAGAAAGAGCAGCAATATTCCTACCAGCCATATTCTGTTCATCCAAAACAGTAATCATGGTCAAACAAACAACTCAACAGAACACCACTGCCGCACAACAAACAACTTGGTCAAACTGACCGACCCGGACTGACTGACTCAAACTGGCTCTAATACCACATAATGTAACACCCCCAATCTATACCCCACAATAATATAAAGCGATAACAAAATAATCAAAGTATAATTAAAAACATTCATGGCATAGATGGAGGCGTCACATCATATGAGATAAATTACAACAACCTGCTCTTATAGATATGCAACAATCAGGTAGCAACATAAACAGAGGAAACTCAGTTCCTAACACCCACAATTCAGATACAGAATAAAAGCGGAAAATCTGCAACTGAAATCTCATATATAAATATAGAAGTGTATACGTCATAAACAGAGTCATACATGTACAATCCAAAAAGATATATATATATATACACATAATCACATAACGATCTCCCCGACTACCCGGTGCTACATATCAGAGCCGACCGACAAAAGAATGAAGATATAATCTTCACAAAAAGACCTCGAGCATCTAATCTGCAATGCCTCGTAGAGCATTCAAAATAGCAGAAGGGTGAGAAACACAATTATAATATAATTGCATACAATTATGTAATAACATATAATACACATACAAAAACATTCTCACCACAACGTATACCATAAATCAAATACTAAACAAAACAATTCATAATTCATGCATCCATCACAAGGCATATCAATCATGCTTAAAACATTCATCACCAATGCATATCAATTCATCAATCCCATTCACAATTCTCACACATAATCAATCCATTCGTGACTTGTGCAAATGCACAGAGACCGACACAACGACTCTATGCATGCGGTACCATTCCATCCATCATTCTCATCATTAATTCACTCAGGAATTATTGGAATCATCGCTTGTTACTTAGTGTAACTCCCTGTCGGGCAAACGATGTTCACCGTCGCTTTAGGTCCTCTTTGTATAAGACACACGACGTTTATGGATCACTTTAGGTCCTCTTTGTATAAGGCACACGATCCGATCGCTTTAGGTCCTCTTTGTATAAGGCACACAATCATCTATAACGTCGCTTTAGGTCCTCTTTGTATAAGGCACACGACCGTTACAGCAGATTTCCTCTGGAATCGTTTCGTCGCTCACACCCACTAGGGCACACGACATCACAAGAATGCATATCATGATGCTTGGCATACAATGACTCATGACAATCAAATGCATACATATACACATCCATGTGAACCATTCCAACATCCATAATCATGCATATACAATCAAACACAATCACATTGCATTTACTTGCCCTTAGGCCACCAACCATCATCACAACATTTCATCACATGCATTCACATCATACAACAGTACACAAGTCATTCGTTATATATCAAAAGCAAATTGCATGATAACACATCAAATACACACAGTTAAGACGGTAAAAGTCGACAAAATGACACATTCCCAAATTCCCGATACAATTAAATCGGCCGCTAATCCCAAAACCATTCCTATAAGAAGGAACATCTCATAAGCTTTCCAACACATCCGACCTCGCCTCAATCTGAGTTACGGATCAAAAGTTATGAATTTTCAAAGAAAAGAATTTATTGAGAAACAACCAGATTCGCCTGGCGACTTAGGATTTCGCCTGGCGGATCCCCCTTCGCCAGCACTTCGCCTGGAGAACTAGTGGCGAACCACAATTTTAGAAAAACCCCAAGAGTTACAGAAGCTAGCACATTTCTGTCTCCCCGTTTTCGCCTGGCGACTTACGATTTTACCTGGCGAATTCCCCCTTCGCCAGCACTTCGCCTAACGAACTAGTGGTGAGACCAAATTCGCCTGGCGAATCCCAAATTCTCCTGGCGAATCGCATCAGAACCAGAATTTTCTGCTGTGGGTTACATGGTTCCAAAACCCCCAAAAATCCCATTTTTCCCAACCAAAACGTTATCAATCCATCAAAACAAGTATCAGCAATTGTTCATAGACACAATGTGATCATACAACACGATTTATATCAATTTTCGACCGCGAAAACATCGATTTCTATTCATTTGCTCATTTCAACCTAGAAGTGAAAACTATGGAAAGACAAGTAGACATTCAAACACACACATACATAATCATACACAAGCATATAATAACCGAGTTTCGCACCCTTACCCGATTAATCGTGTTTCAAAGTGTCGGTTGAATCGATCTCTCAAACTTCAAGTTTTTCCTCTTTTTCTTCTTCTCTTTCTTTTCTCTCTATTTTTCTCTCTATGTTCTATTTTAAATGAAAAACATAATATCTACCCAAGCAAAAGACCAAAATACCTCTACACTCAATTTTCTCGCAAACGCTCCCAAAACGCGATAAAACATAATAATGATAAACATACCAAATTTACCAAATAAAAACCAAGAATAAAATAATATACAGACAAAAATAGTTAAATCGACTCGATTAAATAAATCTAACAAAAACTGGGGCGTTACAACTCTCCCCCACTTAGAAATTTTCGTCCTCGAAAATATTACCTGAGACGAATAACTCCGGATACGACTCCCGCATCCGACTCTCCAACTCCTAAGTCAAATTGCCTTTAGCAGCGCCCCCCAAACTAGTTTCACAAGCACAATATCCTTGCCTCTTAACCGCTTCAACTCGCGATCCAAAACTCTCACCGGTAATGCCTCAACCGTAAGGTTCTCCCTTACCTCAACCTCATCCATCGGAATCACATGCGAAGGATCCGGAACATACTTCTGAAGCCGTGAAACATGGAACACATCATGCAAATTCGAAAGATTCGATGGCAACGCCACCCGATAAGCCACAGCACCCACTCTCGCGGATATCTGGTAAGGACCAATAAACCGAGAAGTAAGCTTCTTCGACTTCAATGCCCTTCCAACACCCGTCACCGGCGTAACTCTCAAAAATACATGATCGCCCTCTTGAAACTCAAGATCCTTCCTCCTCCGATCATGATAACTCTTTTGCCTACTCTGAGAAGCCTTCGTCTTCTCACGAATAAGTTTCACGTTGTCCGTAGTCTCTTGAACAAACTCCGGTCCAACCACCGAACTCTCACCAAATTCATGCCAACACAAAGGTGTTCGACATCTTCTTCCATACAACGCTTCAAAAGGTGCCATTCCAATACTTGAATGGAAACTGTTGTTATACGTGAACTCTACCAACGAAAGATAAATATCCCACGCACTACCTTGCTCAAGAACACAAGCTCTCAGCAAATCTTCCAATGACTGAATAGTTCTCTCGGTCTGACCATCCGTCTGAGGATGATAAGCACAACTCAATCTCAACTTAGAACCTAACGCCTTTTGCAAACTTTCCCAAAATCTGGAAGTAAACATCGGATCTCGATCTGAAACAATACACAACAGAACACCATGTAATCTCACAATCACACGGATATAAATCTCAGACAACCTCTCTAAAGAAAAACTGATATCAATCGGAATGAAATGCGCCGATTTAGTCAGCCTATCCACAACCATCCAAATGGCATTATGTCCCTTCTGAGTATTCGGCAACCCTGTCACAAAATCCATAGAAATGTTGTCCCATTTCCACTCGGGAATTTCCAATGGTTGCAATCAACCACTAGGCTTCTGATGTTCTACCTTTGACTTCTGACACGTCAAACACGCATAAACAAACTGAGCCACATCCCTCTTCAATCCGGACCACCAAAAGATCTTCTTCAAATCTTGATACATTTTATTAGCTCCCGGATGTATGCTCAAACTACTTCGGTGTCCTTCCTCTAAAATCATCTTTTTCAATTCCGAATCATCAGGAATACAAATTCTACAACGGAATCTCAAAACACCCTTACCATCCACTTTAAAGTCACCATTCACACCTTTACTTCCAACCGTCATCAAATCAACAAATTTCACATCCAACCTCTGTTTCTCGCTAACGGTCAACAGAAAATCATTATTGACCTTTAACATACCAAGCCTCACGCTATCAGATGTCAATTCACACACCAAACTCAAATCTCTAAATTCTTCCAAAAGTTCCCACTCTTTAACCATCAAAGCAGACATATGCAAAGATTTCCGGCTTATCGCATCGGCTACCACATTAGCTTTACCAGGATGGTAATTCAAGCTAAAATCGTAGTCCTTCAAAAATTCCAACCATCTCCGTTGCCTCATATTCAACTTTTTCTGATCAAACAAGTATTTCAAACTCTTATGATCACTAAAGACTTCGAATCTTGCACCGTAGAGATAATGCCTCCAAATTTTCAATACAAAAACCACCGCAGCTAATTCCAAATCATGAGTAGGATAATTCTTCTCATGAACCCTCAACTGTCTCGAAGCATAAGCCACAACCTTACCTTCTTGCATCAACACTCCACCTAAACCAATCAAATACACTTCGCAATACACCACAAACAATTCACTAGGATTCGGTAAGATCAAAATCGGAGCTGTAGTCAATCTTCTCTTCAGCTCACTAAAAATTTCCTCACACTTAATATCCCAAATAAACGCTTTACCTTTACAAGTCATCTGGGTCAATGGAAGTGCTAACTTGGAAAAGCCTTCAATGAATCTTCGATAATATGCAGCTAAACCCAAAAAGCTTCTAATTTCAGTAACAGATCTAGGAGCCTCCCATTGTAGAACTGCATCTACTTTGGATGGATCCACAGCAATACCATTACCTGAAATTACATGCCCAAGAAAACTCACTTCTGACAACCAAAACTCACACTTGGACAACTTGGCATAAAGTCTCTTTTCCTTCAAAATTTGCAATACAATACGCAAATGTTCCGCATGCTCCCCCCGAGACTTAGAATAAATCAAGATGTCATCAATAAACACAACAACAAATTGATCCAAATGTTCATGAAAAATGCGATTCATATACTCCATAAACACTCCCAGCGCATTAGAAACCCCGAACAGCATCACAAAATATTCGTAATGTCTGTATCGTGTCCTAAAAGCCGTCTTCTGAATATCTTCCTCTTTCACTCTAATCTGATGATATCCTGATCTCAAATCAATTTTACTAAACACACACGCACCTACCAACTGGTCCATCAAATCATCAATTCTCGGAAGAGGATACTTATTCTTAATCGTCACCTTATTCAACTGGCGATAATCAATACACAATCGCATACTTCCATCTTTCTTCTTCACCAATAAAACTGGAGCACCCCAAGGCGATACACTCGGCCTCACAAACCTTTTTTCTAACAATTCATTCAACTGCTTCTTCAACTCAACCAACTCAGATGCCGACATACGATATGGTGCCATAGATACAGGTCTAGTACTAGGAACTAGTCTATAGAAAACTCCACCTCTCTTTCTGGCGGCACATCCGAAATATCCTCCGGAAACACCTCTGGAAAATCACACACAACTGGGAACACACCAATTGCAACTTGGCTATCCACGGTAAAACGATGCGAATAACTCGAACAACTGAGCTTCATCCGCCAAAAGTTTCTTCAACTCTTTGGTAGATAAGAAACTCGATTCCTCGTCTTCTTCAAGAGAAGGAAATCTTACCAACTTATGATAACAATCAATATGAACTCGATTGAACTGTAACCAATTCATTCCCAAAACCACGTCTAAACCCTCCAACGGCAGACACACCAAATCCATAACAAAATCCTTACCATAAATGGTCAAAGGACAACTTAAACAAACCAGAGAAGTAATTACCGACCCCAAAGATGGAGTATCGATAACCATCTCTCCACCAATCGACGATAACAAAAGATTCAAACGCTGCACACACTCAGACGAAATAAACGAATGAGTCGCTCTGGTATCAATAATAGCAACTAAAGGCGTATTATTAATAAAACAAGTACCTCTGATCAGACGATCTGCACTAGTAGGCTGAGATCCTGCCAATGCAAATACTTTTCCTCCAGCTTGAGCTTGCTTTGGTTTCGGACACCTCGTACTAACATGACCAGATTCACCACAGTTGAAACACTTCACCACGTTCCTCTTACAATCAGCTACTACATATCCTATACCTCCGCAATTGGAACACTTCCTCATATCCTTTCTACATTCAAACTGACGATGTCCTAATTCACCACACTTAAAACATCTCGGAGGATTATACATACCTCCCCCACTTGACCTTTTATCAAAATTAGCCCATTGTTTTCCCTTGCCAGCTAGTGCCACATAAGGACCACCACGAAACGGTTGCTTTCCTTTCCTTTCGTTCACACTCTTATAATGAGTAGAACGAGCTTTGTTATCCTCCTCGTAAATTCTACAACAATCCACCAAATCGAAAAACCTTCTAATTCTCTGATAACCAATTGCCTGTTTGATCTCGGGACGCAACCCCTTCTCAAACTTCACACATTTGGAAAACTCCGCAGTTGCTTCAGCATAATGTGGATAAAACTGAACAAGCTCCACAAACTTAGCAGTGTAATCAGTAACAGACATGCTACCCTATTTCAACTCCAAGAACTCTATTTCTTTCTTTCCTCTAACATCCTCAGGAAAATACTTCCTCAAAAACTCACTGCTAAACAAAGCCCAAGTGACATCTTCACTTGTAGCTTCCCACACATGACGCATACTAACCAACCAATCATCAGCCTCTTCACTTAACATGTGAGTACCCAGTCTCACCTTATGTTCCTCAGCATAATCCATTACTCAAAAGATTCTTTCAATCTCCTTAAACCAAATATGAGCACCATCAGGATCATATCTCCCTTTGAAGACAGGCGGTTTGTTCTTCCTGAACTCATCATTCCCACTAGAATGAGGTACATTCTGCACAGCCTCATCCATAGCTTGCAAAGCATTAGAAAGAGCAGCAATATTCCTACCAGCCATATTCTGTTCATCCAAAACAGTAATCATGGTCAAACAAACAACTCAACAGAACACCACTGCCGCACAACAAACAACTTGGTCAAACTGACCGACCCGGACTGACTGACTCAAACTGGCTCTAATACCACTTAATGTAACACCCCCAATCTATACCCCACAATAATATAAAGCGATAACAAAATAATCAAAGTATAATTAAAAACATTCATGGCATAGATGGAGGCGTCACATCATATGAGATGAATTACAACAACCTGCTCTTATAGATATGCAACAATCAGGTAGCAACATAAACAGAGGAAACTCAGTTCCTAACACCCACAATTCAGATACAGAATAAAAGCGGAAAATCTGCAACTGAAATCTCATATATAAATATAGAAGTGTATACGTCATAAACAGAGTCATACATGTACAATCCAAAAAGATATATATATACACATAATCACATAACGATCTCCCCGACTACCCGGTGCTACATATCAGAGCCGACCGACAAAAGAATGAAGATATAATCTTCACAAAAAGACCTCGAGCATCTAATCTGCAATGCCTCGTAGAGCATTCAAAACAGCAGAAGGGTGAGAAACACAATTATAATATAATTGCATACAATTATGTAATAACATAAAATACACATACAAAAACATTCTCACCACAACGTATACCATAAATCAAATACTAAACAAAACAATTCATAATTCATGCATCCATCACAAGGCATATCAATCATGCTTAAAACATTCATCACCAATGCATATCAATTCATCAATCCCATTCACAATTCTCACACATAATCAATCCATTCGTGACTTGTGCAAATGCACAGAGACCGACACAACGACTCTATGCATGCGGTACCATTCCATCCATCATTCTCATCATTAATTCACTCAGGAATTATTGGAATCATCGCTTGTTACTTAGTGTAACTCCCTGTCGGGCAAACGATGTTCACCGTCGCTTTAGGTCCTCTTTGTATAAGACACACGACGTTTATGGATCACTTTAGGTCCTCTTTGTATAAGGCACACGATCCGATCGCTTTAGGTCCTCTTTGTATAAGGCACACAATCATCTATAACGTCGCTTTAGGTCCTCTTTGTATAAGGCACACGACCGTTACAGCAGATTTCCTCTGGAATCGTTTCGTCGCTCACACCCACTAGGGCACACGACATCACAAGAATGCATATCATGATGTTTGGCATACAATGACTCATGACAATCAAATGCATACATATACACATCCATGTGAACCATTCCAACATCCATAATCATGCATATACAATCAAACACAATCACAATGCATTTACTTGCCCTTAGGCCACCAACCATCATCACAACATTTCATCACATGCATTCACATCAACAACAGTACATAAGTCATTCGTTATATATCAAAATCAAATTGCATGATAACACATCAAATACACACAGTTAAGACGGTAAAAGTCGACAAAATGACACATTCCCAAATTCCCGATACAATTAAATCGGTCGCTAATCCCAAAACCATTCCTATAAGAAGGAACATCTCATAAGCTTTCCAACACATCCGACCTCGCCTCAATCTGAGTTACGGATCAAAAGTTATGAATTTTCAAAGAAAAGAATTTATTGAGAAACAACCAGATTCGCCTGGCGACTTAGGATTTCGCCTGGCGGATCCCCCTTCGCCAGCACTTCACCTGGAGAACTAATGGCGAACCACAATTTTAGAAAAACCCCAAGAGTTACAGAAGCTAGCACATTTCTGTCTCCCCGTTTTCGCCTGGCGACTTACGATTTTACCTGGCGAATTCCCCCTTCGCCAGCACTTCGCCTAGCGAACTAGTGGTGAGACCTAATTCGCCTGGCGAATCCCAAATTCGCCTGGCGAATCGCATCAGAACCAGAATTTTCTGCTGCGGGTTACATGGTTCCAAAACCCCCAAAAATCCCATTTTTCCCAACCAAAACGTTATCAATCCATCAAAACAAGTATCAGCAATTGTTCATAGACACAATGTGATCATACAACACGATTTATATCAAATTTCGACCGCGAAAACATCGATTTCTATTCATTTGCTCATTTCAACCTAGAAGTGAAAACTATGGAAAGACAAGTAGACATTCAAACACACACATACATAATCATACACAAGCATATAATAACCGAGTTTCGCACCCTTACCCGATTAATCGTGTTTCAAAGTGTCGGTTGAATCGATCTCTCAAACTTCAAGTTTTTCCTCTTTTTCTTCTTCTCTTTCTTTTCTCTCTATTTTTCTCTCTATGTTCTATTTTAAATGAAAAACATAATATCTACCCAAGCAAAAGACCAAAATACCCCTACACTCAATTTTCTCGCAAACGCCCCCAAAACGCGATAAAACATAATAACGATAAACATACCAAATTTACCAAATAAAAACCAAGAATAAAATAATATAAAGACAAAAATAGTTAAATCGACTCGATTAAATAAATCTAACAAAAACCGGGGCGTTACAACTCTCCCCCACTTAGAGATTTTCGTCCTCGAAAATATTACCTGAGACGAATAACTCCGGATACGACTCCCGCATCCGACTCTCCAACTCCCAAGTCAAATTGCCTTCAGCAGCGCCCCCCAAGCAAGTTTCACAAGCGCAATATCCTTGCCTCTTAACCGCTTCAACTCGCGATCCAAAACTCTCACCGGTAATGCCTCAACCGTAAGGTTCTCCCTTACCTCAACCTCATCCATCGGAATCACATGCGAAGGATCCAGAACATACTTCTGAAGCCGTGAAACATGGAACACATCATGCAAATTCGAAAGATTCGATGGCAACGCCACCCGATAAGCCACAGCACCCACTCTCGCGGATATCTGGTAAGGACCAATAAACCGAGAAGTAAGCTTCTTCGACTTCAATGCCCTTCCAACACCCGTCACCGGTGTAACTCTCAAAAATACATGATCGCCCTCTGGAAACTCAAGATCCTTCCTCCTCCGATCATGATAACTCTTTTGCCTACTCTGAGAAGCCTTCATCTTCTCACGAATAAGTTTCACGTTGTCCGTAGTCTGTTGAACTAACTCCGGTCCAACCACCGAACTCTCACCAAATTCATGCCAACACAAAGGTGTTCGACATCTTCTTCCATACAACGCTTCAAAAGGTGCCATTCCAATACTTGAATGGAAACTGTTGTTATACGTGAACTCTACCAACGAAAGATAAATATCCCACGCACTACCTTGCTCAAGAACACAAGCTCTCAGCAAATCTTCCAATGACTGAATAGTTCTCTCGGTCTGACCATCCGTCTGAGGATGATAAGCACAACTCAATCTCAACTTGGAACCTAACGCCTTTTGCAAACTTTCCCAAAATCTGGAAGTAAACATCGGATCTCGATCTGAAACAATACACAACAGAACACCATGTAATCTCACAATCACACGGATATAAATCTCAGACAACCTCTCTAAAGAAAAACTGATATCAATCGGAATGAAATGCGCCGATTTAGTCAGCCTATCCACAACCACCCAAATGGCATTATGTCCCTTCTGAGTATTCGGCAACCCTGTCACAAAATCCATAGAAATGTTGTCCCATTTCCACTCGGGAATTTCCAATGGTTGCAATAAACCACTAGGCTTCTGATGTTCTACCTTTGACTTCTGACACGTCAAACACGCATAAACAAACTGAGCCACATCCCTCTTCAATCCGGACCACCAAAAGATCTTCTTCAAATCTTGATACATTTTATTAGCTCCCGGATGTATGCTCAAACTACTTCGGTGTCCTTCCTCTAAAATCATGTTTTTCAATTCCGAATCATCAGGAATACAAATTCTACAACGGAATCTCAAAACACCCTTACCATCCACTTTAAAGTCACCATTCACACCTTTACTTCCAACCGTCATCAAATCAACAAATTTCACATCCAACCTCTGTTTCTCGCTAACGGTCAACAGAAAATCATTAGTGACCTTTAACATACCAAGCCTCACGCTATCAGATGTCAATTCACACACCAAACTCAAATCTCTAAATTCTTCCAAAAGTTCCCACTCTTTAACCATCAAAGCAGACATATGCAAAGATTTCCGGCTTATCGCATCGGCTACCACATTAGCTTTACCAGGATGGTAATTCAAGCTAAAATCGTAGTCCTTCAAAAATTCCAACCATCTCCGTTGCCTCATATTCAACTTTTTCTGATCAAACAAGTATTTCAAACTCTTATGATCACTAAAGACTTCGAATCTTGCACCGTAGAGATAATGCCTCCAAATTTTCAATACAAAAACCACCGCAGCTAATTCCAAATCATGAGTAGGATAATTCTTCTCATGAACCCTCAACTGTCTCGAAGCATAAGCCACAACCTTACCTTCTTGCATCAACACTCCGCCTAAACCAATCAAAGACACATCGCAATACACCACAAACAATTCACTAGGATTCGGTAAGATCAAAATCGGAGCTGTAGTCAATCTTCTCTTCAGCTCACTAAAACTTTCCTCACACTGAATATCCCAAATAAACGCTTTAGCTTTACAAGTCATCTGGGTCAATGGAAGTGCTAACTTGGAAAAGCCTTCAATGAATCTTCGATAATATCCAGCTAAACCCAAAAAGCTTCTAATTTCAGTAACTGATCTAGGAGCCTCCCATTGTAGAAATGCATCTACTTTGGATGGATCCACAGCAATACCATTACCTGAAATTACATGCCCAAGAAAACTCACTTCTGACAACCAAAACTCACACTTAGACAAATTGGCATAAAGTCTCTTTTCCTTCAAAATTTGCAATACAATACGCAAATGTTCCGCATGCTCCCCCCGAGACTTAGAATAAATCAAGATGTCATCAATAAACACAACAACAAATTGATCCAAATGTTCATGAAAAATGCGATTCATATACTCCATAAACACTCCCAGCACATTAGAAACCCCGAACAGCATCACAAAATATTCGTAATGTCTGTATCGTGTCCTAAAAACCGTCTTCTGAATATCTTCCTCTTTCACTCTAATCTGATGATATCCTGATCTCAAATCAATTTTACTAAACACACACGCACCTACCAACTGGTCCATCAAATCATCAATTCTCGGAAGAGGATACTTATTCTTAATCGTCACCTTATTCAACTGGCGATAATCAATACACAATCGCATACTTCCATCTTTCTTCTTCACCAATAAAACTGGAGCACCCCAAGGCGATACACTCGGCCTCACAAACCTTTTTTCTAATAATTCATTCAACTGCTTCTTCAACTCAACCAACTCAGATGCCGACATACGATATGGTGCCATAGATACAGGTCTAGTACTAGGAACTAGTCTATAGAAAACTCCACCTCTCTTTCTGGCGGCACATCCGAAATATCCTCCGGAAACACCTCTGGAAAATCACACACAACTGGGAACACACCAATTGCAACCTGGCTATCCACGGTCAACGATGCGAACAACCCGAACAACTGAGCTTCATCCGCCAAAAGTTTCTTCAACTCTTTGGTAGATAAGAAACTCGATTCCTCGTCTTCTTCAAGAGAAGGAAATCTTACCAACTTATGATAACAATCAATATGAACTCGATTGAACTGTAACCAATTCATTCCCAAAACCACGTCTAAACCCTCCAACGGCAGACACACCAAATCCATAACAAAATCCTTACCATAAATGGTCAAAGGACAACTTAAACAAACCAGAGAAGTAATTACCGACCCCAAAGATGGAGTATCGATAACCATCTCTCCACCAATCGACGATAACAAAAGATTCAAATGCTGCGCACACTCAGACGAAATAAACGAATGAGTCGCTCTGGTATCAATAATAGCAACTAAAGGCGTACTATTAATAAAACAAGTACCTCTGATCAGACGATCTGCACTAGTAGGCTGAGATCCTGCCAATGCAAATACTTTTCCTCCAGCTTGATCTTGCTTTGGTTTCGGACACCTCGTACTAACATGACCAGATTCACCACAGTTGAAACACTTCACCACGTTCCTCTTACAATCAGCTACTACATGTCCTATACCTCCGCAATTGGAACACTTCCTCATATCCTTTCTACATTTAAACTGACGATGTCCTAATTCACCACACTTAAAACATCTCGGAGGATTATACATACCTCCCCCACTTGACCTTTTATCAAAATTAGCCCATCGTTTTCCCTTGCCAGCTAGTGCCACATAAGGACCACCACGAAACGGTTGCTTTCCTTTCCTTTCGTTCACACTCTTATAATGAGTAGAACGAGCTTTGTTATCCTCCTCGTAAATTCTACAACAATCCACCAAATCGAAAAACCTTCTAATTCTCTGATAACCAATTGCCTGTTTGATCTCGGGACGCAACCCCTTCTCAAACTTCACACATTTGGAAAACTCCGCAGTTGCTTCAGCATAATGTGGATAAAACTGAACAAGCTCCACAAACTTAGCAGTGTAATCAGTAACAGACATGCTACCCTGTTTCAACTCCAAGAACTCTATTTATTTCTTTCCTCTAACATCCTCAGGAAAATACTTCCTCAAAAACTCACTACTAAACAAAGCCCAAGTGACATCTTCACTTGTAGCTTCCCACACATGACGCATACTAACCAACCAATCATCAGCCTCTTCACTTAACATGTGAGTACCCAGTCTCACCTTATGTTCCTCAGCATAATCCATTACTCGAAAGATTCTTTCAATCTCCTTAAACCAAATATGAGCACCATCAGGATCATATCTCCCTTTGAAGACAGGCGGTTTGTTCTTCCTGAACTCATCATTCCCACTAGAATGAGGTACATTCTGCACAGCCTCATCCATAGCTTGCAAAGCATTAGCAAGAGCAGCAATATTCCTACCAGCCATATTCAGTTCATCCAAAACAGTAATCATGGTCAAACAAACAACTCAACAGAACACCACTGCCGCACAACAAACAACTTGGTCAAACTGACCGACCCGGACTGACTGACTCAAACTGGCTCTAATACCACTTAATGTAACACCCCCAATCTATACCCCACAATAATATAAAGCGATAACAAAATAATCAAAGTATAATTAAAAACATTCATGGCATAGATGGAGGCGTCACATCATATGAGATGAATTACAACAACCTGCTCTTATAGATATGCAACAATCAGGTAGCAATATAAACAGAGGAAACTCAGTTCCTAACACCCACAATTCAGATACAGAATAAAAGCGGAAAATCTGCAACTGAAATCTCATATATAAATATAGAAGTGTATACGTCATAAACAGAGTCATACATGTACAATCCAAAAAGATATATATATATATACACATAATCACATAACGATCTCCCCGACTACCCGGTGCTACATATCAGAGCCGACCGACAAAAGAATGAAGATATAATCTTCACAAAAAGACCTCGAGCATCTAATCTGCAATGCCTCGTAGAGCATTCAAAACAGCAGAAGGGTGAGAAACACAATTATAATATAATTGCATACAATTATGTAATAACATAAAATACACATACAAAAACATTCTCACCACAACGTATACCATAAATCAAATACTAAACAAAACAATTCATAATTCATGCATCCATCACAAGGCATATCAATCATGCTTAAAACATTCATCACCAATGCATATCAATTCATCAATCCCATTCACAATTCTCACACATAATCAATCCATTCGTGACTTGTGCAAATGCACAGAGACCGACACAACGACTCTATGCATGCGGTACCATTCCATCCATCATTCTCATCATTAATTCACTCAGGAATTATTGGAATCATCGCTTGTTACTTAGTGTAACTCCCTGTCGGGCTAACGATGTTCACCGTCGCTTTAGGTCCTCTTTGTATAAGACACACGACGTTTATGGATCACTTTAGGTCCTCTTTGTATAAGGCACACGATCCGATCGCTTTAGTTCCTCTTTGTATAAGGCACACAATCATCTATAACGTCGCTTTAGGTCCTCTTTGTATAAGGCACACGACCGTTACAGCAGATTTCCTCTGGAATCGTTTCGTCGCTCACACCCACTAGGGCACACGACATCACAAGAATGCATATCATGATGCTTGGCATACAATGACTCATGACAATCAAATGCATACATATACACATCCATGTGAACCATTCCAACATCCATAATCATGCATATACAATCAAACACAATCACAATGCATTTACTTGCCCTTAGGCCACCAACCATCATCACAACATTTCATCACATGCATTCACATCATACAACAGTACACAAGTCATTCGTTATATATCAAAAGCAAATTGCATGATAACACATCAAATACACACAATTAAGACGGTAAAAGTCGACAAAATGACACATTCCCAAATTCCCGATACAATTAAATCGGCCGCTAATCCCAAAACCATTCCTATAAGAAGGAACATCTCATAAGCTTTCCAACACATCCGACCTCGCCTCAATCTGAGTTACGGATCAAAAGTTATGAATTTTCAAAGAAAAGAATTTATTGAGAAACAACCAGATTCGCCTGGCGACTTAGGATTTCGCCTGGCGGATCCCCCTTCGCCAGCACTTCGCCTGGAGAACTAGTGGCGAACCACAATTTTAGAAAAACCCCAAGAGTTACAGAAGCTAGCACATTTCTGTCTCCCCGTTTTCGCCTGGCGACTTACGATTTTACCTGGCGAATTCCCCCTTCGCCAGCACTTCGCCTAGCGAACTAATGGTGAGACCTAATTCGCCTGGCGAATCCCAAATTCGCCTGGCGAATCGCATCAGAACCAGAATTTTCTGCTACGGGTTACATGGTTCCAAAACCCCCAAAAATCCCATTTTTCCCAACCAAAACGTTATCAATCCATCAAAACAAGTATCAGCAATTGTTCATAGACACAATGTGATCATACAACACGATTTATATCAATTTTCGACCGCGAAAACATCGATTTCTATTCATTTGCTCATTTCAACCTAGAAGTGAAAACTATGGAAAGACAAGTAGACATTCAAACACACACATACATAATCATACACAAGCATATAATAACCGAGTTTCGCACCCCTACCCGATTAATCGTGTTTCAAAGTGTCGGTTGAATCGATCTCTCAAACTTCAAGTTTTTCCTCTTTTTCTTCTTCTCTTTCTTTTCTCTCTATTTTTCTCTCTATGTTCTATTTTAAATGAAAAACATAATATCTACCCAAGCAAAAGACCAAAATACCCCTACACTCAATTTTCTCGCAAACGCTCCCAAAAGGCGATAAAACATAATAACGATAAACATAACAAATTTACCAAATAAAAACCAAGAATAAAATAATATAAAGACAAAAATAGTTAAATCGACTCGATTAAATAAATCTAACAAAAACCGGGGCGTTACAACTCTCCCCTACTTAGAAATTTTCGTCCTCCAAAATATTACCTGAGACGAATAACTCCGGATACGACTCCCGCATCCGACTCTCCAACTCCCAAGTCAAATTGCCTTCAGCAGCGCCCCCCAAGCTAGTTTCACAAGCGCAATATCCTTGCCTCTTAACCGCTTCAACTCGCGATCCAAAACTCTCACCGGTAATGCCTCAACCGTAAGGTTCTCCCTTACCTCAACCTCATCCATCGGAATCACATGCGAAGGATCCGGAACATACTTCTGAAGCCGTGAAACATGGAACACATCATGAAAATTTGAAAGATTCGATGGCAACGCCACCCGATAAGCCACAGCACCCACTCTCGCGGATATCTGGTAAGGACCAATAAACCGAGAAGTAAGCTTCTTCGACTTCAATGCCCTTCCAACACCCGTCACCGGTGTAACTCTCAAAAATACATGATCGCCCTCTTGAAACTCAAGATCCTTCCTCCTCCGATCATGATAAATCTTTTGCCTACTCTGAGAAGCCTTCATCTTCTCACGAATAAGTTTCACGTTGTCCATAGTCTGTTGAACTAACTCCGGTCCAACCACCGAACTCTCACCAAATTCATGCCAACACAAAGGTGTTCGAAATCTTCTTCCATACAACACTTCAAAAGGTGCCATTCCAATACTTGAATGGAAACTGTTGTTATACGTGAACTCTACCAACGAAAGATAAATATCCCATGCACCACCTTGCTCAAGAACACAAGCTCTCAGCAAATCTTCCAATGACTGAATAGTTCTCTCGGTCTGACCATCCGTCTGAGGATGATAAGCACAACTCAATCTCAACTTGGAACCTAACGCCTTTTGCAAACTTTCCCAAAATCTGGAAGTAAACATCGGATCTCGATCTGAAACAATACACAACAGAACACCATGTAATCTCACAATCACACAGATATAAATCTCAGACAACTTCTCTAAAGAAAAACTGATATCAATCGGAATGAAATGCGCCGATTTAGTCAGCCTATCCACAACCACCCAAATGGCATTATGTCCCTTCTGAGTATTCGGCAACCCTGTCACAAAATCCATAGAAATGTTGTCCCATTTCCACTCGGGAATTTCCAATGGTTGCAATAAACCGCTAGGCTTCTGATGTTCTACCTTTGACTTCTGACACGTCAAACACGCATAAACAAACTGAGCCACATCCCTCTTTAATCCGGACCACCAAAAGATCTTCTTCAAATCTTGATACATTTTATTAGCTCCCGGATGTATGCTCAAACTACTTCGGTGTCCTTCCTCTAAAATCATTTTTTTCAATTCCGAATCATCAGGAATACAAATTCTACAACGGAATATCAAAACACCCTTACCATCCACTTTAAAGTCACCATTCACACCTTTACTTCCAACCGTCATCAAATCAACAAATTTCACATCCAACCTCTGTTTCTCGCTAACGGTCAACAGAAAATCATTAGTGACCTTTAACATACCAAGCCTCACGCTATCAGATGTCAATTCACACACCAAACTCAAATCTCTAAATTCTTCCAAAAGTTCCCACTCTTTAACCATCAAAGCAGACATATGCAAAGATTTCCGGCTTATTGCATCGGCTACCACATTAGCTTTACCAGGATGGTAATTCAAGCTAAAATCGTAGTCTTTCAAAAATTCCAACCATCTCCGTTGCCTCATATTCAACTTTTTCTGATCAAACAAGTATTTCAAACTCTTATGATCACTAAAGACTTCGAATCTTGCACCGTAGAGATAATGCCTCCAAATTTTCAATACAAAACCACCGCAGCTAATTCCAAATCATGAGTAGGATAATTCTTCTCATGAACCCTCAACTGTCTCGAAGCATAAGCCATAACCTTACCTTCTTGCATCAACACTCCACCTAAACCAATCAAAGACACATCGCAATACACCACAAACAATTCACTAGGATTCGGTAAGATCAAAATCGGAGCTGTAGTCAATCTTCTCTTCAGCTCACTAAAACTTTCCTCACACTGAATATCCCAAATAAACGCTTTACCTTTACAAGTCATCTGGGTCAATGGAAGTGCTAACTTGGAAAAGCCTTCAATGAATCTTCGATAATATCCAGCTAAACCCAAAAAGCTTCTAATTTCAGTAACAGATCTAGGAGCCTCCCATTGTAGAACTGCATCTACTTTGGATGGATCCACAGCAATACCATTACCTGAAATTACATGCCCAAGAAAACTCACTTCTGACAACCAAAACTCACACTTGGACAACTTGGCATAAAGTCTCTTTTCCTTCAAAATTTGCAATACAATACGCAAATGTTCCGCATGCTCCCCCCGAGACTTAGAATAAATCAAGATGTCATCAATAAACACAACAACAAATTGATCCAAATGTTCATGAAAAATGCGATTCATATACTCCATAAACACTCCCAACGCATTAGAAACCCCGAACAGCATCACAAAATATTCGTAATGTCTGTATCGTGTCCTAAAAGCCGTCTTCTGAATATCTTCCTCTTTCACTCTAATCTGATGATATCCTGATCTCAAATCAATTTTACTAAACACACACGCACCTACCAACTGGTCCATCAAATCATCAATTCTCGGAAGAGGATACTTATTCTTAATCGTCACCTTATTCAACTGGCGATAATCAATACACAATCGCATACTTCCATCTTTCTTCTTCACCAATAAAACTGGAGCACCCCAAGGCGATACACTCGGCCTCACAAACCTTTTTTCTAATAATTCATTCAACTGCTTCTTCAACTCAACCAACTCAGATGCCGACATACGATATGGTGCCATAGATACAGGTCTAGTACTAGGAACTAGTCTATAGAAAACTCCACCTCTCTTTCTGGCGGCACATCCGAAATATCCTCCGGAAACACCTCTGGAAAATCACACACAACTGGGAACACACCAATTGCAACTGGGCTATCCACGGTCAACGATGCGAACAACCCGAACAACTGAGCTTCATCCGCCAAAAGTTTCTTCAACTCTTTGGTAGATAAGAAACTCGATTCCTCGTCTTCTTCAAGAGAAGGAAATCTTACCAACTTATGATAACAATCAATATGAACTCGATTGAACTGTAACCAATTCATTCCCAAAACCACGTCTAAACCCTCCAACGGCAGACACACCAAATCCATAACAAAATCCTTACCATAAATGGTCAAAGGACAACTTAAACAAACCAGAGAAGTAATTACCGACCCCAAAGATGGAGTATCGATAACCATCTCTCCACCAATCGACGATAACAAAAGATTCAAACGCTGCGCACACTCAGACGAAATAAACGAATGAGTCGCTCTGGTATCAATAATAGCAACTAAAGGCGTACTATTAATAAAACAAGTACCTCTGATCAGACGATCTGCACTAGTAGGCTGAGATCCTGCCAATGCAAATAATTTTCCTCCAGCTTGAGCTTGCTTTGGTTTCGGACACCTCGTACTAACATGACCAGATTCACCACAGTTGAAACACTTCACCACGTTCCTCTTACAATCAGCTACTACATGTCCTATACCTCCGCAATTGGAACACTTCCTCATATCCTTTCTACATTCAAACTGACGATGTCCTAATTCACCACACTTAAAACATCTCGGAGGATTATACATACCTCCCCCACTTGACCTTTTATCAAAATTAGCCCATTGTTTTCCCTTGCCAGCTAGTGCCACATAAGGACCACCACGAAACGGTTGCTTTCCTTTCCTTTCGTTCACACTCTTATAATGAGTAGAACGAGCTTTGTTATCCTCCTCGTAAATTCTACAACAATCCACCAAATCGAAAAACCTTCTAATTCTCTGATAACCAATTGCCTGTTTGATCTCGGGACGCAACCCCTTCTCAAACTTCACACATTTGGAAAACTCCGCAGTTGCTTCAGCATAATGTGGATAAAACTGAACAAGCTCCACAAACTTAGCAGTGTAATCAGTAACAGACATGCTACCCTGTTTCAACTCCAAGAACTCTATTTCTTTCTTTCCTCTAACATCCTCAGGAAAATACTTCCTCAAAAACTCACTGCTAAACAAAGCCCAAGTGACATCTTCACTTGTAGCTTCCCACACATGACGCATACTAACCAACCAATCATCAGCCTCTTCACTTAACATGTGAGTACCCAGTCTCACCTTATGTTCCTCAGCATAATCCATTACTCAAAAGATTCTTTCAATCTCCTTAAACCAAATATGAGCACCATCAGGATCATATCTCCCTTTGAAGAAAGGCGGTTTGTTCTTCCTGAACTCATCATTCCCACTAGAATGAGGTACATTCTGCACAGCCTCATCCATAGCTTGCAAAGCATTAGAAAGAGCAGCAATATTCCTACCAGCCATATTCTGTTCATCCAAAACAGTAATCATGGTCAAACAAACAACTCAACAGAACACCACTGCCGCACAACAAACAACTTGGTCAAACTGACCGACCCGGACTGACTGACTCAAACTGGCTCTAATACCACTTAATGTAACACCCCCAATCTATACCCCACAATAATATAAAGCGATAACAAAATAATCAAAGTATAATTAAAAACATTCATGGCATAGATGGAGGCGTCACATCATATGAGATGAATTACAACAACCTGCTCTTATAGATATGCAACAATCAGGTAGCAACATAAACAGAGGAAACTCAGTTCCTAACACCCACAATTCAGATACAGAATAAAAGCGGAAAATCTGCAACTGAAATCTCAGATATAAATATAGAAGTGTATACGTCATAAACAGAGTCATACATGTACAATCCAAAAAGATATATATATATATATATATATATATATACACATAATCACATAAAGATCTCCCCGACTACCCGGTGCTACATATCAGAGCCGACCGACAAAAGAATGAAGATATAATCTTCACAAAAAGACCTCGAGCATCTAATCTGCAATGCCTCGTAGAGCATTCAAAACAGCAGAAGGGTGAGAAACACAATTATAATATAATTGCATACAATTATGTAATAACATAAAATACACATACAAAAACATTCTCACCACAACGTATACCATAAATCAAATACTAAACAAAACAATTCATAATTCATGCATCCATCACAAGGCATATCAATCATGCTTAAAACATTCATCACTAATGCATATCAATTCATCAATCCCATTCACAATTCTCACACATAATCAATCCATTCGTGACTTATGCAAATGCACAGAGACCGACACAACGACTCTATGTATGCGGTACCATTCCATCCATCATTCTCATCATTAATTCACTCAGGAATTATTGGAATCATCGCTTGTTACTTAGTGTAACTCCCCGTCGGGAAAACGATGTTCACCGTCGTTTTAGGTCCTTTTTGTATAAGGCACACGACGTTTATGGATCGCTTTAGGTCCTCTTTTTATAAGGCACGCGACCGTTACAGCAGATTCCCTCTGGAATCGTTTCGTCGCTCACACCCACTAGGGCACACGACATCACAAGAATGCATATCATGATGCTTGGCATACATTGACTCATGACAATCAAATGCATACATATACACATCCATGTGAACCATTCCAACATCCATAATCATGCATATACAATCAAACACAATCACAATGCATTTACTTGCCCTTAGGCCGCCAACCATCATCACAACATTTCATCACATGCATTCACAACATACAACAGTACACAAGTCATACGTTATATATAAAAAGCATATTGCATGATAACACATCAAATACACACAGTTAAGACGGTAAAAGTCGACAAAATGACACATTCCCAAATTCCCAGCACAATTAAATCCGCCGCTAATCCCAAAACCATTCCTATAAGAAAGAACATCTCATAAGCTTTCCAACGCATCCGACCTCGCCTCAATCTGAGTTACGGATCAAAAATTATGAATTTTCAAAGAAAAGAATTTATTGAGAAACAGCCAGATTCGCCTGGGGACATAGGATTTCGCCTGACGGATCCTCCTTCGCCAGCACTTCGCCTGGCGAACTAATGTCGAACCACAAATTTAGAAAAACCCCAAGAGTTACTGAAGCTAGCACATTTCTGTCTCCCCGTTTTCGACTTGCGACTTACGATTTCGCCTGGCGAATTCCCCCTTCGCCAGCACTTCGCCTGGCGAACAAGTGGCGAGACCTAATTCGCCTGGCGAATCCCAAATTCGCCTAGCGAATCACATCAGAACCAGAATTTTCTGCTGCGGGTTACATGGTTCCAAAACCCCCAAAAATCCCAATTTTCCCAACCAAAACGTTATCAATCCATCAAAACAAGTATCAGCAATTATTCATAGACACAGTGTGATCATACAACACGATTTGTATCGATTTCCGACCGCGAAAACATCGATTTCTATTCATTTACTCATTTCAACCTAGAAGTGAAAACTATGGAAAGACAAGTAGACATTCAAACACACACATACATAATCATACACAAGCATATAATAAACGAGTTTCGCACCCTTACCCGATTAATCGTGTTTCGAAGTGTCGGTTGAATCGATCTCTCAAACTTCAAGTTTTTCCTCTTTTTCTTCTTCTCTTTCTTTTCTCTCTATATTTCTCTCTATGTTCTATTTTAAATGAAAAACATAATATCTACCCAAGCAAAAGACCAAAATACCCCTACACTCAATTTTCTCGCAAACGCTCCCAAAACGCGATAAAACATAATAACGATAAACATAACTCATTTACCAAATAAAAACCAAGAATAAAATAATATAAAGACAAAAATAATTAAATCGACTCGATTAAATAAATATAACAAAAACTGGGGCATTACACATACCCGACGTGTTAGAGTAAGTTTTTCGAAAGTGTTTTCGTACCGGAAGTTATGGACGAAGTCTTCCGGTACTCTGATTTTTTGAGTTTTTGTACCGGAAGTCTTAAGTAAAGTGTTCCGGTTCTTTTACATGAAAAGTCATACCGGAACTCTTACATGAAGTGTTCCGGATCGGTTTTTTTATACTTTTTTTAATATATTTTTTTATGTTTTTATTTTGACAATCGTGCGCACACGAGGCTGGGACGGTAAGATCCCTAATCGCGGTCTAGGACGGGGAGAATCATCGAGAATGGCTGAGGAAGAGCATATTGGTGCATCTGCATCAGCAGCACATCCTGTTGGATATCCAGGAGGACCGTACGATACCTCTCTTTTGGTTAAGTACGAACATCATATTGCTAGACATATATGGTTCAGTGAGGTAAGTAAACGACAATTATTTGATATTGAATAAACTCTAAATTTTTAATGTTGTATTTTATAATATATTTACTTTTAATTGTTTTCAGGAGAGGGGTCTGTAGCGAGCAATTTTGGACGTGGTAACGACTAGTTTTGGGCACCTCTGCCCATCCCAACGGCTAGTTTCTGGCAGTTACCTGTTCTTTGGGGAGAAGATATCTCGCCCCGAAAATAGGGACCAATGGCCAAGCGTTAGGGGCATTATAAAAACCCTCTCAATTATCCTAAGATACACATACTTTGTACTTGCCTCCTTTCCTCCCGATTCTTACTTTACCATCAGAGTGCCTTGCAGGTACACCCCCTTCTCATCTTTCACACCCAGCATCGCAGACATAGTCTCTGCCCCACTTCAGATTCTGATCAGCCGGTAAGATCAACTATCATTCTGAATGATAGACATTTAAAATTAGCTTAGTTTGCTACTGCTTTTACAGGTTTCTTCAAGTGACATATTTAGAGGTGTTCTCCTATAATTATCTTGAAAACAATTTCTTATTGAATTCTTAGTAATGATTAGGTTCACTGTTTATTTTTTATAGCCTAATTCAATATTAGATGTATGCAGATGCATATCAAACAAGGGGATACTATAGAGTTCAATTTTGTCTTTCACTTTTATAGAAGCAATTGAAGATGTTGAATATTAAGGTTAAAATTTTGAAAAATCTTATATGATAGCTTAATTATTTTTTTATCTTTTACCTTTAGACTCATAAATTATTTTTTTGTGATTTTTTTTCTTAAGGGTATCTTATACCAAAATGGTGGAAAGTATTGGCTTTGTTTAGGAATACAAACAATAATCCAAATCAAAAACAAATGTAAAGTTCCTTTAGCCTCATAAATTCTTTTTTTGTGATTTTTTTTCTTAAGGGTATCTTATACCAAAATGGTGGAAAGTATTGGCTTTGTTTAGGAATACAAACAATAATCCAAATCAAAAACAAATGTAAAGTGATATGCAAAGATTAAGAGCACTCTTTGAGTCAGTGCCAAACTCCAAGGTATATTCCCTAAATATTTTTCTGATACTTTTCAAACTTTCTAGAGATGTATTTATATACAAAATATGAAACTGAATTGCCTATTATTACTCTAGCCCATCAACTCCTATAAATCTGCATTCCTAGTTTAAAGGAACCCTAACAACTTGGTCATGCTTATTGCTATTAGATAGCAACAGACTTCCTTTATTTTAGCATTGCCATAATAAAATCGCGGGTCCACGCTTGTTTGTTACGACGTCGCGGTTCAAGCTTTTCTGCTGTTGAGCTTTGTTGTTCTGTTTCCTCTTCGTTGGGTTCTGTGGTAGCCCAATCTTTCATCAATTGTTGGATGAGTCCGGTATCTAACGATACCTCGTTTTGACCAAAGCTATCACTACTTCCCTCCTCGAAATTGACCTTGTCCTCAAGGTCATGAATTCCATAAAGATCGACGAGTGACGATAAGTCCTCCCAAGTAGCATCTTCTGGTTGGCTGTGGGACCACTGTACCAAGACCTGTTTGTGTGGACGACTTCGTTTATTGCAAATGCGGCCGGCCAGAATGGCTATGGGATACAATAAAGGTCGATTGGCGATACTAGCCTCTGGCAATGGATAAAACTTGTCAACTGCTGAACCTTTGAAAGCACGCAGCAAGGATACGTGGAATGTGGGATGAATGCGGCTCCCAAGTGGCAGACCCAGCTTATAAGCTACTGGACCAATGCGTGCTATCACTAGGAATGGTCCAAAGAACCTTCTGCAAATCTTGGGATTCAACCGAGCAGCCACAATTGCCTGCCTATAAGGTTGAAGTTTCACGAGGACCAAATCACCCACCTCAAATTGCATGTCAGTGCAATGTTTGTTTGCTTGTTGCACCATGCGTTGTTGAGCATGGATCAAATTCTTCTTTAGGTGTTGCAGAATTTCATCCCTCGTCAATAGGTCACCTTCTACTGCTTGAATTTTGGATTGTCCGCGCACGTACATTGGAATGGTTGGGGGAGGGCGACCATAGACAGCTTGGAAAGGAGTCATGTTGATTGACGAATGATGACTAGTGTTGTAGTGATATTCAGCCCATGTGAGAAACCTGCCCCATTTCTTAGGATAGTCAGCTGCAAAAGCTCTCAAGTATTTTTCCACATATCGATTTTTTACCTCTGTTTGTCCATCGGTTTGAGGATGGTATGAGGAGCTCATCTTAAGTTTAGTGCCCATTAGATCAAACAATTTACGCCAAAATTTGCTCCTGAATATCGGGTCACGGTCGGATACGATCGTGCGAGGTATCCCATGCAATTTGATCACCATGTTTGCAAACAGCTCAGCTACTGTCGACGCGGTGTAATGAGTGGGAAGGGCTCCAAAATGCGCGTATTTGGTGAATCGGTCGATCACTACTAGTATGGTTGTGTTTCCGTTGGAAGGAGGTAGTCCAACAATGAAATCAAGTGCCACATCTTCCCATACTCGCTCCGGTAGTGGTAGAGGTTGTAATAATCCATTTGGCGGGGAAGTTGAATATTTAATGGTTTGACAAGTAAAACATTGAGAGATAAATGTCTTAACGTCGTGACGCATCCCTTTCCATATAAAATTGGCACCAAGGCGGCGAAACGTGCGATCCACACCTGCATGACCCCCTGTATGCGACTCATGGAATTCCCACAGCAGAAGAGGTTTAAGAGTAGAATGTTTGCTGATGTATAAGCGCCCTTTATACCTCAGTAGACCCTCATGCTCATCAAAACCAGATTCCTTTCCTTTACCTTGTTGAATTAGTTGGTGAAGAGTTTTGAGGTCTTCCATGGATGTATTCTTTTTTCTCAATTACTTCAAAAAATCAAATTGACTTGATGATATTGCAATCTGTAGTGTGGAATTATCATCTTTGAATTGTCGAGACAAGGCATCAGCTGCTGCATTCATAGAGCCTGATTTGTACACGATAGTGAAGTTGAACCCCAATAACTTGCGCAGGTAATGATGTTGCTCGGGGGTTTGTACTACTTGGGTTAGCAGTTCACGAAGACTCTTATGGTCTGTGCGAACAATGAAGTGTCTGACCAACAGATATTGTCGCCATTTGGTGATGGCTTCAACAATGGCCCGCAACTCTCTGAGATACGCTGATGCTCCTCGCATCCGGGGTCCCAACTATTTACTAAAGAATGCGACGAGGTGTTTATCCTGCATGAGGACTCCTCCTACTCCCACATTGGATGCGTCGGTTTCGACAACGAATTGCTTGGTGAAATCAGGCAACCTTAGTACTGGTGTCACAGTCATGGTATGTTTTAAGAGCTTGAATGCACTGTTAGCTTTCTCACTCCACGTGAAGTTATCTTTCTTTAGTAATTCGGTTAGAGGTGCAACTATTGTTGCATAACCAGCTACGAAACGTTTGTAGTAACCTGTGAGTCCCAAAAATCCTCGAAGTTGCTTGAGGTTCTTGGGTTTTGGCCAGTTATTCATCGCACTGATTTTGGACAGATCTACTCTGACACCCTCAGAGGATACTAAATGACCCAAGTACTCCACCGATTTTTGGAAGAACTGGCACTTACTTCCCTTGGCAAATAATTCCTTCTCCTCGAGGCACTGTAATACTTGTTGAAGGTGAGACACGTGTTCTTGAATACTCTTGCTGTAAACCAGAATATCATCAAAGAAAACGGTGACGAAGCATCGTAAGAAAGGTCTGAAAGCGTCGTTCATGGCTGACTGGAAGGTGGAGGGGGCGTTAGTGAGTCCAAACGGCATGACCACAAACTCGTAGTGTCCGTTGTGTGTGCGAAATGCTGTTTTGTGAATGTCACGGCTGTCCATGCGAATTTGATGGTATCCTGCTCGTAGATCCAATTTCGAGAACACAACTGCACCACCTAACTCATCTAGTAGTTCGTCAATGGTGGGTATCGGAAACCTGTCCTTAATGGTAATACTGTTGAGGGCACGATAGTCAACACAAAATCGCCAAGAGCAATCCTTCTTTCTAACCAAGAGCATCGGTGATGAGTAAGGGCTGTTACTTGGGCGTATATAGCCACAATCAAGCATTTCTCGAACCAATTTCTCCATAGTGTCCTTCTGAAAATAGGGGTAGCGGCAGGGTCGTACATTAACTGGTGAGGATCCGGTTTGCAAATGAATTCAGTGGTCACTGCATCGGTAAGGTGGTAACTGGGCTGGTGTGGTGAAAACCTTCTGGTGTCGTAATAGGAGGCCTTGAGCTTCAATTGGTAGGGTATCATCGAGGGTACTAATTTTTACTTTCGCATTTGGCTGTGAAGCGGTGATATCATCAGTTTTGGTGGCAGTGAGGTGGAAAGGGTCGTACATTAACTGGTGAGGATCCGGTTTGCAAATGAATTTGGTGGTCACTGCATCGGTAAGGTGGTAACTGGGCTGGTGTGCTGAAAACCTTCTGGTGTCGTAAGAGGAGGCCTTGAGCTTCAATTGGTAGGGTATCATCGAGGGTACTAATTTTGACTTTCGCATTTGGTTGTGAAGCGGTGGTATCATCAGTTTTAGTGGCAGTGAGGTGGAAGAGGCCACGAAAATCACCGGCTTCGATAATTGTTCGCATTTGTGCGAAGGTGACCGAAATAGGGTTGGGTCGTGACTCACCCACCAAGCAAACTTGTTTCCCTTTCCAGGTAAATTTCATGGTGAGGGCATTATGATCATGGAGGCACGGGCCTAGCGTCCTTAACCACTGCATTCCCAGAACAATATCCAGCCCACAAATAGGTAAGACAAAAAGATCCACTTCAAACAAATGACCCTGCATGATTAATGGCACACCCACACATTTTTGTTGGCAAACTAGATGTTGTCCGTTACCCATATAGACCTTAAAACGTTTAGCAATCTCGATAGTTAGCCCAGTTTCTGAACAAGGCCTTCTTGAACAAAATTATTATTGCTTCCTGTGTCGATGAGCACCTCCAATGTTTCTGCCTTGTGTTTGGCTAAAATTCTAAAGATGCGTGGACTTACTGGGTTTGTGAGAGAATGTAAACTTACTTCTGGTTGCTCTTCCGGTGTTTCTACTGTAGAGACCGGATCGATTTGGGTCTCAGTGTTTTCTTCGCTCTCTTCGTGACCGCACATCACCATCATTCTGTTTTTGCAGCGGTGATTAGAGTGGAATTTTTCATCACAACTGAAGCAAAGTCCCTTGTCACGTTTTTCCCGCCATTCTGTTGGTGATAGCCACTTGATGGGTAGTTGTGATTTTCCTGCCGAAATTGATTGCAGCGAAGTTGGGTTGTTGGCTGTTGGAGTTAACACCTTGCTTTCTGGGTGTTTATAAGGAGGTCGTTGGGAAGTATCGGGTAGGCGGTGGTTGTCGCGGCGGAATCGCCCACGAAGATCATCGTTTCTATCTTCATATAGTTGTGCACGGGCCATGGCGTCAGCTAGATTCACCGGTGGGGAGAGAAGCAGCTCGCGACGGATCTCAGGTTTCAATCCCCAAACAAAGAAATTGAGGAACATGGCGTCATTAACGCCGGTGGTACGCGTCATCAATTCTTCAAATTCAGTTCTGAATCGAGCCACCGTGTCACGTTGGATAAGCTTAGAAACTCGCCCAAGTGGATCTTCATACACGGAAGGGCCAAAACGTTTCTGAACTTCACGCAGGAAATCATCCCAGTCTCTGAACGCCCCACTTTTATCCATCCATTGGAACCATGAGGAAGCTTCGCCGTCCAGATGGAATGACACCATGGTGAGGCGAGATTCGGGGGTTAACTAGTGGAGGGTGAAAAGTTTGTTGATTTTGTAAATCCAATCTTCAACTCCTTTACCATCGAAACGGGGGACGTTGAGGGGACGTGTCTTCATGACGGTAGTGATGTCGGGCGGTGGTGGTGGTGGGTTGGATGATCGTCGATTGTTGTTTTCAGTTAACTCGATAAGACGTGCGTCTGTGGATGCCATGTATTGTTCGAGGGAGGCAGTGAAGTGAGCTAGTTGGTTCTCAGAGTGTTGTTTGAAGTTTGCTTCCATGGCAAGAAGTGCCTCAGCAATGTCTTCATTATGCATGATGAAAGCACCAAATTGATATGCAAAGATTAAGAGCACTCTTTGAGTCAGTGCCAAACTCCAAGGTATATTCACTAAATATTTTTCTGATACTTTTCAAACTTTCTAGAGATGTATTTATATACAAAATATGAAACCGAATTGCCTATTATTACTCTAGCCCATCAACTCCTATAAATCTGCATTCCTAGTTTAAAGGAACCCTAATAACTTGGTCATGCTTATTGCTATTAGATAGTAACAGACTTCCTTTATTTTAGCATTGCCATAATAAAATCGCGGGTCCACGCTGGTGTTCGCTGTGTATTTTGGCGAACAACCTCTGGTTTACCAATCTCTTATGAAAACTGGGTTACTTGCAGGACCAACCACACAAGTCCTGGGATACATGTGCCAAATTCTATCTAACTCTTAGGAGGATGGTGTTTTGGTTATATTTCTTATGTATGAATGGTTTGTTTGAAGGACTAAATGATAACTTCTGGCGAAAAGATAGTTTGAATGAAACTAAAACTTGCATAAAATAAATGACAAAAGATAAATGACTGGAAAAGATAAAAGGAATTATAAAAGATTTTGAATTTCTATAAACTTGAAAAGATGGTGTTTCACACGTACATTTCCAGATAACAAACTCTTTTCTCTCGCATGGGTACTTTGAGTATTTACAGGAATTTAGTACAAGTTTTCACACACTAAAATTCTACAACAACTATCCTATTTATATACAAATAAAATAACTGCCTAATAACGGAAAAATTCTAAGTTCTTGACACTTGGCCTTCTGCATGTTTTCTTTTCTTCTAAAGCTTCCACGCGTCTTCTACCAAACGTTATAACTCTTTGAATTTGAATTTCCCTTTTTGCGTCGAAACGTTGCGCCTCTTCATCTTGTCGAGTTGTCGAAGAGTCACAAACATCCCTCCTAAACTTCAAAACCTTCGTCGAAAGAAAGCATTCTTTCCCTTGTCGAACATATTGTGTACTTAGAAGAATCTGGCAAAACTTTCCTTGAGCCATTGATTTTCGACCAGTCTTCCTACATCATGGAAACTGCCTGTCGAATGATTATGTCGAAATCCCTTATTGAAAAAATCCAATTTCCTTTGAACCCCTTTCTTGGCGTCGAATTTAGCCATCTACAAATTGCCCCCAAAAAAATGTGTTTTCGACTAAAGGAAGAAACCATTTTTTTTTGCTAATGCCTTTCGACGCCATGGACCATTCGACCAGTGACTGTTCACATGATTTAGACATTGGAAATGTCAGAATCATCATTGCGTTTTTCCCAAAACATCATTTCAGCCCACGTTTTTGAGATTTCATCATTCCTAACCTACTCCTATCACATCGTGGGTCAAACCCTAACTGCCACCGTCTGTGCTTTCCACTTCACACTCGCCACGTGTCCCATAACCTTTTCCACTTCTATTTTCAGAATATCAACCGCTTCTTTTTGCAACCTATATATAAGTTGAAAAACCTCATTTTTTCTTTTCTTTTCACGTCATTTTCAAACTTCATCTTCCTTATTTCTTCTTCAAAAGTTCTTTCAAAAAAATTCATCTTCCTCACCTCTACTTCCTCCATAACCAGTCAATGGCATCTTCTTCTTCTAAAAAAATCACCGGAAAGGACCCTCGGAAGTCCAGCACTCTAGCGCCGGTGGAGAGGATTCTTGGTCCCAAAGTGGTGGGGAATCACGAATACATTCCAGAACCTCCCCTTGAAGAAGAAAAACGCTCCATTTACAAATCCCAGGTACTTATTCCCATTTTAATTTCTGGAATATCTCATGCAATTCTAGGACCGCTGCCTGATTTAAAACTAGATCCAGTCAAAGTGAGAGAATTTTTTCCTACTTACCATCACTACAAACCCATAGCGAATGGTGTTAGACCTAGGACAGAGAAAGAGAAGATCTTAGATGAAAAATCTCAAGTAGATGGCCAGGGAACTCCTTCTGACGAAGTGATAAACCTAGAATATATGAACAATTTTAGGATTTTTAGGTCTTGTCCCCTGTTGAAAGATCCCTCTGACTATTTGGCTTGGCTGGAGAAAATAGAAAAAGTTAAGAGCGATGATTGGAAAAACATGGGTATTTATGACCTCATTTAATTGTCGAAAGTGGGGCCAGGCTATTGCCCTTCCATTCTCTTGGCTTCTCTTTATTTCTGGGATAGTACTTACAACAATTTCCACATTCCCTGTGGGATGATCACTCCCACGCTCTTCGATATTGCTGCTATCACCGGATTAAGCCCCCTAGGAGTAGATTATGATCCCAATTTGCTTGCTGACGACTCTATAGGTTTCGACACCAATAAGGCCACCTTCACAGCCTATATTGCTAATTACCATGATAAGGAAACCAAGGAAGTCTCTGACCAAGAACATGTAGCTTTCCTGGCCCTCTGGTTGTCGAGGTGCGTTTTTTGTTCCAAATCTCTCCAGGTAGCAAAACGCTATATTGTCATGGCGAATCAGCTTCATGCGGGTCACCAACTATGTCTCAGCGAAATGATCCTAGCGAATTTATATGAATCCCTTGGCGAAGGAGTCACCATTTTAAAGAACATCAAGGAAAATAAGACTTTGCTGTTATCAGGACCTTTTTGGCTTTTGCAATTGTGGCTCAATGCCACTTTCGAAGCTTCTCTTCCCAACAAATCGAAGGTGGACCCAGCCGTTCTAGGGGAAAAACGCGTCGAAGGTCTTCGTTTGGCGCAGCTGACACCTCTCGACGAAGGCCTGAGTCTTCAAGAATGCTTTACTAGCTACGTGATGATGTTTGCGAAACGTTATAGTTTTACACCCACCATGGCTCCTTTCGCCGAAAGGAAAGTTGGACCCTCCTGGTTCACCAGGCAACTTCCTCTGGAATCGAAATTGCTGGAAGACGAATTCCTTAATGTTTGGGAATCCTTCCTTACTCCAAGACTCTTAGTGTGCAGACTTGGCCCCTCGAAAACCAAAGTTTCTCTCGTCAATTATCAGCCCAATCTGGTTTCTCGACAGTTTGGGTTGATACAGATAGTACCAAAACCTCTTTTCTCCAAGAAAGGCTCCCTAATTCATTACAACATGACCCACACTGAAGACAAATATGCTGAGTTACTGGCGAAGTACTCAAACCTGGTCGAAATCCAACCAGTGGTCTTTCGACCAAACTTCCTCTGCACTCAAGAATTTGATGAATGGTGGAGGGCTTACTATGAGCCTCACATGTTTAACGTGGAATCTTTTACCACTCAACTAACTAAAGCCTTTGCCCTTGTGCAGGATCGGACCAAGAAAGGTACTTCTCGACACATCAAAGAAATTCAAGCTTTCCAGAAGTACTTTGAAACTGCCTACAGGCCTGATGATCTTAGTCGAACCATACGCGAAGCAGCATTTACTTTGAAACGAAAATTTACAAAAAAACTTGGTGAATTAAAACTGCCCTCGTATGTTCGACCAGAACAACGTTATGAGGTAGCTTTTAATTTTTATCGCCCAAAATTTCCCCCTTTACCATCTGCAGAATTTGGTGTGGCTTTTAGCCCTCCGTTCCCAGATTGGTTCATTTGTGGGGAGTCTCTAAAAGTTCTTCGCCAAGACAATCAAAAACGTGTCAAGCGAGTGGTTCCGACTAAGTACATCCTGGACAATTTCAAAGGTCACCTTCATATTGGCATAGAACACGTTCGCGTGGAAACCCCTATATATGAAGGTGTGGAAAATGGGAAGCAACTTTGTGTGGCGAGAACATCCTAAAATGGAAAAAACAAATTGCTGTCCTTCAAGGCAAAATTTCGCAAGCAGAAAAGTGTCAAAAAGAACTGCAGCAGAATAACTAGGAGGAGATTCGCAAAGAGCTAGAGGTTGGTGTGCATCACGTCGACAGGGCCCGTAAGCTTGGTGAGGAGCTTGAGGAGATTTCAAAAAGCAAAACACTTTGTGAGCGACGCCTTCAAATTCAAAGGGCGAAATTTGAGAAGTTGAAGACATCTTTTCCTGTTTGAACAATTTGTAATTTTTTTGTTTGGCTTTTTAAAGCCCTTTTGTAATGACAATGAATTGGTATTATTTGGCGAGAAGATTTTTTAATCCGCCATATCGTTTTTTCTCTTTTTCAATTATTCGACTCCTATTTTAATTTCTTGCAATGTTGGCTTATATTTTTTCAGATACTTGCCATTTATCTTCAGTATTCTTTTATCTTTATCTATCTCTTCGAGCTCATATGCGCCATTTGAAAAAACTTTTAAAATTTGGAAAGGTCCTTCCCACTTAGGAGACCATTTTCCCATCAATCTATCTTTTCGATCCATAGGGAGAATTACTTTCCAAACAAGATCCCCCACTGAAAGGGTTTTAAATTTTACTTTCTTATTGTAAAATTTTTCGACTCTTTCTTTTTGTCTCTTTATCATATCTAACGCACGCAATCTTTCTTCATCCAAATCAACTAGTTCATCCATCATCATGTTCCAATATATTTCTGATGGAATTTCATGATGCCTTTGAACTCGTATTGACTGTAAATAAATTTCGACTGGTAGCACTGCATCATGTCCATAAGTCAATTTGAATGGAGTAGAATTTGTTGCTTCTTTAGGAGATGTTCGACAAGCCCATAAAATTTGATCCAAAGTCTTATGCCAGTTTCTAGGTTTTCTACCTACGTGCTTTTTGATCAAATTAATCACAACCTTATTTGCTGCTTCGACTTGTCCATTTGCCTGGGCATAATAAGGTGTTGAAGTTAAGAGTTTAAAACCTGTGTCTTTCGCAAACACTTGCATGTTTTTCCCAGTAAACACAGATCCCTGATCAGTAGTTATTGTTTCTGGTATCCCAAATCTGTAAATTATATGTTTTTGGATAAACTCTATAACTGTCTCTTGATCCACATTTACCAGTGGTATAGGTTCAATCCACTTAGTGAAATAATCTATTCCAACTAAAATGTACTTCTGCCCCTTTGAAGAAGCTGGTCCAATTTCACCAATTAAATCCAAAGCCCAACCTCTGAATGGCCAAGGTTTTATAATTGAATGCAACTCACTTGCAGGAACATGTGGTATACCTGCATGCACTTGGCATTCCTGACAACCTTTTGCGAATTCGACACAATCTTTCAACATTGTTGGCCAGTACATTCCTTGTCGAAATAACAACCATTTCATTTTGTGGCCTGCCTGGTGTGCGCCACATGCGCCGCTGTGCACGTTCGACAAAGCTAGGTAAGCTTCATCTTCGCCCAAACATTTCAGCAAGACTCCTTCTGCAGTCTTTTTAAATAATTCATTTCCAAAAAGTACATAACTTAAAGCTCTGTACTTTACTTTTCTTTCGACTTTCTGATTTGGGTCTTGTAGATAATCCTTGATAGGTTTTCTCCAATCTTCAATTTCTGAATCATCTACATTAAAAATTTCAAAATTTTCGTCATCCCCATAACCTAATTTTATTGCCTCCAAATCTGAAGGAGCCAATTTGGTGGATATAACTCTTCCCCTTACTTTAACAGCTTTCTCCAGGTTTTCTTTCGACATTTTGTAGCCTGACGCAAGTTGAGCCAGATCATTTGCTTCTTGATTCTCCAATCTAGGAATGTGTCTAATGGCCACATTGTCGAATTTTCTGAGAAGTCTGTTGGCTATTACGAAGTACATAATCAGATTCTCTTTGAGACATTTATATTCTTTTTTCAATTGTTTTATCACCAATTCAAAGTCACCCATTATTTCGATTCTTGTTGCCCCCAATTCCAACAATATTTCAAGTCCAGCAATCAAAGCTTCATATTCTGCTTCATTATTTGAACAAAAGCCTTCGACTTTGTACTTGAATTTTGTTGGAATTTTGTCAGGAGAAATAATTAGTATTCCAACACCAGTTCCATTCTTATGACTGGAACCGTCGAAATATAACTTCCATGGCTCTAATTCGACATATTTTACTTCATTTTCATTTATTGAGTGGTCAGCAATGAAATCAGCAACCACTTGTCCCTTAACAGCCTTTAAAGGCAAATATTTTAAGGAATATTCTGTCAATGCCAAAGCCCATTTCCCAATTCAACTATGTAAAATGGATTTAGATAACATATACTTTATTACGTCGAAATGAGAAGAAACATATACATCAACAGGTTTTATATAGTGCTTTAACTTTGTACAAGAGAAATATACACATAAACATAATTTTTCTATCACACTATATCTAGTTTCAGCATCATTTAGGACTCTGCTAAGATAATAGATGGCCCTTTCAACGCCGTTTTCATCTTCTTGACACAACATGCTTCCCAGAGTTTTGTCTGATGCTGAAATGTATAACCTCATACTTCTTTTTCTACAAGGGGACATCAAAACTGGAGGACTAGCCAGATACTCTTTGATTTTCTCGAAGGCATCTTGTTGTTCTTGCCTCCATGTGAAATCATCCCTCTTTAGTCGAATTAGAGGTGAAAAGGCTTGAGTCTTCCCACTAAGGTTGGAGATGAACCTTCTGAGAAAGTTGATTTTTCCTAGTAGAGACTGCAATCCCTTCTTTGTCGATGGCGCTTTCGCTTCCATTATGGCTTTGGCTTTGTTTTCATTTATTTCGATCCCTTTCTTGTGGACCACAAAACCTAAGAAATCACCCGCCTGCACACCAAAAGCACATTTAAGGGGATTCATTTTTAAACCAAACTTTCTCATCCTTTCAAAGGACTGTCGAAGATGGTCTATATGACTTGTTCCTGAAACGGACTTAACCACAATATCATCAATGTATATTTGCATAAAAGTGTCAATAAAATCATGAAAAATCGAATTCATGGCCCTTTGATAAGTTGCTCCAGCATTTTTTAAACCAAAGGGCATTACTACCCATTCATAGGTTCCTATTGCTCCAGGGCAACGAAAAGCTATTTTAGGAACGTCTTCTTCAGCAATAAAAATTTGGCTATAGCCAGAGTATCCGTCAAGCATACTCAAATACTCATGGCCTGCTGCAGAATCTATGAGCATTTCTGCCACTGGCATAGGATATTCATCCTTAGGGGTAGCTGAATTCAAATCTCTAAAATCAATGCATACCCTCAGCTTGCCATTTTTCTTAATTACAGGAACTATGTTTGCAATCCATTCGACATACCTGGTGGTGCGGATGAATCTGCATTTCAGAAGTCTTTCGACCTCTTCTTTTATTTTCGACAGGATTTCTGGTGTGAAGCGTCTGGGAGTCTGCTTTACTGGCTTCTTTCCCTCCATTATTGGCAGCTTCAATTCGACCAAACTCCTGTCTAATCCTGGCATTTCGTCGTAATCCCATGCAAAACAGTCTTTGTACTCGTTTAGCAATTGGATTATTTCGACTTTGAACTGAGGATCCATCTTGGCGCTGATGTAAGTTGGTCTCCTTTATGCCCCCAGTCCTAAATTGATTTCTTCCAATGGATCATGTGCCACCATCTTCATGTTAGTCGATGCTGGATCCTTTTCGAATCCCAAGGGTTCGTCATCATAGATGGCGTCAAGCTTCTGATTCTGCCATTCGCCAGCCTGATTTTTGTCATAACCTTGTTCAATATCCCTTTGGGGACATTGCTCTTCAAAATCTTCTCTGTTGGCTTCGACAGCCATGTATTTTACTTCGGCCTCTAGGGCCGCTTTGAGTTTATTTTCGGCTATATAAGCCGTAATTCTTTCGATCGCTGAGGCTTCACTCATCATAACCATCAAATTCACTTCCCCAACCTGTTGGCTCGATAGGAGAAGCTCCCCATACGTGACTTGGTTCGCCAATTACTTCTTTGTCCCATTGAAAACCATGTGTTGGGTGAAGATACATGGAACAATAGGCGTTGTCAGTTGCTTTCAAGTCGAATTCTGCTGGGTTACAGGGGGGTATGTGAGCCAAATTCTTGTCGAAACTTCGACTATTCACGTTGTTTACTTCAGTCATAAAATAGCTTTGATCTGCTTCAATATTCTCGACAATCCCATCTGGCCTCCAGATGGCTATTCGTTGGTGCATGGATGATGGTACAGCTCCTATCCCATGAATCCACTCTCTTCCAAGCAACAAGTTATAATTCACCCTTGAAGCTATCACTATAAACATTGTTGGTCTTGTTATGGTTCCAACAGTTAAGTTTACCTGGATTACTCCCATGGTACTTCCTACTTTTCCTTCATAGTTCGACAACACCATGTTGTGGGGCTTTGTATCTGAGTCATCCTTTCCAATCTTTTTTATCATGAAATGGGGCATTAAATTCACAGCAGCTCCACCATCTACTAATATCTTGTTGACACCAACGTTCTCCACTTTTCCTTTTATGAACAAAGGCTTCAAGTGTGCCTTCATCGCATCATCTGGTCTCTCAAAGAAAGCGTTCTGCTCTTCGACACAACCATTGTTCATTATATAATAACACACAGGTCTAAGTCTCATGCTGTCATCTTCAACATCATCTTCTTCGTCTTCGATTTCCATCACTCTATCATAGTCTCTAGGCAGCACTGAAACCACATTGCATGTGACATCGAAAGACGCTTCTGAATCTGACCTAAAATCATCAGTCGCTTCATCGTCTTCTGGCACCTTATTGTTAGGCTTCGACATCTCCACAATGTTACTTGGTTTGTTCTTTTGAGAGGGCTCGTTTTTGGGAATAGACTCTTCTTTGTTCATTGTCTGCATGTTCTTGCTTGACTCAGCTTTATTTTCGCCAACAATGTTTTCCTTGATTTTGTTCTTTTCTACAGCCCCCTTTTCTACTCTTTTCTGTCTTTGGAACCTTCTCCACTGAGACCTTGACATTGGGTTCTTTCCTTTATAGTTCTCTGATGGGTATGATCTTGGTTTCTGCTTTTCGACTTCCCTTTTTCCTTCCATGGAGGGACCTGTCTGCATTTCAAAATTCTTCCATCTTTTCTGCCCTTGAGCATCTCTGATTAGTTGGACCCACTTGTCACCCTCAGCTTTGACAGATGGTTTGTAAGTTCTATGACGTCCTTCGCCAAACCTTTGGTTGTGATGCTCACTCTTCCTTGGGTCGAACTTTCCATTTCTGGCCGCTGGGATTGCCCCCCAGTTTCCTCTTCTTTTGGCTTTCTCCACCCCCTCCAGATTGCTGGCTGCTTTCTTGTCGAACACCGCACTACAACGTGGGCACAACATGACCTCAGCCTTCTTCCTCTGGCACCTCTGGATGAATTCGACTAAGTTCTCTTCCTCCTTAGGGTAAGCTAATTTCTGATACTCTTCTCGACGGCGTTCTTCGTCAGTTTCTGTTTGTTTCCTCTGAGAAATTTCTACCATGTTGATATCCACATTCTGGTCATCAGTGATACTTAATTTATTCATTCTTTCAATAAGTCTTGCCTCCTCTTCAGCATTCCCTTTCGCCTGGTCGAAGCTTCCCCCTGAGGGCAGGTCCCTAGAGATGAGTTTGCAGCATTGCTTGACTGAGTTTTCTTTAGGGTCTTCCATTGTTCGACACAAAATCCCATAAGGAGCAGGCTTCACAAGGCCTTCAGCAGCCTCTGCCTTGATTCTGATAACGTTCTTATTGACCGGTTCCATAGTGTTGATTTTGTCAGCAACTTTCATTGTCTCCATTTTGTCATGATTAAGGCCTTCAGTATCCTCCTCTTTGGTGATAGAGGCATTATCATTTGCTCCTTCATCAGTATCTTCAAAGAAATCTCCCCATCCAGTTGGCTGGATTTCGTTGATGTCAACACGAGAACTTGGGGGTGCAGAGTATTTCACGAGATAGTCGAACTTTCCACTGGGCTCCCCTAAAGTGTCCCAAATTACTCCATCTTTAGCAATTTTGTTGTTATTCTCTTCGTCGAAACCTTCAGTAATTCCAACTGCATTCTGGTTGTTGAAACCTTCAGTAGTTTCCTCCTTCTTCTGACTGTCGAAGACTTCAGTATCCCCAACTTTGTTCTTACTGTCGAAACCTTCAGTAGTCTCAACTTTGTTGGTATAGTCATTAGAACTTCCTACATTAAGATTTTCAGTAATCTTGATCGACACTGGCTGGTCTGCAAAATCCTTGAACACTTCTTCCTCCTTAGGCTTGTCTAGGAGATCATCAGCAACCTCCACCATGTTGACATTATTGTCGAAGCCCTCAGCAGCTTCCACCATTTCAAAACCACAATCAGAGGCTACTTCGACTTCCACCATATTCACAGTGGACGGTTCAGCATAGTTGGCTTCGACCACCTGCATGGGGTTTGAATCAATCCTCATCTGTTGTTTTGATTTGTCTCCAAACTTCAGTCTTCCATCACAGATTGCATTCTGAACGAGATCCCTGAAAAGGAAACATTGAGAAGTTTTATGACCCAAAAAGTTATGGTATTTGCAAAAACCTCTCTTTTTCTGTTGGTCCACAGGAGGCTCTTTAGTGCCTGCTGGTTTTATTAACTGACCATCTTTGACTAATAAGTCAAAAATTTCGTCACACTTGGTGACGTCGAACGTATAAGTTCTTTTAGGAAACCTATCATTCTTGTCAGGTTCGACTGGATTTTTCCCATTCGATGGAGTTAGTACTTTACAGGCGTATGGTGGGCCTGACTTTAGTTCTGCCAGATCAATTTCTTGTTCGTCGAACAAAATTAGTTCATTTTCGTCACTATCATCATCCTGGCATACTCCTACATAGGCCACTCTTTCCTTTTTGTTTTTATTTGATCTAAATTTCTCAACTTTTAGCCTTTCAATTTGTCTTACCCTATCTGCTAATTGTGCCATGTCTCTCAAATATTGAGTGTCTAATTTCTTTCTTATAGAATAATCTAGACCTCCTGCAGCCATTTCGACAAACTCTTGTTCTGGCACTTGTGTGAAACATCTTGCCTTAAGCAATCTGAACCTATTTAGGTAATCATCTATGGGCTCTGAAAATTTCCTCTTAACGCTGGCTAATTCCTTCAAACTTATCTTAGTCTGACCCATATAAAATTGTTCATGGAATAATCTTTCTAATTGGGCCCATGTGAATATAGAGTTTGCAGGCAAGGATGTAAACGCGTTTTTCGTCAAAGAACTTGGGAAGTATTTCATTTTCAAATTTTCATTATGGGCTATTTCTCCTGCTTCGATCAAATAACGCGCTATATGTTCTATGGTGGATTCGCTAGTGTCCCCTGAAAATTTGGTAAATTTGGGGACTTTCCACCTTGGGGGTAATTCCTGTTGTAGAATATATTCAGATAATGGGGGTACATAACTAGGCCTTTGTAATCCTACATTTACCCCATTCTGTGCCATTATCCTTTCGACCATGGCTGCTAAATTGTTTTCGGCAGGCAAGTTATTATATCGTATTCGCTGTTGCAACACATCATCTGCATCTTGCCCTCTCTGCACTATTACCCTCCTAGGTTGTTGTTGAACGGGTATTTCGACACGAGGATGTTCGAGTACTGCCTCTTGGTTTCTAGGGTTTTCCTGAGGATTCTCTAAAGGCCTTTGATTTATTAGGGGTTCCTCCTCGACATTTACTACTGGGTTTTGAATTATTTGTTCTCTGTGTCGCGTTTGAGGAACACCAAAAAAGTCAGCAATACGTGTCATTTGCGCAGCCAACAATTGGTTGGTTTGGGTAATGTTTTGTATTAAAGGATTAAACACTGCTCCCATTTGTTGTGTCAACATTTGGACCATATCATGATTACTTTCGTCCATTTGTTGTCGAATTACTTGCGCAGAATTATTTGTAATTGCTGGCATTTGGAAATTTGGTAGGGGCTGGTTCAATCTACTCATATTTCCACCATATCCTGACCCTTGTAATGGTGAAGACATGTGGACCATGGCATCAGAATACAAGGGTGGTGCACTTTGCAAACTTGCCATAACTGAAGTTGGCATTCCATATGGTTGTTCTCTACCAAACATAGGCATGGAAAAATTTGTTTGAAATGGCCTATAATTATGTCCTCCAGGAGGAGGAGTCCCCATGGGCCTTGAATGTCCCATTGTGGACGAACTAGGCATACTTTGGGAGAGCGAAACCGCTGGTATAGACCCTGTTGATGAAGGCATAGCCTCTTCTAGAACAGGATTTGAATCCGCATTTCCCCCTGTCGAAAGGATAAGGTTGGAAACTGGAATGGTTTCATTTGGATTTGGATTATTTGACTGATTTGCCATCCTTCTTACTCATGTTCTTTTAGGTCTTACTACGTCGGTTACGGCTAATTTACAGCTTCTTAATTTCATACAACGAAGTAGAAACTATTTGACTAAGAGTTATTTCTGTAAATAAAAAAAAAATTCTAAAATTTAGCACTGGTCCCACCAGGTGTGCCAATTTGTTCGCTGTGTATTTTGGCGAACAACCTCTGGTTTACCAATCTCTTATGAAAACTGGGTTACTTGCAGGACCAACCACACAAGTCCTGGGATACATGTGCCAAATTCTATCTAACTCTTAGGAGGATGGTGTTTTGGTTATATTTCTTATGTATGAATGGTTTGTTTGAAGGACTAAATGATAACTTCTGGCGAAAAGATAGTTTGAATGAAACTAAAACTTGCATAAAATAAATGACAAAAGATAAATGACTGGAAAAGATAAAAGGAATTATAAAAGATTTTGAATTTCTATAAACTTGAAAAGATGGTGTTTCACACGTACATTTCCAGATAACAAACTCTTTTCTCTCGCATGGGTACTTTGAGTATTTACAGGAATTTAGTACAAGTTTTCACACACTAAAATTCTACAACAATTATCCTATTTATATACAAATAAAATAACTGCCTAATAACGGAAAAATTCTAAGTACTTGACACTTGGCCTTCTGCATGTTTTCTTTTCTTCTAAAGCTTCCACGCGTCTTCTACCAAACGTTATAACTCTTTGAATTTGAATTTCCCTTTTTGCGTCGAAACGTTGCGCCTCTTCATCTTGTCGAATTGTCGAAGAGTCACAAACATCCCTCCTAAACTTCAAAACCTTCGTCGAAAGAAAGCATTCTTTCCCTTGTCGAACATATTGTGTACTTAGAAGAATCTGGCAAAACTTTCCTTGAGCCATTGATTTTCGACCAGTCTTCCTACATCATGGAAACTGCCTGTCGAATGATTATGTCGAAATCCCTTATTGAAAAAATCCAATTTCCTTTGAACCCCTTTCTTGGCGTTGAATTTAGCCATCTACAGCTGGTTTGTTACGACGTCGCGGTTCAAGCTTTTCTGCTGTTGAGCTTTGTTGTTCTGTTTCCTCTTCGTTGGGTTCTGTGGCAGCCCAATCTTTCATCAATTGTTGGATGAGTCTGGTATCTAACGATACCTCGTTTTGACCAAAGCTATCATAAAGTTCCTAAAAAGTTTGATTATTCAAATTTTGAGGTAATTATTGAGCAAAAACTATTATGTATTATTACTATTGACCGTAGTTTTGTTTTGTTCTTATTCATGTGTTGATACAAAATTACAAAGATTCAAGACATTGATAAATTATGTTAATCATTTTGTCGGGCTACTACAAAACCCAATACTTTTATGCCATTTTGAAGTGGGATTCATACTTGTCCTGACAATGAACTATTGGGTATAATACTCAATCTTATCGAAAAGAATATAAAAATTTAAGGATCATATTAGGGAGTGCTCATCGTGTTCCTTAGTATAATATTAGGGAATGCTTATTGTTATGTAACTTATTACAGTTTTGATGCATATAATATCATGTTTTTTTTCTTTTTGGATCATGGAAGGTTACAATATTGATTTTCCTCAAATTTCTTCACGAGTCATCAATAATTACAACTAAATAATTAATAGTTCTGTCCATGTTAGTAGATAACTACAAAATTCTATATGCTTCAAAAATGGTGCCAATAAGTATGTTTAGGAGTGTTTCTTGATTCAAATTCATGTTTGTAATTATTCATTAGTATGAACATAATTCATGTTTGTAAATATCAACCGCTATTGCGGGTTTTTCTGCCATAATCCACAATAACGGCGCCGCAAAGCGGTCAGTATGGAATAATCCGCTATACGTATCTTAAAAATATCGTATTCAATATTTTTTCAATTAGTGATGTATTGTCGTATCACATACGTGTAGTATTCGATACTCGTATCGTGTTTGTGCTTCATTGTTCCTAGTTGACAAGGGCAACTGTATGAGTTTCACTTAAGGTTGCTTCAACTATAGGCCTTATGGTTGAGTAATTGACGGGTGATGATATGCTTGCTTTTGGAGTTGTGATTATTTTATCATTTGAAGATCTTGAATCCTTTATCAATTGTTATTGGAGTCAGACCTGCTGTGTAACAGTGTCTGCTATGATTCTCAAGTTTGTTTGTGCAGGGATCTAGTTAGGCTGGTGCGGTTCAAAGATTGAGGTGGCGTCTTTGGTTTCATTATGTCTTGCCCTGTTTTTTGTTTGGTTTTCCAACTATTGCTGTGGAGGTCGCTTCTCTGCTGGCGTTGCTCCGATCGTGGTCCTCGTTATTTATTTTTATGTGTTGTTAAATTTAATCAGGTCTGTTAGCAAGAATTTGTTTATTTATGCTTTTCACTTTTCATTTCTTGGTAGCTATGTTGTGAGCTTCTATTCAAATGACTGGACAAAACGGAAAGAGAAAAGCACCAAATAAGATGTCTAAACCTTTTCACTATTTGGTTTCTTTGCAATTTAATATTTTTTTGATGTATTCTTGCTAATCTTATTGATAATGTCAATTTTGTAAAAAAGTGTTGTTGACAGGTTATGTCGTCAACGATAGATTCCACCTGGGACTCTTGCTATAAACAACTCTCGCAAGGTCCATAGCAAACCTAGTTCAAGGAACCCACCACCACCTACACAGAGAAACCACCACCACTGATTCAGACAACTAAAACATCATTGCTTACTCAGCCTCCACCATTGATTCAAACAAATCCAACATCACCACTTACTCAACCTCCACCACCGATTCAGAAAAATCAAACACCACTACCTAATCAGCCTCCAGCAACGATTCAGACAATCCCAATACCACTACCAATTTAGACAAACCCAACACCACCACCTACTTAGCCTTAAACGTCAATCCCGACTTCTGAGGAATTCAGATTCATTCCTACTCCGGGATATACTCAGCCACTGCCGCAAAGTCCTCCCTGTCACACCACAAACGAGGAAAAGGAGAAGAACCAAGCACTTTCTAATGAGGAACAACAACAACACAATGGTGGGCAAACACCGAAGATACTAATGCGTAAGAAATTTTGCATGCTTAATGTTTAAAATAAATTTTCATGCTTAATGTTTTACGCTTTTTTATACATTTTTTTGAATTGCAATGCGTGATTTGGCGATTTTACATTCATGTCGTTTTCTGTTAGGTTGATTTTTGTGCATTTTGAGCACAAATCTCAAATGTAGTTTGGAATTTGATAAAAACAGTCCTGCCCTGTCTCTACAAACACTTTCCTACTCTTGTATTCCCTAAGTTCTGATATTTTTACACTGTTTTGATTAATTAGTGCTCTACACTGACCAGTATACAATGCTAACTCAGACTTTAGGTAGTCAAGACTCGTGGACAATGTCATAATTGCTAATAGACTCGAATCCGTTGAAATTCTGAAGCTAATTGTCTTTTGACAGCCACTTTTAATAAATATCATAATTGATTATATGTTAATTCTGAAGCTAGAAATTTATTCTGTTAGCAGATTATACCTTTGATTGCTTGGTCATACTTATGTTTGAAATCGAATCCATTAGCTGATTATTACCTTTGATTGCTTGGTTGTGCTTATGTTTGAAATTGATTCCATAAGCAGATTATTACCTTTGATTTCTTGCAGCCATATTGAAATGGTGTGAACATGATAGATTTTGTGCCTATGGCGGCAACTTGTGAAGTGCCACCTGATTGATGGTTGTACCATAACTTGCAATGAAATTTTGGTCATTTGTCATAAAAACTGTTATTACCTTTGATTTCTTGCACCCATAGTGAAATGGTGTGAGCATGGTAACAAATCAAATGTATGGTACTTGAGTCTTAACACCTATTAGGTCAGCTTGTGGCAAACTACAATTTCTCCAGGCTCTGATTCTGTTTCGAACATTCGCAAAACATCGCCGTCCTTTCGAAAACGTCCACTTGGTAACATTTGTTGTCACTGGTGTATGGATCTTTAATATGTGTTGCTATTTTTATTTTGAGATTGGAAATCTTTTAATTTGGTTTTTTGCAATATACATTAAACTTTTCAATGTGTTGCAGAGGTTCCAAACTGAATGCAAAATTCTGAAGTACACTCCTCGAGAAGTCCAATATATTCATGAGGCGGATCAGCTGTCATGAGAGCCTTAACAGCTGCGAAAAGTTGTTCCGGGCTTAAACTTTCAAGCAGAGCAGGAGATACACCCTAATCAATAAGTTGCCTTCTATACTCATTATCAAGAGCAATAACTTGAGCTCACAGATCGCCATCCATTCTTTTAACAACTTTTCTTGATTGCAGTTTGAACAAGGAAATTTCTTTACCCGCGATATTGATAAGTTCCTCATCTCATTGTCTGCGTCGGTAAGCTAGACTGCCATATGAACTTATTTGATCCTTAAAATCAAGATGAATGTTAATTTGGGGCTGCTATGTATGGTTTATGTTGCTTTTGATTTGCTGCTGAACTGTCATGAGAATGGTGAAACAATTAGATAGAATTTGATTAGTTATGGTAGCGTTAGATGTTAACTGTGTGTGGTTTATAGCTCATGTCCAACCGTTGTGCATTGTAATTCTTCACTTTCTCTTCACAGCCTGAGATTGCAATTTGAATTATGCTGCTACTGTTTGTTAGTGTTAGAGGCTAGATAATGAATTTGTCAAGTGTTTCATCAATTTATTTTTTTTGTGTGAATGTTAATTGAATTAAAGGTATGCTTGGATTCTTGGCTTGAGATTTTGCTTGGCAGCTTGTGTTTTGTATGTATATATATGAATAGTTATTGATTGTGGATGTTGATGCAGGAAGGGTGTTGCTGCATTTCCTAAAACATGTTAAATTGAGTTAACCCTAGCGATAATTGATATTATGAAGAATTAGCTGATGTTACATTAATCAGGGCTGAATTACACTGCACATGTTTAGATTGCCATTGGCGACTTTCTTTGAAATTGTCATTGTATGTTGAATAAATGTAGTGATAGAAGGATGATTTGTTTTTGCAGGTGAAGCTTGTTTTTGAGGAACCTGAACCAGGGGTTACTGTTGTTAAGCTGACACATACTGATGTGCCTGAGGAAGATAGGTGAGTGTTTTGAGTATTGATTATGTTTTGTTGAATAATTCGAATATTCCTTTTATATATTTTTTGGGCAATTTGCTGATATGGTTGGTTTTGGATGCAGGTATGGGAATGCCACTGTGGTGGAGAACACTGAAAGGGGATGGCGGGAACATATTTTCCAAAGGATACGTGCTGTTTTTGGTTTTGGAATTTGAGTGCTTTTCATGTAGTCTGTTGTCTTGTAGGATTTGTGGATTTGAATATTCATAAGGAATAGTTTATGGATTCACTTTTGATATTGAGAATTGCAATGGTTACTAATACATTGTCTTCAAAACTTTAGGCTTTCTCCGCTCAATTTAACATGTTTCTTTTGTTGTTATAAACTCAAGTAAAGTGAATCTGTTATTTATTGGTGCTTGAATTCATGAGTGACATTGGGGTAAACCAAATGGCATCTCGCCCACTATGTTATTTGAACTGGTATCAAACTTCTTCAGATGTACATATAAACTAATAACACTGCAAATGCTGATGACCTTTGAGGGGTGTAGAGATACAATTTATGGCTTGGCTGTGATGTCTGATCTAGGAATTCTATTTTACTTCAACCACATACTATTCCTCTGTCAAAATCTACACCGTTGCTACAATTTTGTCGGTGATCATCATGTTGTTACCGTCTTTTTTACATTTGCAGTAGTATCTTCTCTAATACTGCATAATATTTTCCCTACTATGCTTTTATACGCGTTGGACTAACTCTCATTTACACTTGTGAGTAATGTTGAAAATAAGATAGAATTAGTATTATTGTGGCACGGGACACAACCAATTAGATCTCACTGTATAAATATTACTTTCAATATTATAACCTTACAATGTACTATAAATTATTAAATTTATCACTCAAACTTTCAATTTATTATTGTATTCTAAGGAGACAATGAGAGTGAAATTTGTAAATTTTACCATCTCCTGTGAATTTTATCACTGAAACTCACTATTTTCACGGGTCACTATCACCACAATACATTTTTTTAATCAACCAAATATTTATAAATATTTATAATTATTAATGATATTTATAAATATTTATAGTTATTAGACATATTTAATTTATAATGTTGGTGACTTTCTACGTTGAATACATGGAATTTCATGGCTTATTAGTTTCCATATGCATTTCAGTACAATTGTATAGTACAAATGTTTATTCAAATCCTCACGGGTCACTACCATAACAATACCTATTTGTTTTTGCCATTCCTAAGCTTCGACGGCTTGGACGATCCTTTTGTTTCCAACTCTGAACTAAGCCCTAACAAAAAAAATACAGTACTAAATTGGACCCTTTTTAGTGTCTTTGTTCCCATCTTATACCCAAACATTTCATTACGTGGCCCCATTTGTTTTTTATTCATTTATATTCATTTACAATTTCTCTTTTTCTCCTTACATATCAATATTACTTTTTATTCCTTTTCAATTATTTCATTTTTTTCTCAATTACTCTTTTCATTATTAATTTAATTTCTATCTAATTAATATTTATTATTATTTACTTTTTAATGTTTTTATATTATTTCATTTTAAACCAAACAACAATAACCCGTGCGTCCGCACGAGTTTTTTACTAGTAAGATGTCTAAACCTTTTCACTATTTGGTTTCTTTGCAATTTAATATTTTTTTGATGTATTCTTGCTAATCTTATTGATAATGTCAATTTTGTAAAAAAGAGTTGTTGACAGGTTATGTCGTCAACGATAGATTCCACCTGGGACTCTTGCTATAAACAACTCTCGCAAGGTCCATAGCAAACCTAGTTCAAGGAACCCACCACCACCTACACAGAGAAACCACCACCACCGATTCAGACAACTAAAACATCATTGCCTACTCAGCCTCCACCATTGATTCAAACAAATCCAACATCACCACTTACTCAACCTCCACCACCGATTCAGAAAAATCCAACACCACTACCTAATCAGCCTCCTGCAACGATTCAGACAATCCCAATACCACTACCAATTTAGACAAACCCAACACCACCACCTACTTAGCCTTAAACGTCAATCCCGACTTCTGAGGAATTCAGATTCATTCCTACTCCGGGATATACTCAGCCACTGCCGCAAAGTCCTCCCTGTCACACCACAAACGAGTAAAAGGAGAAGAACCAAGCACTTTCTAATGAGGAACAACAACAACACAATGGTGGGCAAACACCTAAGATACTAATGCGTAAGAAATTTTGCATGCTTAATGTTTAAAATAAATTTTCATGCTTAATGTTTTACGCTTTTTTATACATTTTTTTGAATTGCAATGCGTGATTTGGCGATTTTACATTCATGTTGTTTTCTGTTAGGTTGATTTTTGTGCATTTTGAGTACAAATCTCAAATGTAGTTTGGAATTTGATACTGTGACTGAGTTATTTAATGTTTTTTTAAACGCAATGGAATTAAAAGACTACAAGGGGTACGCAAACCCTTACAACAAAGCTCACAAAGGAGTTACGACTTAATACAGCAATGAGGAAAGTGATACCAATCGTAAAAGGTACAAGGGTTCACCAGTAAAGATTGAGATCCTAACCATCTCCAAACTAGCAACTTTATAGTGTACACTACATCTTCTACACTTGAGAGAGAGTTCATAAATATGAAATTATTCCTTCTACGCCAAATGCACCAAACCGTAAAAGCCTAAATAACAGATTCAACGTCCTTCCCTTTCGCCTTTCTACAACTTTTACCAAACTGCGTAAACGACTCTACACAACCGGTTCTGCTACTTAACTGAACATCAGTCCACTTCTCAACACCTTTCCAAACTTCAAAAGCAAAAGGACAACTCAAGAAAAGGTGATTTGAAGTTTTGACAAGAGTCCCACGAAAAACACATTCTCCATTGTTGTCATGAGCAACTATTCCTCGCTTCTACAACTGATCCATAGTTGCAATTCTATTCCAAACCAGCCTCCACACAAACACTTGAATCTTCGACGGTAACGACACTCTCCACATAATCTGCAGAGCTGCTATCTCAGTGCCGCTGTTCATAGACGACCATTAGTTCTCTGCAAACAAAACGTAGCAAGATAAAACAGAAAACTTTTCGTCAGCATTAGGATACCAAAAGAAAGAGTCCTCCACACCCTCCACACAAGCCACACCAGTCAGCAACCCAGTCAACCTCTCCATTTCACTTCGCTGGACTGTATCGATAGGCACACTAACCTGCATCTCCTTCCAAATCCAACCTTCATCAGACCAATAACCCAAGTCTACAACAGCAACATCCTTGGCACTAGACATGCTATATAACATAGGAAAAGTCTCCATGAGAGCTCCATTACTTATCCATCGATTCACCCAAAAAGATATATGGTTACCATTCCCCAACCTCCCTCCAATAGCTTTCGAAAACAAATCACTAGCATGATCTCTGCAGAACCCAACTAACATAACATCACACCCCTATATCGAGTCATGCCTACATCCTTTGTTGCCATCATAAAACAATACAGTCTTAGCTAGATTCCCTTTACGATGCCCGTACCTACATTGCAATAGTCTAAACCACATACCTTCCTTCTCACATAGGAATCTCCACTTCCATTTCAACAGTAGGGCTTTGTTGAAGGAGGCTACACCCCTAGCACCTAAACCTCCTGAACTTTTAGGCATACAGACCTTCACCCAACTAATCCAATGAATATGTTTCTTTTCCTCCAATCCACCTCACAAGAAATTAGATTGAATTCTAACAATTTCCTTTATGATTCTAACTAGAGCTTTGTAAAAAGATAACGAGAAAACCGGAATTACATTAAAAAAAAGGGACGATTGTATTACTGGGAAAGATATGAAATACTTATTAACTGGTTAATGCTTGTTTTAATGTGTCTGAGTAATAATTATTTTTAAAGTCATTGCTATAATGTAGTCACAATAGTTCCTTTGATACAATGTCCTGTTCAATTTGTTTCCACCAAAAAACTTACTATCACCTAAAGTAGTACAACAATTTACAGTTCCTCTAGTTTACAGCTTTGTTGATCTCTCAAATGGACATCATTATCATTCAGTTTGAAAACATGTTGAAAATGTAATTGGGATCATGGATGCATGTTTGCTTATTAGGCCTAAAAGCATGACCCGTGATATTTAGGGTAAAAGGTTGGTTAGAGAAGCAGAAGATTGTGAGTTTTGATTTCACTTTTAGGTTTGGAAGCCAAAGGCTTTGAGCTATTTCTGTTGTCTTTTATTAACGACTTATTTACGATAAAATTAATGTTAAAATATTCTAATATAAAATATTACAGTCAGTTTATTAATTTTTTATTTATGTTTATATCGGCGATTTAAAGAAAATTAAGTTTAACTTATTATTTAGTTATAAAAATTTATCTTATATTTAATTTTTATAATAAATAGTAATTAATTTATTATAAGTATTATCGTTTTTATTTAGAAATTATGTATAATTTTATTAATTGATTAATAAAAAATATTGTATTATATATATATATATATATATATATATATATATATATATATATATATATATATATATATTTCCATTACACATTTTTAAACCTATTTATAGAATAATACGTAAATAATATTGTGAAATACTAAACAATTTTATTTATTTTAAAATTAAAAAAATTGCCATGAGTCGTAGTTTTTACCAAGGGTATATATTGTTTTTTTGTTCGCTAATTTTTTTTATAAACAAACTTTGCCACATATGAAAAATTATTATTTAGTAGATATTGTTTTTAGTGATAGGAATAATCATCAACAACGTTAATTCGTTAGCATTCATAAGTGGGAACCGAAGAAAATGAAAACATGCATTGAATAGCATCTTGTCTTATACAAGGGATGACCAAAACGTTTCCACAACACTCCCATAAAAAAGAACTTTTGAACCAACATAATCTCTCTCTCAATGATTTGCTCCGTATTTAAGAAAGTTGTTCACATGCTGAGTTGAAAAATTTGCCCAATAATAATTTTTACCCTAACATAATTATACTTTTACCCTAATAATTTTTTTGAAAATGTCCGATTAGCCTTTTTCCATAGCAACTATTTCTCATTTACTTTTTGCTTCTATGTAACATTTTCGAATTTGGTGGAAGAGCACCCATATATCGGTTGGTTTATCGAGAAAATATAAATTCTTACATTACAAGAAAAATACATTTTAGTTTCAAGTTTTTAGCGTCGGATCCGACTCCAACACTATTAGTGTTGATGTTATGTCGCCAATTGCCGTCGCGAAGAGCTAAAATCATTTGTTTTGATTTTTTTAATAGATCATTATTAATTGCGTAGGTTTGGGCCGACGCTAGCTTTGGATTTATTTAATTTTGTTTTAAATAATTCTTTTAATGAAATAATAGAAAGTTTATTCACGTATTAATGTATTAATTTATTTTTGTTTATTTATCATTTTTATAGTAGCGTCGACTACTTACCGATGCTAAGGTATAATTACGTGTACATTCATTTATTTATTTTTTACCTTATAGTAGCGACTGTCAAAGACCGACGCTATTGTTGGTTGTTTGCCCCCACAATTTATGCTTACCTCCATTTGTTATTTATTTATTTAGTTAATTAGCTCTAAGTTAAGCGTTGCTAAAAACCAACGCTAATTTTGATGCGAAAATCTTTTGTTTCTTCCTTGAACTTTAGTTGCCTCCCTTTTTCTATCTTATTTTTTTAATATATTTATTTATTAATTTTTTATTTTTTGCTAAATAATATTTTCTATTTATTACCCACTAAAATAATTAATAAATTAATAATATTTTAAAATAATAATAAAAAATTTATATTTTAATATTTTAAAAATTTTAAAATATAATATAAAGTTTGAAAAAAACAAAGTTAGCAAATATAATAAAATATAACAAATCAAAAGTTGGAAAAAGTAGATAAAATAGTGAATTTTTTTTAAGATAACCTATTTTTTGAAAAAAATTACCAAAAAAACCAACATTTCAAATAAATTACTAAAGTGGCGTACTTTTGGAAAAAGGAAAGACCTGAGGCGCTATATGGGATGGCGACTCAGGCAAAAAAATTTCACAAAAACCCTACACGCCATGTGGGATGGCGCCTTAGTTGTATTTGGGTGCCCTAATTGCTTCAGGGGAGGCGCCATGTGGGATGGTGCCTCAGTGCAATGCCCTTTTTTTTTTAACGATTAAAATCTTAATTTTATAATATATAATTAATTATATTATTTAATAGGGTATCATGTGCTTATAAATAAGGGCTCACCCTCACTTGTTATTGCACAACACTTGTCACCAAAACCCTAATTTCCTCCCTTCCCTCACCAATATCCCAAACTTTTCTCTTCTCAACACCATGTCTGAGTGGTTAAATCACTGTCCGTCGTCATAATCATCAGCACCGGAGGAGCCGTTTCCAGAATTTCCACTGATGAAAAGAGATGCCCTAGTTGTATACTCAGCTGTCAAGCCTTCGATGAAGATGCTACTCTAGAACACCCAGACATTGAAGCACTTGCATTAGGAACTTCGCCGCTGGCTAGCAAATGAATTTCAGGCAGGTGAAAAGATCAGGAAGATTGAGAGGCTGGTTGAGAAGTTTGGTCCAGACGGAGTCACCCGGACTTGGAGGAAAGTGGAAAATGATGTTGGCGTCCTCATGATGATGATGTTAGAACAGGAAATTAAGTTGATGGTTGTAATTTCCTAGATAAGTTGATTCTATGAGTTATTTTGTTTGGGTTTGTTATTGTTATTTTCTGTTGATGGTTATTTGTTGATGTTTAGCTATGAAGTTATGTTCAGTTATGTTATGTTATGTCGTTGTAATCAGTTAAGCATGCCATCAATGAAATAAAAATTGTTGTTGTTATAAATAGACAAGTTTACAGTTGAAACTATGAAGTTGTGCTAGAGCCCACATTTGGACACTTGGTACGATTGTGGCCTGGCTGCCGGCACAAACCACACTACCTCACCATTTTGTCTGCTGCATCCATCTCCGTGTGAATACGGGTGCTGTTAAGGCGACCCTTTTTATTTCTTCGCATCAAATCATTATGCCACACAATTTCGCCTTCGTATGGAGGCCAGTAGTCCTCCCTTGCTACCACTTGAAAGCTGGTGTCGTAGACATTGCATAGAGTAATGACTTGGTGAAGAACAGAGAGATAGTTGGTTGGGTCCAGCCGGACCTTGGAACAGGCTGCTATAACATGTGAGCAAGGCATACAAAATAGACTCTGCAACACTGAAGTGACCTGTAATACGGTCAAAGAGCGTGACGACATGTGTGTTGGCCTTTGCAGCTTCTTCCTTCATGAATGTCATTGAACTATCACTAAACAGCTGCCCAGATTGTATTACCGAACCCCATTTTGTACGTCTGGTATCAAAGAGTGCAGCGAGCCTAAAATATGTTGACCTCACAATAGCGGTTATCGACAGGTTTCAGATGCCTTTGAATACAGAGTTCATAGACTCAACCAGGTTTGTTGTCATATGGCCTCATTGCTGCCCATTGTCGTACGCCCTTGTCCACTTCTTCCATTGAATATTATCAATCCATCTCAATGCATCTGCGTTTGTAAGTCTGATCTCGTCCCGGTAGTATCTGAAGGTAGGCTCTGTTAGTACATAGCCCGCGTTAGTAACCATCCTCTTTAGCCCCTTGTCCTTGAACTCCCGCATGAAATTTTAACCGATGTGTCTAATGCAATACACATGGCTTGAGGGAGGATCCTGCCAACCGTTATCAAAATTGTTGTAAGCACTCTCTATTGAGGGGTGTCTGTCGGAGATCAAACATAAGTTAGGCTGGGGAGCAACGTATTATCAGAGATATTTTAGGAAAAAACTCCAACCTCCAGCAGTCTCCCCTTCAACTAGAGCGAAGGCGATAGGGAAAATGTTGTTGTTGCCATCCTGTGCCACGACCATTAGTAGCGTGCCCTTATACTTTCCGTACAACCATGTTCCATCAATTTGAATTATAGGTTTACAGTACGTAAATCCTTTGATGCATGGCTCAAACGCCCAGAAGAGTATGTGGAAAATGCCATTTCCACTGACATAATTCCCGTCTGGCGTATATGTCGGCAACGTCTCCAACAATGCTACAGTCCCTGGAGCATAGTGTTTTAGTGCCACGAGGTATCTTGGGAGTTCTTTGTAAGAGTCCTCCTAATTTCCAAAAACCTTTTCAACTGCCTTTGTCCTAGCAATCCATGCCTTCCTGTACGAAGGAGTGTAGTTGTATCGTTGAACCATATGAGCTATTATTGTACTCACTTTCACAGAAGGGTTGTCGCTAATGACTGATTGAATTTCGTTGCAGATCAACTGAGAGCTGAGCTTGCGATGATCCTGACTTGGATTAGTGATTATGCATGTATGCTCTGGACCCATTGACCCTATCTTCCAGGAATCGCTTCGCTTCCGGAAAGATGTTGTTAATCTAAACGGACAAGCCTCGTTACGGCAATAGATCTTGTATAGAGTCGGATTTGTTCGATCGACTCTATAATCTGCAGTAAAGTTCATGTGGTATTGTTTTATTGCTTGGACACAATCTTCTTTCGTACGAAAATTATCTCCAAATTTTAATACTCCCCCTGTCTGCATGTATGGGTCGTAAAAAATATCCGTTGATGGTTCGTCGTCGCCTAAGTTAAGTGTTGTCATGTGTTAAGGTGAGCAATAGACATGACTCCCTAGTAATTTTCCTGTCTCATCGTTGTTTACCATTTCATCGACAATCTCCTCCGCTTCTTCTTCTTCCTCGTCAACGACATCCACCTCAGCTTGTTCGTTGTCGGAATCGTTAAAAACCTGCGAAACTTCTAGTTGTTGCAATAATGGTTGATGTTGTAACGTAATATATAACTCAACCTCATTGAAACCAGAATGCTCATGACTCAGAAACATATTACGCACATCATCGCCATCCCGAATCTTCGTCTAAAAAAATTTGCATCGGTCATGTGCGTCAAAAAGATAGGGTTTTTGTATACAATTTGCCCAACCGGACCGCGCTGCATTTTCTATTCTAACCGGGCTTTCAAATGATAAAAATTTGTTCTTCTATCAATTAAAAACCTAGTCACATCTGTGTCTCTAAAATTGAAACCCGTGTTTGGATTTTCAAATATCTCACCATTTAGATGTGCACTTATCAGGTATTGTGGTCTTTGAGCCATAACTAAATTGTGTTTGGAAGAAATGGTTTACAAACTTTAGTTGTTGCAGGTATGTGATGATAAGTTGTATCTTGCATGTGTATTAATAGGCGTGTATTTGATATAACTTACCCCTCTTGGTAGTTTAAGTGCTTCAGAATAGTTTACCATTCCCTTGTATGAACGATGTGTTGCTCTGCCTTAACAAGACAACACAACTCTGTATGCCTACACTCTACATGCCTACACTCTACATGCCTACACTCTGCATGCCTACACTCTGCATCTACTCTTCTTTAGCACGCCTCTGCGCCATTATTTTTGGGAGTTTAATTGCTTCAAACTGTTACGATAAGACCACACTCTGAATGCCTACACTCTGCATGCCTAGACTTGCTTTATCATTATTGTTATTATTTTTATTTGTATTATTTTTATTTGCAAACTTTAGTCATGGGAGGAAAATGTAAAGAAATGATGTGATCTGCGTGACAAGACCACACTCCCACGCCAAGAATATAAAATTTTAGCAAATAATTCGTCCCACTATTGTATACTACGAGACAAGACTAGACTTACACTTTCTCATGTGATTAATTTTTTAATAATGACTATTACTATTGTATAATATTGTATACTATTACTATTGACATGACAATACAAGCATGCCTTCACTTTCTCATGCAAGACAACACTTGTCATACTATGAAGACCAATAATGCATGCAAGAGAACACATAAGAGAATCCAAGGCATGCATTACTACACATGTCAGACTACAAAGACCAAGAATGCATGCAAGAGAACACATAATAGATTCCAAAGCATGCATAAGTACACTTGGCTGACTACAAAGACCAAGAATGCATGCATTATCATGTGACTCCCCCTCTACACCAATATAAATACCATCTCACCATTCTATAAAATTTTCTCATCCCAAACTCTTCTCTTCTCTTCAACTCACAAAAACTTCACATCCATCACAAAGTCTTTCTCTTAAAACCCCTTACGAAAAAAAATGTCTCTGCTCACCGTGGAAAACGACCACCGAGGAACCCCGAAAAATGTTGAAGACTTCGTAAGTGTTTCGGCCTTCTTTTGTTTTACACTCCTTATCATACAAGTATTTTTTTATCTAAGTAATTTTATTTATTTTTTATGTTCAGGAGGTATCAAGGTTCCGTTGCCGTGGGCACGAATACTTCCGTCACGAACCTGTCATCGAAGAATATCTAATAAGATGTGGATTTGGCGACTTGATTAAAATCAAGTCATACCATGTAGACCCAAAATTTATTTTGGCCTTTCTAGAACGATAGAGGTCGGAGACCCACACATTTCACCTTCCTTTTGGTGAATGCACGGTCACACTCCAAGACGTGCATATGTTACTCGGCCTCCGCATAGATGGCACGGCCGTCAACGGCCCCATTTTTGTAGACAACCAACTATGCAACGATTTGTTGGGCACGCCCCTAAGGCTGGAAGCACCTCAGCCAGCACAAGACGGTAGACCTAGGGGGTAAGGTATAAACATAAAATACCTTAGGGGTTACTATGACTCTATCGTATTAGACGAGGATTCCCTCCCCTATCACAAGATACTAAAAACTAGGTGCTATTTAATGCTATTATTCGGTAATTTTTTGTTTCCAGAAAGCACTGGAAACAGTGTAAATATTATGTATCTGCCTTTGTTGACTAACATTAATAGAGTGCACGAATATAGTTGGGGTTCAGCTGTCCTGGCCCATCTGTATAGTTCACTCTGCAAAATTGCAAAAAAAGACGCTTGTACATTTTATGGTTGCGCCTATCTCCTTCAGGCGTGAGGTTGGTCGAGAATGCCAACACTAGCTCCAATTAACCGGAACCCTTTCACATTCCCCTACGCATTAAGGTAAGCTTGTACACTTCCCTGCGCCTATGTCCTTTAATGAAATGTTTAGTAGTAACTAATTAATCTCTAACTACATTTTCAGGTGGGCAGTTCCGGGAATGAGCTACAATCGAAATCCCAGAAACGCCATAACAGTCTATCGCAACCTACTAGATCACATTGGCCCAAACGACGTAAATTTCCCTAATACTTACATAAATATTTCTAACTCTTTAAAGCAGAATACAATTTCTCATTAAACATTGTGTTCTTGTAGTTTGTCTAGAGGCCGTACGAGGGGCTCGACGACCACCAGCCCAACGCGAATGATGCTGCTGTGTGGACTTCAAAAATGCCCATCATTCGGTTCACCACTGTGGAGATGCATTAGAGCGATCGAGCCAAACTTCAGTTCGGAATGCATCAGGGTATTCTGGTGGCTCCGACAAGTTTGGGAAAGTGGCATCTGCGTAGAGTCGACACCTAGTGGGTGTCATACCCCAAATTTTGACCACTAAGATTTCCCATCATTGTGCAAATCATTAGCACAATATGGATGGACCTTCATACCTCATTAGTCTCCCCAAAGGTGGGTGAGCATTCACTACAAACAGGATTTAGGGTTTCAAGCCCTCGCAGAGTTCATAGACAAAGGATCAATCAAGGAATGACATGATCTTCAACTTTTCTAGCCTCTCAAATATCCACAATGGATCAAAAAGGACTCCCACTTCAAGGATTAAGCACAAGGATGCTCCCTTCTAGGTGGATCAAGCCTCAAGATCGACAGTGTCACCAAATTAGGGTCTGGTTGACCAGGGCTTCCAGATGGAAAATTTCATCTGGGCATGAGCCAATGATCCAAAACATAACCTAAAATACTCCATGGAGCCTCGTAGACCCAATCATCAAGTCAATTTTGCCTCAGGGGATGCATACATCAAAAATCAGGAATTAGGGTTTCTTGACCTAATTCACCCCTAAGTTGACTTTTGGCGCAAATCATGAACCAAGACCTCAAGAGAGGGTTTGAGGGTCTCTAATGATCTATATTGATCCATTTGGAACAATGGATTAATCCAAGAAGCTTGAGCAACAAGTCTCAATTCCATCTGCACCACAGTTAGGGTTTTAAGGAAAAGTCAACAGTAACTTTGACTTTTGACCAGGACGTGCTCCCAAGCCCTAAGACATGCCTCAATATACCCTATGACACCCATGGAACATGTCCATCAAGTTTGATTTAGGTCAAGGACGTGATTTCCTGAGGAATTGCACAGTTTGGAATTCATCCGATAAAAAGTCAACTGTGCACAAAAGTCAACTTTGACTTTTTGAGATTTTTCACCAAAATGGATTTTTAACCCTAAAATGATGTTTATGTATGATTTGAATCATCATTCATCAAGAAAAATCAAGAAAAGTTGGATAACTTCTAAAAGGGGTAACCATAAAACTTAGAAAAATTTCTAAGTTATGGAAAAAGTACCACTAATGCACCAACTTTGGAGGACCATAACTCCTAAACCACAAGGCCATTGTGCCCCATTCAAAGCTTTATTTGTAGATCACATTACCCTCTACCAAAACTTCATACTAAGCTATGTCCAAATTCCTCATGGATTTTGAGTTATGGAGTGATCAAAATCAAGAAAAGTCACTTTGTTTCAACACTTAGTGAAAATTTCAATAAGACAGAATCTGCCTCACTTTTTGCCAAATGTAGAGGGATTTTTCACTTGGATTCAAAAGAGATCAAAACCAAACATGTTCAAACAATTGTTTTATCATGTAAAGGCTTTCCAAAATGACCAAGAACATTGCCAAATTCCATTTGAGTCATGAGATATGACATTGGAAAGTTGCCTTGCTGAAATCTGTCAAAGGCAAGGCAGAATTTGCAATTTGGCTCGATTTACCAAAATCAGCCAAATTCAAATGCTCCTATCCACTTGGACACATCTGAGAATTGAATCTAAAGGGGACAATCACTGAGCCAAGCCTCCAAAGTCCTTGGAACAAGAAGTAGCACTCAAAACCTAGAATTGCCTAAAATAGGGACAAGACTCCAATTTTGGAATGGAGCATTCAATGGAAGCTCCAAGGTGGCATAGACTGAGCTCTCAGAAACTGAATTCAGTCAAGACTTATCCAAGACCAAGGGGACCAGCAACCTGTGCCCTAACCTCTAGTCAATGGCTAGAGGAGACTTGGATTTTCATTTGCCAACATTGGCCAAACCTATTCTGCAGTTGCCATTCACTGTGGATCCCAAAACAAACTTGCTCTACGATAAATAGAGCTTAATTGTGGTCAGTTTAAGAACACCAAAGGCCTACAACACTTGCCTTTCTCAAAATCTCTTTCTCTTGGCAAAAATGCCTTTCTTAGTAAGGTAACTATCGGGTTTTGAGTTAGAGAGCTTTTCCAACCAAACCAATCACACACACACCTCATATACATCACATATGAGCTGATTAAACACTTAAACAACAACTGGAACACTGATTTCTTAGAATCAACAGTCAATTGCTCAAGGTTTTAACCAAAGTGCAGTTGAGATGCCATGAAGTGATCCAGCCAATTTCAATCAAGTCCAAGAATTCAAACACACTCCATAGGGTATAGGGAAGCTGTTCAGATCATCACAACACAACTGTAACACCTCCTACACAAATCACGATCACCAGCTGCAAGTGGTAAGCATGAGCTCTTCTAACTCTATGATCTACACAATTTTTGCTGCACAATAATTTGGCCATATGTTCATAATCACGCATGGAATGTTTCCCCTCAATTAATTGCATTGTTTGAATCGTGTATCAAAAATCCTAGCCTTCAGGCAGAAATTAGGGTTCTTGAGGTTTCTTCGTGATTTCTTGTTGTATGTTTAATTTAAATGAAATTAATGGACATAGACATGATCGTGAGGTTGAGACGAGCATAATGATATGTGGATTGCATGATATAATCAAGTATTCAATGAGATTGGATAGAAAATGCAAATCTGGGCAAAACTGAAAACGCGCGCGTTCTTCAGCTGTTCTTGGCGCCATTTCTCTCAAATTCAAATATTTGAATTTTGTGATTTTGTTTAATTGATTCAAAAATTAATTTCTCTCTGAGTTTTAATGATTTTGAGTTGATTCTTTTTTTAATAATTCACAAAAATGTTAAAATATTTTATTTTATCAAAAAATCCTAAAAAATATTATTTATTTTATATAATAGATATTTTTACAAAGAATTAATGTTTTAATTGTTTTTGACATTTAAAATATTTTTTCCACCTTGATTTTGCAACTTTTAATGCTTTCTAATTATTTTGTAGGTCAATACTTAATTTTTGAAGCATTAATCCAAGATCACAATTTGTTTTTCATATGTTAAACAATTTTGAACATCTTAATTGAATTTTTATTCAATTAAATACCTTTTTTGAAAACAAATTAGGGTTTTGGATTAATTCAACCCTCATAGATCATTTTCAAAACACTTTGGGCCTCTATTAGAGTGTAAGACCCAACCCAGTTGTACATAAACAATTTTGGGCCTCAGTCGTTGTATAAGTCCCTCTGTACATTTTCAAATAAACGACGCGATAGTCGCCTTTTGAAAAATAACCATCTGGGCCTCTCCTTGAGCTATAAGACCCATTCAAAACTCTTTGGGCCTCTATTAGAGTGTAAGACCCAACCCCCTTTTAACCAAAACATTTTGGGCCTCACTTATTGTATAAGTCCCTCTGCGTTAAAAGAAAATCTCGGCGCGATCGCCATTTTTAACGAAAAAATCAATTGGGCCTACCCTCGTGTTATAAGCCCCACTCTTTTTCTTTAAACTTTTTAGGCCTCTTGAGAGAGTGTAAGACCCATCCCTTTCTTTAGAAAACCTTTTTTGGGCCCCAGTCACTTATATAAGTCCCTCTGTACAAATTCAAACAGTGCGCTCACTGATAAAAACCCTGGGCCTCTCCTTGAGCTGTAAGCCCCAAATCTTTCTTTTTTAAAGCACTTTCTCCTTTGATTTTGAATATACTGTTGTTTTCAATCTTTCTTTGTTGAACAACTAACCAAACAGCATGGAAGCTCTACAACCGAGTAAGTGGTTATCGCTTTCATTTACTGCTTTCATATATATAACTGTATTGTGGGGCTGCTCACTGTAAGTCTCCTTTCATAAACTCATATCAACTGTGTAATAATAGTATAGATATTTAGAGTTTCCCCGGCAACTACGTCTAGAACTAGGTGACGCCGTTTCGTTTATTCGTAGAAATAGACGCCTAGATCCCCAATAGGATCACCAGATACAGTCTTCTCTCAGGCTGTCCTCATTAGGAATTGTCAAGAAACTCTACTCCCCAAGATGAATGTATTCTCCGTGAATGGCATCTTTGAGTTTCTTCCAAATTCTCGAACTTTCCTGACTTTGATCTATTCTCGGTGAATAGCATTGCCTTGAATTTCTCGGGGTTTGGGGACCCACGAGCTTCTTAAAAGCATCGGCCTCCTCTTGGGCATCGTACAAGGACCCACAGGCTTCCTAAAAGCAACCTCGCCTCCTCTTGGGCTTAGTACAAGGACCCTACGGCTTCTTAGAAGTATTCACAGCCTCCTCTTAGGCTTCGTATAATGATCTCTTCCTCCGGGAATGATAGCCTCCTCTTGGACTTAGTACAAGGACCCGTCGGCTTCTTAAAAGCTTCCAGCCTCCTCTTGGGCTTCGTACAAATTGTCCCGACGACCTCCTAGAGGTATAGGAACAGAACTTAATCATCCTCATAGAGCAGTCATTTCTTAGAGTCTACTACTGTTTCTCAAAACATAGTACAAAAGACGAAACTCTAGACTTGGATAGTCTAATCTCCTTGAGTCTCAAAGACATTCTCAAGTGACCCCTTCGTTAAATAGGAAGGAAACCCGCAAACTCGGACAGTTTCGATACCCTTCGGATTTCCCGTTTCCTTAAAGAACAGGAATAACCCGAATCCTGGAATCAAATCCATGAGTACAGTGTTGCTCATATAAGAACTGATTTTCTCTTTAAAATCAGTATACTGGACCTGTCACTTAACTGAGACAGTAGATTCAGCCTCCTCTTGGGCTTTATACAATGATTCTCACCAGCGGAGCAAACCTTCTCAGCCTCCTCTTGGGCTTTATACAATGATTCTTCCCAGCGGAGCTAACAATTTTCGCCTCCATCTCGGGCTTTATACGAGATACCAAAAGACTCCCCAACGGAGTCAAACAACGTTTAGCCTCTCTCTCGGGCTTTGTACGAGACACATAAAAGACTCCCTCGTCGAGTCAATCACCCTTCAGCCTCTATCTCAGGCTTTGTACAAGATACAAAAAAATTCTTATTGAGCCAAACAAACAACAGCCTCCATCTCGGGCTTTATACAAGATACCAAAAGACTCCATCGTCGGGTCGAAACCTTTTCGCCTCCATCTCGGGCTTTGTACGAGATACAAAAACACTCACTTGTTGAGTATAAAAGATCCTCTTGTAGGATCAACCCCTTTTAGCCTCTCTCTCGGGCTTTGTACGAGACACCTTTTAGCCTCCTCTTAGGTTTTGTATAAGAAAACCACTGGTTGATCCAATCAACCTTTTAGCATCAAAGTTGTGCCTCGTTCCCAGTACACAAACATCAACAACTCCTTCCCCTTCATCTAATCGCTGTAAGCGGCAAGCCTCTGGATCATCTACATCCACGCCACTGTCCCTCTTTTAGCATGAGAAATTCCTAAGGAAAGATAGCATTGCTCTATACTGAGTTAAAGTCTTCTCCTTCAGGTCAAAACTACCCTATAAAGGAAATTATGGCATTGCTAGGATTCGCATATCCCGGTTAAAGTAATTCTCCTTTATAATCAGTCACCCAACAGTTGTGAAAGACAAACCCTTCTTTAGAGATGACAAATTCTCTCTAAAGTCGAGACCTTTCAGCTTCATGTCTTGGGCTTTGAACAAGACACAAATAGACTTTTCAGCTTCATATCTTGGGCTTTGAACAAGATACAAATAAACTCTTCAGCTTCACATCTTGGGCTTTAAACAAGATACAAATCACCTTACGCTTCACGTCTTGGGCCTTGAACAAGACACCAAACACCAATTTCCTCCCATAGATTAGGAGGAACTACGAACGCTCTGATTTCCCTGTTTCGGTAAACGGGAATACGTAGGCATAAGATCGAAAGAAAAGATCTTAGCGAGCACAATCAATAAAAAACCCAAATCCCATATCTCCATCAATCAAAAGTAGTAATTCAAAAAGCATCAGTCCTAACATCCTAATCCTAGTTCCTCGCCAGAAACCTCCTGCACCGATCAAAAGAAAGAAACTCGTATTGGCAAAAATACAAATAACCAGTACAAGGCCCCCCCACATTGATAGCATCCGTAACCTAATAGACCGCTGTTTAAACTCAGTATGCAAGCAGGGTTAATTGGAGACATCTATTTCCCTTCCTTATTCAACTCACAATAGGATAAAAAATGAATCGACCTGTAGTTTAAGCTCAAACCGCAGAGAGCGACCAGTGCTTAAGAACCGCGTCCAAAATCGCTCGCTACAGAAAAAATGGTGCCCACCGTGGGGCCCTCTCATTTTGCTTTAGGGCATCGTCCCCATTTTCCACGGAAAATGGCAACTTGCTGAGGAGAAAGATTGACCTATGCTGGTCCATCTCTTAGGCAGAGAACCACAGATTGGGGCTTCCGCCGGGGAACCCATATTCTGTCAGGAATTTAGGATTCATAGCTTTATAGGTCTAGGATGTTTAGGACAAATATATATACTGCTTTTCCTAATTGCTATACGTGTTTATTTTTCTGCTACTGGGAATGTGTGTGATGCCGCATATGGTGAGATTGAGTATACACCTAGGAAAAGCCAAACCCTTTTGTAGTGCGGAAGCTATCGGAAATAGTTGTCACGCGATACTACCCTCATTTGAGGTTGGTGATCTATTCTCGGTGAATAGCACTTACTCTAAGATTGCACTACAACTCGCTGGCGATCCGCTTGTTGTTTTGCTTTCCTGGGAGGAGCTGATGATAATGAGTACAGGTACAAAAAACACCCTAGTATAAACCTTTGGGGATGGGTAGAGCCTTGACTTCATGACAACGACCCTTTGACCCCATGTTTTTTCTATGTTTTTGTGTGCTGCATTCATGCATTCATCTAAAAAACATTAAAACATTCAAAAAACTTCTCTTTTAGTCTCTCTGTTTTTCAAATTAAACTAAGACTGTGATTGCAAATATCAGAGAAGAGGATTACGCTAATGGACTTCGGTAGAAGGAGAACCCATACATACACCTTCAAGGTTCCCAAACTTGAGGATTTGAGAAGGTTAGCAAGGATGATCACTAACCCTGAGGCTTTCAGAGCCAAGCACGAAAGTCTGCTACCACTGTTAAGAGTCCATGTGATTGAGGGAATCATGGATGCGCTCATTCAGTTTTACGATCCAGTTTATCACTGTTTCACATTCCCGGATTATCAGCTAGCGCCAACACTGGAGGAGTATTCTCACTTGATCGATCTACATATCACTGATCGAGCTCCATTTTCTGGACTGGAAGAAATTCCAAAGAATCAAACCATTGCAAGAGCAATTTATTTGGACGAGTCTGAGGTCAGGACTCACCTAACCACTAAGGGTGGCATACAAGGTTTGTCAGCCAAGTTCTTGACAAAGAAGGCCCTGTACTTCGCCAGTATAGGAAACATGACTGCTTTTGAAAACATCTTTGTCTTGCTCACCTACGGGTTATTTTTGTTTCCCAACATCAATAACTTCGTCGATATCAACGCTATTAAGGTTTTTCTCATTGGAAACCCTGTGCCGACTTTGCTCGCAGATGCGTATCATTCTGTACACTTGGGTAATTTGTACAATGGAGGGGAGATCACATGTTGTGTACCTCTGCTCTACAAATGGTTTATCTCTCACTTGCCCAAGTCTACTGTTTTTTGGGATTGCAAGAGTGCCTTACGTTGGTCGCAGAAGATCATGTCTCTTACCAACTCTGATATAGATTGGTGTAACAAGATTCATGATGGAATCAGGATCATAGACTGTTGTGGAAACTTCCCCAACATACCCCTTATAGGAATTAAGGGAGGAATCAACTACCATCTGGTATTGGTTCGCCGCCAATTTGGATACCCGATGAGGCTTGTTCCACAGAACGCTCATCTGGAAGGTCTTTTCTTCAAGGAAGGAGAAAACGACAGAGCACTAAAATTGGCAATAGCGCAAGCTTGAAAACACGTTCATAAGAAAGGACGAGAGTCTCCAGGAAAACCGGACTGTGTCTCGGTGGAGCCTTATCTCCATTGGGTAAAAACTAGAGCTCTCAAGCTAAAGATGCCTTATCCTCGTTATGGAATTCTTCCACCGAGGGAATCTGTCATGTACTTCATGATGGAAAATGAAAAGCTTCAGGTTACTCTCAACAAAGTTCAAAAGGAGAGGAGGTCTTGGAAGAACAAGTACCGCACCCTCGACGTAGAGTGCATCAAAATACAGCAATTACTGAAAGAAAAAGATGCTCTGATTGAAATTTTGGAGCAGCATGCTGTAGAGAATCAAGACGACCAAAGGAATTTGCTCGCTCCTTTCACCTGGCCAAGGAATGAGAACCCGACAACGGCTCAAGAGCCCCGGTCAAAGAAAAGGAAGATACCAGAATCAGCACCCGATTTCTCTTCAGAGAGGACTCGGGACCCATTAGTTTAGGTTTCTGTTTCTGTACTTTGTAATCTACTGTATTTCCATTTCTGTAATCCTTTGAATTCAATAAAAATGGGTTTCCCCACCGTTTGATATTTGCAATCTAATTGTCGAAGTTTATTTTGATTAAACCAAAAAACAATTAATATAATCATTGCATTCATCATTCTCACATCACGTATCCTTCTTCCCTACGAATCTCATGTTTTTGTCTCGGTTCTAGAGTCAAACTGTCTCATTCGTATAATACTTGGGCCAATCGTCAGAAAAAGATGGATGATCTTGAGGAAGAGAACAGAGAGTTGAAATAAGACATCGACGCTCTAAGAGAGGATATGAGAAAGCTTCGTAATGACATGCAAGCCATGGCAGAAGCTCAGCTACAAAGAACTGTGATCTCAGAGATCACCTCAACGCCCGTAGTGGAAAAGTATGATCCTAGGTATCAGATGCCAAAAGATCGTCCTTGGGGCATGCTTGTCAACTATATCCCGAAAGGATATGTTCCGCCGATCACTGAAGATCAGGGAATCACAACAGAAGCCGCTGGGCCTGAAGGTTACAAACTTCGGGAAAGCGAAGATGCCAGGGGCATACTGAAGACTCCTGAAGGTTACAAACTTCGGGAAACGCCAAGATTCGCTACCGTAGTCACGGTACCACCTCCTGTGGTGCACACAGTCCCGAAAGGACAGATTCCACCAATACCTGCTGATAAAAAGGAAACTATGTTCGACCGAATGGATGAATTCCAAGAGCAATTCCTAGAAATGCAGAAGGAGCTGCAAGCCATTCGCAGTCAGGATCTATTTGGAAAGGACGCCGCAGATCTCTGCTTGGTCCCCAATGTGAATGTCCCGCACAAATTCCAAGTGCCCGACTTTGAAAAATACAAGGGTAACTCTTGCCCTCAGAGCCATCTGGTGATGTACGCGCGACGGATGTCAGCTCAGACTGAGAATCAGGACCTACTGATTCATTACTTCCAGGATAGTTTAACCGGTGCCGCATTAAAATGGTACATGGGTTTAAACCGTGCCACGATCAGTACATTCAGAGATCTTGGCACTGCCTTCGTCCAACAATACAAATACAATTTGGACATGGCACCCGACAGAGATCAACTCAGATCGATGTCGCAAAAAGGACAAGGAAACCTTTAAGGAGTATGCTCAAAGGTGGCGTGAAATTGCCGCTCAAATTTGTCCCCCTCTTGAGGAAAAAGAGATGACAAAGATCTTCTTAAAGACCTTAAGCTCATTTTACTATGACCGAATGGTTGCCAGTGCACCCAGTGATTTCACCCAGATGGTCGGCATGGGTGTACGTCTTGAGGAAGTCGTCCGAGAAGGACGTTTGGCAAAAGACACTGGATCGACGAGCGGTACTAAAAAATACGGTAGTGCTCTCCCTAAGAAAAAAGAGCAAGATATTAGGAATATCTCTCTCAGAAAGCAAAGGCGTCGTTATCAACCAGTAGCAGCTGTAACTCGTGCTATCGGCCCCGCGCCTGTTCCTACGTACCAACTTCAGGTTGCGCAGAGCCAACCTGACCAGCAAAGGACACAACAGCCTCTTCAGCAGGCTCGTCCTCCATACAACAACCTTACAACATGACCATCAGGATTTGATCCTATAACCGTGACGCACGCAGAGCTATTTCCGTTACTACTGGCTAAGGGGCACATTCAGACTAAGTCTCCTCTTACAGTACCGGAAAATCTGCCTTTTTAGTTTAAGGTGGATCAGACATGCCCTTATCATCAAGGAGGTCCAGGGAATAACATAGAGACTTGTCTCAATTTCAAGTCCGACGTGCAGAAACTTGTTAGGAGTGGAGTCTTATCCTTCAAGGATACAAATCCTAATGTTCTCACGAACTCGCTGCCTCAACATGAGAAAGTTGCAGTCAATCTGATTGAGAAAGAGGCTAACAATGTCTATCAGATTCATGATGTACTCTTGTTAAAAACCAATCTGGTTAAGATGCATTGTAGACAGAGTGGATATGGCCAGGTGCCACCTCATAATTATCACCAGTGTGATATCTGCTCTAAAGACAACCAAGGATGTTCTGTGGTGCAAGCAGCTCTGCAGGAACAAATGGATCTCGGATGGATCCAAGAGCACCGAGTTCGTGGAGTTAACATGGTCTATACGAATTCCAATATCATTTAGAATCATAACATTCTAGCAATGAATGTCAACTTGGTCGCGATGCACTCACGACAAAGTCTACACTACGATCTGCCACAACATGATTACCAGGCCTGTCCGATCTGCTCAACAAACAATCAGGGATGCTCTTTCGTACAAGAGGCCCTCCAACGTCAAATAGATCTTGGGTGGATTCAAGACTACCATGATAGGAATCCCTATCAAATCAGCAGGATCCAGATCTTTGATATCCGCTTGATGAATACCAATCTGGTAGAGTTACATGCTGAGCAGGCCCAACTCGGATTCTTAATATCACATGACTATCAAAGTTGTAAAGCGGGCTGTGAAAGCAATCAAGGCTGTACCCTTGTCCAGGAAACACTTCAACACTTGTTAGACCATTGGTGGCTTCCCATCTATATGGATGAAGACACCCAACAAGTTAGTGTCACTAACAGAAATCCTGCTAGATATCAAAGTCAGGATGTCCGATCGATGGAAACGGACCTCGTAAGGTTGCACTGCATTCAAAGTGGACGTGGTCAGGTGCCACTACATAATTACGATTGGTGTAGAGTTTTCTCAGTGGATAATCAAGGGTGCTACCTCGTGCGAGCGGCTCTTCAAAGTCAGTTGGACCGCAAAGAGATTCAACCAGGGTTAAGTTCTGGATCGGTCAACTACCTTGCTGATCAAGTTGAGGATGTTGTCACCATCTCTGGTCATCACAGGATCAGGGATGTTTTTGCCATCATCCCTCTACTTGACGAATCTAAAGTTCCCAACCGGGAACGGATCGAGATTATTTATGATGGTTAGAAAAATCAAAAGGCTCCCGTAATCATCTATCTACCGGGACCAATACCGTATGAATCAACTAAGGCTATCCCTTACAAATACGGTGCAACGACAATTGAAAATGGAAAGGAAATTCCATTACCCTCCGTCGTGAATATTGTCGACATCAGTCGAGTAACACGGAGTGGTAGAATCTTCAACCGAGGGGTTGAGGAACATAACAAAGAAAAGGAACTTCAGACAGAAGCTCCCGATCCACCAGTTGGTCGATCCATTGATCCCGACCTTTCGAAAAACAATGATTAGATGCTGAAGCTCATCCAAAGGAGTGAATACAACATTGATGATCAACTGTTGCAGACTCCTTCAAAGATCTCGGTATTATCACTGTTACTCAGTTCAAAAGCGCATAGGGAGGCTCTACAGAAAGTCTTAGAGCAAGCCTTTGTGGAACAGGATGTAACAATTAGACAGTTCGATAGCATTGTCTCTAACATCACTTCCTGCAACAATTTGGGATTTAGTGATGAGGAATTACCCGAAGAGGGTCGCCGTCATAACATGGCGCTCAATATCACAGTTAACTGCCAGGACGATGCTTTAGCCAGCGTACTGGTAGACACAGGGTCAGCCCTGAATGTTATGCCGAAGTCCACTTTGATGCAATTATCATTCAAAGGACCTCCGATGAGAATCAGCGAGGTTGTCCTCAAAGCATTCGACGGATCCAGAAAAATAGTTATCGGCGAAGTTGATCTTCCAATAACTATTGGTCCTCACACTTTCCAGGTCATGGACATCCGGGCAACGTACAATTGTTTATTAGGAAGACCTTGGATACATCAGGCTGAAGCAGTTACTTCAACCCTCCACCAAAAGCTAAAGTTCGTCAAGAACGATCAACTTGTCACGGTTTGTGGGGAACAAGCCTTGCTTGTAAGCAGCTTATCATCATCTACTTGTGTAGAACCCGAGGAGGTTATTGGAACGCAGTTCCAAGCACTATCGGTAAGCAAAGACAATCAGTTCAAAGGAGGAACCTCGATTTCCTCATACAAAGATGATATCAAAGCGGTCGAGAGTACCGATACAAATGGATGGGGACAGCTTGTCATTCCTATTGACAATAAAACAAAGAAGGGTCTTGGTTTTTCTGCAACCTGTACCCGGACAGCTGCCAACGATGAAAATCTTCATCCCCTTCAAAACTTCTTCCATAGTGGAGGTTTTCTCCACCCAGTGTCTCAAACGGTACATGCTATCAATGAGGAAGAGCCCTCTGACACGGATGAAGAATGGAAGTCCTACCTTAACAAGGACGGTTATATGTCTCAGGAAGAGGTACTTACGCCTTTTTGCTTTCCTACAGAAAGTCCGAGATTTATACCAAGATCAGATGTCGAAATGGTATACGGAGATTGTGATCCGGAAGGATGTCGTGCTCCGCCAAATTAGTTAGAGGAAGACACTCTAATGAAAGACAACTTTGACTACAACTACTATGGCCCAATGGATGATCTGCCAATGTGGCAACCTTATCCAGGAAACTTGGGGCAAGAAAGTCAGCCGGGTAATGAAACTTCGCTGACCATCATTGAACAGAATACCTGTGTCCCCACCATATCATGGGATCAAAACTCAGGTCATTCAGAAACTACTCAACCTGACGATGAATTTACAACGTTTGCAGGACTTGAATTCATCAACTATGCTTTTCCCAAGGTCAATGTCATCGAGAGGGATGACTCCTCCAATTCGAAAGAAGTGTGGGACACCTTGGGACCACCGAGTGGAAAGTTCGACTATATGGTCAAGTACACTGCTCCCAAAAACTCTCGTATCAGGCTCGAAGACATCCAGCCAACTGGATGGGGAAATGCAACTGAGAGCACAACTACTCTGCAAAATGCAACAGAGGAATCCTCCTATGATAACTCTGCCTGGGAGACAGATTCCAATGATCCTACTCCGCCAGAAATCAGCGTTATTTCTGAAGACAAATCAAGGAAGGTGCCAGACTTTGTGATTCACCAAGGAGTTCGCCGCCAATGGGTTACCTTCGAGGTTCCGAAGGTCGTTCGTCAGTCAAAGTAATTGCCATCTTTAACCTTTCACCCTGCCCAGGTGAAACGGATGTTTTGATAGGGCTCGCTTTCTGTAAATTTTCCCTCTTCGCTTCGCCCAAAGCGATAGAGTTTTGTTTTATAGGGCTGTAGTTTCAAGAATCAACTTGTTCATAAATAAAATAATGTTGTTATGTAATTTCCGCATTAATTGCTGTTTTCTCTTTTCGTTTTTCAGAAAATGGTAATCCTAAAAAACATTCAATCATAAAACAAGCAGTAAAATAAAACACTGCACACACTTACATTTTCTCTATCTCTTCTAAACACGAATCATCACGTCATGCAGATTGCTTGTTTTAAACCCTGTTGAAACATACGATCCGATGCCTTCTCCCAACTTTGAGTTCCCGATATTCGAGGCTGAAGAAGAAGATGACAACGAAATTCCAGAAGAGATCTCCCGACTACTCAGACAAGAGGAAAGGTCCATTGAACCTCATAAAGAACCATTGGAAACGGTAAACTTGGGTTCAGAGCAAGAGAGAAAAGAAATCAGGATTGGGGCACTGCTCAGTCCAACTGCCAGAGAAGGTTTGATAAAGCTTCTCAGAGAATTCCCCGATGTATTTGCTTGGTCCTATCAGGATATGCCAGGGTTGGATACCAGCATCGTGGAACATCACTTACCGTTGAAATCAGAATGTCCGCCAGTAAAGCAAAGGTTGAGACGCACTCACCCGGACATGGCTATCAAAATCAAAGAGGAGGTGCAAAAACAGATTGACGCGGGTTTCCTCGCTACATCTGAATATCCTCAATGGTTAGCCAACATTGTACCCGTTCCCAAAAAGGACGGAAAGGTCAGAATGTGTGTCGACTACAGAGACCTGAACAAGGCTAGTCCAAAGGACGACTTTCCTTTACCACACATTGACATGCTGGAAGACAGCACAACGAAGTTCAAAATTTTCTCCTTCATGGATGGATTCTCGGGCTATAACCAGATCAAAATGGCGCCGAAAGACATGGAGAAAACTTCGTTCATCACCCCATGGGGTACCTTTTGTTACAAGGTTATGCCGTTCGGTTTGAAGAACGTCGGGGCAACCTATCAAAGGGCCATGACTACTCTGTTTCATGACATGATACACAAATAAATCGAAGTATATGTCGATGATATGATTGCCAAATCAAAAACAGAGAGTGAGCACGTTGAACATCTGTCAAAATTGTTCGAACGTTTAAGAAAGTTGAAGCTCCGCTTGAATCCCAACAAGTGCACCTTCGGTGTCCGTTCAGGGAAACTCTTAGGGTTCATCGTCAGCTAGAAAGGAATTGAGGTTGATCCTGACAAGGTCAAGGCCATTCAAGAAATGCCTTCTCCGAAAACTGAAAAACAAGTCAGAGAATTCCTGGGACGTTTGAACTACATCTCCAGATTCATATTCCTTATGACCGCCACGTGTGCACCGATTTTCAAATTACTCAAAAATAACCAGGATTGCGTTTGGTCAGAAGATTGCCAAACCGCCTTCGACAGTATTAAGGAATATCTGTTGAATCCTCCGATTCTATCACCTCTAGTGGAAGGAAGACCACTGATCATTTACCTCACAGTCCTAGAGGACTTAATGGGATGTGTACTTGGCCAACAAGATGAAACCAAAAGGAAAGAGTCTACCATTTACTACTTGAGTAAGAAATTCACCGACTGTGAAACTCAGTACACGATGCTCGAGAAAACTTTCTGCGCTTTGGCTTGGGCAGCCAAACGTCTTCGCCAGTACATGATTCATCATACTACTTGGTTGGTCTCCGAAATGGATCCAATCAAGTACGTATTTGAAAAACCTGCTCTTACGGGAAGAATTGCCCGTTGGCAGATGCTGTTATCAGAATATGACATAGAGTACCATGCTCAAAAAGCCGTTAAGGGAAGTATTTTAGTCGATCATTTGGGTCATCAACCGATTGACAATCAAGAATCAATCGGGTTTGACTTCCCAGACGAAGATGTCATGTATCTAAAAATGAAAGATTGCGATGAACCACTACCTAGTGAAGGGCCAGAACCAGGTTCCCAATGGGGACTAATCTTTGACGGAGCAATTAATCATTATGGAAACGGAATTGGGGCAATCATTGTTACCCCTCAGGGTACCCATATTCCTTTCACTGCCAGACTTACGTTCAAATGTACGAACAATGAGGCCGAATACGAAGCTTGTATTATGGGTCTTGAGGAAGCAATTGATTTAAGGATAAAAAACTTGGACGTATACGGCGACTCAGCCTTGGTTATCAATCAGATAAAAGGAGATTGGAACACATACCAATCAGGATTAATTCCTTACAAAGACTATGCAAGAAGGTTGTTACCTTTCTTCAACAGAGTTGAGTTTCATCACATCCCTCATGAGGAGAATCACATGGTTGATGCATTAGCCACTATCTCTTCCATGATTAGTATAGGTCAATGGAATGACATACCTAAGATCGACATCATGCGCCTTGAACGGCCCACTTACGTCTTCGCGATTGAAGAAGTCATAGACGACAAACCTTGGTATCACGATATCAAATGCTTCCTTCAGAAACAAGAGTACCCATCTGGGGCACTCAGAAAAGACAGAAAGACCCTCAGAAGATTGGCTGGAAACTTCTTCCTGAGTGGTGACACTCTCTATAAGAGAAATTTTGACATGGTCTTGCTCCGATGCGTCGCAGACCAGAAGCAGACATGCTTATGAAAGAAATTCATGAAGGATCCTTTGGCACTCAAGCCAATGGACACGCAATGGAGAGAAAAATTCTAAGAGCAGGGTACTACTGGTTGACCATGGAATCCAACTTCTACAAGTACATGAGGAGGTGTCACAAGTGTCAGATATACTCCGAAAAAATTCATGTACCGCCATCACATCTCAAAGTTCTTTCTTCCCCATGGCCTTTTTCCATATGGGGAATCGACATGATTGGTATGATTGAGCCTAAGGCTTCAAACGGACATCGGTTCATTCTAGTAGCCATTGACTACTTCACCAAGTGGGTCGAAGCGGCGTCATTCGCCAATGTAACCCGACAAGTGGTGGTCCGATTTATCAAAAACAATATCATCTGCCATTATGGCATTCCAAGCGAGATCATTACTGATAATGGATCTAACTTGAACAACAAAATGATGAAAGAGTTGTGTGCAGAGTTCAAGATCGAACACCATAACTCATCTCCCTACCGACCTAAGATGAATGGAGCGGTAGAAGCGGCCAATAAGAACATCAAGAGGATTGTTCAAAAGATGGTTGTAACCTACAGAGACTGGCACGAGATGCTACCCTTTGCGCTTCACGGTTATCGTACAGCTGTCCGCACTTCAACATGGGCTACCCCTTTTTCTCTAGTGTATGGCATGGAAGCAGTGCTCCCCATAGAAATAGAGATCCCGTCAATCCGAGTATTGATGGAAGCTAAGCTCACCGAAGCTGAATGGTGTCAAAGCCGACACAACGAATTGAACCTGATCGAGGAGAATCGAATCACGGCACTATGCCACGGTCAGTTGTATCAATAGAGAATGAAGAGGGCGTTTGACAAAAAGGTCCGACCTCGTGTCTTCAGAAAAAGAGACCTTGTGCTCAAGAAGATACAATCATTTCTCACTGGTTCTCGGGGCAAATAGACCCCAAATTATGATGGCCCCTATGTGGTCACGAAAGCTTTCTCAGGCGGCGCCTTGAGACTTGCAACCATGGACGGAGAGGAATTTGCCTACCCCACAAATGTTGATGTAGTCAAGAAATACTTCGCCTAAACTAAAAAAAAAAAAACATCTCGGTGGATTGAAAACCCGAAAGGGCGGTCTAGGCAAAAGTTAGAGACATGAAAAAAAATCATCCCGGTGAGTTGGAAACATCAAAGTACAATCCAGGCAAAAATTAGGGATAATGGCAAGTAGCTATGTTCAACAGAGGCAAGCCCCTCAACAACAGCAGTTACATCATCCATCAGAGGAAAACTCCAGTCAAGGTCATCTTCGACAGAAGCTCAGGATGCCCCGAATTCAAAGTTGGTAGAAGGATAGTGGTCGTTATGTTTCAACGTAGCCCTTTTCCCTGTAAATTACCATTTTCAAACTTTGTATATACTCTTTGGAATCACGCGTTTGGCTGATCTCCATCTTATCAATAAAATTTGAGCCCTTGTGCTTTTGTTTGTAATTATTACTTGTTTTAGCTTTTCAGAACGACGTTGTTAACATGATTAACGATTCTTAAAATAAAACAAAAATGAATTTACTTGTTAAAGCTTTTTCTGCTTTTAAAATAAAGACGACAATTTCTTTTGACTGTTGAACATCAGAAGAACCTCGATTGCTTCTCCAAAGGTGTTTGAACCTTGAAGTGCAGAATCAAAGTACTCCTTCTACGCCAGTACGCCTGAATGAAGGGATCAACTGTGTCAGAGACCTTGCTTCATCTGACACACCTCGGCCGAGTTCTTATCTCCTAAGCCCGATCAACGGTATTCCCCGTAGGGACTATCTCTCCTAAGCAAGGTGGAATTGCTATCTTGAACCAGCGATATCTCTACACGCCCCGCGATGGCTGAGTATCCAGTCATGTTCATCTTTTAGTTTGTATGTCGCGTCAATTTTGTCAGCATAAATATACATGCATCATGCATTTGATTTGCATTCACATTTCATATTGCATCGCTATCACTCTAGTCGGTCTTGTCCCGTACTGATAACAGTCCTCTCAATCGAGTTGTCAGTTCTTGCCTCGTTAGGAAATACTGCGTTTGGACAATCTCTCTCCTCCAGTTTATTTCTGGAATGAAGGTGGTCCTCGGCCACTTTGATAATTTGAACCTCTGAGAAGCCAGAGAAAACGTTCAACAAATATCACTCTTCGCCATTGAAGATGATATCCTTGCTTTCCCGAATTAAGGAAAATCCACAGAGAAAGCCTCCTAAGCAGAGATTTGGCCGTACAGCTGCCATTCTCCAAAAAACCGTTGATGAAAAGGTCATCGGCACCTCAAAATTGGACCCCATCATATGGCATTTCTCCGGGAAGATCCCGAGAAAAGTATGATGTAAGATCCCAAGCGACAACAGTCTCTCAAGAGACCTGCTTTCCCCCAGTAGAAACAAATGGTGTCTCCAACAGAGAAGTTTGTGCAACTCTACAACTCAGACGATTGGGTTCCCCAGCAAGTCTGACATCAAAACTTTTTCCGTCAAATGGCATCTCCCCAGGAAAATTCGGCGAGAAGTTTAAGGAAAATCGCTACGCATAGCGTCCCTTGTCAGTTAGGCTTATTGACAAAAGAAACTAAGACCAGTTCCTTGGTAGGAAACCAGGATCGAGGGGAAGTTTAAATCAGAAACTAAGACCAGTTCCTTGGTAGGAAACCAGGATCGAGGGGAAGTTTAAATCAGAAACTAAGACCAGATCCTTGGTAGGAAACCAGGATCGAGGGGAAGTTTAAATCAGAAACTAAGACCAGTTCCTTGGTAGGAAACTAGGATCGAGGGGAAGTTTAAATCAAGAAACTAAGACCAGTTCCTTGGTAGGAAACCAGGATCGAGGGGAAGTTTACCTTTTCTAAGCATCTTCGCTTAGCTAAAGAAGATGAATGCGTAAGCTACCATTCATAACCACCATCCAAATTTTGGGTATTCCGATATTTAATCCTCTTGCACCCCGAATGCCCGAATACCTTCGCCATTCACACCTTCGGGTCCAAGAAGATTAAATAGGGGCATCTGTCATACCCCAAATTTTGACCACTAAGATTTCCCATCATTGTGCAAATCATCAGCACAATATGGATGGACCTTTATACCTCATTAGTCTCCCCAAAGGTGGGTGAGCATTCACTACAAACAGGATTTAGGGTTTCAAGCCCTCGCAGAGTTCATAGGCAAAGGATCAATCAAGGAATGACATGATCTTCAACTTGTCTAGCATCTCAAATATCCACAATGGATCAAAAAGGACTCCCACTTCAAGGATTAAGCACAAGGATGCTCCCTTCTAGGTGGATCAAGCCTCAAGATCGCCAGTGTCACCAAATTAGGGTCTGGTTGACTAGGGCCTCCAGATGGAAAATTTCATCTGGGCATGAGCCAATGATCCAAAACATGACCTAAAATACTCCATGGAGCCTCATGGACCCAATCATCAAGTCAATTTTGCCTCAGGGGATGCATACATCAAAAATCAGGAATTAGGGTTTCTTGACCTAATTCACCCTAAGTTGACTTTTGGTGCAAATCATGAACCAAGACCTCAAGAGAGGGTTTGAGGGTCTCTAATGACCTATATTGATCCATTTGGAACAATGGATTAATCCAAGAAGCTTGAGCAACAAGTCTCAATTCCATCTGCACCACAGTTAGGGTTTTAAGGAAAAGTCAACGGTAACTTTGACTTTTGACCAGGACGTGCTCCCAAGCCCTAACACATGCCTCAATATACCCTATGACACCCATGGAACATGTCCATCAAGTTTGATTTAGGTCAAGGACATGATTTCCTGAGGAATTGCACTGTTTGGAATTCATCCGATAAAAAGTCAACTATGCACAAAAGTCAACTTTGACTTTTTGAGATTTTTCACCAAAATGGATTTTTAACCCTAAAATGATGTTTATGTATGATTTGAATCATCATTCATCAAGAAAAATCAAGAAAAGTTGGATAACTTGTAAAAGGGGTAACCATAAAACATAGAAAAATTTCTAAGTTATGGAAAAAGTACCACTAATGCACCAACTTTGGAGGACCATAACTCTTAAACCACAAGGCCATTGTGCCCCATTCAAAGCTTTATTTGTAGATCACATTACCCTCTACCAAAACTTCATACTAAGCTATGTCCAAATTCCTCATGGATTTTGAGTTATGGAGTGATCAAAATCAAGAAAAGTCACTTTGTTTCAACACTTAGTGAAAATTTCAATAAGACAGAATCTGCCTCACTTTTTGCCAAATGTAGAGGGATTTTTCATTTGGATTCAAAAGAGATCAAAACCAAACATGTTCAAACAGTTGTTTTATCATGTAAAGGCTTTCCAAAATGACCAAGAACATTGCCAAATTCCATTTGAGTCATGAGATATGACATTGGAAAGTTGCCTTGTTGAAATCTGTCAAAGGCAAGGCAGAATTTGCAATTTGGCTCGATTTGCCAAAATCAGCCAAATTCAAATGCTCCTATCCACTTTGACACATCTGAGGATTGAATCTAAAAGGGACAATCACTGAGCCAAGCCTCCAAAGTCCTTGGAACAAGAAGTAGCACTCAAAACCTAGAATTGCCTAAAATAGGGACAAGACTCCAATTTTGGAATGGAGCATTCAATGGAAGCTCCAAGGTGGCATAGACTGAGATCTCAGCAACTGAATTCAGTCAAGACTTATCCAAGACCAAGGGGACCAGCAGCCTGTGCCCTAACCTCTAGTCAATGGCTAGAGGAGACTTGGATTTTCATTTGCCAACATTGGCCAAACCTATTCTGCAGTTGCCATTCACTGTGGATCCCAAAACAAATTTGCTCTACTATAAATAGAGCTCAATTGTGGTCAGTTTAAGCACACCAAAGGCCTACAACACTTGCCTTTCTCAAAATCTCTTTCTCTTGGCAAAAATGCCTTTCTTAGTAAGGTAACTATCGGGTTTTGAGTTTGAGAGCTTTTCCAACCAAACCAATCACACACACACACACCTCATATACATCACATATGAGCTGATTAAACACTTAAACAACAACTGGAACACTGATTTCTCAGAATCACCAGTCAATTGCTCTAGGTTTTAACCAAAGTGCAGTTGAGATGCCATGAAGTGATCCAACCAATTTCAATCAAGTCCAAGCATTCAAACACACTCCATAGGGTATAGGGAAGTTGTTCAGATCATCACAACACAACTGTAACACCTCCTACACAAATCACGATCACCAGCTGCAAGTGGTAAGCATGAGCTCTTCTAACTCTATGATCCACACAATTTTTGCTGCACAATAATTTTTCCATATGTTCATAATCATGCATGGAATATTTCCCCTCAATTAATTGCATTGTTTGAATCGTGTATCAAAAATCCTAGCCTTCAGGCAGAAATTAGGGTTCTTGAGGTTTCTTCGTGATTTCTTGTTGTATGTTTAATTTAAATGAAATTAATGGACATAGACATGATCGTGAGGTTGAGACGAGCATAATGATATGTGGATTGCCTGATATAATCAAGTATTCAATGAGATTGGATAGAAAATGAAAATCTGGGCAAAACTGAAAACGCGCGTGTTCTTCATCTGTTCTTGGCGCCATTTCTCTCAAATTCAAATATTTGAATTTTGTGATTTTGTTTAATTGATTCAAAAATTAATTTCTCTCTGAGTTTTAATGATTTTGAGTTGATTCTTTTTTTAATAATTCACAAAAATGTTAAAATATTTTATTTTATCAAAAAATCCTAAAAAATATTATTTATTTTATATAATTGATATTTTTGCAAAGAATTAATGTTTTAATTGTTTTTGACATTTAAAATATTTTGTCCACCTTGATTTTGCAACTTTTAATGCTTTCTAATTATTTTGTAGGTCAATACTTAATTTTTGAAGCATTAATCCAAGATCACAATTTGTTTTTCATATGTTAAACAATTTTGAACATCTTAATTGAATTTTTATTCAATTAAATACCTTTTTTGAAAACAAATTAGGGTTTTGGATTAATTCAACCCTCATAGATCATTTTCAAAACACTTTGGGCCTCTATTAGAGTGTAAGACCCAACCCACTTGTACAGAAACAATTTTGGGCCTCATTCGTTGTATAAGTCCCTCTGTACATTTTCAAATAAACGACGCGATCGTCGCCTTTTGAAAAATAACCATCTGGGCCTCTCCTTGAGCTATAAGACCCATTCAAAACTCTTTGGGCCTCTATTAGAGTGTAAGACCCAACCCCCTTTTAACCAAAACATTTTGGGCCTCACTTATTGTATAAGTCCCTCTGCGTTAAAAGAAAATCTCGGCGCGATCGCCATTTTTAACGAAAAAATCAATTGGGCCTACCCTCGTGTTATAAGCCCCACTCTTTTTCTTTAAACTTTTTGGGCCTCTTGAGAGAGTGTAAGACCTATCCCTTTGTACAGAAAACCTTTTTTGGGCCCCAGTCACTTGTATAAGTCCCTCTATACAAATTCAAACAATGCGCTCACTGATAAAAACACTGGGCCTCTCCATGAGTTGTAAGCCCCAAATCTTTCTTTTTCAAAGCACTTTCTCCTTTGATTTTGAATATACTGTTGTTTTCAATCTTTCTTTGTTGAACAACTAACCAAACAGCATGGAAGCTCTACAACCGAGTAAATGGTTATCGCTTTCATTTACTGCTTTCATATATATAACTGTATTGTGGGGCTGCTCACTGTAAGTCTCCTTTCATAAACTCATATCAACTGTGTAATAATAGTATAGATATTTAGAGTTTCCCCGGCAACTACGTCTAGAACTAGGTGACGCCGTTTCGTTTATTCGTAGAAATAGACGCCTAGATCCCCAATAGGATCACCAGATACAGTCTTCTCTCAGGCTGTCCTCATTAGGAATTGTCAAGAAACTCTACTCCCCAAGATGAATGTATTCTCCGTGAATGGCATCTTTGAGTTTCTTCCAAATTCTCGAACTTTCCTGACTTTGATCTATTCTCGGTGAATAGCATTGCCTTGAATTTCTCGGGGTTTGGGGACCCACGGACTTCTTAAAAGCATCGGCCTCCTCTTGGGCATCGTACAAGGACCCACAGGCTTCCTAAAAGCAACCCCGCCTCCTCTTGGGCTTAGTACAAGGACCCTACAGCTTCTTAGAAGTATTCACAGCCTCCTCTTAGGCTTCGTATAATGATCTCTTCCTCCGGGAATGATAGCCTCCTCTTGGGCTTAGTATAAGGACCCGTCGGCTTCTTAAAAGCTTCTAGCCTCCTCTTGGGCTTCGTACAAATTGTCCCGACGACCTCCTAGAGGTATAGGAACAGAACTTAATCATCCTCATAGAGCAGTCATTTCTTAGAGTCTACTACTGTTTCTCAAAACATAGTACAAAAGATGAAACTCTAGACTTGGACAGTCTAATCTCCTTGAGTCTCAAAGACATTCTCAAGTGACCCCTTCGTTAAATAGGAAGGAAACCCGCAGACTCGGACAGTCTCGATACCCTTCGGATTTCCCGCTTCCTTAAAGAACAGGAATAACCCGAATCCTGGAATCGAATCCATGAGTACAGTGTTGCTCATATAAGAACTGATTTTCTCTTTAAAATCAGTATACTGGACCTGTCACTTAACTGAGACAGTAGATTCAGCCTCCTCTTGGGCTTTATACAATGATTCTCACCAGCGGAGCAAACCTTCTCAGCCTCCTCTTGGGCTTTATACAATTATTCTTCCCAGCGGAGCTAACAATTTTCGCCTCCATCTCGGGCTTTATACGAGATACCAAAATACTCCCCAACGGAGTCAAACAACGTTTAGCCTCTCTCTCGGGCTTTGTACGAGACACATAAAAGACTCCCTCGTCGAGTCAATCACCCTTCAGCCTCCATCTCGGGCTTTGTACAAGATACAAAAAGGTTCTTATTGAGCCAAACAAACAACAGCCTCCATCTCGGGCTTTATACGAGATACCAAAAGACTCCATCGTCGGGTCGAAACCTTTTCGCCTCCATCTCGGGCTTTGTACGAGATACAAAAACACTCTCTTGTTGAGTATAAAATATCCTCTTATAGGATCAACCCCTTTTAGCCTCTCTCTCGGGCTTTGTACGAGACACCTTTTAGCCTCCTCTTAGGCTTTGTATAAGAAAACCACTGGTTGATCCAATCAACCTTTTAGCATCAAAGTTGTGCCTCATTCCCAGTACACAAACATCAACAACTCCTTCCCCTTCATCTAATCGCTGTAAGCGGCAAGCCTCTGGATCATCTACATCCACGCCACTGTCCCTCTTTTAGCATGAGAAATTCCTAAGGAAAGATAGCATTGCTCTATACTGAGTTAAAGTCTTCTCCTTCAGGTCAAAACTACCCTATAAAGGAAATTATGGCATTGCTTGGATTCGCATATCCCGGTTAAAGTAATTCTCCTTTATAATCAGTCACCCAACAGTTGTGACAGACAAACCCTTCTTTAGAGATGACAAATTCTCTCTAAAGTCGAGACCTTTCAGCTTCACGTCTTGGGCTTTGAACAAGACACAAATAGACTTTTCAGCTTCATATCTTGGGCTTTGAACAAGATACAAATAAACTCTTCAGCTTCACATCTTGGGCTTTAAACAAGATACAAATCACCTTACGCTTCACGTCTTAGGCCTTGAACAAGACACCAAACACCAATTTCCTCCCATAGATTAGGAGGAACTACGAACGCTCTGATTTCCCTGTTTCGGTAAACGGGAATACGTAGGCATAAGATCGAAAGAAAAGATCTTAGCGAGCATAATCAATAAAAAACCCAAATCCCATATCTCCATCAATCAAAAGTAGTAATTCAAAAAGCATCAGTCCTAACATCCTAATCCTAGTTCCCCGCCAGAAACCTTCTGCCCCGATCAAAAGAAAGAAACCCGTATTGGAGAAAATACAAATAACCAGTACAAGGCCCCCCCCACATTGATAGCATCCGTAACCTAACAGACTGCTGTTTAAACTCAGTATGCAAGCAGGGTTAATTAGAGACATCTATTTCCCTTCCTTATTCAGCTCACAATAGGATAAAAAATGAATCGACCTGTAGTTTAAGCTCAAACCGCAGAGAGCGACCAGTGCTTAAGAACCGCGTCCAAAATCGCTTGCTACAGTGGGTAGTGGGTGAGTGGACTAACTTTGCAACAGACATGTGCCAACACTGGGAGAATCGACACCAGCACGTCTTAACCGACCCCGTTGTAGAAGATGTTATTCCAACGCAACAATATATGAGTTGGTTTAGGTCTGTTACAACAACGCAACCATTTCTCTCTCAACTGACGTATCTCATTGACCCCCGCCAACGTGCGTCTTCCTCGCAGCAGCATACCCAACAATATGCCCAACATCATACACCTACCTATACCCAACAACAAGAAGAGCCTTACCCCTACCCTACCATGCCACCTACTCAATCACAACAAGAAAACCCTTACCCCTACCCCGATCCAAACTATAGCCCTGACGAGTCTTTCGAACCCCCCAGCCCACCATAGCACCCCACAAATGAACACCCCATCTTCCTACAACCAAGAACCACACTCGTCCTACAGCCAACACACCGACCCACTTTTCGACTACCTAACCCCACATGAACCACTAAATCAGTACCAACAACCATCATTGCAACATTTCGGCCAACCATACCGTATGCAACCAACCCAACCCCCTCATACAAACTACACAAACATGGGCATGCAGCTGGATTATGGAAGCGCCGTCGGCGGCACCCCCCGACTATTGGGGACAGATGCTTCAGAATTTGTCTCAAGCACCGGGGCCATCGTCTGATGCGCCGGGGCCATCTCAGCAGACTCAAAGACCAGCCACACCTCAACAAAACCGTGGTGCTAGACAAAGACGCCGCGCAAGAGCCCCTGCATGTGGAACCGGTGGACGTTTAGATAGGCACGATCATTGATTTTTTCTTTACCGCCGATTGTACTAATGCTTGTCCTTAACATTCTGATGTATTTATGACTATCCTAGTTTTATTTCCAATAATTTTTTCATTTCACAATTTAAACAAAAAAAAAATTAATAATAACATAAACTGAGGCGCCATCCCAGATGCCCCCCCCCCCCTTTGCAGAAAAAAAAAAGGTAGGGCACACCATTTGGCCTGATGTGCCATATGGTATGGCTTTTGCCTCTTAACTGAGGCGCCATCCCATATGGCGCCACCCTTATATTGTAACCCTAAACATAGCCATTTTGGTAATTTTTTTGAAATGTGTGTTTTTTTGGAAATTTTTTTGAAAACCTATGTTATATTAAAAAATAATAATAATTAAATATAAAATAATTAAAAAAAACATAGTTAGCATACAATTCTCATCGTTTCTCAATTTCTTAAATTGTAAAGAAATTGTAAACAAAATTTTAGGGTTCTCAGATTCATCGTTTCTTAGGTTTTAATCGTTTCTCAGCTTCTTAATTTTTCAATCCCTTACGCTTCTCAGGTTCTCATATTCATCTGTTATGCTTCTTAGCTTCTCATCGTGTCTCTTTTGCCTCTCAGCTTCATCTCTTATGGTTCTCATCTTCATCTCTTACGGTTCTCAACATTGTTCTCATAGTTTCTGGAATTGCTCATACTCTTCAAAAAATTATTTCAGAAAATCTCTCATATGTTTCAAGAAATCGATTTACAAACTCATTTCCAAATTCGATTCATATTTTCAATTCATATTCTTTATTCTCATACTCATAATTAAGTTTGTACATGATGTTAGGAAAATAGAAGCTGAACTCGCAGATTTCCTATCTCGATTCCACAACTTCCGTTGACACAACTCGATAGAAGCTACTTCGCAAAACCGTCTCAGGTAAGCACTAGCCATTCTTGTGTGATTTTGAAATTTAACTAATTATTAGGTGCAGTTAATTGTTAACTATGTTTGAAGTTGAAGTTGATTGTTGATGCATTTGTACTAAAATTAAATTTAAGTGTGTTGTTCTGTTTGGTCTTTGAAGGCAGTGGAGAAATTCAACTCCTATATGTAAGTTCATTTGGCTCTTTTGTTGTTATCTTCATGTTAAGATTTTGTATGGAAATAAAATTAGGGGTTAAAGTTTGTTGTTTATGGTTGCTAATATAAACTTTCAATTTGTAATTTTTCTTATGTTTGCTTTTTGGAGATTTACTAGAGTTAGTTGTTGTTTTTTTAGTTGTTTCCCTCTTACTTCCTTAGAAACTCTTTTTGTGAATTTCAGTTTGTTTTTGTTTAGTTGTAATTCTTTGTAAGATTGAAAAAAATACGTTTTACTTTTTTTTTCAATGATTTTGATTGAGATGAAATAGTTATGTTCAGCCATAAAAGGGTTTTATTTTGTGATTTGGAATTTGGTTTTTTCTTGTTTGTTTATGGAGGACATAATCCTATGCAAAGGTAGTTCTTATTTTCATGGTGGTGTTTCTTTTTATGGTTGTTCGCATGTTGTTGTGTTCTGTGCAGTGTTGCGAGGTTGGGCTCTTTTTATCATGGATTGGCAAACGGTAATGAGGAGGGGTTTTCAGAACTTAGCTCCGAAATGGGATATTCACTCGAATGGGAAATCATCGTTTGTAGGGAACTCTCAGATATCTTATATCTACTTCTCTGAGTTCCCGAACAGAATCAAATCGTCGAACATTTTTGCTCTCTTTGGATGTGAGGGAGAGGTGGTGGAGGTGATGATTTCACCTAGAAGAAATAAGTTTGGGAAGAGATTCGGGTTTGCAAGATTTCAAGAGGTGACCGATATTAGAATGTTGGCGGTTAAGCTCGATAACATCGTTATCGACGGCAAGAAGATACATGTAAATCCTCCTAGGTTTATTAGAGGGGGGCGCGGAGGAGAAAGAGGAGGGATAAGGGACAGCACTCGGGTTGAAATCAGACGTGCCTCTGATGTTGGTGTGAGGAGGAATCATATTGGCATTAGATTTGGATCGAAATCGTTTGCGGAAGTTGCTAGAAACGAAGGGATTTTAGCTCAGGAGTTAGAAGATAAGGGTATGGTGGGTGGTAATGATGTGTTTGAATACTTTACAGAGAAGGAAGTGCTATACAATCTTAGGAAAGCTTACGTCGGCATCGTAATTACTCTGGGATCAACGCTCTCAGTTCAAGCGGGATTGGAAGCGGAAGGTTATTTTTCTATTAAAGCCACTCCATTGGGGTCGAATATTTGCTTACTGGAGGAAACGGAAGACGGCGAAATACATGACTTGATAGTTGACGGAGAAGTTTGGTGGAAAAACTGGTTTAAAGTCATAAGGCCATGGAAAGAAAGTGATGTGGATACCGACAGGGTTATTTAGTTGAGAGTTTATGGTGTACCTTGTCAAGAATGGCATACTGATTTCTTTATTATGGTTGGAAGTCCAGTAGGAGAGTTTGTTTGTGTGGATGAAATCACCTCTTCTGGTACAGTTAAAAATGTAGCGAGATTGTTGGGGAAGGTATCGGCTGAGTTTGTAGCTAAAAACTCCATGGCGGTTTTGATTGATAATGTCCTTTTCTCTATTTTGTTAAGGGAGGAAATGTTTACTTCAGAACGTGTTGATCCATATTTTGTGCCTAGTCAGGAATCATAGTCTGGGGGGAGTGATTCTGAGGTGAATGGGAGTTTGTATTCCAATTACTGTGAAGATGATTTTGTTTCGGATAGTAGAATATTATCTGATGAGGAGGTTATGTCCCCGATCAGACCAGGGGTGGAGTCCGGTGTGGAGGTTGATGGCGCTGAAGGGAGAGCCTTTTTTTATCCTTTGGTTAATAATCAGTCTCCGATGACACAGACCTTGTCAGCTAGTGATGGTGACGTTAGTAGTAATGGTGGGAAAAAGGCAGATTTTGGTTCTTTTGACGAAGCAGTTCAAGCAGTAAAAGGGCTTACTTGTAGTATTGGTAATAAAGTGGATGGTGGGACCGCATATGATAGTACTCTTGTTTCAAAAGTTTCTTGTTCTATAATTAAGGTGACTGAGGGAAGACAGGACCTTTTGGAGGATAATGTGGTTAGCTTGAATGACACTGGGGTCCCACCTAGAGTTGGAATTAAAAACAGTAGTAGAAAAAAGTTATTAAAGAGTATCAAATTAAAGGAGCTTTATACAGTAGGTGGGTCTCACGTAGGAAGTAGAAGAGGTAGTACAAGGAGTAAATTTTTCAAAGGTAGAAAGCAGAAAGAGGCGCATATTGGCAAGGGAAAACGTTTACTGGAAGATGCAGTAGTTGCTCACTCTGGGGGGTCTTTTTTAGAAATTATTGGAAGGGCGAATTTGTGCCATGGTGAACAATCGGATGTGACCGGAATTAATAGATGCAATCAGAAGATTTTGGAGAATTTTGATACCAATATTGGAGATAAAATTTGGAATACAATTTCTAATTTAGGGGTTGCGGAGGGGGATCACAAAGGAGATTTTCAAAAAAAGAATTGTAGAAATGGAAAGAATAGACAAAATCAAATTGATAGGGGGGAAGGAGGCCTTGAAATCTTTGAAATGATAGTAGGAACTTTGAACATTAGGGGGGAGGTAGTCGTATCAAGAGAAGAAGAATCACAAATATTATTTCTAGAGGAAAGGCGGATATTTTTTTTATTCAAGAGACAAAGATTCAGGATATGTCGGTTGGGATAGCTCGTAGTTTTTGGGGGAAGGAGGAGGTGGACTACTCTTTTGTTAACTCGGATGGTTTGTTTGGGGGGTTACTTGTGATTTGGAAAGTTAATTTGGTGGAGGTGGTGTTTAGTTTTAGAGGTATGGGTTTCTTAGGGGTAAAGGTCAGGTGGAAAAACAATCTGTATTATATTGTCAACGTTTACTCGCCGTGTTCGTTGGAATTGAAAAAAAATTTATGGAGGAAAATTTTAGATTTAAAATCTAATTTTGGGGATGGAGAATGGGTGATTGGAGGAGATTTCAATGTGGTCAAGAATTCCCACGAGAGGAGAGGTAGGACTGCATTTGGATCGAGTTCGGAGTGGAGAGATTTCAGTGGATTTATCGATGAGGGCAATTTGGTTGACTTACCGTGTAAAGGGAAGAAATTTAGTTGGTATGGGGGCGGTGGTCATGCGAAAAGTAGGATCGATCATTTTCTTGTCACTAATGGTATTATTTAAGTTGGGGGACGGTGGGTCAATTGATTGGCCAGAGGGATATTTCGGACCATTGCCCGATTTGGTTAATTGTTGATAAATCAGATTGGGGTCGGAAATCGTTTAGAGTCAATGACGAATGGTTTTCTAATAGTCACTTCATTGACTTTGTGGAAAAGGAGTGGAAGAAGTTAGTAGTGGTGGGGATGAGAGATTGTGTTTTAAAGGAGAAATTGAGATTGTTGAAAGATAGCCTCAAATGGTGGAATACTAACATTTTTGGGAGAGTTGATTTGGAGATGAAGGAGGGCGTTAGGGATTTGAACGAAGGCGACGACTTAATCTTTGAGGTAGGGGGCGGAGGAGGAGGAAATTTTGAGGAAAAAGGAGTTGGCTAGTAAAAAGTTTTGGTTGAATCTAAAGATCAAGGAGAATATGCTTATTCTAAAATCAAGACTTAAATGGTTAACTGATGGTGATTCTAATAGCAAGTTTTTCCATAGGGTTATGAAAGAAAGGAGGAGACGCAATTTTATTGGCTCTATTTTGACGAGTAATGGTGTTGTAGACAAGGTGGAGGAGGTGAAAGAGGAAGTTAGGAGGCACTTTGCTTCGAAATTTTGTGAGTCGGATTTCGATAGACCTACTTTGGATGGTATTCCTTTTTAAGGCATTAATTATTTGGATAGAGAGTCTTTTGAAGCGCCTTTTTCGGAGGAGGAAATTAGACAAGCAATTTGGAGTTGTGAAGGATCCAAAAGTCTAGGGCCCGATGGTTATTCTTTTCTTTTTATTAAGAAGTGTCGGAGCTTTATGAAGGAGGATTTTATTGCTTGTTTTCAAAGTTTTCATACAGGAGCTATTTTATCTAAATCATTCATTTCTTCTTTCTTGACTTTGGTGCCTAAATCGTCTAATCCTCTTTGTTTGGATGATTATAGGCCGATTTGTCTTGTAGGTTGTGTTTACAAGGCGATTTCCAAGCTTTTGGCGGGTAGATTAAAGTTGGTTTTGTATTTGATTATTTCTAATTGCCAAAGTGCCTTTGTCCCTGGAAGACAAATGCTTGATGGAGTTCCTGTGGCAAATGAAGTGGTGGACTTTGCAAATAAGGAGGGAAGAAGTTGCTTGTTATTCAAAGTTGATTTTGAAAAGGCTTATGACAAGGTTAGTTGGAATTTTCTTAGATTCATGTTAAGAAAATTGGGTTTTGGTGAGGTTTGATTGGGATGGATGGAAGCTTTGGTCTTTACTAGTAAAATGTCGGTGTTGGTTAATGGTAGCCCTACGAAAGAATTTGTGGTGGAGAGAGGTTTGAGACAAGGCGACCCCCTTTCCCCGTTTCTTTATGTTAGTGGCAGAAGGTTTGAAAGGCATGGTGAAAAAATCGGTTGAAAATGGGGAATTCGAGGGTTTTAAAATTAAAGATAATTGCTAGGTGAAAATCTTACAATTTGCGGATGATACTTTGTTGTTTGGTGAAGGGGGTTGGAAGCATAATTGGGCTATTAAATCTATCTTGAGAGGCCTTGAATTGGTTTCCGGATTGGGTATCAACTTCCATAAGAGTAAGCTAATAGGAATTAATATTAATTCTCGATTTATGGAGGTTGCTTCTTATTTCCTTTCATGTAGGAGGGAAGAGAGTAAATTTGTCTTCCTTGGTATTCCTATTGGGTACCCTTCTAATTCTCTTTCGTTGTGGTCGGAGTTGGTGTTGAAGTTAAAGAAAAGACTTTTTTGTTGGAATAATCGGCTTCTTAGTTTTGGATGGAGACTTACATTGTTGAAATCGGTGTTATCTAGTTTATCGATCTTTATGTTCTCTTTTTACAAAGCTCCATTGAAGATTGTTAAGGAGATTACTAGTATCCAAAGTAATTTTCTTTGGGGGGGCAAGGAGGATAAAAAGAAAATTCATTGGGTTAGTTGGAAGGAGGTGTGCCTCCCGGTTGACAAAGGGGGGCTCGGATTAAAATGGGTGGATGACTTTAATGTGGCGCTTCTTAATAAATGGAGATGGAGGATTGTTAAAGAAACTAAAGCTTTGTGGCATAATGTTCTTAAGGCAAGATATGGTGACATTAATTTAAGGGTGATGGATTATGGGTGCACCATTGGTAGATCTAATGATTATTCCTTTTGGTGGAGGGACATTTATGGTTTGGATAAAGGGCTTCCGGAGAATTTATTTGCTTCGAATTGTAAATTTAAAATTGGCAATGGTTTCTCCTCTTCCGTTTGGCATTCGTGTTGGATTGAAGATTTCTGCTTGAAGGATAAATTCCCTAGTATTTTCAACTTATCTTGTTTTAAAGGGGTGTCGGTGGCTTGTATGGGAGGGTGGAAATTCGAAAGTTGGCATTGGGGGGATTTAGGAGTGCGCCAAGATGAAGTCGGGGCTGCTGCCCCCGATTTGCAGCAGCTTTTAGCGCTGCTGGACCAGCTCGGTCCGGATGGAGACGACCGGGATTCGCCGACTTGGCTTGCGCAACCGGACGTGGGATTTACGGTATGTAGTTTTTGCAAGATTCTTGGTTGTTATCGTATTCCTTATGGGCCGGTTAATAATTTTCATGAGGCCTTTTCTTATTTATGGAAGATGGTGGTTCCTTATAAAATAAAGGCATTTGGTTAGAGGTGTTTCTTAAATTGGCTTCCTACTTAGGATTCTCTATCTCTTAGAGGATGTTATTTTCCGGATAGTAATTTGGCTTGCGTTTTTTGCCAAGACGGGAACGAATCTTTGGAGCATATCCTTTTGAATTGTGTGGTTTCTAAATTGGTGTGGAAGGAAGTGGCCGATTGGATTGGTTTTTTGAATTTCGACACTAGAAATATTAAAGATAGTTTCTTAAAGTGGTAAAAGTTTTGCAATCGTAATAGGGGGTGAAAGGGAAGGAAGGAAGTATTTGGTTGGCAACCTCGTGGTGCATTTGGTCTTTGAGGAATGGAATCATCTTTAGTAATGATAGGTGGAATGATTTGGATTTGTTTTGGAATATCAAAGCGTTGGTTTGGAGGTGGTATTTTATCGGGAATATTACTCGGTCCAATTATAGTTTTTATGATTTTATCAAGTTTCCTCTGTTCTATTTATCTTAAAGCTTAATTGGCGAGTAATTTTCTTTGTCGAGCATCGTCTCGCTCCTTTTTTGTAAGTGAGTTCGAGAACCCTTTCTTCTCGCTTTTAATGATATCTTGCTTATTGAAAAAGAAAAAAATAATCCTGTGCAAAGAAAATCAACACATGGTTTGTGCAATCCAACACATTCTAAAGGTGCTGGTTTGAAGCAAAATTGTCTCTAATGAGTTGAGAGAAAATCTCTTGGATATTGTGGTCCAATTATCTCTAATGATCTAAATATAAGCGTTTCTTTAAATGACTAGTATTATAACTTGACTGTTTTGTACTTGGTTCCAAATCCCCTTTATTGCTAGAGAAAAAAAAGACATGTCTCACCACTAACCAAGTGAGACCCTGATATTATAACTGTTTCTATTAATTCCTGTGTGCAATAATCAAGTCTGATCATGTGTCTTTCAATAACAGGGTTATACTAAGAGTTATTTGATGATGCTTAGAATTTAGAACATAGAACTACTATTTCCTCTCATACTATATGCAATATTTAGGTATGATTTGAGGTGTCCAGTGCTAATTTCATCCAACAAAATATTATCTATAATATAAGAAAATTTGTTGTTCTGGAAAAGTCTACACTACCCTTATCTAATTTTCTGCCACCACATCAAAATTGGGGTAAATTGTGTCCAATTATTTCAAAAGGAAACTTGCTGACTCATCAAATTACAAATTTGGCTTTTAGTTTGTTATTTTACTCTACTTCCATATGTTTTTAGTTGACATCCAATCAAAATTTTATCACAAGTTTAAATTTGGACTACATGTCACTTCTACTGTGAACCAAATCTATCAAACTTTTCCAAAATCTTACTTTACGTAACTTTTTCTTCTGTCTCTTCTTTCTACCTACCCTTTTCCTTCTTTTCACTTAGTTCACTTTCTTTTCTCTCTCCTTTCTTCCTTCTCTTCTCTTTCTCCTCTTTCGTCTATACTCTTTCTTCTCTTACTATTCTCTCTTTTGTTTTCTCTGCTTCTATATTCGACTTCTTCTTCTCCATTTTTTCAAACTCTCTAACTATTCATCCATTTTCGATAACAAGTTTATGCATCATCTTCCACCATTTTGATTTCTTCACAGTAATTTGATTAACTATTTATTACCTATTTTTTTTTTCTAATTAGGGTTCACTATTAGGGTTATTTACTCCATTTTTATTAGGGTTCATGTTTATATGGTTGTAAACTCTTTCATGCTTACAACTCATTTTATGATTGTATGTTATAGGTTCTGACGATATTTTTTGGTTTGTGTTGATGAAGGTTTGAAGATATTCAAGAATATTTGGGTTTCTTTCAAATCTCTTGCTCATTATGACGGTATTTAATGTTAACTTTATTTTAAATCTCTAACTCTAATTAAAATAATAATAAAGTTTGTCTCATATTCTTTTTTTTTTCATCTCTTCACTGTGTTGCTCATCTGTTTTCCATTCATTTCGATTTTCATGTTGTTCTGGTTTCAGTTTTCAGGTTTTTATGGTTTGCTGTGAAACTAATTCTCACAATGTTAACTATTTTGTATTTTTGCAGCTTCTTAATTCATAATATTGAACTTTTTCTATTTTTATAGATTGTTTCTATGTTGAAAAATCTCTTTGAGAATGGTGTTGTTAAGCACGAGGAGTTATGGATCATCTCGAAACTATGGTACGGTTTATTAATTTATATTTATGAAAAAATTCTGTGTTTTTATGGATGATGGGGAAAATGTTTGTTTTAGGTTATGTTTATTAACATGAATTATCTCCTTTATTTACTATTTTCAGGTGTTCAGATCATCATCTAGAAGATGTGCCAAAGTCATTGGCCAAAACTGAGTTATGAATGATTCATTATATTATTTTATGATTTTGGTTTTGTTTTGTAGATCCACTGGCCAGTGAGCATGAAAAGGGGAACAAGTGATTTTAAGGCTAAAAATCTTAGTCATCCTGACATACCAAGGACATGGAAAATAATGGAGGCGCTATATGACTCTGTTAAGGCTATATCTTTTGGAGTAAGCAACTTCTCTACAAATGAATGACATTTAAGATGTTGCAAGGATACCTTCTTCGTGATTAAGAATGAATCATAATGCTAATTCTGGAGGCGGTCATCTAGAGTTTGTGGAAGGGGTAAGTTTAGATATTTCTTAAAATACATTTGTCCTTTATTTATAGAAATGGTGGTTTTTTGAAGTTCTCTCATGTTTACAACTGTGACTTGTAGTTGTAGGCGATATTGTTTGTTCTAAGAGACACCAGATGGTTTAATGTCAATGCATAAATGTATCAGAGTAAAATATAATTTTGTATTTTCGGATGCAAGTTTTACTCTTTTTGCTAGCCTATAGTACCTTATCATGGATGGTTTAACGTCAATGCATCTGATTCTCTCAACTTTCTTCATTGTGGTACTACTTACACAATTATTGGAATAACAATTATACACTACTGCATTCATGGCTTTTTGTTGATTTTACTGTTCGTTCGCTTCTTCATCCCTCAATCTTTTGGGAACAGGTGACAAGGTTAGTTAAAGAATGAACTGGGAGGACCACTTTAGCAATAGGTGATGGTGCAAAAGATGCCAGCATGATTCAAGAAGCTGACATTGGTGTTGGAATAACTGGGGTTGAAAGTATGCAGGTCAGTATGAAACACAACTACAAATGTTGGGTTTTAATATCTATGTGATTAATTTGCCATTTATAGTGTTACTCTCGGTGATTTTAGCTCCTTATGAGGCTATAAGATTAAGGTAAGCATATCCATGTTTTTGGAGTTGTTGTCAACTTTACCCTATTTATACTACGTGATTATTCTCTTAATCGAGGACACAAAAGAAGGTGCTGCAATTTCTTTATTGATTGTAGCGTATTTGACTTTCCAGTTTTTGTCTTTATTAATATTCAAGTATATTTAAAAACATTTAGATCCGGCAATTTGAACTCATTTTTTTTATAGATAGTTATTATTTTTTTAGTTGTTTACAATGTTTTAGATATGGTGATTCTCATCATATTCTTCTTCTATTGGTGTTAAGGATCGATATTAAAACATACATCTTCCCATCTGCTATCTCAAAGGATGACCGATTTTACAATGATCAGGTTAGTTTTGTGAGACTTTCAACATACTGCAATTGATAAGTATCTTTTGATTCTTAATAAGATTTGATTTACAATTAGGATAATAGGTATGATTTAAATTTTGATATGATTTCCATGATGGGTTCTAAACCAATAATGTTTTAGCAAACTTTCTTCAATTACAGCAAGTTCTACAAATAGTTCAGGAACAAGAAATACAACAGGTCTTTCACCAACTTCAGCACCCTTAACTCATATTCCTGGAAATGCTATGTCAATGCTTGCTTTGCTTCATAGTGGCAATTCTTCAAAGCCTCTAATGATGTTTGGCACTGATGGCACAGGGACTCTTACATCAGCTCCAAACCAGTTGATGAGTTTCTTTATCAATGATTGGAATTTATTCAATGATCCTGTTTCAGACATTTACTTGGGTTTATTCTGTTTCTTGAATTGACCTAGGCCAATATGATGAAGCCTCGTGTTGTTGATCTGTTACAACAATTTACAAGGTAATAATGTATTGTTATGGATTCTCTTTTTTCTTTTTTTCTGTAACACCGACACATGAAAATGGTATCAGTTTCTGTCTCTGTAGACACTGATATTTATAATTACATTCAATTTATTTGTTTTATCAAATAATCATCGATGTCGACATGTAGTGTCTGGTGTCCGTGAAATGAAAGTTAGAGGATCCAATTCTAGAAAGAATATGGTTCCTCAACATTTCTCATAAAGCATATGCCACCTGTAACTAGCACTTGGTCGATGTTGTGTAGAAATTTTCATGATAAACAATGCCACCAATACAAATTCAAATGTTAATCTATCAATTTTAAATCCTCTAAAGTTACTTAATAAATTAGTTTAATTAACAATAACAACTAGATCTTGGAGAATTCGTTTAAATTCAAGTTTAGGTAACCGTTCAGTTGACATATATACCAATTAACAAATTTTCTATGCTGTTAGTTGTGGACAGGTAATTAACTTGAACAAGGATACTCAGCAAAATTGTTTTTTTCAAAATCTCTTCCATAAATTAACAACTTAACTTTAGCAACATGGCCATTCTTTGTTTTCTTAGGTGGTTCTATGTTCTGTCTCCTCTCAAGCAGTATCTGTCACATTTTTTCATGTCACTCCCATGACTTAAACCTATTTCTGTTACGACTCGACTACTGTGGAATCACTGTCATGATCATAACTTCATTTTCCCCTTAGATTGACGTGGAGACATATATGTAATGATATCAATGATTCCTGTCATAGAAAATTGTCGCTTTTTGATTGTTGCGAGGTAGCCTTATCTTCTATTTTTATGCTTTGCTTATAATTTGATATGGACACATTTATTAGCCAACAATATCAGTGCAGCAGACATTGTGACTGCTCAGGATATCAAGGTATGCAGAATTTGACATGAGCATGGTTCCAATAAAAATGGGATTACCAATGTTTCCTAATAAATAATCATCAAATTTTAATAAAAAACACTGCATATTATACTCTATTATTTGAAGTTCTTTAGAGTTTTCTATTTCAATATTACTAATGATTTATCTTAATTCTTACACTTGTCACATCAACATGTAAGAAAGGGGCATGCGAATTTTGCACCTCTTGATATAACTGATAGGGTTGAGTTTAGCTTAGCCCAACTTCAATAGAACCGAGGGTTAAAGCTGAGAAGATTGTAGACGAGAAGCTTGCTCCCCAACTTAAAATCCTTACTCCGGTTAAGTACCGAGAAAAGATCATAGACGAGAAGCTTGCTACTCAACTTGTGTTATTCCGATGAGTACTGAGTTGCAGTAGCTTTTCAAAGTTTTTCAAAGTCTTGCTTTTGAGGCACAATATCAAATTGAACTTGATTTCAGTTTTGTTTGCTATTTTATGTTTGTTAGATACATTAAAAACATGACAATCTTTAAAGTTTTGCTTTTAAATACAATTTTTATGTCATTCCAACCAAAAAAAATTTGAGTGATGTCCATTTTTTAGCATTGTATTAGTTGTACTCATGTATTAATTTGATATATAAACTATGAAGATGGACTGAAATTGGTGAAACTGAGGGGTGAAGCCATGCAGGTAATATGTGGTAGTTGGCTTTAGTTTCTTGTCTTACTTGCACTTGCAGTTACACCAACTTCTTAGGATTGTAATTTGCATTCACGTGAATACAGGATGCCTCTGATGCTGCTAGAAGTGCCATGGTTAGTGTGGTAGGATTGGACTCTGAGAAGGTCAACCAGTTGTGTGATGCAGCCAATCAGGAAGTTCCTGAAGCCGAGAATGTGCAAATTGCGAATTTCCTATGTCCAGTAAGGTTCTTGAGGAACTAGCTTTTAGAAACCTTAGACAAAGTTCTATAACTATTATGATAATTGTGTTAAAAAGAATTAATTGTGTTATAATTTAGTAGGGAAACTATGTTGTCTCTGGAGGCATAAAAGGAATAGAGGCGGTAGAAGCTAAAGCACGGGCATGCAAGGCTCGAATGACTGTATGAATTTCCCCCCTAAACTTGTCTTTTTCACACCACCTTTCACAAAGTTGTAATGCCTTTTCTTCATGGTGGGAGGTGCGCCTAGCTGTTGCAGGTGTTTTCCATACACGTTGTAATTTCAAGTTTCCTTCAATGAAAAAAGGAATTGTGTGAGGAGCCCTACTAAATGTACCAGTTCGCAAATCTCACTTTCGGTACCGCGGTTTTGGTTAGAGTTAAACTTGATGCAGGAATTGTTTTCACTACAACAACCATGTTCAAGATCCTGCAGGAACCTATTGGGACTTTTCCTCAGTCAATGATATCTCTCTCACAAGCATTGGTATCACTTGGGAGGTTGGGTAGGTATATATCTAGCAGGGAATTGAACCATAATTCGGTTGTATGTAAGCAAAATATTGTTCATAATAGTTGTCAATAATAGTTGTCAAAAATATTGAAAAAATGCAACCATGTTCTTAATGTATGTAAGCAAAATATTGTTCATAATAGTTTCATCACATTTACTCTTCATTGAAGTAGTTAGGACTTAGAAGTACTATAATGTTAGCCTTAACTGAATTTTTTGACTGATGTGCTATTGTGGAATTCGTTAATACTATAATCTGGCGGTGTCTCCAACTATCTTTTATATAAGAGAAGAAACCCTCAATATCTGTTGATTTTCTTGCACCCATTGTGATGACTTTAAAGTAGGTGTGCTGAAGACATGTTAAGAAAATAGTTACAAGCATTGGTAAATTGAAAGAAATTATTATTAGTTGTAGAGAAAAATTGGCAGGTGGTTTTTTGCTCAGTGCTCCTTAGGCAAGCATTTGCTTATCAACTCATCATTATTCTTATTACCAGCTTTACATCCATAAAAAGGAGGCTTAGCCTCAGCTTATTAGCATTAGAAAAATAGAATCCTTACAAAATCATAAAGCGATATGCTTCTCATTGTTACTAAACTAGCAAAGAGATATAGTTTTAACATTGATACTTAGCCTCTAGCACATTTCCTGTTTTAACATTGATTCAGCTGTAACAATTATTTTTCGTGCAGAGATATAGTTTTGATTGTGGAATTATATTAAACTTTTGTTTGTGTGCAGCCAATTAAGGAAGTTGCACTTGGAAATATTCTTAAAATTGCTTAGATTCTACATATTTCCCTAGAATAAACTTAGACATATCTTTGTTTTCTTTCACTACAAAATCAGTTCGACTCTGAACATGTTTTTCTTAAACTTGAAATATACCACTCCATCATGTTGGAAGAAATTCTATTCCATATAAACAAGCAATATCTATAATTGTCCATACATTGTCTTCTTTTTTATGAAGATAATTTGATATCATGGTTTACTTTTGGTGATGGTGAGCATCTTTTATTGATTTTGTAAAGTTGTTGTGTTTTATATTTTGTTGATTTCAGTGCATTTATTTTTGTAGCTTCTATACACGATCAGAATGTGTTTTGTTTTTATCATACATATGCTTGCAGTTGGTGCCTGCAGCCTAGCATCAGTACCAGTAGTTGATCTTCTGGTGTTATTTTGGAGAAATCCAGTTTCTACACTTTCAATTTTAAAGTTACATTAGTTGTATATGCCATCTAAATTACTTATACATACAAATTATAATTATGGTAAACAAGTTATGCTTTATTGTTATGTAATTATATCAGCAATTGCATGCAAAACACATAACAATCTCTCACCCTTTACATGCTTGATAAGGAAAAATGAAGTCTCCCTTTAAAGTGTTGAATAAATTGAACTTTAATAAGTGTTGAACAATCAGTTGTGGAACAATCAGAAGATGTTGCTATACTTTAACCTTCAGGGACCACCGGAGTAGGCAAAGGTGTTGATTTGCCATTCAAATCTCATTACCATAATGAAACTACTATATTGGTATGCTGATGTTTCAGCATCTTAAGATAATGCTTTCCTCGCTTTCATGTTTGAGGTTTTTAAGAAATATGTGAGTGTGGATAAATATATATTTAATTTTTATTTTAAAATAATCAAATTAATTTTAAAGGTGTCAATTGATTTTTGAGTGATTATTTTTTAAAACGGATTAAACTAAATTTTTTAAAATTTATTTTAAAATGTATTGTTCATATCGATTGTATAAATATCAGTAAATACATTTTATTATGTATTAAATACTTATGAAAAATATTGATAAATTTAACATTTTATTTTAGAAATGAGTCAAATATCAATACTTGAAATTTCAAATTTATTTTTAAAAATCAATAATTATTTAAAATTTTGTTACTTAATTTTTATCTTCATGGTATCCCACAATAGAGATATTTTTAACTGAATTACTGAAACGGGAAAAATAAAATCATGGGTTAAATAAGTTTTAGGTCTCTCCAAATATAGCGATTTTCAATTTTAGTCCCTAAAAAATTTTCCTTTAAGAATTGGTCCCTACAAGATTTTCCGTCTCAATGAATAGTCTCTGACGTCAAATGGGAGTAACGGCTGCTGATGTGGCTGCGCCACGTGGCAATTTCTTTCATTTTTTATTTTTTATATTCATAAATTCAGAATTCGTAGCTAATTTGTAGCTAATTCGAAACCAATTCCTAGCTAATTCTGAAAATTGAGACTTTCTAAACTCAGTATTCGTAGCTAATTCGAAATCAATTCGTAGCTAATTCGTAGCTAATTCCGAAAATATCATTAGAACAAACATTGCAATTTTCCCTCTTCTACCACAATCTAATAATCTATAAATGTAATGATTATTAACAAACATTGCAATTTTCAAATTAAAATAGAAGAAAAGGGAAGGAATAATAACAGAAACGGGAACGGTGATATGACATTCAATACAACCCTTAATTCTTAATTTTATTTAATTTCAATCTAACTTTAGTTTCATTTGTTTTTGGTCTACCTATTAATTAATATTTTTTGTTTAATATTTTCAATCATCATTGCATTATTTGAATTTATATCAATAATTAATTTAATTCATTCTTTTACAACGCACAATAATTTCTTATGCTTACCAATACAAAATTTTAATTTTAATCATATATATTTTTATAATTTTACCATTTTTATTTTCAATTTGATTAACAATTAAGCGTCCATAACATAAAATCCTCGAACAGACGCCCGTGCGAACGCACGGGTTAGTTACTAGTTCTCTATAAACCAACACTTGGCAAAGCCAAAACAGCATACTATTCTGCTTTACTTTAGGGGTGTGCAAAATATCCGATTATGTGATCAAATTCCATTACTAAATTTAAATCCATTTAAAATATCCGGATATAATTAAATAATTATTAACCAGTTTTATTATTAATGGTTGGTTATCCAACCATATTTTTTTTAATCCAGTTATAATCTGTTTATTATCGAAAATCCAAATGTTTCACTTTAATTTTTTAAGAATTTTTTTTTTCTTTTTGAAAAAAAAAATATTTTTTCGAATATAAAAGTGAAACATGAAAGCACATTCGTCAAAATGAAACCATGAAAAGATTCATATTCGCTTTCACAATCATCAACATGGTGTGAACTAGTTTCAATGTGACCAAATAAACAAATCCTAGAAATGCAAATATCTAACCAAAGTGCTTCACCATTATCCTTTTATGTTTCATCCACCAAAGAGTACCAATAATTTTGAACCAAATGCTCCAAGATATTACCAAGGACCACTCAGTTTCATGTTTTTATTATGTCCTCTCAAACTATGCAAAATCTATAGCAGAAAATATATAACAGTTAAGATATATGTCTAAATTTGTATGTTTAAATAACACAACTTTATAAGCAGTGAAACACCAAAATCTCGACGAATCTATAAACCGAAAATCGAAAAAAAATCCATTCTGGAAACAGCCAGAATACCGGAGAAGAACTTCAATAAACAAAATAAAACCGTATAATAATAATTAATTTTTTTGAATAAAAAAATTAAATTTTTTGAAAAAAAAATTAATTTTTTTTAAATATTTTGGAAAAAAATTATCATTATTTTATAAAAGAAAATATTTTTTTTGAAAAAAAAAATAATCGGTTAAATCGGTTAATAACCAAATTTGGTTATGGTTATATAACCGCCACAAATTTTGATTAAAATATGATTATGGTTATAAATCCAAACCATTTAACTGGTTTAAAAATGATTATGATTTGATTTCTAAAAATACCCAATCATGCACACCCCTCCTTTACTTGACTTAAATCTATGAAAAATTAGTTAATTTGGCACATTGGAAAAACTGGCTCTTTCCACCCAACTTCTCACTCAAACTACCACTACCACTAGTCCACTACCACTATTAAAGGTCATTTGTGATGGAAAATAGGAAAAAGTAGAAAATGAAGTGGATGATTATGAAAGACGTGTTGAACCAAAAAGAAGGAAAACAAAGATTTGATTGCAATTCAACAACTCCTTTGACAAATGAAATCACGTGAAAATCTGGGATCCTAATTAAATGTTTATTCAACCAATTCATTGCAGTGTCCAAAGTTTTTAATGAGATACGTGATTGATCAATGTCCTAAATTTATACCAAAACAATTATATTGTATCAACATACTATTACTAATTAAAAAGTAACAAATTTCTATATGAGTCACATTTATTTATTTATTTATTTGTTAGATACTGGGAAAGAAAACACACTACTGTAATGATAAGAACAGCGGATTAAAGATAATTGATCTTTACTTTATTGTTGTTGGATCGATTTTCCATAGCTTTAATGAGTGAAAGGTAAGAAAAATGGTAGATGGTGAAATGATATTATCTTTTTTTCTTAAAATATAAAATGATAGTGCTATAAAACTAACTTTTCTATTCTCATATAAAAATCAAATGACTTATGCACTAAGTCAGTGTAGAGTCATAGCAAAAAACCTAATATTATATCATACACTCGGTGCAAATAAAACAACTGAAGTCCTAAACACTCATTCCACGAATGCATAGAGCACATCATCATTTTTAAAAGACAAATAATATATATATATATATATATATATATATATATATATATATATATATATATATATATATATAATGCTTTTATCGCTTTTAAATTAAGATTTTCTTTCTTGTTTTTGTATTTTTATTTTTACTTTTAATTTATTTTCAAAGAGAACACATTTGACATGTAATGAAGATTACGACTATAATGGCTAGGAAAAACGACCGTAATGCAATCAGAAGATGTACATCCTCTAACATTTTGAAGAGATGACGCTCAGCTCGCTAGCAACCTTGACGGCTGTCATCTCCCCAGATTTGGTATTTTGTTTCTTCATTTTTCCTTTTTCGATTAAGATTATCACTACTACAAAACGCGTAAACAATAACGTCATGGTCACCACGCTTCTTCCCTACACCCTTGTGACATCTCTAAACTAAGGCGCTATCATAATATTATTGTTTTTTGATTAAAAATTATTTGTATATAACAACGGTTAAGGAGCCAATCGTTGTGATACCTTCAAGCTTTCATGGGTTCAAACCTCAGGGCCCTCATATATGTTATTCCTTTAATGTTAAGTGGCGTCTTTTCTTTTTTAATTATTTTTAAATAAAAAACTTAAAAGTTTATGACGACGGTAGAAGAGTTCACCGTTGTTAAGTCGCGACATTTCATTTTTAATTATTTTTAAATAAAAAACTTTAAAGTTTATGACTACGGTTGCTGATTACAACCGTTGTGATATATTTTATTTTTTATTTAAAAATTTTAATTGTAAATACTCTAGCGTTTTTTTATGAAATTTCACCATGAAAGTAAAATATCACTACGGTTGCATGTATTGGCCGTTGTGGTAGCTTGATAATATTATACACTCCTAGTTAGCTTGTCTCTTCAGTATCTTTTTTCCATTGCAAATAGAAACTAGACGAAACAATACACGATTTCAAACCAAAACCCTAACATTCAATACTGTGAACCATTACACGATTTCATCCAAAACACCATCGTTCACCCTTCACCATGTATTTGTCATTGTCGTCATCATCGTTAACCAAGTTGACAAGACCATCACGATCAACCAAGTTGTTACCGTCTAGAAGGAAAACAATAATAACACCGTCGTCACCACAAGGAAGGAAGGCAACACCATCACCAACACCAACATCATTTACTTAGTCATCACGTTTAGGGTACGTAAAATATTTTTCCCCATGCATCTAGAGTAAACTTCATTTGCCATTATTCTAGTTGTTATTTTATTTTGTGGTTGATGTTTATGTTCTTGTTGTTCATGTTGTTGTTGTAGTTTTTGAACTTAGATGTCGACCTTGTCGAGTTCTACATCAGAAACTAGCGAAGAAACTCAAACAAATGAGAGGTTAGCCAATGAAACTCAAACAATTGAAACTCAAACGAAAAGATCACAAAGAGGTGTCACAATGATGCCCGAATTCACATCAGTCCGGAACTGATCAGGTGAAAAAATTCCTATCCAGTTTGATTCGTTGTACAGAGTAGTGGATTGTGAACATTACTCTACTTTTAAGAATTATACTTCATTCCTTGCACATAGTAAGGTCAGTATATTGATTGATGATTGGAAATAAGTTGATGTAACGTCAAAGAAAGCATATGGACTGACGTTAAGGTATTACATACTATAATTTTCATATATCGCCGATTTTTTGTATGCAATTACATTAAAAAAAGTATATTATTGTTCCGGACTGGCCCAATGGCTAGGCATGGCCCAATCCACTTCTGCTCCCATAACGACCCAATTGCCTAAGTCCAGCTAACTTAGGGTAGCATTTACCTTCCTGCCCCTCTACCGGGGAAGGCTGGTCGGTTGACCTCCAGGGTCGGTTACCCCTCCTCAGCATTTCCTGCCCGTCACGCACGGTTCCACCGTCCGGAAACAGTCACGATGCCTGTGCCCGTTACTGCGCATGTGCCCGGGGCAACAACTAGTTTTGGGCACCTCTGCCAGTCCCAACGGCTAGTTTCTGGCAGTTACCCATTCTTTGGGGAGCGGATATCTCGCTCTGAAAATAGGGACCAATGGCCAAGCGCTAGGAGAATTATAAAAACCCTCTCATTTGAGAGGGCCAGGTATTCAAAATCATCCTAAGATACACATATTTTGTACTTGCCTTCTTTCCTCTCGAGTCTTACTTTAGCATCAGAGTGCCTTGTAGGTACACCCCCTCCTCATCTTTCACACCCAGCATCGCAGACGTAGCCTCTCGCCCACTGTAGGTTCTGATCAGCCGGTAAGATCAATTATCATTCTAAATGATAGACATTTACAATTAGCTTAGTTTGCTGGTGCTTTTACAGGTTTCTTCAAGTGACATATTTGGAGGTGTTCTCCTATAATTGTCTTGAAAACAATTTCTTATTGAATTCTTAGTAATGATTAGGTTCACTATTTATTTTTTATATCCTAGTTCCATTATAGATGTATACAGATGCATATCAAACAAGGGGATACTAAAGAGATCAATTTTGTCTTTCACTTTTACAGAAGCAATTGAAGATGTTGAATATTAAGGTTAATATTTTGAAAAATCTTATATGATACCTTAATTGTTTTTTTTATTTTTTACCTTTAGACTCATAAATTCTTATTTTGTGATTTTTTTTTCTTAAGGGTATCTTATACCAAAATGGTGGAAAGTACTGGCTTTGTTTAGGAATACAAACAATAATCCAAATCAAAAAGAAATGTAAAGATCCTAAAAAGTTTGATTATTCAAATTTTGAGGTAATTATTGAGCAAAAACTATTATGTATTATTACTATTGACCGTAGTTTTGTTTTGTTGTTATTCATGTGTTCATACAAAATTACAAAGATTCAAGACATTGATAAATTATGTTAATCATTTTGTCGGGCTACTACAAAACCAAATACTTTTAGGCCATTTTGAAGTGGGATTCATGCTTGTCCAGACAATGAACTATTGGGTATAATACTCAATCTTATCGAGAAGAAATATAAATATTGGGTTAATTGTGATTTACCCCCCTGACATATGAGAGTGTTTTGGTTTACCCCCCCACCGTTGCCATAGGCAGGTTTTGGCAACGATTTTTTCAAAAAAAACCGTTGCCTAAAGGCATGTAGGGGGGTAAATCAAAATTCGCTCATATGTCAGGGGGGTAAATCACAATTAACCCATAAATATTTAAGGATCATATTAGGGAGGGAGTGCTCATCGTGTTACTTAGTATAATATTAGGGAGTGCTAATTGTTATGTAACATATTACACTTTTGATTAGGGGTGTTCAAAATCATGATTAACTAAATTGTTTACTTGATTTGAACTGCATTGCACTATAAAAAAACTGAACAACTTAAATGGTTAATTAAATGAACCATTTTATTAAACAATTCAAATTTAGTTTAAAACCGGTTCAAAACCAATTTTCTTTTATAAACTGGCTTAATTATATAAATTAATTAATTTTTAATAAAAAGAAAAAAAATTAACTGTGAGTAAAACAAATTTTCTGAAAACAATTTTTTTTTCTTCAGAAATATGAAAAAGTAGAGTTTTTTTTTTCAGAAATATGAAAAAATAGAGTTTTTTCAGAAATATGAAAAAGTCGAGTTTTTACTGAAATATGAAAAAATCGAGCTTTCTTCGAAAATATGGAAAATTCGAGTTTCTTCAGAAATATGAAAAAGTCGAGTTTTTTCGAAAATATAAAAAAGTCGACTCTTTTTCGGAAATATGAAAAAGTCGAGTTTTTTTTCCAGAAAGATGAAAAAATCGAGTTTTTTTCCAGAATTATGAAAAAGTCGAGTTTTATATAAAAAAACTCGAGTTTTTTCGGATATAAGAAAAAGTCGGGTTTTTCCCCCAAAAATATGAAAAAGTCGAGTTTTTTCGAAAATATGAAAATCTCGTGTTTTTTTCGGAAATATGGAAAATTCGAGTTTTTTCGGAAATATGAAAAAGTCGAGTTTTTTCGGAAATATGAAAAAGTCGATTTTTTTTCGGATATATGAAAAAGTAGAGTGTTTTTTTTTTCAGAAATATGAAAAAATCGAGTTTTTTTTCCAGAATTATGAAAAAGTCGAGTTTTTCAAAAATATGAAAAACTCGAGTTTTTTCGAAAATATGAAAAAGTCGAGTTTTTCAAAAATATAAAAAACTCGAGTTTTTTCGGATATAAGAAAAAGTCGGGTTTTTCCCCCAGAAATATGAAAAAGTCGAGTTTTTTCGAAAATATGAAAAGCTCGTGTTTTTTTCGGAAATATGGAAAATTCGAGTTTTTTCGGAAATATGAAAAAGTCGAGTTTTTTCGGAAATATGAAAAAGTCGATTTTTTTTCGAATATATGAAAAAGTAGAGTGTTTTTTTTTTTTAAATATGAAAAAATCGAGTTTTTTTTTCCAGAATTATGAAAAAGTCGAGTTTTTCAAAAATATGAAAAACTCGAGTTTTTTCGAAAATATGAAAAAGTCGAGTTTTTTTCGGAAATATGAAAAAGTCAAGTTTTTTCGGAAATATGAAAAAGTCGAGTTTTTTCGGAAATATGAAAATGTCGAGTTTTTTAAGAAATATGAAAAAGTCGAGTTTTTTCGAAAATATTTAAAAGTAGAGTTTTTTCAGAAATATGAACAAGTCGAGTTTTTTCATAAATATGAAAAAGTCGAGTTTTTTTTCCGGAAATATGGAAAATTCGAGTTTTTTAGAAAATATGAAAAAGTCGAGTTTTTTCGGAAATTTAAAAAAGTCGATTTTTATTGGAATTATGAAAAAGTCGAGTTTTTTTTTCAGAAATATGAAAAAATCGAGTTTTTCAAAAATATGAAAAATTCGAGTTTTTTCGGAAATATGAAAAAGTAGAGTTTTTTTCGGAAATATGAAAAAGTCGAGTTTTTTCGGAAATATGAAAAAGTAGAGTTTTTTTCGGAAATATGAAAAGGTAGAGTTTTTTTCGGAAATATGAAAAAGTCGAGTTTTTTCTGAAATATGAAAAAGTCGAGTTTTTTTTGGAAATACGGAAAATTCGAGTTTTTTCAGAAATTTGAAAAAGTACAGTTTTTTCGGAAATATAAGAAAGTAGATTTTTTTCGAAAATATGAAAAAGTCGAGTTTTTTTTCTTCAGAAATATGAAAAAAATCGATTTTTTTTCTAGATGATGAAAAAGTCGAGTTTTTCAAAAATATGAAAAACTCGAGTTTTTTCAGAAATATGAAAAAGCCAGGTTTTTTTTCCAGAAATATGAAAAAGTCGAGTTTTTTCGGAAATATGAAAAATTCGAGTTTTTTTTTCGGAAATATGGAAAATTCGAGTTTTTTCGGAAATATGAAAAAGTCGAGTTTTTTTCGGAAATATGAAAAAGTAGAGTTTTTTCGGAAATATGAAAAAGTCGAGTTTTTTCCGAAATATGAAAAAGTCGAGTTTTTTTCAGAAATACGGAAAATTCGAGTTTTTTCAGAAATTTGAAAAAGTCGAGTTTTTTCGGAAATATAAGAAAGTCGATTTTTTTCGAAAATATGAAAAAGTCGAGTTTTTTTCCTTCAAAAATATGAAAAAATCGATTTTTTTCTAGATTATGAAAAAGTCGAGTTTTTCAAAAATATGAAAAACTCGAGTTTTTTCGGAAATATGAAAAAGCCAGGTTTTTTTCCAGAAATATGAAAAAGTCGAGTTTTTTCGGAAAAATGAAAAGGTCGAGTTTTTTTTCGAAAATATGGAAAATTCGAGTTTTTTCGAAAATATGAAAAAGTCGAGTTTTTTCAAAAATATGAAAAAGTCGATTTTTTTTGGAAATATGAAAAAGTCGAGTTATTTTTCAGAAATATGAAAAAATTGTGTTTTTTTTTCCAAAATTATGAAAAAGTTGAGTTTTTCAAAAATATGAAAAACTCGAGTTTTTTCGGAAATATGAAAAAGTCGAGTTTTTTTTCGGAAATATGAAAAAGTCGAGTTTTTTCGAAAATATTAAAAAGTCGAGTTTTTTCAGAAATATGAAAATGTCGATTTTTTTCAGAAATATGAAAAAGTCGAGTTTTTCTTCAGAAATATGAAAAAATAGTTTTTTTTTTCCAGAATTATGAAAAAGCCGAGTTTTTTTTTTAATTTTGATGATGTGAATCTACTTCGGAAATATGAAAAAGTCGAGTTTTTTCGGAAATATGGAAATTTCGAATAGGTCAGATTGTTATGCAACAACAGAATACTAGGTTTGTAAGCTCCTTCTGAGTCTGTTATGCTATGGTTGAGGTTTGTAAGCTCCTCCTTAGTTCTATGTGCAAGAAAGTTAAAATGTGTCGTCCGGGCAAGATAACCATAATAACATAAATTTAAATAACCAAATTATAAATGACCATTATGTACAGACTGAATAGGTTCAATGTGTTCAATTTCTAATTAAATACTTACCATCATTTCTCCCATTTTTGTCACATCAAAAAGAATAAATGGAGAAAGAAAAAAATAATTACATCCATAAATGCATAACAGGTCATCATTACAAGATCAATTTCTAAGAATTGAAAAATTACAAGTAATAGGGGTCATTAAGGATTGTGCAATGTAGTTATTGGTCGTAACAGTCCACAAAATCGAGTAAAGGATCTTTATTCCGTCGATTATGATACTCAGATGCCATTATAAAAGTAGCCAAAACCTAATTCACTTTCATCAACATCTACTAAAGTCATGGAGTCATCAGCTGAGAGCAACACAATTTCTGTTGTAACAGAGGTTACACAGAACACTTCAAGCCTGAATATCCAGAACCTTCCAAAGCCAGTAGCTTCAGAAGCTTCTGCTACTGGTCCTATGTCTTCTTCCCTGAACACTTCAGATGAGACTTTGTCAGCAGTACCTCAAAGACCTACAGAAGCAAGTCCATCAGTAGTTATTTTAAAACCACGGAAGAGGCTCAACAAGATGTTTCATCGTCTTGTTGTCCCAGAAGCAGAATACGAGAACATTGATGGAGATGAGCCATATTATGATTATGGCAATAGCTTCTACTACAAGGCACGGGATGACATAGATAGAGCTTAATCTTAGTACAAACCAGTTTCTTATGTTATTTGTAATCCTTTAAGCTCGATTAATGAAAAAAAGTTATTTTGACCAGTAAATATTATGCAATTGTACAAACACCTTATTTACCCATTAGATTTCCTGATAATCACATTAATGAAGTAATATTGACACCAGAAGCAACAGATAAACATGTTAACTATAATACTTACTATTGTTAAAGGAATTTTAATAGGTCAGACTGTTAGATAACATTTCCAAGAGTCATCATTAAAACATTGATTTGACTTAATCTTTAGAACACCAAGATGTATAAAGAAAAACAAATCTGGGTTCCAAAGAGAGATTTAAGAAAGGTAGTCATACTAAATGCAGCAACTCAAGCAACCAAAAGCAAAGCAGCAGCTGAAGGATCTACTAACAAGCAGATGACTTCAGAAGCGCACACCTCTTTAGTATCCTTTGTGAAAACTCCCAGAAGCAGAAGAACTTCTAAGTCTAAAAGCAGAGACCATCTGAGAAAGGAGGCTTTGGAGTCTAAATAATTTGTAATATCTTCCAGTTTATTAATGAGAATTGTTGCATGTTTTGAGTTCTTAATCCCATTTCTTTAATCCTTTAGAACAACAATAAATAAATAAATAAATAAAAAAAAAAAAATATATATATATATATATATATATATATATATAAAACAGTTACACTGCACATCATCATGAACAAACACAAATAATTAGTAAGATTGCTTAATACAAATGTTCTAACAATTACAAGGAATAACTATGTATAAATCTAACATCAGAATCTATCATAGATAGCTTCAAACTTGTCTCTCCAAATTTTAGAAGAATAAGCCTCTGAACTTATGATAACTCCCTGCTAAACAAGTAATTCTAAAAGAACTCGTCCATAAGGAATGAAGAAAATCTTTCCCTTGTGAAAGGAAGAAAGAGTCCGCTTCAAATAGTCAAACATAAGTTGAGGAAGTCCAATCTGCAAGTCTGAATTGAGAATTAGTAGCATATCTTTTTCAATAGGTTCCACGAGGTTTAAATCCTAATCCTTAGGCAGCAAGTTTGAGTTCAGAACCTGATTTTAAACAATTGTATTCGGACGAAGATTTGATACCAATTATGTATTAGATGAATCTCCAAAGATACGCCAAGTAGGAAGATAGTGTTCCCAAACAAGAGTTCCTGGTATTTCTCCAATTTTCCACACAATTGATCACATTAGCAATCGCTTTAGAGGTTACTGTTATAAAAACATCAGTTACTTTAGAAAGAATACCACACTCAGAATTCAGTTAAACAATGGAAGCATTAATCCATAACTGAGGTTTCTGACTTCTGACCACCATCAGATCTTCTCCTGGCTTCTGACCAAGACTGCTTCTGATGCTTCTTATCAGAAACTGCTTTCAGAGCCTGTTGCTCTACTTCCCTTTCAGAAGTTCTCTCAGTCAGACGCAACTCTTGCGCCTCTAGACTGCTTTGCAGCTCTTCAATTCTCATGGTGCTCAGATCTTCAGAATGTTCTATTGCTACCACAATGTAATCAAACTGAGGGGTAAGGGATCTCAATACCTTCTCAATGATTACTTGTTCAGAAAGAGTTTCTCCATACGCCTTCATCTCATTAGTGATCAGAATCAATCTGGAGATGTACTCAGAAACTTTCTCATTGTTCTTCATGTTGAGGTTCTCATACTGCTTACGTAGAGACTGAAGCTTCACCTTCTTCACTGATGCGTCACCGCCGTAACATCTGACAAGTGTGTCCCATGCCGCCTTTGCTGTTGTTGAATATGCAATCTTCTCAAACACATTTGCATCCACACACTGATGGATGTAGAACAATGCTTTCTGATCTTTCTTCCTTCTATCCTTCTGCATGTTCCTCTGCTCCTCCGTTGCATCTGCTGCTACCAGAACATAACCTTCAGTGACAAGATCCAGAACATCTTAAGCACCGAACAGTACACGCATCTGAATCATCCAACGCATCCAGTTTTTGCCATCAAATACTGGAAGCTTGGTGTTCATGCCGCCGTTTCCGTTCATCATCTTCAACCTTGTACAGTACACTCAGATCTCACCACACACAATGTTTCCTAACCCCACAGAATCAGAAATTATGATTCTGATCAGAATTTTGTTCTAGATTCAACACGAAACAAGAAACAAAAAATCAATCTCACACAGCCTCACGTTTCACTCGTGTTTTCCGTGTTTCCCGTGGATCCGAACCGGAGCTCTAGATACCAATTGTTGGTGTACAAGGTGAATAATGGTGAAAAGGAGTAGAATATATTATAATAGAATGACGGCTATAAAAAGGATTACAAAGTTACTTTACCACTAGTCTATTTATAAGCTAAAACTAGGGCTACAAAATTAACAAACAAAATACTAAAATACCCTCTAACAAACTTAATGACTAAGTTTGGGAATATAAATTAAAATATAAATTATTATTTCTAATAACAATAACTTAATTGAAAATGTCACAATTAAATTTTGAGCATAGAAATAAATCAAGTTGCAACAATTAACAATCAGAACAATTCAATTAATACCATGAAATATTCAAATACTAAGGATATGGTTTCGTATACAATTAATTCACACATTCTTCAAAAGTTAAGGACATTTAGAATTTTATGCACCACACACTCAAAAATAATACAAGCAATCACTAATTTTCTTATTTGTACATATAACAATATCAAACAGACAACATAATGATATTCAAAGCGATAAGGCTACATTACCTAAACATAAAAGTTCAAATTTCAAACAATTCATGTCTTTATATTTGAAAACACAACATCAAATTAATTCATTCATCTGCGATTTCCACCGGCTCTTTTGCGTGTTCTCTTCAGTCTTACGTTAAACATACGCTCGAAGAATCTTACAAGCCATTGGACTTTCCCAAGGAAGAACACATTATATCCCAACAGCAACCCAAATGTTGCCCCACATACGTATCCCGTTACTACTGCCTTCCATCCAAATCCTGATTCCTCTTCATCTTTTGATGTTGAATGTGGTGGTTGATCTTCATCGTTTATGCATGATTTAGACAAGGGGAGTCCACACAACATTGTATTTCCTTCATATGAACCATTTCCAAATGTATTAAATTGTTGACCTGTAGGTATGGTTCCTTCCAAGTGGTTTTCTGAAAGGTTTAAGACCGAGAGGAAATTCAAATTTGTCAAAGCCATCGGAATCTCACCCATCAATTGGTTCCTTGAGAGGTCTAACCACTCCAAACTTCTCACATTACCCAAAGATCGCGGAATATTACCTGTGACTCCATTGTTTGAAAGGTTGAAACCTTTGAGAGAAATTAATTCTCCAATGTCCTGAGGTATTTCTCCGACAAACATGTTGTTTGAGAAATCAATTATTGTGAAAATAGTTGATATCCTTGTTAGCTCCCTAAAAATACCTTTCAATACGACCACCACGGAATCAGTATAATAATAGGAATTACCAATGTATTTCAAACCAGTTTGATTGTCAATAGCATTCATCATTCCTTGAAAGTTCTTGATACATGATGTTGGCAAGGTTCCACTAAATTTGTTATGAGAGATGTCAAATATTCTCAGCTTAGGAAATGGATGCTTGAAGCTAGAACATGTGATTGTACCATGAAGTTTATTTGACCGTAAACGGAGTACTTGTAACTCTTTTAGAGTTTCAAGCCAAGTTGGAAATACATCCTCTATGTTGTTATTTCCAAGGTCCAAAATTTCAAGTTTTGTGCAACTAGCCAAAGAGCGTGGTAGTGGTCCTTCTAATTGATTGCCATTCAACTTTATTGTCTCAAAAGAATTTCCTTCGGAAAAATTTCTAGGAATGCTTCCATAGAAGTTGTTCATTTGCATATCCAATATAGAAAGAGAAGGAAATGTTCCGAGGCATTGTGGTATAGTGCCTGTTAAATTGTTGTGAGCCAAATTGAGAACTTGCAAGGAACTTGCATTGCACAATGACAAAGGAATGTCTCCTGTGAAGTTGTTGTTTGAGAGTAAAAGGTTTTGAATGCCATATGGTGGAATTGGAAGCTCTCCTTGCAACTTGTTGAAACTAAGATCAATGTGTTGAATGTTCTTCCACAAGCTTAAGAGATGGCTTTGAAACCATTTGGAAATTTTCCCATGAATGTTGTTATTAGAGAGATCTAATACTCCTAAATTTGGTAGTGGTGCTATGAATTTAGGAAAACGATTACTGTTAGTTGATGATAAATATTGAAAGTGAGGTGGGAGGGTTTTAGCTTTGCTATCAATGTTGATAGAAAGAGCAGTATTGTGCGAAAGATTGAGGAAATATAGATTTTTAAATGTTAAAAATTGGTGAAAATGCACAACCCCACTCAAGTTTGTTGATGACAAACTTAAATAAGTAAGACTTTGGAGTTTAAATATTGAATTTGGAAAATGACCATGTAAGTTGTTATTAGAGAGATCTAAATATTCCAAAGAATGAGTTGAGAAGTTACCAATGAATCCTGTGAGGTGGTTGTCACTGAGATGCAACCATAACAAAGAAGGCAAATAATAACACCAATGTGGAATTGTTCCATTTAACATGTTATGTCCTATATACAGAATGCTCAATTTTGAATGATTTGTGATTTCACTTGGAATTGGGCCAACTAGTTTATTACTAAAAAGTGATAAATATTCTAATTTGATTAAATTTTCAAAAACATTTGGAATGTTGCCGCTAAAATTATTAAATCCAAGACTTAAGGAAGTGAGGTTTGTAAGTTTTGAAAGTAATGATGGGATCTCACCCTCTAAATTGTTGCCAGCAAGGATCAAGTCTGTAAGTTGAGTGAGGTTCCACAAAGATGGAGGAACCATTCCATTAAAATTGCAGAATCCAAGGTTTAAGTGAGTAAGAGACATCAACTGACCTATGGAATAAGGAATTTCACCTGAGAAAGCAGTTTGGTAGAGGTCCAAGTACCTAAGAAGAGTGCTCCAGTTGGACTTTGGAAGTTGACCACTAAGGTCGTAATTAGATGACAAATCTAATTTTTGAAGGTTAGGTAGAGAGAGGATGTCACTTGTCAAATTTCCATGCAACCCAGCTTGTCTTAGACTAAGAGAAACCAAAGAGGATGACAAATTATTTAGCATAGACAAAGAGCTCTCTTTGATTGAACTCATATCCACATTATCAAGATAAAGCTCACCTAAATTAGTAGCATTATGAATGAATTTCTTCCATGTGAAGGGATTGAGTTTCATAAAAAAAGAGTCAAATTCACTATTACTACTAAGATCAAGTGATACTAATTTTGATAAATGAGAGATTGTGGAAGGAATATTACCAGTGAGGTTACAGTATGATATATTTAGAGATGTGAGACTCACTAGATCACCAACACCAACATGCAATGAAGACATAGAAAAATCATTAAAAGCCAAGTTGAGTTGTTGAAGGTGTCTAAGCTGGAAGACACTGGTATTGGGATGTAATTCACCTTGCAGATTGTTGCAACTAAGATCCAGACCAATCACGTAGTTTGACACGTTGTCGCACGTGACGCCATCCCACTTGCAACAATCTGTATTATTTTTCCAAGATTCTGTCTTGAAAGAAAAAGAGGGACAGCCATACCACGGATAATAGTAGTCATACACATATCCAGGTATAGATGAAGTGTTGATAAAAAAAGAGTTCTTGAACTGTAACAATGCAGAGCTCTCATGAGGGTTGCATAGTGAGAAAGATTTGGAAGTAAAATGAGTAAGTAGCAATAAGAAGGGAAGAGAAAAATAAGGCAATGCAAAAAGTAAGGATCCCATTTAGCGAAACTTACACTTGCACTCTTTTTTTCAAGATTCTTTTTTACTTGTTGTTTTAGGATATGTTACCAAATTGATTGTTCTGTGTTTATATAGATGGAGAAGAAGCAAAGAAGTTTGTCTTATTATAGTTGCTTACATATTGAGTCTTGGTATGCTCTTGTTTTGTAGTAGGGGATGTTTTTCTTCAACCGTATGGAGTACTCTCGTAGGAAGATTTTTTGTGGTTGATAATTGACAACATTAATTTTTGTATATATAAAAAAATTAATAAATTAAATAACATTAAAATAATTGACAAAAAAATAAAATAACAATAAAAATTAATAAATTAAATAACATTAAAATTTATTTATTTATTAAAAAATTGATAAATTAAATAACATTAAAAATTTAATAAATTAAATCACACTTTTTTTTGCAGCAATTTTAGTGAGAATATGATAATTGACAACATTAATTCATATTCGATAGAAATGTTTTGGAGGATAACGAAAATGCATTGATAGTGTAAAAAAAAATTTACACTATTATTCAATGAGAATATATCACTTTATCATGTTATAGAAATAATTTAAAATTTTCAATTTAACTTGGAAGAATATATTTTTGTTATTGATTGATAGTATAAAATTAATTTGCATTGTTTTATAAGATTGGAGGTGATCGAAAATAAAAACATGCATTCATTGTGCCCTATTCGTTAAGTAGAAATCACAATGAATAATTTGGTAAAATATAAGTAGATTAAAGAATCGACGTCGATTTTATTCGTGAGAAATACTTAGTTAAGTCCTAGAGAAAAATAATAATACCTCTTTTAGAAATATGTACTGGTATAATCAAATCACTCTTTTTGAAAGAGTCATGGTTATTACTCTTTAATTCGGATTTGAATCGAAGAGTCGTATTTTAATACAAGTCGGTTTTATCTTTCCGTTAAAATTAGAACGACAATAGTCCATTATCGATTGAAGCCTTTATTAACTAACAGGGGTGTTAAAGTGTATCAACGTATAGGCTAATAAATAGATGTGATGAAGATTAAATGCTCAAAGTATCCGAGCATCATCGACAAAGAGGCAAGACCTATCACACCACATCATAAATATTTAGCTGACAAAACTAATATTCAAAGTATAGATTTATCAAGTGAGATCCCTGGGAAGATCAGGAAGCTAGACATGGGTAAATTTATGCTTTAATTAATTATTCCTATTGTCGGATAAGGCAAGTTAGTGTATATGTGGTTTATTATTTCTTCAAGATATATAAGTCTGTTCTGAATAATGGGTGGCACTTCTTCTCCTACGTAGATAGGATTTTTAATGAGTCACCCTCTTTTTGTCTTGTTTTCAGTTATGCAGGAGCACGTGCTGAAAGGGACTAGAGAAATCTTGAAGTAAATGTTGGACTTTCACTGAAATATCTTTGCCAACCCACTGTTTATTGTGAAATTTAGTAAACAAAACAAGTTTCAATTAATACTTAAAGGATTAAACTCGAAAAGATCCCAAGGCATATTTGTGTGAATCATGACTTTTAAACAATATATATTGGTATTGAAATTGAAATGCAGTGTGAGAAATCATGACTTAAATTGACTGAAATCGAAATGTAAAGAACTTAGAAATAAAATGGCTGAAGATAATTTAGATGCAGGAAATGACTTGAACATAAAAAGACTTGAATTCATAAAAGTGGAACACATACGTACATTCTTTACTTGTTTCTCAATCACACATATACTTAGAGTCTTGTAAAATTTGCGTATAATTGTTGACCCCTAAAACATAAGCAAACATCTACTACTTATATACTATTCCAGAATAACCGTCTACAACGGTTGACTAAGCCAAACTCGTCACGTCTTTATATCTATGCGGCATTCACCTTCGACAGACTCCCACGTGTCCTTGAATAACTAACTGGTCTTATCCAAGTATACCTCATTCGACTGTGTAACGCCCCGATTCCGATTATTTCCATTTAGTTGAGTCTTTTATTTTAAATTGAATGATAAATTATTTTATCTGTGAAATTGGTGTGTTAATATGCTATGTTGACATGTTATGATATTTTACCGTTTTCGAGAGTTTTCGGGAAAAATTAGAATGGAGGATATTTTAGACATTTCTCAATTAATGATAATTTAGAAATTTAGTGGAAATAGAATTGTGTGGGAAAATGAATTAATTTAATTTGAGTAGAAAATAAGAAATAGAAAAGAAAAAGAGTTAAGAAGAGGAAATAGGAGAGAAAGAGATAGAAAAGAAAATAGAGAGAAAAAGGAGAGAAAGAAAGAGGAAGAGGAGAAAAGAGAAGGAAAAGAGAGGAAAGCTAGGAAATCTTCAAGACAACTTCTAGGAATCGATTTAATCGGGTAAGGGTGTGAAATCTTATTATCTTATCAATGTGTATCATTATATATGATTGTACTGTTGTTGTTGTGGATTTTTATGAGTTTTTGTATAAACCCATATTTTGAAAAATTGCTTGGAAATCGATTAAATATGGTTGAAATCATGTTTTTAGTGTCCATAATTGTTGGTATATGATAGATACTTGTCATTGGACATTGTATTGGTAATTTTCTGGTGTGTAGGTGAGATTTGGGATGATTTTGGATTGGAACCCGTAGAAAAATTATGCAGAAGAATTTTTCTGGTTTTTCCAGGTCATACGCGTATGGGGCATGTTCATACGCGTATGAACCTTGGCAATACGCGTATGGTGGGCGAGCCATAGGGCCAATACGCGTATGGGTTGCTTGTTTTCTCAGCCATCTGCCCATTTGCGTATGGTACGCGTATCACTTCAGGGCACTACGCGTATGTTGGGATGCACTACGCGTATGGGGTTTAAAATGGGAGTTTTGGGAAGAAAATGGTTCTGCCCATACGCGTATGGCCTTGGGCAATACGCGTATGGCATGGCGAGGATTTTGGGCAATACGCGTATGGCCTTGGGCAATACGCGTATGGCCAGAAGAATGGTAAAATGAGACTTTTTCAAAAATGTGTTTTCGTTTTCTTTCGTAACTTTTGGTTCGTTTATCCGATTTTTACATTATTGGTATCGTTGTGAAGCTATTGAGCTGTACTTTCTTATTAGGATGATTTGGAAATTGTTAGCTGAATAAATTATGTCGAAAAGTCGGGAATAGTGTTATTTAGCAACTTTTACCGTTTTGAATGTGTGTTTGGATGTGAATCATACAATAGTGCATTGATGTGAATGTATATAGATTGTATGTGATAGTATGAAATGAATGCATGAATATATTGTGAATATGTATGCATTTCAAGAATGTCTTGAGTCATTTTGCATGTGAAGATTACAAATGATTGTGTGCCCATGAGGGGTGTGAGCAATCGGATCGTGTGCCCGTGTGGGGTGTGAGCGATCCATAAACATTGTGTGCCCATGTGGGGTGTGAGCAATGGGTGAACATCGTAGGCCCGACGGGGAGTTACATTGGTAACGAGCGATGGTTCCAATAAGTTCCTGAGTGAACTTGAGATGATTGAGTCGGTACCGCATTGCATTTGCATAGAGTCGTGAGTCGGTCTCTATGATTTGCATTTATCATCTTTATAATGGTGCATTGATGAATAAACATGAATATGTATGTTTATGTGGAATGATAAGAATTGTGAAAGTATGCATGATGAATATGCTTGGCCTTGTATATATATACATTGTATTGTATATGAGTGAATTATGATTAATTGTGGTGAGAATGTGGAATATGTGTGTTTTTATGCTAAGATATATAATTATATGCATTGTTATTATGATAATATTTCTCACCCTTCTGCTGTTTTATGATGCTCTATGAGGCATTGCAGAGTAGGTATGCTGGTGGTCTTTTTGTGAAGCGTGTCTTCATTCTTTTGGTCGGTCGGCTCTGATATGTAGCACCGGGTAGCTAGGATGTATATGATTCTTTTGTGATACATTTGTGCATGTATCTGGTTGATGAATGTTTATGTAAACATGAATTATGTTGTGGATAATACTTGATGATATATATATATATATATATATATATATATATATATATATATATATATTGTATGTTATTCAATGTTTAGATTTTCCGCTTTTATTCTAAATATTGAGATGTGGGTGTAAGGACTAAGTTCCTCTGATGCAAAGTTACCCCACTGTTGCATATCAATTGTTGAGCAGGTGTTGAATGTTTTAATTTCATGTATAATGTGACATACCTCTTTTATACTATGTTTATAATTATATTCTGACGAAATTTTAAATATGTGCCTAAATGATTATGTGATTATTTGGGGGTATAGAAACGGGGTGTTACATTAAGTGGTATCAGAGCCAGTGTTGAGTCAGTTGTGTCTGTCTTGTTGTTGTGATGGTTGAACTGTTGTTTAACCTTGTTGTCATTTTTGGGGATGATCAGAATATGGCTGGTAGAAACGACAATGCGATGGCTGCTGCTTTGGAAGCAATGGCTAGGGCGGTGCAAGGTGCGCCGAACGTGAATGCTAATGACGAGTTCAGGAAGAATCAACCACCGGTCTTCAAAGGAAGATTTGATCTCGATGGTGCTCAAATTTGGTTGAAGGAGATTGAAAGGATCTTCATAGGCATGGGTTGTGCGGAGGAGAATAAGGTGAGGCTTGGGTCTCACATGCTGAAGGAAGAAGCCGGCGATTGGTGGGTCGGTATGCGTCAAGTTCTTGAGGTGGATGATGAAGAGATAACTTGGGATTTATTTCGTACCGAGTTCTTGAGGAAGTAGTACCCTGAAAGTGTGAAAGGGAAGAAGGAGATGGAGTTCCTTGAACTGAAACAAGGTAGTATGTCCGTGGTGGACTATACTGCTAAGTTTGTAGAGTTGGTTCAATTCCATCCTCACTATGCTGCAATTACTGCTGAGTTCTCAAAGTGTATTAAGTATGAGAATGGTTTGCGTCCCGAGATTAAGCAAGCTGTGGGATATCAAAGGATAAGAAGGTTTACGGATTTGACGGAATGTTGTAGAATCTTCGAGGAAGATAGCAAGGCTCGTTCTATACATTACAAAAGTTTGAATGAGAGGAAGGGAAAGCAACAAGCTAGAAGTGGACCTTATGTGACACCAGTTGATAAGGGCAAGCATAGGGGAAACTTTGAGAGGAGATCTGGAGGAGGAGGTTCCGGTTCCGTTAAGTGTTACAAGTGTGGTGATATGGGTCATAAATCATTTGAGTGTGGGAAGACTGTGGTGAAATGTTCTAACTGTGGAGGTCTTGGGCATGCTACTACTGATTGTAGAAGGAATATAGTGAAGTGCTATAATTGTGGAGAAGTGGGTCACATTAGTACTAAGTGTACTAAGCCGAAACAAGCTCAAGCGGGCAGAAAGGTGTTTGCATTAGCGGGGACGGACACTACTAGTGCAGACCGTTTGATTAAAGGTACATGCTTTATTAATAGTATGCCTTTAGTTTCTATTATTGATATGGGAGTGACTCATTCATTCATTTCTCATGAGTGCGCTAAGCGTTTGAATTTGTTTATGACTTCTTGGGGTGGTGAGATGGTTATTGAGACTCCTACTTTAGGGTCGGTAACTACGTCTTTGGTGTGTGTAAGTTGTCCTTTGACCATGTATGGTAAAGACTTCATTATGGATTTAGTGTGTTTGCCGTTGGAGGGATTGGACGTAATCTTGGGTATGAACTGGTTGCAATTTAATCGAGTTCATATAGATTGCTATCACAAGTTAGTGAGGTTTCCTTCTTTGGAAGATGGCGAAGATGAGAGTTTCCTATCCACTAAAGAGTTGAAGAAACTTTTAGCGGGCGAAGCTCAATTGTTCGGTTTGTTTGCATCATTGTCGGTGGAGAGTAAAGTTGAGCTCGATGTGTTCCCAGTGGTGTGTGATTTTCCAGAAGTGTTTCCGGAGGATATTACGGATGTACCGCCGGAAAGAGAAGTTGAGTTTTCTATTGATCTAGTTCCGGGTACTAGACCAGTTTCGATGGCACCGTATCATATGTCGGCATCGGAGTTGGTAGAATTGAAGAAGCAATTGAATGACTTGTTGGACAAGAGATTTGTAAGACCAAGTGTTTCTCCTTGGGGTGCTCCAGTATTGTTGGTAAAGAAGAAGGATGGAGTATGCGGTTATGCATTGATTATCGACAATTAAACAAGGTGACAATTAAGAACAAGTATCCGCTTCCAAGGATCAATGATTTGATGGACTAATTGGTGGATGCGCGTGTTTTTAGAAAGATTGATTTGAGATCGGGATATCACCAAATTCGTGTGAAAGAAGAGGATATTCAAAAGACGGCCTTTAGGACGCAGTATGGTCATTACGAATATTCCGTGATGCCATTCGGGGTTTTATGGAATACATGAATCGTATTTTTCATGAACAGTTAGATTGTTTTGTGGTTGTGTTCATCGATGATATTTTGATTTATTCTAAGTCTCAAGAGGAGCATGAAGAGCATTTGAGGATTGTGTTGCAAATTCTGAAAGAGAAACAATTGTATGCTAAGTTGTCGAAATGTGAATTTTGGTTGTTGGAAGTAAGTTTTCTTTGACATGTTATTTTTGGTAGTGGAATTAGTGTTGATCCATCCAAGATTGATGCGGTGATGCAATGGGAGGCTCCTAGATCGGTTACGGAGATTCGAAGCTTTTTAGGCTTGGCGGGTTATTATCGGACGTTTATTGAGGGATTTTCGAAGTTGGCACTTCCGTTAACGCAATTGACTTGTAAAGAAAAGGCTTTCATTTGGGATATTCATTGTGAAGAGAGTTTCAATGAGCTAAAAAGAAGGTTGACAACGGCTCCGATCTTGATTTTGCCAATCCGACGGAACCATTTGTTGTGTATTGTGATGCTTCATTGGTTGGTTTAGGTGGTGTTTTGATGCAAGATGGAAAAGTTGTGGCTTATGCTTCAAGACAATTGAGAGCGCATGAAAAGAATTATCCTACACATGACTTGGAGTTAGCGGCCGTGGTGTTTGTTTTGAAAATTTGGAGGCACTATCTTTATGGTGCAAGATTTGAAGTTTTTAGTGATCACAAGAGCTTGAAATATTTATTTGATAAAAAAGAATTGAACATGAGACAAAGAAGGTGGTTAGAGCTTTTGAAGGATTATGATTTTGGTTTGAATTACCATTCGGGTAAGGCAAACGTGGTGGCCGATGCTTTGAGTCGGAAGTCGTTACATATGTCCGCTTTAATGGTTAAGGAGTGGGAACTTTAGGAGAATTTTAGAGATTTGAGTTTGGTTTGTGAAATGACGCCGAGAAGTGTGAGACTTGGTATGCTACATGTTACGAATGATTTTCTTGCAACCGTATGTGAAAAGAAAAAGTTGGATTTGAAGTTCGTTGATTTGATGATGAATGAGAACGAGGATTTCAAGGTTGATAATTTTGGAGTTTTGAGATTCCGTGGTCGTATTTGTATTCCCGATGATGCGGAGTTGAAAAAGATGATATTGGAAGAAGGACACCGAAGTAACTTGAGTATTCATCCGGGAGCGAATAAAATGTATCAAGATTTGAAGAAAATATTTTGGTGGTCCGGATTAAAGAGGGATGTGGCTCAATTTGTGTATGCGTGCTTAACTTTTCAAAAGTCTAAGGTGGAACATCAAAAGCCTAGTGGTTTGATGCAACCGTTGGACATTTCGGAGTGGAAATGGGATAGTATATCGATGGATTTTGTTACGGGATTGCCGAATACGCAAAGAGGTCATAATGCTATTTGGGTAATTGTTGATAGGCTTACTAAATCTGCTCACTTCATTCCAATTGATATTAGTTATCCTTTGGAGAAGTTAGCCGAGATTTATGTTCTTGTGGTTGTGAAGTTACATGGAGTTCCTAAGAGTATTGTATCGGATAGAGATCCTAGATTTACATCGAGGTTTTGGGAGAGTTTACAAAAGGCTTTGGGTTGTAAGCTAAGATTGAGTTCGGCTTATCATCCGAAAACGGATGGTCAAACCGAGAGGACAATTCAATCGTTGGAGGATTTATTGCGTGCTTGTGTGCTCGAGCAAGGTGGTGCTTGGGATAGTTATTTGGCGTTGATTGAGTTCACCTACAATAATAGTTTTCATTCAAGTATAAGTATGGCACCATTTGAGGCTTTGTATGGTCGGAGATGTCGAACACCTTTGTGTTGGCATGAAACCGGTGAGAGGACGATAGTTGGACCGGAGATGGTACAACAAACGACGGAGAAAGTGAAGTTTATTCGTGAGAAGATGAAAGCTTCTCAAAGTAGACAAAAGAGCTATCATGACAAGAGAAGGAAGGATCTTGAGTTTCAAGAAGGCGACCATGTGTTTTTGAGAGTTACGCCGGTTACGGGTGTGCGTTGTGCTTTGAAGTCGAAGAAGTTGACTTCTAGTTTTCTTGGTCCGTATCAGATTTTTGCACGAGTCGGTGCTGTGGCTTACCGTGTAGCGTTGCCTCCGAATCTTTCGAATTTGCATGGATCCGTCACATGTTATTCCTATGGACGAGGTTGAAGTGAGAGATAACCTTACGGTTGAAGCTTTACCGATTAAGATTTTGGACCATGAAATTAAGAAGCTAAGAGGCAAGGATATTGCGCTTGTGAAAGTAGCATGGGGCGGCGCTGAGGAAGGCAATATGACTTGGGAGCTAGAGAGTAGGATGCGAGAGTCGTATTCGGAGTTGTTTGAATCAGGTAATATTTTCGAGGACTAAAATTTCTAAAGTGGGGGAGAGTTGTAACGCCCCGATTCTGATTATTTCCATTCTGTTGAGTCTTTTATTTAAAATTGAATGATAAATTATTTTATCTGTGAAATTGGTGTGTTAATATGCTATGTTGACATGTTATGATATTTTACCGTTTTCGAGAGTTTTCGGGAAAAATTAGAATGGAGGATATTTTAGACATTTCTCAATTAATGATAATTTAGAAATTTAGTGGAAATAGAATTGTGTGGGAAAATGAATTAATTTAATTTGGGTAGAAAATAAGAAATAGAAAAGAAAAAGAGTTAAGAAGAGGAAATAGGAGAGAAAGAGATAGAAAAGAAAATAGAGAGAAAAAGGAGAGAAAGAAAGAGGAAGAGGAGAAAAGAGAAGGAAAAGAGAGGAAAGCTAGGAAATCTTCAAGACAACTTCTAGGAATCGATTTAATCGGGTAAGGGTGTGAAATCTTATTATCTTATCAATGTGTATCATTATATATGATTGTACTGTTGTTGTTGTGGATTTTTATGAGTTTTTGTATAAACCCATATTTTGAAAAATTGCTTGGAAATCGATTAAATATGGTTGAAATCATGTTTTTAGTGTCCATAATTGTTGGTATATGATAGATACTTGTCATTGGACATTGTATTGGTAATTTTCTGGTGTGTAGGTGAGATTTGGGATGATTTTGGATTGGAACCCGTAGAAAAATAATGCAGAAGAATTTTTCTGGTTTTTCCAGGTCATACGCGTATGGGGCATGTTCATACGCGTATGAACCTTGGCAATACGCGTATGGTGGGTGAGCCATAGGGCCAATACGCGTATGGGTTGCTTGTTTTCTCGGCCATCTGCCCATTTGCGTATGGTACGCGTATCACTTCAGGGCACTACGCGTATGTTGGGATGCACTACGCGTATGGGGTTTAAAATGGGAGTTTTGGGAAGAAAATGGTTCTGCCCATACGCGTATGGCCTTGGGCAATACGCGTATGGCATGGCGAGGAATTTGGGCAATACGCGTATGGCCTTGGGCAATACGCGTATGACCAGAAGAATGGTAAAATGGGACTTTTTCAAAAATGTGTTTTCGTTTTCTTTCGTAACATTTGGTTCGTTTATCCGATTTTTACATTCTTGGTTTCGTTGTGAAGCTATTGAGCTGTACTTTCTTATTAGGATGATTTGGAAATTGTTAGCTGATTAAATTATGTCGAAAAGTCGGGAATAGTGTTATTTAGAGACTTTTACCGTTTTGAATGTGTGTTTGGATGTGAATCATACAATAGTGCATTGATGTGAATGTATAAAGATTGTATGCGATAGTATGAGATGAATGCATGAATATATTGTGAATATGTATGCATTTCAAGAATGTCTTGAGTCATTTTGCATGTGAAGCATAATGAGGTGCATTCTTGTGTGGTGTGATTCTAATGAGAATCCGTTGTAACGTCGTGTGCCTATGTGAGGTGTGAGCGATGATTACAAATTATTGTGTGCCCATGTGGGGTGTGAGCAATCGGATCGTGTGCCCGTGTGGGGTGTGAGGGATCCATAAAAATTGTGTGCCCATGTGGGGTGTGAGCAATGGGTGAACATCGTAGGCCCGACGGGGAGTTACATTGGTAACGAGCGATGGTTCCAATAAGTTCCTGAGTGAACTTGAGATGATTGAGTCGGTACCACATTGCATTTGCATAGAGTCGTGAGTCGGTCTCTATGATTTGCATTTATTATCTTTATAATTGTGCATTGATGAACAAACATGAATATGTATGTTTATGTGGAATGATAAGAATTGTGAAAGTATGCATGATGAATATGCTTGGCCTTGTATATATATACATTGTAATGTATATGAGTGAATTGTGATGAATTGTGGTGAGAATGTGGAATATGTGTATTTTTATGCTAAGATATATAATTATATGCATTGTTATTATGATAATATTTCTCACCCTTCTGCTGTTTTATGATGCTCTATGAGGCATTGCAGAGTAGGTATGCTGGTGGTCTTTTTGTGAACCGTGTCTTCATTCTTTTGGTCGGTCGGCTCTGATATGTAGCACCGAGTATCTAGGATGTATATGATTCTTTTGCGATACATTTGTGCATGTATCTGGTTGATGAATGTTTATGTAAACATGAATTATGTTGGTGGATAATACTTGATGATATATATATATATATATATATATATATATATGTTATATGTTATTCAATGTTTAGATTTTCCGCTTTTATTCTAAATATTGAGATGTGGGTGTAAGGACTAAGTTCCTCTGATGCAAAGTTACCCCACTGTTGCATATCAATTGTTGAGCAGGTGTTGAATGTTTTAATTTCATGTATAATGTGACATACCTCTTTTATACTATGTTTATAATTATACTCTGACGAAATTTTAAATATGTGCCTAAATGATTATGTGATTATTTGGGGGTATAGAAAGGGGGTGTTACAGACTGCGTAAGGAAACAATGAGAACTCTGAATTTCACTAAGTCCCAAATTCGACAAACCCTTCTTTCCTCTTAGTCACTGTAACATTCTACCAGAATTAATTCCGTCATTCAACAAGTTGAATCCATAAGAACCAATCTGGATATAACCAACCATTTCGACTTTTCTCAAAAACTCTTGTAAGATCCTTGTTTCAACTTTACAACTAAAATGTGTGTCGGAAATCTGAGATAACATATTTCCCCCGAAAATGCCATGTTTCAATTTTGATCATAGAAATATAAAGGTGGCATTTTTTTATTATATTTTCGACACTATTTCAACTTCTTCACTAACGTCATCATCATCCTTACCACTTTACTGCGCGTTGTCATTTTCTGAAAGATCCCCTCAGAATCCTATCATTACTCCTATTTTCTAGGAGAACATGATTTTTGGACGTCTTTAATAATTGCTCCACTCACATCAATGTCATTACTTCTGGTAACACGAAATGTTTCCTTTCTCCGCACGTATGTCATGTGTCCGATTTTGACAAGAAACAAAACTCTATAAATACTCAAGTCCACTCTTCATCTTATCTTCTTCGTTCACTTTACTTCTTCAACGCAGACAAAACCCTTTCAAAAGCTTTCAACTTCAACAATGGTAGCCACTACTTTAGTATCCAAACTTGACACCGAAAAGAATCTTTTGGCATTTATGATTCCACCAGTAGAAGATGAAAAGGATAGAGATTTTGTGCCCAAAACACCAATGGCAAAGGAAAAAATCACCATTTGGGCTAACCAGGTACTTGTTCCTTTTTCTATGTCTGATAAGCTATTTGCTTTCTTAAGACCATACCTGACTGCAAAGTCAAATATTGAGAAGGTCAACAAATTCTTCCCATGATATTCAGCCACCATGCCCTAAGCGTTCAAGGAGTGTTCTCTCGACCTATCATTTATGGAAAAACCTATGTGTGTCTTCCGTTCTGCGTCTCCCACCCAAAACAAAGAATACCTTGTTTGGCTTGACAAAGTCCAACTCAAGAGAAAATCTATTCGGATAAACTAGGCATCTATAACATGATCCAAATCTCTAGAACTAGCCCTAGGTACAACCCAGCCATGTTGCTCGCGTCAATCTTCATGTGGTAAGGTTCGGCCAATACTTTTCATTTCCTTTATGTCATGCTTACGCCAACTTTGTTCGACACAACAACCATCACAGGGATAAATCTTCTAGGCTAAAACTTTACTCCAACCCTAGAAACCACGAATAAATTCTTTGTCAAACGCTTTAGTTTTAAAAACTTCATCATTGATTACGATGACAAAGAAACGTAAGAAGTCCCTGACTAGGAGCACATTGCCTTTTCAACTCTTTTGCTCTCCTACTATGTTTTATGCTCAAGCTCCTTGCAGATAGCTAAAAAAAATATGTACCTTTATCTATCCGACTTCATGAAGGTCGAAAGATCTCCTCAAGCAAGCTACTTATGGCCAACCTTTAGAAATTGATTGGGGAGGCCTCATTGTTATAACAAGATTTGTTCATGACATATATCCTTTGGGTTTTAATGATAACAAAGTATTGAAAGAACAATAGTGTTATCTAATGTGTGTTCCAAGTATGCAGGTTCTAAAGCTTAAAAAGAATACATTCTGAATCTGATATAAGGACGCATTTGAGAGGAGCTGAGTTACTAGCCTCTAGTGGTTCAAAATCTGAATAACACTATCTAAGTGATGTCTGGCATAGACTCTGAATCTAAAGGCCTCAGCATCAGAATAACAACATATTGTCTCTACACTAAGTAAATGTATCAGCTTCCGGTGAACATTCAGAGTTATTAATAAAGCTAAAGTTATCCGTACTGCAGAAAACAAGTTGTATTGTCAAATCAGTTTGTCAGTTAGAGTCTATGTTCATAAGGATCAAGAAGAGTTGATGTAACACCCTGGTTTTTGTTAGATTTATTTAATCGAGTCGATTTAATTATTTTTATTATTATATTATTTTATTTTTGACTTTTTGTTGGCAATATATTATTTTTCATTGTGGTGATGTTTTATCGCGTTTTGGGAACGTATGCGATATATTTGAGTGTAGGGGTATTTTGGTCATTTTACTTATTTTTCTTAAGTTAGAACTTAAAGAGAAAAAAAGAGAGAAAATAGAAAGGAAAGAAAAAGAGAAGAAGGAAAAGAGAAAGAAAAGAAGAAAATAGGAGAAAACTTGGGGTTTAAGAAATCGAATCAACCGACTATTGAAAACACGATTAATCGGGTAAGGGTGCGAAACTCGATTATCTTATACTTGTGTATGATTATGTATGTATGTATTTGTGTGATATTTGGTTGAAATGGAATATAGAACAAAAATCATAATATGTTGAGATTGGTGGGAATTGATACAAATTGTGTCTGAAATCATGTTTTGATGTTCCTAATTGCTGAGACATGCTAGATAGATGTTGTTGTGCACTCTATTGGTAATTTGCTGGTGTTTAGGTGAGATTTGGAGATGATTTTGGATGAATTTCACAGCAGAAATTCTGCAGGAAAAATTCTGGGTTTCTTTGCCCATACGCGTAACACGCATGGCAATACGCGTATTGGTTTGGGCAATACGCGTATGGCTTGGGGAAAAGGAGGGCAATACGCGTATGGAAGTTCATTTTTTACGCCCTCTGCTGATTTGCATAATGGTACGCGTACTTGGCATGGCAATACACGTAATAAGTGAGGCATTACGCGTATGGGGTTTTTAGTGGGATTTTTTAGAAGGAATTGGTCTCTTCCCATACGCGTATCACATTGGGCAATACGCGTATGGAATGGGCGAGCGAGCTTGGTAGTACGTGTATGGCACAAGGCAATACGCGTATGACCAGAGAGGGTGCAGAATTTTGTCATTTCGCGATTCCTTTTCTTTTTGATTCCATAACTTGTGCTCCGATTATCCGTTTTGAACATTCTTGGTATCGTTAGAAAGCTATTGAAATGTTATTTCTTATGAGAATGGTTTTGAGATTTGTTGGCCGAATTAATTATGTCGGGAATTGGAAATGTGTCGTTTTGTCGACTTTTGCCGTCGTAACTGTGTGTAATCGATGTGTTATCATGCAATGTGCTTTTGATATATGTTGTATGACTTGTGTGATGTTATATGATGTGAATGCATATAATGAAATGTTGCGATGATGGTTTATGGCCTAAGGGAAAGTAAATGCAATGTGTTGTGTTTGATTGTATATGCATGATTATGGTTGCATATATGTGTGCATTTGAATGGCATGAGTCATTGTATGCCAAGCATCATGATATGCATTCTTGTGATATCGTGTGCCCTAGTGGGTGTGAGCGATGAAATGGTTCTAGAGGGAATCCTCTATAACATCGTCTACCTTATACAAAGAGGTGTGAACGATGATTATAGACGATCGTGTGCCTTATACAAAGAGGTGTGAGCGATCGGGTCGTGTACCTTATACAAAGAGGTGTGAGCGATCCATAAACGCCGTGTGCCTTATACAAAGAGGTGTGAGCGACGGGGAACATCGTTTGCCCGACGGGGAGTTACACTAAGTAATAAGCGATGATTCCAATAGTTCCTGAGTGAACTGATGATGAGATAATGGATGGAATGGTACTGCATTGCATTGCATAGAGTCATTGTGTCGGTCTCTGTCCATTTGCATAAATCATGAATGGATTGATTTTGTGTGAGATTTGTGAATGGAATTGATGAGTTGAAATATATATATGTTGGTGATAAATGTATTGAGCATGATTGATATGCCTTGGTGATAGATGTATGAGATATGCATTGTGTTGTTTTGTATTTGAATTATGGTGTGATTTGTGGTGAGAACGTTTTTATGTGTAGTTTTGTGTTATTATATAATTGTATGCAATTATATCATGATTGTGTTTCTCACCCTTCTGCTGTTTTGAATGCTCTATGAGGCATTGCAGATTAGATGCTGGAGGTCTTTTTGTGAAGCTTAGGTCTTCATTCTTTTATCGGTCGGCTCTGATATGTAGCACCGGGTAGTTGGGGAGATCGTGTGTGATTATGTGTATATGTATATGTTCTTGTTGGATTGTACATGTATGACTCTGTATATGATAGACAAACTTTTATGATATATATATATATATGAGATTTCAGTTGCAGATTTTCCGCTTTTATTCTGTATCTGAATTGTGGGTGTTAGGAACTAAGTTCCTCTGTTATGTGCTACCTGATTGTTGCATATCTATATGAGCAGATTAATGTATTTCGTTTACTTTGTTGTGACGCCTCCCGTATATGCCGTGAATGTTTTTAATTACACTCTAATTATTTGTTATCGCTTTAATTGCCTGAGGGTATAGATTGGGGGTGTTACGGTTGACATGATTTACGAATATCTATTCTCAACGGATCTATAATACAAGATTACATGGAAGACACAATGGTTAAACAAGTTACACAATGGATTAAGCTATTTTGGTGTATCTATCTTCAACGTTTCTTGTACTATGGAGAAACAAAGACACTTGTACAAGTTATCTCTTTCAACTACTATGTAAGTAGCTGAAGATTCAATCTGAATTTTCAACAAGGAACAAGACGCAATAAATATAGAATGAAAGCCAAGAAGAATAAAAGTCTTTCACACTTCTATCTAGGTGGAGGAATAACAAGATCAACAATAAGCAACACAATCGAGTATGCTGAAATTTTGTTATATATTGTAAATTGTACAAAGCCTTAAGATTTCTTAAACATTTAACATCTTAGAAATCTTAAGTGCTTAAGGTCTTTGTTATGGTGATTACCCTGTACCTCTGATTTTGTATCAAGTTCACTTTGTTCTCTATTCTGCTAAACAAGTTATTTAGTAGTTTAGATAAAATCTCTTGCTATGTGCATGAGCATCAAAGTCTCTTGCTAAGAAGCTTGAGCCAAGTAAGTCTCCTACTATGTGCTAGAGCATTGAAAGTCTTGTTCAGTTTTTTATTAAGCAAGGAAGTCTTGGGTTGTGAGTCTAAGCAGAAGTCTTGTACTAGAAGGTATGAGCAGAAGTCTTGGGTTCGTGGAACCTGATCAAGGAAGTCTTAGGTTGCGGTATGAGCATGGAAGTCTTGGGCCTGAGGGGCTTAAGCAGGAAGTCTTGGGTTCGTGAAACCTGGGCAAGGAAGTCTTGAGTTGCGATTTGAGTAAGGAAATCTTGGTTCTGAGGGGCTTGAGCAGGAAGTCTTGGGTTCGTGGAACCTGAGCAGGAAAGTCTTGGACTTAAGGGTCTGAGTAAGGAAGTCTTGAGCCTGAGGGGCTTGAGCAAGGAAGTCTTAGGTTCGTGGAACCTGAGCAGAAAAGTCTTAGGTTGCGGTCTAAGAAGGAAGTCTTGAACCTGAGGGGTTTAAGCAAGAAGTCTCGGGATGAGGTTTGATCAAAGAAAAGTCTTATGCTTAAGTGCATAAGCGATTGTAATCATATTTTGATTATAGTGAAAAATCTCCTGTGTTGCAGGTGGACTGGACTACTCTCAGTTTGGGAGGAACCAAGATAAATCTGTGTGTTCTTTATCTTTTTGTTTACTTCTATTAACATTCCGCCGCGACATATTAATCAGGATCTAAACATCAGTTTAGATTCTGAACTCTAATCAGAGGAAAAGTTAAGAAACGGAAAACATAATTCAACCCCCCTTCTTGTGTATTTTTCTCACTTTTAGGTGGTATTAGAGCATGGTTTGTGCATAACACTAGAGGTACGGGAAATCACCATAACAAAGACCTAAAGCTTTTAAGATTTCTAAGATATACAACGTGTAAGAGATCTTAAGGCTTTTACAATTACCACCTACATCAAAAAAATCTGCATATACATTGAGTTGATAATTGTTGATCTTGTTACTCCTTCTTCTGGTTGATCCTTGTTAAAGATTCAGTTTGAACCTTCAGCCATATTTATAGCCTTTTCAAAAACTAGTCGTTGAGGAGGTAGCTTGTTCAAGAGTCTTTGTTGTTACTCCATAGTACAAGAGTCGTTGAAGATATATACACCAGAAGATCTAAATCCAATGTGTAACATGTTTAACCTTTGAGTCCTCAAGAGATTTTGTACTATTAGAGTCATTGAGAGTAGATATATATATATATATATATATATATATATATATATATATATATAAAGCATCTCAGCCTTTATTGAGCCTTGAAATTTGTAGACTCTAGCTGACAAACTGATTTGACAATACAACTTGCTTTCTGCAGTACGGACAACTTCAGCTTTATCACCAACTCTGAATGGTACCAGAAGCCAATTTTCATTCACTAAGTGTAAAGACAATAACATTGCTTCTTCTGATGCTAAGGCCTTCATCTTCAGAGTCTTCGCCAGACACCACTTAGCAAGTGTTCTTCAAATTCTGCCACCAGAAGCTACCAATGCAGCAAGTCTAAAAGCGTGCTTAATGTAGAACCGATTCTGATAATAATATTTTCAAGTATAAGAACCTGCACACATGTAACACACATCAAATAAACCATTGTTCTTTCAATACTTTGTTATCATCAAAACCCAAGGAAAATATGTCATGAACAAATCTTGTTCTAACAATCTCCCCCTTTTTGATGATGACAAACACAAGTATTTAAAGGACAATGTTGGGCTGTTATAATTTTCTTTACAACATCAGGGTATGAGTTTTTAAGCTCCCCCCTGAGTTTAATAGTCCAAAGCAGAGTTATGTAGACATCATACTAGGTACAACTCTAAAAAAAAGTAATTATGTTTTCTTAGTAACATCATAGTCTGAGGTTTGTAAGATCCCCCTGAGTCTAACAGTTCCAAGATTCTGGTTTGTAAGCTCCCCCTTAGTTCCATATTTAAGAAAACCAACAAAAAAATTTAACTTCCTTTGGCAACATCAGAATACGAGGTTTGTAAGCTCTTTCTCAGTCTGATAGGATAAGGCCGAGGTTTGTAAGCTCCTCCTTAGTTCTATGTACAAGAAAGTTAAAATGTGTCGCCCGGGCAAGATAACCATAAAAAGAGAAATATAAATAACGAAATTATAAATGACCAATATGTACAACTGAATATGTACTCAATAGGTTCAGTTTCTAATTAAATACTTACCATTATTTCTCCCCCTTTTGTCACATCAAAAAGAAAATAAAAAGAGACAAAGAAAAGAATTACAATCATAAATGCATCACAAATCATCATTACAGGATCAGTTTCCAAGGAATTGAAAAACGATAAAGTAACATGGGGTCATTAAGGATTGTATAGTGCATGCAGAATACTTATTGGTTATAACAATTTCAAGAATCAAGCAAAGGATTTTATTTAAATGTTTAGATTACCCAGAAGCTATTATAAAAGCAACCAAAATCTAGTTCATTTTCATTAATATTCACCACAGTTATGGAGGCATCAGTTGAGAGTCATAAGACTTCTGTAGTAACAGAAATCTCCCAGAGCTCTATAAGACATGATGTCCAGAACCCTCAGAAACCAGCAGCTTCAGAAGCTTCTACAACTAGTCCTATGCCTTCTTCACATAATACTTCAGATGAAACCTCGTTAGCAGTACATTAGAGACCTGCAGAAGCAGGTCCATCAGTAGTTGTTTTGAAGACAGGGATGATACCCATGAAAAAGACAAAGAAGAAGAGGCTCAACGAGATGTTTCACCGCTTTGTCCCAGATGAGCCAGATTATGATTATGGCAATAACTTATGTTATAAGGCGCTAGATGATATAGATAGAGCTTAGTCTAAGATCAAATTAATTTCTTATATTTTTATGTAATCCTTTTAAGCTTGATTAATGAAAAGAAGTCATTTCGACCAATAAATATTATGCTATCATACAAACACTCAATCTATCCACTAGATAATTTTGATGAACAATAATGAAGTAAAACTGACACCCGAAACGACAGTTAAATAAGTCAAGTATAAAATTCATAGTTGTTAAAGAATGTTTAATAGGTTAGATTGTTAGATAACATTTCCAAGATATATCATTTAAGATATTGATAAGACTTAATCATTATAAAAACAACAGACACTTGGAACAATGTATGTAACATGTCTATATAAGAACTCTTAGCATGCTTACTTTCATAATCACTTAATCCTCAAAACACCAAGATGTACAAACAAAAGCAAATATGGGTTCCAAAGAGAGATTTCAGAAAGACAACCATACTAAATGCAGCAACTCAGACAAGTGAAAGCAAAGCAGTAGCTGAAGGATCTACTAACAAACAAATGACTTCAGAAGCTTTCACCTCTTTAGCATCCTTTGTGAAGACACACAGAAGAAGAATGTCTAAATAATTTGTAATCCCTTCCTTCTTATTAATGATAAAAGTTGCAAGCATTAAGTTTTTACTCCCATTACTTTTGATTCTTTTGAACAACCATAAATAAATATAATTAATAGCTAACTGAATAACAACATGAACAAACTTTGAATTAATAATCAGATAACTTAATACAAAGGTTCTAGCAATTACAAGGCATAACTATGTAGAAATCTAACATCAGAATCTTTCATAGATAGCTCCAAACTTCTCTCTCCTGATTTTAGACAAATCAACCTCTGAACTTATGATAACTCCCTGCTAAATAAGTAATTCTGAAAGAACTCGTCCAAAAGGAACGAAGAAAATCTTTCCCTTGTGAAAGGAAGAAAAAGTCTTCTTCAAATAGTCAAACATAACTTGAGGAAGATCAATCTGCAAATCTGAATTGAGAAGTAGAAGCAGATTTTTTTAATAGGGTCTATAAGGTCTAAATCCTTATCCTTAGGAAGTAAGTTTGAATTCAAAATCTTATTCCAAACAACAGCATCATGACGAAGATTTGAGACCACTGGTGTATAAGATGGATCTACAACGATACGCCAAGTAGGAAGAAAGTGTTCCCAAACAAGAGTTCCTGGGATTTATCCAATTTCCTCACAATTGATCACATTAGCAATCGCTTTAGAGGTTTCTGTTATAGAAACACCAGTTACTATAGAAAGAATAGCACACTCAGAATTCAGCTCAACAATGAAGACATTAATCCAAAACTCTTTGACAAGATCTGGATATGTGAAACCACAGAGCATCTCAAAGTATCTGTTCCATCCTTGTTCACACACAGTCTTCTAGAAGTTAAAGCCTAACTTAAGCAACTCTTCAAAATCGACAAACTTTTCATTGATGACTACCAATTAATTCAAAGAAGAATTGACTAGGAAACTCATCTCAAGTTTGGCTTGATCAGCACACAACCACAGAGAAAATAAAAAGAAAGAAAACTGAACAAGATTCCTAAAAGAATAGGAATCTTGTCAGAAGAAAGACAAAATGATGTTTCACAAGATAGGGGATAGTGACAATAAGTATCCAAAAGAAAACATCATTACCCAAAGGTTCTTATCCAACAGATTTCTTGAATCCACTAGATGAATTTCACTTTTATGAAAATTTAAGTATTATAAAAGTCTTTGAAACACCTTATACTTAAACTGCTTTTTCAGAAGTAAAGAATCCTCTTTTGAACATCAGAACCTGACAACTTTCAGAAGCTATTATCCATCAGAGTCTAGTAGAACTTGGCTGAGAAAGAGAGATATCTTATGTCAATCATAAGTCTCTAAGATTCTATTTAGAGCCAACACTTCCTCTTGAAACAAGAGTCATGAGTGATAGATGAATATTGAATTGTTTCTTTTTACAGCTAAAAACCAGCAGTAACATCACAAGAAGTGAGGAAACTATTTCCATAAATATGGTCATCATTTAGCTTAATGAAATATTTAGTATAGGTAAATACAACAGAGTTTCTACTTAAGGATTTTTGAAGATCCTTTCAAAGGAGCTTCTCTAGAAATCTAACAGAAACTTTGTATTAACACATGCACACGTATCTCATTGAATCAAAAGATAAGCCAGAAAAGAACAAGCATACCCTTTTTTTTGTTATTTTCTCGGTCAAACACGTATCGATATTCAGACTTGATCATAGAGTCTGAACACCGCTTTGAGTGGATTCTGATTCAATGGCTATTAATCCAATGACTCCACTACTCTCACCAAACTCAGTTCCTCTAGCACTTGAGTCTGGGTTGTGGGCTCTTCTTCCATCAAATGTTGTAAACAACTATAGCACCCCAAAATTTGATCTCTTACTTTAGTACTAACTGGCTTATGTTTCATTTCATTTTTGCATTATCATGTGTGCATATCATTGGTTCTTAGCATGGGGTCAAGGCGCCTGAGGCAGTTCAAGAGGAGAAGGTGTTCTTCAAAGGGTCAAGCAAGAGTCCTTGTATTGTCCAAGAGATTAAGAGGTTCAATTGGTCAATTGATTGCAAATCAGGAGAATTGGTAAAAGTCAACAGTGAGAGGGGAAGTCAACTGTGGAATTTTGAGGTTCTCTTCAAGGTTTTCAGGGTCTCACATCCTCATATGGTCTTCAAGGGTCAAGTTTCATACCATTTATCAAGGATCAAGGGTTGGTACAAAAGTTACTAAATATGGAAATGACCTATAATTTGAAAGTTTCCATTCTGGGTAAGTTCTTACACTACATTCAGCTTGACTTTTCATCATCAAGGAAGCTTCAAATGAATTTTTCTTAAACATGAAAGTTAAAGATCTTTTCTCCCCTTTCCAACAAGTACTAGATGGTCTCCATATCATTTGTGAAACTCAAGTTATGATCAAAAGAAGGCAAGGTGGTTTTTAGGGTTTCCTCGTGGTTCCATTTTCACAACTTTTGTATTTTTGGGACATAGTGACCTATAATTGATTCCATTGCTTCAAGCCACATTCTAACATCAAAGTACAATCCATAAGGATCATTGTTGGCCTTTGAATCAAGTGGATCCATGACTTATTCATCACTTATTTCCCATTATGCAAAATTGCAAGATCATTCAAAACTCATGAGCCAAGACATCTCAAGGCCCAAATTCCATACAGGTGTGATTAGCAATTGAAACATAAGTGATCCATCATGAAAGGCTTGGGTGTGCAGGCATAGAGGAGGGTGTATTTCACATTATGCAAATTTGTCAAAGGATCCAAAACTCATTAACCAAGGAATGATTGAGACCTAATTACTAATCAGTGTAATAACCCTAGGTATTTAAGCTAACTCATGCACTGTTGAGAGGAGACACGTGATTTTGAGGAGAACAAAACTTTGAACCCTAAAACTTTTCTTCATCGGATCTCTCAATCCTTTAGAGTTTTTCCAAAACTTCTTTCACCATCTGAACCCTTGGGATTCATAGAGCACGAAGCAACCATCCTTTGAAGCTAACAGGAAGGATACGTGGTGCATAATCTCAGGTTAGTGATATATTTCATGATCCTAAAACTCCTTTTTTAAACATGTATAATGATATTTGATGCCCACTGATAACTCTGGTATGTTTTGTTGGGAGTTTGGATGTATAGATTGGTTGTTTCATGAGTTTTAAGTTTTGGATGCAAACATTATTTCGTTCGATTCTCTTTGTACGTTGCTTGTTTGGGATTTTTAATGTGATATTATTGATCCTCATGTTTTTCTGATCAATTTAGTGTACTCATATGCCATTTCTGGAAAAGTTTTTGTTGCAGCTCACCGGAGAGGGTGACCGGAACCCTAGCTCTGGCGGCTGGTAAGGGGTCCGGTGAGATTAGGGTTTGGTTGGGGAAGACGTAATCGTGGCCATTGATGTGCTTGATCTAACGGTCCATGCGTTGACACATCATTTAAATTTTGTTTCATTTAATTAATTGTGTGCGTGTCCATCCATGACAGTTATTATGAACCTCTAATCTGAATCATCCATCATGTTAATTTTGGTTTGATCTGGAACGTTGATGTGATCTGATGGCGTACATTTTGCCAACGCATTAAGTGAATCAGGTGTGGATCACGTGTTCTTTTATTTTAAACTTTGAGTGTTTAAGTGTGCGCTTGTGTATGTTAATTGTGATGGTCGTGTGATCCTGAGCGTTAACCGTGATGGCCTTTTGGTTTGGTTGACTGATGGCATGCATTGGATTGATCCAAGGGCACATATGGAGTCAACGTGGTGGACTGGGTTCACATGTTATCCTTCTTTGTTTTTCTGATGGATTTGAGTGTTTGGACTTTCTATTTACACCCCCTCCTTTAAGCCCATTTCAATTGCCAACGTGTCTGGACTGCTACTCACACCCCATGCATATTTCCATATTTTTATTTTATTTAATTATCGCATCTCACTTTTATTTTTTAAAAATAGATAATTGCATCCAAAAATTACCAGAAAATTCATGAATCATGTTTAGCATTTTATAAAATTTTGTCAAATTTTATTTTATCATTTTATTTTATTTTTAGCATCTGAATTAATTATTTGAATAATTTCCTTTTGAATTTGTTTCATTTTGCACACATTGCATTGTAGAATTTATTTCTCATCATCCATAAAACATTTTGAAGTCATTCCTTTTGCATTGTTTCATCAACATATTGAATGTCATTAAAATATTTTTATCTCATTTTTAAAACTTTTTCACATTGCATTTTAGTCCTCCTCTTTCGCATGTTAGTTCATAATTCTCCTTTGACTTTGCATAATTGTTTGAGTAAGCTATCTTGGGAATTTTGGCATGAGTTTTTGACATGTTGTTTGTTTCTGGTTGAGCTATTTTGATAATTAATTTGGTAATTTTAGAAGATGTTTTACTAATTATGTGGTTGCTCTTTGTTTGAGGTCTTCTTGTATGCATACCTTTGATCCTGTCTGATTACTTGTTTGAGGAGGCACTTGTGCCATCATTTGGGTGTGTTTCTTTGAGTTCTTGAACCATGTTTAGATCATTATAGGCCTATTGAATGCAATTATAGGTCATTGGGGTGAGGGTGTTGCATATTAGGTGCACATGTTCAATGTCTGATTTACATGCCTCTGTTTGACTTATCTTCTCACTTTTTCTCATCTGTGTCTCTTCATGACTTATGTTTGGTTTGTGTTTGCCATGCCATCTCATTCATTTGTATTTCATTTTGATGTATGCTTCTGACTTTGGAGCTTTGCATTCATTCATGTCATATGTCATTCATGTTTCCTCTTGCATGTTATTCATGTTTCACTTATATGCTCCCTTCTTCTTCTTCTGATGGTTCTCGATGCTTGATACTTGTTTGTGTGCCTCATGTGGCATTTGCATAGCATGTTTAGGCACATGTTTAGGTCATCCACATTCTGACTTGGGTGAGTCTCATTGGGTTTGTAACCTTCTCTCTTTGGTGTGTTTTATTTAGGGTTTCCTTGGTCTTATAGTAGCTTATATCTGTTTTGGTACTAACCTTTTATGCAGGGGCTGAGGTAAGTTATTGGAGGGTGTGGATAGTTATCCATGTTCACCCTCACCCTCTCTTTCTCATCTTCATTTCATTTCTTTTTCTTTGTTTGTGATTGAACTGATTAATGTTTACTTGTGATTGTTCACATGATCCCTTAGGATTCCTAGCTCGACTTAATTTCCGATTAAGTTTGAGGTAGGAGAGACATTAGGCTTTCAATCCTTTGCATGATAACATTAGGACAAAGTTTCCTAGGATAGTCTCCCTCCAAACCTCCCCTTAGGGCCACCTTTGCATGATAACATTAGGATAGATTTTCCCCGTGGTGTTTTTTCTTTTCTTTTGAGTCCCTCTCCTCATCTCATAACATCTCTAAGATACTTAATAAGGTCAACTTGCCTTGCACACAAGCCTTAAACATAGGAAATGAAGATTGAGGGGTCCCCCTTCTCTCTTCTAGAGTGTTGAGCATACGTCCTATTGGGGACGACCATGCGACGCATTCGTTCCCGTGTCATAGACTTTGGTTCAAGTTGAGTTATGAACTAACTCAAGTAATTTCTGTCCTAAAAAGTACAAACAAACTTCAAACCTTTTTATCCTGCGGGATTGTCAATCTAATGGCTATTTTCAAAAAGGGCACGTTACTTTCCGTCTGAGTCGCAAACAGGCATCGACCCTAACTGCCGGACGCGAACTTAACGTCGCTCATAAAAAACACAAAAAGTACTTGGTCCGAACTACGTTGACTGTGAATTCCCCATTGCACGAAGGGGGTACGTAGGCCTAGGACGTCGGCGTCCTACCGAGTCTATCTTTGTTTTCCCCTTCCCCATTTTAGTGCAGCCATAGATGATAGGATAACTCACCCTTAGAATAGACAACAAACGTGGATCCCATCGAGTACGATGGACGCGTGGGGTGCTAACACCTTACCCTCACGTAACCGACTCCCGAACCCAGGTTATGGTTGCGATGACCATTCCTTTCCCTCTTCCTCAGGTTTATGCGGTGTTTCCTTTCCCTCTCCTGGGATAAATATACACGGCTGGCAACTCTGTGTTCCGCGCCACTTTCGCGTTTGTACCTGGATGAAAATCCTGGGAGCGACAACAACCTTTGATAAAGGTCATGGAAGATGCCTCTGCTCCTTTCTTTGATATCTGCAACAAATACATTTAAATCATGACACTCATATCTCTATGAGACCATTCATAAATGTTTAGACTGTCTTTCCTTCGCCTTATGCCACATTCTGATAGCAGTACCATGATTCATTCCATAGTATCAGTATAGAATAAACAATAATATGAACAAGATATTGTTCTCAGCAGAATCATTAACTTCATTGTCTGGACTCAAGACAATGAGATCTTTGATGAAGAACTAAATGATGTTAGCTATCAGAGAATGGTATAAAACAAATTAAAGCACCATCATCTAATTGCCTGCAAAACACAAAGAAAAATTGAAGGTTTCTCAAAGACTTGTCATTTAATACAAATTCCATGATGACCCTTAATCAAGGAGCAATGGAGTCTCTTAAGATATCACCCTAAAGATCAGAATCCTTATTATCAAATATTGAAGCAAGATAGATTTGGAATAATATCTTTTTCTTCAATACTTGATTTTTATTTCAGGACTCAGATGCTTCTTCATAAGCAGTAATAACTGCCAGAGCCAAATTACTCTTTTATCTGAATCTTGTACTAATGTCATCTTCAAAAGAATATATAGTGAAGACTTTTCCAAATTCCAAATTCCATAAGCAGTAATAACTTCCAGAGCCAAATTACTCTTTTATCTAAATTTGTTTTACTTTTCCATCATTTAAATACAGAGGAAACACCCTTTAAATATGGTAGGAAAAGCAGTATAATATTTTTCATGTGGCACTTGATTCCTTCTTGAAGGAAAGTCTTTAACAGGCATATTTTCCTAACTGAGAGTAGTGCAGCCCCCTTGCTTCATAAGAGATTTTAACTATAATCAAAACATGATTACAATCGCTTATGCATTCTGCATAAGACTTTATAAATTCTTAAACCCAAGGTCCAAGACTTCTGCTCAAGGTCCTCGCTCGAGACTTCCTGGTCAGGTTCCACGAACCCAAGACTTCCTTGCTCAGGCCCTCAGCCCAAGACTTTTGCTCCAAGTCCCATGAAACGAGCGTCTCTGCTTGCACCCCTCAAGTCAAGACTTACTGCTCCACTTCCATGTACTGAGCATTCCTGCTCAAGCCCCTCAGGTCCAAGACTTTTGCTCAAGGTTCCATGAAACGAGCCTCTGCTTGCACCACCCCTGGCCAATAGTTTTGCTCAAAGTTCCATGAAACGAGCCTCCGCTTGCACCACCCCTAGCCAAGACTTACTTCTCCCAATTCCATGAACTGACCTATCCTTCTCAAGCAACTCTGGCTCAAGACTTTTTGGCTCAATCAATCTACTTGATTAAGACTTTCACTTCTTAAGCACATAGCAAGAGACCTACGTGACTCAAGAATCTTGGCTCGAGGCTTCCTTGCTTGTATTTCAATGATACAAGATTTCTGCTCATTCAATAAACTTGATTAAGACTTTCACAACTCAAGCACATAGTAAGAGAATTATGTGGCTCGAGACTTCCTTTCTTGTATCCCAATGACACAAGACATTTATCTAAACTGCTGAACAAGCTCAACAGAATAGAGAACAAGGTGTACATGATACAAGTATCAGAGGTACGGGAAATCACCATAACAAAGTCATAAAGCTCTTAAGATTTCTAGGATATACAATGTGTAAGAGATCTTAAGGCATTTACAATTACAACCTACATCAAAAAAATCTACATATACATTGAGTTGAAGATTGCTGATCTTGTTACTCCTTCTTCTGGTAAATCCTTGTTAAAGATTAAGTTTGAACCTTCATCCATATTTATATCCTTTTCAGAAACTATCAGTTAAGGAGGTAACTTGATCAAGAGTCTTTGCTGTTACTCCATAGTACAAGAGCAGTTGAAGATAGATACACCAGAAGATCTTAATCCAATGTGTAACATGTTTAACCTTTGAGTCTTCAAGGGATTCTGTACTATTAGAGTCGTTGAGAGTAGATATCCATAAAGCATCTCAGTCTTTATTAAGCCTTGCAATCTATAGACTCTAGCTGATACACTGATATGACAATACAACTGGCTTTCTGCAGTACGGACAACTTCAGCTTTATCACCAACTCTGAATGGTACCAAAAGCCAATTTGCATTCACCAAGTGTAGAGAAAATAACGTTGCTTCTTTTAATGCTGAGGCCTTCTGCTTTAGAGTCTTCGCCAAACATCACTTAGCAAGTGTTCTTCAGATTCTGCCACCAGAAGCTAGCAATGCAACAACTCAAAAGTGTGCTTAATGTAGAACTGATTCTGATAATAATATTTACAAGTATAAGAACCTACAAATAATGTAACACACATCAAATAAACCATTCTTCTTTCAATACTTTGTTATCTTCAAAACCCAAGGAAAATATGTCATGAAAAAATCTTGTTCTAACACATTGTGTTGGGAGTTGATTGACAGGTATATTGCCAACGTTGTTTACTACCTCTGTAAATGTTTTCTATTGTTTTAGGGGAGCATCTAAAGACTTTGGAGATGGTTGGGTTAGGAATGTATTGTTGTGCTATTTATCTATGCAAGTTTACACAATCCAACAATAGCAAGTGATGTAAAAGTAAGACTATAGATCACACAAAAATTGTATTAACTTAAATTGACTCTCAAGGTAAAACTTTATGAATAGTCATGAGCAAAAGATAATAATAATGATTGGTTGTCACAGATTCAGGTTGAGCAGTAATGATCAACCAAAGAAACATATATATAGAATAATTGTACATGATAAAACGCATCACTAGAATCACACCATGTAGCACAAAATACTAATTTTCATTAAACTTCACATTGCTAAACATAAATTTTTTAGCTCATAATTAGCAAAAGAAATACATCAATACAGAATTTTAACATTAACACTTCTAAACACTAATGGAAAGAAAATGATAACCTAAGTGTAACATTTCTACTTCTTGCAATCTTTAATCAGCAAGAGGCGAGTTTTGTCAAGCCTGATAGCTTGCACTATTCAAGAAAGGAAGGATGAGACGGTTTCTCCACTTCTGGTTCAGATTTCTTCTTATCCGTAAAATATATATTTTTCTAAGTTATTTCTCAAGTGTCTCAACCTTTCAACCTTCTTCCATTTCTCCAAGGTGGTCCTTTTATATCCTTAAAGCTTGTTGGGTTTCTCTGAGTCATTTGATCATGGGCCTCGTGATTATCCATTGATTTCGCCCATGATAATTATCATATTCCATCTTTTAATCCTATCATACCAATACTAGGTATAATACATAACACGTTCAAGGGAAAAAGAACCTTGTGATTGATCTGTTGTGAATAGAGATACAAGCAACACGTTCATTTCAGCTCTAGGAAGCTTTTGTGGGTTTTTTCCATGTAATGTACATCCTTATTTATTCATCTTTATAGATCAGCTAGTGCTTCCATCATCAAGTTCCTTCCACGTTTTCCCTAAATTGAGACCCTTCACTCCTTTCACTGTCTTTTGGCTCTAATGCCTGTTGAAAAGTTAGTTTGCATTAAGGTTACATTCCTGGTGTCACTACTATAAATAAAACATCTCACCTTAGACACGAAATGGCTTTTACCTCGGTTACACTGACGAGGTAACGAAGGCGACATGAAAACTTCGCGCTTTACCCCTCATTTTCGGAAAAACGAAGGGCAACAGCATATTTTTATTTTCAAACCTATGAAGCGTGCACCACTTTACCTCTTAGTTTTATTTAAAATCAGAGATAATAAGTTATGTTGATACGTCAGTTTTAATTAATAACCGAGGGGTTAAATCTTATCTATTTCCATATATAATTCATTTTAAATCTCATTTTGACGGACCTGTATCATTTTTTACACGGTAACTACAAAATATTGACAGAACCAGAATCAGATCATTTTAAATCTTGTAAACACAAAATACCAAGTTTACATTATTCTCAAAACCAAATGTACAAATTTACATTGTTCTCATCAACACAGAATACAAAATATACATATTTGCACATAAAAATGACATAACCCCTCTCTCTCTCTCTCTATCTATCTCTATCTCTATCTCTCTCTCTCTCTCTATATATATATATATATATAAAGTTTATAACAACAACAAAAAACTATTGTTTTTGAAGTTCATAACAAGATAAGAAGATATCATCTATATCTTCTTGTGAGAATGGTGATCTGTTGCTAAACTCCTTTGATTAGAACAAAATTTAAATTATGATAAGCTAACAACAACAACAACAACATTAACTTAAGGAATATACATAAATTACATGTATATGAATTAAGCTAATACCTTAAGCTTAGTCCATCCATTTGTGATGCCTCCTAAGACAATATCAAACATTTGTCTCATAACATAGTATCCACAAGAATAGTTTTCGGGTTGTTTTTTAGACTACAAATGATTTTCATATATTTATATCACTAATACACACAAATAAAAGAATGTAAAAAAGCACAAGTAATATACTTAATTTTGGATAATAGAATCTTGGCTTTCTATCAAGTACAGTACATGTGATTGCATTGTATCTCTTCATTGCTCTACACGTGTTTCTTAAAATTAAACATGAATAAAAATTATTAAAAGATAAAGATAAAATTTCAGTATTAAAAATAATACCACTTACCCACTCGAAGCATTAATAATAACTTCATTAAAGTTATTGTGCAACGAGCAAAACCTAACTACAATATTTTGCTTCTGATGTATAATAATTAGTTGCTAATAATTACTGCATAAACATTCAAGATAAACATTCAAGATAATTAATAATATGTATAAAATTAATTTATAAATAAAAACATAAATTAATATATACTTACGCATGTTAAAATGGGGTCAAATGACATTCTTTGTTCTCTTTCAACAATTTCTCTTGTATATAAACCGTGATATTGTTTGCTGCCATACCACCATGAAGGCTAATGTGTCATGGATCTATGAAACAATACTTTCTTAAATTCCTTTCAACACACATCTCATACAAGAATCTGCAAGAGTCAAATCTTTATGTTAAAGTACGAGAACGTATGAATAAAAATAGAAATAGTGCAGAAATATCAAATTACACCCGTTTTTTATACATTTAACACCCGTTATTGGAGGGTGTGAATTCAACGGGTGAGAAATGTCTGACAAATTTACACCCATTTTAAAACGGGTGTAAATTTGATGTTATATTACACTTTTTTTTATAGAAGTCGGGTGTAAGTTTTTACATATATACATTTATAGATGGTATGTTACACCTTTTTTTTGTTTAAAACGGATGTATATACATTCTAGTTTACACCCTATTTTGTAGAAAATGGGTGTAAATTTGATGTTATATTACACTCTTTTTTATAGAAATCGAGTGTAAAATTTTTAATATATACATTTATAGTTGGTATATTACGCCCTTTTTTGTTTAAAACGGATGTATATATATTCCACTTTACACCCTATTTTATAGAAAACGGGTGTAAATGTGTAAATAATAGCATTTCAATCAAACGAATTTACACCCAATTTCATAAACATCGGATGTAAAATGAGCAGTGAATACCTTAGAGGTTTGCAATTTTACACCCTATTTTCTTTAAATAGGGTGTAAAAACGCGGTGTATTACACCCCATTTTTGCTATTGATGTTGGCATGTTTACACCCGATTTTACCATTGATGTTAGCATTTTACACCCAATTTTACCATTGATGTTGGCATTTTTACACCCGATTTTACCATTGATGTTGGCATTTTTACACCCTGTTTTCTTTAAATAGAATGTTTGTTTTAGTTTCATAATTATATTATATTTAATTAGATTTAGAACCTATATTTTTATTTAATCAAATATTTTGTATACATGTTTTTCATTAAATACATGCAATACAAAACTACTACATAAACGTTTTGTTCGCTTACCGTTGAGTTATCAATACCAATGAAATAAGAAAATACAGCAGAAGACACATAAACAACTACATAAATGTATGCTTTGTCTAGATAATGAATGTCACGTAATACATCTCTAATAACATGAATCAACATCAGAACTACAATTCCTGATGGACCTCGACAATATGCACATGTCTGGAAGTTGCAACCATGACGGCATAATACAAAGACACATTGTAATAGATATGTGCCGATATTAACAGAGTCGTTATCTTGCGGAAGCATAGCTATATGAAAATCATCATGGAAAATAATTTCTGCCTAATCCCATTCCGACAAAAACTGCATTAAACTATAAGAATTAATGTACTAGGATCAATTATCATTTGGTGTCGTTGTCGGTATTGCAGTATGTTCAAATGATTTCAGCGTCGTCTTGATGTTCGGTGACAACGGTCTTTAGTGACCCAAATTTAACTTCCTCTAATGATAAAGTCCTGTAACAAAGGATAACAACTTGACTTCTAATTCCATATGAAGGTTTGAACCATTGAAATACCATGATTTGCAAATAATGATTATTGTTTACATTGAAATACATTGAAAGGATAACATAACCTGTTTACAAGAAATGGCAACCTAAATTAAGAGAGATAGAGATTATAATCCATGAAATGCAACCAAATTTGATGCATAGCAGATATCATGAATGCACAACACTAAGAGGAAAGGAAAACTATAATATGCTCTTCTTAAGTCATGTGAAGAATACAAGACTTACTTAAAATTTCAAAAATAAATCCACAAAAGCAGCAAACTCAACACTTCAACAGTTCTATTTGTGTGTTTTACAAGGACAACCATATTAATATCTTGAAAAGCTCCACTTTTGTTTTTTAGTTTCTTTTTCAAGGACTATGTTCACAGGCTTCACATTGAAGTATAGAACTGTTAATCATAGTAAATATTTTTCATCCCTAAATAAAATTAGTTCTAGTTTTTATATGTTTAGTGGTAATGTGAACCGAAAGAAAGAAAAAGAAGGCTGCCTTAATAGCATAATCTAAACAATAAGGAACTAACCCAATCTGAAGCTAAAAGTATAAAGTGAAGATTTGGTATGGAATCAACCCTTTCAATTTATACAATCACGTGTATATAAGCATTGTGTTCTGCAGAAAAAATGTACAACAAGTGTGTTCTTAAAAGGATAAATACAACAGTAAATAAGAAACACGCACACCAGACCCACACATCAGGATAAACAAGCACAAAAAGGAACTTAGAAAGCAAGAAAATGATTACTTTTGGGATATTCTTTTAACTCATAACCCACTCTAGCATCCTTGACAAATGAAACAACATAGAAGCCTACTTGATTATCCACCCCAAACATAATATCTTCCCACTCCTTCTCTGTGAAGTTAAACACATGGCAAAGTAAAATAAAATTGCACTGCATTTTTTACCTACAAACAAGGTCATTTCTGGACCTACATGTAACTAATTTTCATCGGTGTTGGGTATACACACAATTATTTTGAAGGACAACCTAAAAAACACATTACATTTAAAAAACTAGAAGGAATTAATTTTGAGTGAAAATGTAGAGTTGAAAAACAATCCATGATAAGGTCGATACCAAGTCCAATTATAATACTGAAAAAGAATTAGTAATTTCCATTAATGATTACCTCCATCTTCAGGGATGTCTAAAGTCCACAATGTGAGGTTGTCCCTCAGAAGCTGCATAATCAATGTGTTATCTTTGTAAGACTCTTCACTCATAGTATCCAACTCCGAGATTGCTTCATCAAATGACTTCTTAACAAGGTGACATGCCCTGAAATACGAAAAAAGTGCCATATCAAATTTGTTAGTATGCCAACAAAGAAGACACGGGGTGTTAAATTATATAACAGTAATAGGCATACCTTTCAGGAGAGTTCAAAATTTCATAATAAAAGACAGAGAAGTTCAAAGCCAAACCCAATCGAATAGGATGTGTGGGAGATAACTCATCTTCGTCTTCTGTAGAAGCAGTCTGCAATATTTATGAAGTAATTTGACCAAGCAATCTGCATATCTAGAAGTTCTTAATTCCACATGACTTGACCTCAGGGGGGCTGGCCTTTTATTCTAGACTTTGGCCTAAAAACATGTAGCAGAGCTGTTGTTGGAAGGATATTCAGCTAGAAAGGTAATGTAATACGTACCGCCAGAGGTAAGGCTCCAGGTTGACTTCACAGTCTCAGCAAACACAAAATTTGCACCCTAAATTAAAACAATAACTACTTGATCAATGAATGAATTATTAAATAAACATAGTATAGTATATTCATAAATACTGTTAGTTTCGAACTTGATTCTCAGCATTGTACTTCTCTAACGCAAGCTTGCATAGGGGAGTGAGACGACGACGAACATCATCGGTTATGGGAAGGGGTCCTATACCGCCACATAAACTTGCTATTTTGGGGGCCCCATTGGCATCAAACGGTTGTGTTTGCCGTAATCAAAATAAAGAGATTATTATAAATGAAACAAAATTGAAATTAAATTAACCTATGAACAAAGTTGAAAGCAAAGAGATGGATAGAAGCATAAGCTTACACTAAGGTTACGAGAGCAGTCTACAATATTTATGAATAATCATGTGTGCAATATTTATGAATATCTATGGCTGCTGTAGAAGCTAGATGTAGAAGTAGTCTGCAATATTTATGAATAATCATGTGTGCTCAATCGAGGATAGAATCCTCCATGAAGCCCTATGAGTGTAACACCCTAAATCCCCCGCGTGAAATAATACTATTTATCAGAGTAAATATATGAAAATTACAACACGTAGGATGTTACTTTCCAACAAAAACCTGCTCATACATGCGACATGTAATACAAAAACTTTATTAACGGTAATTAACAAAATTATAGTTAAAGTTCATCTTATTAAGCAACGGAACTTCACCAAATTAATGACGAAAAGATAACATATTTTGAAACGAACATAACCAACAAAAGTCAACAAAATCAAATAATCAACGACAACTCAAATAATATAACGTTCCATAACCTCAGTGTTACACATCAGAGCAGACACCGACTCTACTAAATAAAAATGGAAGACTTCATCTTCACTAACCGCGACTCCACACTATTCTTGATTATCTGCACGTTACCCACGTAGAGGTAACATTCAAACAGAAGGGGTGAGATTCTCAAATCAACAAAAGAAATGCACAATACAAATTTAAAAGCATATAATCATTATACGATTCACCTTATCATCAAATCATCAATACGGTTACAATTTCCACACAAGCAGACAATCATATAATCAGCAACACAACATAACACAATGCAATGCAATGAGACTCACAACTTGACTCAATGCATGTGGTACCAATTCGATCCCTTTTTCATGATTAAAATTCTCGTCGGAGTTTCTATATAGGTCGCTCACACCCCACATGAGCACACGACATCCGTAATTGCTCACACCCCACATAGGCACACGATTACCTCAACAACAACAACAATATGATTCTATTTCAAAGAATCCGGATAAGACGCTCACACCCCACATGGGCACACAACTTATCATACAACTTATGCAACATGATATGCATTCAACGACAACATACAACGACGACCAATGTATAAGACTATCATAAAGCCAATACATCACACTACAACTGTCCAACACACATCATATATCTACCAAAACATGCAATAATTGAAATCCACAGCTACAACTCACATTCGCACAACCAAACTCACCATTTCAACGTTCGACACATCACAACGTACACGGAAATGCAATTAACATGTCGAATAGTTGGAATTATGTCATTGAAAACAATTTTAACAGAAAGTAAATGAAACCAGCTTTCCAACGGTTCGAACGGTAACTGAAACGAACTTATGGATCAAAAGATATGAATTTTTAAGGTTTAAGAAAATTCTGTCAGTAACAGCAGCAAGCAGAACTGTCATGTTCGCTACAAGTTCGTCCAACGAACTGTCATTCGCTAGGAGTTCCGCTAGCAAAGTTGTAAGCAAAACACCTTTCCCATACAAAATCCAGAGGCTCACCTATTTTCCTCTCCCTTCGCCTCAACATTCGCCCAACGAACATTCGTTCGCCAGGAGTTCGTCCAGTGAACCTGGGGCGAATCTCCCCAAAACTCACTCCAGTATCACCGATCCATCCCCTTCGCTCGCCTCCCAATTCGTCCAGAGATATGCCAGCGAACATTCTTTCGCACAGCGAAATGCGTGAATCAGCAACTCTGCAGTTGCGATTCCTGCACAATCCAACCCTAACCCTTCTCCGATTTTAGTAGCCAACAACCCAGAATTACATATAGATTTCATGGTTATCACACAATCAATCAGAATCACACAAACCATAAATTAATCGATCAATTTATACAATTTACCTCTTATCAAAATCTCTGACACGTAAAAACCTCAAACCCACACCGAAATAATCAACACATAGATGTGTACCTAATGATTCATCTACCCTTATACAAATATTATATGTTCCTTAAGTGATTAAAGAACACCACCCTTACCTTAGAGTTCTTGTAGAGAGTTATCCTTCCTCAACAATGGAGTTCTCCCTTTTCTTCCTTGAACCCTAGCCTTTTCTCCTATTTTCTCTCGTTCCTTTGTTTTTCACGTACTGACAACTTCCCTCTCCTATTCCCCTTTTTTGTTATATTATTATTATTATTATTATTATTATTATTATTATTATTATTATTATTATTATTACTAATATCCACTTATTAAAATAATAATAATAATAATCAATATTTTAATTAATTTAATATTATTCAACTAATATTATTATCAACCAAATATTACTAATATAATTTAATTAATACTACTCTCCACACTACCAAGTTCTACATAATTGGTCACACACCCCCAACACCTTAATCTCTATAATTCAAAGGTCACTACCACATACTAAGGATAACCCAAACACAACCAAAACACACATAATCCCACACATATGCACAACATCATATAATTTTAATTACGAAAAATAATTAAAATAATTAAAATAAATTGGGGTGTTACAATGAGCACCCACCACATTCTTGTACCCAACTGATAGAAGGTTTCTCTCTTCCACAGTTAACTCAACATCTAGCTTCGCCATATTCTTCATTGCTTCCACCATTTCTATCACATCAAAATAGTAAAAGTTTAATTTTTTTTTGAAAAATCGATAACCTAATTCCAATTTCAGTCTCAAATCAGAAAAAAAAAAACTGTAAAATTCAAAAAGGGCATCTTTCATATAAAATCAAACGGAGTAACCCAGAAACTAAACTGAAATAAAAATGTTGTAATCGAATTAAACATCAAGGTTAGAATAGTGGAAGCTCTCAAATTTGAATACATATGAATCAAAGGAAGATAAAAAAATGAACTTTATGAAGAAAAAAATGGAAGTTAAGAAAATGGGTTACCATCATATCGTTCAGCTTCAGTGAGCTTGGCGATGTAGACGAAGTTTGCACGTTCCTAATGTTCTACCTAAAAGATTAAACCCTAATATTTTACCTAAAAATTTAAACCCTAATGTTCTACCTAAAAATTTAAACCCTAACTGAAAAAAGAAAGACAAACCAATTAGTCCGGTTTTTTCACCATGCATGTCGTCATCGAGATGTGAGAATGGTCGTGCAATGATGAGAGATGAGTAATATTTTTTGTATGTGCGACAATGGCTGTTCAATGATGGAGGTTTGTTTCTCGGATGTCCGATGAGATGAAGGAGATGGAGCTCGGTAATGAGAGGAAGAGGATTAAACTCGCGATGAATGAAGAGGATGAAACTCTCGATGAATGAAGACGATGGACTAGCGATGAAATAAACATAAGAGAAATGGGGTTTAGAGAGAAATGAGTTTGATTGATATGAGTAATTAAATTTGATATTGATATGTGTTTTGTTATTATTTTATTTATAAAATATTAATTTAATAAATTTACACCCATTAATTTATTTACTTACCCAAATAACACTTAATAAAATATAATGTGGTTTTTATTAATATGTTTAAAGTTAATATTTAGAGTTATTAAACTAAATAATTATTTTTTAGCCAATTTTAATTTGCACCCATTTTTCCTTTAACGGGAGTAATATAGATATTATTATAGTAATGATTTTAATTTATTATAATATTATTTTTAATTTACACACTTTTTTTAAAATAGGGTGTCTATTGTCACGTACTGCTACTTTAAATGACATTTTATTTACAAATTTGCCACCGAGTTTATTATTTACACCAGTTTTAAGTATAATGGGTGTAAATTTTAAAATTATATTCGTCACTTTGCACTTGTGTCAACAAAAAAAATTATACTTACGAGCACCACAATTGTAATATGGTAAAGTCTAGCCATTCACCCTCCACCCCCCCCCCCCCCCCCCCCCAACCCCCTCCTCAAAAATTCCATAATAAAAGTCTTAGGAAGTACGTAAAATTGATATGGTTCATGAATTAATTTAATATTCTCGCAGATGTTTTGAATATTATCGCAATATCGTAAAATCAGTCCATACACTGTTTTTCAATTCATCGACAACATCGTGCCAATTATATATCAAATAATTCACTTTACTTTTACCTTGTAACGCAATGTAACTTATAAAATCCTTAGCATTTTTACCATAAGCCCTTTTGGTTGCAATATCAATTGTAACCGGGTAGCGAACACCATTTTCGTGGGCTTTTTTCACCTTGGTATACATCGTGGCACCTCTTGTTTTTCTTTTACGTTTTGTATTAACAGAGAATGCATCAGATGTTGTATGAGAGATGCTTGTCGAATCGCTCATGACTATCTAAATAATAAAACATACTAACTAACATCATTTCAGTGATAAATAACACGTAGAAACATGCTAACTAACAATATTTCAGTGATCAAAATGGAAAAACAAATTATCAAGAGAAACTAAATCCATTTCAGTGATACTAAAGCCATTTAAGTGAAACAAATGTAAGTGAAAAACAACTCTTAGAAGACATTGGTTCAATACGTGCCAAAACAAGTGATCAAAATAAAAAAAAAACAAATGATCAAGAAAAACTAAAACCATTTCAGTGATATAACCCTACTGTTAGAAGAAGAACAAATGTGAAAAAGAATAACAAACATACCTCAAACGTGATGAGTTTTGATGTTTGAGTGTAGATGAATATCGCCTTATTGGAAGAGTTTTGATGAGAGTGACAATGAAGATCGCCTAGGATTTTTGCAAGAGTGTGATGATATAAAGTTAGAGCGTTAATGGTTAAATGAAAAGTTAGAGTCTAGTTCTCTGAAGTATTTCTTGCAAAAGAGAAATCGTATCGGTTTTTCAAAAAAAACCCCAACATGTATGTTTCAATTAAAAATTAAAAAACATAAAAAAGACACTATAACACCATATTCTAAGAATACATTTCAAATATCTATCACTTCGGTTTTTTAGAAAAATCGAGGAATTTGAATATATAAAATTAAAAAATTAAAAAAGGACTTTTGAAAAAATTGATTTTAAAATATTAATGCAAAATATATTACTTTTCAGTTGAACCATGTAACCGAGGTTAATAATGATAAAAAATGAAAGGAAAAAAATTAACAAAGCAAAAAAAAAAGGAAAACTGAAAATGTGCCAACTAAGAAATACTAACTAATTAAACCATTGCAAAAATAATAATATAAAATGCACTAACAGGGATTCAGAGCAAGCTCCTCTGTAATCATATTTCATTGGTTATATATATATATATATATATATGAAGGATTTAAATTAATTGAATAGATAAAAATTATAACATATTATAATATTTAAGAATAATAAGAATTGTGTACCTTGTTGAATTGAAAAGACTTTCGGTTGAGGTAGATTAAGTATGAAAGGATTACTACCCACATTGTCGTCTAGGGTTTTCAGAGTATGTTAATTGTCTAATGGGGTGACAATTAAATAGCTAAACGACTGAGGGAAGAGACCTCTCATTGCCGTCTATGATTTTCAGAGTATGTTAATTGTCTAATGGGGAGACACTTAAATAGTTAAACGACTGAGGACATAGACCTCTCACTGGACTAATTAACTGAAAGTTCAGTCAAGAATCCTTGACTAACAAGTTAACTTGGATTTGCTTAAAAGCTTCATCTAAGAACAATACACGATTCATTACCTACATGTTTCTGAATTTGTACAAGTACATATGTCTACCACAATGTATCAAATCGATACAGAGGGAGGCTTACAAGAGAAACCTATGACTCTAAAAAACCTAAACCCTACTTTACAAAATAGGATTCCTAAGTCTATGTCGTTCTCTCCTATCTGCCCGGGTCTTGGTCTTCTTTTTATAACCTTCTATTGCGTTGGGCTTTCAATTTTCTTTTGGCAGAATTCTTCCTTGTTGTTGGAACATCTTGTGTAGCAACCTGTTTTACCAAAATTTGCTCAAATATTTAGAGTCTTCAATTTTCCTTATAAGTTGCTTAAAATAATTTTTAACATATAAATATTGAGACAATATATGATTTATTAACATCATTTCAAGTCCAAAATCAAGAATAATAATTTAAAATGAATAGATAGTGCTGGAAGAATAATTTTAATTTTATCATATTTCAAAATTCCAATACATGTCAATTTCTAATATTATAACAATAATTAATTAAATTAGAGATAAAAAATTTACATATACGTAATAAAGAGGGTTATAATAAGTTTTGAGAAATATTCAAATTTTAATTCAAAACTTAAATGCATAGATTAATCTAAATATTAAATAAAATTGTAAAAATTTTAGAAAATTTGTTAATAGTTATGAAATCAATAATTTATTAATAATCATGAATAATAATAAGAATTGTGTACCTTGTCGAATTGAAAAGACTTTCGGTTGAGGTAGAGTAAGTATGAGAGAATTACTACTCGCATTGTCGTCTGGGTTTTCTTAGTATGTTAATTGTCTAATGGGGCGACACTTAACTAGCTAAACGACTGAGGGAAGGGACCTCTCATTGGACTACTTAACTGATTGTCAAACCCATCACGGTCCATTCAGGCACAAAGCACAATCAAATAATTCATCAATATTATAATTAATGTTTAATAACAATTGACCATAATATAATTAATTAAATAATTAATCTAACAATCTCCCACTTGGATGACAATAATTAATTATTAACAATATTGATTTTATATATTAGAATATCAATAATGGTTAAAACACTAATCAATCAAAAGAGAAATGCATAGATTAATCTCAATATTAAATAAAATTGTCAAAATTTTAGAAAATTTGTTAATAGTAATGAAATCAATAATTTATTAATAATCATGAATAATAATAAGAATTATGTACCTTGTTGAATTGAAATGACTTTCTGTTGAGATAGAGTAAGTATAAGAGGATTATTACTCGCATTGTAGTCTAGGGTTTTCAGAGTATGTTAATTGTCTAATGGGGCGACACTTAAATAGCTAAACGAATGAGGACAGGAACCTCTCATTGGACTTAACTGAATGGTTCAACTCATCACGGTCTATTCAGACACAAAACCCAATCAAATAATTCATCAATAATTAATATAATAACAATTGACCATAATATAATTAGTGTTCAATTCATATTTAATTAAGTAAATGATTAATCAATCAATATATATATATATATATATATATATATATATATATATATATATATATATATATATATATATATATATATATATATATATATATATAAGAGCAAAGAGTCGGGCGGAAAAGGGCGGGAGAAGCTTTTCTTTCTCGGTTCTCCTGAAGCTGGAGTTGTGATAAGAAACATTCCATTTTTCGTGCCCTTGCTACAGTTAAGCTCTCTATTTCTAAAAATCTAGAAAATGATTATTAATACAAGACTCAAATATTTGGAGGACTCTTCTGACCAAACAAATAATTGTCAGCCATATATACATAAATATATATATATATATATAGAGAGAGAGAGAGAGAGAGAGAGAGAAAGAGAGAGAGAGAGAGCATGACGCTCCCATGATATATTTCTTCTATTTTTTATTGTTTGAGATGAAAATTTCGTCGTAAAATATCTTCTTTGTAGTAGTGTGTGATAGAACTTGTCACTTGAGTATTTCTACCCAAACGCAAAACACATAAATCTCACAAAGCAAAGCACCTAGTGTGCTTCATGCTAACTATGCTAAAAACAACAAAAAATACCTAATTCAACCTAATTATAGGTATCAAAACAAAATAAAATAAATTAATAAAGACTTAAATATCTCAAAAATAATGAGTTAGCATGTATCAAAAAAATTTCCGAAAAACTATTGAAACCGCCATGGATGCGTGTAAAAAAAAGATGAAGGTGAAGTTCCAAATATGCATTAACAGGCTCTCCGCCATTTTTTCTTGGATCTACCAAGGAATCAATTTAAATGACAGATTGAATCATCATTTTAAATTAAAACAAAAAATGTATTTTGATTTGTTAAAACAATTAAATAGAAAAAAAGCTTAATTTAAATAATAATTCACACTAAATAAATATAAAAGCTTAATATGTATGTTTTTTTAACATCGAGTATTTATTGATTCATATAAAAGTTTCAGAATTTTTTAATTTCTGATATCTTTTAAAATATTTTTATAGAAATGATATTTTATTTTTTTATTGCAAAATTTGTATTATTAGAGTTGTTAAAAATTCAGTATTGGCATGTCCTTGTTTTGTAGTAGATAATTGATACCATTAGTTCATATTTCATAGAAAAGTTTTGTATATATTTAAGATGGGATAGTTTTTACGGTTACAATTTTAGTGATAAGATAATTGATTAGCATCCAAATATATTCCATAGAAATGTTTGGTGTATATTTAAGATGCGTAGGGACCAAAGAAAATGAAAAGATGCATTCTTCCAAATGGGAAGACCAAGACTTTTCAGTGTATATGACATGACATATTCGTTAGGAGAATGAGTTAATTAAAAAAAAAAAAGATTAAAGAATCAACATCTGTTCTATTCCCGAAAAAGAATTAGTTAAGTCCTAGAGAAAATTAATAATACCTATTACTTGAAATAAATAAATTTGGTAATTAATTTTTATCTTTCTTACATTTTGTTTTGCCATATTATGAAAATAAAGAAAAGAAAGTATAAGACTATAAAATTAGAAAAAAAATATAATTATATTATTATTTAATAAAGATATAATTCAAATATTATATAATAAAAGAAATATAGATTTTTAAGGGATATTCAAAAAATAATTAAATGATACTCAACAAATAAAGATATAGGTTTTTTAAATAGAGATTATGCTGGAATTAATCTAATAATTAATCACATATATGAAATGTTTAATTATAAAAATTAAAATTAAAATTATACTTTAATATCATACGGAAAAAAATGTATGAGTATGCATACACAAATAGCCTTAAAATCTACATAATGACCTATCAAAGATTATATAAATATATGGCTTGTGAAAATTAGCATATTCCTTCTTCTTATCCACTTGTATTAGGTATACTACGTTGCGCATGTAGGGGACAAGCATCTTGTGGCAGATCTGCTATGTAGAAAGAGACAAGAAGTGCCCTCATTTCAACGCTAGGAAACTTTTGCAAGTTTTTGTCATGTAGTGTTCATCCTTATCTATTCAGCTTTCCAACTCAGTTAGTGTTTTCATAATCAAACTCCTGCAACGTTTTCCTTAATGTTGAGACCCTTCCCTCCTTTTAGTGTCTTCTGGCTCAAAGGTACACTAGGAAGTGAGTTTGCATTGAGGTTGCATTCTTGGTGTGACACAACTTGTCACCAGAGTATTCCTACAGAAGCACAAAACACATAAAACTCGCAAAAGAGAGCCTAATGTGCTTCATGCGAACTACACTAAAAACAACAAAACATACTTAATTTAACCTAATTTTGCTTATCAAAACAAAATAAAATCAAGTAATAAGGGCTTAAATATCTCACAAATGATGAGTTATCAAACCCCCCAAACTTGAATCATATATTACATGTCATCAGGTGATGCGGCAGATAATATAAGGACTATGTAAAATCTTTTAAATCAGCAGCGCATTTCTCACAATCATACTCTTTGTCAAGGGACTGTATCCAAACATTGGCACAAGTCAGTCTTAATCACACATTAGCCCATTTAGTGTGTTAGTGTGTAACCCATGATATCGTCTCTGATGCCAGAAGTCTTTTCGAAAATAATTAGCCTAATTCCTAGTTTGGATGCTCTATACTATGGTCCATGGTTTCACTTTTCAGTTTCAACAAAGGGGGATTAACTAGCTTAAAGGTTCTAAGGCTCCTTTTGTTCTTTTGAACTTGGGAATTCTACTTGCACTACTTATCTAAGTTATTTTTTCTAGGTGTTTCACCTTTTCACCTGGCACCATCTCACTTGTAATGAGCCTAACTTGTTACTTAGAGTGAAAACACTCATTGTTCCCCCCAGTTTTGGGAACATGAACTTTATTCGTGATGCTATTTGGCAATTTTTTTAATGCAGTGGTCCCACTTTATATAACCTTAATTACTAGTGTTTTCCTCCCTTGAACTAAATCCTACGATAAAACTTATTCCATATTTTAGAACAATTCAAACTATTTTAAATATTAACTATTTCTCTAACTTCTTCTGGTGTGATATGGGTTCCTCATTGAGGTCATAGTTAGTGTATTACTTATAATTTAAGACTTTATTTCTGATATTTTTCCACAATCCAATTGAAAATCTTAGATGTTTTTAGAAATCCTGCTATTTTAACAATAGGTTGGCTATTATTTATAAACACCATTTTTTAACACAAAACTAATACATAAAACAACAAAAAAAATTTCATTCATTACTTAAAACAAAATATCTACAAAACACATAAATGTTCCTTCACCTCCAAACTTGAAGTAAGTAAATTATCCTCACTATCACTCTTGCGAGTTTTAACACATCATGACAACAAAATTAAAACAGACATAATTTAAAGATAATTAATTGGGTTGGAAATACCAATTAGGCCTGAAGCCTACTGTTTTTCCTTATTAAATGAGGTTTTTCAGTTCTTTTTATCTTCTTTCTTCTTCATCTTTTTTACCGTGCCTTCTGACTTAGTAACAACAATAAATTTTCTTCTTGGATTTTGGTTTTGGATAGGTATGTTGTGGTTTCTACTTTTCATTTTTGCTTTATTTTTCCTCTTTATTTTGTTCAATAGGTACCTACATAAGAACAAATATTTTCTCATTGGTAGGTTCACTTTCCTTGTTTCCTTCAGCATGATCCTCCTCATCTTTAACTTCTTCCTTTTCTTCATCATCTCCCTTTTCATCAGTTTTATCTTCTTCTTCATCGATGTTTCCCTCCATATCTTCATTATCCTTTTTGGCATCCTCAATCAACTCGTCAAATGTTTTCTCTTCCTCACTCTATTTGGTTCCTTTTTCTACCACAATATCTCCGTCTATATCTTCCTCTTGTTCCTCCTATGTTGGCTCATTGATATCAAACTTCTTGGTTTCTTTCTGTTATTTTATTTTGCTCTTCTTGGACAAAATCTTTACTTTCATAGCACCTTGTTGAGAGTTTTCTTTGAGTTTAAACCATCCTTCCTCTCACAATCACTTCCAACTTTTTTTGAGAAGTATTCATCATGTTGTAGTAAAACTCCTAGACAATCTACATGTTGTAAGTAGGGGAATGCTTGAAAAACTTTTTCACTAATGACCAATTATGATATGCCCGACCTCGTTAGTGAGACTAAGATCCTCATTTTCTAAGTCAAAAAAATAAATCCTCTATCTAAATGCACACTTTTGGAAGCAAAATTTTTTGTAAATCTCTTTTATGAATCATTGTTGACGAAGGTCTCAACATCAGAAGAATCTGAGTATCAATACACCAAATAATGGGTGTCATTTTTGCAAACAGATGTTTTGATTCGCTTTCCTATTACTCTGCGCTCTATCATTGAGTTTTTGAAAAGATAAATACGGAAGTTGGTGGTGGTTAGAGTATTGAGGGTGGTTTTATTTTTTAGGAAGAGAAAAACTGAATTAGGGTAATTTCGTAGTGAAAATGCGACAATGATGAGTGTGATAAGTGGGTGTACGGTTAAGTAATGGTTGGTGGAAGGGATAAAAAAATTGAAATTTGATTTTGGAGAAAGGAAATTAACCGTTGCACAATTACTGCAAGTTTAACTTGTGAAAATGGTTATAAATGCCTAGTGTAATTATGGAGACAAAGTCATCATTACACAGTCCTCGTACGACACACCAGAATCTTATGTGTGGCTCTTTAGGTCTTGTTAACTAATTCATATTCTCTCTCATTCTTTCAACTTCATTTTTATTTTTATTTTAATCAACCCATCTTGACCCATTCCACTTGGCTTTGGTTCCTTCCTTTCATGATTCTTTACACTATCTTGAAAGGTTATAGTCGTTATAGAAGACTTTAGATGTCTACATCAACTCAAAATTTTCTTTAACCTATCACCATAAAAATAAAAACAACAACCTAAATTATTTTGGATTACCTCCCATTAGCACTATTTTTTAGTCTTAAAGCATGACTTCAAAAAGAATTTTAAATCATTAAAACAATGGTGGTCCTTATGTTACTTAAATGGTCATAAATGTAGGTTTTTACTCTTTCCACATTAACTTTGAACACCTCACCTGTTCGTTCATTAAGAAGTTCCACAACCCTATGAGAATAAATTTTTAACAACTTAAATGGGCATGACCATATTGATTCCAATTTCCCATGGAAGAGTTTCAACCTTGAGTTGAACAAAAGGACCTTTTTGCCTTCCACTAACTCTATTTTCTGACATTTTATGTCATTCCTTTTTTTTTTTATAAAGCTTAGCATTCTCATAAGAAAATAATTTATGCTCCTCTAGCTCATTGAGTTGCACCATTCTTTCTTTCCCAACAACATGCAAGTTGAAATTTAACATTTTAGCAACCCAAAAGGCTTTGATTTATAACTCAATGGGTAGATGGAAAACCTTGCCATATAGGCCTAAAAAGCATTATCAATATTTTTTTACCAATCTTTTATAGAATGATTAACTACTTTTTCAAAAATTCTCTTTATCTCCCTATTAGGCAATTCGGTTTGAGCACTACTTTAAGGAAGATAGGGTGTAGAAACTTTGTATTTAACCCCATATTTAGTCATTAAATCATCAAAAAGTTTATTTCAAAAATGGTTTCCTTCAACACTAATGATGACTTAAGGCGTTCCATGTCTAGAAACAATGTCTTGACTAAAAATTTGGTCACAACCTTAGCATCATTAGTGGAAGTTTCTATTGCCTCCATCAACTTAAAAACATAATCTACTACTATATGTGTGTAAATATTTCCAAAGTATTGGGGAAATGGCTCCATGAAATCAATTCCCCACACATCAAACAATTCAATTTCTAAAATATAAGTGAGCAACATTTCTTGCCTCATGGAAATATTCAATATCCTTTGGCGCATATTGTAACGCCCTGATTCCAATTATTCCCATTTTGTTGAGTCTTTTATTTTAATTGTGTGATAAGTTATTTTATTTGTGGAATTGGTATGTTAATATGTTATGTTAACCAGTTATGTTATTTTACTATTTTTGAGAGTTTTCGGGGAAAAGTAGGATGGAGGGTATTTTAGACATTTCTTAATTAATGTTAAGTTAGAAAATTTAGTGGAAATATAATTGTGTGAGAAAATGAATTAAATTGAATTTGGGTAAAAAGAAAAAGAGATAAGAAAGGAAAATAGAAGGAAATAGAAAGAAACGAGAAATAGAGAGAAAAAGGAGAGAAAGAAAGAGGAGGAAGAGAAAAGAGAAGGAAAAGAGGAAAACCAAGAAAATCAACCTCTAGGAATCGATTTAATCGGGTAAGGGTGTGAAATCTTGTTATCCTAATAATGTATATCATTATGTATGATTATGTATGTGTGTATTGGATTGTTTGTGTGGTTTTCATAGTTTGCCATTCTAGGTCGATTTTGAGGAATCGATGTTTTCGCGGATGGAAATCGACATAAATGTGGTAGAATATTTGTTGCCATGATTGAATTGGGTTCTGATTGAGATATGATGATTTGTAAAGGTTTTGATTGGAAAGTATGGATTTTTGGGGTTATGACAGCGCAGGAAAATTTTGGGTTTTCCTTGGTTCGCCCAGCGAACCTGGGGCGAGCGGTAGCGAGTGAGGTTTTCGCGGGTTCGCCTAGCGAACCAGTTGGCGAAGGTCAGCGAAGGTTCGCTGAGTTGTTCGCCTAGCGAACTTTGGGTGTTTTTGGCTCTGTTTGGTTCTGACTTGGTTCGCCAAGTGCTCTCCTAGCGAACTTTGTGTCTGTTTTTAGCTAGCAGTTGGTTCGCTGGAACATTCGCCTAGCGAAGGTGCTAGCGAGTGCTCGCGAGATGGTTCACCCAGCGAACAGTGCTGTTTGTGAAAAATTTGTTTTCTGCATAACTTTTGATCTGTGGTTCGGTTTGAGGCGTGGTTTGATGCGTTAGAAAGCTTATGGAATGTTATTTCTTAGTATGATGAATTGGAAAAATTGTTAGCCGATTTAATAAGTTGGAAAATTCGGGAATCGTGTTATTTAGCGACTTTTACCGTTTTAAATGTGCGTTTGGAAGTGAATCATACAATAGTGCATTGGTGTGAATGTATGTAGATTGTATGTGATTGTATGAGAAGAATGCATGAATATAATGTGAATATGTATGCATTTCAAGAATGTCTTGAGTCATTTGCATGTGAAGCATAATGATGTGCATTCTTGTGTTGAGGGATTCTAGTGAGAATCCGCTGTAAGGATCGTGTGCCCATGTGGGGTGTGAGCGATCGGATCGTGTGCCCATGTGGGGTGTGAGCGATCCATAAACGTCGTGTGCCTGTGTGGGCTGTGAGCGACGGTTGGTTCCAGAGGGAATCCGCTATAACGTCGTGTGCCCATGTGGGGTGTGAGCGATGATTATAGACGATCGTGTGCCCATGTGGGGTGTGAGCGATCGGATCGTGTGCCTGTGTGGGGTGTGAGCGATCCATAAACACCGTGTGCCCGTGTGGGGTGTGAGCGGTGGGTGAACATCGTAGGCCCGACGGGGAGTTACAGTGATGTAACGAGCGATGGTTCCAATAAGTTCCTGAGTGAACTTGAGATGATTGAGTCGGTACCGCATTGCATTTGCATAGAGTCGTGAGTCGGTCTCTATGATTTGCATTTTATCTTTATAAAGGTGCATTGATGAATAAACATAAATGTGTATGGTTATGTGGAATGATAGGAACCGTGAAAGTATGCATGATGTATATGCTTGGTTTGAATAGATATGTATACATTGCGATGTATATGAGTGGGATGTGATGAATTGTGGTGAGAATGTGGGATATGTGTATTTTTATGCTAATATATATAATTTTATGCATTGTTATTATGATAATATTTCTCACCCTTCTGCTGTTTTATAATGCTCTACGAGGCATTGCAGATTAGGTATGCTGGTTATCTTTTGTGAAGCGTGTCTTCATTCTTTTGGTCGGTTGGCTCTGATATGTAGCACCGGGTAGCTAGGATGGCTATTATTCTTTTGTGATGCATTCGTACATGTATCTTGTTGATAAATGTTTTTGTAAACATGAATTATGGTTATGGATAATCCTTGATGATGTATATATATGTATATGTATATATGTTAGGTGTGATTCAATGTTTAGATTTTCCGCTTTTATTCTAAACATTTGAGATGTGGGTGTAAGGACAAAGTTCCTCTGTTGTAAGGTTACCCCACTGTTGCATATCAATTTTTGAGCAGGTGTTGAATGTTTTAATTTCATATATAATGTGACATACCTCTTTTGTACTATGTTTATAATTATACTCTGACGAAATTTTAATATGTGCCTAAATGTTATTGTGATTATTTGGGGGTATAGAAAGGGGGTGTTACATTAAGTGGTATCAGAGCCAGAGTTGAGTCTGTTGTGTCTGTCTTGTTGTTGTGTTGGTTGAACTGTTGTTTAACCTTGTTGTCATTTTTGGGAATGATCAGAATATGGCTGGTAGAAATGACAATACGATGGCTGCTGCTTTGGAAGCAATGGCTAGGGCGGTGCAAGGTGCGCCGAATGTGAATGCTAATGACGAGTTCAGGAAGAATCAACCACCGGTCTTCAAAGGAAGATTTGATCCCGATGGTGCTCAACTTTGGTTGAAAGAGATTGAAAGAATCTTCAGAGTCATGGACTGTGTGGAAGAGAACAAGGTGAGGCTTGGGTCTCACATGCTGAAGGAAGAAGCCGACGATTGGTGGGTCGGAATGCGTCAAATTCTTGAGGTGGATGATGAAGAGGTAACTTGGGATTTATTTCGTACTGAGTTCTTAAGGAAGTATTACCCTGAAAGTGTGAAAGGAAAGAAAGAGATGGAGTTCCTTGAATTGAAACAAGGTAGTATGTCTGTGGTGGGCTATACTGCTAAGTTTGTGGAGTTGGTTCAATTCCATCCTCATTATGCCGCGATTACTGTTGAGTTCTCGAAGTGTATTAAATATGAGAATGGTTTGTGTCCTGAGATTAAGCAAGCTATGGGATATCAAAGAATAAGAAGGTTTTCGAATTTGACGGAATGTTGTAGAATCTTCGAGGAAGATAGCAAGGCTCGCTCTACACATTATAAAAGTTTAAATGAGAGGAAGGGAAAACAACAAGCTAGAAGTGGACCTTATGTGACACCCGCTGATAGGGGTAAGCATAAGGGAAACTTTGAGAAGAGATCTGGAGGAGGAGGTTCCGGTCCCATTAGGTGTTAAAAGTGTGAAGGAATAGGTCATAAATCATTTGAGTGTGGGAAGACTGTGGTGAAATGTTCTAACTGTGGAGGCCTTGGGCATGCTACTACCGATTGTAGAAGGAATATGGTGAAGTGCTATAATTGTGGGGAACCTGGTCACATTAGCACGAAGTGTCCGAATCCGAAGAAAGCTCCAACTGGGGGGAAGGTATTTTCTTTGGCAGGAACTCAGACTTCCAGTGCAGACCGTCTGATTAAAGGTATTTGCTTTATTAATAGTACACCTTTAATTGCTATTATTGATACGGGGGCGACTCATTCGTTTATTTCGTCTGAGTGCGCGAATCGTTTGAATCTTGTGTTGTCTCTGATGGATGGTAAGATGGTTATTGATACTCCAGCAATGGGGTCAGTAACTACTTCCTTGGTTTGTTTGAGTTGTCCTTTAACCATTTATGGTAAGGACTTTGAGATGGACTTAGTGTGTTTGCCGTTGGAAGGATTAGATGTGGTCTTGGGTATGAATTGGTTGCAATTTAATCGGGTTCACATTGATTGCTATCACAAGTTGGTGAGGTTTCCTTCTTTGGAAGAGGACGAAGACTCGAGTTTCTTGTCTACTAAAGAGTTAAAGAAACTTTTAGCGGACGAAGCTCAATTGTTCGGTTTGTTTGCATCATTGTTTGTGGATAGTCAAGTGTCACTTGATGTGTTTCCCATTGTGTGTGATTTTCCGAAAGTGTTTCCTGGTGATATTAAGGATGTACCGCCGGAAAGAGAAGTTGAGTTTTCTATTGATCTAGTTACGGGTACTAGACCGGTCTCGATGGCACCGTATCGTATGTCGGCATCAAAGTTGGTAGAATTGAAGAAGCAATTGAACGACTTGTTGGATAAGAAATTTGTAAGACCAAGTGTTTCTCCTTGGGGTGCTCCGGTATTGTTAGTAAAGAAGAATGATGGGAGTATGCGGTTATGCATTGATTATCGGCAATTGAACAAGGTGACAATTAAGAACAAGTATCCGCTTCCAAGGATCGATGATTTGTTGGACCAATTGGTTGATGCGCGTGTTTTTAGCAAGATTGATTTGAGATCGGGATATCACCAGATTCGTGTGAAAGAAGAGGATATTCAAAAGACGGCCTTTAGGACACGGTATGGGCATTACGAATATTCCGTGATGCCATTCGGGGTTTCTAATGCGCGGGTGTGTTTATGGAATACATGAATCGTATTTTTCATGAACAGTTGGATCGTTTTGTGGTTGTGTTCATCGACGATATTTTGATTTACTCTAAGTCTCAAGAGGAGCATGAAGAACATTTGAGGATTGTGTTACAAATTTTGAAAGAGAAACAATTGTATGCTAAGTTGTCGAAATGTGAGTTTTGGTTATCGGAAGTAAGTTTTCTTGGGCATGTTATTTCCGGTTGTGGTATTAGTATTGATCCATCCAAGATTGATGCGGTGATGCAATGGGAGGCTCCTAGATCGGTTACGGAGATTCGAAGCTTTTTAGGCTTGGCGGGTTATTATCGGAGGTTTATTGAGGGATTTTCGAGGTTGGCACTTCCGTTAACGCAATTGACTTGTAAAGGAAAGGCGTTCATTTGGGATATTCATTGTGAAGAGAGTTTCAATGAGCTAAAAAGAAGGTTGACAACGGCTCCAATCTTGATTTTGCCAAGTCCGACGGAACCATTTGTTGTGTATTATGATGCTTCTTTGGTTGGTTTAGGTGGTGTTTTGATGCAATATGGGAAAGTTGTGGCTTATGCTTCAAGACAATTGAGAGTGCATGAAAGGAATTATCCTACACATGACTTGGAGTTAGCGGCCGTGGTGTTTGTTTTGAAAATTTGGAGGCATTACCTTTATGGTGCAAGATTTGAAGTTTTTAGTGATCACAAGAGCTTGAAATATTTATTTGATAAAAAAGAATTGAACATGAGACAAAGAAGGTGGTTAGAGCTTTTGAAGGATTATGATTTTGGTTTGAATTACCATCCGGGTAAGGCAAACGTGGTGGCCGATGCTTTGAGTCAGAAATCGTTACATATGTCCTCATTGATGATGAGAGAATGGGAACTCTTGGAGAATTTTAGAGACTTGAGTTTGGTTTGTGAAATGACGCCGAGAAGTGTGAGACTTGGTATGCTACATGTTACAAATGACTTTCTTGTAACCGTGTGTGAAAAGCAAAAGTTGGATTTGAAATTTGTTGATTTGATGATGAATGAGAATGAGGATTTCAAGGTTGATAATTTTGGAGTTTTGAGATTTCGTGGTCGTATTTGTATTCCCGATGATGCGGATTTGAAGAAGATGATATTAGAAGAAGGACACCGAAGTAGCTTAAGTATTCATCCGGGAGCGAATAAAATGTATCAAGATTTGAAGAAAATCTTTTGGTGGTCCGGACTAAAGAGGGATGTTGCTCAATTTGTGTATGCATGCTTAACTTGTCAAAAGTATAAGGTGGAACATCAAAAGCCTAGTGGATTTATGCAACCGTTGGACATTCCGAAGTGGAAATGGGATAGTATATCGATGGATTTTGTTACGGGGTTGCCGAATACGCAAAGAGGTCATAATGCTATTTGGGTAATTGTTGATGGGCTTACTAAATCTGCTCACTTCATTCCAATTGATATTAGTTATCCTTTGGAGAGGTTAGCTGAGATTTATATTCTTGCGGTTCTGAAGTTACATGGAGTTCCTAAGAGTATTGTATCGGATAGAGATCCTAGATTCACATCGAGGTTTTGGGAGAGTTTACAAAAGGCTTTGGGTTCTAAACTAAAATTGAGTTTGGCGTATCATCCGCAAACGGATGGTCAAACCGATAGGACAATTCAATCATTCGAGGATTTATTGCGTGCTTGTGTGCTCGAGCAAGGTGGTGCTTGGGATAGTTATTTGGCGTTGATTGAGTTCACCTATAATAATAGTTTTCATTCAAGTATAGGTATGGCACCATTTGAGGCCTTGTATGGTCGGAGATGTCGAACACCTTTGTGTTGGCATGAAACCGGTGAGAGGACAATAGTTGGACCGGAGATGGTACAACAAACGACGGAGAAAGTGAAGTTTATTCGTGAGAAGATGAAAGCTTCACAAAGTAGACAAAAGAGCTATCATGACAAGAGAAGAAAAGATCTTGAGTTTCAAGAAGGCGACCATGTGTTTTTGAGAGTTATGCCGGTTACGGGTGTGGGTCGTGCTTTGAAGTCGAAGAAGTTGACTTCTCGTTTTATTGGTCCGTATCAGATTTCTGCACGAGTTGGTGCCGTGGCTTACCGTGTGGCGTTGCCTCCGAATCTTTCGAATTTGCATGATGTATTCCATGTTTCGCAACTTCGAAAGTATGTTCCGGATCCGTCACATGTTATTCTTATGGACGAGGTTGAAGTGAGAGATAACCTTACGATTGAAGCTTTACCGATTAGGCTTTTGGATCGTGAAGTTAAGAAGCTAAGAGGCAAGGATATTGCGCTTTTGAAAGTAGCGTGGGGAGGCGTTGCGGAAGGCAATATGACTTGGGAACTAGAGAGTGGGATGCGAGAGTCGTATCCGGAGTTGTTTGAATCAGGTAATATTTTCGAGGACGAAAATTTCTAAAGTGGGGGAGAGTTGTAACGCCCCGATTCCAATTATTCCCATTTTGTTGAGTCTTTTATTTTAATTGTGTGATAAGTTATTTTATTTGTGGAATTGGTATGTTAATATGTTATGTTGACCAGTTATGTTATTTTACCATTTTTGAGAGTTTTCGGGGAAAAGTAGGATGAAGGGTATTTTAGACATTTCTCAATTAATGTTAAGTTAGAAAATTTAGTGGAAATATAATTGTGTGAGAAAATGAATTAAATTGAATTTGGGTAAAAAGAAAAAGAGATAAGAAAGGAAAATAGAAGGAAATAGAAAGAAAAGAGAAATAAAGAGAAAAAGGAGAGAAAGAAAGAGAAGGAAGAGAAAAGAGAAGGAAAAGAGGAAAACCAAGAAAATCAACCTCTAGGAATCGATTTAATCGGGTAAGGGTGTGAAATCTTGTTATCCTAATAATGTATATCATTATGTATGATTATGTATGTGTGTATTGGATTGTTTGTTTGGTTTTCATAGTTTGCCATTCTAGGTCGATTTTGAGGAATCGATGTTTTCGCGGTTAAAAATCGACATAAATGTGGTAGAACATTTTTTGCCATGATTGAATTGGGTTCTGATTGAGATATGATGATTTGGAAAGGTTTTGATTGGAAAGTATGGATTTTTGGGGTTATGACAGCGCAGGAAAATTCTGGGTTTTCCTTGGTTCGCCTAGCGAACCTGGGGCGAGCGGTAGCGAGTGAGGTTTTCGCGGGTTTGCCTAGCGAACCAGTTGGCGAAGGTCAGCAAAGGTTCGCTAAGTTGTTCGCCTAGCGAACTTTGGGTGTTTTTGGCTCTGTTTGGTTCTGACTTGGTTCGCCAAGTGCTCGCCTAGCGAACTTTGTGTCTGTTTTTAGCTAGCAGTTGGTTCGCTGGAACATTCGCCTAGCGAAGGTGCTAGCGAGTGCTTGCGAGATGGTTCGCCCAGCGAACAGTGCTGTTTGTGAAAAATTTGTTTTCTGCATAACTTTTGATCTGTGGTTCGGTTTGAGGCGTGGTTTGATGTGTTAGAAAGCTTATGGAATGTTACTTCTTAGTATGATGAATTGGAAAAATTGTTAGCCGATTTAATAAGTTGGAAAAGTCAGGAATAGTGTTATTTAGCGACTTTTACCGTTTTAAATGTGCGTTTGGATGTGAATCATACAATAGTGCATTGGTGTGAATGTATGTAGATTGTATGTGATTATATGAGAAGATGCATGAATATAATGTGAATATGTATGCATTTCAAGAATGTCTTGAGTCATTTGCATGTGAAGCATAATGATGTGCATTCTTGTGGTGAGGGATTCTAGTGAGAATCCGCTGTAAGGATCGTGTGCCCATGTGGGGTGTGAGCGATCGGATCGTGTGCCCATGTGGGGTGTGAGCGATCCATAAACTTCGTGTGCCCGTGTGGGGTGTGAGCGACGGTTGGTTCCAGAGGGAATCCGCTATAACGTCGTGTGCCCGTGTGGGGTGTGAGCGATGATTATAGACGATCGTGTGCCCATGTGGGGTGTGACCGATCGGATCGTGTGCCCATGTGGGGTGTGAACGATCCATAAACACCGTGTGCCCGTGTGGGGTGTGAGCGGTGGGTGAACATCGTAGGCCCGACGGGGAGTTACAGTGATGTAATGAGCGATGGTTCCAATAAGTTCCTGAGTGAACTTGAGATGATTGAGTCGGTACCGCATTGCATTTGGATAGAGTCGTGAGTCGGTCTCTATGATTTGCATTTTATCTTTATAAAGGTGCATTGATGAATAAACATAAATGTGTATGGTTATGTGGAATGATAGGAACCGTGAAAGTATGCATGATGTATATGCTTGGTTTGAATAGATATGTATACATTGCGATGTATATGAGTGGGATGTGATGAATTGTGGTGAGAATGTGGGATATGTGTATTTTTATGCTAATATATATAATTTTATGCATTGTTATTATGATAATATTTCTCACCTTTCTGCTGTTTTATAATGCTCTACGAGGCATTGCAGATTAGGTATGCTGGTGATCTTTTGTGAAGCGTGTCTTCATTCTTTTGGTCGGTTGGCTCTGATATGTAGCACCGGATAACTAGGATGGCTATTATTCTTTTGTGATGCATTCGTACATGTATCTTGTTGATAAATGTTTTTGTAAACATGAATTATGTTTATGGATAATCCTTGATGATGTATATATATGTATATGTATATATGTTAGTTGTGATTCAATGTTTAGATTTTTCGCTTTTATTCTAAACATTTGAGATGTAGGTGTAAGGACAAAGTTCCTCTGTTGCAAGGTTACCCCACTGTTGCATATCAATTTTTGAGCAGGTGTTGAATGTTTTAATTTCATATATAATGCGACATACCTCTTTTGTACTATGTTTATAATTATACTCTGACGAAATTTTAATATGTGCCTAAATGTTATTGTGATTATTTGGGGGTATAGAAAGGGGGTGTTACACATATCACATGTCTTAACTAGATCATTTGCATCTTTGAATAAGGAGAGCCAGAAATAACCTGGTTAAAGAACCTTGGAAACAGTCCTGGTTCCTCCAAAATGTCCTCCATCGGATGCATTGTGGCATGCTGACACATCTTCTTAGAAGTTGATCAACATATTTCTTGTTCCCGATTGACTCTTCCTAGTAGAAATTCTTGGAATCATGAAAGAAACCTTTCTTTGCTAAGAGTTGAATTCTGGAGGGACATATCCATCTACCAAATAATTCATAATATATGTATACCATGGTGTCATGATAGAAGTCATCGAAAGCAATTATTCATCAGGAAATTCTTCTCTGATTCCTTCTCTATCGTGCCATTGAACTTCCTCAGGGAGTCTAGAAAAAAATTCAACCACCAGGTTCTCCACTCCTTTTTTATCTCTGATTTCTAGGTCAAATTCTTGTAGTAGCATTACCCGTCTTATCAATATTGGTTTTGCATGCTTCATGGAAATGAGGTACTTGATTGTAGTATGGTAAGTGTATATTATCACCTTAGTTCCTACCAAGTAGGATATGAAGTTACAAAAAGAAAATACAATAGCCATCATCCCCTTCTCAGTGGTGGTGTAATTAATTTGTGCCTCTATCAATCTATTAATAGCATAATAAATGGGGTGAAACACTTTATCATGTATTTTCCCAAGAACATCCCCAATAGAAAAGTAACTTGCATCACACATGAGCTTGAAGGGCCTTGTCTGGTCTGGTGCCTTCACAATTGGTGTAGAGATCAATGCCTTTTTCAAATCCTTGAAATTTTGATCACTTTTGACCCTAAAGACATATGACACATCATGCTGTAGTAGTTGACATAAAGGCTTTGTGATCTTTTTATAAACCTTCTACAGAAACCCATTAAAAAGGGTAAAAACACATTTTTTTAGGTTGTGTTTTGGGGTATTTGTTCCTAATTCATCAAACCTTCATTTTTTTATAGTAGATTTAGCTTAAAAATAACACATGGAGTGTGCATCTTAATGATCCGAAGTTGAATCCACATCAATCGGAGTTGACAACCCGTGAGATTTGTGTTCTTCTTCTCTCTTCTCTTTGTACCCTCTATTTGTTGGGGTTTTGACGAGTGATTTAGGTTGAGTGCATTTGATCCATATATTTTTGAGTACATGATGGGTAGAACGAAATACAACTCCTGACGAGTTTTCTAATGTCTTAAGAATGTATTTTTTTCTTGTTTTATGTTTTTCCTTTTGCACTTTTATTCCAAACCTTTTAAACTCAAATTCAATAACATTTAAATTGTCAAACGACAGTTCAATAACACTAATCTATGTGGACACGATAATTTCTCGGATAAATACTTCAAAAAACATTTGTTGTTTGCCGCTTTACCGCACCAACAAAATGACACCGTTGTCGGGGATTGGTGTTTTTATTCACTACTACAAAACGCGTAAACAACGACGCCATGCTCACAACGCTTCATCCCTACACAGTTGTGACATATCTACACTAAGGCGCGGTTGTATTTTATTTGTTTATATAATAAAACTTATCTGTATATAACAACGGTTGATAAACCAACCGTGGTGATTATCTGTATATAACAACGGTTGATAAATCAACCATGGTGATACCTTCAAGCTTTCATGTATTCGAACCTCAGCACATTCATATATATTATTCCTTTTATGTTAAAGCGCGCCTTTACTTTTTTATTTACTTTTAATTAAAAAAATTAAAAGTTATGACTACGGTTGTTTATATACACCGTTGTGATATATTTTGTATGTTTTTTTAATTTTTAATTCTAAAAATAACTCTGGCGCTTTAATATGAAATTTTATTATGTAAATAATATATCATAACGGTGTAAATTCTTGACCGTCGCAGTAGTGTTTCAATAGTCTCCAAATTAGCTAGTTTCATTGTCTCTTCAGTATCCTTTTTTCCATTGAAAATAGAAACCAGACGAAACGTTACACGATTTCAACCCTAAACTCTAACCTTCAATACTGTGAAACAATACACGATTCCACCAAAGCTTGCATCATCAGTATCCATTTGTTGTCATTTTCGTCATCATTGTCACGATAGTGAAGAAAATAGAAGATTACGCACATACCATCACCGTCGTCATCATCGTCACCGTCGAGAAAGAAGATAACAACAACATCGTCGTTGTCGTAAGGAAGGAAGACAACAACAACACCAACACCAACATCGTTTACTTCGTCGTCACGTTTAGGGTACGTAAAATATTTTCCCCATCGATTATAGTAAACTCTTTTTTGCCATTGTTGTTCATGTTGTTGTTGTTGATTTTGAACTTAGATGTCGACCTTGTCGAGTTCTTCATCAGAAACCAGCGAAGAAACTAAAACAAATGAAAGGTTAGCCAATGAAACTCAAACAACTGAAAGTCAAACGAAAAGATCACAAAGAGGTGTCACAATGATGCCCCAATTCACATCAGTCTGCAACTCATCTGGTGCAAAAATTCTGATCGAGTTTGATTCGAACTATAGATTAGTGGATTGTCCACATTACGCTACTTTTAGGAGTTATGTTGCGTTCCTTGCACGTAGCAAAGTCAGTATACTGATTGATGATTGGAGAGAAGTGGATGGTAATGTAAAAGACAACATATGGACAGACGTTAAGGTATTTCATACTATAATTTTCATATATTAGATATCACTACCTATAGTTTCTAATTCATACTTATATATTGATTTAATGTAGTTGAATTTTGAGCTTACCGATGACTCAAAATTGAAAAGAAAGTGGATAACTTATGTCGGTGTTCGTTGGAGGGGATTTAAGTCACGGCTCACGGCTGACTACATTACGAAGCCTAAGAGCGGTCTTCAACCTCCTGGATTCGGTATAGGTTTTTATTTAAGAAGGTGTGGCACAAGTTTGCAAAGGAACGTCGTTCTGAGGAATTCAAGGTTAGTACTAGTCTTATGTAACCTATAATGTTATGCTAATGAGTTATAGGTACTAATCATACACATTTTTCACTATGTTAATAACTGGCTAAAAGCGAAGTAGGAATTCAGAACAAGGTGAAAAACATGTACCCCTATAGATTGTCTCGTGGGGGTTACAGGAAACTTGAGAAGAGGATCCTGTAGGAAAAACTACAAGAAGGAGGAGATGGTGACAATCCATCTCCACCTTCAAGACATGAGAAATGGAAGAGAGCTCGATTAAGACCTAATGGAGAGTACACCTCTGAGGCTTCAAGAGTAGTTGCTGAGAAAATTGTAAGTATATGTTTTGTTTAAATGCGTTTGCTTATGTAAATTGCTCATGAGTTGTTATTTAAATGTGTTTGCTTATGTAAGTTGCTCATGTTGTGTAGGATAACTTGGTTGTGGCAGCCCGTGAAGGCACATTTGTTCCGGAAGCACGACATGACATATTAGTCGAAGCTATCGGAACAGCTGAGCATGGAGGCCGTGCCCGTGGTGTTGGAGATGGTGTCGGCTTGAGGTCATACTTTGGATCTCAAAGAAGAAGCACCGAAACCGCTGAATTTCTTGCTCAACGACAAAAGATTGATAATGTTGAGAAGCAATTGGCAGAGCAAAGGATGCTGTTTGAGGAGGAGTGGGAAAAAAGGGAGAAAGAAGTGGAAAGGTTACAAGAGATGTATTCGGTATGTGTCGTAAATCGCGCTTATTTTTGTATGATATATATTATATGTTTTAATTGAATATATTGTGCTTATTTTTGTTTTATGTTCTAATTGAATGTTATGATGTAGAGATTAAGTGAAAGCCTCAAACAACGAACTAATGAAGATCGTCGTTGCGTTGGTGATGATCAAACTCCAAGTAGAAGTGTCGTAAATCACGCTTCTACAAAAGGGAGTAATTGTACAGCCCCTCCCCCACCTATAGATAACAGCAATGGGATATTGGACCCTAGTCCAAATGAAATAACAAGTTTATACTACTACATTACAACAACAGACCTTGCGCAAGCTCTCCCGCTAGAACATTGCCCAAAATTGGATTTAGTGTATTACACTCCTGAAGATGTGAGGGATTTTCTCGCAGGATATAAGTGGCTTTACATATCTATTTTGCAAGTTTGGTGCACGTAAGTATATAGTCAAATATACATGTCATTATAGAACATTATAATTTTTTGTATTTTCTCCCTTAATTTATTCATTTTCTTTGACCATTTAGGTCATTCACCGTGTTTGTATAGAATTGAATAAATACAGTACCTATGGAATCTAGGACCCAAGTTTTATTGCTTGGGCGTATAATGAAAAAAATATCAGAGAAAAGTACTTGAAAAGCCGGCTAAATGACGCAGGAAAAGAATGTTACCTTGCACCATTTTTATGTAGGTTAGGATTGTTGTAATTTATTTCTATATTCTATATTTAGTTTTGTTTTAGTAACAACTAATAATATATATATATATATATATATATATATATATATATATATATATATATATATATATATATTCTCGGGTTCATTCAGTGGTCATTGGCAATTAATCGTAATATCGTTTAGGACAAATACGGTGACATTACTGTGTTCCTTGCACGATCCACTCCACAAACCAATGAAAGATCTTGTATTAACGTAAGTGTCTTTGTTTAATATCATTTCCTTTGGCATTAATTGTAATTAGTTTATCATGTAATATGTTTAATTCAATTTTCAATGTGCAGTATTGTGGAGCAAGTTAATATATTGAGGAATGTTAGAAAAAAGCCCACATACCTTGCTCCTAAAGTAAGTGGCCCGATTACATGTTTATTTCATTTACATTCATGCATGTGTGGTTGTATTCATGTTTTTATATTCATGTAATTTGTAGACGAGGAAACAACGCGGGAGTTACGAGTGTGGGTATTTTATCATGAAACACATGTTAAACATCGTCCTTGCCGGCACTGTTGATTCATGGGCTACGGTAATATATGCCATAAAATGTTTACATATATTAATATATAAGTTGACTATTGAATTATTATCATGCACGATATATCTTCAATTTTTTGCTCTTATGTAGATGTTTAACGACGAAACCCCATTCCCCCTTGAGGACTTTGTGGATCTTCGTAAACGTTGGGCGTATATCCACAATGAGCTTAAGGGTTCTGCTCCTGCTGTATGATATATCAGCAACATTTTTTTATGTACATATTTTTTGCTTTTGATGCTCATAATGTGAACAATAGTTTTGGCTTTTGATGCACATAATGAAATCAATAATATTAGCTTTTGATTTAAACAATGTTAGCAGTTTAATTCTCTGATTCATTTAGCTTTTGATGTAAATTTCTTTCGATGTAAATTTTCTGATTCATTTATAAGGATAAAATATAGGAAGAATTGTGTTTGATGCACATATTGTGTTTGTATGTAAACAGAAGTTGTTTTAACAGGATAAATTATGGGAATAATTTGATACGCAGATAAATTTTATATTTAAAACAGTCTATTTTTGGCAGCGGTTATAAACCTATCCGTAGTTGTATGTCAAACGCTAATATAAATAAAAAATGTTGTTGCTGAGAATCAAACCAGATCACAGTTTAGTATATCACAACGGTTGACTAAACTAACCGTCGTGAAATGGTGCGCGCATACTGGAATACAACAATGTTTCTCTGACCGTCATTGTACGTACCTCATATACAACAACACTCTACATAACAACGCCTTCGCCCCCGTCATTATATGTCATTTCCAACCGTTGTTAAATGGGTTTTTCGTAGTAGTGATTGGATCGCATTGCGATAGTTTCTTTGTTTTTGAGTTTTGTAGATATCGTATATATTGTCTATTTTTACTTTTTTATATTGATACTTGTATATGTTTACCATATTTGTGAATTTTACATATTTTGCATACTTGTGAATATAGTGTATATATTTGTTTCTCTTCACATTTGCCAAAAGTGTGGTTAGATGTGTAGTTCCTGTTAGAGCTCGAAAAGGTGAGAGCAAAGGCGGGAGTGAAAGCATTTGGCTCTTCCGAAGCAACGTGTTGGTTTGTAAATAATAGGCGTCGAGCTTACGACGTAAAACAAGCATGTTGTATTTTTTTTAGTTTCTTTATTGCTTTTATTGTATTAGTATAGGTAGTGTGGTGAATTGGTTAAACAAGTTGAAATTGGACCAGTTCTTAAAATTCTCAAATCTTCACTTTTCAACTTGTTTAATTCAATTTCACCCGATATTTTAGTATGTTTATAGTAGTTTGTTTGAATTTGTTATTTTTGTGTTTGTCCAAGAGCTTGTTTTGAGTATCCTGAGAAAGTTTGAGGTGATTTTTCAAGTTGACCATTTCAACTTGCGGATGTATGGTAATGATATTGTTTTGAAGTTGGTACACGCCAGGTACTCGTTTATCGCTTTCTATAACATAAGATGTTTAGGAAACTTTTCATTCGTACAAATTCCATGTCATTCATTCTTGTACAATACTTGTTTTTTTCATTGAATCACTTTAGTTCCCTTTTTACCCCCAAATGTGAGGAAGCTTTCCATTGTTCATATATGCTGGAGGCCACAATTCTTGTTTTAACTGGATTTCTTTATGATTAATCTTTTGTTTGTGTTGATTGTATGAAAGCATGAAAATGATTAAGGCATTTTGTTTGATTATTGAGCACAACTACCTAATCAAATAGTCAATTCACCTTGTGAGTGTGTGAACTTTTATTAAACCCTTTTGAGCCTTTTTGTCAATGTCCATGTTGTTTTTAAACTTGATGCTTGTCTATGAGTATTAGTTCACCTTTTTGAATGAATGTTGATTATTTGTTTTCTTGAACCCTCAACCACGTGTTGTTGTTTGAATTTTTACCTTGCCTTAGAAAGTAGGGAGTATTCACACATTGATGTTGGTTGAATTCAAATTGGGGAGAGCAATGTTTGCTCACTTATGTTGTTGGTTGCTATGCGGTTGTGAAAAAGAAAGAAAAAGAAAAAAAGTAAAATAAAATAAAAAAAGAGAAAAGTTTTGAGAAAGAAAAACAAAAAAAGTATCAAATAATTGTGCTAATAAGTTAGGTATGTTTGGTGTAACACTTGGGATGAAAGATGAAGTTTGATTAAAATTTTGTGTTTGAACTTTTGTCAGCTGATCACTCCCTTAGGTTTAGGAAAGTTTTTGTTTCGATTAACTTTAGGAATTGCCCCTTGTTTGTTAACCAAGCCACATTACAACCTTGAAAAGCCCTTGTGATTCTTGCCTTTGTATGCTCAATGTGAATTTTTGGATGAATGCATAACTTATTCTTTTGTTTGGAAGATTGTTGGATGAGTGTCAAATCCTCACCTTTGTGTGTTTTTCATCCCTCGATGAATTTTTGCTAGGTGTGATTCATGATTTAGCTTGTGTTGTTTTAGATTGTTTGGCATGACTTTTGTACTTAGGATTTGTTTTGTTTTCATGTTGTCATTGTAGGATGGTGGTAGGTGTTTACTTTGCTTATACGTTTTTTTATTTGAACCATACATTTTTTTTCAATTTTAAAAAACCTGTTGATTTGTGATTCTTGGATTATCGTCTTTTGTTTCATTAAGTTGTTTGACTTTGTTTCAGGACAAACAATGTTTTAAGTTGGGGAAAGTTTGATAAGTGCTAAAATGTCGTGTTTTGAGTAGTAGTTTTGCGGCACTTATCGATTCATTTTATTGAATTTTTTTGAATAAAACCCCACTTTGTTTGTAAAAGTGTATATTTAGTGTATACTAGTATTTTCGTGTAAATATCATTGAGTTTAATTGTTTTTATCTCATTTTTGTAGGTATTCAAGCATTGATATTTAGTCTTTGTTAGATAGAGAATTGAATAAGCTTTCCTACGCTTTCGACCGGGCCTCAAACGGAGTTATGGTTCAAAATTTATGAAGAAAACAAGATGCTGAGATTTTCTACTGTCAGCTCTCGCCCTGAGCTCGTCGGGCGAGCCAGAAATTCCCTAAGCTGCAGAAAAAGCCGCCTAAGCTCGCCGGGCGAACCGTTACTTCGCCAGGCGAATTTGTCTGGGCTGAAACAAATTAATAGGGGTAAAAACACATTTTTTTTAGGTTATGTTTTGGGGTATTTGTTCCCAATTCATCAAACCTTCATTTTTTTGTAGATTTAGGTTAAAAACAACACATGGAGTGTGCATCTTGACGATCCGGAGTTGAATCCACAACAATCGGAGTTGACAAACCGTGAAATTTGTGTTCTTCTTCTCTCTTCTCTTTGTACCCTCTATTTGTTGGGGTTTTGACGAGTGATTTAGGTTGAGTGCATTTGATCCATATATATTTTAGTACATGATGGGTAGAACGAAATACAACTCCTGACGAGTTTTCTCATGTCTTAAGAGTATATTTATTTTTTTGTTTTATGTTTTTCCTTTTGCACATTTATGCCAAACCATTTAAACCCAAACTCAATAACATTTAAATTGTCGAACGGCAGTTGAATAACACTTATCTCTGTGGACACGATAATTTCCCGAATAAATACTTCCAAAAACTTTTGTTGCTTGCCACTTTACCGAACCAATACTAATCATCAGATGATCTTCTTCTTCACTGCATCTTTCATGATAGGATTTAATCTTGTTTGGATCTCTATACTATTCTTGGCATTCTCTTCCAGCAGTATTCTATGCATGCAAATAGTATGACAGATTCCCTTGATTTCATATATTTTCCAAGGAATGGCCTTCTTGTTCTTCTTTAGAAGTTCCAAAAACTGACATCTCTTCTCTTCTGACAAATCAGTGGGAAGGGAGTTGTTTCAATTCCAATTCAAGTGGTTTCTCAATGGATGGGAAATTGTATTTCACCATATCAGTTATTATTTCCCAGGTCTCAAAGTGTTACATCTTCCTCTCAATTGGAAGGAATGGTCCATGTAACACCTCAATTTTTAGTAATTATTTATTTATTATATTAATTGATTAATTGAGTGATTTTGTGAATAAATAATTTAATTGATTTATTTGATTTATTTGAATTAATTGATTTAACTGAATTATTTGATATAATTGAATTATTTGATTTATTTTAAATAATTGAATTAATTGAATTAATTTATTTATTTGGTTTATTTGAATTATTTGATTTATTTGATTTGGTGGAATAAAATAGAATTGGTAGGAATAATTATTTGGGCCTATTTGGGAGTGTGAATAGAAAGTGAATGAGTGTGTTAGTAAGCCCAATAAGTAATTGTGAGAGTTAATGAAATAAGAGAATGAGATGGAATAGGGTTAGAAGTTGGAAGAGGGAAAAAGAGGTTAGAGAAGAGGAGAAGAGGAGAAATCAAGAACAAGAGCTAGAAATCCACCAAGAATCAAGGTAAGAGTGAGTTTTTATATAGTTATTGAAATTATATGATAGTGTATAATGGGTAGAAACATGTTTAGGATGAAACCTCTAATTTCCATGATTTTATAATGGTTAGGTTAGATTTTTGAAGAATTTTCTGATAATTATTTGGAAATACTAATTGTAGTCTCCATTATTAGTACTTTTGTATAATGAAAACCATGTGGGTGTGCTTGCCAGACTGTTTTCCATATCACCTTGATGCAAAACGAAAGAAATGATATCCTTAAAGCCTAACCTTACTGTAGCGCATAGTGATGGTGAATGAACAAGATGTAATGGCTTTAAATCATACGAGTAATGTAGCGCTACATTTCATATCAAAAGAAATGTTGGTTTATGCTTTTGTCACAATAGCACATGCTTTGAAAACAAGATAAAACATAATGATTTTTTTCATTACATCCTGAGATTTATCACAAGTATTAGATAGGATTTATGAAAAGTAATACATACATTGGGTAGGTAGCGCTATATGAGGCAAGTGGTGTATAAGCAAAACAAAAGTGATAACTTCAAGTTTCTATGTCACTGTAGCTTATTACTTGATATCCAAACGAAAACATGACTTCAATTTGTGAACAGTAGTTTTGCATACCTCTTAGAATCCAACGAAACATGAAAATATGCATAGTATTAAATTGTTAAATTGGTTAAATACTATTAATTATTAGCTATTGGTTTAATTCTATTGTGAACTATTTTGGTATTTAAAAATTTATGAGCTATTATGAAATTCGTTAACCTTAGTTAAGTGCACTCAGTTGAAGTCCAATAAGTTGCCACTATGTTATGTTATTCCTTGAATATAATGTTAGTTCAATGATTAAATCATGTTAAATTGCATTGCTCGAGTCAGATTAGTATAGGACATGAGTTAGCTTAGCTGCATTTGGTTAATTAGTTAGATTAAAATTCTATTTGAAATTGGTTTGATGACAGCTAAATGTTGCTAGTAAGAGTAGTAGCTACTCTTTTGTTTTGAACGAATGGTGATATAGGTATTTCATAATCGGAACAGTAGCGATACTCTTGTATCCAAATTAAATAAGTGATAATTGATTAGATTGGAAATGTAGCTTGGGGAGTCAAATCATCCACTTTATGATATTAAATAATCACAAGTAGCGTTTTTATTAATAGGAAAGGTATACTTCAAACTAGTGTATGTTAGCGGTATGTGTTTTAGTTGATAGAACTAAGGATAACACATTGGTAGTATACTTACACTAAAGCCAAAATGTGATGTACTACCCACTTGATATTTAAAACAAAATATAGTATTTTATAAGATTAGTTACTGTATGTCCTACACCTTGTTTTAATGACTTCAATAATTTGTAGCAGTTTTGTATCTGTGTACACTTAACTTTCCTTTAATTAAATAAGTAACAAATTAAATTGCATATTGTATTGAAACAAAAACGGAACAAGTGATACATTATGAATTGGATACAGTAGTCGCATGTACCATGAGAAACAACAAAATGTGATACCTTATACTACATTAGGAACTATATTAAAATAATTAATATAGTTATTGAATTTTGAATATTTAATGAATATTAAATATTAATTGGATATTGAACTTAATTATAGGTGATTGATTCATTATTCTATATTTAATCGGAATGTGTGTTTTGTGAATTGAGGTTGAATCGTGTTGATACCTTGTGTATTACTTGCTTGTGGTGATGATAATACAATTGAGATTGTATTGTAAAATGTGTTGTATACCATTTGAAAATGTGATTGTGTGTGCAACTGTGTGGTAATACAAATGTGATGAATTATTAAAGATATGCATGATTTTAAGATTAGAGAATGGTCTTAATTGCATATGATTGTTGATTACATACGCACTATTTGTGTCAAGAGGCAATGCTTGCTAGTTCCGTGGGAGCTAGTAACTTGTCCCAAACCTAGAGTGGGGTTTGAAAGCTTAGGGGACGTGCTTTTGTTTGTTATTGGTCTAGGGGACGGACCCGGTTTAAGTGTAAAAACCGAAAAATAATAACAAGTGTTGGTACCACATGGCATGAGTTGCATTGAGTCTTGCATTGAGGTACATTGTGTATATGTTTGTTATATGAGATTATGTGAATTCATGTGAAATGAGTAATAGGTAAAATTGTGGATTGTGTGGGTATACTTGTGAATGGTATGGTTACTTGAGTGATACTTTGTTGATAAAACTTTGAAGTGTGAGAATAATGGTGATTATGCTTGTATGCCTTAAATTAATTATTATCTTATGATTTCAATAATTATGTGAACTCTCACCCTTCTGTTGGAATGATGTTTTATAAGACATCACTCAGGTACTGAAGATTAGAGTTGCTTGCTAGTACAAGGATAGCTATTTGGAGTAACTTGTTTAGCTTCCTTATTTATTTTGGGTCGAGTTGTGCTCTGATTATGTAACACTGGGGAACGTTTGATTCATGTTTTGAGAGATACGATTGTATACTTTATTTATTTGTTAATCTGATTTAAATTTTATGTTGAAGTGGCTTTTTATGCCTAAGTTGATTTAATGAAGGAAGTTTATTTGAGACTTGAATGTTATGAGATTCTTAATGGAAGTGATTCCGCTGCTACATGCTATGTGAAAGTATATGGAAACAAGAATTCAATTTAAGTGTTATTGAGCATGACAGGTGTATTTGTGATGTTTTGAAAATACATGTGACACCCTTTTGTGAAATGCATGATATTTACTCTGATTTATTTATATTTATTCCGCGGGGTTTAGAAGGGTGTTACATTAGTGGTATCAGAGCAGGTCGGTCCATCCGGCCAGGTTGTCTAATTTTGTTTGTTCCCTAGTATGCGACATGTGTGTGAAAACACTGTCGGCACACGTTTGTTTTTCTAACCTTTGTTTGTAGGAGTGGGATTGAAACAAGTGAGGGAGAAGCTTGTGCTTCTCCAAGATGCTTCAAGTGTGGAGTGGTGGCTCAGTGTGTAATTGAACGCTATTATAGTTTGGTAAAGATGGTTTATGCCCCATCATGATTGTCTGTTGTCTATTGACAAACTGAGAAACTGATCAACCTTAATCTCTTATTGATAGTATATGGGATATTGTTGGATGGAATAGACGTGTCTTTCGAGCTTAGATGGTGTGTGCAGTGAATTATTTGGAGTTAAGCCAGGTGCTGACAGATTGTTGTGATAAGACAGTTATTTTCTTGAACCTGAGAATGAAGAAGACTTGTTTATGTCTATTAACTAAGTGAATAAGTCGGTGCAAGATGGTGCCGAGATGTTTATGTTGATGGCAACTTTGAGTATTAGTGGAATTGGAGCAGTGGGTGCTTTACCGATTGTTTGTGAATTTTCGGAAGTTTTCCAGATGAGATAAGTGATTTACCGCCGGAACGTGAGGTGGAGTTTACGATTGACTTAGTTCCTGAAACTACGCCGGTATCGATGGCTCCAAATCATATGTTCGCATCGGAATTGAAAGATTTAAAGAGTCAACTTAAAGATCTACTTGATAAGGGATTTATTCGTCCGAGTGTGTCACCGTGGCGTGCACCAATTTTGTTGGTTAAGAAGAAAGAAGGTTCTATGAGACTTTGTGTGAATTATAGACAATTGAACAAGGTGACTATCAAGAATAAGTATCTACTTCCGAGGATTGATGATTTGATGGAACAGTTGGTTGGTGCAAGTGTGTTTAGTAAGATAGATTTGAGGTTTGGGTATCATCACATTCGTGTGAAGGGTGAAGATATTCAGAAGACTGCTTTTAGAACAAGGTATAGTCACTATGAGTATTCCGTGATGCCATTTGGTGTGACTAATGAACCTGGTGTATTTATGGAGTACATGAATAGGATTTTCCATATATATTTGGACAAGTATATGGCTATGTTCATCGACGATATTTTGATATATTCAAAGAATGAGGAGGATCATGCCGAGCATCTGATGGTTGTGTTATCTGTGTTGAAAGAGAAGCAGTTGTATGCTAAACTTTCTAAGTGCGAGTTTTGAGTGAAGGAAGTGAGTTTCCTTGGCCATGTGATTTCGAGTAGAGGTATTGTAGTTGATCTGTCGAAGGTTGAAGCTGTATCGCAGTGGGAAGCTCCAAAATCTGTTTTTGAGATTAGAAGTTTTCTTGGTGTGGCAGGTTATTATCGGAAATTCATTGAAGGATTTGCCAAGTTATCATTGTCGCTGACGCAGTTGAATAGAAAGGGTCAAGCTTTTGCTTGGAATGCAAAGTGTGAAGAAAGTTTTCAAGAGCTTAAGAGAAGGTTGACGACAACTCCTGTATTGATTTTGCCTGATCCGATAAAACCGTTTGGGGTATATTGTGATGCTTCGTTGATGGGATTGGGAGGTGTATTAATCAGCAAGTTGTAGCTTATGCTTCAAGGCAACTTAAAGTGCACGAGAGGAATTACCTGACACATGATTTAGAATTGGCTACTGTTGTGTTTGTATTGAAGCTTTGGAAGCATTATTTGTTCGGATTGAAATTTGAGGTGTTTAGTGATCATAAAAGTTTGAAGTATCTCTTTGACCAGAAAAAATTGAATTCGAGACAGAGAAGATGGTTGGAACTTCTGAAAGATTATGATTTTGGTTTGAATTACCATCCGGGTAAGGCAAACGTGGTAGCTTATGCATTGAGTAGGAAATCTTTGCATATGTCGATGATGATGGTAAGAGAGTTGGAGATGATTGAGCAATTTTGAGATATGAGTTTAGTTTGTGAAAATACTTCTTATGGAGTTAAGCTTGGTATGCTGAAGCTTACTAGTGGTATTCTGGATGAGATTCGAGAAGGTCAGAAATATGATTTGAGTTTGGTAGATCGATTGACTTTGATCAATCAAGGTCGAGGTGGTGATTTTCGGATTGATGAAAATGGTATCATGAGATGTCGTGATCGAGTTTGTGTTTTGGATATTGCTGAATTAAAGAAGAGTATTCTTGAGGAAGGGCATCGTAGTGGATTGAGTATTCATCCGGGAGCTACTAAGATGTATCAGGATTTGAGGAAAGTATTTTGGTGGCCTTGTATGAAGAAAGATATTGCAGAGTTTGTGTATTCTTGTTTGACTTGTCAGAAGTCGAAGATTGATCATCAAAAACCGTCGGGTTTGATGCAACCATTATCTATTCCTGAGGGTGTAATACCCCATATTATCTAAATGCTCAATTAGATATCAAATGAGATCAGATGAGTATCTATGTGCTTTATCTCTGGTAAATTGGATTAATGGAATCCTCTAAGTACTTTAAGTATTATCAATTGGGATCAATAGAGCAACTGATGAACTCCGAAGAGATCAAATTATTTTATTAAAGAGACAGATCAATAATTATTAGTTTAAGAGAGGATTTTAAGGTAACTCTAATAATTGATCAATTGGTGTTAGATGATAAAATATCAATTGGAGATATTTTACTCTATTGAATTATATTATATAATAAGGTTATATATATATATATATATATATATATATTTGTTAAAAAGAAAGAAAAGGAAAGAAGAAGAAGTTAGTAAGAAGAGAAAGAAAAGGAAGAGAAAGAGAGAGAGAGAGAAAGAAGAGAAGAAGAAACTTGGAAGTTGAAGAACAACTTAGATCATCATCTCATCTTCATCAAATCATCCCAACATCTTCTTCATCTCCTTCATCTTGTTATTGGTGAGTTCTAGTTAGAACCCTAAGTATAGAAACTTAGGTTAGAACTTGGAAAAAAAATGGTGAAATTGGATTGATCATGCTAAATGTTGTTTGGTATAGTTAATATTTGAAATAGAACACATAATATGTGTGGGTTGTATGAAATTATAGGGTAACCGGTTACTCATTATAGGGTAACCGGTCACATGCCGAAAAATTATAGTTTTTACGCAGAAAATGAACTGAGTAACCGGTTACTCGATATGAGGTAACCGGTTACCCTATTGGATTTTTGGCTACTGTCTGCGCAGGATGAATGCGTAACCGGTTACTCATTATAGGGTAACTGGTTACCACTGTTGTGTTTTGAAAAATATTTTAGAAAATTAATATCTTTTGAACCGTGCTTCCCATCGAGGTGTTCTTGGTACCGATGGAAAGCTATGGAAATGTACTACCTGATAAAGGTGAAAAATATGGTTTTCGAAACCCGATTAAATAAATCGGAGGGAACCTAAGGGTTATGTAACTTGCGATTGAATTATTATATGTAATTCAAAAATGTAAATTGTAATATGCTTTGTCTAATATTGATGTTAAACATGATTGAGGGAATATGCATGTCAAAATATGGAATAGGTAGAGTGAGGAGACCTTACTATGAACTTATGTTAGAACCTAGTAATAAGCTAGGAAATTGATAAATAACTTAATGACGACGCTCGTGCTGAAGAGGCCGAGGCGTGTGTCTAGTACCGAATGGTATAGAAAGAACAAGACACTAGTATGGAACACGTGTATCTTTGATTTTTTTTCGAGTAAAGGCAAAAGAGGCCTAAAGGCTAATGTGGCCTAGAATTGTTGAATACAATTATGGTTGTATCTGAAATCACGAAATCGTAACCATTCCCCATTATGTGCCGTTTCATTAGTAACGAGCTCCTCTAGAATGAATGCACGATTACTTGGTAGGTTTGATTCCCAATGTTATAGCACGAATGGAACCTATATGGTAAAGAGACTTGTGACGGTGTACGGACCATGTGAAGTGACGAATTAAGGTGATAATGTATCCCTTAGTTCCGAATCCATCTCGTATGCCAAGTAATCTACGAGGATCCATGACTCGTTCTGACTTCTAGACGTAGAAGAGGACGGGAATAAGGGATGCCTTGATAGGGTTGACGATAGTGATAACTTTTGAGTTAATGGACTCAATAATGTGTTTCCATATAGTGTGAGATTGAGAATTCAAGGTCATTTCCCTTCCCCTAGACTTGAGTTAGGATTTGGCTAGAACCCTGTAAAGCCGAGAGAATCCATAAGATAGGGAACTCACTGAGATTAATATCTCACCCCATTATTGTTGCTATTTTTCAGTCATTGATTACATGTTTGATTTACAAGTGAAGCTATGCTTGGATGTTTCAAGTGAAGCTTAGCTTTAGTTTTCCGCTGTGTATTTGTTGTATACAAATGAGGATATTGTATATTGATTTTAGATTTTATCGTTTTGGCTGATTTCCATGTCTTGTACCATAGATTGTATATGTGTTTAGTAATGGTCAAGTATGTGAATTATGCCAATAGGCACTTGTGATGGTGTCAGTACCAAATAAAATGCTTGTATAGTATTATTCTAGGTATATATTATACAGGGCATTACAGTTGGTATCAGAGCAGGTCGTGTCCTCGACCTAGCCTTGAAACATCATAAGTAAATTTATTCTTGCCTCTTAAGTGGTCTTGCCAACCTGACTCTTAATATCATACTCTGTAGTGTTGGGCCTGATCAACCTAATGCTATGTATGTGATAGGTAGAATCATGGTAGAGCGACCATGAGGATTCCGAAGTGTTGTCGAAACTTGTGTTGTGAGGGTAGACTCAAGCCAAGAGTTAGCAGTGATGAGTTTTGGTCAACTCAGTTGAGATCTTAGTAGAAGTTGTGATTTGGGTATCATGGAATTAAAGAATTGTGTGATGTTCAAGCAATCCTTTGGTATGGATGGAGTCTGAAAGTTAAGGATCTCTATCGGGCTATTGGTCAAAGTATTGAGGAAAATGTAATATCGCTAGTAGTGTTGGATTGGCCACATGAAAGGATAAGGGTTTCAAGTAATCTCATTCTGTGAAAAAAAATAGAAAGTTGTTTTGTGGAACATATGACGTAAGGTCCGGAAGTGAGATAAGTATTGGTGCTTCAGTTTCTAAGGTCGCTATAGTATCTTGAATGGACGAGAATACCTTAAGTAGTGTGTTCAGAACAATGTCTTCCGACTGGTTAAAAGTTGAGGGTTAAGGAAGTTCGGCATTTATATGAACCTAAAGTAGTAGAGAAGTGTGTGAAGGAACACAAGGATGTGTTTACATGCTTCAAGTGAAACAAGTATGTGTCGGACGAAGGGTAGGAGATAAGTCGCGCGTATTCAGATGTGTAGGGAGATTAAGTTCTAGATGATACATCAGGATTTCTGTATTCAGTGAGAGACCAATATGGAATTTGTCAAAATTACCCAAGGAACATTATAAGGTATTGTGTCGGAGGAAGTTGAACTTTATTTAGTGACAGAAAGTGTAGTGATACGGACCTGAAGAAGTTTGTATTAAGAAACAGAGTAAGTACCTTGGACTTAAGGAAATCTAAGTATGATGGTTTTATATTAGGACATAAAAGGATTACAATGGAGAGCGAAGTAGGCGCGATGTGGAGAACTGTATTAACAGTATGTTATGAGGAAGTGATAACGGAACGTATTTTAGACGAGTGTGCAATAGAATTCTTAAGATGTTGCTGAAGCTATAAATTAAGGAATGTAATCAAAGATGGTTCACCCATGAGAACATTATTGGTATGACGTGGAATGAGAAAGTTACACCTTGGTATTGAGGAATGCGTAATAGTAGCACCATGGTCACAAGTGTACGTGATGGATTCTTATTCTTGAGACAAGTGTGAAGGGATGTACTTTGTGGAACAGTGAGTATTGTGTTTTAAGAAGTAAGATTGTGGTAAACAACGAGAAACGAAACAAGACTTATTATAAACTAAGTGTAAATCATGGAATGATTTATACCATAAGGGTTTGGTAATTACTTGATGAAAATTGTAGGTTGCGGATCTTCCATTAAATAATTTGATGCAAGTGGGATGTTCATTGGATAGTGAAGGGTAATAAGTCCCGGTTAATGTGTACGAAGTGATGGGAAGGTTCTTCAAGAGGATGCATTAACCCGATTTATTTTCACGTATAGAGAAACTTCTGTAATTGTGAATAATCGGAATATTCGAAATCTACCTTTTGTTGGACCAAGGACGTAGTTGTTTTAGTTCTCACCAAGGAGTTCAAGTGAGAAAACAAGGTTGTATACTTGTTATGACGTGTTCATCGCTTTAGTGGTATCGTTTAATGGTTATGTGTTGGGTTGTGCTTATAGACGAATCAAGTATGAGTTGTGGCTAAAACCTAGAATGTCGTCATTATTGACTTCGCTCTAGTGTAGTTGTTTGAGTAGAAAAATGAACTATCCTGCTGAAGTTTTGTAGTGTAACCGCGTTAGAATTTGGAATTTTTCCTTGTCACTTGGTTGGAGTGTGTCGTCGACTTTGTCGGTTTTACCTTGAGTGGATCATGGTTAGTGAATATTATATAAGTTAAGAAGCCACGAGTTGAGAATGATATTGTGGGTTAGAGTAAGCCGGATTGATGGTTTTGAATAGGGATGGTTTTTGAATTAAAAGGAGTTGGTTTTCAGCTTCTGCAGCAGTGTTAACCGATTAACGCCATGTGGGTAACCGATTAACACGTGCAAGGATGGTATTTTGTGCTAAATTTTGAGGAGTTAACCGATTAATCTCATACAGGTAATCGTTTAACATGTGTGTAAATTGTCAAATCCCTTAAGAACCATCATCTGCATTTTGTTACTTTATGTTCTTCCGATTGATAAGTGGTCAGAGAATGGAAAATGAGATTGCAAGTAAATGAAAGAAGGATTTGTGTTTCGATATAGGAACTTCTGAAAGGTGTTGCGTAGTCGACCATTGGTTCAGACGACAAGGGAGTGGACTTTGGGGAAATAATCTTGTGAACCGTGTTGAGTATGAGAAGATCTTAGGTGTATTACCATTGCGAGTCTTAAGGACGAAGTTGGAAAATACTCACGAAGTATTGATCTTGCAAGGAATATTTCGGTGTGTAATTATGGTATTAGTAAGGTATGAACGGTTGGTCCGAGTTAGAAATTGTTATCTTCCGTGAGTTCACGGCATCAGATTTAGACCGTGAGAGTGGTACTAGTTGTGTGCAGTTGTGTTCCCGATCAGCTGGACACCCGACCACTTCTCAAAGAAGCCCAATGTTTACGTCTTTGAACCGAGCGCGCTACACGGGCAGGATGCCATGGCTTACGAGAGACTGGTGGCTTAGGTAAACTCTTTCAGCCTTGCTGAGTGTTGGACGAGTAAGGGCCCGCCTATCTTTGACGAGGATGGGAGTCAAAGGGTCGAGCGCCGGTTTATCCCCGTTAAGGCACTGCTGGAGTGCAAGACTCCCGCGGATGTTGAAAAATTGCTAGGTAGTCTTAGTTGCTTAGGCTTTGTTTGTGTTATTTCTGTTCCTCGTAGCTAAAGTGCTTGTTTTCATTTGTGCAGGTGAGATGCCTCAAGCTCGTGACCGCGTGGTGAGGAACGCTATGGCGAGGGGTAAGGCTGGAGCGGCTCCCCCTAAGACCCGGACTGCTGCTGGTACTCGTGCTCCTTCCCTTGTTCAGACTGCTCTGGGGACCTCTGCTTCTCCCACTCCAGCTCCCCGGGACTCCCCACTGGCTCTGGCTGGCCGAGCGAAACGGCAAAGGTCGTCGGATGCCGTGGACCTGACCTGGGCGCCTGAGAAAGGGAAGTTTGAGCTCCCCCCTTGCGTCCTTGACTGGAGGTTCTTTGAGGGCAACACTTTGGTCGTTCCGCGGGCAGAATCACTCAACCTGGGAAGCATGGACCGAGCGAGCAAGAGGGCGCTGGTGGCCCAGGATGCTTCTGCCATGGTGAGGATGCTGGAAATGGCGGCCGTTTATGCGGAAGGGGACTCCGTGCTCGAGGCTGAACTCACTACTGCCCGGGCCTCCGAGGCATCCCTAAAGGAAGAAGTCAAGGGTGCTCGGGAGGCTAGGAAGAAAGCCGAAGAGGAGGCGACCAAGCTGAAAGAGGAGGTTGCCAAGCTGAAGGCGGAGAAGAAGGCTGCCAAGGAGTTGAACAAGGAGTTGATGGCGGCCAGTGCCCCGGGTGCTGATGAACCGGATGAGATAAAGGTGTTGAAAACTAGGGCTGAGCTGGTCGCCAGCATACTGCAGGCCGAGGAGGACGGCATTGCTGTGGCATTGGAGTCCTTCGAAAGTGCCGTGGCCCAGTTGCGGGTGGTGAACACTGGGCTCGACATTTCGACCAATGGTATCCACTACCTTGCACGAGTGGAGGATGATCGCATCGTCTTGCCCGTAGGCCTTGTTCTTGACACCCCTGAGGTTCAGCCCGAGGAGCAGCCCGAGGAGGAGCAGAGGCCCGAGCAGGAAACAGCCGAGCAAGCGGACGAACAAGGAACTTTGGTTCGTCTGATGTTGTTGTATTTTGTCCGGCCTGCGTGCCATTGATTTTTCTATAATCTTTTTTTATTCCGGGGGGGCATGGCCCCTTTTTTATGTAATATGCACAATTTTTGGCCCTTGTGGCCTTTTTATTTAATGCTCGGTTAATGTTATCTATACAATTTTGGTCGTAATTCACATTATTGCTGTATTTTATATTAGTTGTGCATGTGTGGCTGCCCGTCGGAGGGTGTGTCTGTTAACGGAGTTTTCTTTTTGAAAGATGGCTCGTTGTGTTTGAATTCGCCAGTGCGGGGAACTGGTCGAATAACCGGGGAAGATCCCGGCGAGGTTGCGGATCTCAGGTCGCGATCGAGGCCTGAGATTGCGGCGTGAACGTCCCATCGCGAGCTGGGGTTCTGCCAATCATGGTACTTGGGCGAAGGCGATGCTCGGTTGAGGACCGCCGACGAGCAGAGCTCCGGCTCATTCACTTGAGCGGGATTCTACTTTGTGCGTGTGCGTCGTTTGTACCTGGATGAGCACGGTGACCGTTAGGTGGTCGCTTGATGCGAGGAAGCCTATAGTTACTTTAGCTGTAGTATTGCTTAAGTTTCTCAGCGTTCCATGGCCGAGGGAGTGCATCCCCGTTAAGGGTTTCGAGGAAGTACGCACCATTTCCCGTTTTGGCACGCACTCTGTATGGTCCTTCCCAGTTGGCTGCTAGTTTGCCTTCGCGAGAGTCCTTGTGGTTTCTTCGCAAGACAAGGCTGCCCATGTCGAACTCTCATCGTAAGACTTTGGCGTTGTGCCTGATTGCTATTTTTTGCTTAAGAGATGCTTCGCGGAGGGCTTCTCCTGTCCGGATTTCCTCGACAAGGTCGAGCTCTTCTCTCATCGCTTCGTTATTCATTTCCTCGTCTAGAGGTGATTCGGTCCTTCTGGACGGTACGTGGATCTCAATGGGTAAAATAGCCTCCATGCCATATGCTAAGCGGAAAGGCGTTTCCCCGGTGGTGGACTGGGGAGTAGTGCGATATGCCCACAAGACGCTGTGGAGCTCCTCGACCCAGGCTTTCTTTGTTTCATCCAGTCTTCGCTTGAGGCCACGAAGAATGACGCGGTTGGCCGCTTCTGCCTGCCCGTTGGTCTAGGGATGCTCTACAGACGCGAAGTGTTGCTTTGTTCTGAGATGGGCGACAAAGTCTTGGAACTTCTTGTCCGTGAATTGTGTTCCATTGTCCGTGACGATTGCTTGGGGAATCCCAAAACGGGCAAGGATATTCCGCTTGTAGAAGCGTAGAATGTTAAGTGCCGTTATCTTTGCTAGGGCCTCTGCTTCTATCCATTTTGTGAAATAGTCCACACCCACTATCAGGTATTTGTTTTGGCTGGACCCCGTCACAAAGGGTCTTAGGATGTCCAGGCCCCACCAGGTAAATGGCCACGGGGAAGTCATGCTCTCCAGCTCATTAGGTGGAGCTAGGTGCATATCCCCGTGCCGTTGGCATTTGTCGTATTTCTTCACATGCTCCATGGCGTCTTGCTGCATGGTTGGCCAATAATATCCTGCCCGGAGGGCCTTGCGGGCAAGGGACCTTCCTCCCAGGTGCTGGGCGTTAATGCCTTCGTGGATTTCTCGTAATACGTGGGGGACAACCTCCTCCTCTATGCACTTGAGTAGTGGGATGGAGAAGCCCCTTCGGTAGAGTTTATTTTCGAGGATGACGTACGAGCAAGCTCTTCGTCTGATGGTGTTGGCTTCCTTGGGGTCATCCGGAAGTTCGTCCCTGGTGAGGTGGTTGTACATGGGCGTCATCCAGTAGTCGCTGTCCCCGATCGCGTGCACGTGTAGGGTCGAGGACCCCTTATCGATGCTGGACCGGGGAAGTATCTCTTGGATGACTGACCTGTTTTCGCCTTTCCGCTTGGTGCTCGCTAGTTTGGATAAGACGTCTGCTCGCACATTGTGTTCGCGTGGAACATGTCTCACTTCTACCGTTCTGAACTTCGACATTTTTTCCTTGACCAGGGTGAGGTATTCAGAGAGACTGTCGTTTTTGGCCTGATACTCCCCGGATATTTGGTGGGGCACGAGCTAGGAGCCGTGCAGATGACGATTTCTTCAGCCCCTATGTCTTCGGCTAGGCGCAACCCGGCGAGGAAGGCCTCATACTCGGCCTGGTTGTTCGACATGGGAAAGGACAATGTGAGAGAAGCCTCGACTATGGTCCCTTCGTCGTTTTTCAGAATTACTCCTGCCCCGCTGCTGCTCGAGCTGGATGCTCCGTCCACGTAGATGGTCCATCTGTTCGCTATGTGGGGTGAGGAGTCTGAGAAGGTTACTTCCGCCACGAAGTCGGCCAGGGCTTGTGCTTTGAGAACTTTTCTGCTTTCATACCGGACGTCGAATTCGGACACCTCCAACGACCACTTGAGCATTCGACCGACCATGTCTGGTCGACCCAGTAATTGCTTGATGGGCTGATCTGTCCTTGCTACGATCGTGTGGGCCAAGAAATAGTGTCTCAGTCATCTGGCAGCGTTGAAGAGGGCCAATGCTACCTTCTCTCTCTGCTGATATCGCAACTCCGCGTCCTGCAGCGCTTTGCTCGTGAAGTATACTGGCCTTTGCCCGCCAGGATTCTCGCGAATGAGAATGGCGCTAACGGCCTCGGCAGTGACGGCGAGGTATATGAACATGACTTCCCCGGTATCTAGCCGTGACAACATGGGCGGTTTCGACAGATCTTGCTTCAAGTGAAGGAGGGACGCCTCACACTCTTCGGTCCATTCAAATGCTGCTTCTTTTCTCAAGAGCTTGAAAAAAGGAAGGGCGTGTTGGGCGGATTTTGCGACGAAGCGGGATAACGAGGTGAGTACCCCATTGAGAGACTGGATGTTCTTCTTAGACGTGGGCATTGGGAACTCAGAGAATGCCCGACATTTGTCGGGGTTAGCTTCTATTCCTCGCTCCGTTAGGTAGAAGCCAAGGAATTTTCCTGCTCGTACACCGAACGTGCACTTCTCTGGGTTAAAACGCATTTGATACTTTCTCGCCTGCTCGAAAACTTTGCGAAGATGGGCGACGTGGTCTAGTTCCTCGTGGGACTTGACGATCATGTCGTCCATGTATACCTCGAGCATGTCACCTATTTGTCCTTGGAAGACTTTGTTCATCATTCGTTGGTACGTAGCGCCGGCGTTCTTCAGTCCGAAAGGCATTACGTTGTAATATTAGTTGCCCGATTCGGTCATGAAGGTCGTGTAAGTTTTATCGCTCGCGGCCATTGGGATTTGGTTATAGCCCGAGTAGGCGTCGAGGAACGATAAAAGTTTAAAACCTGCGGAGTTATCTACGAGCTTATCTATATTGGGGGGGTAGGTGTCCTTCGGACAGGCGTTATTAACATCGGTATAATCAACGCACATCCTCCATTTGCCATTATTTTTTCTTACAAGTACAACATTTGAGAGCCATGTAGTGTATTTGGCCTCAGAAATAAGCCTAGCTTCTAGAAGGTCTTTGACAGCTTTCTCCGCGGCTTCCATCTTTTCCGGGGACTGTTTCCTTCTGCGCTGGGCAACGGCTTTGACGGCCGGATCAATTGTAAGCTGGTGGCAAGCGACGGAGGGGTCTAATCCTGGCATTTCAGCAGCGCTCCATGCGAACAAGTCTGCGTTCTCCCGGAGGCACGCTTTCAGTTGTCTCTTGGCCAGGTCGGAGAGGTCTGCTCCGATCTTCACTCCCCGTTGGGGGTCTTCTCCGAACGGAACGATCTCGAAGTTGCCATCTGGGATAGGGCGTAGGAGATGGCCGCTATTGTTGGACTGGCTGCCCGAAGTAGTCAGGTCTTTGGCGTGATCCTCCTAGCTAAAATGGCTGTCCAAGTCGATAGATTCGACCTGGGGGAGTGGTTTTGGCTGCTCGGAGCTGCTGGGCAGAGGAGGACGACCAGAGGTCCTCGGCCTTGCTGAGATGGTGCTCAGTCCTTTTGATGCTGCTTCAAAGCATCGACGGGTAGCTTCGATGTCGCCGTGGAGGGTGGCGACCATCCCTTCAGAAGTGTAATACTTCATCTTGAGATGTACGGTGGAAGGCACTGCAATCAACTTTGCCAGGGTTGGCCTTCCAAAGATGCACTGGTATAGTGACGGGCAATCGATTACCAGAAACTGTGCTTTAATTGCTCGGGTTGTCTTTCCTGAACCGAAGGTCACGATGAGCTCTACGTAACCTCGGGGCCTTGTTACTGCTCCGTTGAATCCCTGCAGGTCGGATCCAACGTATGGAGTAAGGTGCGAGTCGTCCAGCTGCAGTGTCTCGAACAAATGGTTGTACATGATATCAACTGAACTGCCCTGGTCCACGAGTATTCTGCGAACGTCGAAGTTCGCCATCCTTGCCCGGATGAGAAGCGGGATGCTTGAGTTCGGTGACCCACCAAGGAGCTCCTCCTTGTAGAAGGAAATGGGAGAGGATCCTTTGTGGGTGGTATCCACTGTGGTGACTTCGTTGGAGCTTTTGCTGATCAGTTGCTTGAATTTCCTCTTGACTGATCCGACCATGATTTTGTTGAATCCACCACCGGAGATGACCATGGCTGACGGGAAGGTCTCCCACGGGCTGTGAGTGCCGAGGAACATGGAGGCGGGCAGACTATCAAGGATACAGAAGTCTTCTGGCCGAGTGATGGACATAGCGACCTGTACGTTGGTGTCATCGAAGGGCGGAGTCTCTTCTGCAGCCTTCTTGCTCTCCTGGGTTTCTTGCCGGGGAGCTTATTTCTTCTTCGCGAATTGCTTCAGGTGGCCGTCGCGAATGAGGATCTCTATGGCATCCCTGAGGTGGATGCATTCTTCCGTCGTATGGCCGTGGCTCTTGTGGAAGCGGCAATACTTGGATTTGTCTGCACCCGGCCTGGCCGGCAGCTGTTTGGGGAAACGGACTCCCGCCCGCTTGAACTTTGAGTTGGCGCATTCGGACAAGATTTTCTCCCTCGAGGTAGTGAGGGGGGTATAGTCATGGAACCGCCCAGAAGGTCCCTTCTGTTCGCGTGCATCGCGAGGCCGATCGTCAGGTCTTTTATCTCCTCGACGGGATGTCGAGGGCTCTTCAGCTCTGGATAACCGGGCACCTTCCTGGTGACGGGAGGCCCGGACAGAGTGGGCATCGACCTTCTCCTCGTACTGTATGTACGATTGGGCTTGGTGGAGGAGGGCGTTGAGGTTCCTCGGCGGATCGAGGCCGATGGCTTTCGTGAAGTCTGAGCCAGGACGTAATCCCTGCTCGAGCAGGAATTTCTTCATCTCGTCGGTCGTTGGCACTTGGACGACCTCCTTGTTGAACCGCTCAATGTAGTCCCGAAGAGGCTCATCTCTTCCCTGCACGGCAGCTCCGAGGGACGCCTCAGTCTTTGGATGGCGTCGTGATGCGGTAAAGTGACGGGAGAAAATCCTCCCGAGCTGCCTCCAGGATGTGATGGACTCCTCAGGCAATTGTTTGTACCAAGTCATTGCTCCCTTCCGGAGTGTGGTTGGGAACAGGCGGCATTTGATGGCTCCTCGTGCGCCTCTGTAGTCCAAAAGAGCATCTATGTTTTCTATGTGCTCGTCTGGGTCCGTGGTTCCATCATAAGTCCCTAGAGACGGAGGCTTCTCTAGTCCTTTAGGGAGACGGGTGGCCAGGATCCGGCGGGACAACGGGCCGCGAGGCACGTCGTCGCTGTCCGAGCTTGGAGTTGATGGTGACTGTTGTCTACGCTCGCGGAGGAGGTCTCTGCGAGGTAAGGGTGATCGTGGCCGGTCGCGAGGTCTGACCGGTGGAGAATGCCTGTCCTGCCTCGTTCTCTTGTGTCTTGGTGGTGACTCATCCCGCAGGGAGATCTGGTCGCGCTTGCGAACGCGTTGTGGTTCAGGCTCACGCCTCGTCATACGGTCTTCCCCGCGCCTAGGTGGCGGGCTTCTTGATCTCTGGTGTTTTCTCTTGGGAGGAGAGGATCTTGGAAGAGATGCTTCCTCGAGAGCTCTTATCCTTTCTCCTTGCTGCAAGATAAGGAGGTTTGTGCGGTTGACAGCTTCCAGAAGGGATGCAACGACCAGGTCAGCGCTGGGAGGGCCAGGATTTGGTCGATCCCCCAATGGTAGCTGTTTGCCTCCTTGCTCGGTGGGAGGAGGAGTTGGAGATGCAGGGGCCCCGTCTCGAAGGAAACGGGGGTCAGAAAGTAACGGAGATCTTCCGTCCACGTCCATCTTGTTAACGGGAACGAGGACTGTAATATCAGCACCTTGTACGGAGTTCAGAGCGGCCATAGGTGGGGGAATTAAAGAAAGTGTGTTTTGATCTTTTAGCTTCCGAGGAGGAAAGAAAGAAGGGGAGAACAAGGAGTTCCCACAGACGGCGCCACTGATCTCGAGTATTCGATCAGATCGACGTACGCTGGTCGTCAGATGGCGTGCAAAGTCTCCGGCTTGTGAACGAGGAGGGGGTGTACCTGCAAGGCACTCCGACACTCAAGTAAGAAAGGGTCAGAGAGAAAAGGGGCAAGTACAAAGTGCATTCTTAGGGTGAAAATGTGATACCTGACCCTCTCAAGCGAGAGGGTTTTTATAGAGCCCCAGTGCGTGGCCAACGGTCCTATTTTCGGGGCGAAATAACTGTTTTCCCCAAAGAATAGGTAACTGCCCAAACTAGCCGTTATGTAGGGCGGGGTGCCAGAAACTAGCGGTTGTGTCGGGCAAAGCCGCAGTTCCGGACACCTATCCCTTGCTGTCCGGGCAGCGAGGAAATCGTGCGTAACGGGCAGTAAAGCCGGGGAGGAACGTGGCGTTCCTTGCCCGATTGGAGGGACACAAATGTCATTTTCGCCCCTCTGTGGATTGGGCTTAGGCAATTTGGGCCGCTTTGGAGCGGAGGCGGATTGGGCCAATTCCAGCCATTGGTCCAGTCCAGAACATATATTTATATATATATATATATATATATTTGTTAAAAAGAAAGAAAAGGAAAGAAGAAGAAGTTAGTAAGAAGAGAAAGAAAAGGAAGAGAAAGAGAGAAAGAAGAGAAGAAGAAACTTGGAAGTTGAAGAACAACTTAGATCATCATCTCTTCTTCATCAAATCATCCTAACATCTTCTTCATCTCCTTCATCTTGTTATTGGTGAGTTCTAGTTAGAACCCTAGGTATAGAAACTTACGTTAGAACTTGGAAAAAAAATTGTGAAAATGAATTGATCATGCTAAATGTTGTTTGCTATGGTTAATATTCAAAATAGAACACATAATATGTGTGGGTTGTATGAAATATGGATGTTTGATACATGCTATGATGTACCCGTGAATTTTGATGGATTCCATTGGGTTTTGATGCTGAAAATAAAAGGTTTTTAGGTCTCAGACTCAGTGGTAACCAGTTACTCATTATAGGGTAACCGGTTACGTGCAGAAAAATTATAGTTTTTATGCAGAAAATGAACTGAGTAATTGGTTACTCGATATGAGGTAACCGGTTACGCTATTGGATTTTTGGCTACTGTCTGCGCAGGATGAATGCGTAACCGGTTACTCATTATAGGGTAACCGGTTACCAGTGTTGTGTTTTGAAAAATATTTTAGAAAATTAATATCTTTTGAATTGTGCTTCCGATCGAGGTGTTCTTGGTACTGATGGAAAGCTATGGAAATGTACTACATGATAAAGGTGAAAATTATTGTTTTAGATACTCAATTAAATAAATCGGAGGGAACCTAAGGGTTATGTAACTTGTGAATGAATTATTATATGTAATTCAAAAATGCAAATTGTAATATGCTTTGTCTAATATTGATGTTAAACATGATTGAGAGAATATGCATGTTAAAATATGGAATAGGTAGAGTGAGGAGACCTTACTATGAACTTATGTTAGAACCTAGTAATAAGCTAGGAAATTTATAAATAACTTAATGACGACGCTCGTCCAGAAGAGGCCGAGGCGTGTGTCCAGTAATGAATGGTATAGAAAGAACAAGACACTAGTATGGAACACGTGTAACTTTGATGTTTTTTTTAAGTAAAGGCAAAAGAGGCCTAAAGGCTAATGTGGCTTAGAATTGTTGAATACAATTATTGTCGTATGTGAAATCACGAAATCGTAACCATTCCCCTTTATGTGTCGTTTCATGAGTAACGAGCTCCTCTGAAATGAATGCACGATTACTTGGTAGGTTTGATTCCCAATGTTATAGTACGAATGGAACCTATATGGTAAAGAGACTTGTGACGATGTACAGACCGTGTGAAGTGACGAATTAAGGTGATAATGTATCCCTTAGTTCCGAATCCATCTCGTATGCCAAGTAATCTACGAGGATCCATGACTCGTTCTGACTTCTAGACGTAGAAGAGGACGGGAATAAGGGATGCCTTGATAGGGTTGACGATAGTGATAACTTTTGAGTTAATGGACTCAATAACGTGTTTCCATATAGTGTGAGATTGAGAATTCAAGGTCATTTCCCTTCCCCTTGACTTGAGTTAGGATTTGGGTAGAACCTTGTAAAGCCGAGAGAATCCATAGGATAGGGAACTCACTGAGATTAATATCTCACCCCATTATTGTTGCTATTTTTCAGGCATTGATTACAGGTTTGATTTACAAGTGAAGTTATGCTTGGATGTTTCAAGTGAAGCTTAGCTTTAGTTTTCCGCTGTGTATTTGTTGTATACAAATGAGGATATTGTATATTGATTTTAGATTTTATCGTTTTGGCTGATTTCCATGTCTTGTACCATAGATTGTATATGTGTTTAGTAATGGTCAAGTATGTGAATTATGTCAATAGGCACTTGTGATGGTGTCAGTACCAAATAAAATGCTTGTATAGTATTATTCTAGGTATATATTATACAGGGCATTACAGAGTGGAAATGGGATAGCATATCGAATGGATTTTGTGTTTAGTTTACCTAGAACACCGAGTAATCGTGAAGCTATTTGGGTTATTGTGGATATATTGACGAAATCTGCTCACTTTATTCCAATGAGAATGGATTACCCATTAGAGAAGTTAGCGAAGCTATACATTGAGAGGATTGTCAATTGCATGGTATTCTGTCTAGCATTGTGTCAGATAGAGAGTCGAGGTTCACTTCGAGATTTTGGGAGAGTTTGCAAAGTGTTGGGTACAAAGTTGCATTTGAGTTCTGCTTATCATCCGCAGACAGATGGTCAGACGGAGAGGACGATTCAGTCACTTGAGGATCTTTTGAGAGCTTGTGTGTTGGAAAAAAAAAGATGTGACTTGGGAACCTCAGAGTCAGATGAGGGAGTCTTATCCTGAGTTGTTCGTTTGAGGTAATTTTCGAGGGCGAAAATATTTTAAGTGGGGGGGAGTTGTAGCACCCCAATTTTCAGTAATTATTTATTTATTATATTAATTGATTAATTGAGTGACTTTGTGAATAAATGATTTAATTGATTTATTTTATTTATTTAAATTAATTGATTTAATTGAATTATTTGATATAATTGAATTATTTGTTTTATTTGGAATAATTGAATTAATTGAATTAATTAATTTATTTGGTTTATTTGAATTATTTGATTTATTTTATTTGGGGGAATAAAATAGAATTGGTAGGAATAATTATTTGGGCCTATTTGGGAGTGTGAATTGAAAGTGAATGAGTGTGTTAGTAAGCCCAATAAGTAATTGTGAGAGTTAATAAAATAAGAGAATGGGATAGAATAGGGTTAGAAGTTGGAAGATGGAAAAGGAGGCTAGAGAAGAGGAGAAATCAAGAACAAGAGCTAGAAATCCACCAAGAATCAAGGTAAGGGTGGATTTTTATATGGTTATTGAGATTGTATGATACTGTATAATGGGTAGAAACATGTTTAGGATGAAACCCCTAATTTCCTTGATTTTATAATTGTTAGGTTAGATTTTTGAAGAATTTACTGATAATTATTTGGAAATACTAATTGTAGTCTCTAATATTAGTACTTTTGTATAATGAAAACCATGTCGGTGTGCTTGCCAAACTGTTATCCATATCACCTTGATGCAGAACGAAAGAAATGATGTCCTTAAAGCCTAACCTTACTGTAGCGCATAGTGATGGTGAATGAACAAGATGTAATGGCTTTAAATCATACTAGTAATGTAGCGCTACATTTCATATCAAAAGAAATGTTGGTTTATGCTTTTGTCACAGTAGCACATGCTTTGAAAACAAGATAAAACATATTGATTTTTTTCATTACATCCTGAGATTTATCACAAGTACTAGATAGGATTTATGAAAAGTAATACATACATTGGGTAGGTAGCGCTATATGAGGCAAGTCCTATAGAAGTAAAACAAAAGTGATAACTTCAAGTTTCTATGTCACTGTAACACCCCTTTTTTATACCCCTAAATAATGACATAATCATTTAGGTACATATTAAAAATTCCGTCAGAGTATAATTATAAACATAGTATAAAAGATGTATGTCACATTATACATGAAATTAAAGCATTCAACACCTGCTCAACGATTGATATGCAACAGTGGGGTAACTTTGCAACAGAGGAACCTAGTCCTTACACCCACATCTCAAAATTTAGAATAAAAGCGGAAAATCTAAACATTGAATAACATCAAACATATATACATATATATAAATATCATCAAGTGTTATCCACCAACATAATTCATGTTTACATAAACATTCATCAACAAGATACATATACAAATGTATCACAAAATAATCATATACATCCTAGCTACCCGGTGCTACATATCAGAGCCGACCGACCAAAAGAATGAAGACACGCTTCACAAAAAGACCACCAGCATACCTACTCTGCAATGCCTCATAGAACATCATAAAACAGCAGAAGGGTGAGAAATATTATCATAATAACAATGCATATAATTATGTATCTTAGCATGAAAATACACATATTCTACATTCTCACCACAATTCATCACAGCACACTCACATACATCACAATGTACATATATGCAAAACCAAGCATATTCATCATGCATACTTTCACAATTCTCATCATTCCACATAAACATACATATTCATGTTTATTCATCAATACTCAATTATAAAGATGATAAATGCAAATCATAGAGACCGACTCACGACTCTATGCAAATGCAATACGGTACCGACTCAATCATCTCAAGTTCACTCAGGAACTTATTGGAATCATCGCTCGTTACCAATGTAACTCCCCGTCGGGCCTACGATGTTCACATATTACTCACACCTCACATAGGCACACAATGTTTATGGATTGCTCACACCCCACATAGGCACACAATCCGATTGCTCACACCTCACCTAGGCACACAATCGTTTGTAATCATCGCTCACACCTCACATAGGCACACGACGTTACAACGGATTCTCATTAGAATCACATAACACAAGAATGTACATCATTATGCTTCACATACAAAATGACTCACGACATTCTTGAAATGCATATTAGGGGATAGTTTTGCTTCTGCGGAAGTCATGCCGAAAGTCTTTAGAATGGGTTGTGTTGCTTGTAAACCCTCTTTTCATGCTTCAACCAAGGGAGTTGTTGTTGTGGTAGTTAAATTTTATTCTTCTTCATATCCTTCCTTGGTTGTTCATAATTTTATGACTTGGTCCCTTATATTACTTGCCACTCCTTAGTGAGATGACTTTGTATGTTTAAATGCTCTTGGTACCAGAGGTAAATAATAATGCTTTAGTGGAAATTGGGAGGGCTCCAATGATTCTAGAAATGAGTGCAGAAGAAATCTACCTAATATAGTTTTCTAGATTTTTTATACTCACACCTTGAGCTTGAAACTGGTTATTCGATTCTTGTATAAAGAACTTCAAAATATATTACAGCTCCTTGTTTCCTTGTGTATCCACTACATGGTTTGGTGAAAAAAAACTAGGGGAAACAATGCACCATCAAATATATTATAGCTCGTTATTTCCTTGTGTAGCCATTACATGGTTTTGTTTCCCATATAATTAACCAAAACAAGGTTTGTTGACCATTCTTCAAACAAGTGAGCTCCCCCACGAAAAACACAATAAACTTAATTGACATTAGTTACAACTTTGACTGGCTCAACAGCTGGCACGTCAAAACTCATAATTATTTTTTTAATCATTTGGTGTATTTGAGCCACTTGAGCATCTAAGATTCTGGTCTCAGTGACTTCATGGATATCAAATGGCTTCTTTGGCACAACTATAACGGTTGCTCGTGTGAGTAGCCATTAGTATGTGTTTAGAAGTAATGCTTTCAATTAATTTGTACCCTTATTCATAAAGTTTGGATAACAATGCATCATCAAATGATCCATCCAACACGCTTCTTGATTATGACATTGATCCATTATAGAATGTCTCCAATTGAATACAAATTTGGATCCCATGGTGTGGACATTGCCTCAATAATTCTTTGAATTTTTCCCAAGCACCAAAGAAAGACACATTTTCTCCTTTCCTAAATGAAGTGATTTCATTTCTCATTTTTGCATTCTTTACAGGTGGGAAGTATTAAGCTAAAAAACTTTTTCATTCAAGGCATTCCACGTGCATATGGAATTATGCTCTATGAAATTAAGCCAACCTTTTGCTTTATCCCTTAAACAATACGGAAACAACCTCAATCTAAAAGCGTCATTAGTAATTCCAAGAATCCTAAATTTACTTGCAACGACCACAAATTGCCTCAAATGTAGATGTGGTTCTTCAAAAGAAACTCGTGAGTACTAGCCAATAACTTGTAGAATTTGGAACATCATTGGCTTAAACTCAAATTGTGACACTGTGATCTCTAGTTGTAGGGTTCCTGTATTCATGGAATTGGGATTAAACAAAGCATAATCCATACTTTTCTTGCTTTATCATTGGCAATGCCAATGATGTCATTTTCCATCATGACTTACTCTTGCTTTTGTTTTGGTTCATTAAAATGTTCTTCAAAGGCTTCAAACAAATGAGAAAGAAGAAGGCTTCCTGGTAAGTGACTGATAGCTTGAAATCTCCTTATAAATCAAAATGTTCTCTCAGGTTCAGGGTCTCATATGTATACTAGTGGTAAGTAACTATTGCTTGCAACAACCATGTACACGTCGTGTCACCAAAAGACAAAAAGCATCAAAAGCTCAAATGTACTTTTCACAAAATGTTTAGATAATCAAAGTGTTAATTACATAATCCCTGACAACGACGCCAAAAACTTGCTGTGATAATTATATGTATAAATATACACAGTCCAATAGTAGCAAGTGATGTAAAAGTAAGAGTATCAATCCCACAGAGATTGTATTAGCTTAAATTGATTCTCAAGGTAAAATTTTGAGTAGTGATAAGCAAAAGATAATAATAATGATTGGTTATCACAGATTCAGGCTGATCAGTAAAGGATAAGAGTAAAAAACTTAAATAAATAGTGAGAGACATATAGGACAATTATCCTTTTAATGAGTTTCATATTTTTTAAGTGAATAATGAGATTTGTCGTGACAGATGAGGCTAGACAGTTATCTAGTGGTGTATGTCTATAACATCAAAGCATATGTAGTAAGTTAAGGGAACAAATCTCTAGGTCTTGTAAGTACATTAATGCACATTTGGTATAACTTTTGATTTCCCCTATGGTTGTAGCCATTTATATCTAAAGTGGCTATTTATTGAATATGTTTATCCTACTATTTTCAACCACATTTACCATGAGTTCCACTTGTTAAAGGATCTCTAAACATTAACAAGCTTTTACATATTGCTAAGATGATCAAACAAAAAAATAGATATATAGTAATATTTCAGATGATAAAATGCATCACTAGAATCACACAATTTAACACAATACTAATTTTAATTAATCTCACATTGCTCAATATAAAGAGTTTAGCTCATAGTGACCACAATCTTAAATGTTTTAAAAGACTCAATCTTTATCATATTTATCCACTTCATATTAATGTTTATTTTTATCATCGAATATTTATTAATTCATATAAAATTTTCATAATTTTTTTAATTTCTGTTATCTTTTAAAATATAGTTGTATGAATAATATTCTATTTTTTATTGCATAATTTTCTTATTAGAGTTGTTAAAGACTTAGTATTGCCATACTCTTGTTTTGTAGTAGGTATGCCGTATGCCTTTTTCAACCGTGTGGAACGCTGCCGTAGGAAGAGTTTTTGTGGTTGCAATTTTAGTGATAATTGATGTTAAGATGAGTGGAGTAGGGACCGAAGAAAATGTAAAAGATGCATTCTTCCAAATGGGAAGACCAAGACTTTTCAGTATATGACATGAATTAGTTAATAATTTGATAAACAAAGTAAATAGATTAAAGAATCAACATCTGTTCTATTCCCGAAAAAGAATTAGTTAAGTCCTAGAGAAAATTATTAATACCATTAGTTATTGAAATAAATAAATTAGGATAATATAGTTGTTATCTTTCTTACATTTTGTTTTGCCATATTAAAAAAAAGTAAAGAAAAGAAAGTAAATGACTATACAATTAGAAAAAAAATTAAAATATAATGAGATTATCACTTCTTCCATTCTTTTTTAAATGTTTTTTTTTTTTTACTTTTTACACATTATAAAAAGCTAGTAATTATTCTTACTTTTTAAATAACAATTATATTTTGACTATTTTATTCTTAATTTTTTATTAATTTATTTGACTTTTTCTCTCTCTCTCTATGTAATAACTAAGGATAGTTTTGGCAAAACAACAATAAATAGTATTTTGAATTTGTAAATGACACTTAAAAATAAACAATTTTTTTTTCTTCAAATAAGTAACACTTAAAATGAAATGAAGGAGTGAGTATTCAATAAAGATATAAATCAAATATTATATAATAAATTAAATATAAGTTTTTTAAAGGATATTAAAAAATAATTAAGGGATATTTAAAAAAAATAAAGATATGAATTTTTTAAATAGAGATTCTGCTGAAATTAATCTAATAATTAATCACTTACAAGAAATGTCCAATAATACAAATTTTAATTAAAATTATGCTTTAGTTTTATACGGAAGAAAAATAAATGTATGAGTATGCATACAGAAACAACCTTAAATAGAATCTACGATGTATTGATCAATCAAAGATTTTATAAATATAGGGATCTATGGAAAAAAAGTCTATAAGTAGTAACTTATTAATGCTAAAACACAAAAATATAAATGAAAAAAGACTAATAACCTTCACTTGTTGGTTTGTGGTTCTTTTTCAACCTATATTTCTTTGTGGTTCTTTCTTAACCTATATTTCTTATGACTTAACCTATATTTCTTATGACTTACGCTTAGGGAGAAGATATAATCACCATATTCTGAAATGGGTCATCATCATATCCACTCATATTGAGTTTATATCAATTAATTAAATACATAATTAACTATCTAATTAGAAATTTGTATTTGCTATAAGTACAAATGTGTAACAACCCTAGCGGATGAGGGTTGTTAGAAACTTTAGAGTTGTTGTAGTATTGACAGCTAGCTCACATGAGACGAGAAGCTACTATATATATGTGTATTTTCTCTGCGTTATTAGTTGATCTTGTGTATCACGATATTGAGGTATTTATAAACCCTTGAGTGTGGATCTCAGTCTCCTTAGGATACTGCAACAACCCTCGAAGTGGCTAGTTGGTTTCTTGAAATCCAAGGAGCGTAGTTGAATCCCACGACCCTCAATTCAATGTTCTTTGACTCAATTTATACATTATAGTGCGTTATGGACGGAGACACCAAGGTCCCAAGCGACGTATCCGAAAAAGGGATGCCTTATCATATTGACGGGCGCTCGAACCAAATAAAGTGGAACTTGGTAATGAAAATGGACTAAGCATAAGTGTTTCACCCTGCCCTCAGGGTCTCTTCTAATTATACCATTACATAGTCCTTTAAGCACGAGGGCTCGTAGACACTGAAGTGTTTAAACCCTTGACCCTTCTTCAAGCATTCCTTAAGAGCCTAGCCAAAGCTTTATTCCGGCCTTCAGTTCTCAAAATTTTAGATGATCCTTCTGGATGAGGCTTGGTTGAGTCTTTCAGGCGATACTTTTAGTTGAGTCTTCTTGACGAGACTTAGTTGAGTCCCTCATGTGAGACTTTTAGTTGAGTCTTCCTAACAAGACTTTAGCTAAGTCTTCTTGACAAGACTTACTTGAGTCTTTCAGGCAAGACTTTAGTTTAGTCTTCCTGACGTTACTTCGTTGAGTATTTTAGGCGAGAGTTTAGTTAAGTCTTCCTGACGAGACTAAGTTGAGTACCCGAAGAGAGACTTAGTTGAGTCTTCCTGACGAGACTTTAGTTAAGTCCCTCAGGCGAGACATTGGTTAAGTTTTCCTGATAGGAATTAGCTGAGTTCATAAAGCAAGACTTAGTTGAGTATTCCTAAAGAGACTTTAGTTGAGTCCTTCAAGCGAGACTTTAGTTGTGTCTTCTTGAAGAGACTTAGTTGAGTCCCTCATGTGAGACATATTTGAGTCCCTCAAGAGAGACTTAGTTTAATCATCTTGATGAGATTTTAGTTGAGTCTTCCTGAGGGGCGACAAGGATTCTTTCATGAAGATCAAACAAGTAATCACCTTGAGGGTCGGAAAGGATTTCTTCATGAGGACCCAACATGTAATCACCTCAAGGGCAGCAAAGATTCCTTAGTGATATATTGTAAAAACCCATAATAGTGCGATATAGAACCAAACTTCATCATGTGCCCGCCATAGAATATGTCGCCTTGGCATGATCCCCACTCAGTACAAGGCTCTCCATGAGGGGAAATATGGATGGTGACGTGTACGCATTCCATAACCATGTGTGGAAGAAGCCATAACCATAGTTCCCTAAGAAGTAGGCAGGCATTAGGTCCCCTAGTCAAGCTGGAACAGCTACTACTTCTCAGGTTTCCTTGAATCCCGACCCATAGGCCTCTATGAATATCTAATCCTTAGGGTGGATAGGACATTCTAAATTCACCATGAAATATCCCCAAATAAAAAGCTTTTTGCCATTGTGAGCTTGCTTTCACCTAACAAAAAAACCTCTAAAATAAGGCTTCTCACCACCGTGTGCTTGCCTAATCACCCAAAAAATACTAAAGCATCTAGCAACTCTACTAGCCTGGGAGTTCCGCACAACTGTACTTTCTTTAGCAAGTATATTGATGCCCACTATGCGACCTCGATAAAACAGACCTAGGACACACCTTGCATAATCACCACCACTTTGACACTCACCAAAATTTCCATTCTTAGCCCTAATCATTCCCAATCATAGTTGTTAGGAGGTTATAATCTCCTACAAAGGAGGATACTGGAGGTATCAATGATCCTAACACCGTAACGAAGATACTCATCTCCATGGACGAGTTACGTCGCTAAAATTAAACTCTGGAAAACAACGTCCTTAACATCCAATAGCGCCAACAGGAGGCTACCCCTAAAGGGAAATGGAAGTGCTAGATCCCCAATCACTCTCAAACGAGATATGCAAAGAACCCATTCCCAAAGTTTTCAAGCCTCTTTCCTTGGAAAATTTCGATGGGCATAACAAAACTTACGATCATGTCGCATTCATCAGCATGCAAATGGCCATCATCGGAGCGCCTGATTCTCTTAAATGCATGATTTTGTCTGGAAATTTCAGAGATGCAGCCTTATGATGGTACATGGACCTGCCCCAAACTTCCATCACCAAGTACCTAGAGCTGGTAAAGAAACTTGTGCACTAGCTCACATCAAGTCAACATAAAAAGATGTCCACCACTAGTCTCTTTAACATTTGACAAGGCCCCTTATAGTCATTGAGCGAATACTTCCCTCGTTTCAACGAAGCCACTATAAAAGTCGTCCACCCGAATAAATAAATATTCATAGAAGCATTTGAGAATGGTCTCAAAGAAGGGAACTTCAACGAGTCTCATGCACAAAGGCCAACATCTTTGTCATATTTGATAACCTCATTTCCTTTGTCCATAAAGATGATTTTGTTATGGTTTCTTCTTTGTGTCGCCTTTTGGTGAAAGAAATTAGTGTTTCTATCGCCTTCTTGAAGCCAATGGATTTTAGCATGTTGAGCCCTCCAAACTTCTTCTTGGTGCAAGAGTGAATCAATTTTGTTTTGAATCTCTTTCATTTGAGTATCATTCATGTTCTGGTGTGTATTGTCTTATAGCTACTTGTGAAGGAGGATTAGGTTTTTTATTTCTTTTTTGGGGTGGGATAATTTATTTTTTCCCCGGTTCCAAAGAGTTTCAAGGGTGTAAGAAAGTTTGTGGCTGATTATCTAGTTATTGTTAGAGTTCTAGGATTCACATTTAATGTTGGAAGTTTCTAGGGACTCCAACCAAATATTCTCAAATCTTTTTGGTATTTAAACAAAACCTCTTTTCCTACTTTGATACTGGTTCTCAAGAAAGGAAAAGAGAATAAGGTTATGATTAGACTTGTATCTGGGGAGGTGGGAGTTTTTAAAGTGAGGGAAACTATCCTACTAGCCTTTTGTCGCTATGAATCTGTCAAGTCTGACAGCTATGTACTTATTACCTTGCTGATTGTTGCACCAACGAACCATGTTCCCAGCATAGCCTAAATCAAAAAAGTTATAATCAGAAAAAGTATCCTTAATAACATGTTTTAAATGGGGGTCAATTGGATTGCCCCCCTCTTTCTAATCATTGCTAGTGATTAAATTGAAATCACAAAAGATAAGCCATTCAGGTTGGTTATGTCTTTGGGCCAGGTTATTAATCATAGAACATGTGAGCCCTTTTTGGTTGGACTTAGGGAAGCCATACAAGGCAGTCCCTCAACACATGATATCATTAAGGTCAAAACAACTATTATCTTTATTATGAGGCATAATATAGAAATCGATTAAATTTTCATTAGAATCCAAAATCATGAAATTAACATCATTTCTCCATAAAAGAGAAAAGGCCTCATCTCTCCCCTTCCCATTGTGATCACAACTAATATTGTGCACATTGGTTAAGGATCCAATCCTAGAGATATCTTTAAACACATTATCATTATCAAGCTTCTTAGTTTCAGATAAAAACAAAATACTGGGAGAGTGAGATCTTATCAGGTTTTTAAGAGATATAACAAATTGGGGGTTTCTCAATCCCCTATAATTCCAGGTACGGATCTTCATTCTTCTGTTGCTGCCTTGTTCATGAGGAAGACCATGTTTGTATGTGTTGGTATAGTTGTTGTATGTAGGATCTTGTCATCCACTTTTATGAATCTTCTTTTTTTGTTCAATGTTGTGGTAGTTGAGTCCATTTCTACTTCTATTTGCTTTCCATCCTTCAGAGAGATGTTTGTCATTTTGTCAATAATTGCCATGGGGATGAGGCTATATAGGCTCATATTAGGCTTATTAGTAGGGTTGCCGCTGAAATGCCTTTCACTAGTGGATATTTGTTTCCGCCCTGGTTGAAGAGCTTTCAGCCAAGGGCCTATGGGATTAACTTCAGTGATGCCATGGCTAGGTGTTGTGGGTTTTTTTTGCAGAACTCCTCACTGTGCCCTATGAGACCATAGTAGAAACAAAAGAGAGGTAGCTTTTCATAACGAAAGTTTATCCAAGTTATACTATTGTTTTTGCTTCCAATGTATAATCCAGTGCTCATGGGAGCTAAGACATTATGGTTGATCCTCACTTTCACAATAGTAGTTCTATCGGGCATGTCGCACACTCCTACTTCTAACACTTCTCCAATTTTCCCACCAAGTTTTGTTTCTATTTGTGTGGTTTTAGCGTTTATTGGCAGGCCCTAGATCTACACCTCAACAAGGGCTTTAGATAAATCCATCGTGTTGACTGCCCTTCTTCCATCCCATTCATGCATTATGATCCATGAGTTTCTGAATAACTAGGGACTACCTTTCAAAATCCGTTTGTGATCTTCACTTTCTCCATAGTAAATTTGAAAATGTCAGGTTCCACTTCTTGTACCAAGAGGTTTCTTGGGTTACACCAAATGTTGGAAAGAGCGTTTTGTAAAGATCTTCTATGTATGGGTTTTTCTGTCACAAACTTTCCCAAGATGCTGATTTAGGGTTCCAAGTTTTCTTGAATTTCTTCTTCTTCATAGAGAAAGAAATCAGGGTTCGGTATATGATCTTGTTTGGCATTTTCTTCATTTTTCATGTGACTTTTTTGGTGATTGGTTGGGTTGATTGGTATTCTAGTAGAGCAGTTTTTGATATTATATCTATTGATTGCCATTTGCTAAAATTTATATTGTTCTTGATATTTGTTCTTCACAGGGGCCATTTGTCGAGCAATATTCGTGCTTGTTCTTTTGTGTTCCATGGAAGAGATGACAGTTCACCAGACCAGAAGAAAAGTCAGGAAAGGGAAGAAACAAGTATCAGTAGACAGGGGAGAAACCACAAAACAACATAAAGACACAAGGGAGATCAAGAGAAACACCTACAAAAAGGGAACACACAAAAGTAGAGAAAGGACACAAATAGTAAAGCGTAGAGATATAACAGACTTGGCAGAAAGCACAGAGATGCAAATTACCAAGAGGAGGAAAAAAAGGGAACGAAAGGATCAACCATTCATCTTTTCTTGGAAGAATTCTTGGAGAGAAAAGTCAGAAATGTTAAATTCAGTTCGGTATAATTTGTATTTGTTTTCAATGAAAAGTGATTACTTATGTTTAACAATATATATTTATGACATAAGATGTTAAAATTAATTTTTTAATTTATTAAAAATGAGTTTAAAAAGACTTTTACTATTTTTGAAAAAGTTTTATAAAAATTATTTTTAAAAATATAAATAAAAATTCTATTTTTAAAGATAAATCAAACGAATCATAAATTGATTCAAACGTTTTTTCAAATCAAATTGGTTCTGAACATTTTATCCCATACTCCTATAATTATTCTCCTACACCTACAACTCATTCAAGTTAACTAAAATTCTCTTAAATAAATAGTTTTATTTGAAGAAAAAAAATTACATTTGGATAACTTTTTGTAAGTAATTTGGTAAGTAATAAAATGAGTTTATGCAACACAAGCAAACCGTGACCTAAAGTGATCAACTGATGTCTAAAGACAAATACACAATTTTTAGAAATAGTTTTAAACTGTTCTCTAAAGTAAAAAAAACAAAAAAAACTTTAACTAAAAAATTTTAATTAAGTTATCTGACGAGCATAAAACAAAAGTGAATTTAGACAACACAATAAAACTGTGGTCTAAACTGTACAACCATTGGCTAAAACCTTCTACAATTCATTCACACTTGATTTACGGATTACACAACTTTTAGCCACAGTTTTAAATCGTTGTCTAAAGTAAATATAACCACCAGAAAACTTTAATTAAATTATCCGATGAGCAATTAGAAAACTACCCAAAATACTTTATTTAAGTTATCCGATGAGCAATTTGAAAATTATCGAAAATTTTATAACCAAATTATAAGATAAGCAATTTGAAAACTACCAGAAAAGGTATAACCAAATTATCTGGTGAAGATATATTCCTATCGAAATAATTGATGTCAAATTATCCGGTATACTAATACAAGGGTACACAAATTTTAAATTTCAAAAGATTTAATCCTAAATAAAAAAGATATAATTGAAATATTTTGATAAATGTTAAAAGTATAGGAATAATGGTAGCAATATAAGATACAAAAGTATTCTTTGGTTCTTTAACTATATCCCCCTCTAACTCAATATCCTAAAAAAAATTGAAGATCTTCTCTCTAAATATTATTTAACTTGTGTGATCAATATTTATATATTTTTAAATATTTGAGCAAATATATATTGTTACACATCATTATTGAATTGACTAAGAAAATATTTAAATTTAAAAGATAAATTGAATGATTGTTTTAAATTAAAACAAAAAATGTGTTGATGTGCTCAAAAAATAAATAAAAAGGACTTAATATAAAACTTAAATCAATTCATGATTCATCAAATTTTCTTTTAACTACAAATATAAATTAGTGACAAAAATCTAAAATTATTTAAAGGACTCAATTTTTATCAGTTTTGTCCACTCCATATTATTATATCCTTCAAATCTTAAATATTTATCGGTTTATATAATACTTTTATAATTCTTTTTATTTATTCTTGTCTTTTGACATATTTTTTAAATTAAAAATATTCTATTTCTTCTTTAAAACAATTTATTGCACACTTTATAAGAAAAAAATTTCCTTATTAGAGTTGTTAAAAAATTGAATCTTGGCATGCTCTTTTTTAAGTAGAGATCAATGTTTTAAAATTCAAATTGATAATTGATCCTATTAAGTTATTAATTCATTGGTCGGAATAGTCGGTCGTTGATCGGGCGGTAAGATTTCTAATTCAATTTGTACAAATTAAAAAAATATACACATGTATAAAATAAAATTCTTGATATAAATTTCATAACTTCAATAATAAATTTTTCAAAATTTTTATTAATTATTAGTATTATTATATTGTATAATTAATTTTCTAAGTTTTTTAAATTTATAATATTATTATATCATATAATTGATAATAAATAAGTTTAATGAGAATCATTAAAATATATATTATGATTATAGAATATATAACTCTCGTCTCTTTCACAAAAGAGATTAATTGGAATACACTGTCAGTGTAAAACCAATTTACACTATCATCCAATTAGAATGAATTATTTTGACACATGAGAAGAGAAAAATATGGAAGAAGTAGTTATTAAAATAGTTTAATTATAATTTATTTATTTTTATTTTTAATTTCATAATTATGTGTCAAAATGATTCATTCTAATTGGATGTCAGTGTAAAATAGTTTTACACTGACAGTGTATTCCAATTAATCTCTTCACAAAATTAAATATCAAAAAGATTTCATGATGTAATTGGTAAAACTAAAATCATAATAATTTTAAAAGGTTACATGTCCAATTCTTAAAATATAACAAATTATTTTAATATTATTTAGTCATATTATAAATAATTAACATAATTATAAATATTAATAAAAGTAAATTTTAAAATAGAACACCAATAATAGAATCAATATTATAATTAAGCTAAAAAAATAAACATAACAAATCAACCCACCAGATTAAAAGATTCACCTCTGATTAGTGAACCAGCCTAATCACATATTTTTATTGTGGAATTTGGATCGAACTCTAGAAGAAGCATGTCGTCGAAGTTGGATCACATGCTGCTGTCGAAAATAATGCATGATTGTAGCCGAAGATGGTTCTAACATGTATTAGTTAATATTGCTAGGTTTGTTAGCATATTTAATTGGGCCTTGTGTTAAGGATCCAATTATTTAAGTTAGCTTGTACCCTAAGTTAGCTTGTAATGGGTATTTTGTTAAAGACCCATTAGTTTAGTGTGCTAGGTTTTATTATAAATAGCATGCTAGTCTCTCATTCTAAAGTGTGACAAAACCTAGAAAGAGTGAGAGTGGTTAGTTTGTTATTCTTGTATACTTGTAATCCTTGTTTTAAGGAGAAAGGAAAGAATATCAGTTTTATAACCAATCCTTGTTGTTACTCTTGTTTTCTTTGTTAACCCTAACCCTTGTGGAGTTTCTTTGATCATAAAGAAACCGTTTAATACTTTGTTCAAGGTATCCGATTCACAACAAATTGGTGCGGTGAGCGTGGATTAAGATGTCTTCAACAAAGTATGAGATCGAGAAGTTCACCGGAGTGAACGACTTCGGTCTGTGGCGCTTGAAGATGAAAACCCTACTGGTTCAGCAGGGTTGTTTAGAAGCGTTGAAGGAAATGGCAGCCATGGATGCTGCGTTAACGGAAAAAGAAAAGACTACCATGATCGAGAAAGCACACAGCGCAATATTGTTGAGCCTTGGTGATAAGGTTCTTCGACAGGTATCAAAAGAGACGACGGCGGCAGGATTATGGACGAAGCTGGAAAGTTTGTATATGACCAAATCCTTGGTGAATCGTCTTTACCTGAAGCAAGCCTTGTATTCGTTCAAGATGAATGAAGAAAAGGCTTTGGCTGAGCAGTTGGATTCTTTCAACAAACTGATTCTTGATCTTGAAAACATTGATGTGAAGATTGATGATGAAGATCACGCATTGTTGTTGTTGTGTGCTTTGCCCAAATCGTATGCTCACTTCAAAGAAACTCTCTTGTATGGAAGAGAGTCCCTGACCTTTGAAGAAGTTCAAGCAGCCTTGTACTCTAAGGACCTGAATGAACGAAAGGAGCATAAACCTTCGACGGTTGGTGAAGGTTTGGCAGTTAAGGGAAAATTCTTGCGAAAGGATGGTAGGTTCGACAAGAAGAAAGGTAAAAGTCAGCAGAAGTCTTCTAGTGGTGAAACATCTGGTTTTCGATGTTATCACTGTAAGAAGGAGGGACACACAAGAAAAGTGTGCCCTGAACGCCTGAAAGATCATGGAGGTAAGGATAATGGCAACGCAGCCATTGTTCAAGATGACTTCGACTCATCTGATGCTCTTGTAGTTTCAAGCGGCGACTCAAGAAAAGAGTGGATTATGGATTCTAGATGTACTTGGCACATGACTCCAAACAAGAATGTGTTTGAAGAATTATGTGATCAAGATGGAGGATCAGTGCTGCTGGGAAACAACAAAGCTTGCAAAATTGCAGGTATTGGATCCGTGAGATTCAAGCTCCATGATGAGTCAATAAGATTATTGACTGAAGTTAGGTATGTACCTGACTTGAAGAGAAATTTAATTTCTCTTGGTGAATTCGACAGAAAGGGATATGTTTTCAAATGAGAGCAAGGTACCCTGAGAGTCATGAAAGGGTCGAAGGAAGTCTTGAGAGGCGTGAAAAACCAAGGCTTGTATACCCTGGAGGCTGAGGTTGTAAGTGGTTCGACAAATGTTGTATCCACGAAACCTATGTCGAAGACAGAGTTATGGCACATGAGATTGGGCCATGTCAGCGAAAGAGGCCTAGTCGAATTGGGGAAGCAGAACCTGCTAGGTGGTGACAAAGTCGAAAAGTTGGAGTTTTGTGAATCTTGTGTATTTGGTAAATCCTGTAGGGCGAAGTTCAACAAAGGCAAGCAAAGAACACATGGATCCCTTGATTACATTCATGCTGATCTTTGGGGGCCTGCAAGGAATCCATCACACTCAGGTGCAAGGTACTTTTTATCCATTGTTGATGATTATTCCAGAAAGCTATGGGTATTCATTCAGAAGACGAAGGATGAAACTTTTGAGAATTTCAAAAGTTGGAAGATTCTGGTCGAAACTCAAACTAGCAGAAAGGTTAAGAGGTTGAGAACTGACAATGGCCTTGAGTTCTGCAACAAAGCGTTCGACAGTTACTGTGTTGAGTCTGGGATTGCAAGGCATAAGACTGTAGCAGGTACTCCTCAACAAAATGGCTTAGCTGAGAGATTCAATCGAACAATCCTTGAAAGGGTTAGATGCATGTTGGTTAGTGCTGGATTGAAGAAGGTGTTTTAGGCTGAAGCTGTTTCGACAGCTGCATATCTGATAAAAAGATGTCCTTCGACTGCATTAGATATGAAGACACCTGAAGAAGTTTGGTCGGGAAATCCACCTAGTCTCGACAGACTGAGAGTATTTGGCTGTGTGGCCTATGCTCACATTAGGAAAGACAAGGTCGAACCTAGAGCTCTGAAGTGCATGTTCATGGGATACCCTGAAGGAGTCAAAGATTATAGGCTATGGTGCCTAGAGCCAGGTCACAGGAGGTGTATCACCAGTCGAGATGTAGTTTTCAATGAAGCTGAGATGGCTTTCAAGAAAATTGATGTTGCTGGCGAAGAGCTGGAACAGGGAGAGATTCCTGTTGAGGTGGAGCATGTTGATGCTGAAGTGCGTACCCCAGATGAAGTCGAAGACAAAACAGAAGATGTTGTTGAAGATGAGGAAACTGATAATGACTACCTGTTAGCAAGGGACAGGTCGAGAAGAGTCATCAAGCCACCTCAGAGACTTGGGTATGCAGATCTTATAGCTTATGCCTTAATCTCTGCAAGTGAGGTTCTCGACGAAGAACCTAGAGACTATAAGGAAGTTATGAGGAGTCGAAAGAAGATTGAATGGCTAAAATCCATGGATGACGAGATGAAATCTCTTCATGATAACGACACATAGGAACTGATAAAGAAACCTGCTGGGGCCAGGTTAGTCAGCTGTAAATGGATTTTCAAAGTCAAGGAAGGAATCGAAGGAGTGGCGTCGAAAAGATACAAGGCAAGATTGGTTGCTAGGGGGTTCACTCAGAAAGAAGGTGTCGATTTCAATGATGTGTTCTCGCCTGTTGTGAAGCAAAGGTCCATTCGAATGTTGCTTGCCATGGTGGCACAGTTCGACCTTGAACTGGAACAGATGGATGTGAAGACTGCATTCTTGTATGGTGACCTAGATGAAACGATCCTGATGAGGCAACCTGAAGGGTATGTCGAAAAGGGGAAGGAAGATTATGTGTGCAAGCTGAAGAGATCTTTATATGGACTGAAACAATCTCCTCGACAGTGGAATAGGAGATTCGACAAGTTCATGGCACGCATAAGTTTCATCAGAAGTCAGTTCGACCACTGTGTTTACTTCAGATTTCGACCGGGTAATTCATTTGTTATTTTGTTGCTTTATGTGGATGATATTCTAATAGCAAGCAACAATGTCGAAGAGGTAATGAGGGTGAAGGCTGAACTCAGTAAGGAGTTCGAAATGAAGGATCTGGGAGCTGCGTCCAGGATTCTTGGGATTGACATCCGAAGAGATAGAAAGCAGTCGAAATTATGCTTATCTCAAGAGGCATACCTACGGAAGATTCTCGAAAAGTATGGTATGTCGAATTCAAAGCCTGTTGTAACTCCGACAAACCCTCAATTCAAGCTGAGTATAGATCAGTGTCCCAGTACTGATGTCGAAAGAACTTATATGAATAGCATACCATATGCTAATATAGTTGGTTCTTTGATGTATGCTATGGTCTGTACAAGACCTGACATAGCATATGCAGTGAGTCTTGTGAGCAGGTACATGTCGAATCCTGGAAAGGCACACTGGCTAGCATTGAAGTGGATTTTTAGGTACATAAATAGGTCTCTGAATAGAGTCCTAGTTTATGGTGGAGCCTTGGGTGAAGGTAAAGTAGCAGTCGAAGGATTTGTTGACTCTGATTATGCAGGTTGTATGGATTCCAGAAAGTCTATTTCTGGATATGTTTTCACAATGTTTGGCACAACAATCAGTTGGAAAGCGAAGCTCCAAAAGGTTGTTGCCTTATCAACCACTGAAGCTGAATATATTGCCCTCACTGAAGCTGTGAAGGAAGCGTTGTGGCTTGAAGGTTTTGCAAAGGAGCTGAAACTTCAAGGTCGAAGTATCACTGTTAAATGTGATAGTCAAAGTGCAATACACCTGTCGAAGAACTCAGCCTATCATGAGCGAACCAAGCACATTGATGTGAGGCTGCATTTCGTCAGAGGGGTAATCGAGCGTGGAGAAGTCCAAGTGCTGAAGGTTTCGACAGATCATAATGCTGCTGATATGATCACCAAGACATTGCCAAGTTGCAAGTTTTTCCACTGTATGCAGTTGATAAAGTTGCATGAAGAAAGCTAGTTTGTTTTCTTGTTGTTAGAGTTAGATCCAAGGTGGAGATTTGTGGAATTTGGATCGAACTCTAGAAGAAGCATGTCGTCGAAGTTGGATCACATGCTGCTGTCGAAAATAATGCATGATTGTAGCCGAAGATGGTTCTAACATGTATTAGTTAATATTGCTAGGTTGGTTAGCATATTTAATTGGGCCTTGTGTTAAGGATCCAATTATTTAAGTTAGCTTGTACCCTAAGTTAGCTTGTAATGGGTATTTTGTTAAAGACCCATTAGTTTAGTGTGCTAGGTTTTATTATAAATAGCATGCTAGTCTCTCATTCTAAAGTGTGACAAAACCTAGAAAGAGTGAGAGTGGTTAGTTTGTTATTCTTGTATACTTGTAATCCTTGTTTTAAGGAGAAAGGAAAGAATATCAGTTTTATAACCAATCCTTGTTGTTACTCTTGTTTTCTTTGTTAACCCTAACCCTTGTGGAGTTTCTTTGATCATAAAGAAACCGTTTAATACTTTGTTCAAGGTATCCGATTCACAACATTTATCAGCTAAATTACAACTACCATTCGAAAACCTTATCAAACCAATCTATCTTTCAATTTACGGTATAACTGATCCGACTGACCTCCGAGATTTAAACACCGGTAGAGATGTCTTTGTTCAACCGTATGGAGCACTCCCGCAAGAAGAGATTTTGTGGTTGCAATTTTAATTATATGATAATTGACAACATTATTTCATATTCCTAAGAAATGTGTATATTTAAGATGGGTAGGGACAGAAGAAAATTAAAAGATGCATTCTTCCAAACTGGAAGATCAAGCCTTTTTAGTATACGATATGACATATTCGTTAAGTAGCAATCACAATGAGTAATTTGGTAAAAATAAATAGATTAAAGAATGAAAATCCATTTTATTCAGGGCTTTTTTGTTTAGCTTTTTTAAAATTATATATATATATATATATATATATATATATATATATATATATATATATATTAAAAATGATTTTCAAAATATTAAAAGTATTTTTAAATTTGTTTTTTTTTTATAAATTTAAACATTAATTTTGACATTCTTTAATATATACATACATTATTGAATATTAAAACATAGTCAAAATTATGATTTTATCTAAAAGTTGTATCTCAAAAATCATTTCTACAAAAAGTTATTTAAAATTAAATAATTTATTAAAATTTTAATATTAAAACAAAATTTCATTAAAATAATAAAATATTTAAAATATTATTTTAAAAAATAACTATTTTTATCAAATTTTTATTTTTAATTTTTTTAAAAATTTATTTTTAAATTTTTTCTAAAATAAAATAAAATATGTAATGTTATGAAAAATATTTTTAAAAATAGTTAAAATAAACGGGCCTTTAGTTAAGTTACTGAGAAAAATATTAATACTCAATCGTTCTTGAAATATATAAGGCAGAATTATTTAGTCTTTTTTATTTTTAAATTTTGTTTGATCATATTAAAAACAAATGAAAGAAAATAAAAGATTGATATATTCACCTCCCCGAACTACATTGTATCATTTTTTTTTAAAAATAGAGTATATAAATAAGAAAGAGGAGAATACAAAAAAAGAGGGGGACAAATACCAAAACCCCCTCTAAGAAAGACAACAACGAAAATACGGAAGTCCTAGCCTAATGCAAACTATGTCGTCAATAACAGACACATGAGTTTTATTCCACCAAACGAAACTTTGAATGGTAAGACCTAATTAAGCTAATTTGTCTGTACAATGGTTGCCTTCCCTAAAGATATGTGAAAGAATAAACGAAATACTTCGAGTTCTATACAAATAGTTCAACCACCTATTCTTTAAAGACCAAGGAACCAAACTCGGGTTGTTGATAGCCCTAAAAACCAAGAGAGAATCAACTTCAATCCATAAGTGATTCCACCTTTTCTCCACTGCCATCTCAATATCCCTTATGACTCCTATGAATTCAGTAACAAATTTTCTGATTTTTACCAAGGTTCTCAACAAAACAGCAAAGCAAAGTAGCTGAGTGGTCTCTAAATATTCCTTCACAAGCAGCCTGAGCAAGAATGCCTATGGATGTACCATCTGTATTGCATTTTATCCAAGACCTAAGGGGAGGCTTCCAAATAACCTTTAGAATTGTGGTAGCTGTCATACCCTACATTTTGACCCTAAGATCCCACATCATTTACATATCATATGAATATAATTTCATGCATCACTAACCCATTAGAGAACACAAAGTTTGTTCCTTGTTTCACTTTTAACTGCAAATTAGGGTTTTTTTAGCCTCATAAAAGATTTAGGCAAAGGATCAATCAAGAATTGGCTTGATCTTCAACCTATCAAATCTCTCATTCATCCATAAAGATCAAGAGGTCTCCTTCATCAAGAATCAAGCACAACTATGCATCATTTCAAGTTGATCAAGCCCCAATTTTATCTGAGTCACCAAATTAGGGTTTTGATTGATCAGGACCTCTAAAGTGAAAATTTCATCTGGGCATGAGTCAATACGTTAAGATATGATTCAAGGAGATCAAATATACATTTGAAGTATATTCATAAGTTTAAAATTACCTCAGGGTATACATTCATTGAACATCAAGAATTACGGTTTCTCTGCACAAAATTCATCTAATACCCAAAGTCAAAAGTTTGACTTTTAGGGAAAAATTCGTCATCAAAGACTATTATTCAAGAAAATATGATCCATAGTGGAATTTAATCAAGGATTGATCAAGAAATCAAGGTTACTTGCAAAAGAAGCAAAATTGGAGGAATTGAAAATTTCACTATGTTATGGAAATTCATGTTCAAGTACCTAACTTTACAAGGCCATAACTTGTGATCCAAGCAACCATTTTTTGTACTCCAAAGCTCAAATGATATATCTTATTGCATACAACAAGATTGTTGGGCTGAGTCATCCCCAAAAAATGCATAGATTTTGAGATATGAAACCATGAAGTTATGGTTTCAACTTTCAAGACTTTTTGAACTTTGACTCTTAGAAAAATTTTTAGGCTGAATCTGTTTTGTGTTTTAGCCAACTTTGAGGACATTTTTCTCCAAAATCCAAGATGAATCAAGACCAAATGCAAACATCAAAGTTAAAGTAGGATATCTCAGCTTTCCAAAAAGTACAAGAACATCCATTTATTCTACTTGAGCAAAGAGATATGATCCTCACAACCTGCCTTGATCAAACTGATTTTCAAGACAACACTGGTGCATTACTTGTGTCACACAATTTTCACCTTCAAGTTTTGTCACTCTACAAGCCTTGTCATCCTCTAAGATCAGAAAGAATCTTGTTGAATCACATAATATCTTCAACTTTGAATCATAAGTCAAGGATTCTATCTCTTAATATGTGAGAATCATCATTACAAGGCCATGAAGTCAAGTTTGTTTTTATGCATTTATGTGAACCATTGAATTAGAAAGAAATGAACCACACCAGTTCAGATATGTTCAAAAACAATGAGTGTTCAAACCTACAAACTGCCAATTGAGTCAAGATCCTAGTCATGCTATAAAAGACTAATGGTACCTTAGCATTTAAGTTAAAGCTACATGCTATATCCATTGGACAATAGCATGCTCCCTCATCCAACACTATTCATCCAAAACTAAAACATTTTCTAATAAATAAAGGACTTCTCTGATCAATTCAAACACACCAAAACAATACCAAAGCTTGTTTTCTCACTCTCCCTCTTTCACTTCAAATTTTCAAAGTTTCAAAGAGTAAGCTTCGAGTTTTCAAAACCAGAGCTTAAACCACTCAAAAAACCATCCAAACACATAACAAATCATCCCTTGAAGGTGTTCAAACTTTCATCTTCATCCCAAACCACCAAAATCAGAAATTCAACTATCAAAACCTCATATCTTTGACTTTCTGCATTTGCAAAGCCATGTCTTGATTCTGTCCATTTAAAAATCATCCAACACTCTAAACACACTCTAAATAACATCCTTAAACCATTCCAACAATAGTTTCTCAACTATAACATCAATTGGTGGAGTTTCCATTTTTGCCACTTTTGACAAATTTGCAAGGAGCTAGATTATGTCCTAGAGGTTTTCATTTGGTTCCAAGCCTCCAAGAAGCTTCTTTGAGGTGTATTAGAGGTGTCCAAAGCATTGGTTTACTTCTGTAACAAGTTTCTTGGAGATTGGCAAGTGAGGTTCAAGTGGTAAGCTTCCAAAGAACTTGAACTTTAAGAAATATGCTTTGCTTTGATGTACATTGATCATGATCATATCATATATGTCATTTATGTTGTGTTTGAACCATTTTGTGATACTATTATTAACTGTATGATGATATAGCATAGAACTTGCAAAACCATGTCCTTTTAAAAACCACTATAGGGTTTTAAAATAGAGACCTTTTTGGCTAAAACCAACACCACCACTGTGATCCTCGTGAAATTTCAAGCGAGTTTCATTTTTATTTCACTTAATTTCATTAAGAAATTAGTAAGCTATGGTGCCTTTTGCAAATGAACACAAACCTGAGTATTGCCCAGCCAGCCATAGCCATGGCGCCTTTGTTCAGGTCACTAGGTCATGTCCACCCTTATCAATTAATGGGTGTGGTTAGATACACGGATGTATCACCACCCCAGTGGTTAAACCTGCGCGCTCTTGTTACCTTTCACCCTTTGAAACTGGAGTTCGAATCCCCCTCGCCCCAGTTTCTTTTATTTTTCTGATTTTCCAACTGAATAAAACATATAATACCTTGCTTCCCTCTCATTTCAACCTGCGCACGTTGGTTGGTTGGTCTTAGTTTTGTGCTTCAAGCAAAGTGACTTGAGTTCAAGTCCCATGGGGACCATTTCCCATATTTTTAATCACTTATTTTCTCTCTTTTCTTCTCATTTTTTATCATTTTAAACCCATTCTTTTTGTAAATTGTTCATGATAATGTTTATTTTCTATTTGTGAAAAGAAAATATCAAAAATAATTATTTTTCTCGTATTTACGAGTGCTTAAAGTGTGTGACTTTTTTAGGGTTTTCTTAAGACTTCTTTTGAATCTTTTGAATGATAAATTGCCTTTTCCTGCTCACAATATATTGTTTGAACCATATATATCTTGTATGAACCTTAAATGATGTTATGAATTTGTAGATCTTGTTCTTACTTGGTTTTAATGTATTTTCAAGTATATGTTTACATGTAAATGTATGTTGAACTTTGTCCATACCATGAGACTTTTTGCTTGATATTTTGCCTTAACATGTGGTCTTTCTTCCATGTATATACCACTTTTATATGTACATATGTCTTTGTGTTGATTATTCCATGTTTATATGCTTCTAAAACACTTGAACTTTGCCTTGAAAATACTTTTGTATACCTTTGTATACATGTTTGTTTGTATGAACCTTTGTGATGTTTCCACTTTGTTCAAGACCATGTTTGAACCCTAATATCCATGTTTAACTTGTATCCTTGCTTCAATGTTCAACTTGTATCCATGTTCAACTTGTATCCTTGCTTCAATGTTCAAATATTTCCTTCATAAACTCTTACCATGATAAATATATCTCTTTGAAATGCACATCATCTTTTCAAATATCAAAAACCACGGGCCTCTATTAGAGTGTAAGTCCCTCCCCTCCTCCTCAAAACTTTCTTCAAATTCTCAATTATTTCAATCTTTCAAATCTCCATCTTCAACTTTCATCAAACACAACCCTAGTGGCATTACAATCCAAAACTCCTTGGGCCTCTATTCAGAGTGTAAGTCTCATCCCTCTCTTTCAAACAATCATCTTCTATTTTATAAAACAAGAATAATCTTGGGTCTCTGCTAGAGTGTAAGACCCACCACCCTTTCTTTTCTTTTCAATAAGTCGTGGGCCTCTGCTTAGAGTGTAAGACCCAACACCTTTGTAAATAGAATAAAACACACAAATAAAACATTCATAAACCCTAAAGATGCAAAATCTTCCATGAATTCAAACATGTCATATCAATGTCTATACTTGTTAATCTTCAATCATGTTTGTTCATATTTTGTTAAGTTTCTCTTGACATTTATATCATCCTTAGTTTAGACATAGGTTAAACAATAGGATCCCTTCAAACCACAACTTAGTTCAAAAAACTAGTTCCCTGGCCTCCTCTTGGGCCTTATACAAGCATCATTGCCTCCTCTTGGGCATTATATAAAGATTCTCCCGAGCATCATAGCTTCCTCTTGGGCTTCATACAAGGAGACTTGAGTAGTCTCAGCCTCCTCTTGGGCATCATACAAAAATTTCTCCCCAGCAAGACAGCCTCCTCTTAGGCTTCATACAAGGACCCTCAGGCTTCTTGAAAGCATAAGTCAAGTCTTAGTCATCTATACTGATAAATTCTTTTAGCCTCATTCTTCCAGGGCTTTGTAAAGGACACAAATAAAAGTCACCAAAAGACTCAGTCAAATCCTTAGTATTGAGCCAGTCTCTCTTCAAAATTCCTCAACAGTCATTAACCCTCTCTCAGGTTCTTATACAAATAATTTCCCCCAGTCAATCAGCCTCAATCTTGGGCTTTGTACAAGACAGATAAAACTCCCCAGTTGAGTCAGTTTTTTTAATCTTTCCCAGCTTCATATCTTGGGCTTCAATAAAGATGCCTAAATAAATCCATCTACTAACAGATGAGACTTTGAGTAATCTCTGTATGAAGATATATCTTCTAATCACTACAATTCAAATCAAACAATCAAATTTTTTTTCAAAATAATTGATGTAAGTGGCACTCTTGTTGAGTCAAAAATCCAAGATTGGAGTCCCTCCTTTATCATGGTTCAAAAACTTTTCTTTCATCTAACTGATGTAAGTGGCACACTTGTCGATTCTATATCCAAGTTATAGTCTTTCTATTAGTATGTAAAGAACTCATAAAGGAAAAAGGTGGCATTGCTTAACACAATAAGTTTAAAGCTTTCTTCCCTTATGGCATCACTCTCAAATGATTGTAGTGAATAGGTGAGATATCTCCCTTAAAGATGACACTTTGTGATATCTTTCAAACACTCCTTTAGCTTCATCATCTTGGGTTTTGAACAAGATACAAAACCATTTTTTTCCTCCCATAGATTATGAGGAACGACGAACGCTCTGATTTTCCCATTTCTCTTTTTTGGTAATACGTAGGCATAAGGTCTTAAGATCTTAGCGAGCACATTAATAAAAAACCTTAGGTTTAGGTACATTCCAAAAACAATAGAAAACCATAAAAAAAACAAAAACATTTCCTCATTTTTCACAAAGGAGAAACTTTCCCAATTAAACAGAAAACAAATTTAAGCAAGTAAGTAATTCAACAGTAGAAATATATACAATAAAGGTTCTTATATATTACTATAGATATTTAGGGTGTTAATAGCTTCCCTTTGTATAACCAACCCCCCTGATTCCAGATCTCTTAGCATTTGTAGGAAAAACACTTGCGAGCAGGGTTAGTTTAAGGTATCTTCTCCTTCCTTTTAAGCTTCATAGAATAAATATTAGAAATCAGAAAGTAGCACCAAATGCGGTAGTGGTCGCGTCACGAAAACCGGAGCTACAGAAAAATGGCGACTTCACTAAGGAGATTTCACCTAATCTCCTAAGAGGATTAAGCCTTGCATTGCATATATTTTACTGTTTCATTTGCTTATTTGCTTTCTCATTTGATATCATCTGCGGTTTTCCATCATACTATCTGCTTATTTGCCATACTTGTTTAAATTACTTTTATCTGATGTGATTACTACACATGTGGTGAGTCAAAAAGTCCTCAGTGGGCTTAAGAGCATATTTTAAGATAGGAGGTGGCAAAATCAAGAAGGTTTATAGGGAGTGAGTCCCGACCAAGCTAACTTGACCGATTTGATTGTAAATCCGACAGGTTTATTATGGTTGGTAATTTGGGTATTATGCATGATGAAAAGCATGTTATACTATACAAATGATGTGAAGATGAAAATAAAGTCAAATAAATGCGAGTTTAAAAATCCCTGGTCAAAATTTAGGATATGATAGTGACAACAAAAATCGCCTAGGATTTTTGCAAGAGAATGACGATATGAAGTTAGAGCGTTGACGGGTAAATGAAAAGTTAGAGTCTAGTTCTCTGAAGTATTTCTTGCAAAAGAGAAATCGTGTCGGTTTTCCAAAAAAAACTCAACGTGTATGTTTTAATTAAAAATTAAAAAACATAAAAAAAGACATATAACACCATATTCTAAGAATACATTTCAAATATCTATCATGTCGGTTTTTTAGAAAAACCGAGGAATTTGAATATATAAAATTAAAAAATTAAAAAATGACTTTTGAAAAAATTGATTTGAAAATATTAATGCAAAATATATTACCTTTCAGTTGAACCATGTAACCGAGGTTAATAATGATAAAAAATGAAACGAAAAAATGTAACAAAGCAAAAAAAAGGAAAACTTAAAATGCGCCAACTAAGAAATACTAACTAATTAAACCATTGAAAAAATAATAATATAAAATGCACTAACAGGGATTCAGAGCAAGCTCCTTTGTAATCATTTTTTTTTTAAAACCTGAGGGAATAGAGTTTATATATATATATGAAGGATTTAAATTAATTGAATAGATACAAATTATAACATATTATAATATTTAAGAATAATAAGAATTGTGTACCTTGTCGAATTGAAAAGACTTTCGGTTGAGGTAGAGTAAGTATGAGTGGATTACTACCCTCATTGCCATCTAGGGTTTTCAGAGTATGTTAATTGTCTAATGGGACGACACTTAAATAGCTAAACGACTGAGGGCAGAGACCTCTTATTGGACTTAACTGAATGGTCAAACTCATCACGGTCCATTCAGCCACAAAGCACAATCAAATAACTCATTAATAATTAGTGTTTAATAACAATTGACCATAATATAATTAATTAATAATTAACTATTTCAATCTATATTTAATTAATTAAATAATTAATCTAACAATCTCCCACTTAGATGACAATAATTAATTATTAATAATATTGATTTTAATATTAGAATATCAATAATGGTCAAAACACTAATCAATCAAAAGAGAAGTAAGTTTCAACGCTGCAGAATTGTTTCTGATAGGGAAAATAAATCATACATGTTAAAGACCCACAATTTATATATAAAGAATGATGAAGTTAGAGTAATATATTTAAGTTAAGAGTAATATGATATGAAAATGGCCCAAGCATATGAAAATGCTATTGATAAACTCCCACTAACCCAAAATATCATAAGACTTACTCATGTGTATAAGTCTATGGTTAGTGATTATACTAATGAATTTTAAATGATAGATCATAAAATATCCACATAGGTCTTAGAATAGTAATTACATATAGGCGTACCCTATTATGAGAGTAATTACATTTAACCATAAGTATCTTCATAACACAATATCATACTCGATAGAAGTATTAATATTTACTTGTACTTTCATATTATGACCTGACAAATGTGGGCTATTGAAGATAGAATGACACAATATTATTACATGCTAAAGAATTATTGTGTCTTTTCAATATCGACATAAACATCAAATTATGATGTTTCCTGAGATTAAGAGAATAATGTATATCTCAGTATAATAGAATTGACTTCGTACAATTATTTAATAATTTGAAGTCTTATTAGAATATGTCATATTTATAATGCACAAAAAAATATATGACAATATGAGAATAATAATTTAAAGTTTTAGATTATATAATTATTTACACATGTACTCCCTCTGATCCAATAGAATAAAGATTTATCAGAGTCCTCTAGTATTAATTACTCTGATTATACAATGGGATACTAATTTTATTTTTAGTGCAAAACTATACAGCGAAGTGGTTCTATAATATATCATCATTAGAGTTTTACAAACTCAACCACATAGTTTGCACGTAAATAGAATATTATTATTTAAGTAATTTCACATGAAAGAATATGATGGTCATATAAAAGATTTACCATCATTTGAGTGAGATCAATTCCTTAAAATTTTAAATATATGAATATATACAATATCTTAATAACTCACTCAAAACTCAAATGCTACAACTATAATCACACACATTTGAGAAACATATTATGTTATACGCAGCGGAAAAAATATAAGACTTAATTTATTTAATATTGAAGATATAACAAAAGTAGTCATAAATTTTCATCAATAACATAAGACTATAATATCCTCAATATAAGTTTTCATAAGATAATATTATATTAAATAAAAGATATTTGATTCTCATTATATAAAATTGACATGTTAAATTCTCCCACTTGATTGAGAATAATAGTTTAACTATTAATTCAAGAGTTTTAAAAATATTTAAACAAATACTCAAAAAAAATTATCTATCACACAATGATCATGTCAAGTAACGTCAAACCGATAGGGTATGTCCATCACTTACATAATACATAGAGAATTGAAATCCATTGAAATAATAAAAAATGATTTAAAATAAATTATTGGATTTCATTTAATTAAAATCACTTTACATGTCTTTAAAAGAAAATTTCATTTATTATAATCTCAAATGAAAATATCAATAGTAATTAATAAGAAGTATAACAACAATGTACAAATATTATGCCACCAAAAAATTCTAATACCGATAGGGTATTCGAATCATAATTGACATAAGTATAAAATCACAAGTATATTGAACAACAATACATTATATTAATAATAATAAACAGATAGGGTATAATTATTATTAATATAATATTTATTATAATTAAAATAAATATAATTATTTTATTACACAAAATTTGTACAATTGTTTCCATGATAGGCGAGTTACAATCATATATTTTATTTAATATATGAAAGATTATATAATTGTATCCACGATAGGTGAGATTACAATTATACAAATTAAGAGTTATTATTTAATTACCTAAAATAAAACTCTCAAAATATTAAGATTTTAAATATTTTATAAAATTATAATTTTTTAATTGAGTATATAACAAGAAATCAATTTATGGTAATAAATAGAGAGTTTTAATTTTAAAATATTCTGGTAAAATAATAATTTTATATAAAGCACATTTTGTAATTCTTAAAGGAGTACGTAATAATAAAAACCAAATTTCTCCTTATATGTAATTATATAATTAGCCACAAGAAATTGAAAATAAATTTTGACTAACCTCCGAGAGTATCGTATTCATCCTTGACCGAAGAACCATTAAACTTTTGTGACTTTTACGATTCATAATGTCATCTCAAATAGTTCACAGTAACAACAAAAACGATACAATACAATAAAGAATAATATGATTTTAATTTTTAAAATTCTGGCATAGCAGACATCAGATGTCCTAACACATGTCAAGACATTATTCAGCATAATTATTAAACAAGAAACAGACCAACAAACTGATATCCAGAATATCAGTAACTGCAGAAACACAGATGTTTCGACATCTGTTCCAACATGTTAATCAAAATTGAACTATAAATTGCAGAATGATAAACAACACAGAATATGATAACCCAGTTCGGTGCAAATCACCTACATCTGGAGGATACCAATCCAGGAAGAAGAATCCACTATCAGTAGTATTGTTTTATGTAATCAACCTCAGGTTTACAGTAAACACCCACGTTTACCTATCACTACCCAATGAAAACTTTATCTAAGAACTCCATCCTAGATAAGAGAAACCCATCTCACTCCCTAAATCACAACCTGTGATTATCTAACAGTTACAACAATTGTATCATCCTATTGATAGACACCCCTTTCAATACAAAGTTCAGTCAAGCATCCTTGACTAACAAGTTAACTTGGATTTTCTTAAAAGCTTCATCCAAGAACAATACACGATTCATTACCTACAGGTTTATGAATTTGTACAAGTACCTATGTCTACCACAATGTATCAAATCGATACAAAGGGAGACTTACAAGAGAAACCTACGACTCTAAAAAACCTAAATCCTACTTTACAAAATAGGATTCCTAAGTCTATGTCGTTCTCTCCCATCTGCCTAGGTCTTGGTCTTATTTTTATAACCTTCTGTTGCGTTGGGCTTTCAATTTTCTTTTGGCTGATTCCTTGATCAACGATCTACTCCTTAAATCTTGCAACTGATCTGCAAACATCCTACTGTTAGTAACAGACATGATGTCCTAACATCGTGTTGGAACATCTTATCCGACATGTCTTCTTTCAGCAGGATTCTTCCTTGTTGTTGGAACATCTTGTGTAGCAACCTGTTTTACCAAAATTTGCTCAAATATTTAGAGTCTTCAATTTTCCTTATAAGTTGCTTAAAATAATTATTAACATATAATATTGAGACAATATATGATTTATTAACATAATTTCAAGTCCAAAATCAAGAATAGTAATTTAAAATGAAAAGAGAGTGATGGAAGAATAATTTTAATTTTATCATATTTCAAAATTCCAATACATGTCAATTTCTAATATTATAACAACAATAAATTAAATTAGAGATAAAAAATTTACATGTACGTAATAATTAAATAGGGTCATAATAAGTTTTAAGAAATATTCAAAATTATAATTCAAAACTTAAATGCATAGATTAATCTAAATATTAAATAAAATTGTCAAAATTTTAGAAAATTTGTTAATAGTTATGAGATCAATAATTTATTGATAATCATGAATAATAATAAGAGTTGTGTACCTTGTCAAATTGAAAAGACTTTCGGTTGAGGTAGAGTAAGTATAAGAGAATTACTACTCTCATTGCTGTCTAGGGTTTTCAGAGTATGTTAATTGTCTAATGGGGCGACACTTAAATAGCTAAACGACTGAGGGCAGAGACCTCTCATTGGACTTAACTGAATGGTCAAATCCATCACGGTCCATTCAGGCACAAAGCCCAATCAAGTAATTCATCAATAATTAGTGTTTAATAACAATTGACCTTAATATAATTAATTAATAATTAATTATTTCAATCCATATTTAATTAATTAAATAATTAATCTAACAATCTCCCACTTGGATGACAATAATTAATTATTAACAATATTGATTTTAATATCTATCATATAAGAAAAAAAGGTGGTCTTAAAAACCCCTAATTACCCTTATTAGCAGATAATCTGCCACTTGACAACTTAAATTAACAATGATGTGCGACTTGGCAACTTAACCATTCTAATCCAAAATTAACCAATTCTAATCCAATCCATTTAATTAGATAACGTGGCCACCATCCTTTTTCACTAGCACTAGAAAAACTATTCTTCTTCAAGTTATCAGAAACCGTCTCTCTCAAATATCTCTCTCACACGGCGGAACGACAAAAAGATAGGGTGAAGTTGTTGGCGGACGACGGAAATAGTCGGCGATAAGGGTGAATAAAGGAGGTTCGTGAGTGGTTGGTGATGTGGTGAGTTGGTGGGTTCACGATCGTTGTGTGTTTGGATCGCACGTGAAGAAAGTGACAGTGAAAATCAAGTTGTTTTTCGTGGAGTGAAATCAAAGAGTGAATCGGATGGTTTTGTGATAATGGTGGTTTGTGTTGTAGGAAAGGTTTGGAAAGAATTTTATGTTGTTGTCTTTTTCAGTTATAAAATGGTGATGTTTACATGATGATTTAGGAAGAAGATTGGAGGCTAAATGGAAGTGTGGTTCGGTTTATTCTGTGAGGGTGAGGTTGAGGAATGGTTATGGGAGTGATGGAATGTGTTATGGTGTTTGTGGATTGTTGAAGGGGATGGTTGGCTATGGTTTTCAATGCTGAAAATTTCAAAGGTTTTTCTTTACCTTTTTCTCTCAATTTCCCTCCCCTCTATCTCTTTTCTTCTTTTATATCAGTTTCAAACCCCGTTTTATTACTTGTGTTGTCATTTTCCTTGCCAGATTGCCCTACAATTGTTGCAGAGGTTTGGCTTGGAATATTGGGATGTTTTTGGATTGTAGTATTTGGAGTGTAGAGTGCAGGCTTGTGCGTGTTGGTGGAGCAGACGAGGTCAAGTGTTGTTGCTGTCTTTTGTTGGTTATTGTATGTCTTTTGTTGGTTATTGTTGGTTATTGTATGTACTATAAAATAGTCTGCAATTACAATTAAGGTCACAACGTCCATATTTTATATGTCTTTGCAACTACATTACAACTACACTTTAAAAAATCTGTCCAATATGAACTATGAATAATAATGATTATAATATGAGCTGTTTTCTATTTTTTGTTTTCGGTTTTCACGTTTAATTACAAATCTTTCATTTTGTTTCCGTTTTGGTTCCTCTCTTCAACTATCCGTACAAATGATATTATAAATAATGCTTTGCAGATTGGGATGTAGTGTACTATTTGCAGCCAACATCGCCTGGAGGTGGGTATAGGAGTGCAATCGGCAGAGTTTGAAGTATTTGTAATTGTCACTAAATTGTTCCAATCCAGGTAAAATAAATGATTGTTATTTCGTACATTTAATCGCTGGGAATAGTAGTAATAAATTGAACTTTTGTGTGCTCAAGATGAATGCTTCTTCTATAAATCTAAGTTACTTTATATGTGATTGGTTTTGATATTTAGTGTATAAAAGTTAATAGATGTACCCTTCAAAATGAATCTTTGTAGGAGACGGATGCAGCATTAGGAAATGGTGGTCTTGGTAGGCTTTCTTCTTGCTTTCTGGATTCCATGGCAACACTTAATTTTCCTGCTTGGGGATACGGTTTGAGGTATCTTTACAGACTATTTAAGCAGATAATCGCAAAAGAAGGCCAGGAGGAAGTTGCTGAGGACTGGCTTGAGGTTTGATTTATATTCCTTCTTTTTAATCCATGAAATTATATCACATTTTTTCCAGATATTGATGCATAAAATTGAATGTATATCAAACAGAAGTTTAGCCCTTGGGAAATTATGAGACATGACGTTTTGTATCCTATCAGATTCTTTGGCCAAGTCGAGGTTAACCCTGATGGAAGGTAAGTGTAAATCTCTTGAGTTATTTGTGGAAATTAGTTTCGCGATCTTTTGATACATGATTTTCTATGATAGCGAAAGCAAGGCTAGCAATATTAAAGTACTTAAAGTTTGGTGTGTATGCCAGCCGAGAATGGGTAGGCAGAGAAGTTATTCAAGCACTAGCTTATGATGTGCGGATTCCTGGATACCAAACCAAGAACACCATCAATATTTGTCTCTGGGAAGCGAAAGCATGCGCTGATGATTTTGATTTGTTTCTATTCAATGACGGACAACTTGAATCTGGTTCAGTTCTTCACTCACGAGCGTAACAGGCCGGTATCATAGAATATTGAATACTCTTCCGAAATAACCCATCTATTGTCAAAGATCTTGATTTTATTATAATTATATAAATGAAATACATCGAGAGATAAGCATGTCTTCGCCTTTATAAGATTTCAGATCAAATCCTATTGAATTTTGTTTTCTTCTCAACCCTCTGATTATCACCTCACCTTTAAAGAAGAATAAGATATAAAGTTTCGTGAAGAAGTTTCGTATTAAAAAATTGTTTTGTAGATTTGCTTGGTTTTGTGTCCTGGTGATGCCACAGAAGGCTGGAAACTCCTACGGCTGAAGCATCAGTACTTTCTCTGCAGTGCATCACTCCAAGTAAGTTAATTCATCTGTCAAATCTCTTTTCATTTGGCAGAAATGTTTGAGATTACAAAGGTGGTGCCTCACAAAGAGATACAACATTTTTAATTGGCCAACACTTCATGATTTCCGGTAAAACACAAAAGAATCACGACTTGCTCTTTTAAAACACTGACACATGTTTTCGTTTAATTTGTGGGCATTCTCTTTTGTAACATTTAGCATTTTTCGTCATTTTAAGTGTTCTTTTTGTTGTTTATGCCCTCTTTTAGTAGAGTTAGGATTTGAAACATTTGGCAACCGTGCAATGTAAATGATTGTAATATGCTGGTTTGATGTTATCTAAAATTCTTAATTCAAAGTCTAAATCATCTTCATTTTAAAGTTCAAAAGATGTCACTAATTTATTAAACGTAACAAAGAATGTATTCTGGTTCTATGGCATGGATAGTTTCAATTAAATAAAATATTTAAATATTGATCTGTGCATCTCGCATGATAATAGCTACTGAATAATAGGCAGTAGAAGCATACGACACTGCAGCCATTAAATTCCGAGGCGCAAATGCTGTAACAAACTTTGAGATGAACATGTATGATGTGGAAGCTATCATGAAGAGTTCTCTTCCTGTCGGTGGGGCAGCAAAGCGCTTGAAGTGTTCTCAACATTAGTTTGCAGATGAGTGCATTAAAAAGCTTTGGCCTCAATGTTGTTAAGGCAAATGTCTTTCTGCATTCTTCTGGAAAACACAACAAGTTTTCTATCACAAAAGCGTAAGTGTTACGTGTTTTTCGCACTATGTGTGTGATTTTTACGAGTACGTGTTGTTGTTCAATCCTGTTATTGATTTTAGTTTATTAATGAATAATGTGCTATGATTGTTCATAATGATTATGTTGCTTTTTATGATTAGTAATTGTGAATGGAGACATGAGATTGAGAACAAAATCAAGGATGTAAGGATTAATTAAAAATAAAACTATGATGTCAAATCATTAGTAAAATTAGAATAAGAAATTAGCGGTAATTAATTGATGATTAAAAAATAACACGAGAATGGTTAATGTTTGATGTGTTGGAATGTTCGTGATAGGTCATCCCGTTTAGCCTTGCTCAAACCGAGTGACTCTTTAGTTTAGCCCATCATCATTTGGACCCAACAGAAACTCTCATAAACATTTCCTTTCTTCAATTCACTCCACCACTGCTCCACACTTGCCATTCCTTGCGGTTTTGCTCCTAATTGCACATCCTTACAATATACAACTAAAGTAGAAAATACATGAAAAGTCAGTTACTTTCTATGCTAATTTGGCTCTGAAATAGAAAGTTCATCTTTTACAATTCATGAAAGAGTAAATGTCATGTGGACCTAATATACAATTCAATGTTTTACTGATAGTCAGTTACTTTATATAAAGCTACGTGGACCTGATACAGTTCAATGTTTTACATGAAAGTGTTTGATATAACACAAATATATAATAACTATAAGAAAGTGTTTGATAAGAACTATAGTCATAAAGTGTGATTGTGTTCATATAATTCTTTACTTTATTAGGTATTTGACATGAGTCTCATAGCTTTAGAGATGATCACATGGATAATCCTCCTCTTCGTTGGCGTGAGTCTCATATAATTCCTGACTATTATAAGTCAATATCATTATGTGTACCGCTGTTGGATTTATATGTTTTTCTATCATTGTTGCTGCTGTTGAATTTTCTATTTCCCTTATCATTGCATTTTACTTACATCCTTTCAATTCCTTGTCTGTTTGTATTGTACACACTGTTGTGCTTTGATTTAATTGCAAAATTGATTGAATAATTTATGTTTTTATGATATGTATCGCAAAATTACAGATATTATGATTTTTTGAAATCAGTTGAATGATATATATGATTCTCTAAATCGTTTATATATGCATTGCTTGAAAATGATCTATTATGAGATTCGTTGTACCATGCTTACAATAAATTTATACAATGCCCTTTCAAACTTATGTATGGCAAATGAGTTTTCAAGATACTGCAAATAATGTGCATATCATTTTCAAATCAGTTAATTTACATACCATTTTCAAATCAGTTTTCCTTTCAAATTTACTTATTGTATTAAATAGTTTTGTGTAATATATACTGCTTATGATTCTAGTATAAAGGGATACAGTATTCATTAAAAGGATATGCACTTTTATTTCTAAGACAGTGCATATGCAAGTATTTAAAGGAAATACATACGCAATAAGATATATGTTGGTTTCTTTAAATTAATTAAAAAATGTACAATTTGTATATTATTGTCTTCTTACGAAATGTACTGTTTTTTATCAACCACAGGTTATTGGTAACTTAACTCGAAATGAATATTTGAAGTTTGTTGGTCGAGATATGTTCAAATCAGTCCTTTTGTAGATGCTTTTTTACTCAAGGTATTTTTATTTTCATCAATTATTACAATCTGATTTCAGTTGCAACATTTTTTTTAAATGGTTTTGACATCAACACCTTCTAATACCATTTGTCGCGACAATTTTTGTGTTAGCGGACAGTTTCTTAAAACCTCTGGCGCTCAACATAACATTGACATATATTTTCACGTGTTTTTTTTTATTACAGTGGGTTCTCCATGATTGGAATGATGAACTATCTTTAAATATATTGAAGAACAGTAAAGGCACATGATAAATATAAAACTATCGGTACTGTCAACAAACTTCTGCTCCATTTTTCCAAACTTGTGTGTATCATATTGACACTATTGTTTTGAAGTAACCATTTTTCAGTTATATTATCCATTTAAGGTATTTATTTAGAAAAACCACAAACATGAAATTTTCTGTTATAAATATATACAGATGTGTTGTTTATTTTCCATCCTCAAGTCCTTTGATTTTGTTTTTTGCAAGGTTTCATTCTATCAGCATATTCATTTAGATCAAAACTCTCTTGTATGCACCTTTATTTTGTTAGTAGATATTACAATTCAATGAGTTTTATAAAATTATTATCATTCGGATTATTTCCATGATGTCTGAGGACAATTTTCAAGATGTCAAGCTCGCCACATCTCTATGAAGAGTCAGAGATATCAATGAGTCAGTTCCCCAGACAATATGGTATTCAATTTAAATATTTTTTTCGAGTCTCCATTTCTACTTTTAAGTTTTTATCATCTCTTTCCTGACAATTAGGAGTTTCTTTTTGGATAGTTATACAGTGGTTCTATTTTTCAAATTTTGTAGGCATTGAAAAGAAAGTTGTGGCCCTTGGACGTTACCTTCTAAATCCACTGGCAATGGTTGCAACACTGATGCCAATGATACCCAAGTGAATGCAATTGAATGTATTCAAAATGAACCAAAACTGCTAGAGAGTTTTGATCAAAATGAATATGTTGATAGAATGGAAACTTAAAAAGGTGAATACAAAAGAGTTACTTTTTTTTGGTAATATACAAATATCAAATTATGCTTACAGGGTACTATTATGTACATAATATTTAAGTACTGTTATTTTTTTATAGGGCTTAGGATTTGTATATAACATTGACAACAAATATTTTTATTGAATTAAAGAACATACACAGATTTCCATACAACAAAGGGGATATGGCTATTAGGCAAATGGTATGCATATGCAAATTTCGTATTTTTCTTTCACCAGTTCAGAATAAATTTGTAATGCACCTTCTACATAGTGTCAATCAATACTCTTGTATAAAATACTGTAAAATGCTATATATAGTAACTTATTCCCTTTTTGGGTCAGGATGCATAGTGTTTCAAGATTACTTGAGAGTTCCTCAATTAGTCTTTGTCTCACTTCATTTTTTCTTATTAATTATTTCAATTATTTCTCTTTGAACAGGATATAAGAAAAAGGGTTCCAGACAATACGCGACCATTGATGACAAACATTCGAGCTTCTTCAATGTATAGTGTGCGGTCAGGACATCAGCGAAGCATAAATGTTAGTGTCTCGGGTTCTCGACATGCAACTAGGAGCAATGCTGGTTCTGAAACGAGTGCAAACCAAAATGGTGTTTACTCAGATAATAGTGAAATAGATTGTTATGATATGTTGAGTGACAGGGGTGTTCAATCTCCTGCCAGTGTGCGGGGCAGGTACAACTACAAACCATCATACTGAGTTTTAGAGATAGTAGATTTTCATTGGAGCTACCATTCTTCTATTGATGTGAAGTTCATTGGCAATGATACAATACAACCTTGTGTATTTGAGGGTAATTGTTGTTATATGTAAAATTGTATATCAACTATATCCTGAAATGGTAATTCTTTAATTCAATACCATGTTATTTCACACGAAAAGTCTAAATCTGTGTATGGAAACCTTTAAGGAATAGTTGTCATGTAATCCCCTTTGTGGTGCCATGTTATCATGTTATCCCCTTTGGGATTCAATACCATGTTACGTACAAATATTTTTATATCCCCTTTGTGGGGCCATGTTATCATGTTGGTTTTCATATTCTCCTCTTGACTTTATATGAAAACGAATTCATTGATAATATAGAAAAACATATGAGACAAATATTTTTATACACAGGAAAAATTTAAATATTTTATATTGAACTTTATTTTTATATATAAAAAAAAGTGTATAGATGTTCCAAATACTTTTATAATTGAGACTAAATTTTTTATTCATCAAAATATTTTTATAAATTATTGGATAAATATTTTTAAAAAAATACCAATTGGTGTTTGCGGTTATTGATTCTGCCTTTTTTTTTTAAATATAAATTATATTTTTTATATTTATTAATTTTTATTAATCCTATTATTTTCTATATATTTTAAATATTTGTCAATGCACGTCACACCAACGGGTACCCATTCGAAGGCACGGGTATCCCGCTAAAAAAAATAAAACAAGACTTGCCAGACCCAATCTCAAAGTAACTATATAACTTTTCCTAACACTTTTCAATATAATTTGATTTTATTGCAAAAAAAATTTATTACCCCACACATACATATAATAAAGGTGTTGTCATATTATTTAACGAACATTACAAGTCATGTTTTTCTATAAATTTTTTTATTTATATTTACTAATTTTTATTAATCATATTTTTTTTAGAATTTTAAGTGTAGACAACTGCGCGTCATCGACGGGTACCCGTGCGAAGGCACGGGTATCCCGCTAGTTAGAATATAAATAATGGTCAAAACACTAATCAATCAAAAGAGAAATGCATAGATTAATCTCAATAATAAATAAAATTGTCAAAATTTTAGGAAATTTGTTAATAGTTATGAAATCAATAATTTATTAATAATCATGATAAATAATAAGAATTGTGTACCTTGTCGAATTGAAAAGACTTTCGGTTGAGGTAGAGTAAGTATGAGAGGATTACTACTCTCATTGCCGTCTAGGGTTTTCAGAGTATGTTAATTGTCTAATGAGGCGACACTTAAATAACTAAACGAATGAGGGCAGAGACTTCTGATTGGACATAACTGAATTGTCCAACCCATCACGGTCTAATCGGACACACAGCCCAATCAAATAATTCATCAATAATTAGTGTAATAATAATTGACCATAATATAATTAGTGTAATAACAGTTGACCATAATATAATTAGTTTTCAATCCATATTTAATTAAGTAAATAATTAATTTAACTATATATATATATATATATATATATATATATATTCCCACATTCTTAAGAGCAAAGAGTCGGGCGGAAAAGGTCGGGAGAAGCTTTTCGTTCTCGGTTCATCTGTAGCTGGAGTTGTGATAAGAAACGTTCCATTTTTCGTGCTCTTGCTACGGTTAAGCTCTCTATTTCTAAAAATCTTGAAAATCATTATTAATACAAGACCCAAATATTTGAAGGACTTTTCTGACCAAACAAATAATTATCAGCCATATATATATATATATATATATATATATATATATATATATATATATATATATATATATATATCACTACGCCAAAACAGGTCAAAGACAGCGCAACAAAGACAACACTTTTTAGACAAAGCGCTGCTATAGGTCTTTAAAAATTTTCGCTAAAAAAAAGCGCTGTAATAGATAGCCTTTAGAAAGCGCTTTTCAAAGGCGCTATTAAATGCCCTAAATGGTAGCCACCTTAGAAAGCGCTTTCTGGAAAGCGCTGCTATAGATAACAATTTAGAAAGCGCTTTAGAAAAGCGTTGTCTAAAGGTTAACCTTAGAAAGCGCTTTTAGGAAAGCGCCCCCTAAGGTAATTAAATTCTCCAACTTTAGAAAGCGCTTTATAAAAGCGCTGTCTAAAGTTTAACCTTAGAAAGCGCTTTTAGGAAAATGCCCTCTAAGGTAATTAAATTCTCCAACTTTAGAAAGCGCTTTATAAGGAAAGCGCCCTCTAAGGATATTTATGAATTAAAATAATGGTTACATTTCATTTCATTTTCTAAAACTTTTATTCATACTCTTCTCTCGACCGCGCGTTTTAGAAAACCCTTGCTGAAACCCATTCACCATTGCCGTCGTTCTTCTCTGCCATTGCTTTCGTGAAGTTTCATTATTGTTCTTGCCATTGTCAGACGTGAAGTTTCACTGCCATTGTCAGACATGAATTTTCACTGCCATTGAAGACGAAACGAAGAAGAGGTTATTGGTTGTGTGTTTTCTTGAACTTTTCATATGGTGTTATACTTGGTATGTTAACAAGGGTGCATATGTTAATCTACTAGTACTAACCGTTTGTAACTTGAATGGTTTATTTTTTCTGGATAAGCATGTTACAGAATTAATATTTTGTAGTTAGTTTATGTAAAGGGTACCTTTTAGCCATTAGAGAAGTTATCTTCATGTTAATTGTAGTTCTTGGTACAAAACCACAGTGGGACATTTTGTTTTTAGTGAAGTTATTGGAAGTTATATGGAGTTTAGATAAAATAATGTGAAATAATTATTAATGTGGTTGTCTAGGAACATCCCTTGCTACAGTCTGTATAGATTGTTATGTTGTGAAATGCAAACTGTAGCAGCAGTTCTCTGTGTTAACTGTAATAGCAGAAGTGCTAGTTATTGCCTTTTTCTTTTAGTCTATCATCTTTAGCACCTATATGTTCTTATTTCTATTTGTTTGTCGGCCAACTCTGGTATACGCATCTTTCCTATTACAAGCATCCTCGGATAGTAATTGACCTTGTTATCTTTTTGGCATCTGAAGATCTGAAAATGATTCGCTAGTTCTATTGAATATAAAATTCTGTTTGCAAATTTGGAAGAGGATATTTATTTATACTCCTACAAAGCAGTACTATATGGTAGTAATTGTTATCCTGTGGTTCTTTTTATATCATCTGGTGGTTAGATTTGGGGAAGAAAAGGAGTTTGTTATAGAAAACATTAGTTACTTTATTTTTGGGTCTGCAATGCAAGTTATGGTATCACTTTCACTGAATTCCCTTTCATGAAAATGAGTTGAGAGAGAAGAAGATATAGGACAGAGTGTGTCTGTGTGGAGTAAACTTATTTTGTCATTTAATTTTTGTTTTTTTCTTTCTTACAGGTAAAATGTCTAGTAACCAGGAAGATACGCACGAAACACATGATACACATGAAGCTCAGAATGAAGCTTCGAAAGTAGAACATGAAATAAAACAAGGAAAACCATTATGAAGTCAATCATCCGCACTAGAGATAAAGGGACGAAATTTGATGTACATTGGAGTGACGAGAACCAACTAGTTGAGCCTAACGGTTCAATGTTGTCTTCATACATTGGTTCACTTGTCCGTCAGCACATTCCAATCACTAGTGATAATTGGAGGAGTAAATCGTTGGATGCTGGTAAAGAAAAGATATGGACTGAGATACAGGTACTTACCAAATATGATTGATGTTATTAGATTTTTGTTGACGATTAAGTCTTTAATTTACTTATACTAACACACTTTATGTTTATATGTGTATGTTTTTTCGTAGAGGTCCTTTAATATTGAAGAAAGCCAGAAAAAGTATTGTCTTCAATTGGCCGGAAAGAGACACAGAGGGTTTAGAGCCTTATTATCAAACAAATATCTTAGGGATGAGGGAAAAAATTTTGTTGAAGCAAAACTTCCACCGTTGTATGCGGATGTGATTACACCGGAAGAATGGGGCATTTTTGTAGACAAACAGAAAACCGAAGAATTCAATGTAATGTTATCTTGTCATGTCTATTGATTGTATTATATATTTGTTTCATTAGTTTGTTTTGATATGACTTAAAAAATTTTTATCCAGAAATTGAGTGCCATTAATCGCGAAAGAGCATCAAAACCCGCGTATCCATACAGAAAAGGGCGTTTGGGATGTGCATGGTTACAACAAAAATTGGTAAGTATATATTAATGCTATGATTTTATTAATTGTATTATTGTGTTATAATTGATGAACTTATTATTTAACTAAATGTGTAGTTATAAGAGTCTAAAAGTGAAGAATCATCACTTCCGGACCATGTTTTGTGGAAGGAAGCTCGCGTGGGTAAGGATGGAGCTGTTAGAGAAGATGTTCAGCATTTTTATGACGAATGTGTAAGTATAACATTATGTCTCAAAGTTAATCAAAATTTTATTAAAATATAATTAATTTTTAATCCCCACTAATAATTTTCGATTTGTCAATGAATTTCAGGAGAATCTATCTAAATCCTTACCCACAGATGAGGATGATTGCAGAAGCATTCTTAGTCGAGTACTAAATGTTCCTGAGTATCCCGGTTGGGTGAGAGGTAAAGGATTTGGTGTGACTCCATCTTCCCTATATAAGAAACCAAAGAGAAAAAATCCCAGCAACCAAGAAGTCATGCAAACTTTGATGGCACTACAAGCGCAAGTCCGTGAATTGCAACAGGATAAAGAGAGATATGAGGCGGAAAAGCGCGGTTCCAGTTTGAACGATACTAGTGACAAAGCTAGTATCAATTCTCCAAATAAAATTCCCGAGGTAATTAGCACATAATTATTTTAATTAAATTAACACATATATTTTAATTGACTTTTATACATATTAACAGTTACATATTTATCATTGCTTCGGGGCATTTCATCTTACCAGATGTATTTGTCGTTACCGACTTATCGCATGGTTGGCAAGGGAAAAGTGCATAACCTTGTGGGAGCGTTACTTCACCATCAACCGCTCCCTAATGGATATCTGAAAGTGTCGGTTGATATCGCTTTAGATACGGATGCGGTACTACCCATACCTGACTCGGTTTCAGAGGTTACATTGCTGCGGGATGCAATAGGTTCGTTTGTTGCATGGCTGTTAGACCTCATTTCCATAGGTGATAAGGTATGTTGAAAACCATTACGAATCTCTTAGTATTCAAATGTCAATTCTGAACGATTATGAAAATCATTCTGAACCATTACATACATTTTTTTTACATGGTAATGTTAGACTCCTACAAAACCCACAGCTAAGAATAAAGGGGTTTTGCGGCAAAACGAGTCTGTTGAATCACACAGAGAGGTAGCTTTTAAGTGTTATTCTATTATCCGAATTCAAAAGTTTCATGATTTTCTACTTTACCTAACTTATATGATTGTTAGGTTCCTGCTCATCCTTCGCAACAGACCGGCATGAAAAAAGCTCCTACAAGGACTGTGCAGGAAAAAAAAGCTCGCTTTCAGTCGTGTCTAGAAACACTTATGACAATGTCAGATTTGATGGATGGTGCTATTCGTCAAATAGAAATGGTCGAAGGTGTTTTTGGATTTCCGCATTCCGAGATAATCGGAAAAGAGGACATGGAGCAGATATTCAAGCAAACTTAATTAGGCATCGGTGTTATGCATTCATACATTTGGTACTCCAATCAATCTATTATTTATTTAGTTGAACAATTTATTTACACATTTCAAAGTGGAGGTATATTAATTTTCACAATATTGCTTATTAGTGATGCTACTTGATAACACAAAACATCTATATATTATTTCTTATTTGTTTGTCTATGTGTAGTGCCCTCGTCAGCGTAATGGCATAGACTGCGGGTACTTCGTTTTGAGGTTCATGAGAGAAATCCTTCAAATGGGACAATTGGAGATTCCTATTACGGTATGCATGGTTTTATAACTTAGGATTTATTTTAATATTTATCAGATATGTCATATAATTTATTATTTTTAACTAAATAATGTGTATTTTGTTTTGTTATGTAGTATTTCAATGATATGGCGTGTCCTTATTACACGAGGAAACAATTGCAAGATACTGTTGCACCCCAAATTTTACCCTCATTTCCTGCTAATTGTCGTTTGATTTATTTTTCTCTGCACTTCAATTTAATATGCATTTTTTATTTATTGTTATTTTATTTAATATTTATTTTAATGTTTTATTTGTTTCTTTTATTTTATTAATATTCTATTTGTTTTTATTTTTATTCCAATTTGGCCTATTTTTAATTTTATTTATATTTAAGTTGTTTTTTTATTAATCCCAACTTAATTTAGTTTTAAAAAATTAGTTAATTAATCATATTAATTGTTAATCTAGTTTTTGTTTCTAACTATCTAATTTTTGTTCAAATTTATTATTATTCAATTTCATTATATATTAATCCGTTTAAAAAAAAAAGAGAAAGATGTTAATCATTTTCAATTACCTTTTCCATCTCAATTTCACTTCATAAACCCATTCACAATTTTTGTCTCTAAATTACCTTATATTATGACCAATTTCAATTCAAATTTCCAAACTTCACAAAAGGTCCGTTTTATAAAATACAAGTAATAAAGAAGCACAAAAACAATATGCCTCAAGCATGGCCCACGTCCCTACAACCTTGCACCAAAACAAGTTTATGTGTAGAAGTCACTTTAAGCATCATATGTTATTATTTCATCAAAATGGTACCCAGTCAAACCTGCTCCTCTTTCCATGCTGAGCGATGTACCTCATACCAACATCTCCTTGCAAATCAGAAAGGCTCTATTTCATTTCAAATCTTACAAGCCATAACGGTAGCATTGGAAAGGTTACCAGGTTGAAGCATAAATAGTGGGAACCCGAAACAGCGGGGGGGACAGAAAATGCATAGGAACACAACCCTCTATCATCATCATCACTTGCTTTCACTTCTCCAACCATAGACCACCCTCTTCAAAGTCCCTCATCTTCATTAATACCAACCATAAGACCTCACCATGACACAACCATTCCCATGAATCTCATCTTCTTCTTCACACCACTGTAAATTCCAAACACGCTATAAAAACTCCACACACATAATGCTACCAGAGAGCTCTCTTCATTTTTTTTTTCTCGGCTGTGCTCTTATGATCAAACACACGCTTCATTATTTTTCTTTAGCTTTTGTGCATGAGGGGGAGGGGGCCATTTTCTTCTTCTTCATAATACAACACCTTTCCTCCATAAAAACAACATAAATATTCCTCAAACTTCACCTACTGAGTTGTTTGCAGCACGACAACACCACGCATCGCCAACATGCCATAACCGTCGAACCACAACAGCTTTCTCACACCAACACCAAACACCAACAACCAGAACAAAAACCCACCTCCATCACCATATATTCTTGCTGTATGTTTTACGGTTACGGCGCTTTCGACACCAAAGCTACGCACTGCAAGTAGAGCACTGATATTGCGGAAAGTTTGCGGAGACCCAGAGCACCAACCATCTTGAGAAGGGAGAGGTCTGGTGCAGTTCGTTCTTCAGGCTTTGGGGAGGCTGCAGTAGGTAATCACCATCTTCTTTTACTCTTTGTTCTATGTACCATGGTCATTCTGCTGCCATAACGGTTGTTTGTTTTTCTTGCTTTTTTATTTATCAAACGACCATGTGAATAATATCGTTAAGGGTATGTGATGCTTTTGGTGTTGCTTTGTTCTTGAGGACGTGCATATTTTTATGTTATAACCTGTAGGTTTGATTTTATTCTTAAGATGTTTATGTCATGTTGGTTGGAGTTAGCAACATGAAGGTTGTGTTTGAAATCGTGCTGGTGATAAGTTGTATCCTTACCCTCTCTAGTCATGGTTTCTAGCTGTTGTTTGCTCTTATTTATATTCAAGATTGGTTGTGGAACGTTAGTGTGAATATAGGTTTACGCATGTGCTACTGTGTATGTTAACTATTAGTGTGTGTGATAATCATTTCCTGCTCCTTGTTAGCTCTTTGATAATCTGCAATATGATAATAGTTGTGGTATTTACTCATTTCTGCATGTGAAATAATGTGAAGTGACTTGTGCAGTGTTTAATATTATATGTTGTTGTGTGTGTAGATGTGTGTTGTTCCTGCTTGTGTGTTATAGAAAGTCGTGCACATGTCGCATATAGTGAAAAAGTGTGTTAGTTTTTATGTAGTATGTGCATTATGTGCAACAATTGCGTCTATTGCTTCTGCAGATATCTAGTATGTGCATGTGTTGTTGTATCTGATAATGTATAATGCTATGTAGTATTGTCTTGTTATAAGTCCTGTAATATCATGTGTGTCTTATACGAGTTCAAAAAATGTGTGTATTAGAAATTCTACATAATTACTGTGTATTATTTATATGTATAATGTGCGATAATGTATTGTTTATGTTGTTTGTGTGTGTTGTAATGCTTGTTCATTGTTCATATGAATGTATGAGTTGTCTGCTTTTGTGTGCGTGTTGTGACATAGTATAATAGTGTGCATGTTGTGTAGTGTGTTCTAGCAGTTGTACTGTTAATGGTTAGTGCATATGTTCGTGTATGATAGTATGTTCTTTGGTGTGTGTGTGTTCTTTGCTGTCGTTATGTAGTGCCTCATCATATATTTGTTTTGCATGTGTAGTAAATAAAGTAGGCGTGGCGTGTTGTGGTTGGCCGGGAATGGTTTTGTCTCGTAGCAACTTAAGTGTAATTGACCAATGGATGGCCTAGGTCACTTAATTTTGTGTATCTGTCACGTTTCTTTTTATCCTTCGCCTGTTGTAATTTTAATTAGCATTTATTCACTCGCCTTGGTTTAAGTGTTACTGGGGCGGGCGTTACAATGGATGTATCGCCACCCCAGTGGTATGTGAGCCGCGCCTTGAACTTTAGGGTCTGGGGTTCGAATCCCCCTCGCCCCAGACCCCTTTTATTGGTTTTAATTTTTTTTCAACCTTACATCACTTTCATACTTTGGGCCTGCGCATCACTATTTCCACCCCTATTTCTGGCCCATTTCAAACTCCTTTGCATTTTTAAACTAGCCCAGATTACTTCAGCACCCCCCCCTGCGTTTTTATTTCAACTTTTCTTTTAATTTCAATATCTTTTCATTTTAAAACTTCTTTTATTTTATTTATTTTGCTTAAAATATTTTATATATTCAAAAACTCCAAAAATATTTATTTTAATTTCATAGTTTATTTCTTAATTGTTTATTTGAATATCATTAATTAATATGCTATGTATGTTAATTGTTAATTGTTGTGTTAACTTTTAAAATTTTAATTGTCAATTTGCATTTGTATTTTTAATTGATAATTGTTAATCAATTTGTATTTTAATTTTGTTGTTAATTGTTAATTCTAATTGTGTTGTTAATTAATTGTGTTGTTAATTCTCATGGTGTTGTTAATTGATAATTAATTATCGCCTTTAGATTATTTGTTAACGTCATTTATGAGCACCTTTATTGATCTTATGAGTGTTATTCACTAATGGTTTGTTTAGATTTTGATCTAATCTATCCATGTTTGATTTATCATATACTTGACTTTAATATCCTTAATTAATATCATGATTCTTTAGCTTGTAATTGTTCTTTATGTTTGTCTTCCTTAAGATTGAAACATATTGATATGTCCTTATAATGATCATGTCCATCTTATCCATACTTTATCATGAAGCATCTTGCCATCCTTATGCTTGTATTGCTTTCATCTCATCATGTTTTCTCTTCATCTATGGTTATATTAGAACTTATCTTTTCCCCCATTCCAAAGGAAGGTGATTAACATTGACTCTTAAAGTCATAGCCCCCCACCTTAACCTAAGTAACCTCTTAGGAGAAACTTTATTTCTTGGCCTCATTAGAGCCATAGAAATTACAACTAGCTTTAGGAGAGAGTTCCTCAACTCTTAGTGATATTCATCATAATGAACTGTCACTTTCCCCTACTGACTAAAACCATAACATAGGTCCATTTCAACTAGACTTAGAAAGTTCTTAAACTCTACAATGAGCTTGTACTCATTTCCCCTCTGAATATTGACCCTAGTCAATAGTTTAGTAGAAGTAGAACTACACATACTCTGATTCTATTCCCGAGGATACGTAGGCGTAAGGTGCGATGCCTTATCGAGTATACTTAGATACTAACCCCTAGGGCTTTTAACCTTTAGCGTAGAACCTTTAGCAAACATAATATAACATTAAAACAAGAGGCTCCCGTAGAGTACTACAGACGTTTAAGGTGCTAATACCTTCCCTAGGCGTAACCAACCCCCGAACCTTAGATCTTTCCCCTTTAGGTTTTTCTAACGATCTTGAACCTTTCCTTTGGATAAATCAAAGTCGGTTGTAAAAGAAAATAATGCAAGTTAATTAATAATTTGTTATCCGATTTTCACCGTAACAGAAATGGCGACTTCACTGGGGATGTTAGACCTATTGCTGGTCCTTCATAAGAGGGTTAAGCCTATCTTGTTTTTATGATATTCATGTTTGCTTATTTACTTGTATTTGCTTATATATCTGTATATCTGTTCTTGCTTGACATTTTTCCTGTTTAATTTGGGTTGATATGATATCTATGAGTGAGATAAATCCTATACCCGGATTTCGAGTGCACTTATGATAGGACGATGGTATATTCAAGGGGGCTTTGAAGGAGTCGATTCCTGAAAAAGTTAACTTGAGAAACCATCACTCAGTTGAGGCCCTCTTGAGAGTTTAGTCATGTTGAACGATCTTATTCGTGAAAACGTGCTACTCTCAACCTAGGAGCCCATGATATTGAGAACCGTAGTTACCAAACCCCACTAAGCCTTTTTAGGATGTAGTTTGGTGACCATGATGAAGTCTATTTCTGAATTGGTTGTCACGCGATACTACACTCAGACGAGATTCTCTTGAGAATTTTGTTGATTACCAAGTCATTTGGGAAGTCAATAAAATCCGAAAGATGGATTGTGGACTCTGGGAACTCTTTAGAACCTTGTTCGGCAGGTGAAAACCAGTAGTACATACCTATTGGGATGGGTAGACCATGGCTCCACTCATGAGACCCCAAAACCTAGGATTTGTATATCTTGTTGTGTGTACATATGTTTGTGCTCGTGTGCTTTATGCATCTCTACATTCAAGCATTCCTAGCCCTTTGGTTTCGAGAAACTCAAATACTTGTTTCCTTTTCAAATATCAACAGAGCTTGGATTTTAAAAATAAAAACTTTTCAATCTTCCCAAAAAATTTTTTTACAACTTGTCTTTGAGTTCCTTGAAACCATTCGGCTTGCATTAGCATCTCATTTGCATCATAGAATGTGCGATTCCTCTCTGTCTTCGTCTCATGTAACTGTTTTCCCTTCAGAATCGTTTTTGAATCGTCACCCGAGCCAAACTCGACAAAGGATGTCTGAACAATACTGCGAGATGGACAGAGTTAACAATGAATTGAGTGAGCTCCATGGAAGTTTTGAATGTTATACAAGCAAAGGTGGATACACAGGTCACCGTAGTCTCAGAAGTCGTTGCTACAACTATAGAACCTCTCGTTACTATTGTGAACCCCACTTTAGGCATGCCTTCTAACTTCATGCGTGCTCCGGCCGTCATTTCTACTCAACAAGCTGTTCCTTGGTTAATGAGGCTTTTCAAGCTATTCCTACCTTCACTCCAGCAACAGTGCAAGCTCAGGTGCACCCAATTTTTCAGAACCCACATCCGGTTTATGATCATGTCAATATGACCAAAGAAAGGGATAATCGACATGAAAGGTTTGAGGAAAGTGTAGAGACAATGCGGAGGAAATTGGAAGCAATGGAGAGGAGCAATGTATCTAATGCTAATGTTAAAGACATGTGCTTAGTCTCAGGCTTGGTAATTCCACCCAAGTTCAAACTACCCAATTTTGACCTATACTCTGGTACGACCTGTCCTAAGTCGCATTTGGTCATGTATTACAGGCGAATGGCTGCATTTATGGATAATGATAAATTGATGATCCATTGCTTCCAAGATAGTTTGAAAGGGCGCTGCCGCAAAGTGGTATTTGACTTTGGACCAATCTAAGATCCAATGTTTTCAAGATGTATCCGATGTTTTTGTAAAGCATTATAGATATAACATGGACTCATCGCGCCGGATCGCAGACAATTACTGTGTATGTCTCAAAAACGATATCGAGTCCTTTAAAGGAGTATGCACAAAGATGGAGAGAGCTGGCTTCACGGGTAGAGCCATCTTTATCTGACAAAGAGTTGACTGATTGGTTTGTCGACACAGTAAGACCGGAATTCTACGAAAAGGATTATCAGTAGCGTGTCTGCTAGTTTTTCTGATATTATAGCTGTAGGGGATTAAAGTAGAGCTTGGTTCTGAAGAGTGGAAAAATGACCAAGAGAGCTGATAGTTCGAGCCACGATGCCAAAGATATCCTTCAAAAGGGAAGAGAAAACCAGTGTAGTGATGACAAACAAAAGGTAAGAAAAATCAGTTCTGGAAGCGTCAGGCATTAACAACGGGTGCTATTTTATCTTCAACAACCTTATGTGGCCGCCATCGCGCCAACATTTAACAACCAAGCTTCTGTTTATCAGTCGGTTCCTCAACCACCAGTATATCAACGAGCGCTCAACGCTCCTACTTATTGCCAACGGACTCAAGTTTCTCGTCAGGAATATTCCAGGCAAAAGAAAGGGTGGAAGGCCTCTCGATTCCTCCCATTCCCCATGACGTATACAGCATTGTATCCTGTTTTGGTGCAACAAGGATTAATAACTACAAGGTCATCAGGCCCACCTCCTGATCCGCTTCCACCCTTCTTATAATCCCAATGCTCATTGTGCATTCCATGAAGGTGCACCAGGCCATAACTTAGAAGGTTGTTTTGCTTTGAAGCATATTGTGAAGGACTTGGTGGAGAGAAACATTTTGTCTTTCGATGGCTCCCCAACCTAATATCAAGAAACAATCCTTACCCGCTTATGAGATAAGTGATGCTGTAGAGGATGTATCAAGACAAAGATGGACTGTGATTGTTCTCCGCTTTAATTTTCTGTATTTGATTCCCTAAAGCTGGCAATCTTTTGGCTGTTTCAGCAATTTTTATTGTATTTCCTTTGCACTTTGAATTTGTATTTGCTTATAAGATTTGTTGTACTTTCAAATTGGCAAGATTAATGAAATGTTTGTGCATCTTTTGGATTAGGTCCATTCGTTTCACTCATCTACTTTTATGCTCATATAAAAAAATATATATCTCTATCTTGTTTCTTCCCCTTTTTCAAACTTTTGTTAAAACAAGGATTAGGGAGGATGATGAAAACCTCGTGTTCATAATTGCTGTGGTATGCTGCCGATTAAACCTTGCCGATGATATAAGGCATTGTTTCAATTCCTAAACACTAGAGAAGTAAGGATGATTATCCCTTGTTAACCCCATTCGAGCCTAGAAGTAGGAGTTTTTTTTCCTTACACAAAAATAACCTTTAAACCTTGGGGCAGAGGTAGTTTCTCAGTTTAACTCGATTATACATTCAAACACGAGAGTTTCACATAAGGGCGCCAGTCAGCTTTCAAATTAAAGTGACTTCCTACTTTTGGAGATTTGAACGTATATTTTGAGTTAATTGAGATGTAGGATTTAAGCCTTTATCTTTTGTTTCATAAACCATGAACCATACCACATTACAACCCCTAAAAGACCTAATTGAAGGTAAGGTGTTTTGAAAGCATACTACAGCAAGGTTGATTAACCTGACTCCTAATGATCTTTGCTATTTTGCTTGTGTTGATCACTTCCTATGACTAGATCCACCCTTTGCTTTTTATCGTTCCACCGTGTGCGTTTCATCAATAAAATTCTTTTCAAAAGCTTGCATGAATATTGCATTGAACTCACCAATTTTTAATGAACAATACTTGTTTGCAATACAATTCAATATCAAAAGAAATCCCAACAGATGCAGGCCAGCTAAGGGATTCGACTTGATAAAGGAAGCTCGTCCGGGGCAACCAAGCAGAAGGATCTGCCAATCCACCGAGTCAGGAGCAGAACTCGTCAAAGTTCAAAATACTGGAACAAGTCTTTTTGAGGTCATCTTATGACAAGTATGGACTCCAGCGACCTAATCAGCAGGGACAAGTTTTGTTCCCCTAGTCGTTTCTACTACCATTTGTGTATTACGAATACAGTTTGAACCGGGGCAACCATGTCTAAGTTCATTTCTTTTCAAAAGTTTGAAGACATTGAAGCATCTGGTGCGGCAATTCTTCTGTGAAATCCTTTTGGTGATTTACCCTCACGAACCAGTTAATCAGGGGCAATCAGGTCGAGATTCAGCAAAACTCTAAAAAAACAGTCAGTCAAGGACATCCCCGTCACAGATCAACCAAGTTTTACAGGGGCAAGTTTGTTCCCCCAAATCGTCAAACAACCAGTCATAAAGCAAGTTCAAGGACCTTGCTGTGTGAATACAGTTAATCTGGGGCAGTTGCGCCAAGATCCCTCCAAGAGTTTGAAGATATTGAAGCAACCTTGTATGCCAATTCTTCTATAAAATCCTCTTGTTATCATCTTCTGATAGACTGTATAGCCTGGGGGAAGATGAGATTTGAAGATGATCATTATGCCAGTAGGATGCATAATTACTTTGTTCTTGTGATATCCTCTGCTAACTCCCCAATAAGCTGTTACGTCAGCTAATCTTGAACAATTCTCCATGGATTCTCCTCCACAACAAAGAAATCAAGCTCATGATGGCAATCCTCATGATATTATACCTCCAAGGGGAATACCCTTTTCATCAGTGAAGTTGTTGATTCTTCTCCATCCCAGTATTGGTCTAACCTGTGGAGTTTGGCTGGGTGCCCCTTGTCGAGATGTTTATTCCATCTCCTGTTTCGCTTTCTGTCTGTTTTGTCCAGCATAAGCATAAGCATGGCATGAGCACTCATACCTTTGCATCTTACGCATTTTAGCATTTCTGCTTCTTTTTTCTGGTGTTTTCCTGTATTTGTTCACTTTGGCGATTATCTTCCCAAGTGACTGGGTTTGTCTATTCACTCCAATAGATAGTCGGCCCTAGGCATAAAGTGCCCATTCTTTTCTGAATTCCCCACAGAGTTTTATCCTCGTGGATGATGGTTGTTTTTAGTTATCTTTTCTACATAAGGATAAGATAAGTTCCCATTTGATTTCATTCCTCAATTGGAGTCTTGTTTGAACCGTTTCTTTCTAGCTTGTTCCTAGACTGAACTTTGGTCCCTGGCAGGTGTGGTTTTCAGACCTATCTTTGAACGTGCATTTATTTTGCACCGTGTCTCGCAAGAATCTTTTACAGGATCCTCATTAAAGGACATAATTATTTTCCCCAACATTATTGTGATATCATCATATCTTTGAAGCAGCAATCTCTTGAAGAAGCTTAGCAAGTCTCTATAAGCAGCTTATCTATCTCTGGTACTATTCAGCCTTTTTGCAACCGTAATGGGTATCCCCCAGGAAGCCTTATCTTCAGTTACGCAACCCCCGATACTAACACTATCACATTCTATACCTTTATTGGGGCCCATTTCTTGGTTCAATCTCCAATTAAGGTTCTTTTTTCCAAAGTGCCAACCGGTCATACCTGAACCTGTTGTTCCATCACTTTGGATGTCTTTTCCCAGTGGAGACCGTTTTTTCGGTTCAACCTTTATTGCGGATCTTTTCTAGAATGTCATTTAGTCGCGTTTAGCCCTAGATGATCAATCATTCTAGATACTTTGTTGGGAGCCTATTTCTTGGTTCTATCTCCAACAAGGTTACTTCTAAAAGCGCCAACCGGTCATACTTAAACCTGTTGTTCCATCACTTTAGAGGTTACTTCTAAAGAGCCAACCGGTCATACTTTGAACCTGTTGTCTCCATCATTTTAGAGGTGTTTCTAGGATGTCATTAAGTCATGTTAGACTTGATGATAAATCATCCTAGATACTTTATTGGGGGCCCATTTCGTGGTTCTATCTCCAATAAGGTTCTTCTTTTTCCAAAGTACCAACCGGTCATGCTTGAACCCGTTGTTCCATCACTTTGGATATCTTTTCCCAGTGAAGACCGTTTTTCGGTTCAACCTTCATTGCGGATTCTTTCTAGAATGTCATCTAGTTGCGTTTAGCCTTGATGATCAATCATTCTAGATACCTTTATTGGAGCCTATTTCTTGGTTCTATCTCCAATGAGGTTACCTTTCTGGCTCCTACCGGTTTTCCTTCATGAAGCAGATTATGTGTTATCTCAACCAACTCTTATTTGAGTACCAGAGTCTATTCTTGACTCATTAACCATGTTCCCATTTAAACCCCGGCTCTTTATGCAGGAGTCGCCCCAGAGAAGTCACCTGTTAGACGACAGAATTCTTAGTCACTAGAATTGTTATTGGTCTTTGAATACAATAACTTCGTCATT